>CP093831.1:8971584-10386466 GCA_033063855.1 Smittia aterrima | reverse complement strand
AATTTGTCTTGACATCAAAAATTTAAAGCGAAAGATTCCTGCTGCGAGATTATAAAATTTATATTTGATGTTAGTAAGTAGCTCGCTATGAGTTAAGTGGAGGGAAATGAAAGCTGCAATTATCCCCTTGTTAGATATTATTAATTAACTCTCGCACCGTTCGATAAGACACGTAATGAAAAATGAATAATTGATAGTCATTGACTGCTGACGACTTATCGCTTTGAATTAATCATTGCAATTGACGACAATAAAAAATGCAGAGCAAGGAGACGGAAAAACCTTTATGAATACTGAAGTGCAGTGTTGATTTATCCACCTCATCTCTGAGATTGCGAATCAAGAGGCGAGAGACTATGTAAGCATAATTAGATTGCGAGCATAATTCTATAATTAGCGATTGTTAAGTGCCACTTTTCTCAAGCGCTCTCTACTGCCGACAACTCAAAGCGAAAGAAAGGAGAAAGAAGGAATGTATAAAGAATCATAATGCCTCAATTACGCTAATATTGATGAGCATTGCTGAATGATTTAATTGCTCGAACAAAAAAAAAAGTTAAGCTGAAAAGAGGAAAATTATTCGCCGTAATTAAGTGCGCTTTAAGTGGCTCATTTTCCATAATGTTGTTTCTCTATTTGCTCAAGTTAATTTCACGAGCTTAACATGATAAATGGATAATTGTTCGGGTCAGTCTCCCGCTTTCTTTGCTCCATCAACAGTTGGACGAACTTTGAGCGTTGTTGAAATCAGTGAAACCTGTGCGCTAATGGATTGTTTTCATACTTAGTCGAACAGCGTCAGGTGTCTCGTGCCCTTTTTATATTGACAAAGAGACACTAACAAGTTTTTCGCTTGAAGCGGACAATACGTCTTCATGTTTCGAGGAAATTATTCATCCGGAAACTTCATTAGGAGAAAAAAAAACTTTTTTTTTCTTTTGTGTTCATCACAACGAGACAACGCTAACCGAGTTTTTCCTTCCAACTTCTTCATGCATTTGACAACATCAAGATGTGATTTATGAAAGTTTGCTTCGTTAAACGCTTTCCCGTCGTCAACCGAATGTTGACCGATTGTTCATCTTAATTGAGAATGAAATGACCTGAGACTGATTTCGTGTCTGGAACATTCATGTTGTGTGGCTTTTGCGGGTTTTGTGTGCAATGAAACCGTAGTCTGTTGGCGAAGTTCCCTTGCAAGTGTCAACCGACTGTTCGATATCGGCGAAATTCAGTCGTGTGTTAACAAGAAACATTTTCAATCAAATCGTGTGTCAGCTGCAGGTGCTGGCATTCAATATCGTGTCTTAAATAAAACTTATCAAAATAGGAAACGGTCAAACTATTAAAAGAAGAAAAAATTCATTCTTCGTCTTCTTTTTTTGGAATGACATCAATTAATTAAATTGATTGAAAACCATTAAAATGATGAAGTAGATTGACTGTCTTAAGTTTGGAAAGACGAAACATGAAAGTAAAGAATTCGAGAAGCCTTCGAAAGCTGCGTGAATGAAACTTAACGACACAATAAAAATGCTAATTGATGGAGGATGAAGCGTAATCAGAGAGTTGATGGATTTTATTGAATTACGTGTGGATTTAATGGCTCGGAAGACGTTTCATCGTAGCATTCGCTCGATGGTAGCGTGGTTTCTTCATGTTTCGATGAATGAAATTGCCAGATTGTTGTAAGAGATAAGAAGCAGCAGCAGTTGCAGAAGAAACGCTTCTGGCTCCGATAATTTGTCTCGAATTAAACTCATCCTAGAATTCCATCTGCAATAAAAAGGAAAGTTTCTCGCCGGATCGGAACAAATTGTTGCGTTCGTGATAAAAAAGGATCAACAGAGAAGAGAACAAGGGAATCGAGACGAGAAGACTCGTAAAATAACTTGTTTTATTGTTACGTTAAAAAGATGCACCATATGTCGCTGCCTCTCGCTCTCTCTTCGCTGCCTTTGCCTTTGCTTCTCACCCGAATCTCATTCGCAGCCTAAACAGAAAAAAAAATATTCTCGAAACGTTTTTTATGAGAAGTTTTATTGTTTTATGTTGCTTTGCTTTTCTTCGTCATCTCCTCGGAGGCACGTTGAGCATCAAGCGTGAGTGTGTGTCTGAAAAGCAACACTTTGCGGATAGAAGAATATATTTTGAGGATCATCAACAAGTAGCTCATTCGTAGACACTTTGCTGGTTTCGTAATGAAAGGAATTTCAAGAAATTGTTTACTCGAATTGAATTGAACTTCATGCTTCAACTTCGATTTATATTTTCTATACTTTGCAAATAGATTCGATCATTTCAAGAAACTACTTTTCGAGGGCAACGCAATGTTAATTAATCAAAAAAAAGATTGAAACGTTAACGAAAATGATTAATTTTTACAGCTGCTCGAAGAACTGGTTTTCCATTTAAAGAGTTAATATTATCAAGAGTTATGTTTGTATCAGGGCTTTGTGTAGAACCTTTGAGCTTATTTTATTTTCAAACTATCTCACGTGTTCACTCAGTAACGACGACGACGACTTCGAGTTCATTTTCTTTTTCGGATCTCTAAGCACTTTAGCTTCAGACATTTTACTTCTTCTTCTTCTCGTGAAGAATGACTCGCGAGAGATTCAAAGTTCAATCACCCGCACATTTTTAATGATTCTCGAATTCCTTCTTTGTTTTCTATGCTCGTTCTCTTCTTGTTTTTCACTCTACTTCGTTCTATCGTGAGACTTCGCGAGATGCATTCTCTGTTTCGATTCTCGATGGTTTAAAGCGTTTTAATTATAGCAATTGCAAAGCACTCCAAAGTTGGTACCGAAAAACTTTATTGAAATTTTCCACGACAAAAGCTTCATTTCGGAAGATGAAATTCCGACAAATGTCATTGACAAAAATCTTCTTTCAGCATTGCATGAATATTCATTCTACAGCAATTGCATGGAAAAAAATCAAAAAGCTTTCATTGTTCCTCACTCGCAAAGCCTCCGGTGTGGATCGTGAATCACCGAAGAGGAAAAACTCAAACAATAACACGCATGTTTGCATTTCCAATCAAGCCTCCTCTGTTCATCAATCGCACAAAAGTTTTTGTTTGTTCCTGCAGATGTTAAGCAAACAGCAGCGAACACAATCCGTCTGTCTTTCGAATAGCAAATGCTAATTTTCTATTTTCATTTCCTATCATTGCAGAGACCTGATGAAAACTTGGATGTTTCTTTATCAGTGCCACAGTATAATGGTCCACCTCCCAGTCACATACGCTATCACAACTTAAATGATCAGGTGAGAGAGAAAGTAAAGTAGAACAAAAAGAAGATTTATCTTCGTCGAGTGTAATTAAACTCGAATTTAACTTCGATTAAATTTTGATTTGTTAACGTAATTACTTTGGCATTTCTCCTTTTATGCCAACGAATCTAATTATCATTAATTGAGAATTCGAGACAAGTCTTTTGTGAAGGTCAAAAAAGTTTTTTTTCTCTCTCTCACTCTTCAGCGTAATCCATTCAATTACTTTTGAATTTAAAGCTTTTTTTATGTGCTAACGATCCTTCTCTTTTGTCTTACAGACCTTTCACACGCCATCGTTCGGTGATGAGGAGTTTGATATTCCCCAGATGCATCATCAGCAGCAGACGCAGCAACACCATCAGTTAGATCAATATCATCAGTTGCACAATCATCAGATGAGTCTAATGAATGAGCAGCAAGCTTATAACCAACATCAATGGCATCACCAGCAACAAACAGCCGAATCTCATATGATGGCGAATCAAACATATCAATTACATTCACCGAATCATTCCAATTATCATCACATGTCTAGTCCGAATCAACAAATGCTCCTGATGCAACCCCCGAGCTCTCATCAACCTCCACCAACTCAAAACCAGCACCAGCAGCAGCAACAGTCGCAGTCGCATCAACCACAAATGTCGCCGCAACTGAATTCCGGCGGAAATAATTACATTGGGCAATCGCCACCTCAGACTGTGCGGAGTAATGAGAACGGATCGACAAGCGACGATAGTGGAGACGACGCACTGAATGATCCAAACGTAAGTTTCATTCTTTTGTTTAAATAGAAATCAGAGTTTCAACAAAAACTTTAGTCGCATTTGAGACTAGAACAGCGAAATAACATTTCGCTGAACAAACTCGATCTAAGCCGATTTTTTTTTTCGTTCAAACAACATCACTTTGTGTTTGCACAATCGCCGGGCCATGGCGAGTAGAATCCGAAAGATAAATATTTGAGACGATGGAAAAATTTCCAATTTCATGGGCTAATCCATCAGGCAAATTGAAAATTTTCGCAATACACCATGACGGCTTTGATCGAAACAAGAATAAAGGGGAGAAGGGGAATCCAGTCGAGCTTTAGGCATAACGAGGCTTTTCTAATTTTGTAAATTGAATTTCGTTAAACTATTCGAAATCAATGAAAAGAATTGAAATCAATCAAATTTATCCGATGCAATAAAACAAAATTAATGAATTCCTCCGAATGAGAAATGTCGACAGAGCTGAGTGAGAGAGCTTTACGAAATAAGTTTGGTTGATTGGTCGTGTCGAGACTCGATGAAAAGTTGAATTCATAAAATTTCTTGACAACTTTTAATGACCAACAATTGGATAAGTCACCGAGCTTTCCTCTCACAGGGAATTTTCAATTTACATTCAGCGGCAATCAAAAGTCCACTGTCACTCTCACGTTGCATAAGCCGCAAAGCCCTAATTATTGTTTGCCTTTTCTTTCCGTCTCTTGTCAATTGTTTTCGCTTGTTCAACATTTCTGCCTTTAAACTGTTGATTTATGCGAGATTGATGGACTTTTTCTGTCATGTTGAGATGATGTTAAAATGGAGACGTGATGTAAAAAGCTTTTTTTATTTGTGTCATGACTAACCTTGGAATAAATGATTCACTAAGCCAAGTTTGTGACTTTTCGAGAATCTCTGAGTCATTGAAGATTTGAAAGTTCTGGTGAGGAAGCTCTTGACTTTTCACCTCATGCTGATGTCGACCTAAGTTTGATTGCAGTAAACTAGCACTTAAACTCTGTAATTTATTCCTGAGCTTTGCCTTGAAAGCTGTCAAAACAAATTGAAAATGACAAAAACCTGTCCCGACGTTTCATGCTGCGGCAAACAAAAGCTTTAGACTCATTATTAAGGGCACTAATTGACAGCAAATAAAATGCGACACGAAAGCGACATTTCCCCTCCCTCAAAGTCCACCGAGTGCAATTGAGTTGACAGCTTATGGATTAACGATAAATTTGAAAAATCTGCAGAGAAAGAGAAGAAAATTTAACGAGAAACATCGCGAGAACAAAACGAACGATCAATATATATTTTCTTCTCGAAGACTAGAGAAGTGTGTCAAGGAGAAAAGTCGATGATGATGATGACGACGACAACAGCGTCAGCATGATTAATCCCTTGAGCCACCCCAGGAATTTGTATTAATTGGCGAGTCGTGCAGATTTGATTAAAAGTGATTTGCTCACAAGCTCAAGACGCTCGTAGTCGTCGTCGTCGTCCAAAGAATAAAAATTGAAACTCATTGCAACTGCAAAATGTTATGCAATTGATTTACGATTCCGCTGTTGCTTTTTCATTTTCCGTTTCAAGCTCAAGCTGTAGCATTGCATAAAGTTGCCATAATGCAAACTGCAGCATAAAATGCAAAAGGCGAAATAAAGAAAACCTTGAGACTCTTTGACAATGAAGTCTTATGGATTTGACTTCTTCGACCTTTGTTTCGTTCTCTGCTATTTTCCCTTTTTCCACTTTCGCGAATCAAAAACAGACTTGAGAGTTCTTTTAATTGGTTTAGTTAAGTTTCTTTAACTGTCGACGGATTTTTTTTTTGTTATTTGTGATAAACTTGGAGCTCAATTTATGAACAAAAGTTTGTCGCCGTCCTTCGCTGATTATTCTCCCAGCATTTGTTAATGAAAACATCAGCGACGTTATCAATAAATCAATCGCGGAAACCATTTTTTCTCCCGTCGCCGATCGAACAATAGCAGGAAAAATTATCCGAACGACGTTGCAATATTTTGATTTTATTGAATTAAAATCTTAAAATCGAAATTTCGCGGTGAGGAGCGAGAGAGAGAAACTCGTTGGATTATTTTTATGCTGTAAACGTGCAACGAAATGAAAATTTATTACTTTTATTATGATTTATGACACTTTTTGCCATTTTAAATTGGTTTTTTCCTCCAACATTGTAACACACGTAACGATTGGGGATTTTACAATTCTGCTGACATAAAGTTTTCGGAGAGTTGTTGAGTTTCTTTGCGTACACTTCTAACTAAGTTTTAAACATTTGTTCTTTTCGTTTACAGGCCAACAACACGTTTAAGCGTCCGTCACCAGATCCCTACATCGGCAATGACTCACCAAATCGTAACACAAGTACAATGAAGCCTAAAGCTCCGCCAGCGCGAAAGCCAAAAGCCTCGAAGAAGAAGAAGAAAAAGGATCCTAACGAGCCACAAAAGTAAGTCGTGTTGTTTCTACTTGTCTCGTTAGCTGTCACCTGTTTTCGAGGGTTTCGTAGAAGTTGATGAGAAGGAAAGAAGATCTTCTAGTATGATTTTTCCTTTCCGAGAAAATCTTGCGGACATGAAATAAATTGGGGATAATTCCGATCCCTCAACAGGTCGCTCTGGTAACCTCACTTGAAGGATGGTTTGTTTGTCAGTTAGGTTGAAAAAGTTTTTGGTTTTGCCAATAAAAAATGTTCCTTACCTTTGATCCCAAACACCTTGTCAATGTCTTCGATCGTTCCCAAGAGAAATTGACATTTCTTTTTATTAAGGAAGATTACAAACGACAAAATGGAAGAAATCTTTAACCCGCATCGAAAGGGTTTTACAACTAAATCTTTAAAGTCGAAGAAGAAACATTTAAATTCAATTTCTCCCCTTCCGGGTCAACGGAGGAAACCTTTTTCCCAAGAAGAGTGAGAGAGAACAGAGATGGGAAATTGTTAAACAAACTAATTGAAAAGGTTCATCTCTCGAGTGTCGTCTTTGCTGAAAAGAAATTCAAGAAAGGGAATCAAAAATAATTTTAAAAATTGATAGCAAACTGAAAGAATTTCTTTGATACGACCAAGCACAACTTCAAAGAAGAAAAAAATCAAATCATCATTTCATTGGCTCCAGCTGCTTATGTTTAATTCAAATTCAATTTGCAGAAGGAGGCGATGATAAGAAATAACAGTTTCCCATATTTCCCGCCTCATTCTACCACACTCACCCTAGTCCTCGGCTTCTTATACTACCAATGGTTTGCAAATTGTTCTTGTAATATGGTTAACAATTTGTTATGTTCTGTTTTGCGAAGAAGAGGAAAAAAACAATTTTCATTTCAACTTTATCGTTGTCCTCCATTCCTAGCAGAAGAAAATTGTTATTTGTATTCTAGTTTTTACGCTGTCAAGTGCTTCGAGAGGGTGGGTGTCTGGGAAATTATATTTTCCACTTCATAGAGACAGCAAATGTTTCTTCGGGCTTTACCCGGCCAACACAAGGACTTCAACTTTATTTCAATTTGTCAATCTCGATTGAGTTAATCTATGATTGTTCTGTTCTATTCTGTTTCCTTGAGCAGTGACTACGTGCTTCTTTACTGATTTCGTTTCCTCTTTTGTTTTTGTTCCGGGTTCTCGAGGTTTGCTGGCGGAAAAACTTTTTATTATCTCGAATATTTCTGTCGCCTCTTTGAGGTTACATTGTTTGGTAGAGAGGGCGTGAAGACTGAGGGAATTGTTGGGTGTTTTGTAAATTTATGAAACGTTAATTCGCTCGTTCAGAGACATTAATGGAATACAAATTGGAAAATAATTTTGCCAATTACGATTCTTGTGTTTCTTCTCATCTTCATCGTCTCTCTCTTCTCACTGAAGTTGTTTTGCTTCTCCTGATAATGATGATGAATAAAACTGGCAAATTGTTTTGGAAGTTAATGAAATTTCTTTCTTCTTTCTTATCTTCATCCAGGCCCGTCTCAGCTTACGCTCTATTCTTCCGAGACACACAGGCATCGATTAAAGGACAAAATCCGAATGCCTCGTTCGGCGAAGTCTCAAAGATCGTCGCATCAATGTGGGACGTGCTGGCGCCCGACCTTAAAACCGTAAGTATGAGCGCACCACGCTCCATCATTTCGATGACATTCTCCTTTCCTATTCCCCCTCCTTCTTCTCATCACTCGAAACGAGAAAAGCGCAAACTATTTTGATCATTCGAGTGATGAGAAAACGAAATTACATTTCAACTTGCTTTTTTAATGACATCAATTCATATGTTGAGAGAGAAAAAAATTTCCATTTCAACTGGCAGTCGTCTTATCAACATCGAAAGAAAACTTTTCTTCTCTCACTGAATTTGTGTGCAATCAATTTTCCAGAGACGTTAGCACATGACGTCGATTTTCTCCTTTCAAATCACGTAAAATTTTTATGTGTGCATTTCCAGGACGGAAAGTTTTTTTTAAAGCAGATGAAGATCGACATGAGCAGCAAAGAAAAAAAAATGCTATTTGATGTTGAAAATTAAATTTTCATGTCACAATTCAATTTCCCTCGACGGCACGCTACAGGAAATGAAAGTTTTTCTGCTTGCACTAGATTTCACATGGAATTGGATTTAGACGAAAGTAATAGACTTTAAAATTCGCCATGAATGCTGATGAGATGGGAGCAGAAAGATTTCCGCTCCAAAACGTGTCCAGCTACCGGGGAAAAGTAAAAATATCCCAGCAGGTGCCCCGAATCTCGCTCGACAATTAATTATGATGTTGAAACAGAGGATTAAACATTTCGAAAATACAAAAATTTCCCTCGAAAACAAACATAAACTGGACCCATTTTTCCAGCGATAAACGTGTTGTTTATTAATTTTGTTTTCCAAAACAAACATCAACGACTTTGTGTTATGAGTTTTCTACGTTTTTCTCCATCATGAGTCGTGCACCTGCTGGTGTTTAATCATTTTTCCCCCTTCCATCTGTCTCCGTGATTCACTGAAATGTTTCATAATTTCTTTAAAATATTTTCTGCACACGTTCCTCTGATAATTTAATATTGATTTTCCTGTTTTTCTTTCTTCCAGATTTACAAGAGACGAACGGAAGTCGCTAAGAAAGATTATTTGAAAGCCCTGGCAGCTTACCGCGCGAGCTTAGTGTCACAAGTGAGTGTTCTTCTTGGATTCTTTCGTTAGCCACGAGTCCCGGGGAATAAGTAGCAAGAAATTATGATCAATGATAATTTCAAGCGAATCGTTAGCGCGAGAAATTAACAGAAACTTCGTCGTCATGACGCAATATCAGAGACGGGAAAAAAAAGTTTCAATTCGAGCCTCGCGGGGCAATGGAAGTTTCTGCTCATTTGACATTCTTGCCAGTCAGCGGAAATTTATACATCGGCAAATATCCTCACACAAATGAAACATTCCCGCAAGGTCCTCGCTGAAAATCGAGCACACGAAAACTTCTATTTTCTAAATTTTCTGTATTTTGAATTTTCTTCTGGATTCGGCGCATTTCTAATGCCGTTGATAGGGAATGGCATGCGGAGGAGGGAGGAGAGTTTTTTTTTTCGAAAAACTAACAAAGAAAATTCGGAGAAGGGGGAAAATTTTCATTTCAGATAACAAAATTCTTTTCCCTCTGTGAGCTTTTCCCTCTCGTAAAAGCAATTAAATTCTCTCGAGGTGAATGAAAAGTTTAATGAGGAGATTCGCGAAAGCGATTTGAGGGTTTAATTAAAGTTTTCGTTCTCATGAAAATGTTTTAAATTCTAGAGAAATAAAAGTTTAAGCTTTCTCTCGACACTGTCGATTATTATTAAAGAAGTCAAACTTTATCTGACGATGACTTTAAAGTTCAATTAGTCGTCGCAAGCATCGAGTTTCATTTGACGAAGACAAATTTCCGTTTACTCGCTCACCCACGCTGATTGAAAAAGCAAGAAACTTGGCGAAGAACGACGATAAAAAGTTATCAAACGAGAAACAAGTCATTACTTAATTGAGGCGGGCGATTAATTACTTTTCTTTTGGTATTAATTTCAACATGGGCTCGTGGGCGGAAAATCTCAACTGTTGACAAGTAAAATTTATTGATTTAATCAATATCAAATTTCCCAGGGCACGGAGTCGGAATCACAATCGCCGCCGCATCAACAGAAGAGCGCTCCTCCGCCGGTACAAGCTCAAGCCCATAAAATTCAGAATCAGCCTCCTACAGCACAGCATTTGCAGCAGCAGTCGATGCCTCCTGGTGCTAGAATGAGTCCTCATCATCAAATGCCACCGAGCTACGTACAATCGATGCCACCGCATAATTACCAACCGCCCTACACGCCCCCATCACCTTATGGATCACCTCAACAGGTAAAGCAAAGATTCTCTCGACTCATTATCGATGACATCAATTAAAATTGTCTCTTTCAATTCAATAAAGCCATTAATTTACCCGATGAACCCGAACATGATGCAACCACCGCCGCCGCATAATGGAATGATGAACATGCAGCAACAACAACAGCCAGGTCCACAATATATTAATCAACAGGTAAAAAATTATTCCGCATTTAAATATTAACACAAAAAAAAAATCCGTGGCCGTGCGGATTTCACGCGAAGCGACGGAAAAATGTTGGCACGATAAGGTGTGGAAAATGTTTACAGCGCAAAATGGTTTGGAGTGCAATTTTTTCACTTCGCCCAGTTGAAAAGCTTTCAATTTGAAAAATGTTTCATCAAGCTGAGCAGTCACTTGAAACATTCACAACTGGGCGAAAATGTTTCAAATTTATTTGCTTTTTTCATCGCTTCGTTGTTTAATTTAATTTGTGGTCGAATTAGTCGCTCGGTGAAGTTAATTGAAATATAACTGCGCTCCGATAAGCGACACATGTTGCTATTAATTTCTGACATTTATTGTTTGTGTTCACTCAACAGGGATACATCGATCAACAGCAACAACAGCAGCCGACGACCCAGCAACAATCTGAAATGCTCGTCTTCTCTTAGAGATAAACTTCTTGTGTATTTTTACCTTAATCGAAATGGGATTTCTCTGTTAGATTGGAGAAAGAAACTTGGAGGAAATCCCCTTTCTTGTGCTGTAAGCTTCCACTTAAACTTTTCTCTCAGGCACTCGATAAATAAACAATTTCGCTTCCATCTCAACAGGCTTCTCGGCATCAGATGAACAACATACTCTCAATATTGTCCATAAGCAAGAGGCTGTGTTAGAGAAAAGATGTGTAAAAACTGTGTAATTGAAATTTAATTGAAGTAAAAATTACAAAACAATTGATAAGCAAAAATAAGGAATTAAATAAAAAAAATAAAATGTTTTTTCTTTCACTATAAATCTAATTTGTTTCATTGTTTGAATGAAAATCTATTTCAGAATGTCGAAAGGAAAGGACTCAAAGTCATGATTAAATAGAGAAATATTTTTTAATCAAACTTTTAATTATCAAAGTTGAAAATATTTCTATGACAACTACTTCAAATTAAATCGTTTGACGATCAAGTGAAGCTTTTATCTCTCTGATGATGAAATATTTTTGTGGAATGGGAAATTGCATTTTAATGAGACATTTCTCACATGGAATCTAATAAAAATATTTCTTAATGAGATTTTCCCAGTTTTCCTTTTTTCAACGCAAAAACCTTTGAAAAATATTAATTTCCTTCACTGGAAGCGATTCTCAACTCTCTGGCTCTCCTTGTCGAAGGTAATTTTTCGCTTGCGCAATACAACGATTGTAAGGTTCACAGTTGATTGTACAGTTCTTTTGTTTATGTCTCGATTTTATATTCGTGTCTTTAATTCGATTGATTGTCGTGATTAGAGGCCATCAATTTACAATTTGCAGTGACACGATTCATCAAACGTCAGTGACCGATGCCGGATCTGTGAAGTGACCAACAAGTTTGGCGTAAATTTGATTTGTGAAAAGAAAAGTCTTATTTGTTGTGCAAGGTGAGGAATTTGAAATCTTTCTTTAAACAAGTAAACTTGTATTCAATTCGCTTCTATTTAACGAAATCATGACTTAAACCTCGTCTTAAACTAAGCCATCTCAATTGAAAACGCTTTCGTAATGCTCGTTCTTAATTCGACAGAAAATTGTTTGCCGACAACTCGTCAAAATCTTGAATGAACTGAAATATGTTTGTTGTGTTTATTTATGCATCAAAGAAACGATTACGCGATAACCTCGACAGCGAGTTTATCGTTAAATTAACATTGCTATCAACTGTTTTATCAGAGTTTCCGGCTCGCAGGTTGACGTAAATTGTGTTCGGGGAGAGACAAATTTTTATCGCTGGCTTCGTTAGGGAAAGTTCATGATAACGAAGCATGTTGATGAAAAGTTTCTTTTTAAGAAAATTTTATGCTCAAGAAGTCACATCGCATACATTGTTAAAAAACTGATGTCAATCAGGAAGGTATTCAGAGTCGACTCATTGAGCGGAAGTTCATTAAGTAATTCATGTCACATGAACTGCTTGTTCCGAGCAATCGTCTTGATGACGAACTAACATCAAATATTTGCGTTTACTTTAGAGTACAGCCATGAAAAGCAGGAAGCTTCGTTATTAAAATTTTCATTTGGTTTCAATCCTAGATAAAATTTTCCTTCATTAAAAAATCAATAGAACATTTTTGCATTCAGCTCACAAGTCAATGGCATATCGATTGATTATTTGTTCAACTCAACCCTCCCTCACTGCTTCAGTTATGTCACCATCAAGTTGATGACTTCAAACTGAAATGGGAAGAAAATGACGATGCAATTTTCATCTTCATTGATCTTTATTTTTAGTTTATCGTCATTTGCCATAGGTATGAGTAATTACTTCCGCTTTTTCCTCGCGCGTCTTTAGCCTCCAAAATGAAAACCTAAAAAAAAAACTTGATTTATGACAATCAAGTTGATTATATGCAAATTTCTGTTCTCTGACTGTTTTCGAGCTCGTTAAAAAGTTTTTGTTGCTGGCTCTGTGAGTTATTGAGCAAATATTTAAATGGAAGTGGGTTGATTGCTAAAGATGGGATGGAATGAGGGGTGGAAGAGAGAGAAAGAGTGAGGGAAATTGCTTGGAAAGTATAGACTTGAGAGATAATGGAATCTTCTAAGAAAACCCAAGATTTTGCTTTCGAATCGAGTGCTCTTTAAGATTCCACTTCCTTCTCTGTACTGATTTCAATCCTATCCTATCTAAATAATTGAACATTAACCCCAATTTATATATTTTCGTAGCTTCTTCTTCTCCCTCTCGACAATTCAATCAACTCATCTTCTTTTTCTTATTGCTCGCGTTCTATGTTTAGCGATCGATAACAAGAGCTGGAAGAAGAAAATTGGAGAAAAACAAATAAATAAAATTAAAAAATTCCTCGACAGACTTGTTTTCCTCGTCAACGGGAAAATGTTTGCGAGACTAAAAGTTCTTGTCATTCCGAAGAAAAATGTCTACTCGATGGAAGAGCATTGTCAAAATTGAAGTTCGATAACATTTTTCCCGGAAAATCTGAAATGACTCATTTTAAATTAGCAAGATGTCAAAATATAATTGTGATGGAAAATATCTCCAGGAGCTAATTATCGATAGACTTTGTTTTTCAAGTTACTGTCACTCTTAGTTTCAGAGCTTGACGTTTCTAAGAAGTATTTGTGAATAAGATGAAGAGTTAAGTTTGTCCCCTTCATTATAAACACAAGAATTTTCCATCAAAGACGATGAAGGTGCTTATCAAAGAACTTTTTAACAATGCTAAGACTCTTTATTTCTTTGAAAAGCAAAAAAAAAATCAAGCACAAAAACCTCTTTCGCAATTCAACTCCAAGAAGGGAAAAAAAAGAAAGAAAACATTCTTTTATTCGAGAGTCTTTATTTTTAATTTAAACTTTTTCTATTAATTCAAGCAAAAGTTTTAAAATCAAATTAAAAGAAATGAGAAAACTTTGTTGTTGAGTTTAAAGGAAAGTTTTTAAGGGTTTTCAAGAAATATCAACGAATGCTTGTCAGATTTCTTAAGTCTCAAGTGGGACGTGGAGGGGAGAGGGTAGAAAGAGAGTTTGGAATCAATCTTGTCAAAGTTTTTCTTTTTCGTTCGTGATTGAAGACCCGAAGGGTGGAAGGAATGAAATGAAATCATGTTGAAACGAAAGCAATTAAAACAATGATTTTCTTCGGGTTGTCTTGAGGTCAGTGTGGAGAAGGAGAGGGAAACGATCTGACCGAAGGTTGGGCAAGCAGCAACAGGTGAAGCAACTCAATTACCATCTTCAGAGCAATTTATTTCACCTTTATGAATCATTCTCACCATCACCCTTTTCGTCGTTTGTGAATTACTGCTCTTCGCACCCAGCAATGGGAAAATATGCTTGAGGAGGAAAAAAACGCCAATTTGATTTCAAAGGAAAACGAGAAAACTGGTCGCTTTGATGTTCTTCTTCGTTATCTTCTTTAGCTTTCCGTTCGTTGTTGAGTTCCCTCGTTTCTCTCAAGCTTTGAGGTTGACGATGATGACAAGGGAACGCTTAATTTGTTGCTTCGGGATGATGAAGAAGAATTTCCCGTGAAGAGAATTTTTTTGCGTTAAATACTTCATTAAAGAAATGGAGACACTGAGATTCCAGGGGGAAAATTAATTACAAAAATTAAGTGATTTAATTCAAGATAAATTGATTCATTGAGAAGCCTCGTTTCCTAATTCTCAAAGCGTCGCAGCTTACGTCAGTCCCCATAAATCGCGCGCAACATCTTTTCCATCCAGATTCATGTTTTTCCATTACTTTTATGAGTCCAATACAGATAAACATAAAACCTCGGAGGGACCATCGAGGAAAGGGAAGATATTTATAGCCAGACATAATAAAATTTGCTCCTTTTTGTGACATAATCGGCGAGGCCGTGTCACCTCAATCAATACTCGTAAATCATTGCCTCAAGCTTTGCCAGAGAAAAGTCAATAACTTGGAAAAATTGCTGCAATCAACGCAATTTCAAGGCAAATGACCTCTTTTTCGTGCGCCTCCAACCCGGGAAAGTTCTTTCCCTGTTTAGAACGTCGATAGATTTTTCATTAACAAACACATCGAACGTTTTAGGAATTTAATTTCTCTCTCTCCTTCACTTGTTTATTTATCACTACCCTCGCACGTATCAAATTAATTTTCCAACCTCTCTCGTTGGTGTTGGTGGCGATGTTATTTAATGTTTCACCATGGAAAGTTGCTTCGAGAAAATTTCAATTTGAAGCAACTTTTCCATTAAATTTTGAACTTACAAACTGAAGAAAGTTTTCAATTTCTCCTCAAATTTTTCACTCTCGACAATTTTTCCACGAGGAAGTTAGAGACAAGGGAGGAATGCCATTTTTCAAAAAGAGAAAAACCGCCACATTATCAACATGAAAATTTATGGAGTGGAAAAGCGTGGGAGGAGAAAATTTTAATCAAAGTTTATGATGTTGCACTTGCTGTTATTCTGTTTCTCGCTGTCTCATATTTCTGTCAATTTCCTCGTTTTTATTTAGAGGATAAACTTTTTTCCGCAAAGTAGGAAAGAAAAACTTATAGAAATGCTAAAGAAGCTTTAAGAGTTTGATTGGGTTGTTAAAGGAGAAACCGAAACGATGCAATGTCATAAAAGTTTGACGTGAATTAATCATATTCGACTGATGAAGCTTTAGCTAGCATGCTGATTAGTTTTTCTGCTCATGTAGCATAAATTATGCTGATTCTCGAAACTAAATTAACGTTCATCTTCATTAAACGATTCTTCTTCTCTTCCCCGAGAAATAAATCCCTGCCAATTTTCCCTTTTCTCTCTCTCTTGATGGTGAATTTTCGGTTTGTGGGAGATGGAAAAAGTTTCATTCGCCAGCTAAGCAAGCAAGCATACACGAAACCGAGAAGAGATTTTAATCATATTCAATCTTTCTTGATTGCTCAAAGTTTTTCCTGTTGTTGAATGATGGAAAGTTTTCTTTGCTCTTCCCTAAACCCGTTTCCCTCCCTCACATAGAAATGATGACTTTTCGAAAAAAAAGTGAAGAATTTCCAAAGGAAGAAGAAGAAGAGATCTTGTCGGATATTCAATCAGAGCTCATCTCGCACACATTCGAGACGGAAGCTGAAAACTTTTGATTTTGATTAAATAGAACCAGAAAATGATGAACTGCTTGCTAACCTGACTATCTTGTTGTTGCTTCTCAGAAAATTTTTCAATCTTTTAAATCCGTTCAAACTTTCTGAGAATCATCAGATTTTTTTCTGTTCGCTTGTCACAACAAAACTTAGTTCCTCTGATTCAATTTCATCATCTCATTGAACTCTTTAAACTCATCAACAACAAAAAAAAAATGAGAGACAGCACAAGTTCGTTCGTTTATGAGTTTTAATGGGAGCGAAACATAAAAATGTTTAATTAAATCAATCAAACTTTAATTCGATTTAATGGCTCAAACATTTCGAGCGGTTGCGATGGCAATTAAAAAATTTAAAAACATTAAAAACGACGAAGCTTTAACTGAATGAAGAGAGAACAAATCCCAAACAATTCATTCAATTAATTTTTGTTTCATTCGTCGGATTTCATTTTTTTTCGTGCCTTTATTACCAATGTTTGTCATGTTTTATCGTAAAATGTATGTTGTTGACTTTTATTTTCAATTATTTTCCTCTTCTTTGGAGGTTTCGCGACGTTGCCACATTTTTCTTTTTGATTATTTTTCTTCAATCTTGAACATCGCATTCCTTCTCTGTGTACCAGGTGGATATTTATGCTCGCTCAACACAGACACCATCGTGTGAATCTCTGTCGATGCGAAGGAACAAGAAGAAGAATAAAGAAATCTTGTTCTGGCGAAGAACGTTGAGAGAGCAGAGAGTCACGATCGTTGCTGCTTTTTATAGAAAATATGGCCGCAAAACGTGAACCTGTGTTAGTCGATGTTTTTATCGTGAAAGGAAAGCATTTTCTGATAAAACTCACTCCATGAGTGAAAGATTCTCCTCTCAACTCCCGATACCGACGATTTCCATTCAGAAACTTCGGAGATTTTCGCAGCGTTTTCGTTTTTCTCCGAACGGGAAAATTTTCGTTTTCGAACAAGAAAAATGTGAGATTGTGCATGAAATCATAAAACTTGAGCGCAGTAGATCGTAGAACAAGAAGAAGTCAAACGAGAAAACATTCTTAAAGACGAAGCATGCTGCAGCATTCGAGAAATATTTTTCCGCTCTCGCGTTGCTTTCATTTCGAGAGGAGATTTTTCTGTTTGTTGTTGCTACTTCTACAATACACACACGCAGCCAGAGCAAGCTGTAGAAGAAACACACGCGGACTTTTAGCTGTAGAGAAGTCAAAAGCTTGGGGAATGAAAACATTCAGTTTCGATGGTTTTCTGCGTTCATGTGGACGTATCTTCGTGTCGAACGGAAATTTTGATTCTGCTATCGAAAAATTCGTTTTCCTTTCCCTCGGTTCTCGCAAATGATGTTTTTTAGGGAACGATTAACTTAATGCGCTTTCATTTATCAAATGAGATTTGGGGACGGCAATAATTTATGCTCAGAGATTTATATCTGAATTTACAGGTGCTACCTTCATTATATTGCACAAAGACACTTCTTCTATCGAGAATGCAACGCATGTAATCAGTGTCGGCTTGCTCGTGTATTTGTGTGTATACGTGGATCGAGAGTTATTTCCAACATCGATGATTAATACGAACCAGAATTGAAATCTTGAGCTTTGGTATAGCTAGTGCAAAGAAACTCTTTAAATGAAGTTAATTGATGGAATGTTGATGAAGCATTAAGTGGTCATTATCAATTAGTGATCAATTAATCTTCGTTTTTACTGTGCGGGGGTGGATTAATAGTTGAAGGTTTGATAAGAACATTGACTGAAAACATTTCTTATCGCACGTTCAGAGGAGTGAATTTACGTTCGACGGCAAGTATCATGGACGCAAGATACAACGAGGAGATGGATCCAAACATGTTTAATCAGTACATGTACAAGGTGTGTTGTCGTTTCTTTAATTTTTTATTCGAAATCTCTTTGACCATCTCTCGACAGATTAGATAAAACGAGAAAAACACGGTAAAACTTTCTTAGCTGTATTTAGTTCTAACGGATTTTGAAAATTGTTTTTCTCGCTTTATTCGACGTTTGTCCTAAATTGACCTTTTATGAAGCTCTTTCTTCCATTCTACTCGTTTTAATGTGTAATGTCACGGTTGAATTTGAAATTTTAATGAAGTAAATTGATCCGCCTTGCGATGTCGTTGTCGTCGTCATGAAGAACCTTTTAAGGCGAGGAGGAGATTACAATGTTGAAGAACGTTGAAGAATCTTAAGAGAGAAAGGTGTCAACTGTTTTGCAATGCAAACATTTAAAACGGGATGAGCTCATTCTATCAAAGTGTAATGCAGACAACTGGGTTTATTATGATGTTGTGTCTCTGTTTCATTATCGAAAAAAAGGAAAATTGAAGAGACTTGAAACGCTTTGACCCATGCTGTCTTCACATATCTGCTTTCTATTAATTTGCAATCAATCCAATCAACGCAGCATGTTCTCCACAGTCTCGCCGTGCTCTTCAAAGGTTACCTAACAATGAAACGCCCACATGAACAAATATTCTGACCGCAACTCGTCTGAAATTTGAATTTTATTTCAATGAAATTTTAATTTAAAAGCTAAACTTTGATCCTCACCTCGATGTAGTTTTACGTTCTTTTGTTTCTCATTTATTTATGCTTCAGTCTAATCTCGATTCGACAAACCGCATTTCTCAAAGATGAAAAGCTTTTTTTTTTCTCTTTCTTTCAAGAATCACCAGAAAATGGAGGAGAATGAAAAAATAATTAAAAATAAATAAGAGTTTTACTTTTCGAGAGAAAATATATAAAATGAACTGGCGAATAATAAGAAGACAGGAGAATAAATAAAGCATGTTAAGAAGAATTTTCTTCACAAGAGAATAGAAATAATTAACAAACAAACGAAAACCCAAAGGAGGAGAGAGAAGAACAAATTTATTTATAATTAAAAATTAATTATAAGAATTTACATTCCAATTTGGATTACAATTTGCATGACGGAAAGAGAAACACGTTTTCGGTCCAAAAAAAAGTCATCTCGTGGGCTGGACCGTGATGCTGGCAACTTTGCCATCGCCTCCTCTATTTTCCCGGTCTCACGTGTTCGATGAAATATCAAAACATTCAATTAAACAACGTCTTTAACGTCCGCTGCTATAATCGCGTTTCCGACGTCGTCGATTATGACGAAATTTGCGTGCTTCAACCTGCTATGCTTCCAGTCGACTTTTAATTGCAGTTTTATTATGCCAAGCACAAATCTCGCCGCGTGAAACATTTTTTACGCGCGCAAAGTCTGCTTTATCTCCGTAAACGATGACGAAATTTTTTCAATTCAAGAAATACACATTTTTCACGCTATTCTCAGCTTGACTGATATTCGTTTCAAGGTGGCGCAAAAGCGGAAACGCCGCTTCGTTTCTGGAATGAGTCGAGAGTGAGGAGGAGGAAGAGAGAGGTGACACATCAGACAATTACGTACTTAAGGTTAATTACGTGGATTCCTTTTGTGGGAGAAGAAGGAAATTGTTGAAAAAGTGTTTTTGTGTGTCAATGAAGCGATTTCGCTGCGAGAGACTGTAAATCGTCTTCGTTTTCTTTTTCTCGCTATAATCATAAATTTATTAACGAGCGTGTCATTACGTATCGCTTTCATTCAAATTTGCATACGTGTTTATGATGCCTAAGTGTCTGTCTCCTGCAGCATTTACTTTGTCTCGCGACGATGACACATATAATGATTAACGCGGCAATTCGCATCGCGATCCCACCAAAAAGACGACGTCTTGCCTACATTTGCCTCAAATCCACTTGCATAAATATTTGTCTAACAGATTTAATTGAAAGTAAATTACGAAAATAACTCTTGCATATCATAAAAATGCAAATTAGGATAAATAAACTAAGATTTTTTCCACGTACGAAACACAGTTCCATGTTAGATTGGAGTGGTCGAATACGAGGTGAGGGTAGGGAGGTAGAAACACATCGCCAACTGCCACGAGTAATATCAATTAATCATACCGACTTGATCGGATGAAGGTCACACTATGAGAATATTGTGCAAAAGTTATTTCTTCAAAGTTACTATTGCTCAAGTAAGTGACCCCGATCTCGTCGCTCTCACAGTTAAGATATCTATCTAACATGAGATTAATCAGAAACAATTTCAAGTAGACGTTGATCGTCAATGGCCCTTCAAAAGAATTCTCGTTTCAATGATGATTTGCACTTTGAAATTAAAAGTCTGAGCTCATTATGGATAAGAAGGTTGTCGAGTCGTTTAAAGTAGACCAACACCCCATCGCAGCTGAAGCTTTCACTTTTCTCTCCTCCACTTTTATCGCAAAGCAAATTTCTCACTCGAATATTAATTTACAAAATAAACATTTTTACTAGAAAATGCAAATATCGAGACAGAAATATCCGTTGGACTTGATTTCAATTTGCTTTCTGATTTCAAATGTATTTCTAATTTTAAATTTAATGTTCGCTAGTCGACTTTTTCACTTCGCTTGCTTTCATCTCTAAATGCAATTACTCGACGAGAGTTGAAGAATGCAATCGAGTTTGTTTATAATCCGTTAGTCGTAACAGTTAAGATTTATTTATTGAGACAATCTTTCGTAAATATTTGAGATTTTGTAAGATTTCTTCGATTGCATTAATTTAAGAGTAAAGTTGTCAACACAGTAATCTCAAGAAATCTCATTGAAAAAACAATGATTGATTCACAATTGACGGAACTTGTGAAACTTCCCACCAAGTTTTGATCTCTTCCAACTGGTTTCTTAACATCTCGACAATTCAAACCATTCGATCTGCACGTTTTCTCGTAACTTGTCTCAAGGACTTCATGTATTTCTTTAGCTCAAAGTAACGATTGGTTTTCTATTGCTAAAGTTTCATGTGCATCATAAACCTCTTTCGCTTATCTCTTGTTTGCACGGTGCAGTTTATTCGCTTTCAGTCGACTAATTTACAAGCTATTTGTTGAAGTAATTTACTAATTAATAGCTCTGCATCATTAGTTGCTCTTTCTGCTTTAATAATTCTCTTTGTTTTCCTTCACTTCTGCGCACTTATCATTCGCTGCATCAGCTTTTTCGGTTCGATGGGAAGCAACGAAAGGAAGGATTTCGTTGAATAAATTTTAGATGATCGTGAATTGCTGATAAAAATGCATTGAAGAAGAAAAATGAATCAGAGAGAGCGAGAGAAGGAAAAGCCTCATTGAAATTCAAATTAAACTCTCTCGCCTTTCTGCTGATTAATTTCGCTTAAATACTTTTCCACCCAAATTTTCGAACACATGTTTCTCAAAAACAATTTACATTCTTTCCGCGAGATGGTTCACACAAAGCAATTTGTTGTTGTCTGCTATTCCAGTCTGCGTGAGGATTGAATTTTTTTTCTTGCTTGCTTTACTCGAAACACACAAAAATTCACCAATAAAATTTATTGTTGGTGTTTCATGGCCGTGAGCTGAAAGAAGTTAAATTACACTCGATTTATTTTCATTTTATTCACTTTTCCTTCTTCCAAAGCTTTCGTAAATTTTGTTGAGGAATTTTATAATAATGAGTTGTTAACCCTTTCTGCGACGACTTGTGAACAGACATCGCTGAGCCAAAGAACTTTTATTAGATTTGGTTAGGGTAGGAGGAATAGAAAATAGGAAGCTGCTCATGGAATCTTGCGAATTTTGTCAAAGCGCTGAAGCTGAAGGAGTTTAAGATTTGGGGTGAAAAGTGAGAGGATGGATTGCCAAACCATTAAATTTAATAGACGTCCATTTACCAGCAACAGCTCTGCTCAATTTCCAAAGAAGTTGCGAAGTTGTTTAAGTCGACTTTACACAACACAGTGAGCGGCTCCGCCTTTTGTGGGTTAAACTCTGATGTGAATTTAATGCTTCATGACGGTTTGATAACTTCGAATTTCGAAGCATGCAAGAAGTTAAACAAATCACAAATCCATTCAACATTCTTATGTGAACGTTGTTCAGCAGGTGTTCGCCAATGACACACAAAACTCCAACCTCGCGAGACACCGTCGAGCTACTTCATTTTCATTTATTGCCTGATTACTCTCCACCTCGAACTTTATCAACACATCTCCGAACATTTTTCTCACACAGAGCGTGATTTTTGAATGCAGAAACAAGATTTTTTCATTTCCTTTAGTCGTAAACTGATGTCGAGAAGTATTTTGAGCTGCAGTGAGCTCTTCGTGGTCTTCAGGTGTGAATAATGCCTTCTGCAAACATCGTTTTGCTCATGCAAAAATATAAAAGAAAAAAAACTTTCAATGTCTCACTGTACTCTTTGTGTGTATATCTTTAAATCTTAAAACCAGTTTTCCATTCATTCCACTTTTTTATGTTTTTTTCATGAAGAGGGAACGGAATAAGAAGAAAATCTTTTTTAAAGGTGCTTCCTTTAATCATAAAAATATTTATTAATTAACTCTGAGCGCTCTGAGAAGCAACAAGAAGACATAAAAGCGATTTTTACGTAATTTTTTCCCTGATGGTGATTTTAAGAAAGTGATAACAAGCAAACAATGTAGAAAAGGTTCGTTCTCCTCCTACAAACGGCGAAACATAATAAATTTGATGGAAAGCTCTTTGGGAAAGTTTTCTTTATTTCTCAGAAGAAAGAAAAACTTTTCTTTGACGATAAATCTCGAAGACTTGTGACGCGAATGCTTAATAGTTTGACGATTCACATGCGCCTGCACTATAAATCTTAATTTATTTTCAATACCGCGGGCAACGCTTCAGCTGAAGATTTATGACTGTTAAAGGGCTCATTCGACGTTTCATCTAGCGACAGTTCCTTTGCCGTACAAAAAGGAGAATCACTTTTGATAAACTTCGTCTCTTTTTTTTATTATTTCGTTCTTAAAGCTGAAATGTTAATCTTCATGCGGCATCGTCATGACTGTGGGGAGGGAGATGAGAGAAAACTGTTGAGTCAGAATGTCATTAATCTTATTCTTCGCTGTGTCCTCGACAAGCACAAAGAGAGAAGACGATGGAGAAGGAGAGCTTGTGTAATCTTGCTCATCATTTCAACCCCAACGATTTAAGCCTCAAACCTATTCCAGTGAACGTGAATTGACCTCGTTTTATAAATGTTGCTTTCAGTTCCTGATGTCAAGCTCTGATTGAGTGAACGACTTTCAAGAACTCTCTTCGGGTCATTATCGAAGTCATTGGTTGGAAAATTAAAATCCCCTGAAAAGCTAATTATAAGAAGAACTTAATGTGGTGTGAATGAAGAATTAAAATCGTTTGATCAAGGACAAATTTATTCGATAACTTAAAGAGTTTGCAATTTCATAATGAACTTGTCTCAATAAATTTCACGATCGAGATGAAGGCGAATAAGAATTGTGAGCTTGCTGAGACGCAAATAAATTATTCATCGAAATCATTAATTTTACTTCATTCGGAATTCTCACAGAAGCTTCTTTCGCTCATAAATTTTGAACTCTCTCGTCTCACATAGCGATTTTGATAATTTATAAAATGAAGTAAGACGTTGCATGTGGTCTTCGAAAATCATTTCTCTTCTTCCTCGTTGCCTTAACGATTTTCAGCTTAGTAGTGAGAGATTTATAGACTTTATTGATTTTATGCTGATTTCTTTTACGATTATTGGTTTAGGTTGATGATTAACGTGGCTTCACGTGAGGTTTTCGCAGTCCGCACTTCGTTTGTTACACTTCAAGCTCCGCGGTAGTCAAATAAATATGAAATAAAGATAACGATTCAATCGATTTGTGAGTCATTCACATAAAGCTACCAGAAACGCATAAATTTCTGTTGAAATGAGTTGAGTAAACAAGCTGATAAAAAATAAAATTTAATTAAATTGCGTTGTTGGTTTTGTGATTAGATAAAACGCGACTCAAGTTCTTATCAACTAAAATATATTCCAACCTTTCTGCGACCTATTTTCTCAAGTAACGAGAAATTTTCTTAGTCATGATTCTGAGTCAGAAAGAAATGAAAATTGGCAACGAGGCGAAAGAACGTCGCCCTCTCATCTCGACACTTAATTGCAAAAGTAAATCAGGGAGCCAGCAACTCGGAGGGTTAAATCTTCAATCTTTTCTTATTCTCTCTCTCCCTTTCTGTTCGTTGATAAAACAATACGAGCATTTTTTCCACGTGCACATGAAAGTGAAAGTTGAGGAAAAGATTTTTCCAATTCGGATATGTGTGATGTAATGAAAAATTCCAGTCGAGAGATTAAAAAGAAGGGGAAACCTAACAAGTTCAACTTTCTTTGATCGCTTCAACGATAACGTGTCGATAACAAACACACGTTTTAGGGTGAACAGATCGTTATCGTGGAAAATGATTAATAATGAAAAAAGTGAAAACTGTCTAATGACACGGAAAATTTCATTCTTCGCATTTTTTATGCTGATTGAACTTTATGGTTTCATCGTGTTGCGTCACTTCCAATTCACATATACCGTAAAAAAAGAATGAAAATTAATGTTGCCTTGTCTCACGGAAATGTTGATAAATCACATCAAGGGGTTGTTGAATCGATACGAAATTGATTTGATGAACGCAGAGCGCAGAGTTCGACTAAGAAAACAAGTCAAAGATTATTTCCTTCAGTCTCATTATGCGATAATCAAGCCAAAGCAAAATTAACTCTGATCATTGGCAGATGCATCAAAGAAGAGAGAGAAAGAGCTCTGATAATTTATCAATCCAAATTCCACGAAAAGTGCAATTGGCTGAGAAACAACAACAGCTAAATCGCATATCGATTGGAATAAATTAATTCAGATTGTAAAATTACATATAATTTCTTTAGCATTTTATGAACATTCAATTTTTTTTCTCTCTCGTTTTTGTTTCTGTTTTTAATTTCATACCATTAACTAGCAAATTTCATGTTATTATGCTTTGCTCTCGTCTTCCATTGATTCCACCGATATGTGCATTGCGTTCGTTAATGCTCGGGACGAGCGGGAGGGATTGATTAATTTAATTTATGCAATTTTATGTTTTTTATGCTGCGTTGCTCTTTCAAGAAGAAATAAAATTAAAATGTTTCTGTCGAGATTTTCTTTGAGTGATGGAGCTTCAAGGATAGAGGTCAATGCTGAAGACCTTTCCAGCGCGTAATGTTCGGTCCTTGACTACACGGCAAAGAATCGATTTTACTCACGCTTTGCACGTTTCATGACAGACAACAATAATTGTTTAATTAGACTGACGAGTGACACTTTGATTGGTTCGTTCGGAAACTCTTTTGTTGTCAATCGGATCGATAGGGAAATGAATGAAGGAAAAAGGTGATAAGGGAGGTGTGATTGCTATAAATGTCAATTAAATAGTCGCTTTGGACTTAATCGCGGCCCAATTTTGATTAATTAACTCTGATAAAGCGCAATGGGTGAGGCAGAAATGGTTCATTATTAAAAAGAATAAATCACTCGCCATTGAAAGAAGCGTTTTCTGCTCAGGGCACCAGATGGTTGCACGATGAACTGACCCTTCGAATCGTTGCTTTAAACTGTGAAACTCTAATGCATTTTGCCACGTCATCGGTTCTTACAAGCACATGTCGCAACTTCTTCGTCTTAATGACGTTACAATTTCCAATCGTCAACCATAATTATCACATCTTTCGTTCCTACTCAGATCTCTTTGCTCTTAATTACATGTTGAATAAAATATTGGAAATTTTTATAATGATGTGATTCAGTTTAATATTACGCGATGAATGGTGATGAAGGAAGTTTAAAATGATTTTCGCGTTTAATTGAAACGCTGTGTTGAACAAAAATAATCTTTTGGAAAACATTGTAGTTCTCGTTTTGTATGCTTTGTGATGAAGATTAATGGTGAACTTTACGTCAAATTATCGTTTTCTTCATCGTTCTTCTTACAAGCACTTCAAGACAATAACGAGACAAGACTCTTATGATGGAAGCAATCAAATTGAAAGCAAAATGAGATGTTTTCAAGTTTGAAATGAAACTGGATTAGTGAAGACAAGGTGGGATTGATCGCTCAAGGTTCTCGCAACTTGAAATCTATTCTAACTAATGAATCTAATAGTTAAATGCTTTGGGAATCTCGCAAAACAGCATCAGAAGTGAAGCTTCCCGTAGAGTTTTAAAGCGATTATCAGAAAGCGAAATGAGAAGCAGTTAAGCTTCAGTCTTGATCAGAAGTTCAGTTTAAAATTGAGGGAAAAAGTTGAGAGAACGATAGCAGGTGGCATCGGGTTCTCCTTTGTCTCTTTTAAATCCTTCAAGATTTTAAAATGTTGATCGGAACTTTGTATCCAGAGAAGGAGAAAGAAGCAAAACAGGATTTGTCAGAAGCGAAGAGAATGCGTCATAATTCGACTTGTTGTGGCTACCTTTTTTCTCTTTTCCTTTTTCTTTCCCCTCACATGTCTTCCCGTTGCAAGCGAAAGTGAAATCGAAAGGAAATTAATGACTCGGGAGCATCCGACAAAAAAAAACGAAACCAGACTCGTGTGTTTGTCGTGTGCATGTTGTCCGATATTTCATAACTTGATTCTCTTCCCTCGTCCTTACTCGTCTGGCAACTCAGCCACGGGAATGAGTTCGCAGCAAAAAAAGAGAAGTAACCGTTGACAATCTGGTTTCTTAAGCGAACTTCTTTTGCGCAAGGTGTTAATGTCTATCGATTAATGTGTAATGCTGTGACCTGATGCGAAAGACGGCAGCCGGTGTGGTCTGTGGTATTTAAATTGTGCTCAAAATACAAATTGATGAAACTTCAATGACGATCCATTCGAGTGTGAAACTATCGACGGTAAATTGATTCTTCTTGTCGCTTGCATCAGGTTACCAAGTTGTTTAATGCCAAGGCTAAATGTACTCGAAGATTTCTCGATTTCAACCAATCAAACTTCAACTATTCACCTTTTCAACTATCAAAAGCTTAACCTATGATGCCAGAAGGTCGTGAATATTATTTAATCTCACAAATTTCTTTATCTCGCCTAATATGTCGAGATAATTCACGAGCTTCCAGTCGTAAACACTTTATTGCTTTCCAAAATATACAAATTTCATAATAAAAACTTTGATAGAAACATCCAACCGATGATGATGAAGACGAAGAAGAGTAATTTAGTTTTTGTTATAAAACTTTTATTTGACAATTAAAAATTTATGGCGTTATATAAAGATTGCCAGAAGTTTTAGTTTTATTGAATCGAAAAAAATGAGACAACAACATAGTTTGCTGCATTATTAAATCAACAAGTTCCTTCTCATATTCACGACAGACTTCAATTAAGCTTTGCACCTGGCAACGAAGAATAATGAAGGCGGCTCGCGATCAAACGGGAAAATAGGAAACTGACAATGAAACCTGAGATAAGAGCTTCGATATCAAATTAAAATTAATGTCCATGATTCTAACAATCAATTAAAAAAGAATTTTTGTATCCATTAAAATGATAAATGGACGCTTTGGTCTGGGAGTGAGATGACTGGGCCTCCATGAATTCGAGGGAATACTTCGACATTAATGACAAATCGTTATCGCATGAAATGTGATCGATGAAGCGACGACAGATGAGAAGAGACAAAGCTGACATTTTCGGGAGTCGAAATCAATAAAAAAATGTTAATTAAATGAAATGTAAAATATCTATTTGACTCAAATGTATTTTAATGGTTAGCATTTTATTTGAAATTAATGGAGTTTGATTGGATTACTCGAGAACATGGCGGACTTCGCTAAGCTCACGAACTTATTGAGAATTCATTAAAAAGAAACATCGATCGACGTGCAATCGTGAAAATCAATCCAGTCGCTGGAAGCAATTATTTTATGGGCTTCTGTATTGCTTAGATAAAGATTTCATTCGCCACAAAAGAAGAAGGAGAATAGGTGAGCTAACGAATGTAATTTTAAAAATGCTGTTAGCCTCAAAAGCAGCGAAAAGAAAAACTCTGCTGGCTGCTGCTTGAAGTAGTCGACATACTTTTCACATGAAAAACTTCCAAGAAAGAGAGGCAAAGATAAAAGGTCAGCATTTAAAAAGAGGTTAAACGGTTAATAAAGAAAAGATTGTGTTTGCTCACCGAGACGAGACGAAGGATTTGGTTTGCTACTTAAAATCACTTCAAATCGTCCCGGCAACAATTGTGCTCTAAATGAAAATGGGACGGCCGATGTCTCGAGAGGCTTTCAATGATAATAAAATAACTTGTTTTATTGTTAAAAGATGCGCCATATGCTACAATTTCGTTCTCTCCACCTCAACGATGCTCATCCGTTGTTCCTTGTTCAAAAGTCTTTTTAGTCGACTGGAAATATTCTCTGAGCGTTTATATTGTTTTATGATGCTCCCCTTGTCGTCTTCTAAAACGTTTTCAGGCGAAACTTGTAAACGTGCGTATCAGTTGAACAAGATTTGGCAAAGTCTTTTTGGCTTTTTGAAGAAGAACAAGAAGTTTCGATGATCTTCAACAAGTAGCTCATCCGTGTTGGGATTTCTTGATCATTTATCAAACTTCAGATCAAATCGATGGCTCTCAAATTTTCACTTACGACCCTTAGGTCATTGGTAAAATCAAGAGCTTCAGATGAATATTAATTTAAAATTATTTACATTTCCAACGAAAATATTTCGTTTTGTAAAACATCCTTGGAATCGAAAGGTTCCATAATTGCAGGTTTAATTTTATTTAGGGCTCATTACACAAGAAAAAAGGTTTCCAATCCCTTCAGCTCTAAAGAATTCAAAGCTTGTCCTAGATTTACCAAATAGAGTTAAAGCAAAAACACAAGTGAGAGAGAAAGAAACAAATTCCACAATCCGCAGGTAATAAAAATTCCTCATAAGTAGCGATAAACATTTTCAATGCCATGAGAAGCGAACAAAAAAAGAAACACAAAATAATAATAAAAATAAAAACATTTTCATGTAAAAAAAGAAAGAGAAAAAAATGTGAGCAACATGTGAAGGCAAGAAGAATGTGCGATTACCAATAAGTTCGCAACACAATGCGGAATGTTGCAATTTCGCGCGTGATGCTTATCTGCGTGGCGGTTAAACCCGAAATCAAACGAAGTCTTAACTCAAAAGCTGATCGAGTCAACAAGACATTAATTATAAACTCTTTTGGCGTTTCTGACGTTAATCTCACTTTATCCAAAATTTTAAGTTTGTATGATAAATTAGTTCGAATTAAGAAGAGAAAAGCTTCACAAAAGCCAATTTATGTTGTCTCATAAAAGCTCAAAAATTTAAATTTTTGTTAATTGTGGTTCTTCAAGATTTCTTTCTATTTCAAAAGTCAAAAATGTTTTGAGTTATCGCAAGTTTTCGTCTAAATTTTATTTCTTTAATTAATCAAAAAGCGGTTTGTGCGTAGCTGGCGACTAGAAGCAGCAGAAAAAGTTGTTTAACAAGTCGTTGTTTGTGTATTTTCTCTTTCTCTCTCTTCAGCTACCATTCATTGTCTTCGAACTTTGAATCTAATGGAACTAATGATTAACATGAACTCTGCTGCTCTTGGATGTTCAAGTGTATCTCAAGCTGCAGATCATGAAGGGTTCAATCACCCGATGTGTATACATTTCTTGCTCGTTAATGATTCTCTTTTTGAATAAATATTTTCTTAGTTCTTTCGATGAGATGAGATTCTTTCTTCTTTTTCTTTTTGACTTCTTCGTTATCTCAAGATTATTATGACTAGCTTTGAAGTCAGAAGATTACTTGCTAGGATAAATATTGGTTAGATTAAAGCATTTGACATCAGCGCGAAAAACTTTAAGAGAGCTTAAATCCGTTATGCAAGCATCATGCTCACTTATCATCTGCTTCAACACGAAACTGAATTATTGAAAAATCTCAATCACACCTTTGACGTCAAAAAGCATCATCGCCTGATGCATATGAGGCGATGTGTCGACAACTCAGTGTCTATCGCAGTCGCTAAAGAGGGAAAAAAAGGATTTTTGTGAAAAACTGTCCTCTCATCTGTTGTGAGATGTGTTTTCTCCTCCGCGCCGTGTGTTATGTGTCCGGGATCGTTTTTTATCGTTTGAAAACAATCGAAAATTGCTCGTCATAGTTTTCACCATTAGCATGATGAAATGATGTTTTCCTCTGCTTGCCTCTGGATTCCCGAGACCGTCACCGTCAAAAGGCTCGCTCGGTGAGATGAGACTCGTGTTTGCTTTTTCAATTTACATGCGTGAATGTGTTTTTTAATTTTCCTGATTGAATTCTCTCGAGTCGTCGAAAAGGATTTTCATCGAGGCGAAGAGTAAAGCAGAGAGATTTTTTTGAAAGCTGCTGCCTTCACTACTTGATGTTTGTTTGCCACAACGCCGTACTCATGTACAATTCCGTCGACGTCACTTGCTAATAAATTAATCCTGAGCCTCCTCTCTTATTTGCACGATAAATCAAAAATTTATAATCTTTATTTATGCAATCCTTTAATTTGATTTTCAGTTCAGCTTTCCTCTTACCCCAACTCTCCTCTGTTGTCCCCTTTTTTCACGACTAATGCCTTTCCATCCTCTTCGACTTTACTGCTCCAACAAAAATACAAAATTTATGTCTTGTTTACTTTGAAAATTTATTCTGATTTAATTGGAAATTCTCCGTTCTCCTTCATAGTCCCTTCTGTTGCCTTTTTCCTATTTTCGTTTTTTCTTTTTTTGGAAAAAAAATCTGAGAGAGAGAGAAAAGAAAAACTCATAAAACGAAAATGAAAGAATAATAAATTTTCCGAAACATTTTCCAAATGAATTATTTGCTTTGCTAATTGAGGATTCAGAAAATTGTTTCTGACTTGAGAGAAAAGTTTCGTTGCTACCGTTAATGGAATTTGGTGTGTGTGTGTGAGAGAGTTTGTGTAGAATCAGATGAGATTTGGATTAACGTCAGAAAGTTTCCGCTAATTTGGTTTAACAGCTTTGAGGCTGAGGTTAAGGCAGAAAGAAATGGGATTGCAGGCACTTGAAATATTTCTTGCTTCAGCAAACATTTTATCAAAGAAATTTTCCAAAAAATATCCAGCAAACATCGAAAGTTCTCTTGGTGGAAATTCCAAGTGGCTTCAAGTTAAGAGTCTGCTCTAAAAACGCTTTCATAGTCTCAAGTGATTTCCGAGAACAATACTAAGCTGCTTGGTTGAAACTTTTATCAATTATCAACCGCTGTTGACTCAGACGGTTCTTCAGCAAGATTTTTTAAACTTCAACTCAATTGACACCGTTGAGAAGTTAAAAGGCGCACAAAATCGGTTCACGATGTGCATAATGCATAATTCCATGTAAATTTATTCAAATGACTTGACGGCTTCTCCTCTCACGATAAACCATAATTTAATTAAACGTTTGAGTGATTCTTATGCTTTTTTCTCCTCATCAAACTCTAACACGTGCATTAACAATATTTGCTCGTGAGTTGAGGTTGTGGATCAATAAAAATGCAACGAAGGAACCTTGAAACATGAAACTGCATAAAAAAATTAGCAAAACAGCAGAGTTGCATCATAAAAAGTAACTCTTGTTGTTTCCTTCTGGTGGTTGAAATTAACTTGTAGCCTTAATTAAATTCAAAGCAGACGGAGGGAGTTAGCAAGTCTGTGCGGTTGAGAAATTGCAATTTAATTAATTGCGCGACAGTTTATTAATTCATAATCGTAACAATAATGTTAATTCGTTGTTTAAACGCAACTTGCATTTTTTTTTTGCAGTAAAAGATCTTCTGTGCTGTTGTTGTCGTCTGGTTAAAGAAAAACGTTTGGTGAAGCTCTACCGTAAAGATTTATGCTTGAATGGGTTTCTTTCTCTCAAACCATTAATTAAACGTTGGTTTCATTTCATTAATTAGAAAACATGTTTTACTACCATAACTGTTTGCGTTTACATGAAGCAAGCCAGAGAGAGAAAAGTTGTTGGCGGAGGTGAAAAGTGTTTAGCGAAGAAAACGAAGAACTGAACTTGAAAGTTGTTTCAACCCGAAAGCATTTTTCACAGCAGCCTCAGAATGATTTGAATGAAACAAGTTTACAAGAAACAGAGACAAAAGAATGAAGAGATAAGTTTCTAGAGAAAAGTAAGAAGAAATCTGATATTTTCGATGGACGAGCGAGTTCAACCGAGGTCAAGATTTGGAAATTAAAACTTCATCAGAAAACTTTTTTTTTTGGGTCGCTTGATGATGATTGATTGTCTTACGTGTTCTTTAAACATCATTTAATCATCCACCAAACTCTTTCTCGTTTCTTTCCGAGAAAAGAATGCAATTTAATTTGAAAAGATCCATCAATTTAATGTGTTGAAAATTAATCTCACGTTGATGTTTATCAGTTTTAATTTCTTTCTCTTGTTTTAAAGACATTAGCTCAATAAATTCAAGATAACACGAGAAATTCATCAATTACGGCAAAAGTTTGGCTGTTGCATAAACTGAAGAGTTCACGTCATTGGAAAACGCCCAAGTCAACCTTTGATTATTAAATTTTAAAACCAACAAAAGTTCTTCATAAAAAAGGAATTTTTTCCGAAAAATAAAACAAAGTAGGAGGAGGAAAGTTTGAAATTAAAACCGAGACGAACGACGAAGAACTTTGAAAGTGGAAAGTTAATTAAGTCATGATTAAACGAGTTTTGAAACAAAATTTTCTCCTCTTCCGCCTCAAAGCCATTAATGATGCAATTATTAATTTGAAATGAAACTTTATCTCTTCCTTTAAGAATAACGACGAGAACTTGGATGTGACGCTGTCGGTTTCGCAGTTCAGCAATAATAACAATAACAACGGACATCAGCAGCAATCAGTTAATCAAACTTATCACGAAATGAATGATCAGGTAAATATTTGATGGACGCGGGGATTACATAAACGAATTTGTTTTCTACAATTGGAACCGTGTGGAAATTGGTTACGTTCGCTTAATGAGTTGTTTGACGGAGCGTTCTCTGTGTTTGGATAATTTAATTAACTGTGGAATTCGACAAATCGTCAGGCTTATATATACATTTTGTAATCAACTAGACTCGGCGGTGATTGTAACTATGGGCGACTTTTGAGTGGGAGGCTAATTAAATGTATTTACATCAAGTTCCTTTATTGAGTATGTCAATTCATTTGAACGAAGTTTTAGCTTGGAAACAGCAGCCGACAAACAAGAGACATAAATGTCTGTCGCAGTCGAGAGCGAAATAATTCGGAGGAAATTAATAAATTTTGTAATGGAACAAAGAATTAAACCATAAATTAAAAATTTGCCGAATGAAAAAAGAATTTGCATACAAAAGCGGAAGAACGCACATAAATTGCCTGTTTCAAATCGCTTTTTATGGTCAGGGATGGCGCAGAAGGTACTGGGGAATGTCTGTCGCGAAGGCAAAGATGCAATGCAGTGCCCTGCGCTTCTCGTAAATAAATCCACAGAAACGGTAGAACTAAAATTGCTAAAATATATCTTTTTTTGAAAAATAAAAACGCGGTAGAAGAAGAATAACGACTGCTAGTTCATAAACTAGCTAAAGTGCCAAATCGAAATGCTCCATCGCATAAATAAACAAAAGTGGATAAAAATTTGGAAAGAGTCTATTGTGCCGGAGGATTTTAAGATTCGCCCGCCGATGGCGGCTTCTGCGTTCACTAACTTTAATTGAAAATCTTTTCCTCTACAAAAACTTTTCTTGTTTAGTGAACTTTCATAATTTTTCATTAAAACAAAATAGTTTTAATTGCAATTTATCACTGGCGGATAAGACCCACAACCTGTTAAACTTTATTTCTGTAGAAGTGGAACTCGTAAACTTATTCATAACATTAACTTCAGTTTTTGACAATTTCTCAATAATTTCAATTCTCTTTTTCTTGTCGATTTATTTGCATTTTATGATTCCTTCATGACCGTTAATAAATTAACAAAAAAATGGTTTTAATGCGTTTTATTCCAGATATATAAAGTGGGAGGAATTCATAAATGATGTCATGTTACAATCAAGTCCTTAATTGTTATCTCAATTACAAAAACAAGTTTAAATAACACAAAATTATTGATTTAGAAATATTTGAAGGTTATAGAATCTACGGATGATCCCAAAAGCAGCGAACTGAAAGAGTAAGAAAGAGCATAAATAACGGCGAATGCCACAAAAGGGCACAAATCGATCGAAGTTTATTTTTTTTGAAAGAAAACCAAGCAGAGAGAGAAGAAAAGGAAAATTCATATTAAAGTTGTCTCTTCTAAGTCTTTAAGCTGTAATTTATTGATTTCGATTTTACAAAATTGATAGCGAAAACGAGAGACACAGCAAAACGGATGGAACGAGAAAAAGAAAATGAAAGAGAAAATACCGAAAAAAATGCATTTAATAAATTTTCAAACTCTTTAAAATGTTCTCCATCGAGTGCCATAAATTTCGTTTGATGTTTCTCGTTCAAACGTTTAAAAAGGAATTTCAACTTCATGTTCGGCTCTCCTTGTTGTTTCGGACAGAGCAGTTTAATTTGCGAGACACTGCACAGATTAATGTTGTCTGATTTAATCAAGCAAAACGTGTGATGAAATGAAATTCTTGGCGAAATGAAATGAGTTTTATGTGAAACTCTCATTAATATAAAGCTGAAAAACTGTCATGGGAATCGATGTATCTCTCTCTCGTTCTCCTCTCACTGCTAACAATATCCAATCATCATTAGGTCGAAAGAAAATTACAGAGAATTGTACAATTCCCAAATGCGTGAGTTATAAGTAAAGAAAATTATTACAATTGATTGTCATTACTTAAAGGTCAGCTTGAAACTGACGAGATTAGGTTGACTCGTTGAGCATCTAGTAGCAATCTACTTGAGTGTCTTGCACCAGCAGAATCTTGAACGTGAGACTTGTTCATGCATTCGGCTTTTTCAAACTCTTAATTAAAGGGAATTAGTTAAATTAAAGTTTTATGAGTTTTTGTCTTTTTTGTCGATAACTCAGACTTAATTGGTCAAACCAAACCAGTTCCCCGACTAAATTAAGTCAATTTATGAAATGTTTCGCAATCGACTTACGATTCATCTCTTTTGTGTTGCAGACCTTTCACACGCCATCGTTTGGAGATGAGGAGTTTGACATTCCGGTGATGCATCATCAACCGCCACAATTACAGCAACATCATCAGTTAGATCAATATCAGCAATTGCACAACCCTCAAATCGGTTTGATGAATGATCAGCAAGCGTACAATCCAAATCAGTGGCATCACCAGCAACAAGCAGCCGAATCTCATATAATGGCAAATCAAACATATCAATTACAATCTCCGGGTCATTCCAATTATCATCACATGTCTAGTCCGAATCAACAAATGCTCCTGATGCAACCGCCGTCGCTTCAACCGATACAGCAACAGTCATTGCCACCGCAGTTAATGCCACAATTAAGTGTCGGAGGAGGTAATTATATCGGGCAGTCGCCAACTCCAGCACCACGCAGTAACGAGAATGGATCCACGAGCGACGATAGCGATGATACACTCAATGATCCCAACGTAAGTTTTGTACTTTCATATTTTACACAATGATTAATTTTGATCGAAAATTGTCGAAATTATTTCCTTGCATAACACACCGAAAGATAATTATTGATCTCTGGCTTCATTTTCTGCTTCATCACGCGTTTAATTAACAATAATTCTTTCTCTACATCGCTCTACCTGTTCGACTAGAGAATTCGCTGTTATCAATCAATCGAGATCTCAATCCATTGCCGCCATTGCGAAATTCTCGGTAATTGTCAATTAACATCGGCAAATAAGACAAAACGTCGAGGGAAAGAGTGAATTAAAAATTCAGTCAGAAAAGTATAAAGAAGGCGGGAGAGCGGGGAGGGAAAAGGAACATGTGAAACAAACAGACACTAATTGGATAAAACAATTAAAACGGCACAACATGTTGTTGCGCAATTGGATTGAAAGGCAAAAACGGTTGAGAGGAAAGATCAATCGGAATAATTAAAGAAATAAATCGAGGAACACGAGACAAAGGAGGAAAACATGACGATTGGCATTGAAATGTTTAATGTTGCGAAGGAGGAGATTTCCTGATGTCTCTTGACAACAATAATCTTTCGTCTAATGTCTGATTCGCACGGTAATTGATTGAGCGATCTTTGAAATTCATTGTTAATGACACAAAGGCACAAAGTAGATTCAATTGCGAAATCGTGCTAACTCAATCTTAATCTTACTTTGTTCAAAGATCTTTGTGGCTGTCCAAAACCTCATTGAAATGCCAATCGGTGATTTATGAGTTGCTATTACGGAATGACTTAATTAAATCGGACACAAATGTCCAGCGTGGGGCCTTGAAACATTATGAATTTGACCTCTCGATCTTTCACTTTCATGATGTTGTTTTATTTGACAGAAGCTTTCTTTCTTTCATTCTTTTGCTTCGACTCATTACGACAATAAACTGAGATCAAAGGGCCGTGTTATGCAATGGAAGTTAGATGATTGTGAACAAGATATTGATAAAGTCATTTTTAAAAACTCTTAATTGAACAGTGAATTGATAAGCACAGAGAGTCGACAACATTTTAGCTTGCGTCACGACCAACGACCGTCTCTGGCCTTTGTCTGCTGCAGCGCGAGAATGAAAAATTCCGATGCATAAAATGCTCTCGAAAAAATTTATGTTGCAAACGTGCAATGAAACTAATGAAAATTTATTGCGCTGATTATGATTTATGGGCATTTTTGCTGCTGTCGCTCTTTTAAATTGGAATCTCCCTCTCGGCGCTTTGCCCTTGCGACAGTTTTTAATGCTTTTTTATTCTCGCGATTTTTTTTTCTCTTTTACAGAGCGCGTTTAAACGTCCATCACCCGATCCGTTTGCCGACGGTGATTCACCAAAGGGCAGCGGAGCTAAGAAGGCCAAGCCGGCTGCTAAAAAGACCGCAAAGAAGAAGAAGGATCCGAATGAGCCAAACAAGTAAGTAGACAATTAGCAATCGGCTGCTTGATTCTTTTCGACACTCAAATGCAAATTGAAAGCTCTCGATACGCTAGATGATTGTGAAGTACTTTGAAGCGAAACGGAGAAACCTCAATCCTTGTCATTTCCGATTCTGTTCGATTTGATTCAATTAAATTTTCAACTTCAATAAGCTTGATCAAATCAAGATTTCTTTCCCCGCTCTACACAAAATCTCTAACCACGACTCAGTTGGCAAAACAAGCTCTTTCTTCGTTTTCCATTCCGATTATGAAGATATCCTTGCCACAAGCAATTTATCGCTCATGACTTTAACTGCAACTGATGTTTGCCTGGCACTGTGCTCGTTCTCTTTTACTTCAAGTGTACACGAGAAAGTGGAAGTTTAATCAAGATGAAAGTTTTTCTTCCTAGAAGATTGACTTGACTTTGAATGCATGTTGCAGAGAGCGAAAGAAATAGTTTTACAAAATGTTTTTGTCACATTTAATTTAATTTAGAAATGAGGTTTGGCTTTGCTTTGCGTCATTTTACGATTCGTCAAGCTTGTGAGTTGTCGCTTGATGTGATTAAGTTTCAGAAACATCAGCCTTTTATCGTTTGGAGTTAGCTTTGGCTTCATTAGGAAGACCTTCAAGTTAATGTCGACCGCGACGATCCGAACAATCAATTCCCAATTCTTTCTCCATTATAAGCTCAATTTGTCTTACTTCAAAATTTGTCAACACAATAAACCTTTTCTTCCCTCAAGGAAGTTCTACAGTGAAATAATCTCATTACGATTCTATCTGCAGCCAAGCTTAATTAAGATTCTCTTAATGAAACGATTATGACTCAATTTACCCTCATTTACCCTTTTTGTTTCTCTCGTGCTTTAGACCCGTTTCTGCTTACGCTCTCTTCTTCCGAGACACGCAGGCTGCAATCAAAGGACAGAATCCCATCGCTTCGTTTGGTGAAGTCTCGAAGATCGTGGCATCAATGTGGGACGTGCTGGCACCGGAGCATAAAGAAGTGAGTTTCAATATTTTGTTTTAAAGAAGTCATGCCCAAAATCATCGAAGCTGATAATAAAGCAATTAACGTAACGATCGTACGAATGGATTTTGATCTGCTCACTCAAAAAATCTCTGAACCGTAAAAACTCATAAAAAGCGAATGCAAATTTATTTGCTTAAACTTCGTGTTCATTCTCGAAGGAACAAAGCATTGCACTGATTGCGCCACTGCTGCTATCGTCGTAAAGCTTTATAATTACTAATCCAATACCAATCCGACCGAAAGGCAATAAAAATTAAAAGAACATAAAACTTTTTTTTTCGTAATAAATGCATTACATAAATTATTCAAGCGATTTCCGCTGTTGTACCGCACACAACAACAACAACGCAGAGCAAGTGAAATGTGTATGCAGATTATCCCGTAGCGAAGAAGCAGGAAAATGGAAAAATTATGAGTTTTTTTTTTCTTGGCGGGGAAAAAGTTTTTTTATAGCAATGATATAGTGCCATGAACTTGAAATGTTGAAAACATTTTTTCTATGAGAGTTTCAGAATTTCATTAAATTTCCTTTCTGACTTTTAGCTTCGCAATAATTCAAAAGGCAGTTTTGTGGAAAATCTTCGGAAAATAGTTTGGAGAGTTGGCGAAATCATTTTTCCATTTCGATGCTTCTCGAGAAAGGAAAAGATGAGCGGAAGTTCAATTTTACAGATAAAACAACTTAAATTTATTCGTAATTTGCTGTGGCGGAACATTCAGACGATTCCCAATTACTCAAGTAATCTTAAGTGTTTGAAGAACATTTCAAAGTCATGAAATATTAAATTTCTCACAAGTTTCGAAGAAGTTTAAACTATTCTCCAGAAAAACATCGCAAAACAGCAAAAGTTTGCAGACGAAAAACAGGAAAAGTTTTTGCGGTTGATTTTGTCATAAATTTCTGGCTTTTTTGGGCAGAAAACATTTTCCATGTTTAATTAAAAAAGACTCCAAAAGAGTTTTCTCGTTTTCGGTTACCACTCTCTCTCTCTCTCTCTAGTGCGTAGTTAACGCCAACGGTGAAGGTGTAAATTTGTTTCATGACGAGAACAAATTACGGCAAGCACATTCCGGAAAAGCAGAGAGATTAAATTGAAATTAATAAATAACAGTTGCTGCTAGTGTGTAAATTGTTACTTTGCGGTTTTCCTAAATTTTCCAATTTTCCCTTGTTTTCCTTCCTTTCGCTTCCCAGTCGACACGTTAGATATGACGCCCAAATATTTTTCCTTATTTCCGCGCTCAAAAAATATTTTCCTGTTTAGTTGAATCAGAGGAAAAACGAAAAGTTTATCAATTTTTTCCGTGAAAAATCTTTCGCTTCTTTCTCTATTCAACGTACCGCAAAATTTGTAAACATTTTAACTTCAAATTATAGTTGTTATTGCTTCTCGTTTAATCGGAGATAGCAAAAGAGTTTTCTCATGATAAAATTTTGCTACAAAAGTTTTCTAAATTCTAATTTTGAAATCGAATAATTAAAGTTTTAATTTTTTATGAAGCAGCTTATGTAGACTAGTTCAGTTTAAGAGATTCATTTAAAATGCAAAAGTTTTGCATAATCCTCTTAACCGTTACGTGGGAGAATAACTTTTCAAGTATATGTACGACCTTTCGTCGAATGCGTCATTCCATTAAAAAGTTTTGTTTTAATATGAGAGTCGTGATTATCTCTAAATAGCTTGCAATTTGAATAAACAAAATTAGGTTATCGACACTGATAAGTCAAAGCAAAGAAATCACATTTTTACACGAGGAAAGCATGTCAAACGTTCTTCATGATTACTCTAAGCTAAGTTCTGGAATTTGCTTTCGTCATGCGAAAGGCTGAAAAATTGTTCAACGTGAAAATGGAAAAATTGAGGTTAATTGCTGTGTAAATTGATCGCGAACCGTGCCAAAAATCCAATGCGTCATGCAACAGATGAAACCTTGATTCCGGTCGGATGGATGAATTTATTCATAAACGGTGCTGACAAGGGATTCATCACTGCGAGAAATTGCCGAAAATTGATTTATAATTTCTTTCTCCTTCGTTCCTAAATCTTTCTTCATCCTTCGCTGCGTGCACTCGTCGAAAAGTTTGCTTTACAATTTTTCAATTTACTTGATGGGACGTCAAGACAAAAAGCAACTAGAGAGAAAGAGAGCGGATAATGTAAGAGGTGAATCGCGGGAAATCTGCCGAATTCAAATGACTGTAACTTTCGTAAATTGAAATCTTTTTATTATCTGTTTTTTGTATTGACAAGAACTATTCTTTAAAATTCATCTCACATACAAAGATTTTCAATAAATATTGAAGTTAAGTCAGAAAAGTTAATTTAGTCGAGCTCCAAAAAATGGTGTTCGACAGTGATATTTGTAAATTTTTTCATAACTATATTGTATTATTGAATAAAAATCCTCAGTGTTTCTTGTAGTCTCTTCTTTTGTCTTAAAAAAACTGGTAATTAAACTTTCATAACGTTTAATGGAGCAAAGTTATGGAACTTCTTTTGACTCATGTCATACGTCATAAAAGCGGATCTCTACAGTTTCAAGAAAATTTCGGGGCAATCAAAGACAATTGCTTGATCTAATTTAATCAAGAATGTTGTCAGAATGTTCAACTATAAGAAAAAATATATCAGATGTCTTTCAAAGCAATTCTTGAAGTAGGTTTTTTTGGTTAAATTAACCCGAAGTTACTAAAGCCATGCTTGGAGCGACACGCTGATTAATTGAGTGCTACAGAAGTTATCTTCAGAAATATTTTAAATATAATAACCTTTTTGGCATCTCAAAGAGTCATTCGTCATATTTTATTTAGTTGTTAAGTCCATAAAGTGCCAAAGAAACGATTTAAAAATCAATTTTATAGTCGACAGCAAGATGCTCTCATTGGTGGACAAAAAATCTTCATATCATTTTCCAAGATGGATTTTAGAAACCTTCTGTACTGTTTTTGATGTTTTTTTTATACTAATTATCTTGATCATCATTAGGTCTGCGGATTGAAAATCTATTTTCACTATTGACTTACTTTTATAGTATTTTTTTTTGAGACATTTGTCACGACCGACCATCGATTTCTTTTATTGGAACTTACAATCTTAAGGTCTGCCGATATTTCATGTTCAGCCATTTATTCTTATTAACTAGCATTTTGTTAATAGATAATGCTTCAAACTATCAAATGAAACTGTGTTAATTGCTTTGATGTTGCTTTTTCAAATGATTTTCAATAAAATGTTCATATTGTTGAGTATTTTCAAGCCATTTGTCGAACACCATTTTTTGGAGCTCCACTTAATTAATTTTTCTGACTTTACTATAATATTTATTGAAAGTCTTTGTATGACAGATGAATTTTAAAAGATAGTTCTTGTCAATACAAAAAACAGATAATAAAAAGCTTTCAATTCGCGAAAGTTACAGTCATTTGAATTCGGCAGATTTCCGGCGATTCACTCCTTAAATGTTTTGCAGGTTGAAGTGAAGTGATTTAATATCCAGAATGTTGTCTGCACGAAAAAGAATCACTCATAAATCAAGACAATGGGCGTGAAGAGTGCAGGGGAGATCAGAATTTGATCCCTAGCAGCAAAAATCCATAAATTTTCATTTCTTTCAATGCTAAAGCAACAGAATTTTGAGAGCTTTTGCACGCTGCCATGTTGATACAATGAATTACTTCCTGCATAAGCTTTTCGTAGCGTGCGCGTCGCTGCGTGCTGTCTTCAAGCAGATTACAACATCTCAACACAAGAGCTTTTGAAGATTGCTTCAATCTTTTGGAATTAAAATCAGCGCAGCTCTCAAAAGCAATTTTCTTCAATCTCTTTTGACGCCAGACTTGAATAATGAGAATGAAAAGTTGAGAGATTAAAGTTTTTTTTTTGTTTTCGACGAAAATTGATGACAAAAAATTGTTGTGAAATCGAAAAGTTTTCTTGACTTTTTTAAATTGAATTTCGGCTCCATCAGAAAAATTGTTTTTGAGTTCACTCCCGCCCTTTAACTTAATCAAATCAAGCTTTTATTTTCTGTTATTGGAATGTTATTTATGAGAGAACATTGGACGATTTTCTTTCCCTTGCGGGAGGAAGCAAAAATATTGATTCAATTAAATCGTGGATTTTTATTTGACAGACAGAGCGACAACATCGAATTGATTTCTAGTTTTACGTTCTTGTTTGTTTTTAGCCTTGCAGCGAGTTTGTTGACATTAGTTTACATTTTAAATTGATTTGTATAAAAACTTTAAACAAATTTATCTAACGAGCAATTAAAGAGGAAAAATATTATTCTCAAAAGTGCAGAAACTGCTGTGGAAGAGCTGTCAAGTACGATAAACAAATTTTTTCTTTTTATGCTCAATAAAATTCTCTGCGAATGATGTCAGTGACAAAATCAATTTTCTTCGTCGCAGAATATTTTTCCAATTTCATTTTTTATTTCTTTTCAATTTGCCAAGCTATGTCAAACACAATGTTGTTTCAGAAATTTCATTAAAGCGGATTCGTTGACTGAGAATGAAAATTTGATGATACTTTCCAACTTTTACAATTTTCAAATGCCACTTTAAGTGATCAATTGGATTAAAGTTTAAAGGATTGAAAAACTATTCGAGCGCGTTGGGTGAATCAATCAATCTTCATATTTGAATAACGCGGAGCATCAATTTTCCTCTTTCTCCTCCAAGTAAAATGCAATCAATTTCCATCGCTCGCTCCCCGCTCATTCTGTTGTTGAACTTGAGTCGATGATTAATTTAAATTCTCCTACAGTTTAAATATTGATTCAGTTCCCCCTTCAACCGCCATCTTGTAAGCTTTGCAGTGACTGAAATTTACATTCGTCGAGCTTTTTCATTCGAAAACTTTCCCCCACCCGGAAAACTCTGGAAATTCAATTAAGCTCCGTTTGATTTGGTCCGTAAAAACAAAATGTGTAATCAATGGAAATGAATTTTCGAAATGGAAAACTTGCGGAAAATGAAAATTTTCAACTCATTTGTTTTTCTTGTCGTTCTCTTCTCGTAATTGTTTGTGAAGAAAAGTTTAATTAAAGTTAAACATTCTATTCGGAATTAAAAACTTTTCCAACCCACGACCGAGGAGTAAAATTTTGTAAATTGTGGTTTTTCTTGCTCATTAATATGATAATATTTGCAGTTTTCAGAAAATTAGAGAAGATAAAAACTTTTCGTTTTTCTTCTGCCTAAGAACTTTTGTTTTTCTTTGTCTTGATTGCTTTTTATGATAGCAAAGTTTTTCTTTTGTGATTTTAAAGACGAAAATTTTGAACTAAGAAGTCATTCGATGAGCTTGGCGAAGAATTAACAGAAGACGCAGATATAACAGATGGAGAGATTACTCTCCAGGGAACTAGACTAATAATATTTATGACACGTTCGTTATTCATAAATAGAAAATTTTCTCGCTTCAAACGTCACCTGCTCATAGTAGTTTAATATTCTTTATTACTCACGATGAGAAAATGATTCGAAAAGTGTCACAGAAGAGTGAAAAATTGTTTTGATTCTTAATTGATGTTAAATGCACGTTCTTCATTAATGTTTTTCGCTCTTAAATTCTTCACACTCACGTAGAATCTGCTAAAAGAAAATGAGAAAACTAATTTCAAGCATTTTTAATAGAGTCTTGCATTAAGGCGTTTTCAAAACTTTCATAATTTCAAAACATGAATAAATCATCTTAATTGCTTTTAAAGTCTATGTGACTTCTCTCTTGTGAAAATGTTCAAGAAGAAAAGATTAGAAAAACTTTTCCACTAAACGAGAGAGAAAAACTTGATAGAAGGAAAGTTTGAGAAGAAACTTAAAGTTTTTGAACTTCTCATCGACTTTGCGTTCGTATTAATTTCTTTAATTGTTCTTAGAATAATTTCTGAGCTGAAATGAATGGACAAGTTGATTCTTTATCTTCTTGACGACAGAACATTTAAGTCTCAAATGTCAGCGATTTTTTTTGAAGTCGTAAATTTCTAAAAATATCACAGAAAGAAATCTGTCCACTCCTTGACAGACAACTCGATGATTATCTACCCTAAATTAAGGGAACCCTCGTAGAAGGCACAGTTAATAAACGAAGTAAAATTTTAATAATGCACAGCTTTTTAATAAAAATTCCAGTTTGAAAGAAATTTTTCTTTCGTGATGCTAAAGAATTTCCAAGGCGTGCCTTTTCAATTTATTAAACTCAGCATTTGAATAATTTTTAAAATCTCACGACAACGAGATCGTCTTGTCATGTTTACTGCGATTCAAATTAAGTTTTTATTAAACTTTTCATTTATTTCGTCATTTCAGGTTTATAAGAAGAAGACCGAAGAGGCGAAGAAGGATTACGCAAAGGCTTTAGCCATATATCGAGCGACCTCAACGTCACAGGTGAGTTGGAATAGAATTTGCTGCTTGCGTATAATCTCGCTCTTGATGGATCAGCTTCCGGGTAATTGAATGGAAAAATGGATGAGCTCTGCTATGAAATGAAACAACTTTTTCTTCGTGGAAAGCGAGCGGAAACTGAAAATTTTACTTCGATGCAGTTTTCAGAAAATTGGAAAATGATGAGCTGTGGAGAATTTTCCATTGAGATTCGCCTCATCTCAAACATCAAAAATTTTCCTCATCCTATCGCTTCGTTCCCGTTAGTCAGCGAAAATACAAATTGGAAAATCCTCCCTCGCTGTCCCAGTCTCCTTTTAAATCTCCTCTCGTCGTCATCCAGGCAGAGCTCAAAACAACCAGCGGAAAATTTGCAAAATTTCTAATTTACCTAATTTTTGGTTGCTTTGGATTCGGCGCACTTTCCAAAGCTGCAATCGAGTAGGATGGAGGTTCACCGCAAGAGATTTGACGTCGACTAAAATGAATTTCAAAAAGCAAACGCATATAGGAAACTCGTGTATGTTAGTTTGGTCGATCGTCTTTGTTGCACTTCTACTTTTGAATTTCTAAATTGAAAAGCAGAGAGATTGAAAAGTTTTCACTCTTTTGAGGCTTTAGTTGTTTCGCAAGCGCTTCAGATTGATTGATTTTCATTAGAAGTTTTCGCTTTGTGCTGTGAAACTTCATTCTTCTTGAGTGAAGCTTTTGCTTAATTACTCTTCAGTCACTTGCAAGCCCCATTTAAAAGAAGAAAGTTTGAGTGGACGGAACGATAATTAAAGTTTTCTAGTCCTGTTGCCCACTTGGTTATTAGCACGCCACAACGAATCAAATTAAAATGATAATTTTACAATTCACAGCTTGCTTCTCTTCCCATGAACATTTTTAATTGGCTTCGTCCTTGCCTCGTTGTCATCAATGTCTCGAGTGAACGCCAATAACAAGCTCTTTTGTAGACACTTCGACATTTTCCTTCTTTAAGGCCAATTAACTTCCATTCTATTGTCTCATTTTCTTTCAGTTCTGCAATCAACTTGTGTTGTCCATCGGCTGACACACATTTTCAATCAATGTCCCGTTCAATGTCCTTCAAGTCCGGCTTTCTATCTGTGATTCTCGTCGAACGGCTTCCTTTAATTAAAAGCTGGTGAAGGGAAATCGATTCCACAACAGTGACGTTTCGAAAACTCAAGTCTATGATTGCAACTTAGAGGAAATGTTGAAATTGACTTTTGCAGTATTGATCTGCTTATAGTCTACGACACCATTTGATTGAGTAAGACGCCCTTAAGGGATGGGAAAGAATTAAAATGTTCGAATCAAGCTGAGTTGACGCTCGATGTGATGCGAATGATAAATTAGATTCATCAGAATTTAATCCATTTAGTAATTCCTTCCTTCTCTCGCTCTGCAACAATTCACTTTTTAATCTCCTTTCATTATTTCGATTGGTCTTATCAGAGATAACAGCGACGAATGGGAGACAATTTTAATTCAAATTCCGTCTGATAAGCCATTAGCGTAAATCTTTGAGTCTTCTCAACCCTCCGATGTAAACATGCATGCATGTAGCAAAGAAATTGGGGTTGACGCTATTAATTTAATAGCAAAACAATTTTCCCTCTTGAGAGTGCGAAACTTTCTTCTTCGCAGCTCGTTTTTATCGCTTTACGAAGGGGATATGAGAAATTCGGAGAAACCCTACGATGTCGATTCACGTCTCTGTTTGCTAAAACAATCTTCTTACCCGCGAATTTGTTAGGAGAAAAGTTCATTCGGTTTCGGCTTTCAATCGCTTTGAGTAACTCAACTCACAAACAGATCCCATCTGTTATGTCAAAGGAAAATTCCTTAGTTGACGGGGTGGAAATCAGTCAACGGGGAGAAGAATTCAATAAACTGCACTCAGGTATCTTGTTTCGCGAGTCTCCTTTGACATTCATCCTATCCCAGTTTTTTTTTCCTGGAAAATGAAAAATTCAATTTGTCTGACGATGAAAGTTTTTTTTCCAATTTTAAATGTCATCACATCACATTGTGTTTAACAACGTACACACACACAAATTCCATTTTCATCAAATTGATCTCGTCAACCTGATGCCTTACAGTAAAAGTAGAAACGATTTATCTGTGCTGTGCAAACAGATTTTTCGCGGGGAAAGGGGTAAAATTCTCTTAATTGATTTTTAATTATTTAAGCAAAAATTATGGTTTTCGATGGGAGAGAGGAGAGAGAGTTGCACGATTGATTGCCGCTGTGCGTGGGTGGAATGAGGAAAATTGCAAGCGATATCGAAGTGAACGGGAAAAATATTAATCGATCGAATGGCGCGAAGGAAGAATGGAAATTTAATTGAAATTCATGGACATGGAACAGCTTAAAATGGCGAAGGTGTGTACGCTCCAGACATGGGGGAGCAAACAATTGATGCCCTTAGTTTAAGTAAACAGATAAAAAATACATTAAACTCTACGGAAGCACCAGCAGCAGGGAGCATCATCAGCAACAGAAGCAGCAAAAAAAATAATTGATTTATAATTTATTTTCTGTTGTTTCATGTCCGTTCATGCAAGCATGCAACGTGGATCTGGGATGAGGCTGAGCAGAGAGGCAATAGAGAATGACTAGGAAATCGCTCTAATCCAAAGCTTTACCGCTTGATTGCCGTTTTATTGGAGGAAAAACCAATTTTATTTTTGGTTTCTTTTCTGTTTGCTGTCGTCTGCTCTTCCGCGTTCCATGAATATTAATGCGATTCAATCAAAGAGTTTGTTTTTCCATTCTTCTGGAAATTGAATTTCAGATTGACAATTTAATTGTCATAGGAACGGAATAAGCTTTTTTCTTGTTGATATCATTTTTTGGATCATTTATAGTGAGCAGCTTAACAAAGTAACATAGCATTAAAATCAAACCGAATAAAAATATTTTCAAACTTTTGCCGCCAAAAAACTTATTCAGCGCTTTCAATGTTTTTAAATTTTTGCTGAATCCAAAGTAAACAAAAATAAATTAGTTTTTTTTTAGTTTTTGTAAAGGACGCATCGAATATCTTGATTTAAAGCTTTAAATTTATACTTCAAACGTAAGAGTCGCCCGCTTCTCATCAGAGAATCAGATTCCTTCTGCATTTGTTCATGTTTTTCTTTCCGCGCGTTTTTTGCGCGTTGTTTGCTTTTAATTTCCTTCTTTTCAATCTTCAGCAAGAAAGAAAACATGGGAAGCATTTCCGTCGAGAAAATTGTACGCCAGCAGACCCAATGTTTACCTAAGCTTAATGTCACTTTAATTTAACGAAATGTCACGCTCTGCTTTTCCTTCTAGGGCACCGAGGATTCACAATCGCCGCCCCATCAACCAATTGTTAACTCGATGCAGACCAATTCGCATATGCAGCAGCAAAACACACCGATTGTTTCTTCTCATCAAATGCAAACCTCCTACCAGAGCTTGACTCCGTCATACCAACAGAGCTTTGTCAACCAAGTAAGTCCCCGCAATGTCTCATACACAGTTGAAACTAAATTCTTGTTTTTCCTTTTAGTCGATGATAAATCAAAACATGATGCAGCCACAGAATAACGTCATGTACCAACAGCTCCATGGAGCTCCAAATCAATGCATGAATCAACAGGTTTGCGAGATTAAAACTTTACACTCGGAGATGAAACAAAAGTTTATTTTATTGCAGTTGCATCAAATGAACCAACAGACTGTACAACAACAGACTCCTTTGCAGCAGCAGCAGCCAAACATACCAACACAGCAGATTAACAATAACAACCAGATGCCACCTTCACTGGGAAACAACGCGATTCCAACTCAGGGAGCTCAAAACTGTATCCGCATCGGATGTACGAATGCAGCTATCGTATCTAACGATTGGGAGGACGAGTATTGTTCTAACGAATGCGTTATCACTCACTGCCGAGATGTTTTTGGGAACTGGGTTCAAAGTCAGTCCGGAGCTCAACAACAACAAAGCTTTCCAGCTGTAAACTAAGAAATGAACTGCTGACGATGTGAATTTACACTTTTTTATATTCATTGAAATAAATCTAAGAAATGTACTGAATATCAAAAGTAAATGATGTTCATCGAGGATGATGAAAAACAATATTTGAAGTTATTTTTACCTTTAATCTCTAACTTAAATTGTAAGTTAAGAAAGAGAAGAGGAGTCAAATTAAAATTTAAATCTACAATCAACTTTGAACATAATTAAACATCACGCCAGACGAGATTAGCTCGCCTATTGCAACAAGAGAATAATTAATTAAATTGAAAGTCGAGCGACTTTGATTTTTCCCCGAAATTAAAGTCTTTAAGAGATAAAGAAGCGAAAGGAAAAGCGCCGGCAGGAAAGGCGGCGATGGAAATTGAGAATTGTTTTTATTTTACAATGAAAACTTGTTGAAAAGTTCTTTTTTCAACCTCGTGGGAGGGATTTTCCTGTGAGAAAAATCCAATGAATAATAAATGAGGGATTTAAATAAGATTTTCCTCAAGGTTTTTCCTTTAAAGGTTGATAAGAGAAAATTCCAAATTTGATAGAAGTTTCTGTCCCCAAGTATTTTAATTAGATAGAACTCGGTGCAATTCTTTGATGTCCACAGCGCAATATCAAATTTTGTATTCGCTTTGAAAATATTTGAAATAAATAAAAGTTAATAATTTGATGGATATTCTGCTTTTGCAATCAGAAATATTTCTTCTAATCTCATGCCTTGCTGTTTCAGAATTCGATTTGTGCTCAGCGTGATGTTCACCAAAAACTGTTGCCACTCAGAAATTTCAATTATGCTTAATGACGTTCGATGATGTTAATCACTTGCAAATTGCAGCATTAAATTTTCACGCGGTCAGCTTGGGAGCAAAATTAAATCACAGCGGAAAGCATCGCGTTATTTATTTTATAAAAAAAAATATTTAATAAACAATGAACAGCAACTGTTTTTAATATTTGCATAATCGCCTTTTCGCGGCATGTTCAGATTAATGACACGAGTAAAGCTACTCAATTTGGTTATGTCGACAACAAGCTGCGGTTTTGCGGCACTTTTTCCCGGCGACTTTCGCTTTTTATATCGTTTAACGGTAACGCCGTTGTTTTATTTTAATTTTCATTTTAATAAATTCTTTCGAGATTTTCTCTTTACTCAATAATTTCCTCGAATTCCTCGTTCGTGATCTAAATTTTAGATTTTCTACTCATTCTTCGTTCAAATTTATCACGCTGAATATTTTGCATTAAATTTAAAGCCAAACTTCTCTTTAAATCTCATTTTACTGAGAAAAAGTTCCCCCCATGAGACTCGCTAAACTCACACGCACACACGAGAAATTGTTTTCTAACTAATTCAATTTTCCCTTTCTCGTTCTCAGTCTCTTTTTACCGAATCATATAAAGCCGCTGTTTTTTGATGTTGCCACCCCAAACGAGGCTGGTTTGTTGGTAAGAACAAAACATTTGTGCATTAATATTTTTTATTTATGAGAATTTAATTTGAGTTCCCTAGAGTGCCCAAGGGGATGTTGAAAGGGAGAAAGAGAGAGAGAGACTAAATTAGGAAGAGGTTTATTGCATGATGAAACCCAATTTATCTTTCCCTCATGCTCTCACTGTCACCCCCAGTTCACCTCTTTTTTCTTCACCCCTCGCGTCGTTTTTTTTCTGTTGTTTTAGCCTCCAGTCAATCAAGTATGGTTTGATGAGATAATAACAACGTTTCCTGTGAGCTCAGCGCAGGAATGAATCCCACTCAGGAAATAATCCTTTCTAACCCCACCGCCCTCCTTCATTCGAAAATATCTCATTTTAAAGCCCAATATTAGTGTCATACATCATTCCGCATGTCTCTCAAATTCAATTAAAATATTTGAATGAGATAAAGTGAGTGACGTTAACGAGGAGAGTTTCTCGTTGAGCTTTTACTTCGTTCAAGGGTCGTGTGGTCGGAAAACTTGTTAAATAAAACAAATTTTCAAGCAAAAATATTACGAAACGAATTAATTTGGAAATCGATTTTCTTCTGAAAGATTCCTCATCTCTCTTTCCATCTCAATCTAATCGACATGAGTAAATAAAACCCGTACAGGCGAAAGCAGCAGAGAAAATTGATTGCGAGGGGAGGAAAAAGCAAAAACCTTCAAAGTCATGATTGAAAAGTTTTTAATGAAAATTAATGAATTTGAATAATTTAACGATTTTCCATAACTTTGATAAAGCGTGAAGTTTCGTCTGTGCCGAGGGAAAATTTAAGGAAACTTCACTGAAAACTTATTTTGAATTCTCTCATCGAGATTTTAATTTCATTATCACAAGGCATGATATTCAAATTTATGATTTTCCCTCTCACATCTTCAGCTTTTTATCACCATAAATTTTGTGGCTGAATAGAAAGTATCGTCATTTGCTGTGGCAGACTCGTAAAGCCTAGAAGAAACCAAACTGTCGAAGGAAGCCACAAAAACTCTGCGAACTCTTAGCCTAAAGAAAACTTTAAGGTGAGGTGCTTGAAGCTTTATTTTTCCTTTGATAATAAATTACAAAAAGTTTTATTAGAGAAAAAAAGGAAAATTTGAATATTTCATTGTGTCATTAAATATGCATGAAGTAAATAAATGTGAAAATTTGCCTCCTTTCCTCTTTTTAGCTTGATTTCGAAGAAGTTTGTTCTTCCTTTCATCTTTTATCAGATGGTGTTTACATTGAAGAAGGAAATTATTTTTTTAATCTCTTCAAATTTAATCAAGACTTCTTTCATCTCCATGAGACTTTGAAATTGAATCAAAGCTTCACAAATATTGCAAACAAAAGAAATGTTCTGTTATCAAGCCAACGACTCTATGATTGATTCAAACTCACTTTTCTTTCCGTCTCTCATTGCGCAATCTTTTTCTACGAACTCGCTGAACTCGACATCTCAATGATTGCGAACAGAGTAATTTACGTTTGAATGAGAACTTATTAAAATCAAATATTTCCTTTCATAGAAATTCCTTTCATCACCAGCAACAGCTCGCGATAAGAATTAGTCATGCCACGAGATCTCTAGACAAGCAAGATTAAATTTCGCGATTATGCTAAGAGAGCTTTTGAATAGAGAAATGAAAGGAAAGTTTTAATGAAACGCCACTACAAAGAGTTCTTCAACTCGAAAAGCTCTTTGAAATGCAACAAAGGAAACTTGTTGAGCGAAATTGCATTTTGAATTAAAATGCGTTAAATTAACTTTCAAACTAACTTCTTGACACAAGAGTCTTGTGAATATTGTGAATGTGCTGAGGTAAACTCAAAACGTTTATTACGACAAGAACAATTCTCAATGTCGTGCGAAACTTGAACAGACTTCTACTTAGTAAACAAATTATTAAGCAGTGCTATAAAGTTATAGGAGCACTGTTCATTCCAAAAACGATTTCATGAAAGTTATCAGAGATGCAGCAGAGCTTAGAATCTTTCTGAAAGTTGGCAAGTTTGCTTCAAAAAAGAACGATTCAATTTTCATAACCTTCTGTGCTCGTCTGATTATTAGAATCAAATCTTTGTCGGTTTCGTAGAAATGATCGGCCACAGCGAGACTTGAATCTTGAACAATTTGTCCACCAAAGGAGTAAACAAAAACTTCAACAACAATCGTGAAGCCGAAAACGAGGGCGACGATCCTTTTGACGAAGTTATCGTACATCACAAGTTGAAATCCGAGAACGCACAACGAAATCGAGCTGACAAGGAACTGAATGAAAATTATCGGTTTGTAGAGTTCGTTCAATTCTTGAGCCAACGAAAGAATTGATTGATGTCGTTTTATGAATTTTCTCTTGTCGCCATCGAAGGATTCTCGCAACAATTTGAAGTGAGCGCTGATGTTGAGACAGCAGCCAAAGAAAATTGTATCAATTGTAGTCTAAGACGAAATTCAATTAGAAAATAATTTCTAATTTCCACGGGTACTCACCAAAATGAAAACCGTAATGTAACAAGAATAATCCAAATTCGCAGCGACCAATTCGAAAGCAGGTGACGTAGTTCCCCATTCAAAAGGAAATGCTATTTTAATCGGCGTTTCTCGAAAGTATTCATCTCCAATGAGAGCCATTTGTATCAAGTTCAAAATCATTGGGCCTACAGATAAGCAAAACGCAACAATGGATGCTGATGTTATTAAAACCGATGCAATAGTTTTGTCCCACTTATTGGCCTTCTTCAAGACAATCTTGTCGTCTTCGCTGGCTTCAGTTGCCATCTTCTCGATCTCATCGATCAAATAATAAAACTTTTTCTTCGAAGAGAAGAGAACAGTCATTTTCACGATTGTTATTATTTCTGTTGAAAGCGGACCAAAACACTCTGCAGAAACCAAAATGTCCTTGTGGTTGAGATACACAAAATACGATTCAAAAAAGAGGTTCACAATAACAACGAAGAAGCCAAGGAATTGAACAAATCCTCTGGCTCGGGTGATAATATCTGATCGAGCAAATCCGCTGAAGATGAGAAACTTCTTTTGCAATGTAAAAACTTCCATTCTCGCCAAAAACTTAAATCAAACTGTTTTGTTCCATTCGATTGTGCATCGTTTAAAAAGAAAATATCCACAGTTCGAACGTAACAATTAAATTCAAAGCTTTGAAACTGTGGATTGGTTACAAGCTCTGCATTACTAGGAAAATTATCTAAAAAGACATTTTTGATTACAGCTCTTGTCGTACGTTGTAATTAGTTTCAAAGCTGACAGCATGGAAAAGCGTCATTAGAACTTGCATTTGTTAAACGGTCGCTGTAATATTAAGTTGCCAATTTGTAAAGTCCTGCAGCGGACGAATGCTTGTTAAATATTAAACGAAATATTTCTTCTGACGTTCATATTCTGAATTTATTTTTAGTTAAATTAAATTCAAAATCAGATTATAAAAAAACCTGCCACAAATAAATCTTCAAAGTGAAAAAAAAAAGAAAATTGTTGACTGTGTAAACATCCTAAATTGATTTCAAAAAATTTTCTTGCTATTATGTTGACACCATTCGATGCACTGTCTCTGGGCACTGCATCTTCCCAAATGTCTTTCGGTTTGCCACGTATTCTCCTATCATCCACGAAATCCGATTTGAACATCATTTTTACTGGGACATTTTCCTCTCGTCTTACTACGAAGCCCTTGATAGTCTACGATGTTGGACCTATAAGAAATCAGGCTCCTGGTAGATCTGATAGAGTTCATTGTTGAAGAGCCTTAATTCCTAACTTTTCATTTAACAATATATTGAAAATGGTGATTATAGTTGTCGTCGATTGTGATGGGTTTAGTTGATGTGATTGACGAAAGCATAATCATGGTGTGGGTTGTTTCATGGTGTGGATCCCGTAGGCGATTCTAGCACGGATTCTCTATGATTGAACTCAAATTATTTAAAGAAAAATAATTGTTTTTGTCGTGCGAAACTTGAATGCTTAGTGAACAAATTGCTATACAGTGCTATCAAGGTATAGAAACACTGTTCATTCCAAAAACGATTTCATGAAAGTTATCAGAGATGCAGCAGAGCTTAGAATCTTTCTGAAAGTTGGCAAATCTGCTTCGTAAATGAACGATTCAATCTTCACTGCCTTCTGACTTCGCTGAATTATTAGAATCAAATCTTTGTCGGTTTCGTAGAAATGATCGGCCACAGCAAGACTTGAATCTTGAACAATTTGTCCACCAAAGGAGTAAAGAAAAACTTCAACAACAATCGTGAAGCCGAAAAAGAGTGTGATGATCCTTTTGACGAAATCATCGTAGATCACAAGTTGAAATCCGAGAACGCACAACAAAATCGAGCTGACAAGAAACTGAATGAAAATTATCGGTTTGTAGAGTTCGTTCAATTCTTGAGCCAACGAAAGAATGGATTGATGTCGTTTTATGAATTTTGTTTTGTCGCCATCGAAGGATTCTCGCAGCAATTTGAAGTGAGCGCTGATGTTGAGACAGCAGCCAAAGAAAATTGTATCAACTGTGAGCTGATGAAAAGTTAAATGAGAAAATGATTTTTATTAGGCAGGAAAAATTTTCCTGGAAAACTCACTCCAATGAGAACGGTTATGTAGCAAGAATAATCCATACTCGCAGCGACCAATTCGAAAGTAGGCGAAGTAGTTTTCCATTCAAAAGGAAATTCAATTTTGATCGGAATCTCTCGAATGTATTCATCTTCAAAGAGAGCCATTTGTATCAAGTTCAAAATCATTGGGCCTACAGATAAGCAAAACCCAGCAATGGTGGCTGATGTTACAAAAGTCCACGCAATAGCCTTGTCCAAATTATTGGCTCGCTTCAAGACAATCTTGTCGTCTCCGCTGACTTCAGTAGCCAACTTCTCGATTTCATCGATCAAATAATAAAACTTTTTCTTCGACTTGAAGAGAACAGTCATTTTCACGATATGTATTATCTCTGTTGAAAGCGGACCAAAACACTCTGCAGAGACCAGAATGTCCTTGTGGTTGACATAAACAAAATACGATTCAAAAATGAGGTTGACGATGAGAGTGAAGAAGCCAAGGAATTGAATAAATCCTCTGGCTCGCGTAATGATATCTGATCGAGCAAATCCGCTCAAGATGAGAAACTTCTTTTGCAAAGTAAAAACCTCCATTCTCGTCAAAAGTTTCAAGTAAACTGAATTTTTCCATTCGATTGTGCATCGTTTAAAAAGAAAATATCCACAGTTCGAACGTAACAATTAAACTCAAAGCTTTGAAACGGTGGATTTGACATTAAAAGTTCTGATTCATTTCGTAATAATATGTTGAGCACATTTATCTATTTTAAAGCCTCGCTCTCTAAACTCCTTCGTCATTTCCCTTGCTTTACAATTTCTATGTCAAACAGTTTTGAAATTAAATTTTTAGTCAGATACAAAACCTTTCACTTTTTAATTTGAAACTGGGAAGAAAAATGACAGTGAAAATGTATGTTGATTCCTGTCCGGATATGAAGGAATTCGTGGAGAAAATTGGAAGTTATTTGAGCTTCGTCAAGGGTTAATTTTAACGCCATCAAAAGAATTCCTGCAGTTAATTGATATAAGCTCAGGTTTCCCCAGAATTTTCTCAAATAGACCAGAATGTCCTTGAAGCAAACGTCCAAATTGAGCCTATAAAATAAAAAGGAAAAATGAAAATCTTGTTGAATCGTCGATTCAAAATCGAAAATATTCTCTGAGCTCTAATATTTTCCATCTTTCAACTAAAAGGTTTGATAATGAACTGAAAGTCCGATTCGTCTTGAAACTATCTCATGACTTAAACGTTTTACAACGCGGACTTTCTTGATCGCTGCTGTCGTCCAACGTTGTAATTATCGAACGTTGTAACAAAGCTGACAGCATCGAAAAGCGTATTTAGAACTCGCTTTTGTAAAACGCTCGCTGTAATATTAAGTTGCCAATTTGAATAGAAAATGTAAAGTCCTGCAGTGAACGAATGCTTGTTAAATATTAAATGAAATATTTCTTCTGACGTTCATGTTCCTTATTTATTCTTAGCGAAATTAAATTCACAATCAGATTCTACAAAACTCTTTCAAAAGTTTTAATTTAAAACCGAAAGGAAAATGAGGCTGCGGAAAAGCAATTTGATTCTCATGAAAGGAGTTGGAGGAAGGAGAAAAGTCGAGAATCGGCAACAATTTACTGGAACACATAACAATAAAGAAGGAATTGCGGAAATTAAGCCACCGGATGCAGACGATCATAAAAGTTTTCAATAATATTTTAATTTCCGGATGAGATTTGGAAAGACAACGCAAAGGAGACTCCATGTCCGAGAGTTTAATTCAGATTTATTGATTAGTTCCCGAAAGTTTTAGATTTCACAAGGAAGAGGAATTATAAAATTTGCTTCGTAACTACATCAACCCTTCTTCTCTCGGCGCTTCCTTCAGAGAAGGTTTAATGTTGTTTATTTATGTTTCGCTCAACAAAAGGTATTTTTATACATTATTTATTTTAGCAAATTAAACAAAAATACCAAACATGTGGGAGAGCGAATAATGAGATTTCCTTTGTGGAGTGAAAACAGTTATTTCGGTGAAAAATGGAAAACATTAACCTGAATCCTTCTGTTGTTATTAAATAAAGTGTCTAAACATCCTGGCTTAACTCTGGGCTGAATAAGACGACGATTTGAATGTAAAATGAATTCAAAACACATTTTCCTTTTTCTGATTTTTATTCGACGACTTTGACAGAACGCTAACACGATTGAATTCAAATGTTTTCTTGTGTTTTTCCATAGAAGACAATGTGCTGAAAAAGAATCTAAGTCTATTGTTGATCAGACGTTTTAAATAAATGAACACAAATATTTATTGCCAGAAAACGAGTTTTATTTCAGTTTAACGTGAGTTCCTTTTCACATTGAATTATCTTTAGGATAAATTTTATTTTATAATTTCCAGAACATTTAAGGGCGAAATATTTGCCAAGCTGAAATATTCAAATCAAAAAGTTCTGGCAAGCTTAACCAAATGAGTAGTAAAACAAATTACTACGAGCCGTGAGTCATTTTAATTTGATGTTCAAAAAACTTTTTGTACGTCGGTTTCTCGTCAACAGTGGCCGGCAAGTGATGTCCACCTTCGTGATGAAATGTTATTGGGTTGGAGAAAACTTCTTCGAGCTGCAAATGCATTTCGTGAGGAATAACTTTGTCTGTTGTCCCAGAAACATGAAGTGACGGTATGTCGACCTTTTCATTGTAAAGTGAATCGTGCTCTGAACTCACAGACTTGAAACCACTAACGAGAATCACGAAATTTGGTTTGATCTGAGTGACTGCAATGAATAATTAAAATTCAACGAGATCATAGAAAATTTTGCAACATTTCTACTAACGAGATTTTTGACTCATTGCACAAACAATCGAAAGGAAGCTGGCTCCTTGGCTGAATGCTAAGATTCCATCGTAATTTCCTTGCTGCCAAGTTTCCTCAAGAAATTTCAAGCTCTCAGCGAATCCATGAGCTGCGCTGCCTTGTTCAATATTAAAAGTTCCATCTGGTTGATTGAACCACCATCCACGTTGCTCTTCGACTTCTTCTTCTCCTGAGTTTAAAGGCTTTGCTCGATGCGGTGCATCAATAAATTCGAAGCTCGCGAGCGGCTTTAGAAACTTTCTGAACGATCCGATTTTAGACTTAAACTGATCAGCATTTTGACGATAGCCGTGCAAGCAAAGAATGTTTAATTTAACTTTATTACTCATAATACGAAATCTTTTTTAATTAAATTAACTTTCTCGTTTAGAAATTTCCACGAATTTTCATAACAAAAGAATGTGAAAGGTTCAAGTTTGACAGTTGCTGATAAAATATTTTAAACGAAAAATTTTCTGAGCTTCGCGGAATTGTTGGAGAATATTTAAGTTCTCATCAAATAAATTAAATTTTTCTGTAACATTATCTCAAGACCTTCTTGAATGACATTGTCTTGTTCAATAAGTAAAGCAATAATAACCATTCGCGCTTTACATTTGAAAGGTTCCGTGTTGGATATTTGAAAATATTCTTTTGCAATTCAGACAAAATCAAATGAAAAACGCACACGAAGAATAAAATGAGAAAACGAAAATTATTTTGTCTCAACATTGTGAAAACAAAATATTTTTTCTTGCTTCAAGATGTGTTAAATTTATTTGATTTCTCTGTGATTTTAAATTATTCTCGTGAATAGAAATGTGTAAAATTTAGTGTAGCGATGGACTCACCTGATAGTAATGAAGATTTCGCTGGTCGCTTGCTTCATCAAGGTTTACATCATATTTTTTAATTGTTTGAGTGAAAACAGCTTGTTTCGAGTTACAAATCATTATTACGCTTTGATATTCGTTTAATGAGATCATCAACTGATAAGTCGATTTAATGATTCATCGATTGCTAGAAAATCTCTAAATAGAATTCATGAAACCCATTGGGAACAGCTTTTTTGCAAAGAAGTCTTGCATAACTCCCACTTGCAAAAGAAACAAAACCAAATTCGGAAGATCCGAATTCATAATTCAGCAAATCGCGTTTAAGTTATCGATAATCAATGTTTTCTAACGAATGCCTCGTGTCTGTCAATTTTGCATGTAACCAAAGACTGCGGTTTCCCATTAAAACAAAAGCGTGTTTGAAGGCTTTAGGCAGAATTACGCTATCAAAATTAGCCCTCACTGCGGCTATTAACTTCTTCATTTTGGTCTGCGTTTCGGTAATGTAACTACAGACAAGCCGCTCCAATGAGTTTTTGATTTTTCTTTGCCACTCCGGTAGTTTATGTTTCACTTTTATGCTCATGGAACTTGTTAATCCAATTTCATTTGAAGCAATATGTTAGGAGAAGTATCGCGTTAACTATTGTGAGGCACTTTGCTGCAGACAATTCGACACAACGCAACGCTTAAAAATGTTTTCAAATTGTTGCAATCGGAATAAAAAGTTGAATAAATTGTTTGTGACGCAAATTAACGTTAATCGAACGAATTCTCTTCTCACTCAAGCCGCGCTATGGGACAACGTCGATTTGCTAGTGGATTTGTTGCAAGAAGATCACGATATCGACTGTCTCGACTCCTGGGGACGGACACCTCTACATGCAGCTGCTATCTCGAGCAACTCAAATTGTCTACAAGTTCTAATCAACGCTGGAGCGGATATCAATAAACAGTGTGGACTTCGGGGAGAGAACAAAACTGCGCTCCACCTCTCTGCAGAACTCGGTTATCAATCAAACGTGGAGACACTCCTATCCGCTCAAGCCTCGTTCACGCTGCGTGATTTAAATGAATTGACTGCCTTGGATCTGGCGAGAAGGAACGGTCATGAAGAATGTGTTAAAGCTCTTCTCGCTGCTGCTGGTGAGTTCTCACATTTAATCCTTCAATCTAATTCTCCAGTTAAGTGAAAATAATCGACTGCGACATTTTGGAATTAATTATCAAGAAGATATCAATTTGCATTAGCTTTCAAAAAGCTTTCGTATCATGTTGCAGATATTTGCGAGGGAGGAAAAGAAGAAAATGGCGGGAAATGTTTTTCCTTGAAATTGTCGAGAAGAAAAAGAATTTTCCTCTCTCGAGTTTTCACTTTGTTTACGTTTTCATTCATGAAATCGCACGTGGTTTTCCGTTATTCTCTCGCAAGCGAAGCTTCTGCTCTCGCAATTTTACGCTCGCAATTTATCGATTTTTCATAGTTAGCGGTACGAGAAGTCGATTTCTTTCGTAACCAGCAGACGGTGGAAAGATTTTAATTGAAATTGACTGTGAACTGCAAAGAGTTCTCGCTGTGCTGTGCAAAATTTATTCAATTAGATGAAATTTATCGGCTTTTTAAGAGAAAATTAATCAAATCGAGCTTTTCCTGAAGGAAATTTGTGATTTCGTTCGGAACAAATCATTCAGAACATTAATTAAAATGTCGTGGAACTTTTACGACAGCACTCGTATTGGAGCTGAAAGAGCTTTAGATGCTTGCGATTATTTCGTTGATGAGGTCATTGAACCCTGGAAGGTTCTAGGTGTGTTCCGGGAAAAATCTTGATTTCACTTCGCGACTGAATGAAAATTATTGATTTTAGTTTACTCACAGTTTTCAATTTTATTTTAGATTCTCGTGAGCAGATTCGACTAATGAAGCATAACGAGCTTCGGGAAGCCGTGAATGGAAACGAGGAAACCACAACAAAAGTGTTACTCGATGCAATTGGAGCAGAGCGTGAGATCATTGTTAACATGGCTCCATCTGGTCAAAACACTTTATTGTTTTTATCATCATCGATTGGAAATGAGAAGATTGTGAAACTTTTGATCGAAGCCGGAGCAGATGGTCGAGCACATCCGGTGACAAATTACTCTCCGCTCTACATTTCTTGCCACAACGGGCACTTGAATGTAACAAAGACACTTCTCAAACAATTTCCTGAGCTCGTGCAACAATTGACAGTCGAGAAATGGCTTCCTTTTCATGCCGCAGTCATCAATGGCCATGTAGCGATTGTCGAGCTTCTCATCAAGTTTAACTATCCCGAAAGTGTGTTATTAACGTTTAACGATCCTGTGGGCGAATTTCAGTGGAAACTTCCATTCGATCCAAACACACAAGACGTCACATCGCAGAGTGCTCTCTATGTTTCATGTCTCTTGGGAAATAAGTCGCTTGTTGATTTTCTTCTGAAGTGGAAAGTCAAATGTTCGGTGGTGAAACATGATCTCGATGACTCGCCGCAGAAAGTCATCTCGGCGCCGCAAGTTTTATCACCACTGAGTCCAAGTGGAAGAAGAGTTTCTCTCGGAATTATGTCGATTATGTCGCGTTTGAGTCTTGGACGTGAACCAAGTGGAGACGAAGTTTCGAGTGAGAACTTAAGGAATCCTTTGGAAGTGAATCTTCTCTGTGGAGCAGCAAGAGAGACAGCTCTCCTAGCTTCGGTTCGAGGGGAAGCCTATGATGTTACTCACATGTTACTGCAACATAAAGCAGATCCGAACATTGTCGCTCGACCTTTGGAGGATCCTCAAAACGACCCGAGAATGACTGACGAGATTTATGGATTTTGTAATTCACCGCTTGCTGAAGCAACTCGACAAAAGTCCATCATGATGGTTGACTTGCTGTTGAAGTACGGAGCTAAAGATGATGAGTCAAGCGCTTTAAGCATTGCCATCCAAAACAATGACGAACAAATCACTTGCCGATTGCTAGCGATCAAAGCTCATGCCGATCCAGACTTTAAGATAAATAAGAAAGCGATTGCATCACCAGACACTGAATTTCGTCCGATTCTTGGTAATCTCACGTTCAGTTCGTTGTTTCCAAATACGCCAACGATGATCAACTGGCACAGTAACAATTTCCGTTTAACAAACTTACGAACAAATTGGCTTGTTGAAGCTGCACTCCATTGCAATTCAAAGTTAAAGGGACATCCAAAAGCTCATCAGGTGTCTCTTTCAGCCTTGACCCGCATTGATGTCTCTCACAACTCTTTGGTTGAGATTCCCAATGAAATTTTCACGTTGATCAGCTTGCGTTACCTGAACTTGAGTCAGAATCGACTCGAAAGCATTCCAATTGAAGACGTCACAACTCCAGTGAGGTCGAAGAAAGAGCAGAAATTTGAATACAACGTACCTGTGCTTGAAGAGCTTTACATTCAAGACAACCGCCTCGCATCCATTCCTCCAGCTTTATTTCGTTTGCCAAGCTTGCACATTCTTGATGTGTCAAATAATAAATTGCAAGAATTGCCGTTCGAAGTGTGGAAGTCACCAAAGCTACGAGAACTCAACGTCGCTTTTAATTTATTGAAAGACTTACCAAGTCTACCGCCGGAAGAATTGTGTTGCAACTCATCGGATGCTTTGAGTCCCGTCGCTGATGCTTATTTGTTCAATACTTTCGATGACACCGGGTTCACGACACGAAATACTGTTTCAAAGATTGATCTGATGCGTCACAATGTTTGGTCGAAAACGTTGGAAGTTACGGATCAAGAATTGCGATTGCCTGATGCTAAGAACGATCAGTCGCTCTCGCAACTCAGCACTTTGAATCTTGCTAATAATTTATTCACAAGCATTCCATTAGCTTTACCTTGTTTGGCTGTTAATCTAACTCGTCTTAACATGAGCTACAATTCACTTCGATCCATGGGACACATCACAAGTTATCCATCAAGTTTAAAGCAACTCGACTTAGGACATAACGAGATTAGTTGCTGGCCGAGTTTACCAAGAATCGCAGCTTCAGATCCACACCTGGCTTGTTACAATCCACAAGCAGAATCACTAAAACTTACGAACAATGCATCGAAGTCTTCATCAACTTCGTCGTATTCATCAGACGTTCAAGTTCAAGTGAAAGCTTCGACAAGCTCCAACAACATCACATCATTACGAACAGCTGTTATGAAATCGGTTTGCTGTCATCGTCGTCATCTGCGATTGGATTCTCTTCGAACTTTGATCCTCGCTGATAATCTTCTGACAAGAATTCAATTATCAACTGACGATGTCTCGACTTTAGGAGAATCTGATGAATATGAGTGGAGCGTAGTCGGAGTTGCAAAGTCACGAATGATTTTCCCGAATCTATCAATGCTTGACATCAGCAACAATTGCTTGAAGGAAATTCCTGCTACGATTCATGAATTGAATAATTTGAGCGTTCTCAACATTTCCGGAAATCCTGATGTCAACGAATTACCACCTCACATGGGACTTCTCTCGAGATTATGGAACTTGAACACAAGAGGTTGCTCTTTACAAGAACCGTTGAAGTCGATGATCGATAGCAAAAAATACAAAACAATGGACATCATCGGCTATCTCAAGTCAGTGTTTGAAGATGCTCGTAAATACGCGAGGATGAAGTTGATGGTCGTTGGCATTCAAAGAATTGGAAAGACAAGTTTACTTGAAATGTTGAGAAACGAAAGTGGAGGACCCAAAAATCAGAAGAAACAAGTTGATCATTGGGCAAAGCGAATGGGTCACAAGAATATCAACACGAAAACTACTCGAGGCAATAACATATCAACAGTTGGCGTGGACATTGGCGATTGGATTTGCGATAAGAGAAGACCAAGTGGACACAACAACGGCCCAGTTATGTTCAGAACTTGGGACTTTGGTGGTCAGAAGGAATATTACGCCACTCATCAGTATTTCTTGTCGAAGCGAAGTCTTTATCTCGTTTTGTGGCGAATCATCGATGGAAAGAAGGGACTGGCTGAGGTTCTTCAATGGCTTGGAAACATTCAAGCTCGTGCTCCGAACTCTCCTTGCATCATTGTTGGAACTCATTACGATGAGGTTGGAGAGAAGTTTCCAGCTAAGAAAGCGGAAGAGCTACAGCAAGTTATTCGCGATAGATTCATCGCAATCGCTGATGCTGAAAAGATGGGATTGCCAAGAGTCTTAGACTCAATCGAAGTCTCTTGCAAAACTGGTCACAATATCAAACTTCTCTCGCATCTCATTTACGACACAGCGTTTTCACTTCGACTTCCAGGTTCAAAGGAATATTTGCTACAGCAACGTGTCCCTGCAAGTTATTTGGCGCTTGAAGATGTCGTCGGATCAATCGCAGTTCAGTTGAAACAAACAGGAGCTGATCCAGTTTTAAAAGCTGACAACTATCGAGAGCTTGTTGCTCAGGAAATGTTGAATCGAGGACATAAAGGATTTCGTGATAACTCTGAAATCAATCAAGCAACAATGTTTCTTCACGACAACGGAGTTCTTCTTCACTACGACGACGCAACGCTTCGTGATCTTTATTTCTTGGACCCACAATGGCTCTGCGATATGCTCGCTCATGTTGTGACCGTCAGAGAAATAAATCCGTTCGCTCGAACTGGAGTTATGAAGATTGACGACTTGCAGCATCTTTTTAAAAGTTCTTGTTTGGGATCGAACGACAACCGAGGCTACATCGTGAGCCTTTTAAACAAATTCGAAGTTGCTTTGACGTGGGATGCAAGGACTTTGCTAATTCCTTCGCTTCTGCCGACTGAAGAAGAAAGCATGAGCGGAAAAGCAGTGACAGTGAAGATTGTTCCACGTTCTCGTGGATGGGCAGTCCGATCGAAGAATGTTGGATCATTCGATTCGATAAAGGAATCGTCAACGCCGTCAGATCCTTCTGACTTTAATCTTTACCCAGTTTTCCGTCCTGAAAAATCGCTGTCTCGTCTTCTTCTGATGTCGTACTTCCCTTCTGGTTTCTGGAGTCGTTTGATTACGAGAATTTTGGCTGATGATCAAGTTGTTGAAGCTCTTCGTTGCATTTATCCTCTGACAAAAGATGCTGCATCAAATCCAAACTTGAACACGGCTCTAAATCAAAGCATTTCATTTTATTGGTCGATTTGGCAGACAGGGCTGAGTTTGTATTATGGAAACATTTTGATCTTCAAAATGCGAGAAGTTCCATTTTCGTGCCAAACTTCTCCTTATCGAAACTCAAACAATCGCTTTAAGCTTAAGCAAGAAGGTCTCTGGTGTGACATTGACTTGATAGCTCAAAGTATCATGGAGTTGACATTCCCAATGCACGGAATTGGCATTAAGCCTACATCGGATGGAGCAGACTTAGGAATCGAAATGGAAATCGATATCAATATCCAAAGTGTCACACAATTGTTAGCTTTAATCGTTGATCACATCGATTTGCTTTTGGAAGATTGGTATCCGACCTTGGGGACACGATTTGTTCATACAAGCGAAGGAAGATTTTTAGTCACGCGTTTAGTTCCATGTCAGAAATGTCTTATGAAATGTGACGAGAGAAGCAGTCAAGCAGCTCCTTCGTCAAGTTCAAAGTTCTCGAAAGCGATGTTCAAGCGAATGTCACAAGAACGAAATCGTGATAACGAACTTAGCGGACTCAATGAGTTTTCGGGAATTTTGAATGAAATCGCTGCCGTTGGAAACTCAAGAAAGTCTCAGGATTCTTTGGGCTACTCGGATTGTGATTCAGGCGTCGATCCAAATTCAGCTTGTTCATCAAGAACGACATCAGTCGAAGGTCATCCGTTGATCGGAAACGACAGTTTGATTCCTCCAAGTTACTCGTGGATGGTCGAAGAATGCATTTTAGCTGCTTACGATAGGAAATCAATTCAATGTCCAGTGCATGGAGAAATTAATTTGAGTTCAATTACTCCGGACGTGAATTTCCTCGATTTATCAGAAAGTAATCTCATCAGACCTGAAGATATATCAAGAGGTCAATTATTAGGTCGTGGAGCTTTTGGATTTGTCTTCAAAGCAACTTGTAAGATGAGAGGATCACGACAACTTGTTCCTGTTGCGATGAAAATGCTTCAACCTGTCGCACCGGGACCTCGAGCAAATCAAAGCGCAATCATCGCATACAAAGCTGCTTTAGGAAAATGGGAACGAGATCCACTTCAACATTCTTGCAAAGCTTATTGCACAGCTCGACAAGAGCTCAGCGTTTTACTGACTCTCACTCATCCTAACATTGTTCCTTTAATCGGAGTTTGCACGCAACCTCTTGCACTCGTGTTAGATCTCGCACCAAAAGGCGCTCTCGATGTGACTCTTCGTCATTATCGTCGAAGTGGAGCAAGGATCGGAGCTTACAGCTTCCAATCAATCATCCTCCAAACTGCTCGTGCTTTAGAATATTTACATCGACGTCACGTTATCTACCGAGATCTCAAGTCAGAGAATATTCTTGTGTTTGAGTTCCCAGATCCGCACAGTGAAGATCATCCTGGCAATGCTGTTCACATAAAAATGGCTGACTACGGAATTAGTCGAATCGTTTTGCCATCAGGAAGCAAAGGATTTGGTGGAACAGAAGGTTTCATGGCTCCAGAAATCATGAAACACAATGGCGAAGAAGAATACACAGAGAAGGTTGATTGCTTCAGCTTTGGAATGTTCCTTTACGAGTTGATCTCCCTTCGACAGCCGTTTGAAGGACACGAAGCTGTCAAGGAATGTATTCTCGATGGAAATCGTCCTGTGCTTACTCAACGTGAAACTCAATTCCCAACTTACTGTCTCGACTTGATGGTTCTTGCGTGGGATCAAAATCCAAAGATTCGTCCGACAGCAAGTCAAATCGTTTCGATTGGAAGTGCACCGGAGTTCACTCATCTTTTGGATGTTATTTCACTTTCTCATCCTGGAGCTGTTCTACAAGGACTCAGTTATCCGATCTCAGGATTAGAGCCATCCGAAGAAAAGTCATTTGGTTTCGAGATTTGGTTGCCTTGCTCGAACTCAAGAATCGATCTCTTATTGTGTACATCGAAAGGATGGCAGCAATATCATAAAATCTCGTGCCCGCAACTTTTCACATCAATTCAACAACAGCAAATGATTTTAAACAAAAATGTTGGTGGAATGAAGTTGACTTGTTGCTGCATTGTCGACTCAAGTATTTGGATTGGCGACTCTGATGGAAACATTCACGCGTTCAATGCCTTTGACTGTTCACATCTCTTTTCGTATTCTCTTGAGATTGCTGAGAATTGTGCTGTCGTGACTTTGATGAGTCTCGATAAGTTTAATCGAGTAGCGGCTGGTCTTGCGAATGGAAGACTTTTCCTTCTCGACTCGAAATTAGTTCCAAAGACATTTGCATCTGCTGAAGGAAGTTTCGTGTTGACTGAACTTGGATCAGGCGAGAAACTTCACAGCGCCTGCTGCGTTTGGCGTGATAACGAGTAAGTTGTTTGATAGTTTTAAAATAAATTTAGTTACTAACTTTTATAAATTTAGAACTTACGAGATCTGGTGCGGTGAGAACGATGGAGTTGTGAACGTTTTCTCTATCAATGAATCGGGAGTGTCCGATCATTATCCTTTAGCTCATTTTGAAGCCAACGCACCGACGAGAGGACTTTACGTTGCAAAGCTTTATGCTTCGAATCAACACGTCTTCTCATACGTCGCACCAAGTTGTGTGCTCTATCAATGGAGTAGCAAAGAAAAGATCATCGAAAATAAATTAGATTGCTCGAAATTGATTCCTTGCTCGGAAAGTTTGAAAAGTATTCAAATCGATGAGCACTTGAGTCCTGGAAAATGTCAAATCTCTTCACTTGCTGTGTTGAGGAACGAACTTTACATCGGAACTACTTGGGGCTGTTTAATTATCGTGGAAAAGGCAACATTGCGGCCTATCACGGTGTTCAGACCTTTCGAAGAAGATGTAAGACGAAAACCTCTTTTAAATTTAATATTTTAGTAAATTATCAACTCTTCTACAGCTTTTATCGATCATTCCACTGCCTCCAGTAAACGAGTTTGACCCACCACTGATTGTTACGATTGGACGAAGCTATCGATCTCTAATCGATCGATATACTGACGTAAAAACTCTTAACGTTACAACACCGAATGTTTCGGCTTCTAACTCTACAGTCGCTGACAAGCATGCCAAAGAATTCCTTCAACGAAGTCGGAGCAACAACATGCACGCACTTTTGTGGCGAGCTGATCACTGGACGCAATTTTAATCTGTTTTCTTGTGTTGATTGTGATAGATAACTTATGAGAACTTTAAACTTTTCAATGACGACCTTTGACTTCATTCGTGACAAAGAAATTTTAATAAATATTTTTTTCCGAGTGTTAAATTATTAAAACATCTGATTGTAGAACGAGATATTTCATGAAATTAAAAACGAGTTGAATGATAATTTTCAATCTTTTTTATTTATTCGATTTTGATTCCTGATAACGAAGCTTCGTGGTACCAAAAGTTCAATATCAAAGAGATTAAGCGTAAAACTTATTTCTGTTGTCAACTAATTATGAATTTGTTTTATCATCTTACTTATCAGACTCGACAAAAGCTTCGAAGAAATCTTTAACCAAGAAATTTGCTTTGTTGGGGAAAATTCTGAAGATTGTGTTCATGTAGTAAAGATATCCAGGAATGGAAGCTTCTTCGATTCCTTTTCGTTGGGCTGAGATAATTGCGGCGGCAGCATCTTCGGGTGTGACCAGTGGCATGAACTTCTCGAATCTGATTTTAACTTTCTTGCAGAGTCCAGTGTCAACCATGTAAGGGAAGATTGTTGTGAATTTAATCTGAAAGAAAAGTTTAAGAAAAATTGGTTTTTAACTCATTCATTGTCAGCGAACCTCAGATTTTCCGTGGCTTTGAGCTCTAAGTTCCTCTGACAAAGCTTCTTGAATTCCTCGAACAGCCCATTTCGATCCACAATATGGAACCAAGTTTTGGAATCCCATAAGACCAGCCATCGAAGACATAGCGACAATGTGTCCACGATTTGCTTCAATCATTTTTGGCAAGAAAGCTTGGAACAACCAGAAATGCGCAACAGTGTTGATCTCGAAGATTTTTCTAATTTCATTCTCGGTATGCAAGAGAACTCCATGCTGAGGCATAATGCCAGCGTTGTTAAGAAGAATTGTCACGGCTCCAACATCTTTGAGCACTTGGTTTCCAGCTTCCAAAACTTTCTCACGATTCGTCACATCAACTCTACGAACGACAAAATATTTTGATAATCAAAATCATTGAACTTTCGTCAAATGAAATTGTGGAATTTTAAAAACAAGCCGGCGATAAGGAAATATTTTTATCTGTCGGTAACTCACGTATAGCCATAAGCCTTTCTGCCTTTCGATTTAATTAACTTCACGGTTTCAAGGTTCAACTGTTCGTTGATGTCCCAGCAAACGATTGTAGCTCCTAGTGCAGAATATTGAAGGGCGAGCTCCTTTCCCATTCCATGACCAGCTCCAGTGATCAACACAATGTCGCCGGACACATCACGCTCTTTCCCAGCAACTAAATTAATAGTTTGCTCAATTAGGGCGATCCAGAACTTAACTTGAAGCACAACAACTTCAAAAAGTCCAAAAAGAACTTGAAAAACGATCGACAAAATGTTCCTGAATTTTTTAAAGTTCAATCAAAATATTTTCGCAGATAATTTAAGAATTCTTACGTTTCGTCTGCCATATCAATTTGTTCGTTTACGTTTGCACTCGCCGACTTCAGAAACACGAATGAATAAGAAATTGTGTCGCTCATATAAACTTGAAGGGTTATCAGTTGATGATAAGCTAGAAGCGTGTCCGTGAACTGATTACACGATTTGAAACTAGAATTCTTTAACACTTAGAAAAATCGCGTTCGTTATCGAATTACACAACGAGTTATTGAAGATCAACTAATACTGAGAAATGCAGCTTATCAATCTTGCTGATTTATGAGTGTAAACATTAATGAAAAATAAACAAAACATTTACTTTGTTGTCAAAAAATTTATCACTTTATCTTTTTTGAAAGAATTTCCTTACTTACATGTCAGACTCAACAAATGCATCAGTAAAATCTTTAATCAAGTGATTGGCTTTGTTCGGGAATAATCGGAAGAAGGCATTCATGTAGAACAAGTGTCCTGGAATGGAAGCTTCTTCGATTCCTTTTCGTTGGGCTGTGATAATTGCGGCGGCTGCACTTTGAGGAGTGATGACAGGCATGAGCTCTTCGAAACGAATTTTAACTTTCTTGAAGAGTCCAGTGTCGACCATGTAAGGGTAGATTGTTGTAAATTTAATCTAAAAAAAATAGTTAAGTAAAATTATTTCAAAATCATTGCATCTCATCAAACCTCAGATTTTCCGTTGCTCTCAGCACGAAGTTCTTCTGACAAAGCTTCTTGAATTCCTCGAACAGCAAACTTCGATCCACAATACGGAACAAGATTTCTGAATCCCATAAGACCGGCCATCGATGACATTGCGACAATGTGTCCACGGTTGGCTTCAACCATTTTTGGCAAGAAAGCTTCGAACATCCAGAAATGCGCAACAGTATTGATCTCAAAGATTTTTCTGATTTCTCCTTCTGTGTGCTTGGGAAGTTGATGTTGAGGCATAATGCCAGCGTTGTTTACAAGAATCGTCACAACACCAACATCTTTGAGCACTTGGCTACCGGCTTCCAAAACTTTCTCACGATTAGTCACATCAACTCTACAAATAAGGAAAGAAAATTGATAACGAACAATTTCTTTGACTCGTACTTTGCTCTTGTGAAATTTTTTCACGCGAGTTTGTATTTTAAAACAACAAGCCGGTGATTAGATTAGAAATGAAATTTTATCAACTATAATACTCACGTAAAGCCATAAGCTTTTCTGCCTTTCGACTTAATTAACTTCACGGTTTCAAGGTTTAACTGTTCATTGATGTCCCAGCAAACAATTGTAGCTCCGAGTTCAGAATATTGAAGAGCGAGTTCCTTTCCCATTCCATGACCAGCTCCAGTAATTAAAACAATGTCGCCGGACACGTCACGCTCAGTTGCGGTGAACAAATTGATAGAATGCTCAACGCAGGTGATCCAGAACTTAATTTGAAGCACGATGACTTCAAAAATACCGAAGATCACTTGAAAAACGATCGACACAATATTTCTAAAAGTCCAAACTTATAAATAAAAAGAATTTCAACAATTTTGATGAGATTTCTTACGCTACGTCTGCCATATCTTTCACGTTCTCACTTGCCAAAGTTCCAAATATGAATGACGAGTAGAAATTAAATTTCGAAACCTTATCGGACAAAAATTCTTTATTTACTTTAAAAACGTTCTCTTCTCAGTGCTTGTCAAACTTTTTGACTAGCACAACAACAATTTTTGCGGTAAAATTGAAATTAGCAATTGACATTTATTTGTGATTGTCGTTTATAAACAAATTTCAAATATTTTCGCATGTCTGTGTAGAGCTTTTAAGAAACAGAGATTTTCATGTAACTCAATGGAAGCTTTTTATTTATTTTTATTAAAATTTTGTTTAAATTAACAATTCACTGCAAAGTTGATAGAAAACTGTCAGCAGCTCCGTCAGTTGGAAGAACTTGTCCAAAAGCTTCAAGCAATAAACCGTCAGCTTTCACAGCAGCGCAATAATCGACGAAAGAGACTTTTCCATCTTTGTCGATGTCCAATTTTCTCAGAGCAATTTCCACGAGGTCTTTGACACTTTCATCGGGATCGTCGTCTTGTGGATGTTTAATCAAAGAGTTTCTGTTAAAATAAATTATTCATTACATTTTTTAAAGCTAAACTTTCTCAAATTACCTCAACAAAATGAACATTTCGTCTCTCGTGATGTAGTTGTCGCAGTTGAGATCATAAATACGGAAACAGTACGCAGTCTTCTCGGCGTGAGTTCCTTTCAGAAAAATAGACAATCCACAAATCCAACCTTCGAGACGGATCGGAAGCCCTTCGAATCCTTTCTCCCAAGTGCAGAAAATCCTTTCCATCAAAGCTTCTTCGGTAACGATATCGAATGTGGAATGAAGAAGCTCACGGAAAACTGATCGATCGATTCCTTCAATCGTTGCGTTTTGTTTGTTGGCCATAAGAGAGTTTGGATTCATTGCGAGCTGCCGACTGCTGATCGGGCAATCCGAAACGAGCTTGCGATAGATTCTCGATAAAGTTTCTAGCTCGTTTCTGTTTTTGAAATGAAAAAGAGTTAAAGCTTTTTAATGTGAAAAGTTTTTGTTTCACGATTTCTTCGCAATGAACTTAAAAGTTTCTTTGATTGCCTGACACTTTATGCTTTCCGGGTTAATAAGAATTAAAATGTGTTTGATTTATTATTCAACAACAAAATGTTTTTGATGGAAAAGCTGTCGATGTCATTTCAATTTTCACGAAATATTTCAACACGATTCACTTTTAGTTCAACTCACTTGTTAAAATGCGTTTTCCGCTTAAGGTTCTCAAGCATTTTAGGCTGCAGCTTGCCCATCTGTTCATCGAGCTTCGATAACGTCTTCACGCGCTTTTTCTTCTCGGCCTTCTGAGCTTGCTCCTTAAGCTGTTTGCTTTGACGGCGATTACTTAAAAATATGGAAACGCTGCGAAGCAGAACCGTTCCGCTAGTCAAACTGTTATCCATGGTGAATTGTTGATGTTTCGTTGATGTTTCCTTGCTTCAATTGGAATTCTAGACTTGCATGAAAGAAAGAAAAGAAAGTTTGGATTGGGAAAAACAGCAGAACGCGAATAACGGAAATCACGAAAAGTTTCCTCATTTTAGTTTCGCTTTTTTAGTTTGGAAAACACAAAGGAAACTTTTCTTTCAAGCTGCGCGAGGAATGAGTTTCCTTTTCGTTCTTAAATGAAATTGTGTTGAACATCGTTTTCTAGTCATTCCACAAATTTTTATTGCTTTAGTCAGGTTGATAACCGTCGACGATGGGGCTGCAAGTTGAAAGAGTCACTGAGCGTGATGAATGTTCAACTAATTCGTTCGTTTAATGTTCCAGCATAAATCAGTTTATTCGATGTCGAAGCCCTGTTGATAACGCTTCGCGTAAATATTAGAAAGTCATCCAAGTCAATGTTACACTAATTCAGACGTCTCACTTAGAAATATTGCTTAGGATGACAACGAAAGCTTTGAATAAGTTTTTTCTCTGTTCGTGATTGATGTCAATTGCCATTAAATTAGAAAGCCAATTAGAACAAGAAGAAGAGCAACAACGTGTCTCGATCAAAGAACAATAACTTATCGCGAAAGCTTAGTACAAAACTTATTGCTCCGTTTGAAAGGAATTGTCTTTGAGTGCCCTACAGAATGTCAATTTTATGACAATTCCAGCGATTTGATAACAATTTTATTGATTGATGAGTTCGAGAAATCGAATTCATGCAAAAGGTTTAATTTTTAATCGTCGATTTCATTTTTATTTGCTCATGACATGAAACAGAACTTCCGTGATTTACGACTCTCAAGAGCGGGAAACATAATCGAATTATGCTCAAAATAATTTCATTGCATTCTTCAGCATTCAACAAAGAAACTTGCTCAGTTAGACTTCAGTTACTTTATCAAGAAGCCCAGAAATAATTTATTAATAAAGCTTTAAGTTCTTGGAGCTTTCAAAAGCTTTCGAAAACAAATTTGTTTATAAAAAGCTCTTGAATACTTCAGAGCTTTCCGACGTCATCACTTCATGACGACACAAATAAAAATGATTTTTCTTGGCTCTCTTGAAAACTGAAAGTTGCCACGAAACGCAAACAATTCCAAATGCAGTTTCGTAACAATTTCATTTTTTAAGTTCAATTGTAAACTTTGAAGATATTTTCAGAAGAAACTTGAACTTTTCACTTTACAAAAATACTTTTCAGTTTAGATTCCAATTCAATTCGAAAGTTATCTGATGTCAAAGTCACTCAATTCCTATCAGCGCCACTCATTCGATTTGTTAACTTTGCACTTACCGTTTTCTTTTTATTTCTTGATTTCGTTGCGTCAATCAGAGAACAACTTGAGTCGATTAACTGCCGGAGCTTAATGAGAAAAACTTCCTTTCAATTCGAGGAAAATTAACTTTCAACTACGCGAAAAATTCTTATGTCGCGATTCAAGTTTTCGCTATTGAATGACGTAGATTGTTATTTTGGTCGCCATGGAAAGATTGAAGCCGACGCACATGTTGATCTCTTTATCATTCAACCTTCAGTTGATGAAAACAATAAACATTTGGGGAAAACAGGTATTATTTTATTTTTAAACCAATTTTTACCGCAACAACTCTTACAAACTTGGCGACACACATAAAGTCTTTAAATTTAAAATGAATATGAAAGTGGTTGAGATTATTCTTTAATCACGCAGACGCTGCTAGCCTTGGAACCTTGAAGTTTACATATCAGATTCAACTCCGCTATCGAAGAAATCCCGCACAAGGGTGCTTGCTCTAGTCGGGAACAGTCTCAAGATCGAGTTAAGGTAGAACATGTAACCTGAAGGTAATAATTAAAATGGAATAATGTTTGTAGGTAAATTGACATGTTGGCCTAGAAACTTACGTGGGACAGTTAACTCGTCAATTCCTTTGCGTTGAGCGGAAATAATCGCAGCAGCAACAAGCGAAGGTTTGAGTAATCTCAAGAAGTTCTCAAAGCGAATCTTTACCTTTTTGCAAAGACCAGTATCGACCATGTACGGATAAACTGTTGTGAATTTAATCTAAGATTTTAAATTGCGCGGTTAGAATTAAAACACTTTTTCAACAACAATTTGAACTTCACCTTTGACTTTCCATCGGAATGAATTCTTAACTCTTCTCCTAATGATTCCATCATTCCGCGGACAGCAAACTTCGATCCACAATAAGGAACAAGATTGTTCAATCCAACGACCCCTGCGATGCTCGACAAAGCAACAATATGTCCTTGATTCTTTTCAATCATCTTTGGCAAAAAAGCTTGGAACATCCAGCAATGAGCGATTGAATTGATGTCAAAAATCTTTCTGACTTCAGCCTCTGAATGTTTGAGAATCTCATGTTGCGGCATTATTCCCGCATTGTTCACTAAGATCGAGACATCGCCGATGTCTTTGAGAACAGTGTTTCCAGTCTCCAACACTTTTTCACGATTCGTTACATCAACGCTATAAATGAGTTGTTGTTATAATTCAATTAACTTCAACCTTTCATGACCTCAATGGCAGATCGAAAGAGAAATGCAGTTGAAACTTACGTGTAACCATGCGCCTTTCCTCCTCGCGATTTGATAAGTTTAACAGTTTCCTGGTTCATCTGTTCGTTGACGTCCCAACAGACGATTGTCGATCCCAGAGCTGAGTACTGAAGTGCAAGTTCCTTTCCGATTCCATGTCCAGTGCCGGTAATCAAAACAATATCTTTCGACACGTCTCGCTCTTCGACGCCTTTGATTATCTTGAAAACCTCTTGGAAAGTGAAGAGCCAGAATTTGATGAGAAGGAAAGCGAGATCGAGGACAAGGACCATCACGTTGTAGATCATCACGCCCGGATTGCTTTGTCTTCAAACATAAAAAGAGAAATATTATGTTTGACGTGAGTTTATTTTTAAAACAAAGTCACGAATTCGAGTTCATTGACATCGGCGAGAAACAAAAAGTTTCCCATTGAATGAATGAAATTGCCGGCCTTGTTTGCATTCACATCTAACACAAAAAAAAAGAGTTTTCCTCTTGATGCAGTTTTGATTATGCAATTGACAGCAGTCGAGCGAGACGACCGCATGTGTCTGAGTCAATAGAGAGTGAATTGCATTAAATTAATCTCAATGCAGCTGCAAATTGAAGTTTGCGCATGTCAAACAACGCAATTTGATTGTTTTGTCGCACTTTGTCACACACTTTCCGACAAATTATCTTTATCGTTTCTGCATTCTTCATTGAGTTTCACAGTCACGGTTAATTTACTTCGTTGTGGTTGCGTATGTGAACTTCAAAAGACTTAATTTCTTGTTTCTTTTGTAATTGTAACTCACGCTTGTGGCATTTCTTGTTCCAAAATAAAATGTTGTTTGTATTCGAGTTGATGAATTAACGATAACAATTTATTTTTAGTGGAATCGTTTTCAACTTTGAACCTTGACAACTTTTTTTTTCTTTTCTTTTTTTGTAGCCCGGACCAATTTTGTCTGTCGATGAAGAAGTCCGGAGCACGAATGACTAACATGAGCCGAAAATAATTCGAACGATGCCAAGTCGTCGCGACGCTCCCAACAAAAACATTTGAACGACGAATTTTATTCGTTTTATGACTCGAATCGCACATCGAAGATTTCCTTAGAGTTCTTAAGTGGAAACAAAAGCTCAGCACAATCGTTTCTTTAATTGCCAGGTTTCGATTGCTGACTTCACATCGAAATCGACAAAAAAATTAATTGATTTTTAATTTAAGGCAAGACACAATCGGAATTGCGTAGTAACTTGACACACTTCAAAAGTTGAAGTTCAACTTGTTATTCGCTGCCGGCGACAAAATTTTCTTTTGTTAAATACAAAAGATTCTTTTGAAGGTCGCAAAGACTTTGAAGATGTCTCAAGTCAGAATAACTTCAAGTGATCTCAAATAATCATCAAAATCTGAATTGATTTACAAAGACGACTTTAGATATCGCGTAATTTTTCAATTCTCTGAATTGATTTTAAAAGTTTTTTTTTGCATTTCATCACTTCAAGTGATGAGCTCTCGAGTGAACTAAGAAATTCGCTAAAGAGATTTCCTTGTTCTCCGCTGACTTGAGTTCAACGAATCACGATGAATATTAAAAAATGACAAAGATTTAAAACACGTTTTGTGTGAATTGATCAGCTGTAGGCACGACCTACCACAACAAACAATTCACAAATATTTCACCTTGAAAACGAAAACGATGCACCGCAGAGATCGGAACTTTATTTTGCCGCCTTTCTTGTCGTCGATGTCTTGAAGGTTGTTTACTTTTTAACGAACGAACTTGGAATGTTATCGCTTTTATAGCTGAACGTTTAACTCATGAAAATATATTTGACCTTAACCATCGAAAGTGATAATCGAAAGATCCAAAGCATCTAATCGAAATAAAATGAGGCTCAAATTGATGAGCTAATATTTAGAATTCGTTTCAGTTTGCAATTAAAGACTGAACAAATCATTAAAATTCTTTTAAAGAATTGTTTTGTACGTTCAAGGTGAACTTTCAACAGGTTTCATCAGCAAAAGAACTTGAAGAACTTCTGTGAAAAGGTGAATCGATATAGCCGGCAAGTTTACCTTGGTTTGCGGAATAAAATTCTTTCACTCTCCATCGCCTTGGAGATTGCAACAAACTTTCAAGAAAAATAACGAAGCTACAGACCTTAAGGGATATCAAAGGTCAGAAATCGATGATACAATTTTTTATTACATAAATTAAATTACTTCATCAAAGTTCAAAGCAATTTGTGCTGATGAAATAATGAAGCAAATTTTCTATTTTCATTGAAATTTCTAGCGGCTCGATAATTTAATATTACGTCAACAAGATTTCCCTTGAGACACGAAACAGAAATATTTGTCAAAGTTTAACACAAACGCTTCTAATTAAACTCGAGCAAACAAAGGAACACCGCGATGTTTGCCGAATCTTCAGTGTTTTCGAGAAAACTTCAAATATTCACAAATTTTTGCTTCCGAAATCGATCGGCGTACGAAACAAATGTTTGAACTGACCACTTCCTGATAACCGAATGGTAGTGGAAGATATGTGTAAATCAATAGAACTGTCAATGAATTTTTAAGTGATTTATGAATTATCGAATCGATTAGCAAGAAGTTTTCTCCTTCTCTCTGTCTCTCACTGCGCTTACCGGTTCGACTCGTTTTGATTTGAGTTTTCATTATCCATTTCTCCGTTTTCAAGACCGAAAATTTGCACAAATTGTTTAAATGTTAATTGATTCCAATTTTGCGACGCGCGACTAAATAATTTCAAGTGCTTCACTATCCACCGACTGCAGACGACTGACTGAGCGTTTTTATGAACTTAAAACCTTAACTCGTCAGCTCATTCTCACCACATAAAATGTTGTCGCTCGACTCGTTGCCATGGTGAGATTGTCGTTGTGTTTATAAACAAATTTCAAATATTTTCGCATGTCTGTGTAGAGCTTTTAAGAAACAAAGATTTTCATGTAACTCAATGGAAGCTTTTTATTTAATTATATTTAAATTTTGTTTAAATTAACAATTCACTGCAAAGTTGATAGAAAACTGTCAGCAGCTCCGTCAGTTGGAAGAACTTGTCCAAAAGCTTCAAGCAATAAACCGTCAGCTTTCACAGCAGCGCAATAATCGACGAAAGAGACTTTTCCATCTTTGTCGACGTCCAATTTTCTCAGAGCAATTTCCACGAGGTCTTTGACACTTTCATCGGGATCGTCGTCTTGTGGATGTTTAATCAAAGAGTTTCTGTTGAAATAAATTATTCATTTAACTTCTCAAAGCAAAACTTCCTCAAATTACCTCAACAAAATGAACATTTCGTCTCTCGTGATGTAGTTGTCGCAGTTGAGATCATAAATACGGAAACAGTACGCAGTCTTCTCGGCGTGAGTTCCTTTCAGAAAGATAGACAACCCACAAATCCAACCTTCGAGACGGATCGGAAGCCCTTCGAATCCTTTCTCCCAAGTGCAGAAAATCCTTTCCATCAAAGCTTCTTCGGTAACGATATCGAATGTGGAATGAAGAAGCTCACGGAAAACTGATCGATCGATTCCTTCAATCGTTGCGTTTTGTTTGTTGGCCATAAGAGAGTTTGGATTCATTGCGAGCTGCCGACTGCTGATCGGGCAATCCGAAACGAGCTTGCGATAGATTCTCGATAAAGTTTCTAGCTCGTTTCTGTTTTTGAAATGAAAAAGAGTTAAAGCTTTTTAATGTAAAAAGTTTTTGTTTCACGATTTCTTCGCATTAAACTTAAAAGTTTGTTTGATTGCCTGACACTTTATGCTTTCCGGGTTAATAAGAATTAAAATGTGTTTGATTTATTATTCAACAACAAAATGTTTTTGATGGAAAAGCTGTCGATGTCATTTCAATTTTCTCGAAATATTTTATCACGATTCACTTTTAGTTCAACTCACTTGTTAAAATGCGTTTTCCGCTTAAGGTTCTCAAGCATTTTAGGCTGCAGCTTGCCCATCTGTTCATCGAGCTTCGATAACGTCTTAACGCGCTTTTTCTTCTCGGCCTTCTGAGCTTGCTCCTTAAGCTGTTTGCTTTGACGGCGATTACTTAAAAATATGGAAACGCTGCGAAGCAGAACCGTTCCGCTAGTCAAACTGTTATCCATGGTGAATTGTTGATGTTTCGTTGATGTTTCCTTGCTTCAATTGGAATTCTAGACTTGCATGAAAGAAAGAAAAGAAAGTTTGGATTGGGAAAAACAGCAGAACGCGAATAACGGAAATCACGAAAAGTTTCCTCATTTTAGTTTCGCTTTTTTAGTTTGGAAAACACAAAGGAAACTTTTCTTTCAAGCTGCGCGAGGAATGAGTTTCCTTTTCGTTCTTAAATGAAATTGTGTTGAAAATAGTTTTCTAGTCATTCCACAAATTTTTATTGCTTTAGTCAGGTTGATAACCGTCGACGATGGGGCTGTAAGTTGAAAGAGTCACTGAGCGTGATGAATGTTCAACTAATTCGTTCGTTTAATGTTCCAGCATAAATCAGTTTATTCGTTGTCGAAGCCCTGTTGATAGAGCTTCGCGCAAATATTAGAAAGTCATCCGAGTCAATGTTACACTAATTCAGACGTCTCACTTAGAAATATTGCTTAGGATGACAACGAAAGCTTTGAATAAGTTTCTTTCTGTTCGTGATTGATGTCAATTGACATTAAATTATAAAGCCAATTAGGACAAGAAGAAGAGCAACACCGTGTCTCGATCAAAGAACAATAACTTATCGCGAACGTTTAGTTGAACCTCATTGCTCCGTTCGACAGAGTTCCTTGTAGAAAGTCAATTTTATGAAACTTCCAACGATTTGATAACAATTTTATTGATTGATGAGTTCGAGAAATCGAATTCATGCAAAAGGTTTAATTTTTAATCGTCGATTTCATTTTTATTTGCTCATGACATGAAATAGAACTTCCGTGATTTACGACTCTCAAGAACGGGAAACATAATCGAATTATGCTCAAAATAATTTCATTGCATTCTTCAGCATTCAACAAACAAACAAACTTGCTCAGTTAGACTTCAGTTACTTTATCAAGAAGCCCAGAAAATATTTATTCATAAAGCTTTAAGTTCTTGGAGCTTTCAAAAGCTTTCGAAAAAAATTGTTTATAAAAAGCTCTTCAATACTTCAGAGCTTTCCAACGTCATCACTTCATGACGACACAAATAAAAATGATTTTTCTTGGCTCTCTTGAAAACTGAAAGTTGCCACGAAACGCAAACAATTCGCAATGCAGTTTCGTAACAATTTCATTTTTTAAGTTCAATTGTAAACTTTGAAGATATTTTCAGAAGAAACTTGAACTTTTCACTTTACAAAAATACTTTTCAGTTTAGATTCCAATTCAATTCGAAAGTTATCTGATGTCAAAGTCACTCAATTCCTATCAGCGCCACTCATTCGATTTGTTAACTTTGCACTTACCGTTTTCTTTTTATTTCTTGATTTCGTTGCGTCAATCAGAGAACAACTTGAGACGATAAACTGCCGGAGCTTAATGAGAAAAACTTCCTTTCAATTCGAGGAAAATTAACTTTCAACTACGCGAAAAATTCTTATGTCGCGATTCAAGTTTTCGCTATTGAATGACGTAGATTGTTATTTTGGTCGCCATGGAAAGATTCAAGCCGACGCACATGTTGAGCATTTTATTGCCGGCTGGCATTGATTGAAAGATTCGCTAACTCACCAAAACCCAAAAATAGAATCGCGAGTAACGAAAAGGAAATTAAATTTCCCAACAATAAGTCAAGAAAATCTATTAACAATCTCGCGTAATTTAATTAGCGAAGCAAATGGGACTTTTCTTGTGAGCGGTGGAAATATTTTAAGGGACTAGAAGCCTCAAATCGTGTAAGACGTCATTTGAATTTATTTCAACTTCAACAGTCAGAAGATTCTTCATTAAAACTTTTGAAAGAAGAAAAACTAAAAGGAGAACTCTCCAAAGTTCCATAAGAAAAACAATCAGTGTAAACTTGAAGATGCAATTTATTTTCTTTCAAACTTCAAGTGACCAATCTTCAATGTCAATATTTGTTGAAGAAAAATTCAAAAATTTCTTCAACCAAAACGAAAAACTTCAACAAAATATTTTCCTCGTTTCACCGATTTCAACTTGTACTCGCGTTGCGCAATAGCGCCGCTTTCAATATCATTTTGTTTTGTTGTTGAATTGGTAGTCAAGCATCAGCTGAAAGCGAGCAACTTCAATGTTTCGCGTTGTTTTTCATTCGCGCAACATTCATCCATTTTCGCGTTACATCAACTGAAGCGCCGAGCAGCTCAGTTTGTTTTCGCATGTCAAGTGTTGTTCACGGCGAATGAAGTTACACCTGAAAAAATATTTTTTGATTGTTATTCAAATGACTCTTTGAGTTTTTATTGTTTTTGAGGAACTATTTTGTTAATTATCGAAGTTTGTAAACTTGTGACAACACCGTGCATAAGTTGCTCCTAACGCAATCGAGAAAATCAATATCGTTAAGGTTCCAGTGGAAAATAAAGCAATTTGAGTCTTAACAAACTGCAAATAAAGATTTTTAGATGTAGATTAAGAAATGAACTGAAATATTTTCTCGTCGCGAAAACTAAGAGCTCATAAGCATCGCGTGAAGTTTATTGACACTCAACGAGGAGAACAGCATTGTGCAAGTGATAAGAAGGAAAAAGGGGAAGGAAAAAATCAATAAAGTTTGCAATAAATTCCTTCGCAAACTGCGTGTGTTCGTCGCCGTTCTAACTCAGATCTATCGTGAAAGTTAAAAGGTGATTTGGCCCAAAAGCAGAAAGACGAGAATAAGACAGAACAGCAAAAAGGTTTCAACGATGTTTCTGCACATCTCGGACAGATCGAAAGAATAAGAAACGAGAACTCGCAACTGTTTCTTTTTGCGTCGTTTAATTCAGTTGACGAAGTCGATGGAACAATGATGTTAATATTTCGGATGAGCAAACACCGTAAATAGCAGCGCGAAGTTCTTTGTCAACTTCTTTTCCCCCGCAAAAGTAAGTCGACTCTTTATTTAACTTTCTGTTTGCTTCCACCGCCAGAACTCTTTTCTGATGAACAGACCATATCGAATTAATAATTTGAAGAACAAGCAAACAAAAGAACTTAACTCAATTTTCTTCGAATCTCGTTCGTTTCCATCGGAAGAATAGAAATAACTTTACTGTTAACATAATTGGTAGAATTAGCCTAGAACTCTACGAAAGCGCGGAAATCAAACAAAAGAGAATTCGCTTTTATCAAAAAATATTCCGCAGGCGAAGACGCTGCAATCAAAGGTTGATAAAAGGCTTGGCAAAACTATGTTTCACCTGTTCTCGCTTTGTTGACGTCAGAAGGTGAAAAACATAAAACTTTTAATTTCACAAAGTGTTGTCGTCGTTCGTTCGTGAACGAAAGATAATGAAAACCATTTTTAACAATGTCCGAGCGTGATAATTTTTTCCCCAAGATTACGAGACGAAGCAAAGCCAAAAAGCGATGATTCACACAATCGAGCAATGAGTCGTACCTCTTGAGATGAAGAGAAATGAGTCATTTGGGAAATGTTTGCTGTCTTCAGATAGATTAATGCCTTGAACGTCTCGGCAAAGTTTTAGAAATTGCTGAGAACCTTTTTATTTCGGATAAAGTTCTTATCCCATAATTGCTTTCTCAAACCACGACGACCTTGCATAATGAGACATTAAGCGTAACGTTCTTCATGAATACGGCAAGCCACAAGTTTCTTGATGGGAACTACGAGAAGCCTTCAAGTTTAAGAACCTTAAATCGTATTTGACTTAAGTGAATATTTAATTAAACAGTTCTCCTCTCAATTTGTAATTACAATCGTAAACCTGTTAAGCTTGTTGAAAGCGAGAACCAAAATGTTTTCTATTTCAATATCAATTTCGATATCAATTTTGTCTCAGAAATGCCAATGGCTTTTTGACTGACGTAAGAACGAGCAGTGAAGTGGAACTAAAACGAGAAGGGATTTGGCGATAGAAACTTATTGATTTCAATGACGTGCTTCGACATTTGAAGTGCAGCACGTTTGTCTCGCTTGCCTTAGAATTAAAGCAACAAAGCTCCGATCGATTGTTTAATCCGATTCTTCATCGTCGAAATTGATTGATATTAAAATAAATACGAGAGTATTACAGTTTCAGTACGAGTATGATCGATGAACTTCTGCGAAAAACTCAATGAAAGCGCTCACGTAATCCAAGAAAATTGAATTGATAACAGAGGAGATATTTACGTTCGTTGATAAATTATTCATGGTTTCGATGAATGCTTTCTCGTGCCTTCGTCTGGTAAATTCGATTGAACTTCAATGCGAATCGATGATATGGACGGTTGTAATCAAAAGTTGAGCTTCAACGCAAAATGAAATTTGCATTTTACGTGTTTCATAAAGAAAAATAATTTAGAGCGTAGCCAAATGCTCGTTAATTAAAAATTCATGTAACTTAACACGCCGCTCATGTTGATGACCGAAATGTAATTTCAAACTGATTTATGGTTTTGGCGCTAATTTGAAACTCGAATTCTTCACGCTGTCATGAAATCGCATTTTGAGTGATCTGATTTGCCCTAAAGAACATTTTGAACTTGCTCTCAATTCACGCCATCGTTCAACGACACATTGATGAAGTCTTTCCTTCTCTTTATGGCTCATTTGTCGGCCGTTTATGGGAACTGACATCGACCGAAAAGCAACAAACAACTCTTTATGGCTTTCATCCTTCGACATTTGCTAAAAAAAATATTTGAAAAAGTTGAATTTTTTCTCTTCTAATCTTTAATTGCATAACGTCGATAAATAAATCTCTCGCAATGTTTAAGACTAGCGAAGTTTCCCCTTCGTCGATTTATTGCTCTCTTGACATTGAAGCATGTTCAATGAGTTTCAACGAAGCAATTCTCTTGCAAGCGATAAATCAATTGCAAAAGCAATGGAGAAAACTCAACAACACCGCTCATGTCTTGAGAGGAAGTTCTTTAACATTTTTTTTGTATTCGAAACGTAGACTCCGTGTCGTCGTCAATCGATAACACAACAAGCTCTAAGTAGCAAGCGCTCATTTCCAGTTCCACGTACGCGAATCACCTTGAAAACAAAAAATTTGTGACGAAAAAAATCAATAGACAATAAAGAGAACAACGAATTGTTTGAAAAACTGTTGCGATGGTGTCGAGCTCGCTTTGTCACTTGATACTCGAAAGCTTTGAAGCATAAAGATTTCCCTTGAAGACTTTGTTAGCTTTTCTCAATTGTGATAATGAAAAGTTAAAGCTTTTACGTAATTTCTGATCGATTTCGATTGCAAAACTTATTTAATATGCCCGGCCGCCTCTCAAACAATTCGGTAATTCCCCGATTCATAAATTTTATTTTCATGATTTACGCAAATTGGAGTAAGCGCCTTGCAACTGTCCGAGATTCAATGTCCAATGTTGGCAATTGAAATAGAAAGTGGACCAATTAAAGTAAAGCGCTAATGTAATGGAACTGAAAGCTAAAGTTTTTGCGCTGAACACCCAAACGATTGACATTATTGTCAATTTCCTCAGCTTGTCGCTATTTTTTTGGGTTGATTTGTTCGCTTGTTGGAATTGGTTTGAATTGGCGGAGAGAGAGAAATAGATTTTCCATGCAAAATTTTGTTAATTTTATTGTCAATCAAAAAGCGTTTTCCGCGTCGCTCTTAACGTCTTAATGATTCGCTTTCGTAATCGAGCGGAGAAGTTCTCTAGTAAAAACTTTAATGAACCTCATCGCCGCACGATCTGTCGACGATTAAATTCATTATCATCGCACATGCAACGGTCGAAACAAAACAACAAACGAACATTTCGCTTTTGCTATCAGCAATTCTGCGCAAAAAAAAGAGTTTTCAATTTCGTGATTTTTTCATTGCTCGGAACGTCCGAAAATAAAAGTTTCGCAAATCGATAAATTCAATTTTAACTTTCAATGTGATTCGTTTTGTTCTCGCTCGAAGTTGAATGTTTATTATTCATGCGGCGAGTTAATGGACTCTCATGTGAGTTGGCCGAGAGAAAATTGAATTTCCCGACACACAATCCACGGAGTTTCGCAATATCGTGTGAGAGAGATTGGATTTATGTTGAACGTCAGCTTCTGTTTGCGACATCAATTCGTTAAAAGTGCCGCGAATTGAATCATCAAACGTCAATCAAAGTGTCATCTGAAAATCAATCATCACGGAATCAACAAAACTCCAAAGCCCAGCAGGTTCATTCACATTTTTTCTCTCGCCTAGACAACTGAAGTTTTCTGCTGCAATTACCACGCGAAATATTTTTTTTATTTTCACTTTCGATTATCTCTCACGTTTTATGCTTTTTTACGACCTGCTGAAGCGGAAAACCAACACAAATCAGCGTGTAAACGCCACAATGCAACTGAACAGACCCAATTTTACATTCAAAGAAAATCGTGAACAATGGAAAATGTTGTTTCCACGTTCAGATATGTGAACTATCATAAATTTATCGTGAATGCAGGTAATCTGCCACTAAGTTCGGTTTTATGTTGAAGAGAACAATGGCCGGGGCTTTATCTATCGTGCAAGAAACCATTTCTAGATTAAGGTTATCGTCGATCGGGACAATATTTTTATTGCTTCAGGTTTCTCATGCTAATACAGTCATTACTTGTCGCAAATCGTTGGATTGACGTAGAGAAACACGTTGAGCTGAACGAGCCAGGCGAAGAAAAGAAAAAGAGCGTAGAACGCAAGGCAGACGAAGCCGATCGGTCGATCCAGTTTAAATCGATTATAAGCTAATAAAAAGTACAAGACGAAGAGCGTCGTCAAAAGCGTAATTGTTGTGTATGCGATGCCGGTTGACCTGAGCAAGATCTAGAGAAAGAAAGTTGTCTTATAAGAGTCTCGTAAATTTTGCTGAACGTATTGTCGTCTTACCCATGGAGCTCCTGAGATTGTAGGTAGAATCAGCGTTTTAATAAGCCATGGAAGTCCCAGACACAGCAAAATGTCGAAAGTATTCGACCCGATTGTGTTGCTAATGCCCATCGAGCCATAACCTTGTGCAGTCATTACAATTGATGATACGGCTTCAGGAATTGAAGTCCCGGCAGCCAGAAACGTTAAGCCAAGAACAGTATCAACGTTATTTGACATGAAAACGACGAAATATGAAATACATCCGATCCATAAAACGCAGAAAACGAATGTGACAATGTAAAAGCGTTTAAATCTTCTCGAGTCGGGAACAGTGCACCAGAGCATGAAAGTTATGGGCCAACGTAAGAAATAAAATGCTTTGCTTGAGTTTTCTGCAATGGTCCAAGGGTTTGTCGCGCAATTATCGTTGGGAGCCGGGTCTACCTTCATCATCGGTTCACTTAACTCGATTGTCGCTGTGCTCTTGACGTTTAAAATGTTTTCACGGATGAACAGTGGCGTGAGTTCTGTGACTTCTCGATACGATTGAACTCGTAGACGTCTTCGAAGCCCTAAAGTGAAAATTTTCACCTTTTCAGCCATTACGTCGTTCTTGTACATGTCTAAAGGAGAAATTGGATTAAATTTTTATTCTCTGCGCATACGAGGAAGTGAAGTAACTCACAAACTAAGTAGATTCCATAGAATGAGACTAGACAAGCAGCTTCGTACCACATGATGTAGTTATCGTAAATCACAGCGATGAGTGCAGCAATTGAAAAAACGTAAAAGATGCAATCTTTAATAACCGACGCCTTTTCGAGTTGAACTGGAGATGTTGAGAATATTCCACAAAGAGCTGGTACTGCTAGAATATTGAATACAGCCGAGCCCACAATCGTCCCCACGCCGATGTCTCCTTCAGTCACAAAAGTGCCGAGACAGCTGACGAAGAGCTCGGGAAAACTCGTAGCGATTGTCATAAATGTGCCCATGAAATCACTCTTCATTTTAAAGTCTGAAATGATTTCAACAGGAAATTAGCTTTGAACGAAATCACTTTGCAATCGAGAGTCTTACGTGAACACAAAATCTCAATCGATCCGACGAAATACTCGTCACAGATGATGGCCAGCATCAGAAAACAATAGCAAGACAAGAGAACGTGAAGCATTATCCAACCTTTATCTCTCATCCTCTCGCTTAATGTTAAGACACTGGGCGTAAATTTAAGTTTAGCTGGCCTTGCATCATCCAACCTGCCTCTGCTTGTTGATTCATTGTTCAAAGTGGTCGTCTCCATCTTTGGCTCATTGTCGTCACGTGTGACTTGATCTTTGACACTGAGCAGTTGTCGTGACGTGAATGAATCTAATCAAGAGTAGAGTAAACGTTTTTGTTCCCATTTCGGCATTTTGCTTACTTACTGTCAATCGTTGTTGGCGCTTCGACGTTGTCGATGCTGATAAAATTGTTTGACAACAAATAATATAAACCGGGTCCCATCAAAACCATCACAGCACGAACACACAATGCGATTTTAATTTTCTGCTTCATTGTTGACACACGACAAATGAATTATTTTTTATTCAAATTGATTGGAAAATTCAATGGAAAAACTTTGCACTTCACAAATAATCGAGAGGCTCGATCTCTGGACGAGTAAATAATCAAACTCCTTCAAGAGCTTGAATCGTATTCGAGTGTATCCGACTCATCGTAGTCCTTTATCAAAATCACCTTCAATTAGTCGACACTTGAAATCAAACAAAACGTCAGACTCGATTATGTCACAACCAAACGAGCGATCACACTGAAACTGCTCCTTTGTTGAGAATTTGTTTTTATAGTTGTACGTTCTCTACTCCTGTCTTTGTAGTGATTAGAATGAGAGTTCGAAAGGCACTGAGTGATAAGAAAGAATTTGTCTCTTTTATGACTCAGACGATGATTACTCTCGTCGCAAAAAAAGTCTAAAGGTGTCTTAGTTCAGAGCAATAATCATTTCTGACTCTCGTCCCTAATCCGATTATCTACCTGACTTGTCAACGGTTTTGAACACCCACGAACATGTTTACGATCTAAAGTCAAAGTCTCAGATGTAAAAGAACAAACTTCAAACGAGGTTTCTAGTTGACCAACTCGTTACCATGACAAAAAGAGTTTTTTTTTCATTCGATTGTCATCGCATTACAAACCTCAACTCAATTGTCATCGTTAGTAAAGGATCTGAAATAAATTTATTTTAATTAAGTTATTCTGATTTTAAAATTCTGTTCTGTTTCTGTCAGAGATGAAAGTTCATTATGGTGATTAAAATGTTGTCATTCATCATGAGAATGGTTTATGACGACGACAGAAAGCTTTTCACATCTCTTTTTCTTTTACGAGATGAAAACACGTGATGAGAGTGATGATAAAGCAAATTCTCCTTCACGTAGCGTCGTCATTTGTATGAAAGGATTCAAGGTTTGTTAACATGTTCGTTATTTCCATGGTTACGATCATTCTTTCAGAGAAATTAAAGACAAAGTAACGAGTTCGTCATAAAATGTAAAAGTAATCAAAGCGGAATAGTTTTCTTCAAATGATTTGTGAAATGAAAAACCTTCGAGCGGTTTGTTTTGATGTTTCTCACGTTTGAAGTAGCAAATCTGAAACTCGACTCCATAAACTTGTCACTTAAGAGATGAAATTCGAAATTATTAACATTTGCGATAATTAAGCTTCTTTGAACTTCATTCGCTCTTCAACAGCTTTGAAAAGAAAACAAAATTAGTGTGATTAAAATTATTTGCTTGTGGAGTTCTTCAACAACAATGATAGCACTCTCGAAAGTTGATTGTTTCTTTTTCTCATCAAATGATGCTGGATGAGTTGTTGAACGAAGTCAAGCAGTGCTGAATGTGGGAAGATACGGTGTGTTGAGAGTGAAGAAGAAAGAGAGTTCGTAATCACGTCGTGAAAGAGTAAAGACGAGGGCGCGCGAGAAGAACAATTGTTAATTCATTTCTCTAGTCAAGTTATTTTGATAATGGAAAATAAGTTCCATACCCGACTGTGGCTTATGACAAAAGCCTTTTGTTTATAAAGTTTGTATCCAAGCTTAGATTATCCACGCAGTTCTGCACTTCAAATAACTGCATCATAGAGTTTTTAATGTAGAACGAACTTCAATGAATGGATTCTCCGTCGCTTCACTTGTTCTAAGTATCGTGAAGCTCCACGATGCGAATTTTTAATGAACTGCGCATCAAGCATTGTCTGTAATCAAATCAAACGCTTTAAATTTAATCAATCCCTCGGTGGAAAGTTTTAATGATCTCAACGCAAGTTCAACGTGTGCTTCGATTGAAAATATCTCAACTCAATGAGTCAATGGGAAGGAAGCTGACTAATCCGTTCGTAGTGCTATGATTCGATGAAATTACTTTGTTCATGATCGTACATCATTGGAACGTGCTCATAGCTCGACGAAGCCAACTTACTCTCAAGTGTAACGTGATGGTTTCAATGCGAATTGAAGAAGAGAGAGAAGCATTTTAAAACGTCCAACAGATGCTGGCTTTACGTCGATAAATTTTACAAACTCCGGTAAAGAAAACCTTAAATTTGTAATTTAGATGAAACTTCGTACACTTTCTCCACCGTTCCGACACTTCCATCTTCTTCTTTGAGATTGACGAGTCAATTTAGTTCTCGTTTTCCTCTCGGTAACTAGAGCGAGGCGGCGCTTGCTCACGACAAGGAAATTAACTAGATGATCGATATCAAAATAATGAAAATTATTGAGACACGGCGAGTTTATCTGCGACCACCGAGAGTGAAATCTTCGATCAGCTTCAGCTCTGCATGATAAGAATTGTTCGCCGTTACAAATTGCGACTCTAATTAGTGAAAATTTTAGAAGTTTTTGAAGTTTGCTTTGACGCTTGAGGTGAGCTAAGACAACAATCTAACAAGATTTTTGAACTCGGATAAATTTAAATTTCATGCCTTAGAGAAACTCACTCAAAAAAAAACTTTTCTTCTAACCATTGCTTTTGGTTGACTTCACGAAGTGGAAAAGCGATTTGTAGGTTTGAATCACAAACTTTTCCGTCAACTTTATTGTTACCAACGAAACGACAGATTCCCCTTCGGTGAATTCAGCTTAAACTACGAATTGTTCCGCCGGCGAATCGTTCACATTACGTCACACGATGAAAAATTCAATTTTGATGGATCAACGAAAGAAGACGACGGCTTAGTCTGACATTCATTTCAAGCAGAAATCTTCCGATGATTATATTATTTTGCCATTGTTTCAACGCTCGGGAGGCGATCAAAAAAATAAACAGGCCTTGATGTGTTGTGTTGGCAATCGACGATGTCTAATTACGATGTTAATTAATTCTCGTGGCGATCCGCGTAACCGAGAAGCGATCGAAATGAACACAATCCAATTTCAAAAATTATGAATATTTACGCCGACTAATTTGAGCGTTAGTTAGTCGCTGTTGCGCAGTTTGAGTATTTTACGCTCACCGTGACAAAAAAGAAACAAATCCAAGCTCCATGAAATATCCTCAGATTTTAATAAATATCCAAAAAGTCTTCCGACTCGGTCGTGACCTTAGATTTTCTTTGTTGCGAGTTTTAGATTTTATGTTTGTAATTCGTAAACATTTATTGTTTTCCCTCGCGTAGGAGGCTCGCTTGCTCCACGTTTGCTTAAATCAACGTTTTTAATCTTCATCTGCCGCTATATGAGCTCCGCCAAAAAAATATCTCATCAATTCATAAACTCCTACGTTGAAACAGATCTGGCAGGTCTCAATGGGAAGACGTTGATTAAAAATCTCCATTTACAGATTATTTAACAGCAATTCGGTCTATGAACTCATCGCGTGGCGACGAATTTGTCGCGAAAATTTCTCTTTTCCGCTGAATCTGATTCAACAAAGATTTTGATCAAAGTGCGGCAAGTGTGTCGCGGTAACTTCCATGATTCACTTACTCGTATTTAAAAAGTTAAACAATCTGTCTCCGACGAAACGAACAAAGCTTCTCATTTAGTGCGTGCTCGTCAAGTTTCCCTTCGAAACTCACTCGAGTGAAACATTGCTCTGAGCTCGTGTTGAGAATTTTAATGCAAAGTTTTTTGTGTATTATTCAAATGTAGCATCGGGTCGAGTTTACCTCTTAATTTTCATGCTTGGAAGAGAAACGATAAAGAAACTGAGATATAAACGACCTCAGTTACCTTTTAATTTATCCTCGAGCTTGTCCATTTATTTGTTTTCCTCTTCATTTTTCAAACTCATTCACCTCCATTGTGCTAGCAATTAACGTGTTTCTGTGAATGAGTTCGCAAATCGATGACGTTACCGTCGTAACAAATCGGAAGCTGTTGAGCAAAGAATGTGTGCCGCAACTCCACTTGATTGATTTCATTCAAATCATTTCAATCATTGATTTCCATTCGATTGGTTTGAGAGGAAAATTAAAATCTTTCTTTGGTTCGATGGAGACTCGCCCGTCTTTCTAAGAAAACTTCTCGCTTTTGACTTCCGCTGGGTTTTATGAGGAATTAATCATTTCGCTGTGGTCTCTAATTGACGAACTGCTGTTTACATGCTTCATGTGATTCACCAAAAATTGAAAATTAGGGGAACAGCAAGAAGTTGCTCGTTCAATTATAACTCGATTTTCCTCGGAAGCGAAGAATATTTTAACGAAAGTGCAATTTCAAAGTATTTAACGCGATTAGAGAAGCGCTCTCAAATTCCGTCAAACGAAAGCGATTTGTTAGTTGGTCACAAAGTTTAGATTTCATAAAAAAAATGCGAATTTATTTCTTCAACTTCGCTTTGTTTGCTCGCGGCATGTCAAAAGTTTCTTTCCAAGCAATTTATCACACGACATGCTCGCTTAGACTCCATTTCACTTCAAGGTTGACGGCTGGGTTGAGAAATTATGTTGAAGTTGATATCGAGGTATGCTGGCAGTTGTTGAGGAAGATTCATTAATAACGGAAAATCTTAGGAAACCTTTGTCTCGTTAAACAAAATTGCTCTAAATACAAAATTTCGGTGTTATCATCGTTTTTGGTTTGAAGCATCTGCTCCACGAAAGCTTTCGCCAATTAGATTTAATTATCGATTAGATTAATGAAACGAGCCGAAGCTCGTAGGCAACAGCAACAGTAATCTGACAGATTAATTTCCCGGCAATAACTGAATTGAAAACAGTTTCAATTTCATTCGAAATGATTCATCAATTCAATCTGATTTAAATTTAATCTTGAATTGAAATCGTTGGATGTCATATTAATCTCAATGATTACTTGAAACTCAACACACGTTTCGCTTGCAATCAGAATCAGAAAAATGATCAGCGCGTGACGAAGCAAATGATTGTGTTTCATTAGCAACCTTTTGCTAAATAATTTGCAAGCTGAATTCTATTAAGAAACAATATTTTTTTTATTACAGAAAATTCCCGATTCCAAACTGGCTCGAAACGTAATCAGAAGTAAAATGAATTTAATGTGCTGGTGGACTCATTGGTTCTGGATCACGGCAATTATTGTGTGTTGTATATCAGCGACCCCGGTTCCGATCTCGTCATTTGAAACTATTTCAACATCATTAAAGTCAGCGTTAGTTCAAAATGACAACGCATTTCAGCAAACCAATGATCAACAGAAATCTCCCGCCGGCAGCAAATCCGTTCCATTGACATTTGCGATCTCCGACACTGACGATGTCTTTGGTGGCGCGAGTGAAATCGACTCAGAAAACGCAGCCAAGAACGACGACTGGTTGCCTAAAGCAATTAGCGTAAAGTTGGAGAAGAACGAGAATATTCCAGTCGAAGTAGCTTCGTCATTGAGTCTGCCAAACGTTGTAAATAGTACAAGCAATTCATCAAATACTGCGACAACCGTCCTAAGCAGCGTCACAGAATCGAATGAGTCAGAAAGGTTTGAAAATACTTTTCACAACTTCAACAAAAACTTTAATTTCTTTCATTTCAGTGACGACAAAACAGCGGCAACTAAAAGAACAAAACTTATCAAAGTGGACAAGGTGGAAGATGTTCCGTCTGATGAACATATCTTGTCAGTGAAATCTTTAGACTTATCGAACTCAGATGTAACAGAATCAAATCAAAACGACACCAATGACACAGTTGAAATCGTGATGACAGACGAAGCAAATGTGACTGAAGTATCAGAGCCCTCAGAGCGGAAGTCGAAGGGCTTATTGGGCTATAGCGAAGAAGTAAAGATCGTAAACAACATCAGTTCAAGGTCAGCGCTCCAAGTTAACCGTAACGAGCCAGCTGCCGACGAACGACTGTCATCCGAAGCTTTGTTTGACACTGACGAGGACAACGGTGGCATCAAAATGAATGCAGGCATCATCTCATTGATGTGCGTAGGAATCATCGGATCATTGTCAGCATTTAGCATCATGTTCGTTTACGTTTATCGTCGTCGCTTCTTGAACAAACCACAAACACTCAGTGAACCAGACTCGAGCGGATATATCGATGAGAGTTCTATAAGAGTAAGCCGATTAACCTCTCAACTATCTTTTAAAATAATTTTTTTTTCTTCTTTAGGATAATTCTGATGAGCTTTATAGTCTTGACAACGATTCATTCCTCAACTCTCTGGAAGCAATGACGATACAGAACTATTGGACGGACAGCGTGAAACATACAAAGCTCTAAAAAGTCAAGCGAGACGTTTACAAGAAAATAAGATTTGCGTTTGCAGCGAGAATCAACTTAGATGCACCATTTGTAGCTGATGATGAAAAAACCCGTTTTTGAAACCCTTTTTTAGTGATAAGGATAATGAAATATCATCCTCTTAAGACTACTCCACGACATTCCAATCGAACTAAAAATTTAGTGTCTGTAGATTGTTAACTTTAGTCATTTAAGATGAAGATCAAGACAAAGCGATTTTAATTAAAATGAAACCTGATTTGTAACATAAAATAGTCCATTAGGTCATGATCCCTTTGCCCTTAACACATTCGGAATGTTCGATCTCTTTCATGTTGGATTACGTGAGTTGTTTGATTATCTGAAAGGAAAAGGAAATAAAAAGAAAATTGTGTTGAAACCAAATTTCGATTGAAAGCTTTTTTTAATTTGATTAATTTTCAGGTTGCGTGTTGGGTTCTTTCTCTAGAAAGATTATCAGATTTCTTGAATGTTTCATAGCGTGGAGTTTGAATAGACATCGGCAATGCGGGCATTCTTTAATAGAATCTTTGATCACAAGCCATTTGTTGATAGTGTCAGTAACAAAGGGACACAATTTAATGTTTTATGGAGGATAATGTTTCAGCCATCAAATATATTATTACTAACGTAAAATGGATTGTTTTCTTTCTTTGTATTGTTTTTCCTTTTTTCTCTCTTAAAGAGGTGCAGGTATCTAAAAATGTATCTTTCTATCATCTTGTCAATCCAGGGAAATTCGAGAAGCAACTCTGGAAATAAAATCGTCGATTGTGAAGGAATCTTTGTAATCTTCGATCCTTGCTGTCTCAAGAAATTTAAAGAAAACATCTTTTTTTTCTTGCTTGTAATACTCAAATGCCACATTCACAATGCTGATCGTTCAAAAAAAAATTGATCCTTAAAGGAGTCAGATGTGGGAAGGTGGTAGTTTAGTTAGTTGGACTAAAATAAGAATAGCCTTTATCAAGTCAAAAATAAAAAATCAGCTTATTGAGTGCCAGAGACAAATATCTTGAGAACATTTATTGTGACTCAAATCAGAAATTAACAAAGAGACATAATAAATTGCTAACAACTTAGATCTAAGTTTTCTTATTTTCTAATGAACATTACTAGAAAAATTTGTAAAAGACACCGAACGAAAAATCTGCACGTGTAAATAATTGAAACAAATTTCTTTATGCTGGTAAGTTAATCGATTTCATGAACATCAAGTACGTATAAGCGAATTCCAAAATCTGAAAAATATATTTAAGTAACTTTTTATTTAAGTTTTATGCCTTCAAAGTTTTTACCTTTTGAAAAGTTTCCATGTTGACTTCGTGAAATATTCCGTTGTATCCTCGAATGTTTTGCGACATCATCAACAAGATTTGTAAACTTTTCCTGTCGGTTGGTGCAAACTTGTACCACTTGACGTCATAAATGGCCGCAGTGAAAGCATCAATTCGGACAATTAATCGATTTCCGAGCCAGCAAACTATGAAAGCTTGCGCAAATAGAACACCAATCATTGCGAAATTAAGAATATTGCCGGGAGGATCAGACAGGATGACAAAGAAGTTCATGCAAAAATTTATAGACGGAGTAAAGATCTCAATGAAGAAGAAACCTTTTAGAAGCATTTGAGTCCGATTCATGTAGCCAAGAAAGTCACAACTTTTTTCCACAACTGATTTGATGAACTCTGATGCATCGTCCTCATTTTCAGCGTTATTCCAATTGGTTAGGAGCAAAATCATTTGATCGATCTTCCAGCATGAATGATTCATTAGAAGAAAGATCACAGGCAAGAGTGTCAAGAAGCCCAGCGAAGCGAACATCAACAAAGTTATTTGAAGAACGTAATTAATTGTCCATTCAATTGCAGCAGATTCCAGCGTCAAGAAAGTTAGACGAAAGTTGAACGGCAGATTGTTTTCATTCATTTTGAAGAAGATAACGCTGATAACCCTGAAAAAGACTGCAAAAATCGTTGAGATGTCGAGAAGTAGGATTCCAATGAATTCTTCTTTGCCATAGTTGAACGTAAGCTCATCTTTTTGCGCTTTTCTGTGAAAAAATATTTTAAATATAAAAAGACTTTCAAGGCTTTTAATCCTTTTTCACTTTTCATTTATCAGTTGTTCCACCAACTGTGAGAGGTCGTTGAAAACCAAAGCGATGTAAATCAAATAAAAAACACCTTTCAGCACACTCGCTGGAAATAAATATTTTAGAGATTAAATCGAATTGAAATACTATCGAAATCTTACTGAATATTCCAAGATTTTCTGATAAGCTAATCAAGCTCGAAGATTTGTATTCATTGACAGTGAAAGTCAACGAGAGAATACAAATTCCCATCATACTTGCAAGCATAGCAACGAACCTGAATAAAAATATTTTTAAATAAATTTAACGATATCAGAAACGAGAGCTTTACAATCCTGAAATCTTTGTCTTTCCATCTCGGATTTTTGTTGGCGACAAAATCTCGAGACAAAGCAAAAGAAACCTTGACACTGATTCCGTGTAAACCTCCGGGTTCTCGAAATATTTCACTGCACTTTTGTAGAAATCGACAATTTTCATCTTTTCAGTTTGAAGTTTCACTGCTGACTGATTGCAATAAAACTCCGTTTTGTGATGGTCAGGAAAATAGACGACACATATTTCAATTCGATGGCGTGACCCGATCACTGCACCGCTCATAATAAATCAGTTTAAAATTTTCCCAGGAAATTTCCGATTCTCTTTGAAAGCTTCTAAGAGTGCAGCTTTTACATTCTATATAAAAAAATAATTATAAGGTGGTATAAGCGGCTTGACGCTTTTGCGACTGGATTGATTCCCATCGATAAATGAGGGATTCGGAAATTTCATGGGAAAATTTTAAACTGATTTAATATGAGCGCAGCTTTTACATTCTACATTCTATATAAAAGTAATAATTATTAGGCCTTTAATAAGCGACTTAAAGTTTTAGCGACTGGATTGATTCACATCAATAAAGATCATGGATAATTTAAATATTTAACTAGATCGCACGGTGTTATCTCCGGCCTAGTCGAGTTGATAACTTGACAAAAGAAGTCACAATAGCATTAGTCGGCAAACACACACGACTCGCAGATTCTTATGCATCAGTTTCAAAATCGCTTCAACACGACTGGTCACAAACTGAATATAAAGTTTATCGATGCTTGCATTTTGGATGAAAATATGAGGATCATAAACCAAGTTGTTTATGACGAAGCATGGCAAACAATCCGATGGTCAATGAACTCGTGAGAACAAAAAACCATTTTTCAACTGAACTTCAGTTACTGAAGTTGATCCAAAAACTAAACATCCAATGATCATTGATATGCCAGGGGACTCACAGATGGGACCACACACAGATGGGACTCATCCTAGCATCAGTTGGCAAACTTCAGTCTTATCTTAATTAAACTTAAAAGATTTCGCTAACGTTGTTCAATCTCTTTATTGTTGGAAAAATTATTGAAATAATAATTCATTTGAAATGATGACAAAATATCACAAGAAAAAAGCTTCATAGCACTTTCCATGATAGAATTTCGCTTTCGACCAGTTATGTTTTCGATCTTGAATAATTCCGGAGAGAGAAAAGCTTTTGCAATGATACAAAAAGCTTTCTCTGAGATGTAGAAAGCTCCTCAGAATTTCTCTGAGACTGAGAAACTCTCTTCTCTCTCTTAAAAAATATTCTCAATTTCATCTACTTCAAACAAAAAGGAAAACGCATCGTCAGCTCGATTGAAATTCAAAGACTTTCGTTAAACCGCACGATTGCTGTCGTAAAGGAAGAGATCAAAGATTATAATCGAAAGTATCGCGGTCGTGTTTCGATTGAGTTTGTTTTTCGGCTTTGTCAGAGCTTGTTGAAATGGAACTCGATACAATTGATACAATTTGTTGATCTCAAGAGATGAAAAGCTCTAATGAAGCTCTACAGTTGGTGTCGCAGGAAGAAGACAAGAAATTGGTTACGTTCGTTAGCTTTTGTGGAATACTTTAAGAACGACGAGCAAGTAATGCAAAATCGATGTTTCTCCCACAATCGAGCATCTTGATTGAACAGAAATCATGTCAAGTGGGAATAGAGAAATCCTGCTAATCGAGTCATCAGTCAAGTAAATTACGAGTTCCCCCGGCGTAATTGTGTCGAGCATTTCTATTTGAGTGACTCTGCTTTAAGAGAAAGAAAACCCTTTCACGCAGCGTGTGAATACTTGAAGGTTGCTGATTTTCCATCGTTAGTCGTGTCCATGCTCCCATTTCAAAGTGTGCATGTGAGATCAAGCGATAAGATGTTCGTACAGCAGATCACATCGATTAGTTTCGTTACAAAAAGCAAGAGAAAATTTATCTACTATCTATGAGAAGCTAAAGAAAGTTGGAACGTGAGGTTGCGTTGTCTGCCGAAATCAGACTTTCTTTTCTATGGGGAAGACCTTTCATTCGTGACTTTCGGTGGGACAGCTTCCATCACTCCGGAAAAACCTGACAACCAGCCGAAAAAGCTTATTTCCTTTCGCTATGTAGATTTGTGAATATTCTTCTCCGACCATGAAATTGAAAGGAATTGCGAAGATGTGAGCAGAAGAGAAAAAGAGAAAACTCACAGACGAGATATTCATATGATTTCCAAATCAGTTTACATCATGATGACATAGAATTACTGAAGGTAAGCCCTTGCTCAATGTAATTTGATCATCAATTTAGTCGAAGGGCGATGAGAATAGGAGCTTGAGAACATCAAATTAGCACATCAAAGGAGCTCTCATCGACAATGATTAATATATTCATTACAGCCTGCGGATTGTATCTTCACATTTCCAAATCTTAAATATTACGAGAAGCTTCGATGTTGTTTCACCACCTGATGCCAGAAACATTTTGTCGGAGGACATCATCGCAACTCAGCCTTTTGCCATCTAGATAACAAAAACACATTCATTTTATGGAATAACAATCGCAGGCTCACCACATGGCAACATAAGCATTTCGCAAGGGATCCATCCTCGTATCGTTAAAATTTATTAGGCAATCGTGCGACAAATCCTGATCTCCGAGGCTTTCTCCTGGGCCTTCTAAATAATACATTAATGGACCAAAACATAATTTTGTTGAATGTCACTGAGATTTATGTATTAAAGTGCAATCTAGTTCTGAGAAGAAATAATAAGTTTTACGTCATCATGAACAGAAAGTTCCCGTTAGTTGCAGCAATAATATTCTGATGTTCATTGTTTATTATTCTCGTAACTGAAGTGCATTGAAAACTGATCTATTACGGATGAGGGTTGAAAATTATTAAGAGAAACTTTTCCTAGCATGTGTTTGCCCGTAGGTGGAATCATTCTGACAGAGAAACGAGATTTGCTTCTTGGAAAGTTAAAAAGTTTTTCTATGAACTTCAACTCAGTCGAGAAAATCTTAAGTTATGAGTTTCTCTCAAATAAAATTTCCAAGACAAACAAAAATCTTGAAAATTATGAATTTGCTTTCTAGGGAAAGAAGAGATGTGATGTTAATTTCGTTGGCTCGCGAAGAGGAAAGTCACGATTTGCTTGGTGAAGGCAATTTTTATTCGAAATGAAAAACTCGTTCTTACTGACACTGCATTTCAGATGAGATTTCATTATGATTTTCAACGTCAACTCATCTCGAGCTCGCTTTGTTTATTAGTCGAGGCTTCTGCGGTTTTCCCACTTCGGTTGCGAGGTCTCCTGAAATTATTTTATTTTACATGCATGAAGTGTACAATCTATGTGGACATCAATTCAATTTTTATGCTGCGAAACGTGAGGAAAATGGAAAAGCTCTAAACTTAAATTTACTCTCTACGGTTTCGAAGTGTGAGAAGCATTGAACTTAATTTAATTACATTTCTCGCTACTGCTCATAAAACGATTTAATAGAGTAACAGAGTTTTATGAGTTAAATGAGCTAATCAAGTTTGTCCTTGAAAATTGTCCGTTGTCTAATTTGTTCAAAAAAATTCAGTTTCGACGACATAGTTTGGTCCCCTCGCCCTAGTCCCCTACGCTTTAATTTCGAAAAATCCTTTTGTTTGTCTTATATTTCTTGAAAATATATTTTTATTGAGTAGAGCTAGTTTAATGTCAATAAAAGTGAATTCGAGCCATGGAAGGTGCTCAAGTGAAGACTCTCGATATCGTATCAAATTCGTCCTTAATTGATTTCCTAAATAACGAAGAAAATTGCGAAGAAAACATTGACGAAAACCAATTGTTTAGTGAAATAAATCGTCTCGCTTCGTTGCACTGCGACAAGCTTGAATCGGAAAGCGATGATCGAACGATCGAGGAGCTTCTGAAGGAAGCAGAAACGCTTATCAACCAACCTATCGGTGCTAAGAATACAAATACAATCTCGAGTGAGAGTACGCCTTGTGAGATCAGAAATGGGGTTGTGGATCAATATGATTACTCAACAGTGAAAAGCTTAAGTCAAAACAACGATGTAAGTTAAAATGGATTTATTTATTATACTCTCGACACTGCAGTAGCAATAACTTGCATGAAAGCCATCGTCTCCTTTCCTGTGCTAATGATCTGATCAGCGGGAAGCATAAAGCCATGACTTCCTGTATCTCTCAGCTCAACTGTGTACGAATACTTGAACTTGAGTGTGCCCTTTGCCCAATCGTCACTGCCACCTGCTGCTGGATACAAACTCGATCCAGCAGGCCCAACTGTATATTGATATCCGCTGACTGCTCTCATCGCTTCTGCTGCTTCCTTTCCAACACGATCCAAGTCATTATGATCTGGAGGAACTTTACGATCGTAGCCCCATGGGTACAGAATGTATTGACCGTAAGAGTGGAATGAGAGTGATGCTTTGAAGTTGGCAGCTGAGCTTGATAAGAAATTCTCAACAGCTTTTGATTCAGGTTCACTGAACGGTCCAGAGCCGGCATAAATCTCTGAACACGGTTGACGTGAAGCTCCTTGTCCTCCCCATTTATAACCGTAATTGCGATTGAGGTCGACTCCATAGCAAACATTATTTCGTCTTCGATTCTTTCGCCAAAGTCGGTCATTCGTATGCGTGTACTCGTAACCATCAGGATTCATTACTGGCAAGAAATACCAATCGATGTTCTGAACTGCTGCACTCTGTTCACTCCAGTTCTCAGCGTAGCTGTCTATGATGAAGGTGACAACAGCAGGAGAGATCCATTCTCGTGCGTGTATGCCTCCATCGATCCAAATAGCTTTATTAGTTGTTCTTCCGTTTGATAGTCGCAGTACCTTCAAAGGTCGTCCCTGAATCGATTTACCAATTTCCTGTTGACTCACCAAGTTTGGATAAGTTTTCGTGAGGTAATCCATATAACTCTGAATATCGCTAAGTCGATGATATGACGTCCAAGTCATCGGATGTCCTGAAATCGAGAGAATTTTAATGCAAAATTTTAGTTGGAGATTCCGCGCCCTCGATGAAGTAATTCATTGATTTAACAAATGAGTTTAGTTTTTGTTTTGCCGGCGCCCTTACTCGGAACACGAGTAAAACTTAATGTGAATAGATTGTCTAACACGTTGTACAAGGCGATGCTCGATTGTTTTATTGTTATTTTCACGGCGGCTCCCCTTGGAACCATAATTTGAGTGCATGCACGCAACCCCCCGTCACTTCGAACTTCATTTTCAGAGAAACTCAGAAATTTCGCCGGTAAAGTAAATTTCTTTCTCAGTATAAAATTATTAACTCACCGTTTCGGTTCTGCCAGAGCTCGACTTCAGACAACGGAGGATTTTCTTTATTAATCGCATCTTGAACATTATTGATTACAACGTTGAAAGGTACGCGAACTCTTCTCAGGAAAGTAGTCGCTTCATCAACGACTCCGCTTTTGACAAACATATCAACGAACGACTCGGACTCATTTGTCATTTGTAAATTCCACATCGACACTTCAAACTGTTTCTGAAGCTCGGAGATAGCATTTCGGTATAACTGGTCGCTATAATTTATTCGCCAAAGTTGAGCGCCGTCGTATTTAATGGGTTCAGTGCCTGTGTGATTTTTCTCGAGAGCATCAGCCGGGGGTTGCGTTTGTGATTCCGGCGCTAAAGCTTCAACCACTTCACCATCGTTAACATCACACGTTGCACAATTCACTAAAACAAAGAAACTCGCGAGAGATATTACCGTCCACTTCATTGTTCGTCAGACAACTTGAGGATCTCAACTAAAGAGTCACCAACTCATCGCGCGGTCTTTTATATTCAAGAATTTTTAAATTTCGTTTGTATTGGCCAACCTGTTTGGACTCTGTTTGATTATCAAAAGAAAGATGTGTGCTGAGGTAATGAATGAAAGCCGTTACTTTTATGGACTCTTCAACCCATATGGCGATCGATAAACATTGATGCAAAGTTAGAAAACAGGAAAAGAAAATAATAACCGGCGAAGCTCTGTTTACACTTTATTTGTTTTGTTCTTCTCTTCGCTGCTGAGAAATTGTGTTAACTGATTTCTTTGGCTTAAGTGTTTGTCTCTGGATTGAATTTTATGGTCACGACCTTGAAACAGATTGCACAATCGATTGTTTATTGTTTGATGATTATTTAAATTTTTATTATTTTCCATTACAGGACGACGCGAGCGATCGAACATTACTCAACGACCAGCTCGATTCTTGCTTTGATTCATGTCCATCATCTCCTGCAACCGATTCAAGCATGAAGTCAAAGAAGTCGTCGAAAAGTTCTGGGAGCAAGAAGAGTTTGAAGAAAAAGAAGGAAGCTATCGAAGACACGGAACCAGAAGTTATCGAAAACTTTGTTGAAGAACAACAACAACCTCAAGAAGTGATTGAAAACTTTTATTCCAAAGAGCTCGAAGAATTTTTCGATCAAAAGGTTTTATGTGACAAGTCTACCGCGCCATCGCCTACGCATTCCGTTGCTTCCTCGTCGTTTAGTTGGGCACGTGAACGAGAACTGGAAAATACCAACGAGAACCTTCACGAAAAGCTTAAAGATACCGAAGAGCGTTACAATAGTTTGAAAATTCAATATGAGTCATTATCTCAAGTCCATCGTGTCTTACGTGAGAGCCACGTTCAACTTCAAGAAGAAACCGAGAAGTTGAAAATTGACTTTCAAATACTTAATGAATGTGCTAACGTTTTACGATGCGAACTTCAAGCGGCAAAGCAGGATCGAGAGTCATCAAATGAGATTGCAAGAATCCTTCAACAGGAACTCGATGAAAACCGCGTTGATAGAAAGAAATATCAAGAAATAGCTGATCGCGATTCAAAGACTATTCAAGATCTTCAACGACAGTGTCGTGAGATGGAACGCATTTTAATAAGAAAACATCCAGATTCGGTCTCTGCTTTGATCGTCGCCAGTAAAAACTCAAACAATGCTTTAGCTGATACATCATCTTCAACGAGAAAGCTTTTGGAAGAGAGAATTGCGCACCTCGAAGCTGATGCAAAAGAGCAAGACAAGAAAGCACAAGGGATTCTCGCCAATGTACAAGCTCGTTTCAAGACGGTTCAAGCAAAATATGAAAATCATATTCAAGATCTTGAAACGCAAGTGCTAAGTCTTCAACAAATAAACATGGAGCAATCTAAAGAACTTTACGCGAAAGCATCAATCACTGCAGCTACCACAGGAACTCAAACACTTGATACACCTGAGAAGGAATCGGTTGAAAGTCGAACTATTGGAGTTCAAACGTCAGCAACCTCGAATCCACCGAGTCGTTCTGGAAGCGCTCAATCAATTAGCGGAACAAAGAAAAGCACAAAAATTCCTAACTCACAGTCTGACAATTCAATTCAAAGCAAAGATGATGCACACTTGCTTGCGACGATTCGAGGAATGAGAGTCGAACTTGCACTTAAAGAAAAAGCTGTTCAACGGCTTACTCGCGATCTCGAAGAGTACAAGAAAACGATTCGTAAACTTCAGAAAGAACGCGATAATTACTTAACCAAAGAAAAGCAACCAACGCCAGCTGCAACGCCAAAGAAAGTTTACAATCCAAGTCATTACCAAGAAAACTCTGATTCGCAGTCTTTGAGAACAGCGCTCGACAAAATTAAACTTCTTGAAAATGACTTCAAGTCGTTGCATGAGAAGCGAGTCAAAGATGTAAGTTTCAGAAAATTGGAAAACTTTTCCCTCATTTTTTAATTAAATTTCTTCAAACAGTTGAAAACATTGCAGAACGCACACGAAAGAGAGATCAGCGCGAGTCACGAAACAATTCGAATACTTCAGAGCCGTCTCGAGGAGCAAGTAAAATTGCTAGGATCGAAAGACAAGCGTCGAGGTCCGGTCGATTATTATGCATTGAAAGCAAAGGTTTGATTAAACTCCCAAGACGAAGCTTTTATTTTCGCAATAATCTTTTCACTGGATTTAAACTAATTGTCGTGAAATTTTCATTCTTCCTTACCGCTCGCGCACGAAACTCGCTTCAATGCCAAACTTTGACATTTTCTCGCTTGCACAAATTTCACTCAAAATTTTCCGCACCACAAACTGCTGAAAATGCACAGAAGAGGCGTTTTCAAAAGTTTAAGCGACGCCTAAAGAACAGATTGGGAATAAAGAAATTGGCGAGGTGCAAAACGCTGTAGCACTGGATAATAGAAAAGCGCAAGTAACGATTTATTTTCCCTTTTCGTGGAACAACTTTATTTTTTCAAAACAAACAAAAAAGGATTTTTCATTTCGATCCCGAGACTCTCAATTTGTTGTTTTTGGTATTTTCGCATGGAAAACTTTTGCTTTAAAATCATTTTCCTTTCAGAGCGGAAAAGTTTTTAAACGAAAGTAAACTCACGCTTTAAATATTTCAGGTGACATCGCTCGAACGTCGTCACTCAGAACGTGAGAAGTCTCTTCATTTGTTGATCGATGCTTTGAGTAAAGGAAAAATCAGCGGTTTGTCTCCCGATGAGAGTTCATCGCCTCAATCCTGTAGCAGTCCAGTGAACAAGAATTTGTAGAAAACTTTAATTATTGTTCGAGAATTTAGCGATTAGAATCAAAAGCGTCACAAACATTCCTGTCAATTTTGCTCCTTAAGAAATATATTTGATCTCCTTTTGCTGCACCTAAGTTGCAACTAAACTTTAAGCTACGATTCCATTCGATACTCACAAACTTTCCATTCGAATTTCGTCCGAATTTGTTAAAACTTTAAACTTTGTGAAGTAAGAACTTTGTGAGAAGTTTCTCTTGAATTGAGTTTAGCAATTTCAATGAATTCTGCACTTGAAGTAAAATATGAAATTTTCCATTTTGATTGAAGAGTAAGTTATTTTAAATTTGTCTTCGAACGGAACTAAAATTGTTTTTAGTGTGGAACTTTGTGAGAAATAAAATATTTTAAATGAAAAGTTTTTCTTTTAGTTCTAAAGTTATTTCCATTTATTTTTAAATTTTGAACAAGATTTTATGCCATTTTAAGTTTCAGTTTGGTCTTTTCTTCTGAGAAGTGTTCAGTCTGAATAGGGTACTCAATAATTAACAAAGAGACATAAATGACTACTAACAACTTAGATACAAGTTTTCTTATTTTCTAAAGAACATTTATAGAAAAATTTGTAAAAGACACTGAACGAAAAATCTGCACGTGTAAATAATTGAAACAAATTTTTTTTTATGCTGGTAAGTTAACTGATTTCATGAACATCAAGTACGAATAAGCGAATTCCAAAATCTAAAAAATATATTTTAGTAACTTTAAATGTCGTTGTCAAAGTTTTTACCTTTTGGAAAGTTTCCATGTTAACTTCGTGAAATATTCCGTTGTATCCTCGAATGTTTTGCGACATCATCAACAAGATTTGCAAACTTCTCCTGTCGGTTGGTGCAAACTTGTACCAATTCAAGTCATAAATGGCCGCAGTGAAAGCATCGATTCGGACAATTACTCGATTTCCGAGCCAGCAAACTATGAAAGCTTGCGCAAATAGAATACAAATCATAGAAAAATTTATAATATTGCCGGGCGGATCATACAGAATCACAAAGAAGATCGTGCAAAGACTTATAGACGGAGTAAAGATCTCAATGAAGAAGAAACCTTTTAGAAGCCTTTGAGTCCCATTCATGTAGCCAAGAAATTCACAACTTTTTTTCACAACAGATTTGATGAACTCTGATGCATCGTCCTCATTTTCAGCGTTATTCCAATTAGTTAGGAGCAAAATCGTTTGGTCGATCTTCCAGCATGAATGATTTATTAGAAGAAAGATCACAGGTAAGAGTGTCAAGAAGCCCAGCATAGTAAACAACGTCAAAATCACTTGAAGAACGTAATTAATTGTCCATTCAATTGCAGCAGATTCCAGCATCAAGAAAGTTACACGAAAGTTTAACGGCAAATTATTTTCATTCGCTTTGAAGAAGAAAACGCATATAAACGTGCAAAAGATTGCAAAAGTCATTGAGATGTCGAGAAGTAGAATTCCAATGAATTCTTCTTTGCCATAGTTGAACGTGAGCTCATCTTTTTGCGCTTTTCTGGCAAAAAATATTTTAAATACAAAAGTTTTTCAAGCCTTTGCCTGGTCACCTTTCATTTATCACTTGTTGCACCAACTGTGAGAGGTCGTTGAAAACCAAAGCGATGTTAATGAAATAAAAAGCAACTCTCAGCGCACTCACTGGAAAAAAATTTTTTTTTGAGTTTAAATCGAATTGAAATTTTATCGAAATCAGATTTCGGAAATCTTACTGGAGATTCCAACATTTTCCGATATGCTCGTCAAGCTCAAAGAGTTGTATTCAGTGACAGTAAAAGTCAACGAGAGAATGAAAATTCCTGTCAAACTTGCAAGCATAGCAACGAACCTGAATAAAATTATTTTTAAATAAAATTTCCGATATCAGAAACGAGGGGACATGGGATTTCCAAGGAAAAGTATATAATTTATATATAATTTATATATAAATTATATATAATTTACAAGTTGACTTTTATCATTATATATAAATTATATACAAATTATATATAAAATGTATATAAATTATAGTTTATATATAATTTATATATAAAAAAACCGTACAATTTCCATGCGACACCAAATTGTTTTCATGGAAATTATTTATAATTTATATATAAAAAATATATAATTTATATACATTTTATAAATAAATCTTCGAAATTAAAAATTTTATATTTTGTTTTAAATGAACTTATTGAATCATTTTATTGTACATATGTAAGAGAATTGACGTTTTAATTGACTGTTTAGTGATTCAATACAATTGTTCAATACAATTGTTCATCTAAGCCTACGCACCAAATGAAGGCTTATATCGTCGAGTCCACTTTTTTATGAAATACCTAGTATTGTGGATATAAAATCTCTCATCTTCTGGCAAGAAGCCAGAAATAATTTTTCAATTCGCTTATGTACAATGATATGATGATTCAATAAGTTCATTTAAAACAAAATATAAATGTTTTAATTTCGAAGATTTATTTATAAAATGTATATAAATTATATCCTTTTTGTATATAATTTATAAATATTTAATGAAAACTATGATACATGCAAGATAAATCATGATATATTCTGTTTTCTTTGTTTTATAATTTATATATAAAATGTATATAAATTATATATTTTTTATATATAAATTATAATTAATTTCTATGAAAACCATTTGGTGTCGTATGGAAATTGTACGGTTTTTTTATATATAAATTATGTATAAACTATAATTTATATACATTTTATATATAATTTGTATATAATTTATATATAATGAAAAAAGTCAACTTGTAAATTATATATAATTTATATATAATTTATATATAAATTATATACTTTTCCTTGGAAATACCACCACCCGAAACGAGAGCTTTACAATCCTGAAATCTTTGTCTTTCCATTTCGGATTTTTGTTGGCGACAAAATCTCGAGACAAAGCAACAGATCACTGCACCGCTCATAATAAATCAGTTTAAAATTTTCCCAGGGAATTGCCGATTTCTCTTTGAAGAATTCATTTATTGATGCGAATCAATCCTGTCGCTAAAGCGTCAAATCGCTTATGCCACCTTATAATTTTTTTCAAAGCGATTTGACGCGTTAGCGGCAGGATTTATTCCTATCAATAAATGAAGTCTTCTTTGATTTAATATGAGTGCAGTGATCGAGTCACGCTATCGAATTGAAATATATGTAGTCAACTTTTCCTCACCATCACAAAACGGAGTTTTACACCGTATAAGCGATTTGACGCTTTAGCGACAGGACATAAAGGCTTCATTTATTGATAGGAATAAATCCTGTCGCTAACGCGTCAACTCGCTTTTCCCACCTTATTATTTTTTTTAATAGAATGTAAAAGCTGCACTTTTTGAAGCTTTCAAAGAGAATCGGAAATTTCTTGAAAAATTTTAAACTGATTTAATATGAGCACAGCATTCTATAAAAAAAATTAATAGGCGTTTTAAGCGACTTAACGCTTTAGCGACTGAATTGATTCTCATCAATAAAGACCATGGATAATTTAAATATTTCGAATTGGAAAAGTTATAATATTGTTATCTATGAATAAATGAAAATTTTAAACAAGATTTTGCGCCATTTTAAGCCTCAGCTTGGTTTTTTCCTCTGAGGGTCAGATCATCTGACTCAGATGTGTGAAGTTGATAAAAAGTTGGGCAGATATTTTAGTTGGTTGGACTATAATAAGAAACTTTCGAAAAACAAAACTTTTTAACAAGTCGCCAGAATTCTTATAAATTTTAAAAGCGAAAGATCAGCTTATTGAGTGCTAGAGACAAATATCTTGAGAATATTTATTGTGACTTTAATCAATATTTAACAAAGATTCATAATTACTAAACACTTAGATCTAAATTTTCTTATTTTCTAAAAAACATTTACAAAAAATTTTGCAAAGGACACCGAACGAACGTGTAAATAATTGAAACAAACAATTTTCGTTTATGCTGGTAAGTTAACCGATTTCATGAACATCAAGTACGAATAAGCGAATTCCAAAATCTGAAAAATATATTTAAGTAACTTTTTATGCCTTCAAAGTTTTTACCTTTTGGAAAGTTTCCATGTTGACTTCGTGAAATATTCCGTTGTATCCTCGAATGTTTTGCGACATCATCAACAAGATTTGCAAACTTCTCCTGTCGGTTGGTGCAAACTTGTACCACTTGACGTCGTAAATGGCCGCAGTGAGAGCATCAATTCGGATGATCACCCGATTTCCGAGCCTGCAAACTATGAAAGCTTGCGCGAATAGAACAACAATTATTGAGAAATTTAGAATATTGCCGGGAGGATCATACAGGATGACAAAGAAGTTCATGCATAGACCTATAGACGGAGTGAAAATCTCAATGAAGAAGAAACCCTTTAGAAGCCTTTGAATCTCATTCATGTAGCCAAGAAATTCACAACTTTTTTTCACAACAGATTTGATGAATTCTGATGCATCGTCCTCACTTTCATCGTTATTCCAATTGGTTAGGAGCAAAATCGTTTGATCCATTTTCCAGCATGAATGATTAATTAGAAGGAAGATCATAGGAAAGAGTGTCGAGAAGCCGAGTAAAGTAAACAGCGTCAAAGTCACTTGAAGAACGTAATTAATTGTCCATTCAATTGCAGCAGATTCCAGAGTCAAGAAAGTTACACGAAAGTTTAACGGCAAATTATTTTCATTCGCTTTGAAGAAGAAAACGCTGATAACCGTGAAAAAGGCTGCAAAAGTCGTTGAGATGTCGAGAAGTAGAATTCCAATGAATTCTTCTTTGCCATAGTTGAACGTAAGCTCATCTTTTTGCACTTTTCTGTGAAAATAGATTTTAAATACTAAAATGATTTTCAAGCCTTTGCCTGGTCACCTTTCATTTATCACTTGTTGCACCAACTGTGAGATGTCATTGAAAACCAAAGCAATGTAAATGAAATAAAAAACAACTCTCAGCAGACTCGCTGGAAATAAATATATTAGAGATTAAATCGGATTAAAATTCTATCGAAATCTTACTGAAGATTCCAACATTTTCCGATAAGCTCGTCAAGCTCAAAGATTTGTATTCAGTGACAGTAAAAGTCAACGAGAGAATACAAATTATCATCAAACTTGCAAGCATAGCAACGAACCTGAATAAAAATATTTTTAAATAAAATTTCCGAAAACAGAAACGAGAGCTTTACAATCCTGAAATCTTTGTCTTTCCATTTCGGATTTTTGTTGGCGACAAAATCTCGAGACAAAACAACAGAAACCTTGACACTGATTCCGCGTAAACCTCTTGGTTTTCGAAATATTTCACTGCTCGTTGGTAGAGCTCGACAATTTTCATCCTTTCCGCTTGAAGTTTCACTGCTGACTGATTGCAATAAAAAAACCGTTTTGTGATGGTCAAGAAAATTGACGACTTATATTAAGTTCGATGGCGTGACGGCATTCTACTATGCCATTATGGGATCAATTTAAAAATTTCCGATTCAGTTGTGTTAACTGCAACACTTTAGTGAAGCTTTCAAGTATTATTAGATGGCAGAAGCGACTGCATTGATTTTCATCGATCAAGGTCGTGGATAATTTAAATATTTCAAAAGAGCTTACAGATTATGAATCAGCGAATGAGAAAAGTTAGAAAACATTTCTGTCATTAAATCTGATTTATTTCCAGCAATTTGTTTTCTCTCAATCCTGTGATCAGTGAAACCTAGTTTTCCTTGCTCATGTTGTGTCGAAATTAAATTAACTGATTGTTAGTTTAGTTACAATTATTGTCGCTGAAAATGAGATGAGACTCAAAGGGATAACGCCTTCGAGTTGTAAATAAATATATTTCTACCTGTTTACAAATCGTTCTAAAAGGCAACAAAAATAGAGAACGAATCGCACTTAACACTAGCAAAGTTTAAACGCATTGTCAATGCTGCATTGACAAAATAAAATTTTCTTCAGTTCTCTACAGATTTACAAAGTTGAAAGTTATTAAGATAAGAAAACAAAATCAGTGCGGTATGAAGATCAATTGTTATTATTACAATAATCCGTGGAATAACAACACGTACACTTGTAGTATTGAAAATATAGAAATAACTGAGAAGAATCATGTGATTAAAGAATTTGAAGGAGATCACGATAAGGGAAAAAGTCACGAAGATGTCAAATGTGTTGATCTCTGGGCTCCAGATGCTGAATATTTTCTTCGAGGTCTCGAAAAGCATTTTCCTAATGTCACTCAAGTGTTCATTATTCGCAGTGGCATCAAGGAAATATCGAAAAATGATTTGAGAGGACTCGAGAGGCTTTTCGGTTTTTATATTGAACGTAGTCATTTGACGTCTTTGCATGACGATTTGTTTACTGAAATGCCAAATTTACGAAAAGTTTCATTCGCTCACAACCAAATCGAATTCGCATCTTCAAATCTTTTCAAACCTTTGCTTGGAAGAAAAGATGTCAAAGTGGATATTCAAGAAAACAAAAGCATTAATGCTGCATTCTGGCCAGGATGGAAAGTTTCGTTAAAATCACTTGAAGATTTGATGAAGTTGATTGACAAAAAGTGTACCAAACCTGCTCGGCCAATTGTCAACGATGATTTCGACGAACCAGCGCTGCCAACTGTTCATCCTGATTTCATGGAGTTTAATCCGAAAATCAAAGACCAATCAGTTACCGGGAGATTAAATGAAATGCAAAAACAACGAAAAGTTCGTTTCAATGAAAGAAAAATCGAAGTTGAATCGAAAGAAAATATAAAACCTTTGCTTAAAAGCCAAGCTCAACAACAGGGACAATCACCTTCAAAAGTCCTAGATCTCACAAAATTACAATTACCTTCTTACCAGTATAAGAAGTTCACCAAACCTGATGACATTGATTCGGAAACCGATGATCATTGGCATCCCGGAAAATTTTATAATCTAATGCTTTTATAAAAAAGCAGTTTTAGCAATGCAAAGCGAATTTTTCGCTCAAATCTTTGAAGATCAACCCAAGGCCACGGAAATCACAATTCCAGACTTCTGTGCACATTTCGTTGAGGCTTTGCTCGAATTCATTTACACGAATGAGGTCTCAAAGGTTGGAAACGCAAAAGAAAATTTCGAAATTGCCAACAAATTTAAAGTTGTCGCCATGAAATCATTTTACGAGAAAATTATCTGCGATCAACTTGACGATTCAAATGCTTGGGAAAATTTCATGTTCGCACATCAATTTTCATCTCAACTTCTGAAGGAGAAAGCTTTTCGTTTGATTGTGAAGAAATTTCCTGAAGAATTGCCAGACGAACTCATGGAGGATCCCGAGAACTTAAAGAAATTATTGGATTATCGACGAGGTTACGAAGAAATTTTGGCAAAATTAAAACCTGAAAATAAATTCTGATTGCAATAGATAAAATCTCAGCAACAAGCCAATTGGATAAGATAATTTTCTTTTCTTTTTTCAACTCACAACATCAATAAATTTTATTCATTTGTATTTTCCATTCTACATCAAATTTTCCATTTCAAAAATAAATTTCCAACAACTGATTGATGACTTTCTTTCGAAGTCATTAATCAACTTTTCAGCCTTTTCATAAATATCTTTTGATTTCTCTTTCGTATCCACATGAAGTATCATTTGAAATCTTCTTAAATCTATTATGGTTCTGTTACAGCGCTCAGCAAAATTCTTCGATCCTTGAGATTCATTTAAAAGTTCTTTCGAAAGTGAGACAGTTTGGAGAAAGTTCATATTGAGTTCTTCACGAGTTCGTATGTATATAATTTAAAATAGATATTTGCATTATTTGATGAGCTTTCGAAGCATCAACAACGAGATGAGTCATTGGAGATGAACGGAATATTCATAGACACTCAGTTAAAAGATTTGTTGCAGTAACAGATTTCTACGATGCATAATTAGACATCAAAAGCGATCCATGTCCAAGGTCAAGCAGTCATCATTTAATCAGAAGATAATTTAAAATGCTTTCAGTTGAATCATTTTCATGAAATTGTTTAAGCTGGAAAAGAAAAACTTTGAGATAAAGAAAACATTTGAAATATCAGGATCTTACCTCTTTGGTTTGTTTCCGTTCAATTCGCTCTGTTTTAAGATTTGGACAAGAAGAACAGTCAGCAAAAGGGTGTTAGCCAAAGACCAGACTTTGTTGGAGGAAATAAAAGCTTCTTGTGGCTGCTTAGCAAACAATCCATCGAAGCTTCTTAATTCAGAATATTTCTCCAAAGGTTCATCAGATCGGCGTGAGTCTAATCGGTCTTCACGTTCGCGACGTTCATCAGATCGGCGTGAATCTAATCGTTCTTCTCGTTCTCGGCGAGAGTCAACTCGTCTTGAATCCAATCGTTGTTCTCGTTCATCGGATCGGCGTGAGTCTAATCGGTCTTCACGTTCACGACGTTCATCAGATCGGCGTGAATCTAATCGTTCTTCTCGTTCTCGGCGAGAGTCAACTCGTCTTGAATCCAATCGTTGTTCTCGTTCATCGGATCGGCGTGAGTCTAATCGGTCTTCACGTTCACGACGTTCATCAGATCGGCGTGAATCTAATCGTTCTTCTCGTTCTCGGCGAGAGTCAACTCGTCTTGAATCCAATCGTTGTTCTCGTTCATCGGATCGGCGTGAGTCTAATCGGTCTTCACGTTCGCGACGTTCATCAGATCGGCGTGAGTCCAATCGTTCTTCACGTTCTCGGCGAGAGTCAACTCGTCTTGAATCCAATCGTTGTTCTCGTTCATCGGATCGGCGTGAGTCTAATCGGTCTTCACGTTCTCGGCGAGAATCAACTCGTCTTGAATCCAAACGTTGTTCTCGTTCATCGGATCGGCGTGAGTCTAATCGGTCTTCACGTTCTCGGCGAGAGTCAACTCGTCTTGAATCCAATCGTTGTTCTCGTTCATCAGATCGGCGTGAGTCTAATCGGTCTTCACGTTCGCGACGTTCATCGGATCGGCGTGAGTCTAATCTTTCTTCGCGTTCTCGGCGAGAGTCAACTCGTCTTGAATCCAATCGTTGTTCTCGTTCATCAGATCGGCGTGAGTCCAATCGGTCTTCACGTTCGCGACGTTCATCGGATCGGCGTGAGTCTAATCTTTCTTCGCGTTCTCGGCGAGAGTCAACTCGTCTTGAATCCAATCGTTGTTCTCGTTCATCAGATCGGCGTGAGTCCAATCGGTCTTCACGTTCGCGACGTTCATCGGATCGGCGTGAGTCTAATCTTTCTTCACGTTCTCGGCGAGAGTCAACTCGTCTTGAATCCAATCGTTGTTCTCGTTCATCAGATCGGCGTGAGTCTAATCTTTCTTCGCGTTCTCGGCGAGAGTCAACTCGTCTTGAATCCAAACGTTGTTCTCGTTCATCGGATCGGCGTGAGTCTAATCGGTCTTCGCGTTCTCGGCGAGAATCAACTCGTCTTGAATCCAATCTTGAGTCTAATCGTTCTTCACGTTCGCGACGTTCATCGGATCGACGTGAGTCCAACCTTTCTTCACGTTCGCGGCGTGAGTCCAATCGTTCTTCACGTTCTCTACGAGAGTCAACACGTCGCGAATCCAATCGTTCCATTCTTTCCTTCAAGTTTCTTTCGTTATCCACTCGAGTTCCTTGTTCTATGCGAAAGTCATTGCCAGTTTCCCGCCGGGAAATCTCGAGCCTTCCCTTGTCTCTGATGAATTTATTTTGAGTATCGTCAGGAATGCCTTGGCGTGAATCAGGCAAATTAATGAAACTTCTTCGCCAATCAAGCTCGCTTCGAGTTTCAAGTCTTTCACAGCGACCCATCTCGCAAGTCGTTGAATAAAATCCATCGCTTGGAGTAACTAAGCTCACAAGAACAGCAGCCACAATAATTTCAGCAATTTTAACAGCCACCATTTTGACTTAAAACTTTATTTTTCAATATCACAACTTGTCCAATCAAACTCGTTAACTCTGCCGACTTTTCTGTTGCTAGAAGTTTATACTCCAAGCACAACTTTACCACTGATGCTGACACTGAAAACCGCTTCCTTATTTATATGAAAACTCAATGCGTGGCTCAAAGGAGATAACGAATTTTTCACTTCATTGTCCTAATTCGTTTATGCGACGACATTTTCACATTGAAATAAATCTTCAACGCGTTTCAATGAAGGAAATTTGCAATGGCAAAAGAGTTGGGGAGAGGGCAGCGATTTCATTCATAGAAAAGCAAAACGAGACTCAATGATTTGACGTCACCACAGAAAAGCCAATCACGTAAAAAATTGAATCACAATGCAACTCAGTGAACAACAGAAGTGACAGTAAATTGCCTTCCGATCGAAGGATTTCGGCAAACTTGTCAAGTGTAAAATGACGTCAGTCGTCTTAGACTTTTGAAAGTTAGCGGCGAATAAAATTCAAGTTCGACGCATCATGAAGCCAGCTAATTTTATTTGCACCGTCGGACCGACAAATAACTCAGCCGAGCGTATCGAACGAATGATTTACAGAGGATTGTCTGTCGCGCGGTTGAATTTATCTCACGGAAGCTTCGAGGAGCATCAAAACTCAATTGAAAATTGTCGATTAGCTGCTGAACGTTGTAGAGAAAGAACAACTTATTATTGTCCTCTTGCAATCGCTGCTGACATTCGTGGACCTGAGATTCGAATTGGAAAAACGGAGAAAACATTTGTGAAGATTCACGATCAAATAAGACTTAATGAGAATCCATATTTCGGAGAGCAATCGTCGTTTGCCATGATTCACGTCGATTATCCTTTGACTGGTAAGCTCAAGAAAAACGCAAAAATTTATATTGGAGATGGATCGATTGGCATGAAAGTTGAAGAGATCTTTGGCGATGTCATCACTTGTCGAGTTTTTAAAAGCGGAGTGATCAAAAGCTTCCAATCCGTTAACATTCCAGAGCTTCAAGATCAACTTAGATTTCCACTCATCTCTGAACGAGACAAACTGGCTCTAAACTTCGCAGCCGAGCAAGATTTAGATTTTGTTTTCATGTCACACGTTGAATCTGGTGAATGCATCGACGCAGTTCGAGCCTTTCTCGGACGACCTGGAAAGCAAATTGAAGTTTATGCAAAAATTCAGAACCAAAAAGGAGTCAAGAATATCGAAGAGATCATTGCAAAATCTGATGGGATCGTGATTGACCCAACAATGGATTTAGATCCTTATACATTTCCTTTAATTCAACGAATGGTATTAAGCTTGTGCAGCAAGAAGCAAAAGCCTTGCTTTCTTTCAGCTGAATCTGAACTAATCTCAACTGAAGTCTATCAAGCTTTTAATTGGATGATGGAATCTGCCGACGGAATAATTCTTAAAGGCGAAGCTGCTATAGGGAAATTCAAGCCTCTCGAGTCAATGGCCACTCTTACGATCAATCGTTCTATAATTTCTGATGAATTCTTAAGCGAAGAGGCCAGTTCGGATGAAGTTTGTGATGTCAAAACAGCTCTAGCATCTTCTTGTGTAACTTCATCAATATTAACACACGCCTCGGTGATTATTGTTACTGCCGACAAGATGGCAAATTTCGTTTATCACGCTAAGCCAAAATGTCCAATAGTCGTCGTAACGAGACATGAGAAGAAATGTCGTCAATTGAACGTCTACGATAATTTAATTCCATTATTATGGTCAACCGGGGCTGCAAAGAAACTTTCTAAATATGAATTTGCAATCAATTTTTCTAAATTAAGAGGAATCCTCAAGTGCGGAGAAACAGTTGTTCTACTGAAGAAAGATTCCTTCGAAGTTCATTATATTCAATACGACGAATAACTTGAAAAATTTTCACTTTTGTAGTCTCATGATTTATTAGAATACTTAGCTAAATTAATTTATTTACAGTAAAGTTAAAAAGAACACAAAACATGCTTTCACTCGGCAGTTCCATTAACAACTCCGCTAGAAATGATGCAAATTTTCTTTTTCAGATGAACAGCAAACTTCTGTTCCGATGTGAAGTTCACTGAACAGTTGGAGCATTTCGGTTCGATCTCTAGGTGACTGAATTCGTGCCACTTCAAATTAAATTTGTTTTTGAAGCTCATTTTGCATTTGTCACAGGTTAAGCTGACGTGTTTCTTCATATGAAGTGACAGATGGCTTTTAAGAAAGAATTTTTTAACGCACTGCTCGCAGTCAAATGTAGCTTTCTCTCCGTTTTGACGAAAGTATGTTCTACAGTCCAGACCTGATTCAGCTGAAACAAGAAAACAAATTTTGTTAAATCGAAATCATCGACTTTTGATTGACTTCACTTACAATATTTGACTTGATGTTTCTTGAGCCTAAAGTTTGTTTTGAATTTTCGATGACACGTTTCACATCTAATGATGATTGCTTCTGAATGATTCTGCTTCAAATGAAGTCGATACGCTTTGACTCCTTCGAGAATTTCTTCGCATTTCTCGCATGTCCTTTTCACAACTCGAATTTTCTTCGCTGGTGATTCTTGAGGATGTTTCTCTTTCATATGAATTTTTAGTGCTTTCTTGCCGTTAAGGATTTCGTCGCAGTTCTCGCATTTCTTTTTTCTGATCGTAGCTTTCACTATTCGATCGGGATTATGATGCGTCTCATGATGTTTTTTCAGATCACTGTTTCGTTTGGAAGCGTATGGACAGATGGTACAAAAGAATTGCGGCTCCGACTGATGACTATTCATATGAGAGCGTAGCAGTGACTTCTACAAAGAAAACTTTCATAAACCAAAGGCCTTGAATAATTTAGCGGCAAACTTACTTGCTTAAATTGCTTCTGACACAGATCACAGATAAATGGGTCTTTATTAGATGAAGATCTTCTCAGTCTATGCTTTTGCTTGTCGTTGACTATCGATACGCCGTTAATTTTTCTCCGATGGTGCAGCAAGTTATGTTCTTTGCGAAGTTTTCGAGTACGGAAAAAAATAGTGCAGCGACGACAAACAAAAAATTGGTCGTTGACCGATGGTTCGTGTTCGGGAACTAAAATAATTTTTTTAATGAAATAAAGTCATTTGAACAATTTGAAAGATATCACTCACCGAACATTGCTCGCTTAAGTCTAATACTGTGTCGTCGAGTCTCAGGTACTTCTTGTGTTGCTTCGTGTGTGACCTCATTCTGTTCGACTTGCGTTTCAACTTGCAGTGTCTCTTCTTTCACAACTAAATTCGGCGGAGATTCTTTTTCTACAATTGGTTTCTCTTCTTCCTTGCAATGCTCTAAAGCACTGTTGAGCATTAACTCTTGCTTGATTTTCTGATATTCCTTTCTACTTTCAATGGCTGTGCATAAATCTAGCAAACTCCTTGTAACCAGACTTTTATTGCGATTCGAGAAGTCGCCATCGAGAGGCGGTAACATAAGTAGATGATCAAGATAGTCATCGTCATCAGATTCGTCTTCGCTTACTACTCCATTCAATTTTGCATTTTCTCCATTTGTTATTTTGCTTTCACAATCTTCTGTTTTGATTTCTCCGTTCGTAAGCGGTTTATCTTCCTCTTCCGTGTGTTGTACCATTTTCCACCGAGCATAAACGTTATTGCAACATCGATTTAATTCATTGAACTTAGTTTTGTCGAACAGAAGTCTGTTTCTGAGAATTATTTAATTTTTATGAAAAAAAAAACACAAACAACCGTGAACTTGATACCCACTCGCGAAGATTGTTACCCCGAACAATAAAAAATGGCGCTTCAATTTGAATTTAACGGTTTATTTATTTATTGAAAATACTTCTTTAAAAGTTCAAATAAGAATGAAGCAAATGTTCAAATAAGAATTAATTCAAAGTTATAAAAACATTTTATTTTCTTAATTTGTGGAATTTAGATTGAGCCCGATCCGAGTTTGAATTTCTTGCTTTGTCTTCGGTCCTTTCGTTGGCTTATCGACGATAGGCGAGAGGGGTTGTGGAACAATGTCATCTTTGCTGGTTTCCTTCCTATCCAACTTCGCTTGATCGTATTCCTTCAGTTCATTCAGTTTTAATGAGAAACTTTGCATTTCCATTCGCTTCATATCTTTAAAAAATTTTTTGGTAATTTTCCACTGGAAGGGTTCGTACAGTAAAATAAATTTAGTCGTTTAGTAAAATCCTAACAACAAAAAAAGTTCTTTCATTCGAGAATTCAGAAGAAAAAGCCAAAATTAGCAGCAAGTTCAGTTTCTTTCAAATTCTTGAACTCGACAAACAATAAGTTTTGTGCTCAAAGATGCTGTACCTGGAGGATTATCTTGAGAGTGAGTCGTATATTCTTCTCAAATTGAAATTATTTAAAATATTTTACACCCAAAATTTTTTTTGATGCTTCGAACTTCCAATAATTCCAAGAATTTCCAATACTTCCAATTGTTTACAAAAATCCTTTTCAAATCGTGTCTCCTTTTTATAACGAGCTTCTATAATTTTTTAATCGTAATATTTAATCGCAGTGATTGAACATCTACCACAAGAGCTGCGCGATAGATTCACGGAAATGCGAGAACTTGATTTGTCTGTTCAGAGTAAGTTGAGGTAAAGCCGGTGGGGAAGAAGCACGATAAATTTACAAAACATTTTAGATGACACTGATGCGATTGACAAGCAAATCAAAAGCTTTTTTGGGCAGTGTCGTCGCGGAGAGTTGTCAGGCTCGCATGCCGACACTCAATTCGAATCAATCAAGACAGACTTTTACAAGACACTCGAAGACTCTGACGAGAAGGTTCAATTGTCTAACCAGATTTACGAGCTGGTTGATCGTTATTTGCGTCGTCTCGACACTGAACTTTTGAAATTCAAATGTGAGCTCGAAGCAGATAACAACGGCATCACGGAGTTGCTAGAAAAACGATCTCTTGAGCTTGATGGCTCGGCAAGCATCGTTAATCAGAAAGAAAATCGGTATTTCGGGTCAATCTCACAGAATCAAAATCGAAGTGCAGCAGCTGATCGTTATCGGCACAAAGTAGAAAAGCGTCGTGATAGCGGAACTACTTCTCAGCTTGGTATGCCAGCAGAAAAACGTCAAGCTTTGAGTTCTGGGTTAACTACTCCAACGTTGCGACCTGCAACACCAAATCTAACACAAGTCCTTTCGTCTCATCCGTCCGTTGCTTACACAGGAAATTCGACGATAATTGCACAAGCAGCTGCTCAAGCAATTGAGAAGACTCAACAGATGCAACAAGGTCGTCGTACTGCAAGCTTGAAAGCTTCATACGAGGCAATTCACGGTAGTGGCATTAACACTCATGAATTACTCATTGGTCGTGATTTAAATAGTAGCGCATCTCATGCTCTTCAATCAATGGATCGTGATGTGTCATTCGCTTCTACAGCCACAGGGAGCACCCAAAAGCGATATAAGAAGAAGCTTACATCATCCGTCGCCAACTCAATTGGTTCATCTCAATCGCCACAAACATCAAGTAGTTTAATGCATCAAATTCAAACTCATTCGAACGATTCTGATGAGATGCCGTCGAGGTATCTCAACAACGATGGAATGGTAGTTGAACAAACCCCCGATGGAGAATGGACTTATGATCCTAACGAGCAGAAATATTGCATTTGCAATCAGGTCTCATACGGTGAAATGATCGCCTGCGACAACGCTGAGGTTTGTCATTCAATACTCGAAGAAATTTTCAATTGCTTATCCTATCGTCTTCTTTTTTCAGTGTCCTCTTGAATGGTTTCACTATCCTTGCGTGGGTATTTCGACAACGCCTAAGGGCAAATGGTACTGTCCAATGTAAGTTTATCGACTGTAACATCTTTCGATTTCGGTAAATAATCTTTTTCTCTCTCGTCTCTTAGGTGCAGCAAAAACCGCAAGAAGAAAGCAGTTTAAGAGCAGTTTTTCTTGGTATAAAGAGGTAAACTTTTTCTTGAATTTCCCGATTTTCCTCTGAAGGTTTGAATGTAAATAAAATAAATAAATCATTTCACACAATTCGTTTCATTGAAGCTGAATAAAATTGCTTTGTTCTAGTTTGCTTTCTGTTTCAGCAAAAGCGTTTTTCGCGTTGCTCAAGGTTCTGGAGCTTTTACCCGAATCGCTTGTTAAGTGTTTTATTGAAATGCGGAGCCGTGAAACGAAAGGGGAGTTAAATACGAGACAGAATGAAGAATTATTTAAAGAATTTGGCTTCACTGAATTTCTCTTTTCATAGGAAATTTAATCGGAAAAATAACTTCGCTAATGTTTATAAAAAGAAGAGGAGCTTCTCGCTATGTTACTCATGCATTTACCGAGACAAACAATCTCATGTCGTGTGTAAAGTCTTTTTAATGTTGAAACGTTCAAGCTCGTGCGAAACAACTTTCCGGGATTTGACGTGACGGTATGAAGGATCTAAATTAATGTAAATTATCGTTTTACGGATTTTTAGTCAGTGATACGAGACACGATTCGCATCAAAAATTTACCGACATGCCTTAGCGATTTCTCTTATGACAACATTTAGACTTCAATTATAATAAATTTCGTTGACTGATTGTTATAGGTCAATCTTCAATTTTAGTCTACTTCATTATCCTAATTATAAGCGACGGTTCGATGATGGAATATGATTTCACTTTCAATTAAGATTTCCATCGAAACCGAAGTCATTTGTGATCTATTGAACCTTCAAGTGGAAACCGCTTCCTTCAATTTTGAAATGAAAATCGAAATGCGAGATGACTTTAAAAGCTCTTCATCGTCAATTTTATGTTGTTAACGCGCAATTCTCGACTCCTACAAAATCGAATCGATTGACAATATCATCAAAAGCTTTTCGTTTCCCTCTTACATTTCATGAAAGCGTGTTTCATTGCGTTGATGGGAAAAAGAATAAATTGTTTAATGATTTCGTTCTTTGCTTGATTCATAATAAAACATTATTTGTAGTCAAAGCAGCTGTTAATCTAGTAAGTAACAAATTAAGTTGCTGCATCACTCGATGTAACATTGTTGAATGAAATATAGGAACTGCAAAGTTGTAGCTTCTTTATGACTCCTCATGCAAGATGATCATAAAGGGAATTGCACAACTGTGCAAGCGAGGGAATCGCTTGTTGAAAGCAATTTATCTAAAACAAGATTCGTCCCACTTTCTTGCGCTGTGCGCCGCTCGGGGATGAAAGACGACAAACTCTTGTAACAAAGAAACTATTCCTGCTACGCAATTAAGCGAAAAACTTCTAATTCAAATAAGATTATAAATAATTAAACGATTCTTATGAATTCAATTTCGCTCTTATTCAATTTGTAAAACTCTGAAGGGAAGTAAAGCAGAGTTGAGTAGATGAAAATGTGCACTTCTCTGTGGCGAGGTCGCGTGTATGAGCTAGCTTGGGAGAAGGATGAAAAGTGTAATGCGATTAATTCGCAAAGTTTTCTGATGTTTCATTTCGTTGCCTGAGAAGCTTTGAGCTGAATAAGCGGTGCAACGATAGACGACAGTGCGGAAATTGTGGTGATTTACTCTATCGTGCAATATTCACTTCTCGCTCTTTTAAATTCATTTCATAGCTTTATGTGGTTCATTAAGAATCATTCCCGAGAATATTATCCTTTTGAAAGCTTTTTGAATTTTAAATCATAATGCAACTCGGTTAGTACAATCAACAATTCAAAGTGTTTGCAAGCCACAGACTGTCTCATAAAGGTAACACTTGACAAGGTTGACAAGTCTCCTTTGTTCGGGGAAAATTTCATAATTGTTTCTGCAAAATAAACTTAAACGGATTGCGTTTGTTCCCGTCAATTACATCGACTCCAGAAAAATCTTTCAACGTGTCTCTGACATATTGACGGCACAATATCTAACCAATAGGAAGGAAAGCAAAAAAATGAGTCGAGCTTTAGAATAAATCTCGAGAATATTACAAGCTCGATCTTTACGACAACCTGAAGACGACTTTGCGCGAAAATCTATGCAGTCAAGACAACACGTTGAAGTTGTCTCAGCGAAAAGACGAAACTGATTCTCATCATGGCGCAGAACATGAAAGGATTTCATGGAATTTTCTACCAAGCGAACATGGAAACTTTGCGAGCGGTTGAAACCAAAAAAGTTTTTAGAAAAAAGATGAAAAAAGATGAAAACTTTAATGAACTTTTATTTTTTCAAGGTCTTGAAGTTCACCTACACTCGGAACTTTCCTACATGCAGTGAAATTAAAAGTAAACATTAAAACTCTTGATGTCTAATAAATGTTAAAGCTCAATATTTCAAACAAATATTTCAGCACTTCAAATAATTTTTTTTTTAAAAAAAATCTTGTGCAGCACCTGAAAACTTTTTTTAATTCATCAAATTGCCTTGTTGCTGGTCAAAAGCATTTGCGAGATTACCAATTTGTGAGATCCGTTTTTTTTATTCCATCGTGTTTGATTACACAGTCACATGGAAGTGGAACTTTTTTGTCGAACTTAATTGGTTTGGATTTCCCGATGCAGCGAGCGCATTTCATGCAGACTCGTTAGTTCGTTCGAGAGCTCGTTGTCTCGACATAATCCCTATCAATTCCACATTCGATTGAGCGTAAACTGATGATATACGATGTTAAGTGGAGCTCAATAGTTTTCAACCTGAAGTGATAAACCGCAAAAGCCTTGATGACATTTAAAATTCTGTGGTTGATGTGAAGTGAAGTTGTCGGTTGATTGTCCTACCGAAAGGCACTTGCTGAAAGTGTAATGACAAGTTGCTGCAAGCCATATTAACTTTTATTGTACATTTAAGAAAATAATTGCCATGAGAGTTCACTTAATTATGCTTCTCCACAGGCGGCATGATTTCATTTCATTTTATTGTCGGTCTCACGAACATTTTTTTAATTCAGAGAACTGTAAATGGATTTTAAAGCTAAAAGCTTTGAGATTAATGAGATGTTCATGATGTTGAAGTTGCTGTCTTAAATAAATTTCTGAGAAGGTTTAAACTCGTCTTTATCCGGTGGTTACCTGAAATTGATTGAACATTGAAAGCATCAACAGATTGAAACGTTGTCATTGCGTCATGGACTGAAAGCAATTGGAGAGTCGTGAAGTTAAACCGATTTGTACGTGACGTTTCCATTAAACGAACCCTTGCGCCACTTAAAAGGAGAAATAAAACAATCTCCTTGGTCATTTTAATGTTTGGGGGATGATGATAAAAGCTATTGGCCATATCATTAATTTTTAAGACGCTACGCTCTTCCGCCATCTGCTTTTGCGAGTTAAGTCTTCAAAACTTTGCTCATTGAAAGGATAAAAATTGCTTAACGAGATTCGGGTACGAGGTACAAAGTTCGGAGGGAAAAGTTCCTCAAAAATATTTTAAAGCTCGTCATTAAATTTTAAACTGTAGCAGAGCTTGAAATGTAAATGAAATTTTTAATTAAAGTTTGTAAGTGAAAACTTTCCTCGTCAAACTTAACGTCCTTGGAAATTCGGATGATGCACATAAATAGAAAATAACGCTAATGAAAAGCCAAGGGCGATTTTGAAATTTCGCAGTTCATTTCACTCAAATCTCGCTCGCTGCGCAAAAGTCTATGGACAACGCGCGTTGGCGTTCGCTTTTAATCAAAGAAATGGTAACTTAGACGAAGAGAATGAAAATTGACGAAGCAACAATAAATGCGAAAGAAAAGTTTTAATCAGCTTGCTTAGCTTAGATGAAAGGGAAACTTGATATAAAGAGAAGATGATTCAATTTCAAATAAAACCCGTAAAAGATCCATTTCTCTCTTTGCTACTTAAGATAATCTCGACGAGGAGAAGTTTGTTAGCAAATGCATGGCTCAGCGAGTTGATGTTCAACAAACCATCAAGTCAGGTTTTCGTGTCCAAATCAAATTGATATCGAATCACTCAGGACAAATAAATAATTCAAAGAATGATCACCGCCAAGTGATTCCATCAAAACAGAAACATCATCAAACATTAATGACCTCTCTCATTCTCTTTCTACATCACTTAGACACGAGCCCACTTAATTAAAAGTTTTAATTTAAATTTCCTCTCATCTCGACCCAGATCTGTTCATGTTCAAACGCTATTTCAAGCCACGAAACTGTGTTACAACTTTCGACAAGCTATTAGAACACGATTCGTACGACCCTTTGGTGTTTTCGTTTTTAATGAAACGTTTTTCTGGAAGGAAACTTGTTGCTTTCAACCCGTACGTGTCGTTAAAACGATACAGGAAGTTATTTAGAAAGAACAATCGTTTCGTGAGCCCTAATTATAGAAATTAGAGCTTTTCGTTCTAGTTTGAAAATCATTATAATTTCAAGAGCTCTCGAAGGGGAATTTAGCCGACTCGTCGGAATAGACTTCTCCAATGTCTGTCACGTTTCATTGATTGATGATAAAAATCTCTTTAAGAGCAAGAAGGCGAATCTCGAGAATAAAGAAATTGCAAATTAGTCAGCAATTTCGTTAATTTCCGTCTTTTGCTCCCCATGGACAATCAACAATTTATAGAAGAAGGATTGCTTGAATTAACTTGAGCTCAGTGCTGACGAATTCCCACCACACGGCCATTGTTGTTTAAGGGTAGCGATCAAATATTTTCACCCACATCATCATCAACTCGAGTGATACGAAATCGGCGGAAATGAAAATATTTATTGTTTGTCATGGTTTCATGCAATTTTAGTATCGCAGTTTACTCGTCCCGGGCGTACATCGATTTACATGCGAATCGAAATTGCTTGTCACTCAAATCTGACAAATCCCGTGAAACATATTTGCATGCTCAATTCGCTTTATGGAAGTTAAACAACGAGATTACGAGATAAATCCGTGTTTGAATCGAGGTGTATCCATCGTTTTGTGGGTGTTAGAGAGGGAACCCTTAAAAATATCTACGTGACAAGAAGTCAACGACGAGCAGAAGGAAATATTTTTGAAATCGATTTTATTTTTTAGCTTTAAGAATAACTCTTATTCGATTTTCCCGACTTCCCACCGCTGATTTCCCGTAGCTTCACCCCAGCGGCGCGGTTTCATTCAAGAATTCATCAACCGGAAATCAACCTCAGCGGGAAAACGCTTTCCGTATGAATTTTCCCACATAAATCAGAAATAAAAATGTTTTCAGGACTTTCACCTTTTGCTTTTACTTAAACGTTTATGAAAGCTTTTTTTTTACGAAGAACATCAAACACATTTCGCTATTCACTTCCTTGTCGAAAGTGAATTTTACGGCATAGCCGGGTGTGAAACGAATTTCACTGAATAGCTCGTTAAATCAGCGCTTCATGGCATGCATAATACTTCCAGATTTGTTAGGTGTCGGAGGGAAATTTAATATTTCCCTTTTTTCAGCGGATTATTCTTTATTGACCCAATTAAGCGTTGTGTTGGGAAAAAAGTTGACGTTGTCTTGAGGTTAGCGAGGAAAGATGTTGACTCGCCTTCTTGGAAACCACAGAGTATTAGGAAACAATCTCTCGGTTTAAAGCAACATTGACTACGACGTCAATGTCTCGCTCCGAGGCTAAAGCTGTTGCACGAGGCATTACAGAACCAGAATCCTCCCCAAAGGTTAATCATTGAACGACCGTTACCATTTCTGAGCTTCAGGCTCCCGGGAAAAGTTTTTTCGTGTCGGCCCAAGAAAACGTTTGACAGTAATCGCTGTCCATATTTTAGGCCAATGTGACCTTTCAAATGAAAAATTGATGTTGTTATCTTGCCTTAAGAACTGCTCAATCTTGAATGATATAAAATCGATTCCATCCCTGGAGATTACGAGATAAACTTTCATTTCATTCACTTCGATGAGTTTGTATCTCCTTAAATGGCGATCTCGTTTTGCTTTCCGATTCATGAGAAAAAAAAGCTTTTCAATGCTCTTAATGTGGTTTCGCTTTCGGATAAAAAGTTTTGATTGTTCAACTGTGAAGGTTAAAATGTTCCCGTTAGCTTATGGAGCTGAGAAGAATCATTAGCGAGAGAGTGAGTTTTCAACGCTGGAGAAGAAAAGAAAAACTATTTCTAGAACAAAGATAAACTTTCAAGCTCATTGAAACTTTTATTTTAGCTTTTCTTGGTACAGATTAATCGGCTGAACGAGCTTAAACTTTGCTATTTCTAAACAAAAATTAAAATTCTTAGAAAATCAACTCAACTCAGCTGAGCTTACATTCGTGTTAAAATGAAAGGGAGAAGCTTTATTTTCAAATTATCAGAAAGTAGATTGTTCGAGCACGAGTCGTTGCTTGAGGAACTTTTCTCGCTGTTGATCATTAAATTTCTAAGTTACAATCTTGTTAAGGAGCATTGTTACTGAATGCATGACGATAGTCCCCGAAGCAATGATTGACTGCACAAATGGTGTTGGAAGAGTATGTTTGCATCATCAATTTAACTCGAAAGCTCTTTCTCGTTGTTCACTGAAATTTCTCAATTGAAAACAAAAACAAAAAAAGTTCAAGTTGAAAAATAAAATTGTAAACAAATTATTGTAAAGTTCAATGAACTTTTGGGTTCGACTTTTGTGGAAAGTTGATTGACATCATTTCCTTTTCTGTCTGATGTTGAACTGCAAGAGAAAATCTTTACGACGTAAATCTTCCTCAAAGTGAAAGATTAAATTTCATGAAATTTCAGACGAAACTAACTTTGAATTTCAATACAAAATTTACTGAAAAATATTCGAAGCTTCAAACGAGAATTATAAATTTTCACAGCAGAAATATTTTATTTCCTTTTTAGCATAATCATCTTCATGTTATCTTTTTGTATTCCTATTACAATAAATTCATTTCATTCTTCTCCTTCCATGCTGCGTATAAGCACAAACACATTTAAGAAATAAATTTAAATTCTTATTCGCTTGGAAAAACATTTTTCCATTTCGCACCATGCCAGTTCCTCATTTAAATTTGCAGCTCAAAAACATTCCAATCTTCTAAAACATTTTAATTCACTGCGTTGCTCGAGTTCTTATAAATTCATTTCTAAATTGTCTGGAAATAAGAAAATTGGTCAAAGTGCAATTTATTACAGCGAGAGAGGAAGAGACTCGCGGCTCCTTTCGTATGAATAATTTATTTCTGTGAGCTCAGAGTCTCCGAAGAAAATAAATTCATTCGTTCCTGACTTTGGATGATATCTTCTTAAGCTTGTTTGCTTCTGAAGTTGTTATAAAACAAACAGAAAATCAGCAATTCCAATTGAAGAGTTTCCTAGAAATTTTGGAGACTTTATTCGCAGCCAATATTTAATTTGAATGAAGTTGCAATCAAGGAAACTTCAATTAATAGAAGATTTATCTGAATTCAAATTTCAATCAGAGAAAACTTAATTAGATTTCCAGGAATCAATCCCATCTCACATTCGACACTGGAAATGTGAGCATCAAAATGAAAAGCCCTGATTGATTTCTTTTATTTCTCCACAGACTCGACAATGATGGCTCTCATTGAAAAGCTTCCGTTTTTAATCTGAATTCGATTATTTTTGGATTAAAAACTCAATTCATCATGACGATCGATCTGAAGCGTTGAAGATTGAAATAAAAGCTTTTGAATTGACCAATCAAGTTTTCAATTAATTTTCTCGAGGCGACAAAAAGTGTTTTATGCGGAAAAAAGTTTATCAAAAGCTTTTGCGCGTTTCCATATGAAAATCGTTTTCAAATGACAAAAAGGTCACTGCAGCTGTTTGAATTGCGTCGTTTCACGCGCAAAGACCTTTTAAATTTTAAGAACGACGTGAGAAAGAGCTTTGTGCGGTTGGAAAACCTGTTGATACAGCGGTCACTCGTGTCACTTTCGCCGCCCGATAAATTAGATTTTTTTGGCGTTGCCTGTTGGCTTGCGGGTTGGCTATCATAAGACGTTAAATCGCGTTTATTAGTTTTGGTCTGGTTGGTTGATGTGGTCGACGATGATCCTGGTGGATAGACAGACGTTGGCGTGCTACACGAAGATGTGCTAATAGTATTATTGCTATTGCTAATGACATTGCTGTTGAAAAATGGATTAACAACACCGCAGTTTGAGCCCATGCCAGGCGTTGCGTATCTTCGTGAATTCAACAGCTTGTTAAGGTTCATAGCTGTTGATGCTTCACCGGATCCGGCAGCATGCTGAGGCGCTCTGTCGTTTAAGTTGAAATACTTTTCAATGTCACTTTCTCCACTCTCATCCGATGATCTTTCGTCATCACTCTCATCTTCAAACTCTTGATTCACATTTTCCTTATTGTTGCTCTTACTATTTTTGTTTCTGCCCCTTGCTGCGTCTACTGAGCTCTTCAAATTGCTTTTATTTCTCTCATTACGACGCAATTCGGTGAAATGATCTGCTGTTCCTTTATATTTCTGCTGAACCGTCATGCACAAGCTGTTCCGTTGCTTATCTGACAAATTTCGTATCCGTTGGGGATTGAGCTTAACTTGAGCAACAATGCCAACAAGCAATTCATCTACATTATGATCTAGGCCACTCGACGTCTCAATGAACTTACAGCCTATTTCCTTTGCCAGTTTTCGTCCAGCTGAAGACGATGGAGAAAGGAATTTCATTTTATAAATAATTGATTTAATATTGAAAGACGCTACGAACCTTGCATTGTGACTTCTCGTTGTCTCTCTAGGTCGGTTTTATTACCAACGAGAATTGCTCCTCGCGTAAGCATCATCTCATTCTCCTTTAGATAGAGAAGAATCCTCTCCGCAGTCTTGAAGGTCTTCCTATCAACAACTGAATATACAATAACAAACAAATCGATGCTGTACGTTGAGCAGAAAGCTTCCACCTACGATGAGCGTGATGAAAGTAAACAAGACAGGTGAAGAGAAGAATAAATTTCATTAGGTATTCATGTGAGCTTTCGATGAAGAATCTTTTATTGAAAATGGAAATCGACTTCTGCCAACATTCAAACTCCAATCAAATGGAAATAATTAGAAATAAAAATGTTGGAGCTTACCGACATTTCGCAAGCCGGATGATCGATAACTTCCAAGTCAGTTTCCTGATTATTCAGCAGAACTGAAACAGTCTTTTGTCCGTAGTCATCGTCAAGGCTGAGGTCGTAAGCGCAAATATATTCCGATGTCGTAAACTGATATGTCAACGCCGTTTTGCCGACACCTGAATCACCAAGCATTGCAATCTTGTAAGCGACATTCTTGTCATCGCTCTTAGCATTTTCCAGTTCTTTGATCTCATCCATGTGCTGTGAACTTGTACTGAAAGAAATTAAATTAAGAGATTACTTTCGATCTAATTGAAGATACGAAAACTCTTCATCATTTGAGTTGGAAACGGTTCGGCTCTAACTCCTTAATCTGATTACAGATTTTTAAACATCCATTAATAATTAAATTAGACTTTCTTGGAAAACTTTCCATTCATGAAAGCGAAGGCACACCCGCAACCCAAATAAAGTTTTAATTTTGCGAAGGCTCCAAAGCGACAAAGATTAAAATCACTTCGCTCTGACAAGGCGGATTTAGGAAAGGCGACAGGCGCTTACACTTTTTCAACGGAAAAAGAAAGAAAATATGAAGTGGGTTAGGATAACAATTAGACCAAGAATTAGATAGAGACGAAAACGTCGAGAAAAATCTTCTTAGGCGAAAAGCACTCTTGTGAAGCTTCGGATTTTTTCCACAGCTGAGACTCTGAAGGTTAGAAATCTCCATTTAAATATTTCGAATGGACGGATGCTACATTTGTACGTGACGAATCGTTCAAATGTTTCCTAAACCTTTTGTGAAGAAAAAAATTAATATAAAATTCATTTCCCTTGAGATATTAAAGCTTTAAGAATGCAAAATAATTGAAAATGCTTTTAGAGAATTTTCATTGGAATTTCATGATTTTTCATTAGCCAAAGAGATTTTCCTTGCGTCAACATCACTTAAGGCAAGAGAGTAGGGCTTTACCCTATTACACCATAGAGAGAATAAACAAAGTGAAGTCTTGAAAGCTTTATGAAAAACTTTCTTTCTTGTCCCACATGACTTGATCACTTTTAATCAAACTCCAATGATATCAGAGACTGAGAGTAAGCCTTGTCGCTTGAGCTCAAAAGCCTCTAAGTCTCCAAGCACAAATCAATTAAAAAGTTCTCATTTTGCTTCCGTTGCCATCATAAAAAGCTCGCTCAATAATAAAACTTTCGCAACTATTCGATCGAGCGCAAAAATAAAACTTTAAGCTCTCAAGTGCTATAAAATGAAATGTTTCAGTTCGAACATTAAGCGAAATGAAATTCCGGTCGTAAACTTGAATGCATTCGAAGGAAACTGCAAGCGTAGGTAGCGAGAATAGTTTCGTTGTCGTAAAACGAGATCGTATCTTAGCACTCAACGCCTGGTCGTATCATTTCGGAGTAGGAATTAAATTAATTACTTTTCCTTCAGCTACTTACCTATTGTTTCTGTCTCGCCCGCTGTTTGATGACGTCACCGAGTTGATGGACCGTGATCTTCGGCTTCTGCTTGAACAACGAGAGCAAAGAGAGGGAGGATAGGAAATTTAATTAATCTTGTAACTGTCAGCGCTAATTTGTTTTGCTGTTAACTCGAACTTTAACGAACTTGCCTCATAGAATCGCCCAAGTTACAGATCCCATGTGATGTTATGCTGAAGCTTCGCAGACGATAATATTCCATGTCCACGTCAGCACAATGAATCGCTGAGCGTCGAGTGTCAGCCAAACGAGGCTGAAATTAGGAATATATTTCCAAATTGATATGGGTTGAGAGGTAAATAATGTTTTACGTCTTCGTTTGAGTGCTCGCTGCGTTGCGTGGGAGCGAAGAGTGAAGAAGGAGCTTTCGATTTAAAGGGGATGCAATACTCTGAGCGAAAAGAAAACCAACCATTTAATGAGAGGAACCTTCCGAGAATACGCTGAATGCTTTATTTTCAGCCCGCAAGACTTTTCCTTTTGTCCACTCGACTGATTTGAAGCGAGAAAATGTCCCAATGTTTGCAATGTTCACTCTCTATTGAACTCGTGGCTGATAAAACAAAACTCATCTTGGAAAACCCTTTTCAATCGAAATTATTTTTCTTTCAATTTTTTCCACCTAATGTGACATTTTGTTGATGTTCGCAAGCAAAACTCAATGAGAGAGAGCGAGAAAAACTTTTGTAATTTAAGTTTCATGTTTGCCGTTCGGTGAGAAGCACCACAGTGTGAAAGCGTAGATTGTGCGAATACAAAGTATTATAGCAAGCATGGACCAACAAGTTTTACTCGACTCACTGAACAGCTGCTCGGTTGACTGGTAAACGTGGAAAAACACGAAATCATTTTACGCACTAAAATTTTAGACTTTCTAACGAATCTCGCCATGAAATTGTTTTTGCCAAAAGCGGAGCCTGGCGGTGCGGCAATTGATGAGATTTGCGCAATGAAATGTTGGACACTCGTTGCAAGTTGGACATTTGCAAAAACACATTTCCATTAAGTTTTCCGAAATCGAATTACTGTCAATTACCGCGACTGAGCTACGATAAGTGGATGAAGCCTGTTGTGGATTTACACTGCGATCAGGTGGATAAATATTTTCAACAACAGTCGTGGCACTCAGAAACAGAAGATGAATGGGTTTTTAATGCGTTTACGTTTATTATTCATTCTCTGGATTTTCTGCTTGATTCAGTTTACGCATTTTCGTCACGCCATGGCAAAGCCACAAGTTGATAATAAATGAATAATTGCTTTTCGATTCGCCTTGATTAACAAAAAGCAACCTCACCTTTCGATTTTCCGCAGGCATCGAGGCAGTTCGAGCACGTTGTTGCTTTGGCCCTAGAGCATTCTTCGTTGCTGCCGCAGGAGCACTGCTTTCAATCGTTTTACGATTAAATATGTTTGGAGATTTACTTCGAGTGTATTTATCTCGATTCTCGGTTCTGAAAGAAGAAGGAGAGAAATTGATTTAAAAAACGGAAACTTTTCTTGTTCTCCAGCTTGCCATTCAAGAAACTTGCCAAGAATAACTTGTAACAAAGAATATTTAAATAAACAAAGTCAGTGGCCTTTCCGATTCGACCTTCAATGTGTCTGTTTCTCTTTCCTGTAATTAGAAAGTTTTGATATCCGATACGGAGAAGGAAAGTTGACATTATTTCTAGTTGACAAGTCAACATTGAAAAATCCATAAACTACGACTTACTCGCTTTTGAAAAGCTATTCAGGATGAACATTGGACAGGTAAGGGAAAGGAAAGTGAGTGACATGGAGCAAAAGGCGAAACAAATTTGCCGAAGGCGTTGAAATCTATGTGTTAGTTCCTTTGAATGCAGTCAAACGTGAGTTCAGGTGAAAAGGATACGAAGCACCCAATGAAATCGAATTGGGTCGTTGAGCAGAAGCTGTTTTAATTTGTAAGAGTTCTCAATCGCAAAACCCGCAAAAGCTCTCACATCGACATTGAACTCAATTTTTTTATATCAAGAAGCTGCAAATTATTCATGTACCTGTTGCTATGCGACTGCTCGTTCCACGGTTGGTTGCTGCCTTGTCGCTGCTCGTCACTGTTCTTGATATAACGATACTCGGGATGATGAGCGGGAGATGTATTGATGGAAGTGGGTGTAGGCGATGGGGCTCCAAAATTGGGAATAGTCCTAGCTAAGGTTATAGATGACGCACGTCGACGATTAAAAATTGGAGATTTCTGACGACTCAGCTCCTGTTGAGTTAAAGTAATTAACCTTTTTATTGCTGAGGAAGGATGTTCAGTCATTTACCATTTTGCTTCGATTCACTGTAGACGAGGAGGACGTGAGATTAGTTGAGTCTGTTGACTTCTCCTGCATTGCGCTGTTATAATTACTGCCACCGCTTGAAATTCTTTCGTTCGGTCTTGTGGTGGGGCCAGTGTTTCGGTTGTGACGTAGAAGACAATACGACGAGTTGGTTGACTTCACTTTTGACATAAACTCGTCGCCGGACTCTCCGCTATTGAATTCCGGGGTGCAGTTCTCTGTGTAAACATTAGAATCATGAGAATCGTGCTGCTGATACATAAATAATCATTCTTGAATATTTGATGATGTGTTCTCTTCATGAATCAATACTCGTTTATTATAAACGGTTTATATGTTCCGCTAATGTCTCATGAATGTTGTTAAAATATTGATTTGAGAACATTTCAATCTTCATGAATTATGATTTGTTTATAAGCCTGTCGTTGCCGGGTTTACATTACAGCTCGACAAGCTGTTACTTTTTAAATTGATACGTCAAGGAGTAACATTTGAGGGTTAGAGTCGTAAAGCACGTCGAATGAAATCGTTAAGATTGAGGACGAGGAACTTTATGTCCAGTTTATTTTCTCATGAAACATTTTATTTTTTTGGATCAAGTACGAGATTTTAAAAACGGAACTTTCATGAAAGGTAAATAAATAAAGTTTTCTTTTATGAGTAAACATGACGAATCAATTTGTTTCTTGACTGAGAATGTTATGTCAATAACTGTGAATGACTTTGCTAAGCGTACAATCTTAAACATTTGATGTAAAACATTCGTCGTCTCAAGTTGTTTATCGTAATATTTCACATTCGCTCTTCGCTTTGTTAGCTGTAATTAAAATCCGGTCTGGCGGATGGGAAGACTCTTCATCGCGTAGAAAAGCGATTTTCAGCATGAACGGAAGAAGAGTTTGATTACATGCTAAAGCCTAAAGATAATCAAATCAAAGACGCAATTTTCTGGGTGGTTGCTAATTGAGCTTTTAACTCGATAACGAGATTGTGGAAAATCTTCTAAAGGAATCGACATCAATTTTCTCTTTCTGCTCTGTCTTATCGTCAGAGTCTCCTGTCATTTTCAGCTAAAATATTCTTCTTATCCTCATCTTTTATACAAAGCCATCAAACCATAAAGCATTTAAAAGACAAACCCATTCTGCTCATTGAGCAGACATGAAAAGGCCTTCAAACAAATCGAGAACAAAAGTTTCTCATTCTTTCAATGACAAGGATTTCCAGATATTTAAAAGAGATGAACTTTACTTGGAAAAGTTCGTTTTCTCAATTGTACCGCAAATTGTTCTCTCCGGCATTTTTCTAAAAGATTTCTTCACTTTTTATAACTTCTCGAACACCAACGTCAAGTTGTTCAACTTTTTCCCTCCTCCACTGTCTTCTTCTTGTTATTTCAAAGTCCTCACGGAGAGGAAAAAATGTTTACCCGTTGCCACAATAAATTTGTCTTCTCTAATCGAAATGAAAAAATTCTGTTTCCCCCTCAACTCGATGCGAGAGATATCATCATGATTTCAATTTGAGTGAATGCGAGACTTTCGTTTCGTTGTAAAATTCGGAAACATGAACTGCATATCACGAGAAGAATTGAAGCTTCGTGCTGAAGCATCATGAACTGAAATTAAGAGCTTGTGATAAAGACGTAATGAGTTCACTTCACGTTGTCAAAGATTCAATTTCCTTCAAGTGGAGTCGTAAATCATTAAAACGAATGAGTTGTGAAGAAGGAGCTTTTGCTAATAGAGTTTTAATGACTAGATGAGGTCGTTTATATCAGAACCACAAGCGGATCTAATTAGACGCACTCGAACTTGTTGCCTTGAAAAATTAATTTTACTCGAAATTGTCTTTCATAATTTATGCGAATAATTATTGTTTTAGGGCGTCTGGGGCGTTAAAGCCGATTAAATCTAAAGCTTTCTCACGCTCGATCGATTGAAAATGAAGAGGACGGAAAATCTGAAGCGAAGACGCTTGTGATGTATTAGCGGTCGTTAATCTTCATCGAACCGAATAAGAAACTGTTTCTATCGATATTTTCAAGACGATGAGCGTTTTTCGATTAAACTTTCAGAGCTTCGTTGTCTGATTCATGTTCTGCCTTCACGAGAGTTACGAGATTAAAGCTTTAAAGTTCGCAGTGGGATATTTTTCTCGCTCGACTGCTGCGAGTAATTGGATCGAGGCTCGGAGCTTTTATTGCAATTCAAGTCGCTTTCTCTCATTCGTCGCCTTAAGGCGCTGATTTTGAGTTTCGATGATTGATGCTCGATAGCAAGACGAGAGCACAAAGCACGTCGGAGGATAAAAATATCTCAGTGAGACGTTTTTGCTTTCATTTTTCTATTGTAAGCTTCTCGCCTTCAATGAGAGTAGAACGCAAAACTTGACGAGCGTAAACATTTGCACAACAACTTACCGCAATTACATTTGCGATTCTCGAAGCTGTCATAATTCTGCTGTAATGATTTATTATGATTCGAGATGATGTTGGCATCTGCCGACAGTTTTCTACTAAACTTCATTGATTTCTCATCGTCACTAAAGTTACTGTAATTGTTGGTGTTTAAATCATTAAATTTAAATTGAGTGCCTAAGTTATTCAATCGGCCATCGTCGAAATTTTGATTTCTACTTGGTCTATCTAAGAACGCGCCACTATCTAATCGAGCGCCAGTTAAATTCTGATGGAGGCAACAATATTTAATGTGTTTACAAAAGTCAGACGAGACGGTACCGGCCGTGTTTCCGCCCGTTAGCGAGCTCGACGAGTTTCGGTTGACACGGAAGGAGTTTGAGCGAACAGCGAGACCCGCTGACGGGAGGAGAGATGAGCTGTTGCTGTATTTTGCGCTTGAAGAACGATTTCGTCCCCGTACGTTGTATCTGGGAATGACCTAAACAAATATTTTCTTATATTAAAATTCTTTACTCGAACGTTCACCAACTCACCTTATCTTCTAAGACATTTGAAACCAATTCAACTTGATCCTCGTCTTCGTTTATCATTGAGAAGAAATCTTTGAATGTTTCAGGGAATGTCGATGCGGGAAATTGGCTGCCATTCGATGCACTTCTATTGGATTTGCGATGTGTTTCCATCATTGAACCATCGTTGAGCGGAGCTGCAATTGAGAAAATGTCAGAGAAATAATGACTTGAAAGTTTTGAAGGGAAGGAAAACCCGTAAACGTCTCTGGCAGAATGAAATTGTTGATTCCTTTGTTATTATTCGATACTTAATCAGGATTCTCATGTTTCCGGAGAAGAAGAAAAACAGCGAGAAGCTTGAAATCTGCTTCTGAGACGAAACGATATTTTATTTAGATTGATTGTCAAGATGATTCAATGCGATTTCCTTTATTTTGATCAGAAAGCGAGTGAGAGCATATCCAGAATGTCTCCCCTCGATCTGAGAATTCAGTTCCGTTTTTAGAAAATCTGCGATTGAAAACAAACAAAAAACTTTTTGCTGTTGATTCAATGCTAAAATATCTGAGAAAAGTTTGAAACAACCGGACGGGCAAAGTTTTGATTCGAAAGGGAAAAAAGTTTATTTTGATGCTTTCGGGATGGGAAAATGTGAAACAGTTCAATTCAAGTTCGTTTCAGGCTGTCTGTTAATTACTCGGGTTTAACTAATTGTGAAGCGAGTCGTTTGCGTTGTTGAAAGTTTGAACATGCTTTTACAAGTGAAATTTATCCCGGAAAGTTTTTATTTGATTAAATCAAACATTTTTCTAGAAAAAAAAAGGAAACTAACATTTACTTGGACAAACTTATGTTATCTCGGATGCTCATCGAAAGAAAAACTTTGAGAAATTAAATTTTTCAGTCACTGCGTTCTCTAAGAGTTGATAAACCTCCGGCACGTCGTTGCCAACACAATTTGTCATTCATCCTTTCACCGAAGAGCTCTCTCAGTACTTAATAGAAAAACTTTTCCACTTTATGAAAAACGATTCCACACCAACGTCAAGAAATTGTTTATCGCAGCTTTCAATCTTGGTCTTAAACGTGGAAGCAAAACCACATCAATTTATAGAACGAAGGATAATGATGAAGTAAAGCGAATTCTGTTTTGATTTCAAAATACGAGAAAATAAATCACTGAACAGAAACATGAAGGAGATGAAAGAAGGAGAAGGTAAACGAAGCGATATGTGTAGGAGACGTGATATTTCGCAATTTATTATAGTTGAGTCCTTTTTTTATCTCGGCGAAGACATTGTCTTCGTTCGTGGCTTGAGCGTCTCCCTCGATACGGTCTAAGTCGTTAAATTTAATTTCCTTCTAGAAATTGCTTAGTCTCGTCCTTCGTTGCTTTAAATGACTTTTGACACATACTTTCGATGTTGGAGGCTCACGCAAATCGAATTTCTATATCTCAACAAACCTCGTCTTTGATTTTTATTTCCTTCCATCAACGAAACACCAATCTGGGATTCGAGGGAAAGTAAATCCCTACATAACAAAGAAAATTCCTCAAACTTCATGATTGAATTTCTTCTTTCAACTCCACAGCATTCTTCTCGCCCATAAGAAATTCCAACATTTATCGAGACTTTTTTGTCATGGAAATGAAAGGATAGCTCGATGTCAATTTTATCCCTGCTGGAAAGTTTCTATCTAAGTGGAGATACTGGGATGAGAAATAAAACTCGTGTATCTCTTTTTAGACTCTGAGTCGCACGAGCCATTACTTAAATGTCGCTTGATTTATTGTTGAAAAAGCAATTTAGAGGTGAATGAAGCTGAAGTTAAGAGCTGCAAAAGGTCGAAGAAGGAGAACTTGATACTATTTTTCAATTCCCTACGACTGCTTTTGCTAGATTGTAAGGATTCATGATGGAAAATAAATCGAAAGCTTTTCAAATTGAAGGCTCAGTTCGATCAGTTTCGTCATGAATTCATTATAATTCTCAATTTTTCTTCGAAATACGGAGAATTGCCACAAGTTAAGCAAATAACCAGATAAAGTTTGCTGGCTCAAAAGTCTATAAATTATGTTGGATTGCGAAACGTAAGGGAAAGCTATTTTGATCGCTGAGAGCTCCTCTGAAAAGGTCAAATAAGGAATCTCCATCAGCAATAAAAGTTCTCAAGTTAAGTTCAATCCAACAACGGAATTTTTTATGAAGAATTTCGAGTGAAATTCGCAGAAGCAAAAGAAATCATAACAATAAAGTTTGATCATCTGCTGTAAATTGAAATAACTCAAAAAGTAATTTCGGGTTGTTATGAAGCTTATTAAAGGCACGATCCCTTAGCTCTCTCTTCTTCTTTTTATAAGAAGAACGAACAATTCGAACGGAGAATGAATAAATTAGATTAAAAGCTCACGCTTCTCACGTCAACGTTGAAAGCCTCTTCGATTAAGTGAACATCATAGAGATGTTATCGCGTGAAAGATAAATGAGACTTCGTTCCTCGGCGCCGAGAAGAAAAACCGTCCGAGCGTTAGAAGAGTTTCCTAAACTCTCCACTCGACGGGTTATAATTAACTTTCGATTACAACAATCCTCTATCATCGATATGCCTATCGTTCATCGCAAGAAAGAATCAATTACAGATAAAGTTAGACAACACTCATCGAAACGAATCGTTAGTTAAGTTGTTTCTCTTATTTTCTCGCATAAAAAGAAACTGCTTAGTACTTCGATCTTTAACTTTTATGATTCCCTAATGTCTTATGTCTCTAAAAGCTTATAAAGATCAGTAAACGACATGAACTTGTTCTAAGTGAAATGCCAGTATGGCTTGTTAAAACATCTTAACAACGATTTATGAGGATTTCTATTAAGCTGAAGAGAATTAGCGTTGCAAAGTGTGGGTTCGCTTTACGATGGGAAAAGTGCAGAGAAGTTAAATTTGCATGAAACATGAAGCTCAATTTGCATTCAGATGAGGAAAGTTGAGAGATTAGAGCCAAGAAGATGTTACGGTGAATTGAGTTTCCAATGAAAAACTCAATATCTGCAGACAGAACACAAAGAGCGAAGAGCACATTTATTAAATTATTCGTTCAATTTCAGACTTCTCTTGTTGAAATTCTCGAACGGAAGTGAAGTTTGCACATTCAAAGCGAGTGAAAGAGGAAACCTCCGCTTGAGTTTTTTAAGAAAAGTTCTCTTCAAATCTTTTCAAGCTTTCAAGCGAAGACTTCATGAAGGTGTAGATAGCGAAGTGATTTCGCAAATCTCTGTGTTCAGCTGATTAAGCATTTCACGATTGTCGTCTAGAGAGAGATTTTATGAGCAGAACATGATTACTGCTTCAGTCATTTGATTGCTAGACAGCATTGTTCAAAATTATAATCCCGCTGTCTCTCAATTATCGCTATCGCTCCAAACCAAACGTTGTAAAACTGAATTTGTGGTTTTAAGTTCACAATTTTCCCGAAAATTCAATTTGAATTCTGAGTTCATTAAAGCAATTAAAATTTGTGGCTGTCGTGGTCTGGGAACTGTTAGGGAAATTACTTTTTATTTCCTCCATAACGTGTGACACTTGAGAAGGGAAAAACATTTTTCATTAAAGTTTCTTCGAGAAACTTAATGAAATTTCAGAGAACCCGAGAAGGAAAAAAATCTTTTTGATGTTTTTTTTTGTCAACAACGTCTGAATGAATGTGTGGGCGAATGTTTAATTAAATGTTCTTATAGATATTTTCGCAAATCTTCAAAACAGTTACACGTGCGCCCGAAATAGAAATAACATTTTAATAATTTTTGTTACCGATTTTCCCCAACGAAGCTGATAAGAACGAATCCACTCGTGAATTTATGAGTCAGGGTGGCAGCCTTTATCTCATCAGCAAGTCAAGCACGGAAAGCGAGCCCCAAACAGAAAACAACTGGCCCAAACTTCCCTCATATCGGAATGAAAATATTATGAGTAATTCAATGTAAACACTTTCTTTATCTTATCTAATCAATATCCCACTGATAAAGCGTTCTATGTGTAAACACAAAGAGAGAGAGGTTTGGTAAATTGGGCTAAAGGTATCGGCACGAGAGCTTAATAAACTTTATCTATAGCCAAGAGCTTTCATGTTTCACAGGAATCTTTGTAATCCTCTCGCATTCATCGATTCCCTCAAGAAATTTGATCTTTTGGAAGAAAAGGAGTCGAACGGAGGTTGAGTCTGAGAATGAAACTCGTCAATGATTTAAAGGAAAATCCTTTTTAGATAGAAATCTCGTTTTCCACCTCCCTTCCTAATCATAATCTCATACGAATTCATTTCAACAACATTTCCTTTAATTTAATTTCATTTCACGCAACATATGCAATAGATTTCTAGGCGGAGACGACGGGAAAAATATGAAAAAGTGTGATAACAAGGAAACTCAAATAATCTCATTTCCTTTCTTATCTTGCCATGTCTCAGATGGGAGCTATTGCTACTACCCTTCCTTACCGCTGCTGTTGTCGAGAATGTTTCAAAGTAAATACTCTTAAAGTTGAAGACGCTCGTTCTACACGCTCGAGGGGACAACGGTTTCAAGTTTCCCTCGTTCGCACGAGTGAGAGAGAGAAGAGCTCAGAGTTTTCAATTTAATTTTCAGGCTTTAGTGCTCCGATTCAAGACTCTTAAGGAGCACGCTCCAGCAGTAATGCATAATAAAGAAGCATCGTTTTCCTTTGTCGCTTCGTTGGAATCGTCATCAGCTCAGCACCCGAAAAAATTCCGTCCAATGAGCCCACCCAATATCAAAGAGAAGGTGAAATTAGGAAACTCCTCTAGCGTATTTCTTCTCGCTCAGCGGAGGTGAATGAATTTTCGTGATTTTCTCAGTTCGCCGGAGGGACAACGACGAACTTTATGTCTTTTGTGCCCTCTCGTTGTTGTTTGTTGACAGAAGGACATTATTAAGAGCACTCGACAAGAAATTATGGCTGAAAAGTACACGTGAAGCAAATGAGAGGAAATACGGCTTTCATGTTCCGCAAATTACTGGCAAGAGGCCAGCGTGAGCGCAAAAAAGCTTCGATGTTAACATCGTCCTTTCTATTTCAGCTTTGTTTGACACATTTAGATTTAACATGACAACTTATTCATTTTGTGCAAAAACGAAAACGCCGCTTTTGATTAAAGCCAGATAAATAAAACCGTCGCTTTGGCATTAAGCATAATTTAACCCAGCGTGGATTATTGAAACTTAACATGCAAGTCGCAGTCGACGATACGCGAATAAATCTTTTTTATGTGAGGCTTAACTTTTATTTCGACGCTTTGCATACGAATTTGCACAGCATTGATTTGATGGTGCCCAACTTCTGATGAAAAAACTTTTTATTTTTCTGGAGAATAGAAAATTACGAAAATGTTTTTCATTTTTTTTTTGTCCAGGGAACATTTGAGAGTTTAGTCAGGAAATAATTTGACGTTTAAAACCTACAATCGAAGCTTTTGACTTTCCAAAGAATGTTTCCCGTGATTTAAATAAAAATTGTTTGATATTATTTTTAATGACGCGACAGCTAACATTATCCCAGGAAGTTATGCGATGTTTACGTTCATAAACTCATAAACTTATTATAAACATCAAATTGCTTCAAATAAATGAATTTCACTCGGAACAAATAAACATCTCAAGATCGTTTTAAAATAGCATTGAAATATTTTTGCGTTCGGAAAAAAGCAGCAGCGTCTGAATGATTGAAAATCAACTTTAAGTGGCCGACGTGAAAGGCATTTGAATATTTTTTTTTCTAAGAGAGACGATTGTGAATTTCTGATCGATATTTGCCTGTTGCTTCTTCATGTATGACCGACAGAGAGAATCGTTTATTGAATAAGTGTTTGTCAAAAGCTCGAGTTGCTCCAATTTCCCGGTGTTACCTTGAAGTAAGTAGTTCTCCACCCTCGACGGATAATCATCAAAGAGAAACATTTCGACGAGACAGACGTAATAATATTTACAACGCAAAGGCGTTGAGATATTTTTTTGCGAAAATGCTTGAGGCGCTGGAGCACGAATCGGATACAGAAGCAGAGTGACTTTAACTCACTTTTAGTGGCTTCATTAAAGACATTCTTATCGTTTGCACCCCTCCACCGCTCTTCATGGAACTTAACAGTCACGTTCAACGTCTCATCATAATTGAGAAGAATTTCCACGATTTTTCTCGCGAGCTTCAACATTTTTATTGCGAAATAAAATTTTATGTCATTGATAATTCATCCTCGACGCTGAATAGAATCGCTCACATTAAACTTAACAATTTGATAACGAACAATCAAGGTGAGCAATCAACAACGGGGATTTCCTTTCTTTGCCCCGCTAAGGCAAATTAAATCTGTTTTCTCCCCATTAAGCCGTCTCTTGAAAAAATTCTCAGATTCTTGCTCGTCGTCGCGATCCGATAAAATCAGATGCGAAAAAATGTTTTCTCTGCTTCTGGCGTGTTTTCAATCATAATAAACTTTATTTACCATTCATTCTTCTCCCACTCCTACAATCTTTCCCTTCGTATCGCAGAAAATATGAACTTTTTTGTTGTTCAACGCGCTCGATTGGAATTTTGCGTTATCGATCAGCGATGAGAAAGCTTCGCTGCGATGAGGAGTTGAAAAACGAACTTGTTTGAAGTGACACATTGCAAAAAGAGTTTCAATTGTTGTTGGTCGTTCAGAAGTTGTCTCATCTCATCGATATTCATTACGAATGAGCGCTTATGCGTATTAATTATCCATCAACGACACCTGAGGGGGTTGATTCCTTTCACATATTTATCGATTGCTTTCAGTACGTGACTCACCGATTCCGATGTGAAAGCAAAAATTAACTCAATGAATGTTTCGCAAAAGCGAGAAAAGGAACAAGATCGATTGGACGATTGTTTTCATTTCTTTCTTTTTGGGTGTGGAAGCGTCTTTTGGGACACAACTGTGATTTAATACGATTGTGATTTCTTTTGAGATTCATCTTCAGGCAATATTTCCACCCCTGCTGCTCAAATAGATTGTGTTCGGAAATTTCCATATTTTTCATAAAATATTCATTGGCTTTATTAGACGGTTCGGTTGCGAATCGGAATTCTAATAGAAGTTGACGCAGACGATTGAATGTCCGATGCGGACTTTCCCATAAAGCTGTAAGTGAATTATTTCGCTGCACACTTCAATTCAAACTCTGGCCAGATGTTTGACGGCTTTCCGAGAGAAAGGGTTTGGTTGTTTAAATTGTAAATTAGACTGAGACATCTGCGGGTTTGAGGAGGAATAAAGCTCACCAGAAAGAGGAAATTGCTTCTTTCCCTAACAAATCAAATTAGCAAGCTAATTGCCATTTTCCATTAATTAGTGTCGTTCCACGCTGTTATCATTCTTCAAAAATTTCTGAGGGCTTTCATCTCAACAAAAACCGCTTTCAAGTGAAGACGATCGAGGCGAACATTAAAAACATTTCAAAGTAATTGCTTGAATTTGTTAAGGAATCTCTCGTTAAATATTTTCTTTTCACTTTTTGTGTTCGTCGCACAATTTTTCAATTCACATTTTCTTGGGATTCCCTTTTGTGCTCTTGCCTTCTTTATCACTTAATGACAATTCAATTATATTGAAGACGGAAGTTATAACTTTTTGCTTCCCACATTTATTTTGATTTGATTAAAATCATTATTAATTTGATTTTGATCCGAGAGGTTTTCTCTATTCTTCATTCCACTTTACATCCTTTCATCGTAGGACACGACAAAAAATAAACGTCGAGGGTGTGTGAATGATTGATAAATTATTTCACTTAATTCGAAAACAGACGTCGAGCGCTTCATAAACTTTTCACTTAACTTTCTTTTAATTATATTAACTTTTTAACTTTCATTTACGCTTCAGAAAGATTCTGAGAATTGTTTTGTTGCTTATCTCACTTTTCCTTTTGTAAAACCGCTTCTGAGGTCTTCACTTCCACAGAAATTTACGGAATAATAAATGTTTTCTTAAAGGTTTGAGATATTTCCTTTACCGCACTTTAGGAAATGAAAAATCGCCTGTTTTGGTTTTATGCAAAAATTCTTTGCAAAGCTTAAACTTGTTTCTGTAAAAGTTAAAGCATCCGCTGACTTACAAAACTTTTTTTAATTACACTTTACAAAAGACTAAATATGAGGCTTCGAGCTACAATTCATTTCGCGTTCGACTACTTCGAGGTGAAAACTCTAACTGAAAATTTTTCTGCCCGAGAATCAAAAGTTTGTAATGAAAGAGCTTTCGTGAGATCGAGTCATGCGCAGTCGATTTGTTGATGTCAATTGAGGAATTCTCTTTGAAATGAAACTCTGGCCGAAATATATCATCGCAATCAAGTTCAACAAGTGTCTGTTGGGAAAATAATTTTATTTTGTCGAACTTCGCTTAAGACTTCATAACATTTTTAGCCGAAAATTCAAAAAGTTCCTTATTGACTTTCTTAAGTCGTTCAATTTCTGCTCGAAGCTTATCAACTTCACTGTCGTTAGATTTAGATTCTTTTCCGTGAAAAACAGAAGAGGATTTTGCGATGCTGTCATGTTGAATTCGATAAGCTGAATCATCCATCTCTGGTGTCATTATTAGTTCAATAACTTCATTTTCTCTCGCTTCCGCATTGTCCTTCATTCGTTGGAAATTCTTTGTTATAAGCTCTAACTTAGCTTCTCGATCAAACATCACTCGAGGTGTAAGAATGAAAATTGCATTTGTGATTGCTCCTTTGTGAGGAAGAGTTTTAAGAAGCGAACGACTTTGAATATTCCAAGTGATGACGTTGGAGTCTTCACTTCCTGACATCAAAGTTTGTCCATCGAGTGACACGGCTAGACATGTAATCGCTTTCGTATGTCCTGAGAATTTATTGTTAATCTTGTCGGCATCTGTGATGTGATATTCTCTGGTTCTAGGCTGTGGTTGCAATTTGTAATGGTAGATATTACCAACAGTGGTTCCAACAAACAATCCTAGCTCAACACGATCGACAGTTATCGATGAAAGCATCTCTTGAAAGACTAAGCTCAAAAGCATGCTGCCCGATGCAAGATCGTAGATTTTACACGTTCTGTCCATTGACGCTGTTACCAGCAAAGCTCGCATTCCTCCAGTTCCAATCCAAAGATCAGTGACAGGAAGAGCATGATCAGAAAATGAGTGAAGTTGTTCAACAGCCTCTGTTTGATACGAATTTCCGATAGCTGCAGATAAGCTCCAGACAATCACTTGACCGTCCTGTCCTCCAGTGACAAAATGTGATCCATCGTCAGTAAATTTTATGCAGTTGATAGGTTGATAATGCTTTGTTAGCATTGCCAACATTCTTCCACTTGCAATTTGCCAGATGTAAATATTCTCTTGAATTCCAGCGACGAGGAAACAACCATCAGGAGAAACTGCGAGCGAATTTGCTTTTGCCGGTAAAACGAATTTCACGTTCTGAATTGTGTCCGAGTTGTTGACAGGCCAAATCGCCAGCAATGGCTTAACTGTATTTGCAGTGACGATGAAATTATTGCTGATGAGATCCAGTGTGTGCTTTCCAACTGCTCCGCCACCTAAAATCCATCGTGTTGTGAATTATTTCTTGAAAATCATTAAATTCTTACCTCTGTACTGCATTAATGTCGTTCCATTTCTGATATCCCAAACAGCGACACTGTTAAGCTGATCATTATTATCACTTATAAGCGCTACTTCAATTGCGTCCGTCATTATAATTAATTTTTAAAATCGAGCGTGTTTTGTTTTGAACTTCTTTGCCGACAAGTTTCTGGAAGTGTTCAGTAAATTATGTAAGTGTTCAGTAAATTCAACGATAAAGAAGTTCAAAATAAAACTTCAAAACAAACAAATTAATTCAGTAGTTCATTGCCAAATAGATTATAATTAAAATGCCACGACCAAGTAATGTACTAAGTTTGCCTTCAACATCTCGGGGTGGTAGACGATCAAAAAGACGCACTCACGTTAGCTCAGGTTCGGATGAAAGTGATTCCTCGCCTCTGAAATTGCCGCCTAAAAACAAATCTCGAGCAAAGAAAGTTGCGAAACGACGTCTTAATTCTTCTGATTCTGATGTCGAAAATCAGAGCGGAAATGTAACTTTGTTAACGCAAGCCAAACCCGTTGATCAAATGATTCTTGTAAATGATTTGGTAAAAACTCTACTTAACTATTCAGCAACGAAACATCTGATTAAAACGCAAAGAGTTGATGCTGAAGTCTTGACTCTCGCTAAAGAACAGCTTAAGGAAGTTTACGGATTGGAACTTGCTGAAGTTGGAACTGGAAGTTCAAAAGGCTGGATCATCTACTCGATGTTAAGCTCTGGAGCAACGTCTTTGCAATTTCCAGAGGAAAGTCGTGGAGAAATTACTTTGCTGTTTCTCATCTTGTCGTACATTTACATGAAAGGAGGCGAAGTCCAAGAAGGTGAGTGCTAAACGATTTGCTCTACGCTTTTCAATCCTAATTAATTTTTCTTTCAGCTCATTTAATTCAATTCCTCGCTCATCTCCACATTGAACCTAACGAAGCTCACAATTTCTTTGGAGATGTCGGCAAACTCATCAAAGACAAGTTCACTCGTCAAAAGTATTTGCTACGAACTAAATCCGAAATTGAAGGTGTTAACGAGCCTCAAATTCACGTTTCGTGGGGATCTCGAGCTAACAAAGAGTTCGAGAAGAAAAGTATCTTGTTAGCAGTTGCCAAGATAATGAATAAGTCGCCAGAAATGTTCCTCAGCCAATACGAAAGTGTAATGCAAGACGAGCCTAATGACGAAGTAATTCTCATGTCGGAGTGAACTCAACTTCACAAACTTTAATTTAAAATGTTGTGTAACGAATAAATAATAAAAAAACTTTTTTAAAAATACTTTCGTCGATTTTAAGTTTTTTGTTAAACCAGATACGAATCATTTTTCAGATGAGCGGATACTCGCAAATATTTGATTAATGATAAGTCTAATGTAATAATAATTTGTTTTAAAACTTTGTCATTATCGAAATCGATCGGAAGCTTCGTCACGTGGAAGGCAATCGCTTCTGTCTCATCCAACTTATTTGAACAAACTTTACTACAATCTCAATATTTTTTAATCAATTATTCGCGCAAAACTGATTATGCTTGGTTCATTGAATAAAGTTTTTCTATAAATTAAAGTTGGTCAAACATTTTTCTTCCAATCAAAATGAAAGTTTTAACCGCTCTTATAGTTTTCGTGTCTTTAAATGCAATAGAGTCGTCAAAGATGGATTGCATTTTCGCAATGACCTATGACAATTTGTATAGTTGCACGAATCATAATTTAAATATTGAAAAGAATGGCGTGCAAATTAAAGAAGTGAATGGTCATCACTTGGATGAAAAACAAGATGTTGATGTCGCTGCAGTTTATTTCTTAAGCGCTGGAATGAAGAGATTACCGAGAAATGTTTTTAAAGTGTTTAAAAATATGACGAAATATGTCGTTCATGGATTGGATACTGTCACCGAATATCTCGACAGCGAAGCTTTGGTGCATGAAGATTTTTGGGGAGCAAAGTCTTTGAATTCTCTTTATTTTACGAGTGTCGTACTTGAGCACTTGAGAGCGAGAGTCTTCGAAGGAGCTGAAAATCTAGTTTACATGACTTTCGAGTCTTGTCACATCACGTCAATTGATAAAGAAGCTTTCAAAGGATTAAGGAATTTACAAAGCTTAGGACTCAAGTACAATTATCTTTCGACGATAGAAGGTGGAACATTTTCTGATCAAGAAAATCTTCAGCATCTTCTTCTCTCTGGAAATTTCCTTAGATCCATAACGAAAAATGATTTGAAGGGAATGAAGAAGCTTTCTCGTTTAGCTTTGATTGGGAATTTGCTGGAAGACATCAGTGAAAATCTCGTTGAAGGCCTGAAAGAACTTGAGTTCCTATATTTGGATCAAAACATTTGCATTGACGAGCATTTTGGAGTCGATGGCGTTCCTTTCAGCAAGCTCAAGAAAATGATCGTTAGTTGCTCAAAAGAACGTTCACCGGAATATGTTTTGAAGAAAAAAGAAGACGAGATTTCTCAACTTGAAAAGGAAATCGCACTATTGCAGCGTCAAGTGGAGAAGCACAGAAGAGGAAACTGTTTAAGTCAAACAATTAGTGGAGCAAGAGATTTATTCTTGTCAAGAAGAAAGGAAATGCCATGAAGTGGAAATAAATATTTTTAAATTTAAACATTCAATCTTTAATTGCTTTCATATTATATTGTGTAACCGACTTCATAAAAACTTCAGACTTCTTACCGGACGCCTTGTAACTAACTTTGTAGCTGTAATTTCCTTCTGAAGCGAAGAACGAAGGAACGTAGAATGAAAACTTTAGTTCTCGAGGTAATGATTTGACTATCATCAAACCCTAAAAAGGAATTGTTAATGATAATAATTACGAGAACTATACAATGTAATTTAGAAACTTTTCGAATTGGGCAATTCCAAGTTATTGGAATATCTTTCGCTGTCATTTTTCCTCCAGTTATCATCGTCATCATCCTTGTCATTGTACTTAGGTCTTTGCGATTGCAAGGATTGTAAGTGGACGTGTAAATCTCTTTTCCTAAGTCATTCTCAAATGAATGATACAGCTGGGAAATATTCTGGTAATTATATTAATAAATTAAAAGCTTCAGCTTACAATAAAGTTTGAAACGCTGACGTGAAACCATAAATTGACTGCATCGGAATGAGTTGAGTTACCAGTATTTGAAGTCACATTTCCATATTTCGGCTCGATCGAGTAGTTAATCTGCGTAACAGTCATCAAGATACTCTATGAAAAAATTTTTATAGTTTTTAGTTGTCAATTGAGAATATCAAATTATTTTACTTGATCAGTCGCAGTCCAAAGCGACACAAAAATAATGAAATAATGGAAGCTCATTCTTTCAAGGTTGGAAGACAACTGATTTAAAATTGATTTTTAATTATTCCATTCGCTAAAATTTATATTTTTAGTGACAATATTTCTTTGTTTATTTTATTTCCATTATTGTCAACTAATGGATCAAACATCTTGATGTCCTGAAGGACAAATCATATCAACTCAATGAATCAACGTTCACTGAACCTTCACGAAGCAAAATTGTTGAATCAAAATTCATTCTTTATGAAGGAAATTGCAATAAATCAGTTGTAGTCTAACCCTGAAAAAATGAGCTTCCATTATTTCATTATTTTTGTGTCGCTTTGGACTGCGACTGATCAAGTAAAATAGTTTCATGAATTCAATTATTAACTATAGCAACTTTTTTATAGAGTGTCTTGATAAGTGGTTCGCAGGTTAATTATTTGATCGAACCGAAATATGGAAACGTGACTTTACATGCTGGTAACTCAACTCATCACGGTCAAGTCGATTTATGGTTTCACACCAACGTTCCAAATTTTACTGTAAGCTTGAGCTTTTGAACAATTGAATAATAATCAGAACCTTTCTTAGCTTAATTATTCATTCGAGGATAAACAAGGAAAAGTGATTCATGAGACCACTTACAGTCCATGTAATCGCAAACACTTCAACACAATGATAAGGATGATGACGATGGTAACTGGAGGAAAAATGACAAAGAAGGATGTTTCAGTAACTTGGAATTGCCCAATCCGAAAAGTTTCTTAATTGTAGATTTCGTGATTATTATTTTCATTGATAAATTACTTTTCAGGGTTTGACGATAGTCAAAGCAAACGCTCGATCACTAAAGTTATCACTCTTCGTCACCTCGTTCTTGGCTACAGAAGGTAATTTCATCTACAAGTTATGTTACAAGACGTCCGGTAAAAAGTCTGAAATTTTCATGAAAGTTGTAACACGTTATACTGTGCAAGCTATTAAAGATTGAATTATTTACAAAATTTAAAACAAAGTTATTTAATTCAGATTTATTTATAGTTCATTTGATTATCGTGCAATGAAACACAACAAATATTAAATTTTAAAGAATTAGATATGTGCTTCATTGATATTCATAAAATTCTGAACAAAATTATGGAATGCTCTATTTACCACCAACGATAACCGTTCAATTATTCCACATGGAGGCTCATTTGCTGTCATCATCGTTTTCGTTTATATTTTCGAAAAAGCAAACAATTTTTGCGACGAAATTATTATTTTGAACTAATTTGAGAGTGCTATTTGAACTCTTTAATGTTCATCTTGTTATCATGTTTCATTACAACGATTAACTTGAAAATCTTCTCATCCAACTCATCATATAGATGAGCTGTGGATCTGTAGAATCCATCTGGGTAAGCGATGTTTTTGGTTGGAGCCACCGAAATATTGTTCACTTGCAAATCTTGATCTTTGATTGGACAACTTTTTACGCTGTTTTTGAAACAATCACCAACCCAACAACCGAAATAAGAGTTCATTTTGTTCATTTTGAGAGCTTCGCAAAGATTGATGTTTTCTTTCTTTAACAAAGTTCTGTAATTTCCGAGTCTTTTATAAGCGACTTCAAAATTCATCTAACAGAAATTTTTAAATTAATTTTTTTAAATTTGATTTTAAAATCTTACTTGTAAAAGAGTCACTGTCCGGGTCAGGTTTCCACAACCAACGCTTAACATGCTTGAGAATCGGTCAATCGGCTTGACATTGCAATAATGATTGAGGCAAGTTCCTTTTCCCGAAACACTGCAAACTGCACTTAAAAACTTCACTGACTTCGAAAGTAAAACAATAGTTTTTATTTTTTAAAAAAACTAGATCGAACTTACAGCAAGAGAAGTGACCAAACTTATATGCAAAATGAGAAATAAAGTCTTCAGTGTACACCTCATATTTTTACATCCAACGCTTAGGCTACTCGTGTAACGATCAATGGGCTTGATACCGCAAAAATTTCGCAAAAGACTGCAAACCACACTCGTAAACTTTACTGTAATATTTATTTTAAACGTTTTCGATTATTTATAATTCATTTAAATAAAAAAAATTTAAGGAAATTGCTTAAGCACCTAAAATTATTTTCAAATTTTATCTACTTTTCGGTTCATAAAATTAAATTTCACGGCGTCAGTCTAACTGCTTCCTGCTTCAACACGATATTGTTCGTAAAATTTCAAGAAAATTTCTTGCTTCCCTTTTGGCTTCGAGTAATAAGTAATATTACATTTGTAATCGCCTTTGTGCGCAAAGACTGGAGCGATAAAAACATTGAATTTGATTTCTCTGGGTAAAGCGAGGAATGTTGAAAAACCCTGAAATGATAAATTTAAATTTTTATTTCTCCTTTGTCTCTTGAAACTTCAAACTTTTTTGATCGGGCAGAACCAAGAGAAGGGAATATGGTTCTTTAAAACTCCATCTTCAGCTGCTCCAAAAATCAAATTGAGCATCCTTTTCATGCTTTTAGCTGCAGATTTATTGCATGGATTGTAAGTTCCGTTGTAAATTGCTAATCCTGTCTCGTGTAAGATCAAAGTATTAATCTGTGAACTGAATTGTCTGCAAAAAAACTTTATAGATATTTTTCCAATGAGTCTTACGGTGAACTGTGATATTTTGTCATAAAAGTAAAATTTTACGTCGCCCATGTGAGATCGATTTCCTTCATTCTGAGTCATATTTCCATATTTTGGATTCAAAGTGTGAGTTACTTCCCTCACTTTGACCACGATAGATTGCTCAGAATCTTTAAAAATGAATGCAAATGCAAAAACTGAAATGAAACCAACTTTATAACGCATCTTCTCGTACTAACTGAAGCTTTAAACAGAAAATCAGAAGATTTTATTGAAATGACAGGATATTTATTATTTCTGAAAATTGATGGCAATTTCATGCAACAAAAAACTTTCATTATTTGTTTTTTGAAATTGTATGAATGAAACATTCCATCCTTCAATTTCTCTTTCGAGTTCTACTTCTAATCTTTTAATTGAACTTTATATTTCTCGAAGACTTTCAAGAAAACTTCTGGTTGCTCTGAAGAAGTTTGATAAGTCGTGTTCCAGAAGTAACTTCCAACTTCTGAGTAAGGCGAAGGAACGAAAATGTCAAATTGGAATTCTTTTACCTTCGGAAATATTCTTGAAATTCCTTTTTTAATTGGACAAAACCAAGTGATGGGAATGAAGTCTTCAATCTTCGCTGTCTTTTTGAATCCGAGAATCATCTTAATGAGTCTCATTGAGTTCTTTGCAGCTGCTTTGTCGCAAGGATTGTAGCTACCGTTGAATATTACTTTTCCTTCTTCAGATCTAATGACAGACGTCAACTAAATAATATTTTCAGAAAAGAAAATTGCCAGAATTTTACCTCAACTTACATTAAATTGAGAAATTTTCTTGAAAAAGTTTAAATCTGTTTCTCCGAAGTGAGTTTCGTTTCCTTTGGCTTCGGTGACATTTCCAAAATTTGGATTCAAAATGTATTCAAATCTTAATGTCTGTGAAGACATTTTCTGTGGAAATAACATCTTAAATCAGTTTTCAATGCTTGAACTAACATACTTGCTCAATTTCTTCAAATAAAATTGAAAAGCTAAAAACTATTATGAAGAGAAATTTCGAAATAATCAAGTTCATCTTCAATGATGTTAGACAGACAACTAAACTAATTTGTTGGACGGGAAGTTTATGCTTTATCTGATTTGTAGTTGATTGATAAAATATCCACATAAGCTTTTATTAATGCTAGTCATTAGAAGCCAGAGTCTCTGACTCTGCGACAAAAATAAAATATTTGAAAACTTAGAAATTTTATTTTTTCACACAAATTTCCAGAAAACATTTAAAATTTGTAACACAAAAATCTTTTTCCCATTTTCAAAAATTCTAATTTGAAGTTAATCTTCTGTAATAAAATAAATTATGATCAATCATCTGCTACAACTTTATACGTAGTAAGTGAGCTTAAAAACAAATTAGGTTGTCCGTCGACAGTCATTACGTAGCTCATGTTCATTGTGAACGCTCCTGTGCTTGAGAATAATGAGGGAACGAAGAAATCTATTTTTCTGTTCCACAATCTGGCGTGAGCAGTCAATGTTCCCTAATTTAATCAAATGTAAGAGAAAGTTATAGAAAATAAATTCACCAAACCTTGGCGATCGGACAAATCCAAGTTGCTGGAATAATTTGCGTCGAATTATCTTTTTTGTTTGATTTAAATCCAAATGTCATTTTCAAAATTCTGTTGAAATTCTTGGCAGTGGCTTTGTCGCATGTGTTGACTGTCGTGGTGTAGACTTGTTGTCCTGTTTCGGTCCTCACTGTCAATGTAATCTTCAAGGAATTTTAAATTTAATCTCTCCGAAATAATGGTTTCCGGGATTTACCTTGAATGCAGAGATTTTCTTGTAGAAAAGAAAATGAACAGCACCAAGATGAGTCTCGTTGCTCGGTTCTCTCGTAATGTTCATGATGTTAGGATCGGAGTAGTAACTAAGATCAATTCCTTTTATCAAAATGCTCTGAAATAATATTTTTAGCTTGAAAATTTCAACTTAGTTTATCTTAACCTGATGATATTCGATCCAGAAGAAAATAAAAATGAGAACTTTGAAGATAATCATTTTTGGAAATTTTCTTTTGATTTTGACTCGTCAGTTAGCAATAGAAAACTTGACTGGACAAACTGCTTATTGATCATGAAGCTTTTCAACAGAAGATCGTTGCCAAATGATATTTTCAAACCAAGATTTTTGATATTGACAATAAAATTTCTCATTAACTTCACATTTAGATTTTGAATAAAAGTTTATTCTTATTGGTTCAAAAGGTATTATTATTATTTATTTAGTCACACAATTCGGTCGTTCCTCTCAGTTCAGGTCAGTACGGTTTTAAATTTCTTGGACGTTCTTAAGACCGTCACAACAGATTTGTTCTCCTTGATTTGTAAGATTTCGCTCCAAGTGAAAGTTCCTGCCGTTGCTAAAAATGAAGGAACCAACATCGGAAAGTTGATGACTCTTTGTTTCGGTTGAACTGTCCATTTTCCCTGAAAACATTTATTCAAAATAATTTCACGATAATTAATTTTTAGCGAGTTACCCGAAGTATGGGACATTTGTAATAAAATGGTGGTTCAACTTCTTGCTCATCGGTTTGAAAGATTCCTTTCATTTTCAAGGGTCGCCTTTTCTTTGTGTTTGGTTTCTCGCATGGAGAAGTTGTTTTGTTCAGAATAACTTTGTTGTCATCAGAGGTCAAAAGATACGTGAACTAGACTCGAAATAAGTATCAACAAAATTAAAGATAAATCATCATATTTACTGAGAAGGAAGTGATTGACTTCTTCATCCAAAAAGTAACTGGCCCCATATGCGTTTCATTTGATTCAATAGTCGACACGTTGCCAAACGATGGCTTGAGATTGTAAACATGTTCCAATGAAGTGATTCGAATTCCCTGAAATAATTAAAATAAATGTAAACTTCCCTCGATTACTAATCAGATTACTCGCTTGTAAAGTTTCTTCGTAGAAAGTTGCGAAGAAAATTGCAAGGAGAGCAAACGATAACGACGAAGTCATCTCTGGAAGTATTGACGAATAGTCGAGTATGGAAAATATTTAAAGCTTAAAATTAATTTTGATTGCGCAAAATTTGAGTTAAATGTTTAACAATAATTGTCAAGTAATCATTTTGACTTTCACTTCACGAACAAAATGTCAAAATTATTAAATATTTATTAAAAAAAAAATTCAACATCTTCCGGACCAGTTTCACCTCAACGTCCAATCAACTTGCGTTTAATAAATTGCATCATGTTTCTGGATGTCTACACCACAAAAGTAAAAATACGATTCTTTATTCGTTTGTTTACGCGACCATTCTCAGATTTTTTTTTGCTCATCTCTTTCCTATCACGACAAACACTTTAAGTCGATTGTGATTCACACAACTCAGGCCAATAAGAATGTATTTTTTTCTCGACCGTCCGTTCTATGCCGATAAAGTGATATTGAACACAGAGGAAGCGAGATTCTCTTCTCCTTTTATTTAAGTAAAGACGTTTTTCTTTCTTTTCAATAGCAAGAAGTCTGATGATTTCAGAGAGCGAGTGACTTTGCGAGAGCAACGAATCATAATTGGAAATTTATTCTTTGTGCAAGAGGATCTTATCAGTTTAAATTAAAACGAAGATTGTAAATTATTTTGTTTTGAAAGATTCAGAAAGCGACGTGAGACTGAAGTCCAGTGAGATTTAAGTTTTCATTGAACTTTTCGCCAGCAAAAACCATCATGATGCAATAAATCCCCAACAGAAATCGCGTTTATGAATGTATTTTTCATTTCTTCTCCCCGGCACTTAACGCAAGACATGAAACACAACACAGAAAAAAGATTCTCACCGAAAGAGAGAATGAAAAGCTGAAATGTTGAAAGAAGAAAAACTCAACTAACCAGTCAAATAGTCTGGAGTCTTTTGAGTGTCTTCACGTTAATCGGATGCAACATTTTGCAGAACGAAGCGAATTTTTATAAGTTTTTTTTTCTTGTGAAGTTTTTTGTTGTCTTTCTTTTCTCCTCGAACATTTCGATTAAATACTCAAGACACTGAGCAGGAGAAGATCACAAATCGGAGATAAATTTCATATAATTTCCTTTTTAAAGAGCGATTAAAATGGAAATTCATTTGAATTTATAATTTCTTACATTTATTTCGCGCGGTGTCTAAGAGAAGACTTCTCCTCGGTGTCGAGAGTCGTTGGTGTGTGAAATAAAAATTAAACGCAAGTGGCAACGAAACATCTGATGCGAATTTTATTTAAATCGGTCGAGCGGCGAGATTTGATTTCGATGCTGAAATAAAAGTCAATTCAGCAGGAAAACCAACTCGATCTCTGAGTGAAGTGAAGCAACTCGTTGGATCCATTCAATAAAACCGCAAGCAATTAGCAACTTTGTTAGCTCGAGAGCATGTAATGCAATAGTGAACACTCAAAAGGAGAAAATATTTTTTTGTAAGAAAAAACTGAGCTGAGGAAGCTCATCAAACAGTTAAGCAGCAGCGAAAAGGAATTAAACAGCGGTAAGCAACCAAAATGTGATGATAATTGTGTGTTGCGTGGAAGTGCAAGTTTCATCAGTCGTCAAACGAAATCCTTCTCGAACGTCAAAAATCTTTAAACGACTGCAATATTTTATTTTTATTTCGTTTTTATGACTTTTTCTTTGCTTTATGGAAAGATTTTCAATCGTCTTCGCGTTTCTCTCGCTCACTCGCCGCGCGGCCTGGAGAAATGACTGCTTTAGCTTATTATGGAAGACGATCGTGTAACACCTTTGTTACTCTTTCCTTCCTTCTGTGTCGTTTCGATCATTGCTGGTAATTTAATCGTTGGGAGGCTCTTTATTTTACTTTTTGGTTTGTTTGACTTTTGTCTCTCTTCACTTCACGTTGTTTCGAAGCGAATAAATATTTGATCAAACGGCGAGAGCAGACAAGCAAAAAACGAATCGTTTCAACAGATTCGACTTAAAACGGAAACGGTGCGGGGCGCTGAGTCTATATTATAGGGAAAAGTAAAAGTTGTGCAGCGAGCATTTGCATCGTTGTCGAGTAAACAAGCCATAAAGCGAAGTCTATTGTTTAACAATCTTCCGGGAAGGCAGTTGGCCAGGTGATTAAATTGAAGAACCAGAATAAAGAATCGTCGAATGTTGTTGCGTAAACAGAAACATAACATGCTTTAGTTTATGGGACAACGTGTGTCAAAGGAAGCATAAAACGATATTAGTTTCCAGGTAATCGTTTTCTCACCTTTCCCATCAATGGACATACTGAAGCCCCATCAACTTTTAACGATGTTGTTGTTTGCATCCGAGACATGAATGAAGAAGTGAGGGAGAGAGAGAGACAGAAGGAAAGAAAGAAACTTAAACTGGATTCAAGTGGTTTCACTGACTTTTATGGCTTGTTAAGAATTTAAAGTGCGAATAATCGTCGAAAACGAAAAAAGTTTCATCTTGAAACTGCAATCGTTGCATTAAAAACAGAAAAAGCTTGCACTTGCTCTCCTCTCGTCGTCATGTCTAGTCTCTGCTGCATTTTAAAATTCCCACGTGATTCCATCACGCTCAATCAGTAGTTGCAATGTTGTGTTTAACACTTTGCCCAAAAATATTGCAAATCCCTCGACTCGTCTTCAATCTCGATGAAGAAATTAAGCTTCATTTTCTCCAACTTCTTCTCATTTGCTTCCTTCGCGACTTGGTGATGTTTGTGAGACGAAGGAGAGAAACAAAACGCCATTTAGCTTAAGTGGATGATGATACGGTTAACACCATGCATATCATTCACGTCTTTCTCGCCTCGTTCTTCTCGCTTAATTTGATTTTCTGCCTTCAATTTGCAAATAAAAGCCATTTATTAAGAAGAGAGAACATTGATCGAAAGAGGGAACCGCGAAAATTGGTTCAACGCGGTTTGTTTATCAAAAAGCTTTTATTTTCGCCGAGCTCTTGCGGATTTAACACCATAAAATAGAGAATTAAAACACCCCCGACCTTCGATAGATTCGCGCCGATTGTCAACCGTTAAATCCAAGCGACCGGGGAATCGGCTTATATCAAACGAAGAGCGAAGGCGAGCACTCACTGTAATCCATTTTAAATGGCGATGTTTTATGGGATATCTCTAGTAAAGCTAGTCTGAAATCTATCGCGAGGCGATATGAAGAAGATGAAGAAGTTGAAATCGAAACTCGATCATAAAAGAAGAATAATCATTTGAAAATTATATTCGGCTTCTTCGTCTGTTATTCTTTTCATCTTTCTGACATCTTTATTATCGTCGCTGTACATGTCTCGAAGGGGTTTATTAATAAATGATTTCGCTTTTGTCAAAGCTTATTTTGACTGAGCTGATCCAACACTGACGAATCATTGCTTGTTAAAACTTGATCTTTTTGTTGATAGATTCTCGATTGTTGTGTGATGATGTTAATTTAATTTGGCGTGAATGTTGATGATTTAATTCTCTCTTTCTTCTCGCTTTGATGGATCGTTTAGTGATTGAGTTTCTGTTTGTTTCTTGACACTTTCCAGACATTCGTAATGCGATCTCTTCTGGTGTTTACGCTCTTCAATGTCTTGCTCTGTTTTCGGGTCATATTCGCACGACAAGAACAGAATTATTTATCCCATCATTATCAGCATTACCATCAATATCAGACGAATGAACCTACCACTGACCTTTCAATATGGATCAGCGAGCAACAGGTCAAGGTTCTCAGCGGATATTCACTTCGAATCTTTGCAATTGAGAATGGAAGAGTCTCACACTTTCTGAGAGATCCAGCTTTTGATAGTTACTTGCCGATGATTCCTCCGGAAGTTAGCTACGTTAACTTTACTTGGGCTGCTGGTCATCAGAAGAAATATCGCTATCACTTCGATCAACTGACATCACTCAACGAAGAGATACTACAGCCACCAACTATTTCTATAAAGTCGAAGGGAAAGATTCCGCAAGATCCAAAACGTAAGTTGAATTCTTCAATCGCCAGTTCACTCAACAAAGTTCTTTTTTTCTTCCAGAGTTCAGTGTCATGCTTCCTTGTTCTAATCTCACGTCCGGCATTGCTAAGTTCAATCTCGGCCTACTAATTATGAAAGGCAGAGGAAAGCTTTTGCCCGGCACGCCACTTCGCTTTACTCTCAGAAAAGAATGCTCGCACAGAGGTATGAACTTGAATTCTTCTATTGATTACTCTCCACATTTGCAAGGTAGTGTATTGATTTCCGCTTTATTTAAAAAGATTTAATTACATTTCATGCTTTTGCAACTAACCAACTAATAAACTTTCGCGAGTATCTCAATCATTGCTTAAAGCTTATTAGTGATCACTTTGAAAGTAAATGCTTTTTGAAAGCTCTTTAAAAAGCTTCTGCGCGATTAAAGAGAAAATCTTCATTTTCAAACTTATTTACTTACAAAATATTTCAATAAAAGAGATTATTAGTTTAATGTTGCAAAGCATGAAACTTGCATCAAACATTTTCATCAAACTAATTTCAATTTTATGCAATTCGCATCAGGACCTGATCCCGAATGTGATAAGAAGTGTCTCAACAACGGATATTGCACAAAGAATAAAATATGCAAATGCACTGAAGGATATTTGGGCAGAAACTGTGAACAGGCTTTATGTTTCCCGCAGTGTTTGAATGGAGGAAACTGCACAGCTCCCGCGATCTGTTCATGTCCAAAAGGATTCCAGGGTAGATATTGCGAGGGCGGTAAGTTAAACAAAATGTTTACAGTTAAATATCTTTAAGACCACAATGAGCTCACTTTATATTTTCTCGGAAATCTTTATCGCTGTTTTACAACCAAACTTGATAACGTTCGTTAATGCTTCGTAGAAAGGAGCTTGCTTGGCTCCATGATCAATCCCGCAATCATGATGCTCTTGTTCTTCATCTCTAAACTTTGTGATTACTTCGAGAAGTTCTTTATCTGGATTAGGGCTTTCCATTAGTTGTCTTAGTTGATCGTTGTAGTGCTCGACAATGACTGTTTCTACTGCGACTGTACATGCCATTGCTGCCTTTTCTCCTAATAAAGCTGTGCCAGCTCCTAAAGCAAAGCCAGCAATATTCCAGAAAGGTGTCATTATCGTTGGTCGGACTCGATGCTTCTTAATCAGACGTTCCATTTCTTCTCGGTGAACTATCTCTTGTTCCCACATGTGCTTGATTGTTGGACCGACTTTGGTGTGGCCTTCAAACAGAATAACAATTAGTAAAGCAAAAAGAAAATTCGTTAAAACTTCTCACCTAAAACTGCCATTTGTCCAGCGTAAATGCGATCAGCGCCTAACTCTCCAGCATGATCCACTCTAACAAATTTATCAACCATTGCAGAAGGTCGATTTGCGTGTTGAGACATTGCTCTGGTCGTCACGACAATGATTTGTCTTTGAGCTCCCAGCATTTTGAGTTCTTTAATCTAGAATGATAAAAATTTCTTTCTTAATAGGAATTTGTGCAGAGAAATGCTTGAATGGAGGCAAATGTATCCAGAAAGATACTTGTCAGTGTCCCAAAGGCTATTATGGAATGCGCTGTCAAATGTGTAAGTGAAAATCTCTGGAGTTGTGCAAGAGGCTTCTCACTGTCTCTTCTTTCACAGCGAAATGTGTCGTCCCTTGTCAGAACGGTGGAAAATGTCGAGGCAACAATATCTGTAAGTGTTCAGAAGGCTGGTATGGCGATCACTGTGAAATCAGACGAACAGTGCAGCGAAGTGTTTGCAAGAGGCCATGTAGAAATGGATCACATTGCAGTGGCAACTTTTGTAAATGTAAGCGAGGATGGAGAGGAAGGTATTGCGATATCAAGATCAGAGCGGGTAATAGTAGACGTCGGAGCACAAGGACGCCACAGAGAAAGTGATAGAGGCAGCGATTGTTTACAAGTTAGAAAAGTAAATTTGTGATAATTGACGATTTTTGATAATAAAATTGCGAAATTTCCTTTTGTTTGATTTAAACTTACTTAACTCTAGTTCCACTGAGCAATCTGCTTATTATGTCACTCCTGTCTAAGCTTAATTTCGTCTTAGAAATATTTTTTAACAAATTTTTTATTCAAAAACTTAGATTTTGTAAGTTTTTCTTTCAGAAGATTTGTTTGGCGGCCGCACAACCCGTGACAATTCGTTGGTTAAACTTTCTTACTTCAGGCTGATTTCATATAATTTGCTTTACAGTTGTGGTGTAAAAACACAAGATAGTGCAAATTTGTCTTGCATTATTTGGCTCTTATTACTTGTGTAAGATTTATTTTTATTACAGTTGACTCTGCTTATTTCTCCTCCACACATCCACTCAAGCATTTAATTTATAAAAATGTTCTTCAGCCAAAGTGAGATTTCTGAACGCACGAAAACTTCTCTGAACTTCTCTGAACGTGACATTTTCTTTTTGAAATTAAATTTTTAATAAATTCAAATCAACATCAACTTCGTTCACAGAAAGAAAGATCTTCTGTATTAATAGTCAAGTCGCGCAGTTGATAGAAGACAAAACCGGAATAAAAATGTACATTACTATTAAGAACCTTCAGCAGCAAACAGTGAAGATCGAATTCGATGAATCGCAAACGGTAATTGTGCAATTCATTTAATTTAAAGCTTTCTAGGTTAATGAACTCTTGTTTTCGCGGATATTCGTCCGCGCTTTTCTCACATCAGGTTCAAAAGCTTAAGGAAAAGATCGAATCAGAAATGGGAAAAGAATATCCAGCAGCATCACAAAAGCTAATCTATGCTGGTGAGTAATAATTTCGGCGACGCAAGTTATTGTTGTTATTATTGTTTTTCTCAATCAGCGGTAGATTTTCGTGATTAAAATGAATTTTCTTTGTTCTTCTTTTTAAGGATGTATACTCGAAGACGAAAAAATTGTGTCGTCTTACAATGTTGATGAAAAGAAATTCATTGTTGTGATGGTGAAAAAAGCTGCAGCTCCTTCATCTTCAGCAGCAACAACTCCCGCAAAGGAGGAGGCTAAAGCCACAACGACTGAAGCAAAGGAGGAGAGTTCACAAAAAGCAGCTTCAACTACCTCAACGCCGGTTAAAGTTGATACGCCATCAGCCGCAGCTCCGTCTGCATCGCCTCAAGTTGCACAAGCAGAGTCTAACTTGGTGATGGGTGAAGGATACAACTCAATGGTCCAGAACATAATGGAAATGGGATATGATCGCGAAGCAGTAGTTCGTGCTCTTAATGCTAGCTTCAACAATCCAGATCGCGCTGTTGAATACCTTATCACAGGAATTCCAGAACAGGCTCTTCAAGATCGTCCAGCACCAGTTGGAGGCAATGAACAGAGTGGAGGAGAATCGAGAATTGCAAACCCAGCTCCAGCAGCAGCAGCTGGAGAGAGTGGAGGAGATGACTTGAGTCCTCTCGAATTCTTGCGTGGACAAGCCCAGTTTAACCAAATGCGTAGCGTCATCCAACAGAATCCTGAGATGTTGAACGCAGTTTTGCAACAAATCGGTCACACAAATCCAGCCCTCTTGCAGTTAATTTCTGAAAATCAAGAAGCTTTTGTCAACATGCTGAATGAGTCAGAGGATGGGCGACAAGCGCCTGTCGGTGGTGATGAAGATAGAGGAGGTTTTGGTGGCTTATTGGATGTTGGATCAGTGCCGGAATTCTCTCAACAAGATCGTGAAGCTATTGAAAGAGTAAGTTCCTCTTTTAGTTATTATTTAATTGCTTTTTCTAACATAAAACTATTTTTTAGTTAAAAGCCCTCGGATTCCCTGATGAACTTGTTGTCCAAGCTTATATTGCCTGCGAGAAGAACGAGAACCTCGCTGCCAACTATCTTCTCTCCTACACGGACTAATCTACAACCCTTCAACCAATTCAGCAAGCCCCTGAACACAAAAAAAAACTTCTTTAAAAAGATATTGGCGCTAACACCAAGAAAATCCATTCAAAAAACTCTTGGAAATTTCACGCATGTAATTAATACGAGCAAGAGTAATTGACAGTCGTAGGGTGGAGATTATAATATTAATCCTGAAGGATTTTTCGCCGCATAACATTATACTTTTCTTCTTCAAACTTAAAAACTTTTTTTACATTCATTTAATGAAACTGTGGAAAAGTGCGGAAAATTCTCGGGAAGAAGTTTGTGCTTGACTAGTTTTTCCCTCTTCTTGCTTCATGAATATTCTTTTACTACTTCTCGGTTTACATGAATTATGTTAAATAAAAATGGAAAGAAAATTCAACGAATTTTTTCGAGTTGTGCTGAGCTGCTATCCCCGATTTCAACGTAATTTTCTACGCCGCTGCTGCTAAAAAAAATAATTCCGTCACGATCGAAATATTTGCTACCACAAAAAATTGAATTTTATTAGTTTAGAAGCATTTTTAAATAATAAATTTATTGTTAATCGGTTGATAGCTTAAATGTCTTAATGTACACTCCCACGCATATTCAAGTTACAGGTGAGAAATGTGAAAAATAATTAATTTGTTGGAGTTTCCAATTACGATGATTAATCGATGAGTGTGAGTGAAGAAAACGATAACAAAGACTGAAAATAAGTCGAGAATGAGCAAAGGAGCCATCAGGTCATAACAATACTGATCAACTTTAGGGAAATTTCCTTTGCAATCTCAATAGAGTTCAAAGCTTTTGATTGATCAAACTCTGTGCATAGCGAAAAGACATACAATACCCAATAAAGATTAAAACTGTTTCTTGAAGCAAGTCGTAACGGGAACGCTCAGTAAGAAAGTTGAAGACGTTTGTCGATGAGCGAAAGAAAAAACTCCTCTAATTGAAATGAGAAAATCTATAAGAAAACCAGATTAAAAGGTGAAAACAGTTAATTTAGCTAACTCGATTATTGAAAGTGACCAAAGTGTTAAGTTCCAACTAACTCGAGATATCTTTGGGAAATCTCCGCTCCAAAAGACATGAGATTCGCTTGAAAGCAAACAAAGACCGCAAGAGGAATTCAATCGAAAGTTATTTCTCAGGCGAATCAAAATGCGAGCATTCGCGGTTGGCTAATGATTCACAAAGATGTTTAATTTATTAATAACTCGCTCACTGCTCTTCAAGTTCATATTCTGTTGACATTTCATCAAGAAACCTCTGCCACCTCGGCGTTTTGTAGAATAAACATTTTCGTGTTTTCACAAGTCATTTAATCTTAAAAGAGTCGATCATTTAAGGCGCATTCCATCGCACACCTTCAACGTCGCAAACTTCATAATAATCCAATCATCGGCACACTTTTTTTTCTCCTACAACTGTAAATCAGAATGATGTAAAAGAAAGAAACTGAAAGACTTACCGATGATTCAATTCGTCGGTGGTGTGATGTCACAGATGATTCGTAATGTCATTGTTATCATAATGAATTAGCTAAAAATAAACAAACAATTTTTTGAGTGCTGTGGTCTCCCATTCTTCGATAAGGAAACTTTTTAAAAAGTCAGGAAGTTCATGTCGATTTTACATAAATAATAAAATTCAAGGTTGTGTGAACCATGAGAATTGAATGAACCACGATTTTAAAGCTCTACACAAACGATGCGAAGCATAACGCATATAGAAAAGAATTCGTGGCACGCAAGGCGTGAGATTTTCTCTGCAACTCGATTTAAAGTGAAGGTGTTGAAACATTGATGGCTTTATTCTTTCTTTAAGCCTCGCTGCATTTCTTACGATTAAAGAAGCTGCCGTAAAATGTTTGCTAAGATCTAATCTCCTCACAACGGAAGCGGCTGCATTAATCATATGTGATCACGCCACTCTTAATATGAGAGTTTGCATTACATTGAGGACAAATGTTAGACTACAAAGCGAAGCGAGTTAATCTCAAACTTCCGTTACGAACGATCAAGTTCATTGGTTATTTTTACGGCTGATCAATTGAGCTCCCGAACACATTCCATAAGTGCTTACAGCTGACTGAAAACTCTTCACAATTTTCACAAGACCGTAGCGCAATTAAATTGCAAAAGCGGTTCGTTGATGTCGAAATTTGAAACTCAAAACATTTAATTTTCCGGTGCATCAAGTTTTTTGCAATGCGGCACGAAATTCATTTGTGATTTCTTTTTAGTTCAACGCGCCAAAGGTTTGCTTCTCAAAGGCAAAAATGGCAGCAACAATTGCTTCACGACAATTGCTCTGGGTAAAGAGAAATACCAGACGTCGATCAAAGATAGCGCTCCCTCGAACGTTGAGTGGCATGAAGAGTGCGAGCTGTAAGTGATTGATTTTTAATTCTTTTTTAAGCCATCACATTACAAAATCATTTAATTTTTAGCTCTATTCCAACGCAAGGAAACCGAGCCGAGCTGGTGTTGACATGTTTGCATCACAACAACTTCGGAATTGATGAGTTTCTCGGGCAAGTGACGCTTCCACTGAACGGGTTCGATCAATTCGAACGTCCCAGATCGCGATGGTATAAGCTGCAGAGCAAACCCGGCCACGACAAGAAAGACAAAGACAGAGGAGAGTTAGAAGTGCGAACGTCGTTTACAGTTAAAGCTGGTTCCTTGAGTGACTTAAGCAAAAAAGACAAAAATAAATCGTCGAACAATGTCTCTGGCGGAGTCGGCGGAAGTTTGTTGTCATTAGGAACACTTGAGAAGAGAAAAACTTTAAAAAAATTTGCGAAGTCGCTTGGATCTAAAATGCACGTTACTGGCAAGAAAAAGAAAGACAAGAACGAAGACGCTGACTCTTATTCGGGAAGCTTCTCAAGCATCGGGACTCCAAACATGAGCATCAAAAACAGCCGCAACATGGGCAATTTTGGAAATGCAGATCCTGGCGTCATTAGTGAAGATGAAGATGAATTTGTTTTCGACAATTTATCTCACAAGAGTTCGGGAAGTTCGTTAAACGTTCGCCCGAAGACAAACAACTTGGTTATAACAGGAAACGAAGATTCAAATCTATCCAGATCATCAGCTACGTTGCCGCCAATGAAGCCGCCACGAAACATGAATGATACGCCAACGAAGGATTTGAAGGAATATAATGAGTGGGAAGCAAAGTTGTATGGAAAGAAAGATCTTGTGCAAGGCAGCACAGACTCGCTTAAGAGGAGATCGTGGGAGAATTCTCGAGTTCCCCTCAACACTGAAGATAGCGCCAAGGAAAGGGAATTGGAGCCGACAATTGAAGAAAAGTCGTTTGATCGAATTTCACTGTCAAGTAGTCCAACAGCTCCAGCAACTCCAGTCACAGTAAAGAAACAAGAATACAATCCATTTGATGAGAAGCCACGACCACTTCCACGTTCTCACACGGCAGTTGAACCATTCACAGATCTTGATGCGGACGACGATCAGCCAAACATTTCGCCAATCTCCTTGAAGAAAGAGAAACAGGAAAAGCCTGAAAAAGAAAAGTCCGATAACATTTTCTCCAAAAAGTGGAACAAATTCAAGAAAGATTTAAAAGATTCGCCGGCTAAACAAGACGAGCAGATAAGAAATCAATACAACAAAACCATGGCCGGTAATGGTGGCGAGAGAATCATAATCGGAGGCGATAACATGTTTAATAATCAGCCTTTCGTCGAAAAGAAAGTTGAAGTTTCAAAGGAAATCTTGGCAAAATACGATGGAAAGTCGAAAGAAGTGAGTGATGAAGATTTGTTAATTAAAATAAATTTTCTTAATTTTTATTTTCTTATTCAGGAAATAATGAAAATTGCACACAATTTGGAGAATGACTTGGTTCAGCAACGTCAGAAGAATAAGGAATTGGAAGATTATCTTGACTTGTTGCTACTCCGTGTCATGGAAACTCATCCAAGAATTCTTCAGAATCCTTTTCAACAGCGTCATCTTAAGCAAAGGTGAGGAATGTCTATGACAAATCATTTTAAATCTAACAAAATCTCTTTTCTTCAGCAGTGGATGAATATAACGACTCTCACAGCTTTCTGGTGAATCACAGCCGCCTTCCTATCTACAATGGTGCCTTTAAAATAAATCTTTCTGTTGATCAAACTGCGGCCTTCAAAAAATCAATAATTTTAAGCTTTAAACGTTACTGCAATGAGAAGATTCGCTTAGAAAACGGAAATCAGTTGTTGCACTGAGGTTGTTACTTAAATTTTATACAAAAAGACATTTTACAACTCACAGATCTTCAGTTTGTTCGTTTCCTGTTGCTACGAAAGAACAAGTCGTTTCATCCCCATTCCGTTAAGCAATGAATCCACTAACTGCACCTTTTATGCAATCGCAAAGAAATTCGTCATATTTGTGTAACTGTCATTGAAATTTACGACGAAATCTGTGAAAACTTAATTTATTTCAAATGTCATGCAAGATTTTATCAAATCATTTTAATCAATAAAACTAATGACCCTCAAAATAATTTTTAAATCGTTCTCGTCTTTCGTCAATAGGCGATTTCTCTCTCGAGACAATTGTCGACCGTTTAGCAGAGAGCCCAGCATGTGTTCGCCACTCGAATATCCACCACATGTAGCAGACGTGCCACATGAACCAAATTTTCTTAAATGGTATATAAACAGCAATTCAAATAAACAATTACATTCAATTGTTTTTTTAAATGAAAGATTTCTTATAACGACTACAACTTGCGATTCAAAAATACAAAATAATCCTTTTTAATTTGATTATTTGTGTGTCGAAGAAACCAGTCTCTGACAGATTCAAAGTGCGTTGCATTTTGGCGTGAATCTCTTTCACTGGCGACGTGGAAAATTTTCCACAATTTTATTACTCAAATGATTTAAGAACATTGACTGACCGTTGTCAATGTTTTTCTCTTCGTTCGTTCCTTCTTTTCTCTGAACACATGTTGTTATTCACGAAAGCCTTGAGCACTGTCTGGCACTATCAACAACAACAATGTATGCTTAGTCGACATATGTCGAGAAATCAAGGCTCATGATAGCTCAAAATGAAATCGTCTTCAGACATAAATAACATAAGCGTCAGAAATAAATATTTTGGCGCTGAAATTTTCGAGGTGGTGCCAATGAGACTGGTGAACTTTAAAATTAAATGTCAACTAAATTATGAAGATCTAGAACAAAGCGAAGTTCATTTTGCAACTTCATCATTTTCGATGTTATTACTCAATTAGAGAAATTTAGTTTCTGCTGTTTCTTTCCGTAAGTCAATTCATCATTGAATCGTCTGATTATCTCAACGACGCTACACTGAAAGAAAATTCTTCTTGGAGTCTCGTTCATAAGATTTCTCTTCGGGTTTTCACATATTCGTTCGTTTATGTTGAGCGTGACTCGAACGCAATTCACAATTCTCTCATTTTCTCTTTTGCCTTGATCGCTTCGTGTCGTCTTGAGAATATTTTCAGTTGAAATAAGAATCCCGAAGTGATCAGACGTGTCACCGATTTTGTTGTCAGTGATAAAAGATCAGCTTGAGGAGAGAAAAATAAATAAATCAAAAGCAAACACTTGATGCCTCGAATCATCTCCGATTATCGTTCGCATAAAAGTCTCAAGAAAAGAAAAAGTGACAAAGTTCTTCAAATAAATAAAATATCGTGAAAATCTTTTCGAACGAAGCTTATTCCGTTTCGAGGAAAAACAGTTTTGACATCCGCTACTCGCTTTCAAATTCGCATTCGCTCGCTGCCAAAAATCATTCAAACTTGAATCGAAGGAAATTATTAAATCGAAGGAAAATCTAATGTTATTCAAGCCATAAAAAGTTTCTGTTGCTCCATCGAACTTCCGATTGGAAACGTGACGTGAATGGAAAGTCAATTGACAAGCTCTAAGAATTAATAAAAAGAAAATAATTGTTTATGCAAGTGCTAAGAGTTCTGTTTATGGCCAGTGCATAATGCAAACGCTGAAAGTTCATTAAAACATGAAAATCATCGACAACAATTAAACTTTAAAAGCAGAAGCCGCCGCAAACAGAAGAAAACACAAAAATGGATTATTGTGAAAACTGTTCGAGAAATGTGAGTTTCCAGAGACAATCGAAATCCTTTCAATAAATTTCTTTGATTCAAGCCGATGATGAGCTGGCTGAAGTGAAAACTCGAAACATTTTGTTTATTTAAGAAAATCTTTCCTTCGTCTGCAAAATGTTTTTGAAAGCCAAACAGAACAAATCGTGAAACTCTCCACACGAACTCAAGAAAATCTGATCGCGTAATGATAAACAGCATGAAAGGAAATCCTCTCGAGTTTCGATCTTTGAGCTGCGATAAGCAAAAGATTTCTTCTTCCAAAAATTATTATTCATGACAAATCACCAAACTCTCGTCGCCTTCACGAACATTTTCAAATGTAATCGCTGATCTCGCGCTCAAAAGTCGATGAAAATAAAAAACAAAATCGCGAGTCCACGACTTCTGATTATTGAGACGTCACCAAAAAAACTTTTTTCGGCGCTCGATGATTTATCGACGACTAACTTGAGTAAATTAGTTGCGATGTTGTTCCCGAATTGATTGCGTTATCAAACAAATTGTAACGACAAAATAAAACGTTCAACAAGATTTTTACGCTTACCCTTTGAACTCAAATGTTTGTCGTTGATTCAAAGAAATTTTTATGATCCGCGAAAATATTTTTTCATTGGAAACAAAGTTTCATGTGAATATTGCAGAAAAGATCTTTTCTCGTTGTGTTTACAATTTCTGACGCGTGGAAAAGGAAAACACATTAAAAAGAAAATGGAGCGGCGAACAATTGGCTTCGCAACAAATCGTAAAAATTAATTTTCATGTAAGCAAAGCAGGAAGAGCCGAAAAGTCTCATTGCCAAAAGTTCAATCACGATCGATTCCGTTTAAATTAACTGGCACATCCTTTAGCGACTCCGAAGGTTTCAGTTTCCTCTTTCCCCAAAAATATTTCTTCAACGGAGTTATCGAGCGCCTCCAGAATTTTCAATGAACTCTTTGACCATAAAAATATTTTTTAATTTATTCGAAGCAATTAAAACTTCCTGTTGTCAAATTGAGTTTTCACGTTCCTTGCGGTTTAGCTGACGCGTGTCAATCGCAAATTAAAGAATTTAAACAACGTGTTAACAATAATTTAATTGATTTCTCTTGTTAACTTTCAGTGGACATCAACGAACATCGACCACGATCGCACTTACCTCAATCAACATCAATCAAAATCATTCAGCAATCGACACGATTCAAGATGGAGATTGAACTTGGTCGTCTCATCGTTACTTTTAGTATTATTAGCATCGTTAATTCCACTTAGTTTAGCTTCGTCAACGTGCAGTCGACGAGAGTATTGGGACTCAGACCTCGACGAATGTGTTCAATGTACAAAATGTAATCAGCACGAGATTGTGATTCGGCCGTGTCAGCGACACATGGACACGGTTTGCAAGCCACTTAACACGATCGAAATTGATTGGAGCAAGTCAATGGCAACAGAGCCAAAGCTTCATCATCATCATAATCATCGAACGTCAGTCGAAGTCGCATCAGCTCAAACTGCATCGCTCAGCGAACAAGAAGAAGAGATTTGGGATTGGCAGATGGTCTCGTTGATTCTCGCGGTCGTTGCGTGTTTGATGTTTTTCCTTGGAACCGCTTTCATCTCGATTAACTACATTCGACAGTGGAGAAAGATCAAGAAGCAATTCGACAACGGTGAGTCTCTAACAAAACTTTCTAATCCCATCCAAAAACAAATCAATCACAATCAGAAGAGTTTAGCATAAAAATTGATTTCGATTGATATCAGCGATCTTTTCTAAACAAAACTCGTTTAAAAGCTAATCAGATTTGTTAAAGAATTAGTTAAGCCATTAAGTCATTGATTGCGACACGAAACATCTGAAGAAGTCGATAAATTCTTATCAAGATCTTATTTGAGCAGTCAGAGAAGCCTGAAACAAATCTTTAAGTTGTTTCGATTTTGATATCGCACAGACCAATGAATGATCTTAAACTCTTAGGAAAACGGATGAATCGACTCTCTCCATGAGTTTCCTGAGTTTAATCGCCTGCGATTTATCAAAACCTTCAAGAGAACGCAAATATTTATTCGCTAAATTAATTTATTAAGTCTTTTCGTGAATTTCCCAAAATTTCAATAACAAAAATATTTTCGAGGAAAACATTTCTCATCATTGTTCATACCCGAGAGTTAATTGAAGTATTAGGGAGATCTCTTGTTCAATTAAGAAGTTCAGTGTTCACTGATTAAGTGATAATGTGACACATTCAATTAGATTCATTCTCCGATGTCTTCATTTAGTTTTTGGGGTGGAAGAAACAAATTGAAACGATGATCAGAGTTAGAGGAACTTCCTTCATCCGTTATCGGAAACTTGTTTCATTGAGTTTTCTATTTCCGGAGAGACGAGAGTTAATTGACGTTCTACTTTCAATGATCGCTTCGAAAAGAAGGAAGAAGAGTTTTAAAATTAAACGAATCGTCCCACAAATTCGAGAAGACAAGCAAATGAAGCAAATTTCAATTTGTTAAATGTCACTCGAACTTGATGACGTCAAAGTGAAAATAAATTTAAGTTTTGAGATCATCACCGTTCAAAACAAAGATTCTTGGATCATCCTTTGAATAAAAGTTCGTTACATAATTTTTATTTCGGAGAGGAAGTCAAATGTGCTTCTTGTCATACGAAGCGACAAATGTTTGGTTCCATGTTCACCATTTCTGACAGGAAACTGATTGAAAGAAAAGATTTTGTGACTCGAAGTCAATGTCGCTTACGAAACAAAAGTTCCTCGCGATTCGAAACACGTGAAGATGATTTCTGAGAACATTTGCGTGTCGATTCGCTCTTAACACGAAGCACATTTCAGTAAGAAAACATTTGGCTTGGAAACCAGAACATCTGATGGATGAGCAAAAAGGTTTTCTAACAGAAAAGATCAAATTGCAAAGAGCAAACGAAATGCAAAATGATTTTGAGTTTAATTTTAGCTTCGAGAAGTTCATGAAAAAAGATTTTAAAAATTGACGAGAAACAAAGAAGAAAATTTCAGCAGCAACGTTCACGCAATTAATTATCTCACTGGCTTTCCATTAAGGAAACAACTTTTCTCTTCTCGAATTGATGGATTGACTTGGTCAATTTCTTCTTGATTTTGCTGTCAAATCGAATTAAAGCGAAGACGCACATGTTGATCATTAGCTGAAAACTGAAACGATGTGGTTGACTTGAATCTCAAGTTTTATGATTAGAGAAACTTCTCAGTTTTTGCAGTTAAACTTCTTGAAGGTCTCTTGTTGTAGTTTTGTTTATGGTTGAGTGAAGAACATGATCCTTAGCCATTAATTATTCGTTGGCTTCTGGTTTGTGACAACTTAAAAGTTAAACACGAAAAATATTTTCTCGTTGAATTTATGAAGATTTCTTTTCTTTCGCAGACATCGAAGGATTATCGCAGCAACTAATGGCACGCCTAGCGATGCCACCACTCGAGAGTTCAACGATATTCATCGACGATCCGTCCACTAAACGAACTGCACTCGGCCCGAGACAAATCGAAGTACGTTGTGTTTATTTAGAAGATATTTTAGGTAAGCGTTTGATGTTTGTTGCAACAATTGACTTTGATTCGTCAGAAAGTTCTAAACTTAATTCGATTTTAACCAAAAGCGAGTGTGGGAAAATGTTTTTCAATCATTGACTTGACAGTGAAATGTAAAAATTGTTAATCAGTAAAAATGTTTGGGCTATGGATTTAATTGAATTAACTTAACTCGCCCGTGATTTGATTTAACGAGTTCACTTCACGAACTGTGGAGAAATTGAAGTTTTCATCTAAGCTTTTTCGTTTTGTGTAAACAAATTTTATTGCATGATTCTAACGAGCAAGCAACGAGGCTTGTTAATAAAAAGAAATTTAATATTTTATGTAAAACTGCGAAGTTTCAAAATGCGAGGAAATGATTTTGTTTTATGAGATCATTGGTTGAACTTCAACTTCATTGTCATCCCTGATAATAAATTGGATCCATGGCATCACTGTAGCCACTCTTGCGTACACTCCTGGGAAATTCGGTCGGGCACAACCATAACCCCAACTAACGACACCAATTAGTTCCCTGGTTTCGGTAATAATGATTGGTCCGCCACTGTCACCTTGACAAGCATCTCTGCCTCCCTCTTCATATCCAGCGCACATCATTCGATCAGTAACTTCAATCGAGAAATCCGCGTAAGCTTCCCTGCATTCGTCAATGTGAACTTTCGGAACATCAACAGCTCTCAAGATCTCTCGCGATTCTGCAGCGTTTTGTGTGTTTCCCCAGCCAGAAACTGTGCAATATGTGCCAGCTTTGACTTCATTATTGAACTCGGGGAGTTCAACTTTGCCGATTTGTGGAGTTGAAAAGTCAAAACTGTCACTAATTTTCAAGATTGAGAAATCGTAGTCGAGCGATCTCGAATTGTAGCTTGGATGTTGTCTGATTACTGCAACCTGATGGAGAAAACCTCCATCTCTGAATTCATTTGATCCAACTCGAAGTCGAAAGTTTTCAGGAGCAAGTCGGTCAGTGCAATGAGCAGCAGTTAAACAATAACTTTTCGAAATGATGACCGCGCCGCAAAAGGGTGATGATCCTAAAAGTAACGCGGCTTGAAAGTTGAAGTCTTCGATTTCGACTGGAACTCCTCCGACAATTCTTCCACTGTTAGCAAATGGAATCATGAAGGGATTGCGTTGATATGAACGATCAGTCAAAGGACTTGAGATGATGAAGGGCACAAAGGCCACGAAGAAAATTGAAGCGATGAGTTTGACCATTTTATTTTCACTTTATAATTTTGAAGTTTTAATTTTCGCTGTTGAAATATTTTTGATTGAAATGAATTCGATTCGTTGCCATTTATACAAAAGTTCTGTCTCGTGTAACAATGACATTTGGCTACCGAATTATTCTGATAAGATTACAGCAAATATATGCCCATGTTGGTTCCTTTCTTTTTCTTTCAATTGGGAAGTAAAAATGTGCAACGAAAATATTCTGATTCATTTTCTTTATCAGTTTAAGTCCATGGCGAATTAAACAAAAATCAACGAAAAGTGTAAACCACTTATCTTATCCAATATCTGGGACAATGAGCTCGCAATGAGCGAATGTTTGAAGCTTCAATTGACTTTGATTCGGCGGAAAGTTTTAAAGTTAGTTTAAAAATGTTTTTCAAATCAATCACTTGATAGTAAAATGTAAAAAGGTTGGAATATGAATTTAATTGAATTAACTCAACTTGCCCGTGATTTGCTTTAACGAGTTCACTTCACGAGCTGTGGAAATTTTTGAGATTTTCATCTAAGCTTTTTCGTTTCGTGTAAACAAATTTTATTGCATGATTCTAACGAGCAAGCAACTTGGCTATTAATAATAGGAAAATGTTTAAATGTTCAATGCTCGATTTCATATAAAATTGCGCAGTTATAAACTGCGAAGAAATATTGTAAACGATTTCTGTTTTCATGATTGAGCAGACAACTAATTAAGCTTTACTGCTTAAACTCCTGATCTTTCTTTGATCCAATCTCGTGCCGCTGCGACTCGAGAATAAACCCCAGGATATCCAGCGATTGCACAACCGTAGCCCCAAGAAACTACTCCAACGAGCTTATCACCTGATACCAAAGGCCCGCCCGAGTCTCCTAAAAACAAATTTTATTTCAAACATTTAAAATATTTCAAATCATTGAACAAACCTTGGCAAGCGTCTTTGCCTCCGACTTTGTATCCAGCACAAATCATTCTATCAGTAACTCCACCAAAGCTTTTATACGCGATATTGCAGTCTTCTTGATTGACAGAGGGAACGAATGCCGCTCGTAATTTATCGCGAGACTCTTGAGAGTTTTGAGTATTTCCCCAGCCAGTAACCAAACATAACGAATCATCTTCGACTGGCTCATCTTGCGATGGAAGAGCGATCGGTGAAATTGATTCCGAGAATGTCAGAGGCTCGGCAAGTTTCAGGAGTGAAAAGTCAAAATCGATCTTTGAGTAATCAAACTTTTCGTGTTGAAGAATTTTCTCGACTTTCACTACAACTCCTCCACTCTTATACAAGTCAGAGCCAGCTCTGATTGTTAGACTCGACACAGATTGACCTGATGTGCAATGAGCTGCAGTCAGAATGAAGTTTTCTGATATCACAGATCCTCCGCAAATATGAAAATTGCGAGTTTGAAGAGAGATTTGATATGGCGCGTCTTCGATTCCTACTGGAAGTCCTCCAACAATTTTCCCGCCGAACGGAAAATATCTCGGACGAACCATGGGAGTTGCGATGATCATCGGAATGATGAGAGCTAAGATGACAGCTTTCCACATTTTCTTGAATTATTTCACTGCAATGTTCTCGACTATTAGATCGATTCAGACGATTCAAACTTGATTGTTTTGATTTCTTCGATTGCTGTCATTTTATATGAAAATCTTTTATTAAAACTTAGCAATCGACCTGATATCATTGATAAGAAAACTAGGGAATTGTTATTTCGCACTTGAATTCGACTTAGTTACGGAAGTGTCCTTATCTTGTTTGTTCTTAGAAATGAAAGAGATCGTGTCATTGATATGAGTTAAACAGGAACGGGGAATGTCTGCTGCTGCCCTGAGTTGACGCAGCTCCTGTGCAATTTTCTGCAGAATCGACATTGTCGCAATCAGAATTCCCTGCACGAACTAAATTTCAAAGAACTCTCAATCAGATTTATTCGAATTCCAAAGAATTAAAGCCCACGATCAAAATACAAATTGATTTTAATTTCGAATATTTTTCTCTCGTTTCAGCTGACAAGGAGTCAATGAAAGAACCTAAAGCAAGCATCCACAAGGGAAATGTTTATATCAACGATCATTCGTAATCTGAATATTTTGGAGATATTTATCAAGAAGTGAATGATTTGCCAACTTTAGTGGTTGGCTCAGCTCGCGATGCGACGAAAGCAAATGAAAAAGTTCGTCCACGCTGATTGATTTATTGTGTCAGAACAAGTAACGAAGCAGAAAAAAATTGTGCAACGATATTTTCTGTTGATTTATTCATTCTGGCGATAAATGTTACTTAACTCTTTAAGTTTAAATTGAAAAAGTCTTGTAAATAAAGAGAAAACATATTTTTTGAAACTCGTTGGTTTGAATTTATTTTCAGTAATTTCGCTTGAAGGTTTTTCGCTGAAGTGTCACGTAAAGTGACGAGAATTCGCTGTTTTTTGAGCAGAAGCAGTTGCTTCGTTTTGTTTTAAAATTAGACGCGGTTCAATTACCCATCAAGAGTTGGAACGAAACGGACGGAATAAGAAAGTTTGCAACGCATTAGCGTCTAAAATAAGAAAACCGAGAAAGGAGTTGAATGTTTTGATTTAATTTGTTGTTTAAGCCTTCCTCGTCTTCTTTATCTTTTGGTTAGCTCACGAGAACATCTGGAAGATGCAAAAGGAAATATTTACTAAACTCGCAACCGAAATTAAAATTCAGAGTTAAGAAACATTTGAGCAGCTCACAAACTTTTCATCACGCAATTAATTTCATTGAGTAAAACTGCAGCAGTCGAGAGAAATCCAACAAATTGCCGTAAAATGAATTCAAGTGCATTTACTCTCACACTACTCGTTGAGCGAGTTCATGCATTTTCAGAAACATAAACAATTTCTATTAAAAGATTCATTTACACAACAGAAAAATAAATTTCCAGTTGATGCCTCTAGCTTTCCTATTATAAATCGAGTGCAGTTCATGATGTCGCTATAAATATCTTTTCCCCTTGCTCAATGCGTCTGGAGCGAGTCATGATCTTTAACATGTTTGGAGAATGCTAAAGACTCGAGGTGCATCATTGAGTTTGAAAGGTTAATTATTGAGAAGTCTTTCGAGATAACAAATTGCCACTTGAAGAGATTTTAGGAAAACTTTCCCACACAAACCGAAAGAGAAGATCAAACGTGAGTCTCCGACAATTTAAATTATGGGAAGATTAGAAGCATTTAAGTTAATCTAATAATGAAATTATAAGAGTTTTACTGACTCGTTTGATCTTTCAATTAATTCTCTTGAAGACGCACGAACATCAAAAGTCCTTTTATTACTCAAAAGTTTTTATTGAGCGACATCCTTGAGAAGATAAACCTCGATCTGTATATCGAATGTTCTGTTAAAACTCTTCTTTCTCATATCATCATCAGTTTGAAATCTGTTTCGTCATACGAGCAACTGCAGTCGTACATCAACATGTAGCACGTGTTTGCTTTAAAAATAAACTTTTCGAACCAAAAAAACTGTTTTTTATCGTCGGCTTGTTTTGTTGGAAGTGAAAAGCTAAGCGGGATTTATGAATTGAATTACCTTTTCTTTAACTAAACATTTCCTTTCCGATGAAAGAAAGGCACGTGATTGAAACAAGAGAAACGCTTCGATGTGCCATTGACGATCATGCTAGAAACACGATTCGGTTGTTAAGAGTTCTTCAAACATCAAATGCGATGCGGCTTGTGCCGTTCGCGGGGTGTCTTGAGTCTTGGGACAGGAAGGAAGTCGAAGGAAGGAAAAAATAATTCATGCGAGCTACGAAGAAATTCTAAATGAGTGTGGAAAGTGAAGCGTGAGCGTAAGAGAAAGATTGATCAAACACATGAATGAATGAACAGATGCAACTTTCTTGCGATCATCGTCGTCGCATAAAGGAGATTCATTCATAAATATTTTTGCTGGAATGCTCAAGAGGAAATTCATAATCTCGAATCTAAGAAACACAAGCCAACTCTGTTAATTCTATTAAGACCTCATTAGAGTTGATTGACATGAGCCACACAGTTCAGTTCTCGCATTTTTGTCAAGCAAAACTATCGAGTTACTCAAAAAAAGAGAAAACGATTTCCGCCCACACTTTCTTTTCAATCTGCCATGAACTACTCTTTTGCTATTAGTCTTTTCCGTCAGTTCTCATTGCTCTGATGCCAACATTTTGTTCTAGAAATTCAAGACAGCTCGTGGAAATAATTTACCTTACAAACATTTTAAGTTTCCTAAACAAGACAAAGGAACGAATAAAAATCTCAAATATTCAATTTGAATCGCTGCACGATGACGCTCCTTTCCCGAGAAACACAAATCAATTTGCATTTTGGTTGTCGACAAATTTGTATTGCTAACCGTAATGTTCGACTTTAAGCTCCGACTGAGCCAATAAATTTAATTTAATTCTCGAACGTTCGTTTAGGAATTCGAGAGTTGCAATATTTATTGCTTTGCTCTTTGTGATCATTTCGAATCAGGCAAGTTAACTCGTTCGACTTCATGTCACGTCGAAGACGAAAATCAAAATCATGAGTTTTGTAAATTATCAGCCGCAAACATTGTCGTTAGATATTTTGAAACAAACCGAGTCGCCTGTTAGGATTTGGAATGTTAATGAGGCGACAAAAGTTGCTTCTGTTTAAGTGACTAGAGGCTTGCTTTTGAATCGTTAATAGATTTTCCATTTTAAACGAAGGCTTACTCGTGACTACGATAGTTAACTAAAAATATGTTTGCGAAGTTTTCTGAAAGGAACAAAATTGAAAATCAAACTTTTGTTTTATGATAATTTATTTCTGATATTTTTACATTAATTGCACTGTTGCCGAATTAAGATTTTTACAGATTTTATTATTGGGCCTCGATATATTTACAAAATATTCCTCCCAACGTAGCCATCTGGCTTGATTCTGTTTTAGAAAAGCTCCGAGATTAGAAGCAGATGATGAATCTCATTATTTTCACGTTAATTTCCTCGCATAAATATTTTCTTCATTTTGAAACTAATTAAGTGAAACAACTGCCGATGAATCATGTCGGCTTGTGCCCAGACGAGATATGATGCTGCTGCTTAGTGTGATCGTTGATGTAAACATTTTTCTGGTGACCAGCTGGAGGTTTACTGTTGAACTGATCTTTCAAGGAATCTTTTCCATCTGCAACAAGAGAAATAAATTATCGTTAATTACTTCCAAAAGTCAAACTTGTAATGATAATAAATGTGTGAGCGATAAAAGTTCTTCTTCAGAAAGGTCAGTGCAAGCACATTGTCCCAGATATTGGATAAGATAAGTGGTCTGCACTTTTTATTGATTTTTGTTTAATTCGCCATGAACTTAAACTGATAAGAAAATGAATCAGAATATTTCGTTGCACATTTTAACTTCCCAAATGAAAGATAAAGAAAGGAACCAACATGCGCATAACTTTTCTGTAATCTTATCAGAATAATTCGGTAGCCAAATGTCATTGTTACACGAGACAGAACTTTTGTATAAATGGCAACGAATCGAATTCACTTCAATCAAAAATATTTCAACAGCGAAAATTAAAACTTCAACAAATAAAAGTGAAAATAAAATGGTCAAGCTCATCGCTTCAATTTTCTTCGTGGCCTTTGTGCCCTTCATCATCTCAAGTCCTTTGAGTGATCGTTCATATCAACACAATCCCTTCATGATTCCATTTGCTAACAATGGAAGAATTGTCGGAGGAGTTCCAGTCGAAATCGAAGACTTCAACTTTCAAGCCGCATTGTTTTTACGAACATCTCATCTTTGCGGTGCTGTCATCCTTACGAGGAGACATTGCTTTACTGCTGCTCACTGCACAGCAATCACTACTGCCATTGAAAACTTTCAAGTTCGAGTTGGAACAAATGAAGTCAGAAATGGAGGTTTTCTTCATCAGGTTGCAGAAATCAGACAACATCCAAACTACAACTCAAGGAATCTCGATTTCGATTACTCAATCTTCAAGATAGCGGACAGTTTCGACTTTTCAACTCCACAAATTGGCAAAGTTGAACTTCCAGAGTTCAATTATGAATTCGAAGCTGGCACATATTGCACAGTTTCTGGCTGGGGAAATACACAAAACGCTGAAGAATCGAATGAGATCTTGAGAGCTGTTGATGTTCCGAAAGTTCATATTGATGAATGCAGAGCAGCTTACGCAGGTTTGGTAGAAGTTACTGATCGAATGATGTGCGCTGGATATGAAGAAGGAGGCAGAGATGCTTGTCAAGGTGACAGTGGCGGACCTCTCATTGTAACTGGAACGAGAGTACTCGTTGGTCTTGTTAGTTGGGGTTTCGGATGTGCTCTACCGAATTTCCCAGGAGTGTACGCAAGAGTGGCTCCCGTTAAGCCTTGGATTCTGTTAAACATCAGAGATGACAATGAAGTTTAAGTTAAACCAATAATCTCATAAGAACAAAAATATTTCTTTGCATTTTGAAACTTCGCAATTTTACATTTTTTATTAACAAGCCTCGTTGCTTGCTCGTTAGAATCATGCAATAAAATTTGTTTACACAAAACGAAAAAGCTTAGATGAAAACTTCAATTTCTCCACAGTTCGTGAAGTGAACTCGTTAAATCAAATCACGGGCGAGTTAAGTTAATTCAATTAAATCCATAGCCCAAACATTTTTACTGATTAACAATTTTTACATTTCACTGTCAAGTCAATGATTGAAAAACATTTTCCCACACTCGCTTTTGGTTAAAGTCAAATTAAGTTTAGAACTTTCTGACGAATCAAAGTCAATTGTTGCAACAAACATCAAACGCTTACCTAAAATATCTTCTAAATAAACACAACGTACTTCGATTTGTCTCGGGCCAAGTGCAGTTCGTTTAGTGGACGGATCGTCGATGAATATCGTTGAACTCTCGAGTGGTGGCATCGCTAGGCGTGCCATTAGTTGCTGCGATAATCCTTCGATGTCTGCGAAAGAAAAGAAATCTTCATAAATTCAACGAGAAAATATTTTTCGTGTTTAACTTTTAAGTTGTCACAAACCAGAAGCCAACGAATAATTAATGGCTAAGGATCATGTTCTTCACTCAACCATAAACAAAACTACAACAAGAGACCTTCAAGAAGTTTAACTGCAAAAACTGAGAAGTTTCTCTAATCATAAAACTTGAGATTCAAGTCAACCACATCGTTTCAGTTTTCAGCTAATGATCAACATGTGCGTCTTCGCTTCAATTCGATTTGACAGCGAAATCAAGAAGAAATTGACCAAGTCAATCCATCAATTCGAGAAGAGAAAAGTTGTTTCCTTAATGGAAAGCCAGTGAGATAATTAATTGCGTGAACGTTGCTGCTGAAATTTTCTTCTTTGTTTCTCGTCAATTTTTAAAATCTTTTTTCATGAACTTCTCGAAGCTAAAATTAAACTCAAAATCATTTTGCATTTCGTTTGCTCTTTGCAATTTGATCTTTTCTGTTAGAAAACCTTTTTGCTCATCCATCAGATGTTCTGGTTTCCAAGCCAAATGTTTTCTTACTGAAATGTGCTTCGTGTTAAGAGCGAATCGACACGCAAATGTTCTCAGAAATCATCTTCACGTGTTTCGAACCGCGAGGAACTTTTGTTTCGTAAGCGACATTGGCTTCGAGTCACAAAATCTTTTCTTTCAATCAGTTTCCTGTCAGAAATGGTGAACATGGAACCAAACATTTGTCGCTTCGTATGACAAGAAGCACATTTGACTTCCTCTCCGAAATAAAAATTATGTAACGAACTTTTATTCAAAGGATGATCCAAGAATCTTTGTTTTGAACGGTGATGATCTCAAAACTTAAATTTATTTTCACTTTGACGTCATCAAGTTCGAGTGACATTTAACAAATTGAAATTTGCTTCGTTTGCTTGTCTTCTCGAATTTGTGGGACGATTCGTTTAATTTTAAAACTCTTCTTCCTTCTTTTCGAAGCGATCATTGAAAGTAGAACGTCAATTAACTCTCGTCTCTCCGGAAATAGAAAACTCAATGAAACAAGTTTCCGATAACGGATGAAGGAAGTTCCTCTAACTCTGATCGTCGTTTCAATTTGTTTCTTTCACCCCAAAAACTAAATGAAGACATCGGAGATAGAATCTAATTGAATGTGTCACATTATCACTTAATCAGTGAACACTGAACTTCTTAATTGAACAAGAGATCTCCCTAATACTTCAATTAACTCTCGGGCATGAACAATGATGAGAAATGTTTTCTTCGAAAATATTTTTGTTATTGAAATTTTGTGAAAATTACGAAAAGACTTAATAAATTAATTTGGCGAATAAATATTTGCGTTCTCTTGAAGGTTTTGATAAATCGCAGACGATTAAACTCAGGAAACTCATGGAGAGAGTCGATTCATCCGTTTTCCTAAGAGTTTAAGATCATTCATTGATCTGTGCGATATCAAAATCAAAACAACTTAAAGAAATTTATTTCAGGCTTCTCTGACTGCTCAAATAAGATCTTGATAAGAATTTATCGACTTCTTCAGATGTTTCGTGTCGCAATCAATGACTTAATGGCTTAACTAATTCTTTAACAAATCTGATTAGCTTTTAAACGAGTTTTATTTAAAAATGATCGCTGATCGCAATCGAAATCAATTTTTATGCTAAACTCTTCTGATTGTGATTGATTTGTTTTTGGATGAGATTAGAAAGTTTTGTTGGGTAAACTCACCGTTGTCGAATTCCTTTTTGATCTTTCTCCACTGTCGAATGTAGTTGATGGAGATGAAAGCGGTTCCAAGGAAAAACATCAAACACGCAACGACCGCGAGAATCAACGAGACCATCTGCCAATCCCAAATCTCTTCTTCTTGTTCGCTGAGCGATGCAGTTTGAGCTGATGCGACTTCGACTGACGTTCGATGATTATGATGATGATGAAGCTTTGGCTCTGTTGCCATTGACTTGCTCCAATCAATCTCGATCGTGTTAAGTGGCTTGCAAACCGTGTCCATGTGTCGCTGACACGGCCGAATCACAAACTCGTGTTGATTACATTTTGTACATTGAACACATTCGTCGAGGTCTGAGTCCCAATACTCTCGTCGACTGCACGTTGACGAAGCTAAACTAAGTGGAATTAACGATGCTAATAATACTAAAAGTAACGATGAGACGACCAAGTTCAATCTCCATCTTGAATCGTGTCGATTGCTGAATGATTTTGATTGATGTTGATTGAGGTAAGTGCGATCGTGGTCGATGTTTGTTGATGTCCACTGAAATTTAACAAGAGAAATCAATTAAATTATTGTTAACACGTTGTTTAAATTCTTTAATTTGCGATTGACACGCGTCAACAAAACCGCAAGGAACGTGAAAACTCAATTTGACAACAGGAAGTTTTAATTGCTTCGAATAAATTAAAAAATATTTTTATGGTCAAAGAGTTCATTGAAAATTCTAGAGGCGCTCGATAACTCCGTTGAAGAAATATTTTCGGGGAAAGAGGAAACTGAAACCGTCGAAGTCGCTGAAGGATGTGCCAGTTAATTTAAACGGAATCGATCGTGATTGAACTTTTGGCAATGAGACTTTTCGGCTCTTCCTGCTTTGCTTACATGAAAATTAATTTTTACGATTTGTTGCGAAGCCAATTGTTCGCCGCTCCATTTTCTTTTTAATGTGTTTTCCTTTTCCACGCGTCAGAAATTGTAAACACAACGGGAAAAGATCTTTTCTTCAATGTTCACATGAAACTTTGTTTCCAATGAAAAAATATTTTCGCGGATCATAAAAATTTCTTTGAATCAACGACAAACATTTGAGTTCAAAGGGTAAGCGTAAAAATCTTGTTGAACGTTTTATTTTGTCGTTACAATTTGTTTGATAACGCAATCAATTCGGGAACAACATCGCAACTAATTTACTCAAGTTAGTCGTCGATAAATCATCGAGCGCCGAAAAAAGTTTTTTTGGTGACGTCTCAATAATCAGAAGTCGTGGACTCGCGATTTTGTTTTTTATTTTCATCGACTTTTGAGCGCGAGATCAGCGATTACATTTGAAAATGTTCGTGAAGGCGACGAGAGTTTGGTGATTTGTCATGAATAATAATTTTTGGAAGAAGAAATCTTTTGCTTATCGCAGCTCAAAGATCGAAACTCGAGAGGATTTCCTTTCATGCTGTTTATCATTACGCGATCAGATTTTCTTGAGTTCGTGTGGAGAGTTTCACGATTTGTTCTGTTTGGCTTTCAAAAACATTTTGCAGACGAAGGAAAGATTTTCTTAAATAAACAAAATGTTTCGAGTTTTCACTTTTGCCAGCTCATCATCGGCTTCAATCAAAGAAATTTATTGAAAGGATTTCGATTGTCTCTGGAAACTCACATTTCTCGAACAGTTTTCACAATAATCCATTTTTGTGTTTTCTTCTGTTTGCGGCGGCTTCTGCTTTTAAAGTTTAATTGTTGTCGATGATTTTCATGTTTTAATGAACTTTCAGCGTTTGCATTATGCACTGGCCATAAACAGAACTCTTAGCACTTGCATAAACAATTATTTTCTTTTTATTAATTCTTAGAGCTTGTCAATTGACTTTCCATTCACGTCACGTTTCCAATCGGAAGTTCGATGGAGCAACAGAAACTTTTTATGGCTCGAATAACATTAGATTTTCCTTCGATTTAATAATTTCCTTCGATTCAAGTTTGAATGATTTTTGGCAGCGAGCGAATGCGAATTTGAAAGCGAGTAGCGGATGTCAAAACTGTTTTTCCTCGAAACGGAATAAGCTTCGTTCGAAAAGATTTTCACGATATTTTATTTATTTGAAGAACTTTGTCACTTTTTCTTTTCTTGAGACTTTTATGCGAACGATAATCGGAGATGATTCGAGGCATCAAGTGTTTGCTTTTGATTTATTTATTTTTCTCTCCTCAAGCTGATCTTTTATCACTGACAACAAAATCGGTGACACGTCTGATCACTTCGGGATTCTTATTTCAACTGAAAATATTCTCAAGACGACACGAAGCGATCAAGGCAAAAGAGAAAATGAGAGAAATGTGAATTGCGTTCGAGTCACGCTCAACATAAACGAACGAATATGTGAAAACCCGAAGAGAAATCTTATGAACGAGACTCCAAGAAGAATTTTCTTTCAGTGTAGCGTCGTTGAGATAATCAGACGATTCAATGATGAATTGACTTACGGAAAGAAACAGCAGAAACTAAATTTGCCTAATTGAGTAATAACAGCGAAAGAGATGAAGTTGTAAAATGAACAAGCTCTCTTTGTTTATTGCAAGTGCATCTCAAATTGTATTCAGCGCCAAAATATTCTTCATGACGCGGACATGAATTCCAAATTTCTTGTTTATGTCTGAAGATGGATCCGTTTAAAGCTATCATGAACCTTGATTTCTCTGCATATGTCGACTAAGCAAACATTGTTGTTGTTGATAGTGCCAGACAGTGCTCAAGGCTTTCGGGTATAGCAACATGTTTCATATGAGAAGGAAAAGAAGGAACGAGCGTTAAATAAGAAATATTGACAACAGTCGATTCATGATTTCAATTAAGATTTGAAAGAAGAAACTAAATTAGATTCGTATGAGCTCATCATACTTGAGATATTTCATCGATTAGTTTTCTTTTATTCATTTCCATTTATTCGATGTCCGTTGATATCAAATTTCAAACTCTAGCGACATCTTTTGTTGGGAAAGAGAATTATTTGAATTAAATTTATTTTTGCTCAGTCTGAATATTTGTTTTACTTACAAGCCTGATGTGAACACTTCCCTTCTATCTAGATAGCTTCATGATAAGCGGCGACCGACCCTTAATCGCGGGGGCTCAGCAAATCGCTGGAAAATGTGTTCATAATGAAATTATCCTTCAAAACAGAAAACAGATTATGCAAATGAAACATTTCCTTTCGCTCTCCTCCTCATTTTCCAGTTTAATAATTCAAACTGTTGCTTGAAGGACTTTTGAAAGATTTTTTCCTTCTTTGCATTTTTAAACGAATTTAATTTGAGAAGTAAGTATCTTGGGGGAAATAAAGATTTCTGAGGTTTGTCCGTTGAGTGTAATTATTGCAATTTTAATGATTTTTTTGTCATTTAATTAAATTGATTTATTTCCAGATCACGAAAATTTAATGAAGCTGCGCCTGATGAGAGATTAATTTATTTTACTTCGCGCTTGTTATCCTTTTGTATTCTCTTCCAGTGGACTAATGGTCACACATGGCCGAACAAGTGAACGAGGATTTTAAATTTCATAAAGCAATGTCGTGTTGCCTGTTTTTTTTTCGCACGATAATCCTCCCCCAGCATTTTATGAAATTTATCTTTTCCTCTTTCTCCGTCGGAATTCATTTCATTTCTCATAAGCCCTTCAACAGACATCGCACACTCACAGAAAAAGAGTTGCAAATGCTTCCGGTTGTTTGTTTCTAAGCTGGAAAATTTCGGTTCCGTTTAATTTCCTTTTCCTCCGAATGGAAATTAAATGACTTTATGATTTGAGAGCTCGCAGTGACCATCAAATGATATCGCATTTCATTTGTTGGTGGAATCCTCGAAGCTCACTCTCTAGAATTAAAGAAAAGTTTCACATAATTTCAACCCAAAATTTATGATCTCTGAGTGTTTCGAAAGTTAAACAATGTGGAAGTGAGATAAAAACATTTTAATTTTACAACTCTTTAGTCGTCTTCGGAGTAAAGTTGAGTTAGTTTGAATAAATTTAAGGTTTGTGTGGCGTGGTTACCGAGAGAATTGTTTGCAGATTAATTGTCAGATCATATCGAGCGTTTTCCTTTGCCAGAAATGTTTTCTCATTTTCCCCTAAAAAAAACTATTTTTCTCCATTATCTGATAAAATCTCGTAGACATAAAACTTTTTTCAATAAAATATTAAACAAAGTCGAACACAAAAAACCGATAAGTAAATATCTCTGACAATAAAATATTATTGACTTTGCGCTTTTCTTCACGACAAAGCTGAGGGTGTTTTCATAACGAAATGTCGAGAGAAGGAGGAGACTCTTAAGTAAAAGATAATGCTTTATTGTTCTGTCGTCGTCATCTCATCTCGACAGCAACTTCAAGACGAATAAAGACATTAAACTTTTAATGTTGACAATGTTTGCGGAAAGGAAAAGGAAAATCGTTTGCTCTTCTGTTCGTGAATCATTAAGCAGATCCATTGTAAGGATATTTCGCAAAGGTTTTGGAAGCGAAGACTCCTTGATACCTGTGAATAGAAAGAATGAGACTTGAAGAACTTAAAATATTTAAAGGACATTTACTGTTTGCGATTCTCCATGAAGCCCATTTGAAAGTCACTCGGCAGATCTTCAGGAACTTTAGATTTTTCACAGCTCAGAGCGTTGTTTGAGGTAAAGGAATTCTCAAATGCGCTTAAGTAAAATATGTTGCAGAGAGGATGCGAACCGACGGGCGTTCTTCCTTTACAATCACTGACCAAGCAAGCGAGATAAGAATTATCATCAGCTGCAGGTTGAGATTTTCCACAATTTCCTAAAATATTAAATAAAAGTCGAGATAGTTCTGAGAATTAAAGAGATGCTAACCCATCAACCAGTTCTGATGACATAAATCGCGATAAATGCTTCCAGCGTATTGCGATGTGAAAATGCATTGAATATTTTTAGCTGCGTTTTTCGGATCGTTCTCGTAGACAAAATCAAATCCAATATTAGCCATGTCACAAACTAAACGTCAAAACTTTCTTTTTAATTATTCAGAAATGTTAAGGCAGATCTTACCATCGACTGAAGCAACTTTTTGAATCCCAAAGTTGATGCAAGCATCAATTGTTATTCGCGCTCCAAGAGAAAATCCATAAGCGAACAAGTTATCTGGCGAAACTCCTTGATTTTCCATTTCTTGAAGCATCGAAGTCAAAGCAATTGAAACTGATTTCCATTTGCCCAAAGACTTGACGTAGCTACTGTCAACGCAGGAATCGTAATCGAAGAAGATGACGTAGCCTCCTCTCGCTTTCAATAAATTCGTTATCATTGGTTTAATCCACAATCGTCCATCATTCCATCCGTGAACTACAATCGAAATATTTTTGGCAACATCGCAACCGAGTGAGCTTAAACTTGTTTGTTTATCCCAAACGACTGAAGATCTGTAACGAGAAAAGTATTGACCAAACGATTCTCAGTCTATCACTTACGATTGATCATAAATTGTTGCGATTGCACTTTCACATTTCTCCAACGAAGCAAATTCGATACAGAGAGTTAAGAAAACAATTGCAAAAGTTAAACTCTTCCGAAGCATCTCAAAGTCAAGACTGAATTTTTGAAATTAAAAACATCGAGCAACGTCAGTGTCTGTTTCTTATTTACCTTTGATCAAGTGTGTCAGCATCTGGATGAAGGCTGACTGATGATAACTTATTCCGCTAATCTTAATTCGCTTTTGGAATTGAGAAATAAGTTGTGGATTTTAATTGCTTGATAAGCTTTTGATAAATATTCGACTTTCTTCCCCCGAAGCACTTGCTAACAAATGAATACTAATTTGTCTTTGAAAACAAAAATTAGTCTCATTTAATGTCGGCTTTTCCTCTCGCCTGTGTTCGAGAACTTTTCTAGCTTTATCGAGTCTTCAAATCTCTTCATTTATTGTCTTATTTTTTGCACGTTCCTTCATTCCATCGAGAATGAGCTGCCTTGGATTTCCGAGGGATTTTCAGCCGCTTACAACAACATTATCATTATCTTGCGAGAAGAAAAACGTTCGAGACGAAGAGAAAAATGAGCGAAGGGGAGACGAAACGTGAAAGTAAAAACTTTTTCTTTCAGAATTAAATTAACATTTTACAGCACTCAATCGTGTCGTTCTTTGTTTATGTTCTGATTGCGTGGGTGGGGTTGAGCAATAAAAGAAACTTTTTCTCGTGTCTCCAAGCCTTTTGTTGCCGCGTTAAGGAAAACTCTTGTCAAATTTCTAAATGATAAGGGCAATTTCACATTCGACGCCGAAGGATTAGAAGAATTCCTGAGATTTTTATGAAGCGAGTGAATTGTCTCATATTGCGCAAATTAGTTTAATTTATTCAGCTCGAGTAGAAGACATTAAAAGATTTTATTTATGCTAAATACGTTACTAACTGTTACCTTTCCCTAAGCGAGATTTAAAGAAATTTTCATGAAAATTTGAAGGATTTGTGTTTGGGAGGATTTAAAATTATGTAAAGCGCTTCTAGATGCAAAGGCTTCATTTATCATCGTAGATCAATGGCCATGTTCACTCAAGAATGTTTTCTTTGAGTAAAGTCGATGAATATTCACTGGGAGGAGCCAGCATCGCACAGCAGCCACTTAAGCACATTAAATATAAATCATCTCGTAGCGAGCATAATCCTGGGTCGATGATACTGTTCGTCTTAATAAGAATTAATTTCGCAACCTTTTCTATCCTTTGTCGGGTCGTAAGAACGCCAACATTAATTGAAGGGACACTTCATGCGGTGTAGCAATCAAGTTGTCTTTGAAAAGTTTCATGTTACATGAATTTGCCATTATCACTTAAGCCAATTTATCACTCAGAAGTTTCTTTTGTCTCTCGGCTAATAAAATTTCTTCTCTCTTTAGTTTTCCTTGGCTCTTGCATAATTAATGAACGTCTTCGAATAAACTTTATTCACCTGTCTGTGCTCTTAACCACGACTGTCAATAGGTTCCGCACTTTGTGAACTCAGATCGCTCTCTTTAAATATTTAATTCTGGAATGTTTAAATATTTGATTTGAAAAATTAAATTCAAACATTTTTGGTGTCATTTGAAATTTAGTTTATTTGCATTTTGTTCTCAAAGGTGTTACAAAGTTATATTCAGGAAGGATTGTTTCTCTTTCATCGTCGATCTGCGGCTACATGTGAATCGCATTCGGGCAAGCAAGGAACCTTGACATTTGTACAGGCGTGAGCTTCGTCTTTAGAAGAACCTTTGAGAAAAAATGTTTTAAAAATGATCAGAGCTTAAAATCATCACAATTTACCTCGATTCGCGTTGCCATAAGAGGCTCCTTTGTAATTATTTCTGCGCTCAGAACTCAGGCCATAGTCCTGGTTATCGTAAGCTCCACCCTTGTTATTGTAGTAATCAGCAGAATAATCATTCGAGTCTCTTCCGTTGTTTTGGTTGCCATAATTTTGATTGTTGCGCTCGCCGCCCTCATATTCATCAGATCCCTTATAATTGTAGGCTCTTCCTGCAGAGTCTTGAGATCCACGTCTGTAGTTTTGGTTGTTGCCTTCAGCTTCATTATCAGCTCCCTTGTAATTGTTGGCACCAGCTGCGTAGTCTTGAGATCCTTGTCCGTAGTTCTGGGCTCTTCCGTAGTTGCCATAGCTGCGACTGTAATTGTTCGCTCCCTGGTAGCCATAATTATCAGCACCGTTGTAGTTGGCACCAGCTGCGTCGTTTTGAGCTCCTCGTCCGTAGTTCTGGGCTCCTCCGTAGTTGCCATATCCGCGACTGTAATTATTGGCTCCCTGGTAGCCATAATTATCAGCACCGTTGTAGTTGGAACCAGCTGCGTCGTTTTGAGATCCACGTCCGTAATTCTGGGCTCCTCCGTAGTTGCCATATCCGCGACTGTAATTATTGGCTCCCTGGTAGCCATAATTATCAGCACCGTAGTTGTTGGCACCAGCTGCGTCGTTTTGAGATCCACGTCCGTAGTTCTGGGCTCCTCCGTAGTTGCCATATCCGCGACTGTAATTATTGGCTCCCTGGTAGCCATAATTATCAGCACCGTAGTTGTTGGCACCAGCTGCGTCGTTTTGAGCTCCTCGTCCGTAGTTCTGGGCTCCTCCGTAGTTGCCATATCCGCGACTGTAATTATTGGCTCCCTGGTAGCCATAATTATCAGCACCGTAGTTGTTGGCACCAGCTGCGTCGTTTTGAGATCCACGTCCGTAATTCTGGGCTCCTCCGTAGTTGCCATATCCGCGACTGTAATTATTGGCTCCCTGGTAGCCATAATTATCAGCACCGTAGTTGTTGGCACCAGCTGCGTCGTTTTGAGATCCACGTCCGTAGTTCTGGGCTCCTCCGTAGTTGCCATATCCGCGACTGTAATTATTGGCTCCCTGGTAGCCATAATTATCAGCACCGTAGTTGTTGGCACCAGCTGCGTCGTTTTGAGATCCACGTCCGTAATTCTGGGCTCCTCCGTAGTTGCCATATCCGCGACTGTAATTATTGGCTCCCTGGTAGCCATAATTATCAGCACCGTAGTTGTTGGCACCAGCTGCGTCGTTTTGAGATCCACGTCCGTAGTTCTGGGCTCCTCCGTAGTTGCCATATCCGCGACTGTAATTATTGGCTCCCTGGTAGCCATAATTATCAGCACCGTAGTTGTTGGCACCAGCTGCGTCGTTTTGAGATCCACGTCCGTAGTTCTGGGCTCCTCCGTAGTTGCCATATCCGCGACTGTAATTATTGGCTCCCTGGTAGCCATAATTATCAGCACCGTAGTTGTTGGCACCAGCTGAGTCGTTTTGAGATCCACGTCCGTAGTTCTGGGCTCCTCCGTAGTTGCCATATCCGCGACTGTAATTATTGGCTCCCTGGTAGCCATAATTATCAGCACCGTAGTTGTTGGCACCAGCTGCGTCGTTTTGAGATCCACGTCCGTAATTCTGGGCTCCTCCGTAGTTGCCATATCCGCGACTGTAATTATTGGCTCCCTGGTAGCCATAATTATCAGCACCGTAGTTGTTGGCACCAGCTGAGTCGTTTTGAGATCCACGTCCGTAGTTCTGGGCTCCTCCGTAGTTGCCATATCCGCGACTGTAATTATTGGCTCCCTGGTAGCCATAATTATCAGCACCGTAGTTGTTGGCACCAGCTGCGTCGTTTTGAGATCCACGTCCGTAATTCTGGGCTCCTCCGTAGTTGCCATATCCGCGACTGTAATTATTGGCTCCCTGGTAGCCATAATTATCAGCACCGTAGTTGTTGGCACCAGCTGCGTCGTTTTGAGATCCACGTCCGTAATTCTGGGCTCCTCCGTAGTTGCCATATCCGCGACTGTAATTATTGGCTCCCTGGTAGCCATAATTATCAGCACCGTAGTTGTTGGCACCAGCTGCGTCGTTTTGAGATCCACGTCCGTAATTCTGGGCTCCTCCGTAGTTGCCATATCCGCGACTGTAATTATTGGCTCCCTGGTAGCCATAATTATCAGCACCGTAGTTGTTGGCACCAGCTGCGTCGTTTTGAGATCCACGTCCGTAATTCTGGGCTCCTCCGTAGTTGCCATATCCGCGACTGTAATTATTGGCTCCCTGGTAGCCATAATTATCAGCACCGTAGTTGTTGGCACCAGCTGCGTCGTTTTGAGATCCACGTCCGTAATTCTGGGCTCCTCCGTAGTTGCCATATCCGCGACTGTAATTATTGGCTCCCTGGTAGCCATAATTATCAGCACCGTAGTTGTTGGCACCAGCTGAGTCGTTTTGAGATCCACGTCCGTAGTTCTGGGCTCCTCCGTAGTTGCCATATCCGCGACTGTAATTATTGGCTCCCTGGTAGCCATAATTATCAGCACCGTAGTTGTTGGCACCAGCTGCGTCGTTTTGAGATCCACGTCCGTAATTCTGGGCTCCTCCGTAGTTGCCATATCCGCGACTGTAATTATTGGCTCCCTGGTAGCCATAATTATCAGCACCGTAGTTGTTGGCACCAGCTGCGTCGTTTTGAGCTCCTCGTCCGTAGTTCTGGGCTCCTCCGTAGTTGCCATATCCGCGACTGTAATTATTGGCTCCCTGGTAGCCATAATTATCAGCACCGTAGTTGTTGGCACCAGCTGCGTCGTTTTGAGATCCACGTCCGTAGTTCTGGGCTCCTCCGTAGTTGCCATATCCGCGACTGTAATTATTGGCTCCCTGGTAGCCATAATTATCAGCACCGTAGTTGTTGGCACCAGCTGCGTCGTTTTGAGCTCCTCGTCCGTAGTTCTGGGCTCCTCCGTAGTTGCCATATCCGCGACTGTAATTATTGGCTCCCTGGTAGCCATAATTATCAGCACCGTAGTTGTTGGCACCAGCTGCGTCGTTTTGAGCTCCTCGTCCGTAGTTCTGGGCTCCTCCGTAGTTGCCATATCCGCGACTGTAATTATTGGCTCCCTGGTAGCCATAATTATCAGCACCGTAGTTGTTGGCACCAGCTGCGTCGTTTTGAGATCCACGTCCGTAGTTCTGGGCTCCTCCGTAGTTGCCATATCCGCGACTGTAATTATTGGCTCCCTGGTAGCCATAATTATCAGCACCGTAGTTGTTGGCACCAGCTGCGTCGTTTTGAGCTCCTCGTCCGTAGTTCTGGGCTCCTCCGTAGTTGCCATATCCGCTACTGTAATTATTGGCTCCCTGGTAGCCATAATTATCAGCACCGTAGTTGTTGGCACCAGCTGAGTCGTTTTGAGATCCACGTCCGTAGTTCTGGGCTCCTCCGTAGTTGCCATATCCGCGACTGTAATTATTGGCTCCCTGGTAGCCATAATTATCAGCACCGTAGTTGTTGGCACCAGCTGCGTCGTTTTGAGCTCCTCGTCCGTAGTTCTGGGCTCCTCCGTAGTTGCCATATCCGCGACTGTAATTATTGGCTCCCTGGTAGCCATAATTATCAGCACCGTAGTTGTTGGCACCAGCTGCGTCATTCTGAGCTCCACGTCCGTAATTTTGGGCACCTCCATAGCCTCGACTGTAATTGTTGGCTCCCTGGTAGCCATAATCATCAGCTCCGTTGTAATTGTTGGCACCAGCTGCGTCATCCTGAGTTCCACGTCCGTAGTTCTGAGCATTTCCGTAGCCGCGACTATAATCGTCAGCTCCTTTGTAGGCATCAGCTCCGTTGTAGTTGTTGGCACCAGCGGCATAATCGTCATTGCTACGTCCGTAGTTCTGGGCTCCGCCGTAGTTGCCATAACCGCGATTATAATTGTCGGCGCCATTATAATTATTGTTGGCTCGGTACTTGGCATTTTGATTACCAGCTTCCTTCTTGTAGTTATCGGCAGCGTCGTTCTTTTCGTCTCGTCTACTGTCTCCTTGCTGATATCTGCCATAAGAATCACCTTTCAAAGCTTTCGCTTCCTTGAGCTTCTCGCACCGGCAAGCTCTCTTTTTGGATTGGCCCCGTTGTCCGCGGGAGGAAGCGTCTTGGCCAAGGGCGGATTGGAGGGCAGTTGCCACCGAATCAAGTTGATTCGCTGCAAACGAAAATAATTTTTTTAACGATCATGTCATCCATGAGATTGACTTCATTTTACCTGTTTTGTATGGAGCTGCGGAAACTGCTTCATTGCGGCTTCTTGCCATAACTTCTTGATTCTAAAAAGGAAGAGAACCGTCAGCTTCCGATATTGAAACTCAGAACTATCGAACTTACTTCGTTTGCCATTTCCGCTGATCGTGATTAATTTAACTTCACGAGAATTTTGAAAAGAACTTCACTTTGAAAGCTCTAAATTACAAATGATGAAAATTAACTTTTTGCTCGGCCTTTTATACCCGAGAGATTTGACAGCAAATTTTCAAAGGCTTCTAAGAAAATTCTGAAAGAAAATGAAAAATATTCAGAACAAAAAATTCTATTTCGCATTTTACTTCACTTCCGGTTGCTTCCTCAAAAAATGAAAGCTCATTTCTTTAAAAGCGAGACGATCACTTCATAACTTTTTACTTCAACAGATGCTGAAGGTGTTGGACAGAGAGAGAACAGCAAAAGAAAATTTCTCTCTCAAAATTCATTGTCAGCGATTTAATTTCGTCCCAGAAACTTCTGAGTTACGTGAAACCTGTTGAAAGGAAGCTAACTCTGTCGCGAACAATCTGTCATATCCTAAATATTCGTGATCATGCCGAGAAGCGAGAAATTAGCGAAAACATTTTTTGTTTACAATAAACTTCCCGAATTTTCCACCAAACTGGCCGAATTTCAATGAAAAGACATTTTGCAATGGAAATGCCAGAATCAAAAATTTCCTTGCTAACACACATAGTCGTAAGTAATAATCTCAAGTAAATCATCGGATTATTGTTTCCGTCATCAGAGTAAATAGAAACAAATGACCAAAGACGAAGCCAATTTGTTACAATTTCACGAGCTTAGCTCTGTGATGTCCGATGAGCTTGATAAATGTTATGAGAATGTGTGACATGATGAATTATCTGGAGTCAGGTGCAATAGTTGACGATTAGATTCAACGAACGACAAAGTTTTTCAAGCCATTCCTCTCGCAACGGAAAGGTCGAGTTTGGAGGATGTTATTTCCGTTAACGCCGATGAACTTTCAAAGCCATAAAACTTTATTGATATTGCTCGCTCATCGAGCAGGTGAACTTTCCTTCCGATGCGTCGTTAACATAATTTTCAAGAATCACCAGCTCGAGGATGTTTCCACTGCATTGCAGAAAAATTAGATGAAATGGCATTTAATTTATCTGGAATGTTCCGCTTGGGAGTAATTTCAGCGATTCGAAGGATCTCTTTCTGATGTTTAACGCAATTACTTGCCAATGGCTTTATTAGCTTTTATCACGCAATTTCTGTCGAGAATTCTTGCCGAATCATTTCTTTCTTTCTTCAGAATTACATCTGAAAACATTGTGATCACTTCTTCAAAGCAGTCGTCATCGTCGCCACACCAGCAAACAAATTCTTTCTTCACACCGAAGGGGAGACGATGAAGGAGAAAAAAGAGCTGACGATAATGTTCTTTCTGACGCATATTTCATAAACTTTTAGCCCTGCTAATGTCTCTCCTTCTCCAAATCACAGCCACATCGCCCTCCAGATGAAAAGAGTAAATATCAACATTATTATTTATCGACTAAGCGGAGCAAGCAAAAGAATCATGATGATGAAGACAGCAGAAATGCCAACCATAAGCTGGGAAAGTTTCCTTTTCAACCCTCGAAACGAAAAGAAAAATAACTTTATTACCGAATATTTTTTTCTTCTTCTCACAACTCGAAGAATTTCCCGGGAAAACGATTTTCCTCTCCCATGATATCTTCTGAACATTGTAAGTATAATTTAGTTAAGCATTTCTTTCTTCTTCTTCGTTGATACATTTATTATTGCTGTTTTCGTTTTTTGTGTTCGAATGGAGCTATGAGACGATATCGAGAGCATTGTGCAGATAAATAAATTACTTCTCGTTTGGTTGGAGTGAGTGTGTGACATCCACAAGTGGCATCTTAGACTCGTGCGTTGTTTTCTTTATCTTTTTGGAAAACAATTTCAGTTCAGCTGATTAAACTCTTATAATCGAAATATTTATTATCAATGAAAACGTTTTCTTGTGCAATCAACGATATTAAAAACAACTGAAATCAACCCGTTCGCAATCCATTTACAGAATGTTTTACGTTTTCATTCTGAGTCACATGTTCCGAGGAAGCATTAAAAAGTTTTTGAGTTTTATCGAGTCTGGAAAGTTTGCTTAGAACTTAAACAAGTAAATAAAAACAGGTGCAAGCCAAACCGATGAGAAAACGTGGAGAGAAGTTAATGAATTGGAATGAAGTTCCATTGAACGTCCTTGTTCTTGTTGGAGCTTTTTCTTTTAAAGGTTTACGAAATCAGCTTAAAGATTTTTTTTTGTGTGTCAACAGGAAGAAATCAACGGAAGAAGTCTCCTTCAACGAGGATGCGTTCCAGACTGAAAAAAAAATTAAATCTCAACGATTTCTCATAAATTCCATGCGTGAAACTTGATTCACTGACACGAAAATAATTAAAAAGTTTTGATATTCAAAGTCAGCTCGAGTTTCCATCTCGAGCAATGATCTCACCCCTTTTCGTTCATTAAATGATTTATTCAATTGTATCAAAGAAAATTTCTAATTGTTCCTCGCTTCTCGATTGCTTTCGTAAAGCGAAGGTGTCAAACTTCGACTCTCATGTGTGTTACTCCCGCAAGACAATATTTTAATTGAAATTGAGTGTTTCATTAGAAGCGTTTCCTTCGAGGAGGAAAAACTTTTTCCTTGAATAATGAAAAGATGTGAAATGGAAATTTCACGTTTTGCAAACACTTAAGACATGTTATGTCATGTGTGACACTTTTAATGAAGCTGGAAGGAAGGAGCCGTCAACTTTCTTCCACCCACATCGTAAATTACCAACGAAAGTTAAACATTATCATTAACAAATGAATTTCCAGCTCCGAGTTTTCCAAATGTTTTAATTCTGAACGAAGCGCTTACTATGAATTTATGTGTCTGGCTATAGCTCGTTCAGCAGCGATTGGAATTCACAATTTGAAATGAAATCATCCGTGATATCATAAATACAACATTCGCTATTCACCCTTCCGGCGAATCATTCCGCAATGCAATGGAAGTGTGCAAATGAAATTATTGGACTCTGCGGATGATTTTTCGGCGAATTATCCAAGTGCGCAAAGTGCGGTCATAAATTAATTGATAAAATCAACTCGGGATCAATGAGAGGTATGTAAATTAACTGATTTCTCTCATGAGAGTCGTCGTGATTTTTCCTCATTTTTGATTTCATTTTGGTTAATGATTTCCTCAATAAACATATTTTTCTCCGTCTGAACATTATTTTTTATGAACATTAAGCAGAAGCACTCCAAAGTGAAGACGAGGGTAAAAAGTTGTCTGATAAAAGTCATCCCGCATGAAAAACATTAAAAAATATTTCTGCGAGGTGAAACGCAAAAGAGAAAACATCAAAATAGGAAATTAACGATATTACGGCAGAGCGAGCGAAGGGAAATTGGCAACTGCAATAAAAAAATGTGCTTCACGTTGCCTGCATCGTTGGCGCTCTTTTCGCTGTCACTCTTATCTGTGAACCATTTATTTCCCAACTCCACTAATCGATCGAAAGCGAACGTTAAAAATATATGTTCGCTTCCCTTTTTAAAGGTTGCTCGGAAAGTATTTTTGCGGTAGAAGTGAAAATCGATGGAAACCGCTTTATTATTTACGAAAACTGTTTATCATCTCCCTTCACACATGATTAACTTAATGTCAGTCGATTGAATAAACATGAATTCATCCCTGCTCGTTATTCATGTTAATCGGGTTCACACATGAAAAAGTTTGATTATAAAAATAGCGATTTCAATCATTAACGTTTCCTTGATCAATCAGAGCTGCGATTGTTTCGAAATCTTTTTGTGAAAGAAATAAAATATTTAAGTCAAGTCGTGGTTAAGTCAAGTTATGTTTAAGTCAAGCGCAAGTTGCATGTGCAAGTCAGATTTAGAAATTCAAGCATCGACGAACTTAGATCAATCAAATTAAATTATTCTTAACTCTGAAATGAACAAAACTTCCTGTTGGCAATAAATCTGATTAGATTAAGCAATTTCTGTTGAATTTCGTTCGATTGAGTTCACAAGAGCGATGTTCGTATTAAGAGCAGCCGAGACCAAAGAAATAATTACCAATTATTTCAGTAAATTTCCACCCACTCGGAAACGCAAACTCTTCTCCTTTCGGCAGCTTGCAAAAAGTGTTCATAATCGATCGCTATTAGTTAACATTGTAATCGATTTTCCGGAAGGATGTCGAAGTGGTTGTTTGAGGGGGAGAATGTTTATTCGTTCAACTCGTGTATGAAGAGAGATGTTAGATAAACCTTCAATGAATCGTTCAGGGCATTTAGCTATGAATATGTTGTTGCTGCTGTGGTTATTGAATGCAATGTGAATGGCCACTTGAAATTATCTGTTGATGATTTATCGTGTGCTTAACTGAGCGATGAAATTTGCGAGCTGCTTCGTCAACAACCATTGATCTGTTGAAAATGATTCACAAGTGTTAGCTCAACTTTAATTAGAAGAGACTTCTTGATTCAAGCTGATGAATGTTCAACTGCATTAGAAAAGGTTGCCATCCTAGCAACTGCTAAGCTTCAGAGATTTCAAAATATTTGTTACGAAATGCTCGAAGGAAGACATTCTTGAAAATATTCATTCCTAAGTTGAATATGTCTTCAAGCAAGTTCTCGGACAATCATCGTAAATCATTTTGATTTGACATTCACATGTTTATTACATTTTTATCCACCGAGCAATGATGCGTGCCTCGAGAGATTGAAATTTCCTTTGATACAATTCCGAATGACGATTTGCAATGTCCAGCATTTAATAAAAGAAATTGTTTCCATGGAATTTCTTTCATTTGGAAATCCTTTACCTGAGAACGGTCGAAGTTTTCATGAGAGTTCTTCTGAAATAAATTTAATCATGAAAAATGATTTTTCAACCCGAAGCATTCTACAACGATTAAAACGAGGCCGAATCATTTTTTACGAAATCAAATTAAAGCATTTAAAATCCTCCGGCACCCTCCAATGCGAAATCAACTCTTCACCCTTTTTCTCGCAAACACTTTTCAGCCTTTCAATGTTTAGATTTCCCACAAAAATCTTTCTCAAACGAAATAAATATTAAATTTTTAACATGCGAGGAAAAATTTAAATCGTTTGTGTCAATAAATGGCGAGTCGATGATGAAGCCTTTGTGAGAATCTTTTTATTTCCGGTTAGCGTTATCGGATGATTTTAAAATTGAATTTACAGCGGAACAGTTCGCAAGGACAGACATCGCATGTGACGACAAATTTTAATCTTTTTAATGTTTTGTTACTTCTCACATGTACCACTCGATGCGACCCTCCTACTTAAAATTTTATTGACATTGAAACATTTTTAAAACTAGTTCTCTCCCAGCGACGAAAACGTGTCAAGAACATTAAAATTTGTATCTTATCTCTGAGTTTGGACGAAAAGCAGAATCAAGATGGCACGCGGCTGATGATAAACGCATTAGGCAATGCCAATGCATCATCAAAATTGGATTAACTAACTTAGCTAAAGGCAAGCGTTGATTAGAAAGTAATTTCAGGATCAAATCACGAAATATTTTCGAGATTCCTGAGTTTTCTATAAACTTGACTTCGAAAAACGACACGTTCCAAATTTTCTCACGTCGTTTAGCCCGCAAATGAATGTTAAGTCCTCGTCAAATCAACCGAAAATCTTTTATGATTGTTCATTGACTTAAATGCAACTTCGTAAGCCGATTTAAATTCATCTTTCCGTCTCCCTCAGCTCTCGACTAGTGCAATAATCTTCATCAGCAATAATTTTTAATGGAAATGTTCACGTGCCAGTCGCAGATTCCAATCTCGAACATTGCGTAATGGAAACCAATGCAAATAAATTCACTGGTTTAAGATTAGAATCTCAAGTCAATTTTTTGTTGGTTTCGTTGATGTCATGGAAGCATTTTCATTTTTTTCTTGAAAACTTTTCTCTTTTGTTTTGCTCTCAACTCTTTTGAGGAAAATAAAACTTTTTGCTTATCACTTTTCACGGAAAAGCAAAATACAAAAATTAATTACAATTTTTTCAGAGGCCTTATCAGGCTAACAGCAACAAACATCTCCACCCCTCAAACAATTCTTTTGTGCTCGTAAAATTTTGATTTAATTACAAAACTGTTGTGCTTTGTTTTGTTGAACAGAAAAAAATGCTGAACAGGAAAAAAAATTTGAGAGGGAAAATGCAATGAATGGAAAACCGACGCGCGGTAATTTCTGTGTGTTTGAAATGTGACCGCAGATAACGGCGATGAAATGTTTTTGTTCTGTCAGCGGGAAGAACCGTGACTCGTGTGTTCTGAGACAAAAGATTGAAATCAATGGATTTCACTTTTTTTTAGAAGGAAATATCTCTAGATATTTTCAATAAAATATTCAAGCGATCTCAGACAATAAAATATTATTGACTTATCGCTTTCTAAAGACATTATGGAAACTCTCTTGAATAGAACTCTTTGTTGACATCTTGACAGCAGCTCGAGAAAAATCTGAGAAATTTCAAGTGAAACATTTTCTGACTTTCCGGATTGCAATCTAAGAAAACAAAACCTTCGTCCACTCGTGGGGTGGAATTCTAATCTTCCTAATTGAATCATAGTTTCTGGTCATCAATTTCGCATCGGGTAACTGTAAGTGAAACCGGAGGACTCAACGAAGGGTGAATAACAATGCGATGCTCGTCTCAAATCACCCTCACATTAAAAGTACATTTGTCATATTTCTCTTCATTTCTTTCTTCCGCAAATTCAGCGATTTCAATTTATTTATGCAGATCAAGGAAATGATTAATGAAAGTTTACGGTCAAGAAGTTTGCATCTTTGTTGGTATTCATGACATGAATTTTCATATTTTGATCATTAATAACTTTGATGGAGAGCCGGGAAATCCTCTTGATGTGTTCATCAAAGCTAACAAATATTTTGATTAAATTTCACTTTCATTTCTTGTTGGCAGTCACGCAACTTAATTCCTCGCGTGTCCTTTTTTGTGGTTTGCGAATATTTTTTTGAATCAAACTTATCACATTCACCTATGCGAGGAAGTTAGTCGAGCATTAAATAAATGGAAAGTCTTATAAATCTTCGTCGTTTTCGAACGTTCACTTTAATTGCTTTCGATTATTCTCGTTCGTCCGAGTAACATGAGAGGGTGAAGAATCTTCCAAACAAAATAAATCACTCTCGAACCTAAAACAAACAACTCTCATTAGCTTTAAATCAAGCAACGAATCTGCGCAAATTTAGAAAGAAAACAAGTTTGGATTTGTTTGCTTCATTCCGAGAAATTGATAAGACTTCGCTTTTACGATAATTATTTGTGATAAGCCAACTTTGTTTGTGTTAGTTATGTCATTCCAACTTCGTTTTAGTTGCGATTAGCTCGCGATGCCGTTGTTTGATAAACTCAGTTTTATTCGATGTCTTGTCAGATTCAATTGAATTTTTTTGATGTCGCTCTCGCAAAGCGAGAAAGTTGGGCGATACGACGTGAGTCAACCTTGAATTTTAAGCCTTTTGATAAAACATTTGCCGTCAGTTTTCGATTTGTGGGCGAAGATTCAATCAGGAGCTCTTCATGGAAATGTGAGAAACCTTGGATTGTTCACTGAGTGCGTCAATTATCGTCACGACTCGACAAATCCTGAAGTTGGAATAATAAATGGACAATACTGCACGGTTAGCCATGAATCATCAGCTAGATTGAGTTTAGGAGAAAATTTCAGTTGGAGTGACATGTAAACTTTAAGTTTAATCAGAATGAAGTGAGTTCTGAATTAAATATCTTTTCAGAGGTCGAATCGCTAAAGAGAACAATCTTCGATTACAAAGTGGAATTTGTGTGCCTGCGTCATGTTCAATCAATGAAGTGATCAAATATTCAAACAGTTTCCTTCAGAAGGCTGATCTTCAAGCTAGAAGTGCTGTTTGTCAGATAAATGAAAGAATTTCTTTAACTCCGGTCGACTTCATTGCAATGCAAGTTTTTAAATTTTATCTCAAAAAATATTTTAATCAAATTATTTTAGCTCGGTTGTTTCTATTCTGATTGTTTTGCTGTTATCATCAACGATATATGATGTAATCATGAGAAACAAACCAGGAGGTGAGTTCATCCAAATAAATACGACGAGCATATGACGTGAAGAAAATTTAACAAAATTATTTTAGTCGCACCAAAGAAACTTTTTATTTCGTTTTCTTGTTACACAAATATTCGAGATTTGTTGACAATTGAAGGCAAGTCAACTAGGTCTATTGAATGTTTGAATGGTCTAAGAGCTTTATCAGCCATTTGGATTATCACTGGTCATCGAATGAATCGTCTTCCGAGGATGGTCTCAAGGAGAATGAAAGATGGAAATGTCTTTTCGCAAATTATCGTTGCTCTCTTCTTATCAAGTGAATACGCTGTCGATACTTTCTTTCTCGTCGCCGGAGTTTTGATTTCACAATCTTGTTTGAGATCACTTGATAAGTAAGTTATTTGAAATGACTCATCGAGTTTTAGTCAAACAATTTTTTTTTAGAAAACAATTGAACCTTGTGAAGATTTATTTCTCTCGCTACTTTCGATACATTCCAACATTTGCACTTTTGCTTCTCCTGTTCACGAGTTCGTTTCCTTACCTCATCGCTGATGGTCCAACAATAAATTTTCTCGATAACTCAGTTGCGCTTTGTCATCAGTTCTGGTGGAGTAGTCTTCTGTTAATTCAAAACTACGTCAATGTTAATCAAGTCGTAAGTTGATGAAGGAAAAGTAATTTGTTTAAACTCAATTGATCTTTGCAGTGTCTTTCTCACTCTTGGTATCTGAGTGCGGACTTCCAGCTCTTCTTGTTGAGCCCGTTCTTCATTTACTTGTTATGGAAGTTCAAGCATAAAACTTTGTGGTTGTTTGGATTCGCTGTGTTCATCAATCAAATCAGCATTTTCTTTTTGCGATTTTAGTAAGTCAGGATTGAAATTTCTTTAAATTATTTAACTTCATGGCCTCTCTTTAGTGAAACTGTGAGCATTCATATCATTTATCGACAAACTCATTACCGCATTGGACAATTCTTGATTGGAATCGCTCTTGGTTACATCATGTACTACCGCGATGGAAAGCACTTCTTGCGAAAGGTAAGAACTTCAATTTTCCGAGAAAATTTTAATGAAAATTTAAATTTCAGAGATCTCAAGCAATTGGATGGATTTTATCTTTGAGTTCATTTGTCGTATTAGAAATACTTTTCCAAGCGTTCAGCTTTTCTTTCTCTGAAGCTTTGTATACCTCAACTCACAGGATTGCTTGGGCTTGTTTAACTGGATGGATCGTTTATGTTTGTCATCATCTGAAGTCTGGAGGAATCGTCAATTGGTTTCTTTCGCTTCCACTCTGGCAACCGATCGCTAAAATTAGTTTAAGCATTTACTTAGTGCACGACGTTTACATTTTGCTGACAGTCGCTAACATGAAAGATCTTTGGTACTTTGAACCTGCTTGGCTAATTCACATTGTGTTGGGAGATATTTTAGCTTCTACAATTCTTGGAGGAATTCTGTATATTGTCATTGAAGCTCCCTCGAATTTGATCGTAAGATATTTTTTGAAATAAACTGTGATCATGAGAAATTAATTTATTTAAATAAAAGGAATGAGACTATCTCTCAAAGTGACAATATCTTTTGTTTGAAAGTCTTCAAGACTCGACGGCGAGTTGCCATTTCCGATCACTCGAACCGACAATTGTCTCGATGATGTAAGAAATATTCTTTCATAAAATTCAAGAACATCAGTTTTGTTGATATTTTCAAGTTCAAATATTTCGAGCTCATTTCGATTGAAAATATTTTCTCCTCCTTTGACTTCTTCCCAGTTTCGATTGACTTCTTTTTCAAGCTCAGGATCTGTGTTGATTTTCAATGAGATGACAGAACGTTTTCCCGATAAAAACTCTTCGTCGCTTAACTGAGTCAACTTCAATACAAAGTTTTTAATAAATTCTTTGATTTTCGTCTCAATGACTTCCGCTGAGTTTTTGTTCTCTTGATATTCGACAGTGATTAAGACACCAACGGCTCCACAATTTTTCCTCATCGAACAAGCGATTCCATATCCGAGCTGTGCTTGATTCCGCAATGCGTCGAAGAGAGGTTCATTTATGAAGTGAACGATTAGCTCAGTTAAAGCTTCAGTCCTGATTGAAGTCATTCCAATCTGATAATAATTCTTAATCACTGAGTTGAAGTCAGCTCGAAAAGATTTGATTGCAATACACGAAGTCCCGAGAGGAATTTGGAGAATTTCACTTGCAATGTCTGTCGATGTTTTCGAATTCTTTTGAATGTTCAAAGTGTTGATGACAATCTTAACCATTTCAATTGCTCTTTCCTCTTTTAAGTTTCCTTGAATAAGAATTTTCAAATCTAAAGAATCGAGGAAATCTTCACAGAATTGTTTGAAGAGAGAGTAGTTCAAGGAGCTGACATTTCTCAAACGATCGTAGAACATTCGATGATTTTGTTTCGTTACTCCAAGTCTGCAATCACTTAAAAGTAAGAAAAGGTTAAAAAGAGTTTAATGAAATCATTAATTTAACTTACTCATTCAAAAGACTTCCATCGTTCAAACAATTTCGACAGTTCTTCTTTAACTCTTTCTTGAATGATTCAAAAACTGTTCTGTCAACGAGGTTTACGAGGTTTCTCATTGTTTCAATGACAATCTTGAGAATCAGCGGAAGTTTCTCATCAAATCCGCTTAGTCTTAAAATCAATCCATTGTCGATTGAATTGAGTTTGAAACTGAAGCCACACAAAGTCGCTGGATGCAATTTTTCTGATAAAAAGTTCTTTGTGCACATCGAGAAGATTGATGTTAAGTTCAGGTTAGTAACCGATGAGTCAGTTATAGCTGAGGAGAAGAAGACATTGATGAACCCGTAAGGCAGTTTAAATATTCTGTCTAGCTTATAAAAACATTCGCAGGATGATCTGTCGAAGATTTTCTTTGGATAATCAAAAGATTCTTCAAAAGCACCTGCGTTATCAACCATTAAAAAATTTCTGCAAATGAATTCATTTGGTTTTGACAGGAAGAGATCGTCTTTGAGCCATCGCTCGTTCCAAAGCTTTTCGAAACATTTTGGGAAATCTAAAAGGAAATCTTTGTAACTTCAGATCACTTTTCTCAAGTAATTTTCTTACCAACTTCTGCATATTCAGTTCCAAACCATTTCTCGACCTTATCGTACTTTTGATGATTATCTGAGAGAACTAACAAATTGAACTTTCTGTCATTGAATTTCTCAATTAATCTCCTCATTGCTCTCTCATCAAATTCTGGACATAAGTCGTTGCCAATGATCGTATCTTCGTCTTTGAAGTATCTCATGTTGACTGCGAGCTCTTGAACATTCTCAATCGAAGACTTTTCCTTTCGATATTTAAACAAAGTTTCTCTGATTTGTCGGAACTCTTCATAACGAGTTTTATGCTCATCATTTGAAGTTTCTTTAATTAGCAAAAGAAATGCAAAGAGCGCTTCCAATACCATCGATAAATTATTTAATCCGTTAGTTGTTAAGTTCACTTCGATAGTGAAAAGAGTGAAAAATGAATTTGCTTCAAAGTTTTGATATCCAACTCTCGATCTAACTCTGACTGCCAAGCTTTCGTTCATCAAGAAGTCGCTTAAACTTCCGGCTCCTTCACTTTGAATGAGCGAAGCTAAGTATTCCAGAAACTTCGTTTCTTCGTCGATCGAAGGAAGAGCAAAAGTCATCAGAAGTTTTGATTTATTTGATGTTGATTTGACGAAGAAAATTTTCTCATTGAAACAAGGTTTGAATATTTCTTCCTGCAATTTTCTTGCCTTAGGTTCAGTTAAGCTTCTTGGTATGTCAGTGAAATAATTTAAAATCATTTCCTTTTGCTCTTCAATGGGTTGACTCGATTGAACGCAAAGAAACATTTTGTCAGCTACGAAGTTTTTCCTGCGAAACTCGTGAAGCCTTCGATTTAGCTTCCCCTTCTCAATATTTTTCTTCAGAGTTTCCTGATTTCCCCAAATAAAGTTCGAAGTCGGATGATCGTCGCTGATCATATTGCAGAAGATTTGATTAGCACGAACTTCATCATCAGTGCAGTTGATCTGAAACTCCGATTCGACAGCTTCCATCTCTCTCTCCATGCTTTCAATTGACATGATTGGAGATATGAAGAGTTGAGCAAACCGATCTAAAGCTCCATCAAGGAATTCTTCAATTATGTCGAAGTGAAACAAAGTGTGTTCGCACTCAGTGTAAGCATTGTCAAATCCTCCGTGCGATGAGACGAACTGATCAAACTCATTTTCTTTTGGATATTTCTTTGATCCCATGAAAATCATGTGCTCGAGGAAATGACTCAATCCCTGCACATCCTTTGGATCATTAAAGCAGCCAGATCCAACACACAAAGCAACAGCTGCCAAGTTCGAGGAACTTTTACTTCCTTGATTCACTAGAAGAACTTTCAAACCATTCTCGAGAACCAACAACTCGTAATCCTTCTTATCACTCAAAGATTTTCGCGGAGATTTCGAAATCTTCATCGTCAATCGAATTAAACTTTCAAACTAAACTGAAACTTTTATTTATTTCTAATTTTAGATTGACAGGTAGTAAAATATTTATAACTTACAATTCTTCAAACAAAGTTCGCTACCCTACGTGAAGATCATAGGAGTTGCCAACGAGTTTTTAAATTGCGCAATGTTCTTGACTGTTTTGTGTTTATCATCAGAAATGAGATCGAGATGAATGAATCCGTGTTGAAGCAGCAAATCGTCGTCGTCAGCATTAGCGAGGATTTGAGTTGAGAGCTTCCTCATTGAATCAGGAGCAAAGTTGTCTTTGAAGAAAATGTTTAAATCTTCTTTTCGAAGAAGATCCAACTGACGAGCTTCGATTTCGTTTCGATCGAATTGGAAGGAATAATCTCGAACCTCATTCCAGTTTTTGTTGACTTCAGACTCTAAGTCAGTGTCTGGTGTAAGCTTTTGAACGATTACCGAGCGTTTCATCATTTTAAAATCGTCTTCGTCAAGATCATTAAGAACTTCCGAGAAGTTTTTAAGGAAATTTTCGATTCTTTCGTCCACTGCGTAAGCTGAGTGTCGTTTCTCCTGAGACTCAACAGTGATCGTGAATCCAATTGAGAGATCATCCTTTTTGTTTACGCAAGTCACTGAATATCCGATCTGCTCTTTAGTTCGAAGATAGTTGAATAATGGCTCTCGCATTACTTTTACCAGCAACTCAAGGAGACATTCGGACTCAATCGAAGGGACAGAGATTTGATAGTAATTTCTAATTATTGAGTTCTTGTCTCTTGGCAGCAATGACTTCACTCTAAGATAGTTCGATCCAACCGGAATTTGGTTTGTTTGCACGACTGCGGGATGCTCAGCATTGATTTCCTCTTTGTCAAAGTGTCTGACGACTAATTGTGTCAAGTCCAGTGCTTGAGACTTCGTAAAGTTTCCTTGAACAAGAATTTTAATTCGGAAACTTTTCAAAAACCCAAGAACAAATTCCTTGAAGTTCATGTAAGATAACTTGTCAACATCGTTGAATCGATTGAAGTAGAATTTGTGATTGGGTTTGATGATGTTGAGACGGAGTTCCCTGGAAATTAATTTTTAGATCAAAAATGACAGAAATTAATAAACTTACTCGATAAAGAGATTCGAGTTGATGATGTAGTTATAACAATTCTTCTTCAGTTCTTTCTTGAAACAGTCGAAAGAGTATTTGCTGATGATTTCATCTGTGTTCTTCAAAGCTTTGAGAATACTGTCGAGGAGCGACGGAAGCTTTTCGTTGAATCCGCTGAGTTTAAGAACTAAACCGTCGTCACCTGAATTAAGTTTGTAATTGTAACCAGCAACAGTCGCGGAGAAAAGTCTTTCCATCAAAAAGTTCTTGACACACATCGAGTAAATCGAAGTCATGTTCATGTTAGAGACTGACGCTTCAGTCATTTCTGACTTGAAGTGAACATAAACGAAACCTTGCGGGAGCTTAAACTTGAAATCAGGTTTGAAGAAGCATTCACAGAAAGTATTCTTAAAAATCTTTGTCGGAGTAGAACAAGCTTCCTCGGGATCAGTAAAAATATCAAAAGTCTTGCAGATGTATCGATTTTTCCATGGCAAAGAAAATTCTTTTCTGATCCAACGTTCATTCCAAAGTCGCATGAAGCTCAGTGGAAAATCTTAAAATCAAATTATTAATAAAAGAAAAAGTTTAGATTAAACAATTTTCTTACCAACTTCAGCATATTCAGTTCCAAACCATTTCTCGAACTTATCGTACTTTTGATGATTATCTGAGAGAACTAACAAGTTGAACTTTCTGTCATTGAATTTCTCAATTAATCTTCTCATTACTCTCTCATTGAACTGTGGACACAAATCGTTGCCAATGATCGTGTCTTCATCTTTGAAGTATCTCATGTTAACTGCGAGCTCCTGAACATTCTCAATCGAAGACTTTTCCTTTCGATATTTGAACAAAGTTTCTTTGATTTGTCGGAACTCTTCATAAATTTCTTTGTGCTCTTTCATCGGCGTCATCTTGATAAGGAACAAATAACCAAAAATCGCATTCACAACACTTTCAAGACAGTCATAGCCATCGCGAGTGAGTCCAACATCAATCGTAAAGAATGTGAACATTGAATTGCACTCGAAACTTCGTCCACCAACTTTCGCTGTGATTTGATGAACAAGCGATTGTCGTTTTAGATATGAGCTAAGACTCTCGCGACCTGCGTGATTGAACAAGTAAGCGAAATATTCAAGCGATTTGTGCTTGAACTCTTGTTCATCTGTTGGCAGCAAGAAAGTCATCAACATCTTTCGTTTCTTCGATTTCGATTTTACGAAAAACATTTTTTTGTAGAAGTCTGTCGTGAAAACGTCAACTGAAGGATCAACAGAGAGTTTCTTGTAGATCGTTCCGTATTCAGGTTTAATTTCACTAAAATATTGAGTGACAAGTCGCTGTTGTTCGTAGAGACTCCAATTGGATTGAACGGCAAGAAACATTCGATTCGATTTGTAAAACTTTCGTCTAAACTCGTGAATGATCTTATGAAGATCGTTGATCTTGACTCCGTCTTTCAAGGTTCTCAGATTGCCCCAAGTGAATTTTGACGCCGGATGATAATCCAGAGTCATCGAGGCAAACAATTGGTTGATCCTGTAATTATCGTCGTTGATGCTATTTTGAAACTCTGACTCGACAGCTTCCATCTCTCTCTCCATGCTTTCAATTCGCATCAAAGGCTCGACGAAGAATTGAGCGAAACGCTCCAAGGCTCTTGCGAGATGTTCATCTCCAATCTTGAAGTAGAAAACCGTGTGCTCACATTCAGTTAAAGCATTGTCCATTCCATTTCTGCTTTTGATGAACTGGTCGAAGTCGTTTTCCTTTGGAAACTTTTGGGATCCCATGAAAACCTTTGGAAAGAGAAATAATTTGATGAAGGTTTAGGAAAGTTTTTAATTCGTCTCACCATGTGTTCAAGAAAATGACTCAAACCCTGAACTTCAGACGGATCGTCGAAGCTCCCAACATCAACGCACAATGCCACGGCCGAAGTTTTGTCCTTCAATAAAATTTCACTCGGATTCGTCTTTTCAACTTCAGGATGCTTCACGAGATAAGCTTTCAATCCATTCTGCAACTTTAAGAGACGATATTTCTTCTTATCGCTCGGAGATTGCGTTGGAGTTGGAAGGATTTCAATTTCACCAGTAATTTTCATTTTAAACTATCGACGATGCGATCTTCACGAAACGAGAACTGCGAATAATTAAAAATAAACTCTTAGTTGATTAAACGACGAAATGAATTAAGTTACGCGTTGCCAAGAAAAAACTTTCAAGCCTTGACTTTGAACGAAACTTTTCTCATTTTCTTTCTCTTTCTAACTTCGTTTCAATTTCATTACGAACGATTCCTTTTGTCTGACCATCATGAAAATAAATCGTCTCATGTTTACCTCTGTCAAACTGATTAAAAGAGAATTTGTTTCACAATAAATCTGAGCATGTCGATTCACCTTAGCCCACATCAGAAGTTGATTAAAGCGAATGTTGTTTAAAGTTTCCTTTAAATTTATTTTCTCTCCAACTCAAAATGCGAAATCTGATTCCTGCGATTTTAATGACCGTCTTGTTATGCTAAATAAGTTTCTCCTACAACACACAGCGGGTTGTTGATAGAAATCTCAACACAGCTCGAAACAAATATTTCTCTAGACTTTCAAGTAGCAATTTACCATGCGACAAAAACTATAAAAAAATGTTGTTAATTCACCCGCCGAAGCAGTAAAACTCCAGCCAGCCAAAAGTAACGCTTTTACAAGGCGATTAATATTTACGGCTTTTGCATGGTAAGCAAAGCAAATCGAGGACGAGAAGCAGCGGGAAAGTCGGAAGTTTTTTCTTCGAGATGTTGGTTAATTAAATTAGCTTTGGTCACGATATTAAACTGAGCGAGAATGTGACAAAGACGAAAAATGCAAATTCTGTAGTTTTTGCTTTGAGTTTGCATGAAAATGGAATTTCCAACAAATTTAAGTTATTTGTCCCCAAAGATTCATTTGTTTACGATACCGTAAGGATTTTCACAGCAAATTTCTCTGTGTTTTCTTTATCATGTGAGAAATGGGATTTTAATTCCACTTTGCCAAGTCCTGCACTTTGTGTAATAAATATTTTAGAACAGAACCTGAAAACTTCATTTGCGCAAACAACTTTTCTGTTTGCTTTTCATTAAAGAAAATCCCGAAACCATATGAGCAAATGCTCTGATTTCTCTTTGGTCTCTATATTTGAGTATCAGTTGCCGGTGAACTGAACCCCATCAGGGCTCGAATCTGTTTGTTCTAATTTATTTGCGGCTTTAGATAAAAATATTTTAAACAATGCAATTAAATGTGATTGAAATGCTGAGCTAAACAAATAAAGTCGGAAAAACTCAATGGAATGCGAAATCAAATATTCATCAATCACTTGGCATTAGTTTGCTCCTGCGTCGCTATAAACAATTTCATGCATAAAATATTCAAATATTAATGGGTGACGTGAGTAAATAGGGGCAATTAAAATGAAAAGGGGTCAATTTCATTTAATGAAAACATTCTGGAATTGACGCTAACAAAAGAGATAAAACTGCTTCAGGATGGATTTAGGTGAATAGATTGAATGAAATTATTTGTGCGTGTGGATTGTCTGACAGTTTCGTCAATGTTTTATTCGAGTTCTAAAGCTGAGCCCTCAGGGCATTAGATTACTCAACTAGCGGACAATTTTTCGATCCCTTACATCATAATATCCTTTTGTGATCCTAAGCTTGTCGAAAACACTGAAGTCCTTGAATCTGAATGACTGTTTGTCATCAATCATTCGAGCAAATCTACCGGAAAAATAAAGCGAAAATGTATTGCGATATGAATTTGAATTCGTGTCCACTTCTGACCACCCCCGCATCAAAAAGCAATTTGTCATTTCCTTTCTCTTATTTCGTTATTCAATATTTATGTTAAATGATTAACCAAGAGAAAGTTTGGAACTTAATGAATTCATTTGCAGATATAAATCACAATTAAGACGCGAAACCTTTTTGTTCACAAAATTATGACAAGTCAACCTCGTCAAACAAAACCTCATTAACATCAACTTCCTCTTAAACTCTCGAAACACAGCAGCGAAGGTGAAAACGAAATCACGAACCAAAAAGGTTTCAATTACAATTCAAATATTTGACAAAGTTCTTTTGAATGTTTGCTGCGGATTAAGTTGCAGAGAAGTTTGTAAATATTAAAAGTTTTAAAAATGCAAAGAATAAAATTCCTCCTTTCAATAAATTTACGATAATCTAACTTCATTACCCACTAATGAGCATAAGTTTCTACAAAGTATTAACTGCAAACTGCCCACTTGATTTTTATGGGGTAATAAATATGTTTAACGTCAACTTTTACAGTTTTTCTTCGGAGAACTTGAGTTTCATGTGAGAAGGTTGACCATGCAAATTATGAGGAACTAGTTGTTATCATGCGACAAAAGGCCATAAAACGCTGTTAATTTTTCCGCTAAAAAGCTGAAATAAATATTTATAAAGCGGAGGTGAAAATCAAGTTTCTTAATGAAAGTTTCGGTGATCAAATCGTTTGTTGTCACGACAAGAAAATTCAAAGATTTCTCTTCGTTATTGATTTTTCCGAACGAAAATAAACCTTGCTTTGAGTTAAAAGTTCATGGCACAAAACACCTGAGAAAACTAAGCAACTACTCGACATCTACATCTTGACCCTAATCAGTTTGAGTTATGGGACGTTTCATGTGGAGTTTAACCAATCCTGGTCGTAAATAAAAGCAACCACATCAAGGGAAATGGCAAAAAAATAAAATATGCTTAGTGCCGACTAAAACTTTCTCGTGAAACAAATTAAACTCTCGTCCTTTGGGAGTCATTAATATTAAATTCAGCTTCGGATTGTGAGAAAGCGAATTATCAGAATAACATTTTGAGTTACGCAAATGTCAGACGAAATCTCATCGAAAGCAAATAAAGTTCCGGCTTCCGATTTGACCTTTTTTGACAAACATTGCTGCTAATAAAAAATTTATTAAATCAAATTGGAAATTGTTTGAAAATGAGAGAGAAAACAAAATCGCTATAGCAGAAAAAAATGATAATCTCCGACATCCGGAAATGTGATTTGAAACTTTTTTTTTGTTGACTCAAATTGATTTCCGGAGCTGACCCCTCAAGAAGAAAATGAGTTTTCTTTTAAAGTCGCCTCGAGTGAATCTTAAATCAAAATGCATCAGATTCTCATTGCGCAATCCATTAATTATGGCATTAAATTAAATAAATGCTTTCTCGATTTGATTGCCTGTAATTATTCCTCGTTAGCCCTCAGCAAAGGGATTCGTAACGAGAAAATTTATATTTCGTGTTACGTTTTAAGCCAAATAAATTATTTTGGGGTTTGTTGGAAAATAATGCTGGATCAGATAACACAAATCTCATAAATCAGGACCACTCGCAATTGGAGGGAGGAGGGAAATGGAAAAAAGAGAAAGAAAACAAACAACTCTCGTTAGGCGCTGTGACGTTTCAAGGGGTTCACAAACCCCAAATCCTTGAGTTAATTAATCTGAATCGCTTCGAGTGAAAACTTGACCGTAGCAAGAATATTTTCAAACAATTTTCTCTCCGGAAAAGTGCAAAAATTCAATCTCGAGCTCATGAATTTTCCGGCTCGCCACAAAAATGTTCAATCGTGTGGAAATCCGAAAATAATTACCAATTATTGCAGTAAATTTCTCCGCCCGACCACCCACAGCCTCACTTGAGCTGCCCTGCTAGCAACCATTTAACATGTCGTGATGCGGATGTGAGATTGGCTCGATGGGATACTTGTATAGTCAGAACATTAATTTCCTAGAGATAAACACATTAAATTGTTAGAGGCATTTATCTTCATCCCTAAGCTTTGCTGTTGAATGTATGAATGCCCACTTGAAATTATCTGTTGATGATTTATTGTTAAGCTTTAATGATTATCGAAATGAAAGATGAAACGTCTCTTCACCTGAATTAGTTGATCAGGAGAGCAAACCACAATCATTTCAAAATTAGCAGATGATTTTAAGTTTTCACCACAACTCAAGCTCCATACGGCGCTCACTCTCTCGTCCTTTTATCTCCAAAAATGTTCGAAAGGGGTCGCCTAATGGTCAGCAACATTTTGCAATGACAAAATTTACCATCACGTTTTAATTAAAATGTGATCATCGTCACCATGATTTTGCAAACGACGCAGCAAATCATAAACAATTTTCGTCCGAGAGCAGCAGTTTGCAGCATGTTGATAGATGGGAAGGAGGTTGGAGAAGCGTTTTGTGGTTTTCCGGAATTTTCAACCGGTTGAGAGACTTTAGTGGAGTTTCCCCACGAACAATTTTCACCCCGAGAATCAAACAATTAAGCTAAAGAATGGAATGAAAAATTCCACCGCATTAATCAAACAGAGCCGGAAAAACAACGATTGTTATCAACAAATCGTGAATCACAAAGTTAAATAAAAGCGTTACTAACAATGGAAGAAAACGAGGGAAAATTGATTTGACTGACTTGATTGATGACTTCTGTTTAACACGAACAATTGAGAAGAAAACCTCAAAGTTTCACATTTTATTGTTGCGAAATAATTTTCTTTTATTGATGTTTTCTCTCAACCAAATCGAATTCAACTGGGATGACGGAAAAGTTTTCATGCTTCTCAAGAGCACAAATAGATAAACAAAGTGAGCGACGAAGGAGACAGAGCTGAGGGTGGAAACTTTTTAATCAATTTTGAGGCATCTCGGCGCCGAAATTATGATGACAACGCTTCTTCGATTTTTATTCATTTTGACGCAACATTTTGATGAAATTACTTTCGTGGAAGGGAATCATTTAAATATCTTTAATCGAGTGGAACTTCCACAGCTTCACTCACAGAGATTTAAAGTCAAAGCTTGCGAAAGCAAAGCTAATCCACCGAAATCAGAGATTTTAAATTCCTCTAATGTCTCATCCATAAACCTTCATTCAAATCGCTATTTAAGGTGGAATATTTCAGCGGCAAGAGCCACTCGACGTTGCGAAACTTATCCTCATGTATATTTAATTTAAATCTACGACAATCTCTGCTCCTCTTATCTGCTTCAGTTGTGTAACAAAAAACAACGGCAATCTCATTGTAGCCGTTCGCTCTTCTGATGTTTTTCCGTGCCGAGAGACTTTAAGTGTAGCAAATGATAGCGGAACGTTTCTGGTAGGATTTACATTTTTATCCTTTTGCACAAGAGTCGAGGTAATAAAATTTTCATATGATATTTCCATCAGATGTTCCTTTAGTGCTCTCGCGATGTGGAAAAGTCATGAAAATTTGCTTCGAGTGGGGTTGGAAAGGAAATTTTTATTCGCTTCTTAGTAATCCTGTTAAATCTCAGTAGAATGGAACGTTTAAGATGAAATCGCTTCAAGGTTTAATGAAGTCGATAAAAATTATTCATGGTGAGAAAATTATTTCTGGAAATGACAGAAATTGTGAGAAATATTTGAAGTACACGAGAGAAGAGTGTGGAGTTAATGAAAAATTCAGAACTCTCCGTTCAATCCAAAGTCCGACCTTCTTCAACCTCGGATATCTCTTTCGAAATGAAAAGCATTGCGGTTCCAGTCATTGAACGAGAAGAAAAGATTATTTACATAAAAAATAAGCACTTGCTGATGTAATCCTCACTCCCATCTTCGCACCACATTTTCCCGTTTATTTCAAAGAGAAAATTCTTTCACTTCTTTCTTCTGAGGGGTTGCTCTTGCTGTGCGTAGCAGTTATGGTTATTTTTATGATGTTATAACAAAGCTATGATAAGTCTTTGATGGTCGTAATCGTGGTTGTTTTGTTAATCTTAAATGGTTCATAGAAAATATATTAAGCGAGAAAAAAAGGAAAATTTTGTGGATGAAGAGAAGCAACTTCGTTTAGCCGCAGATTGGTTGGGCATGTTTCAAGGTAATTAAACATTTGCTTCTTAATTAATATATTAATTTAAGGTAATAGAGCAGAGGCGAGTGCTACATATGTTTGGAGATCTATTACAGGGATCGAAGAGGGAGAAGCGAACGAAAAACAAACTCGAGGAATTAACAATCATTAATCTTGCAGACGAAAACAATTGAATTCATATTTCCATGAAACGTGCGATAAGACGGACAAGGCAAAAGAAAATTGAATTAGTTATCTTGATTGATGACTTTCACTTTCTGTGGTGAGTTTATAACTTTCAATCAATGTCGAAGAAAAATTTAGTTTCCCGAAGAATTTTCCACAATTTTTCTCCTTCAGATTAATGTTCAAGATGTTGTGCCTGTCCTGTCTCGGAGACTAAGCACATAATGAAATTAGTCCTCTTAAGAAGTTTGAGGTTGAAACTATCCATTTTCTGTTATCTTTGCCACAACAGAGGACGAGAAGTTTATAAAACTTTCCTTGTTGTTTCAGTATTTTGTTAAAATATTTTCTTATAAGAGCCAATTTTCATATTTAAAGCTCATGTGCTGAAAGAAGATAGAGGACAGTGTTTACACTTCCGGATGTTAATCCTTAAGAAAAAGGTTGTGAAAACAAAAGAGAAACGAGCGACTTCCTTCGAACTTCGAAGAAACTTTATGTTTTAATTATAAAGCCTCAGAGATTTTGTGTTTTTGTCTCAAGCGATAAGGAACTGTCATCCTGCATTATTACTTTAGTCATTTTAATCATTGCCGCTTGAATAGTCGTTCAGTCGTTCGAGGAGGAGACGAAGAAGCTGTGAAGAAACAGCCGCCGGCATGAATGAACAATTAATGTCAGAAACTTTCTCAAACGATCTAAATTTCCTTCTGTCTCCCTCCTCCGCAAGATTCCAAATAACAATTTGATACTTGGATATTCAAAATGTGTAAACGCCATTTATCAAAAGCATATTTTCTGGAAAATATCAGAAATTTGTATAAATTATGTATCAGTTGAGATATCATTTTCCATTTTCTCTTTCCTATTGTTTCTCAACCGCAAGAAGTTTCATTCGATTCTCCTCAAATATTTGTTTAGATTACAGAAAGCCAGAAGAAAACTTTCTCGTTTGAATTCGATTTGTGAAATTGCCCGAAAGTTCTGTGTTTGCTCGAACATTCCCAGCGGAAAGATATCTTCGAATTTCACATCGAATTGAAACAGTTGTTGAGCGTCGGATGTGTGTTATGCATTGAGGATGTGAAAATCTTTCGGCGGTGTTAACACAACAACAGATTTGCGTTTACTGACTTTTAAGGCGAAACATGTTCAGTTTCAAATATTTGAAATCGTGATTGGAATCGAAACTCTTTGCGTCACGTTTTAAGTGTGAAATCATCAACTTGATTGAAGTCGAGTCGGCGTGGGTGCTGTAAGGTTCGTTCGTTGTAAGGAAGATCGAAATTAAAATGATTAATGACGTCGAGCAGCGGAAAATATTTTTTGACAATTTAATAAAATAAATAACTCGAAGGCGAAAGATCAAATTGAGGATGAAAATCGTTTGCGAGGGCTGAATGTCATTTGGTTGTCTCTTGTCCCCTTAACTTTTCCGTTTGCGGGGATAAAAAACTCGAATTGAGACAACAAAAGAGAAATTTATGACTCGCTCGCTATGCGGTGCCAAAAAACGTTTCTTATCAGTTCGTCCTTTCTCTTTAATGCTCGAAACCGAAAATGATTTTTCCTTTTTTCAATTTTGGGAGACCCTTCGTTGTCCTTGTTTTCTATTGTGATTCTAGAAGGAACAAACTGTTATGGGGTTGTCAATGTTATCAGAGTGTAAAGTGGCTGTGAAATCACATCATAAAAAGGACTTACCGCAGAACGATGACGGAAAATGACTTGAAGATTTCTTCTAATGTAAATAAATTGCTTCGAGAGATTGCAGGAAAGGGTTGAACGAGATTTTGTATCACAGTGGCTGAAAAAGAATTCTGAAGCTTCATTCTCTTCATCATAAACAATTTGCAAGGCTGGAACTCTCTGCATGAGATTAAACAATTATTAAATTTGCAATTTCACGCGCTTTGCGGCAATAATCTCAGTTCATGTGCAAAATAAATTAAATAGGATTATTTTCCATTTTCCGACAACAGTCAATTGTAAAACTGTGATAAAAGTTGAAAATTTTAAACAAATTTATGACTTCCACTCACCCCGAGCTCAACCCTTTTCGCATTCCATGTATGAAACTAATTTAAATGCTCGAAATGTTTAAAACATAAAGCTTTTGCTAAATGCCGCATCGCAAGTTGGATTCACATTTGAATGGCATTCTGTGCTACATGACGATGATGATACGAGTGATACAAAAATCTTTTATCTCATGTGAGAAACGTTTTGCTTTCATGAATTTTATTCTCGTTCGAAATGCAGTGAAATTCAAAAGCAATAAAGTTTTATGGATCGCTACTCGAATTGTATGAGAAAACAACTTGTCACCCTTCAGATGAAATTCAAAACTCATTCGCTTGATGAGCGTTTTGTTTCCTAAGCTGTTTATGTAAATAAACGAAGAAAGAAGACGATCTCGAGACATTAAAGAAACATTATCATCTGCTTCGGTAAACTACGTTTGGAAGTTAAAGGAATTTAAGGTAATCTAAGCCAAATCCTTTGCATAAAGTTCTCGTTTTTGGAATTTCTTCGTTTGATGTGAGGAAGTTTTCACGAAGAATTTTCTTCTTGAGTTTCAAAGGGTTAAAGGAAATATTTTGGAATCCGTTGATGAATTTGCGTAGGGAGCGCAAAGAATAAGAAACGTTTTATCATTCGCGAGATTACACAAAATTTGAAATTTATGCAAATATCCAGCAACGTGAAGCATAACAATAAACTTCAACCCCATGCCAACCAAAAAAGTTATTACAATAATTGCAAATTAAGGCTTCTCAAAGCGCGTCGATTAAAATTATCAAAAAGTATTTTCATTCCTCTTTCCCATAATTAAAAAGTTGGATTATTATTTTCATTTCCGAGTGGTTGTTGTTGAAGGTGTTTGAGCCATTAATTTCGAGTATCTTTTCCACTTCAATCTCTCTCCTGAAATTAGAATTTTAACAAAGCAATTGTCGTGAATAAAAAGCAGGAAGAGTTGGCAAAGCAAAGTTAAACAAAGAAACATAAAAATCTCTGGAAACTGTCGTTTGCTGTGAGAGAGAGGGAAGCAAACTCTGTGGAGTTCAACGAGGAAAGCAAATTAAACAAGACAATTAAACTTTTCTCTTGAATTGCGATGCGTTAAACTTAATTAGATTGATTAAAAATAACAGAAAGGGGAGAAAAGTTTGAAGAGATTGTCGAGGAAATAAAATTCGTGAAAATTTTTAAGTGAGAAACATTTTATCTTATCCAACGATCTCTTGTTCATCTCCCCATGAAAAGAGAATAAAACTTTCCCGCAACCCTTTCAAAGTTTTTCTTTGTTTTCTCTTTTAATTTTTTTATCGGATTAGAAGTGAACGAGTTTTTTCTTTGATAAGCTTAGTTGAGGACTTTGTTTGATTACAAATGATTTTAGCAAATCTTTAATCGATTAGACGAAGCTCAGTTGCTCCACAAATCCCAGAGTTTTCATTTTCCCATCGATCTTTTGTCTCAACGAATTTGCTGACAAAACTCATTAAAAAGCAAACCGAGTTTTTCTCTGAAAACATTCGCTGATAACAAAGAATTTTTCATCCTGCGCACATCGCCCCAAAAAGATTTTTCCTCATCCAAGCTCCACAACTGCACATATTCATGAGAAGAAAACTTTATGATCCCGCCTTCTCTCAGTTGAAGAGAAAAATGATGAGGGAGGAGCTTTTCTCACTGATAACAGCAACTGAATCTCAAATTACCCTTTTCCAGCTCCACGGCGATTAAAAACTTTCATGAGCGTCTATAAATGATATTTTATTCATAAAGTTTCAAGAGGGGATTTTCTATAATTGCTTGCCGTCCTCAGAAGTTTGTTTCGTTCCCCGCTTGATTTCCATTTTGCACCTTGATGGCAATTTTATGCAAATTTAATTCGAAATTCATAAAAGATAAAGTTGAAAATGCAAATTGCTTAATGCGAGCGAGTATCTTGAAATTTATAAACTGCCAAAGACTTTTTTCCTTCAGAGAGTCTTAGTCATCATCATCAACAGTCTGTAAATACCAAAACATAGATTTTCCTTCCATAAACATTATTACATCGTAAGAAAACTTTTTTCCTGCTGTAAGAAAAGTTATGAAGTCATGATGATCATTTAGCGGTTGTTTAGATAATCCCTTGGATGGGTCATCTGAAACTTATTAGACAATCGACGCAAGGGATGTTGAGAATTTCAGAAATTTCTTTTATTTACTTTTGCCTTAATCTCTTTGGTAGGTCTCTGCCTTTCCTATCAGCAATGATTATCTTATTATCGTTATAACAATTGTATTTGATGATTTCACTTGACGTACATTTACATTCGAAGATAATACTTTGAAGTATTTTCAGTTTTCTTCTTAATCTTAAGTTTATTTCTTAATAATTTTTATGAAATTCTCTCGGCTTGAGGGAAGTCTGTAAGCTACAAACTCCTTCGACATTTAAACATTTATCTACTTGCGCTTTGGCGTTGATTTTTATGTTGAACGTAATCGGATTCTTTTCAAAATAGCTTCTTTGAGTATTTTTGATTTGGCACGGTTCGCTGCAATTTGAAAAATTGACCAAAAAAAAATCGAATTGTACTACATGAAATCATGAAACGTTGACTTATGCTAAGACTTGAGTGAAACTGATTAATAAAAAGATAACAAAAATTTAATTAACTAATCGGGGATTGAGTTCCAACACGGAACAGATTAAAATCAGTTTTAGCCATTCCATTTGGGCCATCGCGGTTGCTGTTGATTTCAGTTGGTCGTAATAACTTGTTTCATATGCGTGGGGGTTCCGAATGGCGATGACACCCCGTTCAAGCCATTCTGGTTGTTGTTCATATCGTTGTTTTGAGATCGTGGTGATGAAATGTTTGGTAACAAGCCGTGATGCTGTCCATTCTGCTGGATTGGCGAGGAGACTGACGTGGGAATGTTTGGAATATTTGGTGGGGTTCCTGGCATGTTTCCGCCGGCGTGACGTTTCAAGATCGGATGATTTGCCATTGACGCGAACACCAAACGTTCTTCGTAGTCATATTCGCAGAGAATTTTGTTATCACACAAATAAAATTTGTCACCAACGCAGAATCTGAAATCGAGAAAAATCGAATTTAATAAAAAAAAAGTATTTTCAATGTCAGCAAGGGCGAAATTGTTTTGTTTACATCCGTGCTTAACTTTCAAGGCTTCCACTTGTTGGATCATAATTGAAATCAATTCGATTGTCCGCGGAAAAAAAAATAAATGTTGTCGTAGGTCAACGACGGGATGTGAAATAAAATCGAATTGAAAGTATCGAATAAATATTCTCTCCTGTCACTTTGAATCAATATTCCGTGAGTCGTTTCTGTCCAGATTTAAGACTCATTGAAGCGGATAGAATTAGAATTCATGTTAGCACATAAAACTGAATGTTTAAGCAATCGAAATTCAATATTTGACTAAGCGCGATAAATTCCTGAGTGTCGCATTCGATTCTCCCCTATAATGGTCGCAGATTTAATGAAAATTATCATTTCACTGTCGAGTGTGCTTGGATTATGTGAAATGATACGTGAAAATTAAAATAAATTTTCATACTGTGTTTGAGTTTTGAGAGTGAGTAAACATCCGACGCCGCATGTGAGAAAATTTGCTGTTCAAACATGTTTCGTCCAAAACTGAGAGCTGAGCTTCAGTCAAAACATTTATCAAAATCATCAACAAATGTGCTGGAATTGCCAGAATTTGTGTTGATGATGGAAGCCTGTGAGGCTTCTGTTAGAAATTTAAATTGGACCGAATGGCATTGATGAAAAATTCAAGTTTTATTTTCTTGGGCAATTTCGAATGTTTATGGTTTGCTAAGAGCTTTGAAAACCTTTTTTTTATCGTTGTTGGACACAAAATTAAATATTTTATTCAGGAAAAGCAGCAGAAAAATCTTCAAGTCTGTCTTTATCGCTCAGAAGGGAAATCAAAAGGAGAAGAAAAAGTTTCTGAATTATTGAGCAGCAATTGAATTCCAAAACAATTTCCGTTCGTTCAAATCGAAGATGCCAAGCTTACCTGTGATTGCACTGCTGACATGCAAAACATTCCAAATGATAAACGTTGCTACGCGCTCTCATCACCATCTCGAAAGCGGGAATGACTTTATTGCAAGCTGCACAAAATCCTGTGTTGCCGAACAGCCTCAAGTAATCTCTCTTGCACAGCATTAAATTTCCTTTCGTATAAAGAGTCGAGCCAACTTCACCCAATCGACAATCACAGCAGCCGCACTTTAAACAGTCTTCATGCCACAGCAAGTCGAGCGCACGTAACAGAAATCGATCTTGAATGTGCTTTCCACATCCAGCGCATAATTGACTAGAATTTGTTTGCTGATTCGATGACGATTGTTGATTGCCATTATTGATGGTAGCAACCGGATGGCTCTGAATTTCAGTTTTTGTGTCCATTGCGATCATCTGTAAATGAGAGAAGAAGAGAACGTGGTGATAAAGAATTTATGAGCATCTGATGTCGAGCTATCGGCTCTTGTGGCAACATTTCCACTTGAAACATTTTTCTAAAAAACTTTTACAACCCTTTTCATGCTTGATTCTCTTTTTTTTTTGTTTCCACCAACGTCAAACCAAAGCAAACGGATTTAAAAAAACAGTCGGATAAGTCGTGGAAAATTTATGGGAAAACTTTGGTCTGTAACATTCGCAGCGGTAGAAAGAGAAATTGCACGAGAGAACTCTTTAAAGTCAATGATTTTTCATCTGTCGTTGAGCACTTAAAAGACCGAAAAATTGTTTAAGCGAGTGAAGGAAAGGCAAAATAAAAAAAAAACAAAGTTGCATCACAATCAGGATTGAGAAACAAAGAGTTGAGATTTCTCTTGGCTTCATGACGTAAACCAAAGTTTTTTTTAGTCTCATTGTGCAACTTTTTATATTTTCCCGAGAGAATAAAAAAAAAATTCTTTTAGCGATAAATACTCGACAACAATTTTCCGCTTGTTTTTAATTGTTTTTCAAAGCGGAAAGGTTTCTTTGCTTTATTTAGCGCAATCACTTTTATGGATATTTCTTTAATTGCACAACATCCATTTGCAGCGTCAATGAAGCCATTTCACGAATGTTTGTTCACTAAAACTTTCCTCGGATAATTGCATTCTTAATGGTTTAATTAGAGATGGCGAGACTTTTTCCGAGAAGTGAAATATTTAACTTCCGGCGAATTCTTGGAATTGTGCACGGTGGCTTAAGATGCCAGCGTGGCGAGAATTTCAGAGTTTTTCATGGGCTGATGTTTTTTCACGAGCAATTAAAAGTATTTTGATTAATTAATAATTTAATTGCACTTAATTTCAAGCCACATAGCGCTAATTAAATGCATAAAATAATTAAAAGGCATGTTTTGAATGTTCATGAACATGAACACAGAAGCGCAAGTTAATTATTTCTTTTCGTGTTCACTTCAGCTACGCACATGAGATCAACAAGATGACGATCGTCTTCTCGCTTATTATTCTTTCAAAAGGAATTTTCGATTTCACCAACAACATCTGTTGTCCATAAACGACTCTCAACCGTTTCGAAGTCGCACATGTGAGAACATTTTTCATTATCAGAGACTTCTCTTACACCCCACGAGAGCAAAGCCTTTGCTTGTGGCCTTTTTCACAACTTAAGAACATTCAATTAGGCAAAAAAACCTTTAAAAACATCCTCAAACAACTTGAATCGTCTCAGTGTTTGTTTATCTTCAATTAAAAGTGACAAACATTGAGATCAAGTTTCAAAGTGACGAACGAGTGTGTTGGTTTCGTTTGTGGTCTCGCAATTGCGAAAAATAATTAAAATTTCCTCTTAATTACTTTGAAGTTTCTCTCCTCATTTTTCTGATGCAATTAAATCGCGATGACAACTCAGTTTCATTAATTTCTTTTTCTAAATCAGGTAAACATCTCAAAGCCACTCAATCAGAATTCAATGCGTGTCGGTGTCTCAAAGCGAGATTAATTAATTATCTCAATCAAACATTGTAATCACGCTTTAATTAATGACATCGCATCAGATTGACTGCTGCAGTCTGAACAATTTCCATCGCTCGATGCATCGAAACGCAACACATGAAGTCATTAAATGCGTTTCCCTGTGGAACATTTGTTTCTGTCATTAAACATTAAACCTCCCTCTCTTCGACGCTTTTCTGCAACAACAATTTCCATTCGGTGCTTTTGTCATTTTTGATTTTCCAAAACAGGATAGAGAGACAGTGAGGAACACAATCTGTTATTACGCGTCCGAGACTGCATGTGATGGAGCTCTAATTACACAATTAATTTTGAATAATTGAATGCAACACAGTCTGACAAAGGAATTGAATTTCTTTGTTGTGATTGCGATAATTCTAGTTGGACATCGAAATTCCTCTTTCGTAATTCTCGTCCTTTGATAAATTTTCGAGTGGAATAGCAGCAGCATCGGATGATAGAGCTAACAACAGAAGTCCTGTTATTTGTATCGCAATCAATTTTTCAATGTTCGATATCCGTAAGCCCAAAGTCCACCGCGTGTACAAATGTAAACTCATTAAATTGTCATCTTATCCCCTGTGGTTTTATTTGTATTTCATTGAGGCTATTTAGCTGGAGAGTTGTGTGTTGTTTGTTTATGATTTTGTTGGACAAATATGAACAGTGAGTGAGGTAATAGCAAACGAAAACGGGCATAATGTATGAATGTCTAAAATCTGTTTGTTTGATTTTAATTTGAATAAATTTTGGGGAAATGTTTAGTTAGTAAATGTAATGTTTAGTCAATGACCTAAAGTTGAATCTACACAGTAGCGAAATGCAATTTCTGACTTCACTTAACTTCTCGATCAGGGAAAACGCGAGAATTTCGTGAATCGTTGTCTGGCAGAGTTCAACGTTTGACAATGCAATAAATCAACTGAAGATTATCGTGAATTATGAATCTTTAATTTATTGAACTTTTTTCAAACGAGAGGCGGCAAACTCTTTTGACACTGACAGAAATATCTCAACTGCAAATCGATTGAAACGTGAAAATTTCACAATTTTCGAAAATGCACATAATCGCTCATTGAAATCAATTAATTTACGATTTCGGCTCCCGCCCAATCAAATTATTGCCAAAACAGGTGCCGGCAAATTATCAAAATTATTCCGACACATTTAATTAATTTAATGAAGCGATGAAATTAAATGCCAAATTAATTATTCTTCATTTGCATGGCTGCATTTTATTTCATGCAAGTCCACATTCCAAGTAAAATTTATGTTTGCTGAGAGAGAAATTGCAGCTTAATTTGGATTTATGCGTTAAACGATGAAGATAAGATTAAGACAACAAATTACAACTTTCCGGTTAGCTAAGCGATCGTTTAAAAGAAATATCATCACAATGAACTCTGCGACGGAATTTAGCACATTTAAAGTGTTAAGAAGAGAGCGCGATGCAAAGTCACGATTTGACACTTTCTCGCGATCTTCAACTTCAAATGAGGTTTTGAGACAACTGTCCACAGTCTCAAACATTTCCTCACCTCACCAATTTCAACCCTTTCGACACTCTAAAGTCTCATAATTAAAAGTGTATCAAATTTCACGCAAAACGAGCAATGTTTCCAATAAATGCTTCATGGTCTGAATTCGTAAAATTAGAATGAAATTTATTGCAGAAGGAAACGAGTTCGGAATCGACAACAAAAGCGAGTGTTTTTAAAATTCCAGACATTGTTGCGAAATCATAAATTTAACACGCTTTACGCAGAGCACATAAACATCGGAAACTTGTTTTAGACTTTTTAAACCCTTTCGGAATCCAATTATTTCAATTATTCTCTCTCGTTTCGGCTCTTTTTGAATGCCGGCAATCAAAGGTTTAATTAAAATTTTACAGGATTTTAAGAATTCACTCATTGTTAAGCGAGTCGATGATTTGTTGGCCTCAAATTTGAATTTCGTGTCGTCTGTGATGCGATTTACTTTGTTAACTTTGTTGCCCTAACTAATTTATCAGCCTTTTGTGAAGTTAAACATTCCCTGCGTTGCGTTGGGATTGTGAAATGATTTGGCCAAAGGAAATAATCTCATTATTAATGCCTTTCTTGTGTAATTCGTTGCACAGCTCGGTAAAGGGGTTGAGACGTTACCCTCAGTTGTTCCTTCGTTGGAGTCTTCGTGAGTGAACTGATTTTCAATGTTTAATTACGAGATTGCAACAAAGTGGCAAAGAAATCTCCATCAATGGTTGGTTTGTTTGTTTGACGAGATATTTCACATTCTCAAGAGCATTCAATGGAAATAAATAAAACATCGCTCGAGATATTTTAAAGACGCTTTAATTAAAGTCGCATTAAGTCGTTTTCCTGATTCACTTCGTAATTAACAGCTCGCAGCTTCTAGTTTTCTGACGAATATGGCGAGGCATTAGCATGCAAACGATTTTCTTAGATTAATCGAGCCCGCTCAGACTTTTAATGACATTACGGTAATTCAAGTCAATCGAATGCAGTTTTAATTTCAATTCGATCTCTCGCAAGTTTCTTATTGTAATCAACTCGATTTTCATACGCGAGACGTGCAATTTCTTTACTTTGCTGTTACTCTTAATTAAGTTACACATTTCTACTCACTTGAGAAACTTCCACCGGATCCGAAAGGTATGAATTATCCACAGAACAATTTAATTAAGCAGCCAAATGCTTACGAGACTTAATTACAAACTCTCTTTTGCGTTCTTCTTTTCTTGATTATTTTCCTTTCTTCTCTCTTTTCTGGTTTGAATCGCGAATAAATTTCAATCACTTAATCATTTAATTATCAACATTTACTGATTTCTCACAAGCGCTTTACGCAATCAGATTCTTGAATTACTGATTGTTGTGTTCTTTTTGATTAAAACAGGGCAGCTATTCCTGTTAATTAAGTTTTAATTGATTCACCGACTTGATTATAATTTTTCGAAGCTCTCTTTCCGCGAACGTAGATAATTAAATCATTTTAATTAGATTTGTGATTAACACAACGGCTTATTATTTGTTCTGGTTTCACTTGCGCAACGCAAAACTAATTAAATTTATGATCCCTCTTCTTTAGGTTTTGAGTCTAACTTCTTATCACCGGCCGCAATAAACCGCACAAAAAAAAATATTTGTTTATAAAATCACTTCACTGTCGGTTGTCGGGAGAAAGAGAGCAGCGGTTAATATAACATCTGTAATTTAATTAACAATTTTAATGAATTGCTGATTGGAAGCTGTTTAAATTGTAAATGATCAGACGTCGAAATGTCAGCGTTTCGAAACTTCCACTTTGCGTTCTTTATTTATTGACTTTGCTCCACTTGCAACAATGATTTCAATCCGATTGCGTCACTAAAGCGTGAATTAAAGTGAGATCTCAATTTAACTTGATTTATCAATTTGTATTTTTATGATTCCTGCTGCTGTTCATTCACTTTTTGCTGCTTATATCAAACACTAGTTAGCACATGGAAACTCGCGCAGTCGAATAAAATCACGTCTGGTTCGTTGAGCGGTTGATGAGATAATAACAAAATCAGCAGAAAGAAATCTCTCTCGTCTGTGCTTGTGCAATGTTTCGTTGTTTTCTTGAAAACATTGTACAAGGCGCAGAAGCGACGAAATTGTTTTCTGTTGTTTTGGAGGGTTGAGCAATCATCGTCATTGACAGGAAGGTAAGGGATATTTTTCTGATATGAGAATCAACTTTTAAAAAACTATTAATTCGCTTCAATTGGTCAATTTTTTGAGATATTAAAATATTTAAAAGTTTTCTGTAACAAACCAATAAAAAAAAGTTTTAGTTTCTCGAAATGTTTAATGACGAGAAATTTTCAAAGTTTAAAAAACATCTTCTTAGCTTCTCATTTTCATTATTTAAGAAATTCTTAATGTCATTATCGACACAAATATTGTTTCTAAACGAAATGTGAAATAGTTTAGGCTTTTGGTGCTCAACAAACTTTTCTTCGATCGCTTGGATTTTGTTTCCGATAAAAAGGATTTTCTTGAGATGGTTATTGTGTTGAAAGAGTTCTCCAAATATAATTTTAATTTCATTAAATGAAAGGTTAATGAATTCCAAGTCAGTCAGAGGATGAAAAATTTCAGGATCAAGTTGTGTGAGTTTGTTCTTCTGCAAGTTCAGTTCTCTCAATTCATGAAGTTCCGAGAAAGCTTTGCTGTCGATTTTTTCGATGAGGTTTGATGATAAATCCAGTTTCACCAAACTGCTGATTGAATTGAAAGCTAAAGGAACATCCTTGAGCTCATTCGAAGATAAGTCAAGCAAATAAAGTTCTTGCAGTCCGTCAAACGCTGCAGGGTCCACAAAGTTAATCTCGTTGAACTTTAAGTAAATTGCTTCAAGCTTTTTGTTTCCACTGAATGCGTTAGCCTTCAACCTTCTAATCCTGTTTGATCCGCCCCAAAAGATCAGCAATTCTTCCAAACTTCTCAAACTCCTTCCATCCAAATACTTAAGTCCAACTTGATTTGCGTTCAAGTACTCGACTCCCTTTAACTGCTCAGTAAATCCTTTCGTAAAACTTTCTATCTCAGAACTTTCAAAATAAACATATTTCAGTAATTTTGTGTCTATCTCCACTTCAAGATGCTTCGTTTCTTGGAGATTTACATTTTCCAATCGACAAGTTTTTCCATATTCTTCGTTGATGGAAACTTTACAGCTGACTTTCTCATCGTAAGCCTTTGCTGTTGCCGATAAGAGGATTAAAATACTTGGAAGAGGAAGAAGAATATTTTAATTACATTAGAACGAATTAATTATTTAAATCACTTCACTCTCTCTACCTTAAGACTAGAAACATTGTCGTCTTTAATTGAAATCACAACTGAGTTTAACTTTTTTATTTTTGACAATAAACTTCAATCTCAAGTGGAACGGCTTGATAAAAGTGAAATCTTATCAATTCAGTTGATAACAAAAATCACAACTGATAAACGAAAAAAATATTTTTAGTTGAATTTCTATGTCTCAATTAAAAATTTATCATGTGAAAATAAATATTCACGTAAAGCTTTAAGTGAATTCGTGTTCGAACGAAATGCGAGAGCGGTAAAAATATTTTCGAGGGTGTAAAAATCAGGAAATTAATTTCCTGCTTTTTCTCACGTGTGAAGTCAATATTTTAAATTAATATTCAGTTTGGGTTTCACCGAGCACAGACAGGTCCTTGATTCATGATACAGCTCTATTAAACGGTTAATATCGTGGATGGAGTTGTTCGTGTATCACGTTTGTAATTATCATCAAATCTAATAAAACACGTAAGAGTCGAAACTCCCACACCATCCCCAGCAATTCAAAGCAAACAGAAACAAACTGCAAGTGCGATAAATTTCGATGATAAAACTCGTCGTCTGCAAAAAATGTTCGGACAATGTTTTTCAACATGAAGTGGCCAGGATGTTTAACTTTTTGAGGATGAGTGAAGGAAATATCCGTGTCATGAAATGTTTACAAACAAAACAGAAGCGAGAAGCACTCGAAACGAGACGGAAAATTTTCCAGTTGAAACAAATGACCGGAAGTGTTTTTCAGATTTTTGCTGGCCCCATCTTCACATTTGCTGTGAACGTCGGAGGGTTTCGGAGAGCCGAGAAATAAAAATGTTTAAATTGGGATAATAAATTCAGACACATTCGGTCGTCGGTGGAGATGGAGAATTGAAAAATGGTAAAGAGGGAAAAATAAATAAATACGAAGAGTGAGAGAGCGAAAGGATTATCGTGCGAAAAATTGTTGCTGGAGACATTTAAATTTTCCGCTTTCCCTCCATGTGTGCTCTGCTTAATCGTTGTCCGTTTAAGTTACAAAAAATAGCTCCGGGAGATTTTTGAAAGCCATTAATAATTTAAAACTCGAGTTAGCCGAACCCTAATTGCCTTAAAAAAGCAATTAAAAGTCCTGGTGCGAGAGATTGCGATAAAAACCGGCAATTCATCGGCTGCTGATGGCTTCTGCTATTTCGCTTCAGCAATAAAAATAATAATGCTAGATCATTTAATTACTTCGAATGTATAAATCACAGCCGAGAAATTTATGTCAAACACCTAATGTGCATTCATAAATCCTCTGACAATTCATTCTCGACTGAAAGTTTTACGGTTGTTCTCGGCTGACGCGGGCGGAGAGTTATTTTATGTGCTTGTAACTTGTTTTCATAAACGGCAATAATTCACTTTTATTATCACACGAGATTTGTTTTGTTGTGTTAACATTTTTGTTTTTTAACAACAAGCGAAGCGGTTGAAGAGAAAGATTCACATGCAAGCGCAAAAATGATTCACAAGTCACCGGAATTGAGTCCTAACAACTCAATTCATCGCAATCTCTGATGTCCTCGCCAAAGGACGAACGGATATAAAACAAGATTAAGTTATTTTCCTCGGGTCGTGCTTATGTTTGGTATTTCTGCTGTCTTCATCATCGCACAACCTTCTCCCCTTTTACTCAATAAATAATAATGCGATATTTGTTTTCTTTTCTTCGTTTGGGGTGATTTTATGGTAGTCGAGAACATTAACCGGGTAGAAGATTATGAAAAATGTGTTGGAAGGAACATTAACTTCGAAAGATGAGATAATTTGCTTGTGCTCGGGAAAACATTTGTGTTTGATCAAAAAGTTTGTGACAACAGGAGCATAAATCAACTTTAAGTTTTTAGTCGATGATAAAACGGAAAAATTAAGATCGAAAGAGTTAAAAAAATCTCTTCATTTAAATTACACTAAAAGAGCATTAAAGACCTCGAAAGGTCTTAACCGAAATTAATTGAAATAGCCAACCCGACCAAACCATTAAATCTGCATTAATTTTTAAGAAACAATAAATCTTAATAAGTTCATAAATTAATGTCAGGTTGGGGATTTCCACCCTCTTGTTCCTTTATCCACTCGCTCAACGTCCTAATTGCGCATTATAATAAAGTTTAAAAAGAATATTGCGGGACTGAAACTCATCAGCAACAGTTTAAAATATTAAAACGAAGCGGAGAGGAAGGAAAAGTCCGCAAAGAAAAAGAATGAAAATTTATTTGCATAATCGTGAAGGAGGGAAAACATTTTCCACTCCTCGTGAAGAAGATAAATTTTTAATTCAATATTCCGCCTTACCGCACAAAGCGCATCAATTGCTTTGCAATTCTTTAGTCTTCCTCAAACAGACGAGTCAGGGTCAGAGAAGAAACGAAAATAATCAAATTTAAATTCGCTCAATCAAATCAAATATTTGTTTGTCTTCAAAGCTTGAAACAGATGAAATTAGGAATCTCACTGCCACGCAAACAGCGAAGGGTGAAAAGAAGCTTAAGTCTCATCTCTTGATATTAATCAAATATTTTCTCAATTCACTTTGTTTAGATGTTTTAATAAAGAAATTGATTGCCTTTTATGAAAATTACTTTTTTCTTCTGTGAGCATCGATCGTAAGAGGGAGGATTTGTGTCTGCGATTCTCATACTCTCGGTTTAATGAGGAAATTAACCCTGAAGAGTTTTTTTGTGTCGTTTGTTGATGATCAACATTGTCCAACCCCTAAAATAAATTTCAGACTCGACTCGAATGTTTTGTTCAATGTTTTGCAACTGAGACGTTTGAATGCAACGAAGCATTGGAAAGTGAGTAAAGTAAATTCATTCATAAACCGTTCAGAATAAAACTGAGAGTGTGGTATTAAATATTATGATTGCAATGGTTTTATTAATTTCTCTCGTTAACAGGCGCGATTAAAATCAGGTCTGGGAAGGCTTGAGCTGCTGGAGGTGCTACAACTCATTATTAAACTCAAATTGCATTAATTTAAAGTTGTTTATAAAGGAGAGCAAAGCAAAAATAATCAAAAGAAAAAAATGGGAAAAGTGAGTTTGTAATTAAGTCTCGTAAGCATTTGGCTGCTTAATTAAATTGTTCTGTGGATAATTCATACCTTTCGGATCCGGTGGAAGTTTCTCAAGTGAGTAGAAATGTGTAACTTAATTAAGAGTAACAGCAAAGTAAAGAAATTGCACGTCTCGCGTATGAAAATCGAGTTGATTACAATAAGAAACTTGCGAGAGATCGAATTGAAATTAAAACTGCATTCGATTGACTTGAATTACCGTAATGTCATTAAAAGTCTGAGCGGGCTCGATTAATCTAAGAAAATCGTTTGCATGCTAATGCCTCGCCATATTCGTCAGAAAACTAGAAGCTGCGAGCTGTTAATTACGAAGTGAAACAGGAAAACAACTTAATGCGACTCTAACGATATTTTATTTATTTCCTTTGTCAACTGACTCGTTTTAAAGTCTTTTTTTTAAATCAAACCAAGATTAGACTAATTAATTTCATTAGCAACAACTTGATTAGCAAAACGAAAAGAAGAAAGATCACTCAGCTCTGAGAAGAATCTTAAATTCAATTAAATTTTTCATGAATTATTTCAATCGTGAAATTAATTTTTTTCAATGGAATTTAATTAGATTTCAATGGAAAGAAAAAAAATAAATGAAACATAAAAAAATCTAATTATAATTTCTGACGATCGTGAGGGCAAAAATGCGTTTGTTGTGATTTTTTCCAATTAAAATTTGATGAATTCCGCTGCGAATGATTCGAGTTGAGGATGTAAGTCAAGAAAGAGGTTTTCATAACTTCATCGAGAAGGGTGAAGCTATTGTTGAACTCTTTCAGTCTTCAGTGCGTTTTCACAAGACAAACGAAGCATTATTAATTGGATTAAACTTCTGTTGGTTCCAGTTAATGCTGAAATATCTTTTAGGAGACTTATTTACCTGACAGCGGTCTTCTGCAGAAATAATCAATTAAATGACAGTCGCGGTTTTGGAATCTGCAAACTCGCAAATCATTAGAGAATGAGGAATTTGAACTCAAAGGAATATTTGATTAAATGAAATCGAATTCCTTTGTCCACACATTTACGGTTTAATAATTTCACATGAAAAGGAATTCAATATCTTTGTAATTAAAATTAATTGTGTAATTAGAGCTCCATCACATGCAGTCTCGGACGCGTAATAACAGATTGCGTTCCTCACTGTCTCTCTCTCCTGTTTTGGAAAATCAAAAATGACAAAAGCACCGAATGGAAATTGTTGTTGCAGAAAAGCGTCGAAGAGAGGGAGGTTTAATGTTTAATGACAGAAACAAATGTTCCACAGGGAAACGCATTTAATGACTTCATGTGTTGCGTTTCGATGCATCGAGCGATGGAAATTGTTCAGACTGCAGCAGTCAATCTGATGCGATGTCATTAATTAAAGCGTGATTACAATGTTTGATTGAGATAATTAATTAATCTCGCTTTGAGACACCGACACGCATTGAATTCTGATTGAGTGGCTTTGAGATGTTTACCTGATTTAGAAAAAGAAATTAATGAAACTGAGTTGTCATCGCGATTTAATTGCATCAGAAAAATGAGGAGAGAAACTTCAAAGTAATTAAGAGGAAATTTTAATTATTTTTCGCAATTGCGAGACCACAAACGAAACCAACACACTCGTTCGTCACTTTGAAACTTGATCTCGATGTTTGTCACTTTTTAATTGAAGATAAACAAACATTGAGACGATTCAAGTTGTTTGAGGATGTTTTTAAAGGTTTTTGCCTAATTGAATGTTCTTAAGTTGTGAAAAAGGCCACAAGCAAAGGTTTTGCTTTCGTGGGGTGTAAGAGAAGTCTCTGATAATGAAAAATGTTCTCACATGTGTGACTTCGAAACGGTTGAGAGTCGTTTATGGACAACAGATGTTGTTGGTGAAATCGAAAATTCTTTTTGTGATAATCACAATGTGTGATCTCATATTCTAAAAAATAAACAACTTTTAATTAACTTATGACTTTTAGAGTTTTTTTTGTTAAGTGAACTTAGTCACCTTTCATTAAATTTCAGATTTCAAAATTAATTGTGCTAAATTTTATTTTCTGAGTCATGAACGATGACCGCGCATTTATTTATCCTTCCGAGGAAGAATTCTATCGACACAAGGCGGACATGCAATGCGCTGCAAAAAACTTGACGAATTTGCATGAAAAAGCAACAAAGGAAAACGAAGCAAAGCGTAAGTTGATTAAATTCAAGAAGATTCAAAATCTAATCTTCAATTTCTTTGCAGTCAAGAAAGTGATGGCTCGCTTGAAGAAAGAGATCGGCCCAGCTTGGTTCCAGGAATTGTCTGATGTTCAAATTGCTGCTGCTGATTCACTCTTTGAAGCTGTCAGTGATGAATCAGAAGACAACCAGTACAAAAAGTGCCGTTGTGTTATGACCGCAGTTGGCCTCAATCCGCTTCCAAAAAAGTTCGAAACGATTACTGCGATTCGATTCAGTCGAGGCAATGATTTGGCTTTTCTTTGGTTCCTTTACGATTCTGTTTACAACACTTGCGATGACATCTCATCAAAGAAGAGCTTCTCGCTGAATGAACGTTTAATTCTTTCTTGCATTTATCATTTGGATATGATGACGACGTTGAGAGAGTTGGACCGAGTAGTTCCAAAGCCTGAACTGAAAAAGAAAGAAGTGAAGCCATCTCCACGTAAATTCAAAGTAATCGAATATGAAAGTCCTTACCTTGAACCTGTTCCTATGCCAAAGATTCAACCCGAACGATTTTATCCACCGCCCAGACGACAACAACCAAAGTTTAAGATTTATCAGAAGTACAAAGACCCGAGATTCATCATTAAAAGCGAATCCAATCGATGGTTTGCCGAAGAGAATCTTTTGACTACTGAATCACGAAACATTGCCAGATCAATCGTGTGCGAGCAAATCGAGCAAGTTGTCAAGAAGAACTTTGATCGGAAGAAAATTCTCGAGAGTTTGTGTGAGACACATCGCAGGGAATCGAATAAATTCAATCAACTCATGGAGAAGCTTTTGAAGGGACAACTCAACTCTCACGACAATCTCAAAGACTGTGATCCATTCGATCGTGGAGTGATTTATGGAGTTCAGCTTGAGCTGGCTAAAACTGAAGAGGAATTTCGCAACTTTGCAGAAAAGTATCAACAACAAGTGATCACGAAAACTTTACTTCGACAAATCGTGGAGAACGCGGCCGACCTCAAGTTCATTCATCTGTGCGAAAAGTGTCAAAAATGCGTCCAATCAAAAGAACTTTACGAGAAAATTGTGAAACGAAACACAAACTCAATCGAAGCATGCAAGGAAATCCACGACAAAGAAGAATCGATTGGCGACAAAAATCAAATCGAGTTCTTCCGTCGTTCCTCGCCTACTTCACCGTTTGCCTTTGATTACGAGAAAATCTTTGCCACGAATTTCCTGAACGACTGTGGTGTCGTGAAAAATTCGATTAACGCGGCCCTCGAACTGGACAAGCATTTAACTGAGGATAACGCAATTACCGTTTGCCTTCAGGACATGTGGAAATTGGAATTGAAATTGTGGAACGAGAAGCGTCGAGCGGAGTTGGACGAGAAGAGCAAGCGAGTCGTTGCTGATTGCGACAAAATCGGGAAAAGCAAACAGAAAGTTTTCGAAATACTGAGAAAGGGAATCGATTTGATTCGAAAGAATCCGAAATTCGTTCTTGCTTCTCTTCCTGATGTTGAGAAACTTCCGATCTTGAAGGAATGGATTCTCCAACGATTTGGTTTCCGTCATGATAACGAAGAAAACGAAAAACGATTGAAAGTGAATAAATTTCAAAGAAGTCGCGTTGAAGCTTCTGGGCTCGTTCCTAAAATCGATATTCCGACTTTCAAAGTTCTTGGCATCAAGAAAAATAATATCACGGTCAATGAAATGTTGCTGAAGAAGGAACAACGCGATAATTGGCTGAAGAACTACGTCGAGTCGCTAGCTTCGGGAAATATTGACCAGAACCGAATCAACTGGGCAGCGATGGAGCCTTACTTTACTGAAACAGAACGAACTCGTCAAACTTTCTTCGCGTACATGCCTGGAAGAGATCGCGACTTCGAAAAGATCATAATGACAGACGCTCTTTAATTGTTTTACATTTTTTTTGTGGCTCCTCCACTTTTTATTCTTAAGTTTTAATCAAATCGTTGATCATTGAAATTTGCACAATAAATTCTTACAATCCTCGGTAACGTAGTCTCACTGGACTCCGATCGCCTGCCGGTCCATAATCGAATCGTCTCGTGACTTCGCTTCTCGTCATGAAATTTCCGTTGTCATGGAATCGATCAACTTTCGGGTCAACAAACTCATCTCTGGGATCTTCGAAGATTGTAATTTTCCGGCGAGTTTCAAAGTTTCTGTTCTGAGAACCAATGGGATCTGGATGACGAAGAGAATCTGTGTTGCGAAGAGAATCTGTGTTGCGAAGAGAATCTGTATTTCGAAGAGAATCTTGGTGACGAGCAGTTGCTTGAGGTGGAAGCCGATTGTTGTATCCCTGATAGATTAGAAAATATTTTAAAAAAAAAATTTAAAAATAACTTTAAAAATTACCCAATGATTAGCTTCATCGTATCGTTCGAGTGGATTACGATCGTAGTCATCATCTAATCGTCGAAGTGGCATTCGAGATGGAAGGCGTGACGGAAACCGTTGCTGGTGATCGTGTTGATTCGGATAATAGCTTTGATGATCTGAATAAGGGCGACGCACAATTTCAAGTCGATCTTCAACGCCTGCTCTATAGTTGTCACCGTAACCGTGTTGTTTGCCTTGAATACGACGCAATTTCATGGAAATTAAACGGTTAATCGATCAACAAATATTTCCACGTTCAATGAACCTCACCTTGATCTTCAACGTACGATTGATGTCTATCCAAGTGATCTCGATTGTCATATCCAGTTCGTCGATCATCATATTTATCTCTCGACACTCCATTCTTTAATCCTTCATTGTAGGTCGTGTCCGCTTGGTCACCGCGTGTTCCATGTCGCTTATCGTAGATTGTTTTACCACCCGTATCATCTGAATCTTCGTAGTACGAACTTCTCGAACCGTTTTCGTCCTTGTGATACGAATTTTGAAAGCCCGACTTGATGTGCTTTCGTTTGTGGGATTTGTCTGTTTCGAAATCTTCGCCTTGGACATGCGTAAGGTTGTCAGTTGATCCGCCACTTTTGATTTGATTCAAATTATGTTCGTTCGTATCAGAATCGAGATTATAGCTCAAGCCTTTGTCACTGTTCACCTTGAGTCTTCCTTCTTTATCTCTCAAGTTGTTTTTCAAATAACGAGTTCCATCCGTGTCACTTTGAGAGTTTTCCCGATTATACGAATATTTTTGGTAAGGATAGTCATTGGCGTACGGTTTCGCCAATGAGTTTTTCACAACACAAATCACAAGGATTAAAGCAAAAGTCGACTTATTCATTTTTGAGAGCTTCTTCCACATCCGACGAATTCGATTAAACTAATGAATGTCGTTCAGCGCTGTCCACTTTTATACGTCGAAGCGATTCTTGGTGGGCGCGAGCAAAACACCAGACGGATTCCATGCTTTAATCGAACAATTGTTTGAAGCATTATTTCCTTTCCGCAATCGACAGCTTTTTGCTTCATTCTTCAACGCAAAGATATTTTCCTCGTAATTCTCTGGTGACGAATTCATCGACTACAAGTTTGAGCTTAGTCATCGTGAGACATTTGATGGTTCAGAAAGAACTGTTGTTGATCAAGTGGAACTGATGCGAGAACCGATTGTTGTATTTCGTGTCCAAACTTGCGCCGTTCGAATGGTTGAGTTGTTTTGACTCTTTGGGGTTTTCAAGAGTAATTCTTACGCATAGCGAAATTAAAAGAGGAATGACCAAAAGATTTTCATCGTTTTGTGTTGAAAGCTTAGCAGATAGCAGATGAATCTTCAATAAAAGTTCTCTTTCGCTTATCACATTGTAACGCAGAATTATGTTCAATCCATCGAATAGCGCCACACGAAATTTTGTCGCGGATTACTCGCCAATAAATCAATTTTAATTAACCTTGGTGTCGGCTGAATGTATCAGCTGTAAACAATTATTTCGCACAGTTCAGTTGAGATTCATGAATGAACTTTTAACGTCAGCTGAAAAGTTAATCGAGCGAAACATTTCAGAATTTTCGATGTTGCAAGATGATTTATTATCAAAAATTTGAAATGAAAACCTTTAAACTTAAATTTGAATTAAGGAAACCTTGAGTTGTGTTAGCAGCTTTCGATTAAGATCGTGAGCTGAGTCTCCATTTGATCGCTTCAACCAAGTTATCGACCGGAACTTCATCTTCGTGACGAGTCTGCACATCACGTAGCTTCACAACGCCACGTTCTAATTCACCATCTCCAAGAACTAATGCAAATGGAATTTGATTTTCTTCGCAATGTTGGAGTTGAGCGAGAAGTTTCGGATTTGACTTGTAAGAATGTTCGGCTTTGATATCTGCGTCCCAAAGCTTGGCTAACATCTCCAGTCGTTTCTCGTGTAATCCTTTGTGAGCAGAAGCTACGTAAACTTGGATGTTACTTGTTCGTACTTTTGTTTTCTCGGCAGCGTTCTTTGCTTCGAGAATTGCAAAGATTCTTTCGACTCCAATCGAAACTCCAACACAAGGAACTTGTTTACCCTTAGAATCGAACATTCCAACGAGATTGTCGTATCGTCCACCACCAGCGACAGAGCCGATAGTCTCTTCATCTTTCTTCTTCTTAGATTTCTCGTCGTTCTTCAAAACGGCTTCGTAGATAACTCCAGTGTAGTAATCAAGGCCACGAGCAAGGCTCAAATCAAAGATAACATTATCAGAGACACCGAAAATGGAGCAGTACTTAAGCAGAAGCTTCATTCCTTCGAGTCCTTCTACAGCCGATGCAACCTTCTTCAGTTTCTCATCATTCAAAAGTTGGTCAACTAAATCGTGGCTTCCAGAAAGTCGAACATATTCGCCGATTTTATCAGCAACGCTTTCTTCCAATCCTTTCTCGTCGATCATTTCCTTCTTGACGTCAGCCCAAGGACTCTTGTCGAGTTTATCCACAGCTGAGCAAATTGTGCGGAACTTATCAGCAGGAACACCACAGGCTTCAAACATCCCGTCGAGAAGCTTTCGATGATTCAATTTAATTGTGAAGTCACCAATGTCAAGTGACTTGAGAATCTCTGTAACGACCTTGACGCACTCGGCATCCGGAAGCATTGGATCGTAAGAGCCAGCAATGTCAAAGTCACATTGATAGAACTCGCGATATCTTCCGCGAGTCATTGCTGGGTTGTCTCTTCTGTAAACTTTCGCGATGTGATATCGTTTGATATTCGAGACTTTGCCCATTGCGAGATATCTAGCAAGTGGGACTGTCAAGTCATAACGCATTGACAAGATCTCGCCACCTTGATCTTTTAGATCATAGATTAGCTTAGAGTCCTCTCCATATTTTCCTGTTAAAACTTCTTTCAGTTCAAAGACAGGAGTATCGATTGTTTCAGCTCCGTGCTTCTTGAAAACAGCAATGATCTTGTCGAGGACAGATTGACGAAGACTCATCTGCTGTGGATTGTAATCTCGAGTTCCTTTTGGAGTTTTCAAAGAAAACTTTTGCGGCACTGCTGGTTCATTCTCGGCGAGCTTTGCCTTGAGTGCTAATAACTTTGCTACTTCTACATCGATCTGGAAGAAATAAAAGCAATTATTAGAATGTTTGTTATAAAGAATTCATTGTGCATCTGACCTGCAAGATTTTCTGACTATTTCTCTCTAATTCTCGACACGAAAGCGATGACGAGATGAAACGACACGTTCGAAGTGAACGCAAGTTCAATAACTGTTTCAACATCGTTTTTTTCAGCAATGAAGCTTGGTAAATGAGAAAATAGAGAGAAAGCAAATTGCAAGACAATCAGATCCAGAGTAAATCTCGTTTCGTGGCTTACGATTGGATAACCAAAAAAATTTTGGAAAGTTGATTTTCATTTGTTTTCTTAAGAAAATTCCAATATTTTTCAAAGAGATCTTATAATATGAGATCGTCCCTTTGATTATTCAATAGTGTCAGCTACACACGATAATTGAATTCTTCAAATTTTATCGAAATTTCATCAGCCAACTCGATTACTCACTTTTGCCTTAGATTCCTTTGCTGCCTTTAATTTCCTGACAACCTCGCCCTGAACCTTGATCTCTTCTTGCAATTGCTCTTTGTTATCAGTCATAATAAGCCTTCTAGAATAATTTAAATGCTGATCTACAGATTTTCCTACGTTCGGAATATTTTACCGATTCGACCAATGTCTTCTAAAATGGAAAGTGCTGACGAAATGAATTCTTCTTGAAATAATTTGAAAACTTCAAATTGAAGCTTGATTTTTGATATGAGCTTTGAATTATTAACTAAATTCAATGAAAACTTTATGAATAATTTGGAAAGGAAACTTTCCAGGCTTTCTTATTCTAGAAGACATTGTTAACAACCGATTGAAAATATTTCACGTGAAAAAGTAAATTTTGATTTTCTAAGTTCTTAGACGCTTTAAATACTCGAAAACATTTTATTTAGTTAAGGAAGTTAATGACACATCGACAGAAGTTTAAGTTGAAGTGAAAATCATTCTGTACATTCTTTAATTTCGATCCGGCTTGATTTGTAAACAACAAAAATGGCAAATTCCGCAATTGCGACAATTGATATCGAGTGGGGTCATGAGAGACTTGTTCGTGCACAGCAAACCGTTGAACTGCGTCAGTATGACATCGAATCATGGTCCGTCTTATTAAGAGAAGCACAAAGTCGAAATATCAACGAAGTTCGATCACTTTACGAGGCTTTGATTTCGGTTTTCCCAACAACTGCTCGTTACTGGAAGATTTACATTGAGCAAGAGATGAAAATTAGAAACTACGAGCGAGTTGAAAAGTTATTTCAGCGATGCTTGGTAAAGATTCTAAACATTGACTTGTGGAAACTTTATTTGTCGTACGTCAAGGAAACAAAATCAGGACTGAGCACTCACAAGTAAGTCGTCAAATCATTCTAAGCTTTCGATCTGTTTACAATTTACATTCAACAACTTTCAGAGAAAAACTTGCACAAGCCTATGACTTCGCATTGGAAAAGATTGGCATGGATCTCCATTCATTCTCCATCTGGTCTGACTACATTCAATTCCTCAAGAGCTTCGAACCAATCGGAAGTTTCGCAGAGAACCAAAAAATCACTGCGATCCGTAAAGTTTATCAAAAAGCTGTTCTCACACCAATCATCGGCATTGAAGTCTTGTGGAAAGAATACATTCAGTTTGAGCACAACATTAATCCAGTGATTTCCGAAAAGATGAGTTTGGAACGCTCTCGCGATTACATGAATGCTCGTCGAGTCGCTAAAGAATTGGAGAACGTGACAAAAGGACTCAATCGTAATCTACCAGCAGTTCCACCAACGTTAACAAAGGAAGAGTTCAAACAGGTTGAATGTTGGCGAAAGTTCATAAATTTCGAGAAGCAGAATCCTCTAAGAAGTGAAGACACTGCTCTTGTATCACGACGAGTTATGTTCGCAACTGAGCAGTGCTTGCTCGTTTTGAGTCATCATCCGGATGTCTGGATCATGGCAGCTCAATATCTAGACCAGACCGCTAAGCATCTCACTGAAAAGGCCGTACGTATTCTCTCTCTTGTCCCTAATGCTATGAACACTAAACTTTATTTCAGAGGAGCCAAACTTGAAGTTTAGATTAATTTTATTACCGATCGATCTGTGATAGTGAAATCTTTTGATTTTGTGATATTGAAAGACTGGCGCAATAAATTCAGCGTTTGTTGATGATCATTGCTTAACTTTAAACTTTGTTGTCTTTATTCCAAACGAATGTATAAGAGAAGCTTTTGAATAATATTGTTCGACTATTCAGAGGTTTCCAGAAAGCATTCACAAACTGTGTTTTACTCTTCAACGTCTCATTAATGATTTCAAACTAATAATTCTTTTCATTGTTAGGATACCAACGCTGCAAAAATATTTTACGATGAAGTCTCGAGTATTCTAGAGCGAGCGATTAGCGGAGTATTGAGTCGAAATGCTTTGCTATACTTTGCATTCGCTGATTTTGAAGAAGGTCGTTTGAAACATGAGAAAGTTCATCAAATGTACAACAAATTCCTGGCTATTCCAGAAATCGATCCGACATTGGTGAGTTTCAGCCTCCACAAAACTTATTTCATTACTAACGAAATAAATTTTTAGGCTTATGTGCAGTACATGAAGTTCACGCGTCGTGCTGAGGGAATTAAATCTGCTCGAGCAGTTTTCAAGAAAGCTCGAGAAGATATTCGTTCACGATATCATGTTTTTGTTGCTGCTGCTCTCATGGAATATTATTGCAGCAAAGACAAAGATATTGCTTTTCGTATTTTTGAATTGGGACTTAAAAGATTTGGAGGAAGTCCCGAGTATGTTATGTGTTACATCGATTATCTTTCGCATCTCAACGAAGATAACAATACTCGAGTTCTCTTTGAACGTGTTTTGTCGTCCGGTGGATTAACAAATCAATTGTCTGTTGAAGTTTGGAACAAATTCTTGGAGTTCGAGTCAAACATTGGCGATTTGACTTCGATTGTAAAAGTTGAACGTCGTCGTAGTTCTGTGCTCGAAAACTTAAAGGAATATGAAGGCAAAGAGACTGCTCAGCTTATCGATCGTTACAAGTTCCTCGATTTGTTTCCATGTTCATCATCTGAGCTTCGTTCAATCGGATATCACGACATCTCAGCTTACATCGGAGGAACCAAAACGTCACATCAAGCTCAAGACGATGGCGACGATTCACAGAAAATCTTGCCACGTCCAGATTTCTCGCAAATGATTCCATTTAAACCGAAATCGAATGCTTATCCAGGTGAACATCCAATGGGCGGTGGCAGCTTCCCTCAACCGCCAGCACTCGCAGCACTTTGTGCTACACTTCCACCTCCGACTTGCTTCCGTGGACCTTTCGTTTCTCTTGATAAATTGATTGATGTCTTCAACAGAATCAAGATTGATGGTAAGAAATTATGTCAAAAATTTAGAAATAAATTAATTAAAATATTTCTTTTAGCTCCAGTTCTTGCAACAGACAACGGAATGGATACGAAACTCTTCGACCTCGCTAAATCAGTTCACTGGATTGTGGATGACAGTCAGTACACGAATGAAGGTGTTAAACGACGAAGATTACTTCCTGGCGGCGGTGACGATTCTGATGATGAGAATGCAACAGCTCCCCCAACTCATGACATCTATCGATTACGCCAACAAAAAAGATTTACTAAATAAAGAGCGAATTGTAAGACCAGAGACGTTGAGAAGGAGATTTAAATAAAATGTTCGTAACAAAACGAATCGGTTTTAATATTTTACTTTGTTCGTGAATGTCCGTCTGACACAATTCATAAAAAAATGGAAGAAGTGGGTAATGCTCCTTTAAAAAATTGAACTTATAAAACTACCCAGACCGAATTAGTGAAGTTAAAATGTCGTTTCTATCGCACAATAACCGATACGACGACTCTAGCTACAATGAAGACTACGAAATGAAAACAGCAGATAGTTTTTCAGATGGAAGTGAAGAAGGTTTGTTTATGTTTTCTGTAGATTTGTGTTTTGATTTTATATTCATAATTTGCCTTTCGTCGCTCTAATTTTATGTTTTTCGTTATGCAGGTTCTAATTCTAGAACAGGTAGAGCAGTTTTTCTATTTTTTTTAGTTGAGGTGGTTGGGAAACTTTTTGGCATGATTTAAATGAGCTTTTCGTCGATGAATATGAAAGATTGAGATGATGCTAGTGAATAAAGCTAATCGTATTTGTGTCAATCTCGCACCTTCTTAGATACTGAGGATGCATCCGAAACTGAGGAGCCAAGCCATCGGATCGACGAGCCAGTGGAAATTAAAGAACAGTGAGAAGACTCTAACCTTGTGCTTTACTTCTGATTGTAAATTAAAATTTCTCTTTAGGGTTTATCAAGAGAAACTAGCTAATTTGAGGAGACAGCTAGAAGACATAACTGGAGGGGTTCATCCAGAACTTCTTCGACGTCACAAACAACTCGAACGTCAATACCATGAACGTGTACGACTCAACAGCTACTTCCGAGATTACCTTATTGAATGTGTCGAGAAAGATTATATTCTTGAGAAGAATGCAGCGGTGAAAGAATATGAAGAGAAGAAGTCAGATCTGAAGGAAAATCTTCTTGCTGACTTTGAAGATAAAAAAAAGTTGATTGAATCAGAACGAACCAGCATGGAAATAATTGAATCGGGTGAATTGCGTCAAACAATTACTCGTAAGCTTCGTCGTCGTCCCAACGATCCCGTTCCTGTAACAGAGAAGCGAAGAAAGCCAGGAGCTGGTCCTGTTTCAGGGCTCGTTTTGTTGCTTGATGAAAAGGAAATCGATTATGATCTCAAGCTTATCTCACGGGGAAAATCAATGGGAAACGTCCGTTACTCGCAAAATTCAACGATGCTTAACAACAACTCAATGAACAATTCATTGATGATGGGTTATGGCAACAACCATAACGATTCAAATCACGTTGATACTCGTATCGAGGACGGAAAGCTTTTGTACGAGCGCCGGTGGTTCCATCGTGGACAAGCCGTTTTTGTAGAAGGCAATGAAGTCTCAAAGTTTTCCGCCAACATCTCAGCAATTGTCAATAACGATGTTATTATGGTAAAGCGCGCAAGTGACAACAGCAAATTTAGAATCTACTTGCATCAGCTGAGCAGCGGAAAAATTTCAATCAAGAGACGAGCCAATTAAAGAAGAAAACATAACATTTTCATAATATTTTATTTAAATTTAATTACTTTGATTTGTAATAAACTGATAAGCGAACATTTTCTGATCTAAACAAATGACGAAAGTATTTTTAAATTTAAAAGGAATCATCTCATTCAAGGAAAGTTTGTTGAACTTTTGCATGCTGCTAAGAAACATTTGACTATGCAAAGCTGAAGCAAGACTAACTCTCTTGAAGGATAGCTCTTCTCGTGATAGTTTTTCTCCAACAATTTGGAATATTTCACGGCAAGTTCTTTTGCAAGTTCTGGTGTTAGAATTTTTGTTGGGTTTCGTAGGTCACGGTAAGCTTGAACAACAATTAAGTGAAGACCCTTGTCAACAGTTGGAAGCTCTCCAGTCATTAAATCAGGAAAATCGTTTTCACAGGCATCGCATTCGCAGAGGAACTGATAATCCAAGAGTTCCTCGCGACGATTCTTCTTCGATTTCAAGTAAAAGCTATCACTAAAAATTTAAAAAGTTAATTACATTTTCATTTGTAAAATTAACTAACTTACCCAATGTAGCAATCAAATATTTGTTCACCCTTTTTAACAGGTTTTTCAACTATTAAAACCATTCGATTGTCGACAACTATTCTCATCGTGTTTGGGCAGCAAGAGTGATTGATAAGTGAACAAAAAATGTATCCGCCGTCGCCCAAGGAACTCCGACATGGTTGATTTCTATTTAACGACCTTCCTTTTATTCCATGGAAGTTTAGGATTTCGATTTGCATCATTCTCTCGAGAAATAAATTGATGAATTCGCTGTGAGTCGACCACATTTCCGCGAGTTTCGGTTGATGATGAAAAATGCTGCTAAAGTCTCTTACTTTAACCGAAACTTTTCTCTCCAATGATAACATGCAGCGAAGTTGATTCTTTGCGTTGTTCACATTCTTAAGATTGCTAAAGTCAAAGTTGAAGACAGTTGGCGATGTTTCATCGGCTTCGCTCATCAAAGTCTTAAGTTGCTCAATATCTCCGTTGCAAATTGTTAGAGCGTCGAAGAAACTTCTTAAACTCATTCGCCAATTCCCAGTTTCATTTAAAAGAGTTAGAATTTGGCACTCGTACTGATGAAAGCCCTTGCGGGCTGTGTAAAGACAAGCAGGTGAGCAAAACATCGTTAGGAGGCACGTTGGGCATGGAATTAAATCCATTAAGTTATCGTTCAGGCAATTGGCGCAATATTGGTAAAGATTTGATTCCGGATATTCGTCGTCATCCGGATCAGTTTTAAGAATTTTGAAAAATGGTTTCTCGATAGCTAAAATGTCGCCAACTTTTAAATCTTGATTAGTAATTATGTATCGTCCGAATTTTTTATCACATTTCACTTCAAGGCTGTCGATAACATGAGGCAGTTTTGGATTTGAGGGATGAGATAATTTGAAAAATTCCCAAGGATTCTCTGGTTTCGTTTTCGCTCCGTTGATGTTTGTCAAAGTTTTCTTTTTTAAATCAACAAGAAATTCTTTTGTCTTTGGTGGCAGTAAATCTTCATCGCTCAACTCAATATTATTCAAGCAATTGTCAAATAAATTAAGTTTAAAGTATACTTCCGCGCGATTAGCGAAAATCATTGCACTCGTTTCACTCGAATGCTCAGCGATGCACAAACTTTTATTCAACTTTAACAATGCTTCGTAAAGCTCTCCTTTTTGTAACGCTTGGCATCCTTTCACTCTTAAAGCTTCAGCTCTTTCATTAGATTTTATTGGCCTGAAACTCATGTCTGCGAATAAAATTAAAGAGAAGAAAATGTAAATCTCTCAGACACATGTTGCGTTGTGTTAATCTCACGAATTATTTTTATATTTTTAGTTGCTCCGAAAAAGATGAATTCGGAAAAACAAAATGCAAGTTACATCATTTCGATGTTTAGAAACGAGTGGCTATCAGAATTACCTTCAGCAATTAAGTAAATTAAGGAAATAATCGGAAGCAATCACTCACATTCGCGTTAATTTGAAATAAATTTCACCGGGAAAACTGAAAATCGCTCTCGCTCCTGGGAGGAAAAATATTAAACTGATTCGAACGCACGGAACAAAAAAATTAACGAAAATAAATCTCACGATTTTTTGGCACGAAGATGAGAGTTTCCATGACGTAAGCACAGTTTTCACGATTTTTGGGTATGGGAAGAAGCCGGAAGGCACCGAATGCTGTTGGCACTGTAAGCTTCATGGGAGGGTTTGCGTTTCCTCGCTAGTTTTAACATGACCTAGAAATCCCTTTGCCAAACTCAGCACATCGAGTCGAAAGCGAGTTACAGCTTAATAAGCTAAAGAGAATAAAGAGAAAATGTTACAAGGCTTTTTGAAAGCTCAAGTGGAAACTTAATTGACACATCGTTTGTATAAAAGAAAACTTTTAGCCGGCTAAACACCTCATTCCTCCTTTTGATTTATTCTTAGATATTTTTTGCGATTTTAGCTTCGTGGGGGAGTTATCATAAGAAATATGAAAAGAATGTCAGAGCAGTTTAATCAAAAGAATTTGATATTTTGTTTTGATAGTCTAGAAAGGAAATTTCGTTCATTTAATTGACAACAAAACATTCTGGTTATCTCTGATCATCCAGAAAAGTTATTGAAAATCTTTTATTCTTTGCTGTGCCTCAATTCTACTTTTTAATATCTCAGCAAAGTTATTTTGGAAGTAAAAAGAAATTTAAAATAAAATTTATGTATTTTTTGTAACTTGTTTGAAAGGTTACGTAAATATGCAAAATACGTTTCGAGATGTCTCTTAATTAACGAGAAAATCGCTTTTCCATGTTTTCGGGTCTAACGACCGTTGCTATAAATTAGCTATAAAGTTCGAGGCTGTTGATGGGATCCCTTTGTGAAATCTGCTATAGAGTTTTGAGGCTTTTTCTCCGAAGGATGCCTATATGGGGCCGGTTTGGTGTCTGTTGTCCGTCTGAAAACGACTTCTCTAGAAAACGAAGACAGTCAGCGATTTTTGGTTTCAGTGGTGATTGAGACCAGTGAGTTCTGAGATGGACAAATATTAATAACTCCGGTTTGGACTAAACGTTTACAAGTAACTTAAAAATGGATTAGAGCTGATGAAAAAAAGCCCAAAGTAAGTTCGTTCCCAAACTGCTGTCTTACTTGTTTCATTTGTAACGTTTTTGTGAGAAAATTCAAAGAGAAATTGAGAGAAAGAGAGTGTGAGAGAGAGAGATGGAGATATCAATAATTTGCGGGATAAAATCGTCGAGTTCTTTTGTAAACTTACTGTCAAAAAAAGTGTTTTGCATCAATTAAAAGTCATCCGCGGTGCATGAAATGATTAACAAAAGTGCGGAGTAGCCGCGACCATTGAAATTTGTATTCAAGTCTACGAAAACAACGCGAGAAACGCGAAATTAGTGGTAAATTGTCATTTTCATCGAATTCGTGCTTCGACTCGTGAAGATTATAAAAATGTCTGCTGCGGATCCAACGAAACGTGCTTTAATGACAATCGGAGACTCCAGCGAAGTTCTCAAGAAGCCTGAGAAAGTCACCGGCACTGGAAATGGCAAGAGCAAGTCGTTACGATTCGATCTGGATCTTTTTGAGCCGGATGAATACAAATTTCCCGAATTTAATTACAAAAAGTTGGTGCACAACGAGAAAATTGAGAAGGTAAATTGGACGAAAAAATATTCTTCTTCTTCGTCGCGATTGTGAGAAAAGAAGAAAGAAAAGAATCCATTTTTTTCGATTTACATTGTTTCGCTTTGAATTTTGTTTGTTGCATCTGTCAGATCATTCGCACATGAATTGAAAGGAGGCCCAGTGGTTGTTACACAAAAGATCTTGAAGTGTGGCTCTGGATGTCTCGATAATTTAATAGCGCAATGACTGCTGGGGCTGTTCATAAGTAAAGTTACAAATAAACAGTGAAAATCATTCAATCGTCTTCATGTTTTCATAAAAGTTATTTCATATTTCGTTTGTTTTCATCGACCCCATAAATCTAAAGTGTGTTACGGAATTAATGAACGTCTCCTTGCAACTGAAAACTAAATTCTTTTTTTTTAATATTTTTTTAGAAGAAACAAAAAAAGTTAGCAAAGCTGCCAAACGGAAATCACAATGATCCATTCGCTGGTGATGAGAATGATGATGTCGAGCGGATCACACGCGAATTAGAAGCAAAATATGTAAGTGAAGGAGAGAGATGGAAAGAAAGAGCAATGTTGTGAATGAAATTCTCTCGAAATCTGTTTACGATGAAACTACGATTTGTTATTTTTTCTATTTTCAGGGAAGTGGAACTGCTTATGGTTCATCAAGTCGCTTGACTCTTGTAGACCGCGGTGCTGGTTACGATGCAACAGATACATTCATTGATGATACAGAAGCGGTAAGTGGATTAAATGCAATTACTCAACCTTATGTGAAGCATTGATTTTTTCAGTATGACGAACTTATACCAGATGAACTCGAAGCTGACAAAGGAGGTTTCTATATTAACAGCGGATCCCTCGAATTCAAAAAATTATCAAACTTCGAGCGACCTGGTGATGAGATCCGCATGCCAAAAGCAAAGAAACGAAGTTTGTCGTCAAGCAGTGAATCTAGCGGAGGCGAAGACGCAGCTGGAAAAGAAAGAAACTTAGAAAAACCTAAGAAGAAGATCCACGTTGAGAAGAAAATGAAACCAACTGCCACATCGTCTTCAGATGAAACAGGAAAAGCGAAGAAGCAAAAGAAGGAAAAGCTTGAAAAGCAGGAGAAGATTGAAAAGCCAAAGGAAGTTGTGAAAGAGATAATTGTTGTACCAGCAAAGGAACCAGAAAAGAAGAAAACGATTGAAAAGGAATCGGAAAAGATTCATAAAACCACAACCGTCAAAGATATGCTCCGAGCTAAACGCGATCACATGCGTAAAATGGAACAAGGAAAGCCCACAAGTAGCGGAGCAACAACAGCAACCGAGAATGAAGAAGACGAAGAAGGAGAAGTCGAATCTGTCAGTAGTTTGGCTATTTCTGATTCTTCACGAGACAGTCATCATGAGCAGGCTCCAACAAATGGAGTTAAAGAAATCCAGTTGCCAACAACATTGCCTTCCGAAGTCGTTTCAGCTATCGCCAGTTTTAAGCAACAAGCGGAAGCTTCAGCATCAGCTAAAACAAATTTTTTCAACACCAACGTACTGGATCAACTTGTTAAACTTGACAACAGTGTTAAAGTTATTGGCGTAACCACTCGCGTCCAAGTCTTCAACTATCTTGAGCAGATTGTTCCCTGCAGCAAGAAAGCACTCTTTGCCAAAGTAAGGAAACATCGAGTTAACCAATTTGAGAGTAAAGTGAAAGCCGAAATCAATAAGCTCAGAAAGATTGTCAATGAAACGATGACAGCAGAAATTGCTAATCATGAGATTGAGATGATGAAATACGAAGAGCGAAAGAACATCCAGAACGTTATTGTTGGGACAATGTCTACCGATCTGAGTCCGCCTCGTAAAAGATTTCACTGGAATGACAACACTCGAGTTGTGCTGTGCAACATTATTCGTCTTCTCCAAGATACATTCAAGTGCTCGAAAAAATCTAAAGAAACTGAACAGGAATTCCTTGTGCGTCGTTTGCGCAGTGACATCATTCCAATTTGGCCAGATGGTTGGATGAGGGTCGAGGACATTACTCGTGAAATTGAAAAGAGGAAGAAGAAAGAAGCCAGAGTAAATTCTTCTCAGGATTTATCTCAAACTCAAACGAAGACCAATAACAACAACATTAACAACAATAGTGCAGCGGAAGGCACAAACGGAAAATCTCATGCTCAAAAGACTGAACCAAATACGAAAACCAGCGAAGTGGAGACATCAAAAGTTTGGGCTGCAACATCACAAAAGACTCCGACGCCAAGTGCCTCTCCTTCTTCAGTTATAAAGCGTTCTAGCGATCACAGCATAAACAGCATCATCTCTGCTTCCCCATCTCCACCAAACACAAGTCAATCAATTAAGATCCAAGAGCAAAAGCCACGCCTAAGCGACATAGAAAAGCTTGTCAATTCTAGTGAAATTTTGAAAGCTGTGCAGCAAAAACCTTCACTGCCTCGTTACAACTTCTCGCCGATTGATTCCGAGAAGATGGTCACTGAAAAACTTCGTCCTTCTGACAGCAGTGACAGCGATTGCGTTGAAATTGTTGAAGAGTTTAATCCAATCAAGACAGCAAAATCACTTTATCAACACAACAGTAACAACAAGGTAAATCATTCGTATCCAGAGCCATTTGCGAAAAAGAGTAAAAAGCATGGCAGTGATGACGGAGAGCATGAAACGGATTACTCAAAGATAATCATGGGACTTCAGTCGCTTACCGTGAGAACATTTTTCTTTACGACTCTTACTTAACAGCGAAGTCTTTTCTTGTTTGTTCAGAAACTCAAGAAAAGATTTCGTTACAAAATTTTCCTTGATGTCGTTCTCATTACGATTTCAATCTCATTTTTAGGACCCGAAGAAATCAAATCAATACTTCTCCCAAAATCCGTCAATTGCAACGCCCATTGCACAACAGCAACAGCGAAAGGCAGAATCTACGCATGGTTCGATAATAATTACAAAAGTCTCAAATCATTCTCTAATCTTTCATCTTCATTTTTAGCGATTTTCGACAACACGTCGTGACTAAAAGAAGCCTCGGTTAGGATGGAGCAAGCGATAATTTGTGGAATGATGGCTTCACGAACATCACAACCACAATCATTATTTAATCGGAGATTTGATTTCGAGTTAGAGTCGCGAGGAAAACGATAAAAGTCCGTTCTAGAACTTTTCGCTTTTCCACTTTTGACTTCAAAATTGTCGGAATAAGCGAAATATCGAATTCTCTGCTGTTGAGTTTGTCCCAATAAAGCGATTTAAATTAAATTTGATGTGAAGTTTTCTCTCTTGAGTTTTATTTCAGATCAATTTCAAATTTCATTTTTCTTCTGAATGCAAGAAATTCAATTTAAAAATTTTCAGGATTTTTTTCCGATGTTTCACTTTCCATTTCAATTCACTAGCAATTTTATAAACTTCACAAGAATTTCAAGTATCCTAGATATACAGTTTCATGGAAAACTAAAGAAATCATACTTACCTGGCGTAGAGGAAACCTTGATCACGAAGGAGGTTCCTCCAGAATGAGTCCTTTTCATTGCACTACGAAGGGGATGACTTCTGCGATTATTCAGCATATGAATAACTCGTTCGCGCAATTTTTGGTAGCAGGGGCTTGCGTTCGCGCTTGCCCCTATCTAATTAAAAACATAAAAAGAAAACTAGAAGTAAAAGAGAATTTTTATTTAAGAATCTCTAGAAAATATTCTGTAAGCTTGCGAAGTGAAGCGATAACACTTCGAATAAAAACACAATAACACTTAATAGGAGGCCAACGGCAAGCAACTCGTAAGCTCCTGCAAGCTGCTCAAGAACCATGACTTTTGGTCCATTTAGTATTCTTTCTTTCAAGTACGATCTGTCAACGAAATGTTTCACCCAAGAGTCAAGAAGTCCGTTGCTTTTGAGCATGATGATGTGTTGATTAATATCTTCTTCGAGACAGCTTTGACGATGCATGTAAATGCAAAGGTTGAAACCAATGAAAAGTTCCTCCGCATAATGAAAAAATTTATGTGGAAAAACTTTTTTGTTAAGAAACGCTGTGTGCTCTTCTGAACTTAGCAAAGCTCCTTCTGCACTTGAGTCCAACAGTCTTTCCTGAACAACAGAAAGGTTTTGTCGTTGAATCAGCACAGATTTCTCCACAATCTCCGGAATATTCGCAACAAACTCTTGAGACGATTCCAAGACGTAAAACTTGAAGTTCTTCTCGTACATTTCGTGGAAATTTTTTGGGTCTGGAACTCGCGATTCTGATCTCATGAAGTTAAACAGAGCTCCTGCAATTAAAATAAAATTTAAATAAAATCCCAAGAATAAACTTTTTCTGTGTACCTGTGTAAGAGCTTCTGATGACAAGACAATAAATCATGAAGAATGCCAGCAACGTTCTCGCAAAGTTTCTTATCGGAAGTTTATGCAAAGATCCGCCAAAGAAAATGTTAATTGTATTCAAACAAGGACTTGAGTTGTGTCTGCCGAATACAAAACTTTGCACGATTTTCTTTTGTAACTTGACAACACGAATTGCGATATAGCTAAGAGCAAAGACTAACAAAACGCAGCTCCAAGTGATTTCTCCGAAAGGTTTGAAAAGTTTCTCGATTGATGTGAACTTCCGACCTGGAGAAGTCAACCAAACTAAATTTGAAGTGTGATAGATGTAACTTGAAGTCATGAACATATTTCGAGTTGCTGTAGTCGAAATGTATCCGATTGACAAGTTCGCTTTGTTTTGTAAAACCATTTGAATTGCTCCTGAAAAACAGAGACTTTATTAATGAAAAAGAAATTTTATTTTTACCTGAGCTTTGTCCTTTCATGTTTACGGTGCCTTGGTCATCAAGCCAAACAATGTTTAACTTGAAATTCATTCGCTGCGATAAAACTCGGAGTAAAATACCGTCGATTCCGTCAGTATAAATCTCTCCGTTGCTTTGATTTTGAAGGATCATAAACGGAGGAGAGCTGACAGTTGCAACAGTCAACGGACAACCATGCAAGTCATAAATCTTTTGCGGATAGTAAACTACTGGAGCAATAAGCCATTTGCCGAAACGATGTTGATTCAACTGAATAGGAATTGCTTTGCCACAGTAAAAACTTGTATACGGAAAGTAAGTGTACATGATTGCCTCTTCATCGTTCTGCGGAGCAAGCCAAATGATGTTCAGATTGATAATGTAATCCGCCCAAACCCAATCAAATATTTCCTTCATAATTGTGTATTGTTGATCAGAGTAAGTCGTCAGGACAATCAAATAATATCCTTGATATTCGAAATAGTAAGGAGACATGATTCGGAAAAAGCTCCAGAACGATTCGTAGGAGTCGATGAAGATTATGTTGTGCATTCGCTTTCGACTTGACGGTTTGAAGTCTGTGTAACCTTCCAACTGCACGACAGCCTTCGATTTAATCTGATAAAGGATCTCGTTCATTGCGTCAACGTTTCGTTCTAAGTTTTTGTCCTCATTTTCGATCGAAGCGTGGTAGAAGTTCAAAGTGTTGGTCCTTTCAAAAAAAAATTGTTCGATAATGTCAACGACAGCTCGAGTCAATGCGTTGGAATATTTTGGCATTTGAAAATCTTCCTTTAATCCTAAAGTCACTGGAAAAACAATCACCACAACGAGACATTTCAGTAAATTTCTATTCATGGTCTCGACCGATAGCGAACGGAGGTTTTAACAAACTGAAGTGAAATATTTTTTAACTGGAACAAACCGGAAGGACAATAATAATTATTAAATTTAATTGTCGCGTGTTTTACCTTTTTAAAAAGCAATTGGTCGGCAAATCTGTCGATGACACGAAAAGCAAATGCCCATGAACTTTACGCTATTTAGAAGAGCAAACAGAAATTTTCATTCAAGGAAGCTTTGTACAAGTTGAATATTTTAAAGCGTAAACATGATTGGAAAACTTGTAATGTTCTTTATTTTTTATTTAGTTAGTGGATCAGACATAAAGATTAAGAGCGTGACAATGCGTCATTTGAGAAAGAATGACTTTGGATTGATTTTTGGTGAGTCGTTTGTTTCTTAACTTGTCGAATCTCAAAATATTCCTCCATTTTTTACAGACGCCGCTGTTGTAAATGAAGGTTCCAAACCTAAAGAAACTTTAAGCTTTGCTATACGATCTGACAAGTGTTGCTTGTTCACAAATAATTTTTGGGATTGCGATGTATAATTTTCAAAATTTTAAGGAAATCACTTGACTTAACATTCCAAGTTACAGATTCAAAATATTTTCGGTGCAAAAGTTTACAATCTCGAACCTGACAAAGAAATACTCGTTACTATCGTGTGGCCAACTCTTGTGCTTTACAATCGTGTTGGCAACTGCTCGTTGCAAGTTCACGTTAGAAGATCGACAGGCGAAGCAATTGACGACTCAAAAATAATTTCTTTTAATTCAACTTTGAATCCTTTTGCTCTTCAAAGTTCTCTTATTTGTAAGATAGAATAATTTGTTACTTGTAAAATTCATTTTATAATCTTTTATTAGATTATTTCAATGACATGAAGAAAACGAATGGCTACAGAAAATGTCAATTTGAAGATCTGGATCCTTTTAATGATTGCAAACCAGCAAATTGCGAGCAAAAGTATTTCGGAAAGAGAAATTTCTTTGACAACTCCAAATTTCTTTGCGTTCATGTCTCAGATTGTGAAGATGAAAATTCCATTTACGATTATGAAACCAATGAATGTTTTAGCTCCATTAACATTCTAACCGAAGAAGACAGAGAAGAAATGAAGCAAGGACAGTTTTCCAATTGGATTGAATTTCCTAAAACGACCAAAAGCGCTTCTCTTCCAAACGATAAGCTAAAAATCCTGAAAAGACTTAGACGCGAGCTCAATCCACCAATGGCAAGAAACCAAAATTTTCCTTATTTTTATGTCTACATTTTCAAAATCGTGAGTTTGGCATTCAATTTTTAATAATTTTTATTAACAAAAACTTTTTAGATTTCACTGATTCTTCTTGGATACTTTGCCTTATGTCTTTTGATTTTCGTTTTGTCTTACGTCGTCGTTGGTTGTGGAATGATAAGTGCAGCTCTGATTGCAGTTAAAAGAGATTGCAAATAAATGTTTTCCTCTTTTACTTCTAGTTTTCTTTTTATGTTTTTAATTAGATAGGGGCAAGCGCGAACGCAAGCCCCTGCTACCAAAAATTGCGCGAACGAGTTATTCATATGCTGAATAATCGCAGAAGTCATCCCCTTCGTAGTGCAATGAAAAGGACTCATTCTGGAGGAACCTCCTTCGTGATCAAGGTTTCCTCTACGCCAGGTAAGTATGATTTCTCTAGATTTCCATGAAACTGTATATCTAGGATACTTGAAATTCTTGTGAAGTTTATAAAATTGCTAAGGAATTGAAATGGAAAGTGAAACATCGGAAAAAAAATCTTTAGAATTGTCATTGGAAACTGGAATTTTATTCTTTTCTTTAAATTTCAAGATTTTTAAGCTTCAACACCAAATTATCTTTCTGGTCATCTAAACGAATAGCAATTTGATTTATTTGTTCTTGGTACAAATCAAAATTCGTGGGCATCATTTCGAAACTCTTTCGTGTTGCTGGCTGAACTCGAATTCCGTATTTTTCTAACGAAGAGATGAAATAAAATTAAAATCTGTTCAATCAAATTAAAATATTTTTTTTTACTTAGGACTTTGAAATATTTTTCAATAACTTTGATATCCTCTTGACGATCCTTAAATTCGCTGATTGATTTTTTATGCAAAACATAGAGTTCGTCAAGCTCTTCGAGAGTCGATGGCAAGATTTTAAAACTCCTAACACGAGAAGTTAAAGAAGTCGTAAGAGTCTCAAGTTTTTTAACTGCAGTTGCGTGAAGAGTTTCCTTAAAACTTTTCTTCCAATCTTCAATATATTTGAACACACGAGCCTTGAGATTGACGCAGTTGAAGTTTACAAAAGTTACTCCAACTTCATCCTCCATTGCCATTAGCTCAACTTCATAATCAAAAAATTTGATCATGCTGCTTTCAAAATCATTCAGCTCTAATCCATTCTCTTGGAACTTTGACATGAAATCGTCGATGCTGATTGCCCAAATCGAACTAAACTTTGTGAACTCGCCGATGTACTTCGAAGTCGCTTCCAGATTACTTTCAATGAGATTGTTAATTTCAGCGATTTGAGTTATAAATGTTTCATCGTCGACGAGGACCTCGTAGAAGTTTTTAAGTATGGTTGATTCTGGCAAAGCTTCGCGGCAGTTCAGTTGATCAATCAATCGTGGGAAGATCTTAACACTTTTGATGATGTCGAAATAAGTTTGTTTAATAACCTTCGCCAAGATCTCCATTGACGGTTCGAATTTGATCTTTCGATCTTCCAATGCAATGTTAATTGCGATGATTGAGTTTGGATTCACGCCATTCTTGTTAGACAAAAGATTGCGAACTCCGATCGTCGTGTTACGTGCGCAGCTGATAATCGAGAACTCTGACAAATCGTCAATTCTTGTGATGTATTGAGTCCAACGAATTGCGATATCATTTGTCCAATTTCTTTCAAAGCCTTCGTAAATTAGGAAAATATATTTAATGACCTCCATGTAATGACCTCCGATCTCAAGACTAGAGTCGTTGCGTGAGTCTTTGAACTGTTTCTTGAATTCTGTTAGAGTTAAAGTCGATTCAATGTTTAGATTCAAAATGAGACCATTGGCGATCTTCTCGAAGAGTTTCATGTAGACCGAGTTGATGATTTTATAGATATCAACAAAATGTTGAATCTCTGCAATGTTCTTCAAGCAGTCTGTGATGTATTCGTCCGTCATTTCATCGCCATACTTCAAACGAACGATTCCCGGTTGGACTTTCTTGTCCATTGTCTTGATGTGTTGTCTAAAGAGCAATCGCTCCTCCTTTGAAAGCGATTCAAGGATTTTGTTGTAGAGAAGAACGACGTAGATGACTTTGTTGCAGACACTGACGGTTGCTTGAGATTTCTCATTGATGTCTGAAAGGAAATCTGGTAGTGGCTTTTCTAAGAACCCAAAATGTTTCGCTTCATCGAAAATTTTAAGAATATCGCGATGAATGTTGCATTCGAGCAATCCATTCTTTGAAGAGCTTCGAGCGATTAAGAAATTGTCTAAATAGTTCTCTGGAGTTTTGTTGATTGCGGAGCTCCATTCGTTGTTGTATTCTTCGATCTTCTTTTTGATGCTTTCCATTGTAACTTCATAAGTTTTTAGCTTCGCTTCTGTTGAAGCAAGTTTTGGAAAATAATGAGCCGAGGACAGTAAATCGTGTAATCGCTGACACTTTCTCATTTTAATGTGAAGAGCAGCAGCTCTTCCAGAATACAAGGGCAAGCATCCTAAATATCCTTTCGATCCTGTCACGCTTTTGCTGGTTTCTAAAACTTCAATTTCAAACATTTTCCACATTATTTCAACTTTCTCATCATAAAGACTTTCCAGAGTCTTTCGTTTTGAAAAGTTGTAAAACGTGGTTAACGAGTCTAAAGCTTCTTCGACGTTATCTAAATTAGAAAAGACTTGTGCAATTAGATTTTTAGCGATACCATCCAGGGACATGAGGAGATCGTTGAACTGTGCCTTTTCCGGATACCACTCGTTGCTGTCAACATCCAAGATCATCTCTGAAGCTAATTTGATTTTTTCTAATCCCTTAGCGAAGATTTGTTCCATTTTGAAACATTCAATTGTTATTTCACTTCCCTTGTGACCACCAAAGATTAATGGAGGAACTTCGACTGTTTCATCTTTTCGACTGAAGACAATTATTCCTTCGCAAATAAGAATCAAGTCGTTGAGTCGACCAACGAATGTGTCAATTTTGCTAAAGATTTTTCGTTCATCTAAGCGCTGCCACGTTTCCTTAAAATCTTCTTCTTGCAGATGCTTCAATAGTCTTTGATAGATTTGCTTGTACATGATGCAGCAATCAATTGACATGTCGCAGATTTTGATTCCAAATCGTGGTTCTCCATTCAAGATTCTTTCAATTAATATTTGAGAAGTACAGAAAGTGACGATCGCGTTAGTAACAAATATGAAGAGTCGCTCGGTCTTTTCCTTGCTGTTGTAGTAATCGCAATTGAGCGAAATAACTCGAATTAGATAAATTATCTTGTGAAGCTTTGCAGGAATGTCAGTTGGATATTCTGATTTTCGCAGATCTTCGAAAGGCTTTAGAGCCAATTTAAAGAATTTCGTGTTTTCGCCAGAGTATTTAACATCTTGAGTGAGTTCCTCGATCAACTCATCGAAAGCTTTGACGGAAAGAAGTTCAGCATGTCGCAATAATTTGAGCATGTGGTCGATTTCCTTGCTCTCGATTTGACTTAATATTCCAGTCACGATTTCAACTGAAAAGTAAATATTTCAATTTATGAAATTCATTTAAATATTTTGATTAGACAAACATTTGTGAATCCAGAAATCGTGTTCATCACTTGGTGTCTCAATTTCATTTTGATGAAAAGCATTCATTTTGTTGAGGCAACCTCGGATCTGATAAGTCCAGTAGATCAACACACTTTCGTATCGTTTGACAAGTCCTTTGTCCTCTTTCGCTTTTAGGAACTCTAAATCATGACCTTCATTGGGAATGTAGAGAATGATTGTGTCACCGATCTGTGAGTTGACATCGGTCAAGTTCGACATTAAAGAATGAAGCTCGGTGAAGAATTTAGCCTTCACTTCCTCACTCCAACGTTTGTCTTTCAAAATGACTGGAGCGAATAATTTATTCATCAAATGCAGCAGCGTCTCGTCAACATTCTCATCGAAAGTCCCGAATGAAATTTCATCGTAAAATCCATCGACAGTGAACATGTGACCAGGTTCTTCTCGAATGAAATACGTCATTTGAGTAACTGGATTGAGTGGACATCCCAATCCAGCGCTTAAAACTCCTTGATCAAAGTAGACGAATAAAAAAGGTTCCATTATGTTGTGCAGCCATTTGAAAGAATGTTCAGCAAATGATTCGCTAATTTCATCCTCGCTCAATTCGTAACAAGTTGAGATTTGTTGAATGTACAACAGAAGTTTAGCCAATTCCTCTTTAGTGTATTGTGGAATTGGAATTTCTTCGCCCTCGATCAATTTCACTGCAAAAAATAAGTTAAAGATTTTTAACTCCAGTTATCAAATAAATTTCTGTTACCTTCTTCCTCTTCATCACTTGATCCTGAAGAAAAATATTCGTCTTCTTTATCCATTCTCTTGTTTTAATTCTTGCTTTCAGTTTAAGTGCAAAAAAGCTTGCTGCCTTCTAATTGATAAACTTAGATTTCGTATTCGTAAACAATTTTATTGGTTTTTTTTTGTTGAAATAAAAAACAAAAATTATTGAGCAGGCTAGTTATTTGGTGGCGGAGCTAAGCCTATCGTGGGTTGAGCAGTATCATCCTTGCTATGGCCAGTTTGAGATAAATGACGAATAATGTCAACCCAGTTCCATCCACGCTGGAGTTGACCTTTATTGTCAGTTCGTTCCCACATTCTACGTTTTTGATTCTTCGTCATCTGTTCTTTCTTTGCAGCAACTTCAGTTGGTTGAGTTGTTATGAGTGGAGCAATTTTCATTGTCTTAACATCATCATTAACTTTATTAAGAGCGGCATTCTTCGCTTCCTCCTCGAGTTCGTCCAGCAACTCTTGCAATTGCTCTTTTACACATTCGAACAAAGTGTAAGTCATTCCACAGCCAATCCAATTCTCGCCTTCCGCGGTTAACTTTTCTACTATTTTCGTCTTAAATGATTGAGATCTAAAAGAACGAGATTCAGAAATGATTGTTACGTCAAGCAAGATCAGAGACTCACATGTTTCTGTTGTAGTAAGTGTCTAGTGACACCTTAGGAAGCTCGTTAGGATAGTTATCGGTCCATGAAACTTCTATGATGAACGACTTCTCAGTATCATCTTCGCCATACTATAAAATTAAAGTTAGAAGTGCCAAATCTCAAAATATCTCACTGACTTTACCTTATATTGAAATGTGGTACTGTTGAGCTGTTTATAACAAGTGTCCCCTTCGTAGATCGAAGCCAACGTCTCGATTTCTTCAGTTTGAAGCTCTAGCTCTGCCATTTTGATCAGATTATTTAATTTTTATGGAAATTATTTGAATTGTTGACAAATTTGAGCAACAAACTGAGCAAAGAAAAAGAAGAAAACAATAAACAGAAATCACATGGAAAAGTGAATTTCACTTCTTTAATATTTAAAGCACATTGTCATTTACTTAGATGATTCATATCGATAGATTGATAATATTTTAGTGATTAGGACTTAGCTGATTAGAATAAATTCCTTTGTGATTTTCGCAAGGAATAAATAATCTTTTTTTCTTTTGTGAAACACTTAAGAGATAAAGTGATGATGAGAGAAGAACGCCGAACATAATCGTCTCAGTTGATTTTATAAGAGTGAAGTAATCACAAGTAGAATTGCTTGTGCTTATTCTTCAATAATTCGGAATAAATTTGTTGATTGAATATGCACGGAAGCAGCGGAGACCTTGGTCACAGCTTCAAGCATGGATTCATTGATTTCGTTGGTGGATCTTTAGGTCAGTAAGTACACGTGCAACGATTTAGTTTTACGTCGTACATTCGTTCGAAGATTAAGTGACCTTCTCGTAATTCCTTATCAGTTCTTGTGAAGTTCTGTGCTCCCCAACGGAGACTCTGTCGAGAATATTTTTATTCTAATGAATTCCACGTAATTCTGTTCGAACAGGTGGCGTCGCAACAGTTTACTCTGCTCAGCCGTTAGACACCGTCAAAGTTAAAATGCAAACGTTCCCGCATTTGTACAACGGAATGATTGATTGCCTTGTTAAAACGTTCAAACGAGACGGAATCTGGAGAGGTTTATATGCTGGAAGTATTCCAGCGGTCGCTGCTAACGTCGCTGAAAATTCAGTTCTTTTCGCAGGTAAAACTACAATCACTTTTATTCATCATTCACAATAAACTTTATTAATTGACTCAATTAAAAGTCGTTGCTCTTACAAAATCCATAACGAACAAACTCATACGCTAAAAAATTAATGATTGTTCTCGATTAATTGCTTCGCATTTCAAATTAACTTTCGAAACTTACGCTGCTTGACGTAAATGCAATGATTGTAACGACCGAAGAAGCAATAGCTGTCAAACATTCCCAATTGTCCGGTTACACGATTTCTTCCGCAAATAAATCTTGAGGGGTCGCTTTGAGGTGGACAAGCTCTTGCACAATTCTTCGGAATATTAACTCGTTGCGCTATAAAGAGCGTTGACGCCATCGAATAGCAAAGAACCAACAAAACCACAAGCAAAACTAATTTTAAAGCCATTCTGAACGACGACGGATCGATTTGTTTTATGTATTGCGTTGTGTATTGCATTCCTTCGACTTAAAGACTGTTTTGAGTATTGGGAGAAAAGATTTTGACTTTATTTTTTTTAAAAGAGCTGTAGATTATTATTTTCTCATCTTTAATCATCAATTTGCTCTGGAAATTTACAAAACTCAAGAGAATTATCTGTAAATGTTTACTCGCAGTGATTAGCACTCTCCGTACTTGACGAACTCGTATTCTGCAAAGAGAAAGTAATCGGTGCATGTAAATATTTAATGCAATGTCTCGAATGAAAGATAACAACTTACGTTGATCGATTTTAAAGCAAGAGTTGTATCGTCCAAAGATACAATCACTCTCAAACGTTCCCATCTTCTTCGTCACTGAATTTTTTGCACAAAGCTTCTTTCCGCCCGGTGGACATGACTGAAAAATTCATTCGTTCACATGCCATTTGCATAAAAGTTTTATGATAAAACTCAAAACTTCTCTTTACCTGAGCACATTCATCGGGAATCACAACTGGAATCTGAGCTTTTGTCATTGAAAATGCGAAAATTACACAAATCACGAGAGTTACAAATTTAAAATTCATTGTTAATTGAATAGATCTCAATACGTCTTTACTCAACGGCAGATTGAATGATACTGTCTCACAGTCAATTGTCGCGAGACTGGATTTAACGTAACGCAAACAAATAAGCGCTCTCGACATCAACAAAAAATAATCTTGAAATTAGTAAAATATTTGCGTTCGGAAACAACTGCGTCAATAAAGCTTTTGACAAATGAATTCACATCTGATGAATGTTATCGAATTTTTTTTTTCGAAAACAATTTGCATGTGCCGCACATGATCTTAATTAGCATTTTGACTCATTTTCGCAGCTTACGGGGTTTGCCAGAAGTTCGTTGCTCAACATCTCGAGAATAAAACAAATGTCAATGAGATGAGTTTGCTCGGGAATGCAACTTCGGGTTTCCTCGCTGCCTTCTTCTCGTCATTTACACTTTGTCCAACGGAGCTGATCAAATGCAAACTTCAAGCTCTTCACGAGATGAAACAGGAAAAAAGAATTTCTCCATTCCAGTTGACAAAGCAAATTATTAGAACTGAAGGGATTCAAGGAATGTTCAGAGGATTGACTCCAACGTTTGCTCGCGAAATGCCGGGATATTTCTTTTTCTTCGGCGGTTACGAAATGTCGCGAGAATTTCTAGCGAAGTAAGTTGACAAACACTTGAACGAGAACAACTTGAATTAATTTGATTTACTTTAGGCCTGGTCAAAGTAAAGACGACATCGGACCACTGAAGACGATGTAAGAAGAATAAATTAAGAAATTGATCATCGATTGAACAAATTATTTTTAGGGCTGCTGGAGCTTGTGGAGGTTGCGGTCTTTGGATCTCCATCTTCCCAGCTGATGTAATAAAAAGTCGTGTTCAGATTCAGGGAATCACAGACTCAATGTTTAAAGTTGGACTCGATATCTGTCGGAAAGAAGGCATCCTCAGTCTCTACAATGGTCTTCTCCCAACAGTTTGCCGAACCGTTCCAGCCACTGCCGTTTTGTTTGTAGTTTATGAATACTCGAAGAAGTTAATGTTGGAAATATTTTAAGTTTAAAAGTGAATAGAAACAATTTATTTTCCCACGACCAGTAATTTTATTGCAATTTACCCTGAGTACAAAACATTTTGTTCATCTTATGGAATGTAAAAAATTTCAAGTTTATCAAGCGTCCTCGACATAGACACTATCGCCGATCTTAACTTTTCCTTCTTGTTGTCTAAGACCCAAATGAATTCCCATCACGGGACTATCACCAGCGCTCTTGTTCATGCGGTAGCCTCTCAATGTCATCAATGGCTCTTTATCAGCATCTTTCACACCAGTTTCAGGATCAATAGTCGTGAAGATGCATCTGGAAAAGTAGTGAAGGAAATAATTAGCTTTGGAAATAATTAAATTAAAGAAAATTGATTCAAGAGAATATTTGTCTACCTAGAAGGCCAAAAACTTATGCTAGTGATCCATGAGTGAGCGTTTAAAATGATTGATAAGGGAAATGAATGAAAACATAGTTTGTTTTGTTATCTTACCTTGTGCATGGCTTAATATTGCGGAAGACGACATTGCCAACTCTAACCCACTTCCAATTATCCTCTGCATAAGGAGTTGGTCCTTTTACAACAAAATTTGGCCTGAAATGCAATGGAGTGATCTTGTTCGGAACTCTTGCGTTCAAGTCTGCAATTGAGCCCTCGTTGATCATCATAAAACTGGTGGCATCATGCAAAGCTCCAGTATCCTCATCTGTTAAAGTCTTTTTTGCATCAAACTTTTTGTTACATGCACGAACTTCTCGTGTTGGGAATGACGATGGATAGAAAACTAATCTCAAACCAAAATCGTCTTGGTAAATGTATCGAGAGAACCAACGAGCAGCCTCTTCGCCGGCATCAACTGCATCGACTGTTTGTCCCCAAACATTTGCTTTGATTGTCGAAGATTTTAACAATCTGTCGATATCAATTGTTAGCACAATCATTCCTGGGGCTGTGAGAGTCATAACATCTCCTTCGATAGCAGGAACTACTTTCACAAGGCTTGGGTGAACACGAGCGGTGACGAAGTCTCCATCTTTGTTTACAATCATAAAAGTCCTATCGCGAATATTTCCGGACTTGATGCCAATCTGATAACAATCAAAGTTATCTAAGCGAATAGGTCCGCACGATTTAATCGGATAACAAAGCAAGTCCGAGATATCTCCAACTTTTTTCCATCTAAAATGAAAAGAGACTTGAATAGAAATTTCAAAGTGCTAATTTGTAAAGGGCGGGGGAATGTTAATTTACTTTCTTGGAGGGCGATTATCCATTATCTTCCTTATGTAAGTGTAGGCGACATAGGCACAGGCTCCACCAACAATCGTCACAGCAATCGTCGTAGGTTTAATGTCCAACAACCCTGCAAGCAAAATCTTCAGATCAAACGTAATTTAATTAAACGAGAAAACTTACGAGACATTTCAACTCGAAACCCACTCATCGCGCAATTTATTCTCAAATGCTTCTCTTCTTGATCTTTCTCGTATCTTGAGCTTAAAATGAACTTTTGCAAATATTTATTTTTTATTTGTTGCTATCCCGGCTGTTCCCCCGTAAACATTGATTTGAAGGCTTGCGTAAAACAAAAAAATGTGAGCAACGAAACATTGAATTCAAATCATCAAAATATTTATTACTTATCGTTGTATTTTACAAATGATATTTAACTTGTTGAAAGCCTTCAGCAGCTGAAGTTATTCTTTTCTTGTCAACTTGGCATGTTTTAAAAACGATTAGATATTTCTTACACGATCACATGAGGAGAAGCGATTAAGTAAATTTTCGATCGAGTTCGGGCGGTAGTCTAAAAGATTTGATTTCAGGAACTGATTAGAGATTACCAGAGATTATTTGAGTGTTTAGTAGTCTCTGAGTTGTACATCTAATTCAAGAAAATATTCATAAATATTCAAATAATCTTTTACTGGACAAATATTTATTTGCTCACACCGAGAAATGAAGTTTACATTAAGTGAAAAGTTACTTAAAACTATACGACATCTTGCAGACTTTGCGCCTGGAACTTTTTAGGTTGTCGTTTGTAGCAACGTCAAAAGCGAATAAGTGAATTGCAGAACCTGAAATGAAAATATTAAATTTAAAACACTAAGCTAAAAATGATCAAACCGTAAGCAACGTCTCAAAGTCAACAGAGTTGAAGATTCCATTGAAACCTTTTATTCGCTGAGCCATGATCAGAATCAAGAGAACATCTTTTCGTTTCCTGGCTTTCTGTGTGAACCATTCGACTTCGTTGATTGCTGAAGTTAAGTTCTCAACACAAACATTGACGCGATTTCCCATCCAGCAGAAAACGCTGAGTGGCCCAACTGCAATAAAAATCATCCCAAACATTGCGGCCGATTCGAATTCAGAAGCCCGTAAGGCGTACAAGCTCATGCAGAAGATGAATGCTGACGTTGAAAAATCGATTAAAAAGCTGAATCTTAAGAGTGCTCGTGCTTCGTTCATCCAATCCAAGACTCGATAGCTTCGTAAAATCGTTTTCTTCACTTGCTCCTCGACCAAATTTTCCTCAGATTCTTTCTGTTGAAACATTTTTCTGACTTGAAGCGTTAAAGCATCGATTTCCCAACATGAAAAATTCATCAGCAGCAAAACGTATCCAGTGTAAAAGTAAAAGATGGGAAATGCAAAACTCGTCATGATCAGTTGTTGAAAATAATGAATGAACCACTTTGGAGTCATGAAGGAGTCGAATGGCAAATAAACAAAATAGAAGTTGTAAAGCAACTGAAAGTTATTGATTTTTCCAAAGAAGAAAGGTGAAGAGACGACGACGACAAAATTAAGAATCATCACCACTGCACAGACAACTGAGAATTTAAATTCTTTCTTCATGTAATCAATCGAAAGAGACCAATCATCGTCAGTTGAACGAAGTTGCAATCTAAAAGAACTCAATGAGAGTAAGAAATAAAATTGCACATTTCTTGCCTTTCTTTGACAATCTTATCCACCGCTCGTTGAATCCTGGCTTGTAGAAGAAACAAAATACCGATGTAACCGAGATGACGAATGGCTTGAACTTTAAATTTATTAAATAATTTTATTGAAATTAGAAAATTAATCGACAGATGAAAATCTGCTTACGAAAAATTCCAATGTTCTCCATCAGGTCGGTCGCTTTCAAGTTTTCTGAGGTTAATAAGAAGGAACTGATTGCAATCAAAAAGTATGCATGAACTGCAAGAAGTAGAATGAAGCTAAATAAAAAAAATCGTTACAAATAAATATTTCGGAAATCTAATAATTTTACCAAGTATTCAATTTTCCTTCAGCATTCAGAGGATTCAGAAATTTCCACACAATCCCAACTTGAACTTTAACCATTCGAGTTGCATGAACGGAAGGTCCTTCAATGATTTTCATTTCTGGTTTTGCTGAAGTTTTTTTTGCGTCTAACTTGTCTCACTGTCGATCGGCGAATGAGAGTTGACATAAATTTTATCATAGAACTTCCATAGACAATGTTTAAAATATTGAACAATAAATTCCTGGAACACTGTTGACCTATTGAGCTGGGCAGTGTTTAAAATAATTTGCTCATTGAAATGTACAATTTATTCTGTGGGAGCATTTTCTTTGAAAACAGGTCGCTGCGACGTGGTCGAAGAAAGTTGGAAATGCAGTTTTTCTCACAAAGTTCATTTATTAATTCATTTTTCCTACGTCATACGTCTTGCACACGTGCCATTATTTATTCAGTTATTACATAAAGGTTAATAGAACTCAAAAGAAAGAGATTCAAAAATTCATGGTCTCATCCTGAACTGATTCAGGGTTGAAAGCATCGATTTGCACTCACATAGTTGATTAGTTTATCATAGATATCAATATATGGAAATCTTTGGAAAACAAATCTGAGCAACGAAAATATTGAATTCAAATCATCAAAATATTTATTACTTATCGTTGTATTTTACAAATGATATTTAACATTTAACTTATTGAAAGCCTTCAGCATCTGAAGTTATTCTTTTCTTGTCAGCTTGGCATGTTTTACAAACGATTATATATTTCTTACACGCTCACACGAGGAGAAGCGATTAAGTAAATTTTCGTTCGAGTGGATCGCTCGAGCGGTAGTCTATAAAATTTGATTTCAGGAACTGATCAAAGATTACCAGAGAATATTTGAGTGTTGAGTAGTCTCTGAGCTGCACATCTATTTCAAGAAAATTTTCACAAAAATTCAAATAATCTTTTACTGGACAAATATTTATTTGCTCACACCGAGACATGAAGTTTACATTAAGTGAAAAGTTACTTAAAACTATACGACATCTTGCAGACTTTGCGCCAGGAACTTTTTAAGTTGTCGTTTGTAGCAACGCCAAAAGCGAATAAGTGAATTGCAGAATCTGAAATGAAAATATTAAACTTAAAACACTAAGCTAAAAAATGATCAAACCGTAAGCAACGTCTCAAAGTCGACAGAGTTGAAGATTCCATTGAAACCTTTTATTCGCTGAGCCATGATCAGAATCAAGAGAACATCTTTTCGGTCTCTGGCTTTCTGAGTGAACCATTCGACTTCGTTGATTGCTGAAGTTAAGTTCTCAACACAAACATTGACGCGATTTCCCATCCAACAAAAAACGCTGAGTGGCCCAACTACAATTAAAGTCAACGCGAACATCGTGGTCGACTCGAATGCAGAAGCCCGTAAGGTGTACAAGCTTATGCATAAGAGGAATGCTGACGTTGAAAAATCGATTAAAAAACTGAATCTTAAGAGTGCTCGTGCTTCGTTCATCCAATCCATGACTCGATAGCTTCGTAAAATCGTTTTCTTCACTTGCTCCTCGACCAAATTTTCTTCAGATTCTTTTTGTTGAAACATTTTTCTGACTTGAAGCGTTAAAGCGTCGATTTCCCAACATGAAAAATTCATCAGCAGCAAAGCGTATCCAGTGTAAAAGTAGAAGATGGGAAATGCAAAACTTGCCATGATCAGTTGTTGAAAATAATGAATGAACCACTTTGGAGTCATGAAGGAGTCGAATGGCAAATAAACAAAATAGAAGTTGTAGACCAACTGAAAGTTATTGATTTTTTCAAAGAAGAAAGGCGAAGAGACGACGATGACAAAGTTAAGAATCATCATCACTGCACAGCCAACCGAGAACTTAAATTCTTTCTTCATGTTTTCAATCGAAAGAGACCAATCATCGTCAGTTGAACGAAGTTGCAATCTGAAAGAAACTCAATGAAAATAAGAAAATAAATTTGCACATTTCTTGCCTTTCTTTGGCAATCTTATCCATCGCTCTTTGAATTCTGGCTTGTAGGAAAAACATGATAGCCAAGTAACCGAGATGGCGAATGATTTGAACTTTAAATTTATTAAATAATTTTAATAAAATTAGAATATTAATCGGCGGATTGAAAGCTGCTTACGAAAATATGCAATGTTCTCCATCAGGTCGGTCGCATTTAAGTTTGCTGAGGTTAATATGTAGGAACTGACTGCAATCAAAAAGTATGCATGAACTGCAAGAAGTAGAATAAAGCTAAATAAAAAAAATCGTTACAATTAAATATTTTGGAAATCTAATATTTTACCAAGTATTCAATTTTCCTTCAGCATTCAGAGGATTCAGAAATTTCCACACAATCCCAACTTGAACTTTAACCATTCGAGTTGCATGAACAGAAGGTCCTTCAATGATTTTCATTTCTGGTTTTGCTGATTTTTTTACGTCTAACTTGACTCACTGTCGATCGGCGAATGAGAGTTGACATAAATTCTATCATAGAACTTCTACGAACAGCAAATTTTTTAAATAAAATATTTAAGTATAATTACATTGCACAGCGGTTATCACTGGACCGGAGTGAGTTTTTTCTCTACCTTTTCCATTTACATAGACAGTGTTTAAAATATTGAACAATAAATTATTGGAAAACTGGTGACCTATTGAGCTGGGCAGTGTTTAAAATAATTTGCTCAATGAAATGTACAATTTATTCTGTGGGAGCATTTTCTTTGAAAACTGGTCGCTGCGACGTGGTTGAAGAAAATAAGAATTGCAGTTTTTTTCTCACGAAGTTCATTTATTAATTCATTTTTCCTACGTCATACGTCTTGCATACGTTTCATTCAGTTATTACATAAAGGTTAAAAAAACTCAAAAGAAAGAGATTCAAAAATTCATGGTCTCTTCCTGAACTGTTTCAGGGTTAAAAGCATCGATTTGCACTCACATAGTTGATTAGTTTGTCATAAGAATCAATATATGGAAATCTATGAAAAACAAATCTTAGCTAGGAAATCTATGAAAAGTATTGAATTCAAATTATCAAAACTTTTATTTTGTATTTTACAAATGATATTTAATTTGTTGAATGCCTTCAGCTTCTGTCTTCGACAAAAACTTCGTCAGCCAAAGATATTTTTCCATGCTTTCTGATTCCCATGTGAATCCCCATTACAGGCTTCCCTCCAGCAGATTCCAACTTTCTGTATGCTCCCAAAGTTTTTAGCGGCTCTTGATCAGGATCTTTAACTGCAGTCTCAGGATCAATTTTAACGAAGGGACATCTAAAAGTAACAACTTAAAATCAAAACTTTAAAACAAAATTTATTTCGTTTACCTCGAGCATGGCTTAACGTTCCTGAAAATAACTTCACCGATTTTAATCCATTCCCAGTTATCTTCTTCAAACGCGTTCGCTCCTTTCACGACGATATTAGGACGAAAATGTAAAATCGTTACAGGCTTATCGAGTTTTGTATTTAAATCATCGACGGAGCTTTCGTTGACGAGCATGTAACTTGTTGTGTTTTGCAAAGCTCCCGAGTCATCTCTCACCATTTTCTTAAAAACTTTATTGACAGCTCGAACATTGCGAGATGGTTCTGAAGATGAGTAAAAGACAAACCGGAGACTGAATTCTTCTAGCTCCAAAAACTGACAAAACCAAGAAGAAGCTTCATCTCCTACATCAACGGCATCAAGGAATTCCTCGAATATTTTTGCTTTCACGTCTTTCTCTTCTTTAAGTTTCGATGTATCGATGATCAAATCTTTCATGTCAGGCGCAGATAAAGTCAAAATGTGATCGGCCACATTGGGAGTTACTTTCACCAGCTTTGGATAAGGTATCGCTGAAACGAACTTTCCATCTCGGTTGATTAGCATAAACGTCCGATCATGAACGCTTTCAATCTCAAACCCGTTTTGATGACAATTGAATTCGTTTGATCGAATGGGACTGCATGACTTCACTGGATAACAAAGTAAGTCAGACACTTCACCTACTTTCCTCCATCTTTAAGTAAATATTTTGAGTTTTGTGATGAAACGGAAGAATCAATTAATGAAATAACCTTTTTGGCGGTTTATTCTCGGCCTTGGTTTTGATAAACAAATAAGCGAAATAAGCTAAAGCTCCACCACTCGCAGCTGCCACAATCAAAGCAGATTTTGGTATTTCAAATCCTTAAAAGCAAAAATATTTAATAAAGAAAAATAAAAAATATTTTACTTACGCGACATTTCTTATCGTTTTGATATTTCACGCGATCCGTTGCTCAGTCTCCCTCGTAAATATTCAAACAATTTGTTAAAATCAATTTAAATATTTTATTTGAGAAAAATTGCTTTCGACATATCAAAAGATATTCGATTGACTAAAATTAGAAAATTTTGTTCGATCCTTGCAAGCATCCGATTCTACAAAACGTATGAGCAATATCGTTAATGATAGATTCAAGTTAAATCCTTTAGACTGAACATTCAACTGCTTAAATGATAATACCGTCGTTGTGTTAAGTTGCAAAAATATAATAATTTTGGTTTGATTCTCTTGGGCTATCAATTTAGGCTGCTTTTCTTAAATGTTCACCTGAAAGAAATTGAAAATAGAAATTTAAATTTTTTGACATAAATTAATTTTTTTAACTCACAATCTCTTTCGTATTTTCTCACTGCTACTTCCCTTTCGTTGGCATCGAAATACCAAAGAGTAATAGCGTAACGTGTTCGATGAGCGGGAAGGACTTCATGCGGATTCCTTCTGTCTGACCAGAAGAATGTTATTCTATCAAAAATTGGCTCGATATCTGCAACACGATCCTCCCAACCACCAGGAAATATTCTCAAAAGTCCTCCATCCTGCGCCACTTCCCAATCAACATTCAAGTAATAAATGCACGTTATACAACGGCCGTCTCGGTTCGGGTTGTCCACGTGCTTTACGTAGTGTGATCCTTTACCCTCGTAGCAAGCGACCATCGCCTGCAAGAAGAAAACATTTTAAATCACGCGTAAAACGGCACGTTTCACATTTTTCTTAGAGCGCACACTTTTGGTCGGTCGAAGGAGAAGAAGTAGAAGAGAAGCGTACGTGACTTTTCTCTTGCAAAAAAACGTAAACAAAACGTTACAAGTATTTGAGCTCGTCTATACGTTGCTCCATGAATCATTAACCGTTTTCGGCTGTTTCTATAACGATGTTAGTATCATTGGGAATCACACGTAGCTCAACGCCTCGTGTGAATCCATTGAATTACGTCGATTAGTGCCACTCGACACTTTAATTGTGATAAAGGAAATGTGATTGATTTTCCTTATCGACCAATAATTTACACTCCAATTCCTTTGATAAAAACCTTTGTTTATGATGGAATCGGTGATAGTCATACCTTAGTTCTCTCACGTATTTTGTACTGTCCTAATTTGCCGTTGTCATTCATTCGATTAGCCATTGTTATCACAGCATCAACCTACAAATTGCACAAAGTTGCAATCAGCTGGTGATAAGAGTCAAGAGACGTTGTGTCTTACCTGATTCATTAAAAACTTTATATTCGAGACGCCTCCTTCTCTGCCGTCAACCCACATTATCTTATCACCGCGAATATTTTTATTACTCCGTTTGTCTTTACTCGCAACAAGTTGACCATCCTATTAGAAATTAATTGATAAGTTCAAATTTTCATTGAGCTTTTTTTTCTTTACTCACTTTAAAATAACCGGCTGAGTACATTGTCTTGACTTCTTGAAGCACTTGCGAGCCTTTTTCCTGACCTATGAAATTATCCAAAACGCACACTCCATATTCGTTCATATCACGTATCAAGTTACTGCACATCTCTTCAAGACCATATTGATCATCGATTGTTCTGCAGAGAACAGATTTTCATTAAAGATTTTTTTCTTTGTTTATATTGAAATTTTTGAAGGTCGAACTGTGTTTTCTTCACTAACTTACTTGTAAAGCAGATGATCGTCGAGCTTAGCGTGTTTCACGTACTTGGGGTTCTGAGCAGTCATCATATTTCCTGATGGAGCCTCTCCGTTTACCAATTGTTGCTCTGATTCGCTATAATTAATTGCACGGAAATCAGATAATTCCTTTTCTAACTTTTCTCTTGTTTCCCGATATTCAGGTTCTAAACTTTTGTCGCTTTGAAGTCCTTCATCGAAAAACTGATCATCACTCGTATTTTCAATGTTAATTTCCGTATCTAAATTGCACGCAGCCAACAACTCGTCTGCAGTTATATTAAGGTTCTTTAATATTTCGTCTTCAGTACCTTCATCAACGGCGAGCATTAACGAATTGAGTAAATTTTCCTCAAACTCATCGTCAAGCATATTATTTTGTTGTATTGGAGTTGTGTTGGTTTCGGCGGGCGGTTGTTGATGTTGGTATTGCATTGGAGTTGGATCGTATTGCTGTCTCACTTGCTCATGTTGTGATTCAGAATTTGATAATAACGCAATCTGTTTTGATTGCTGTTGGTGCAATACATTATCGATATTTGCGCATTGTTTACTAGACTTTGGATGATCAACAAACTGGTAGCAATCGGATTTATGGGACTTCCAATCAATTTTTTGGCAACTTTTAGAGCAATAAAAAGCTTTAGAGCATTTACAAATCTTAACTCCGACTGCACTTCCACAGATTTTGCAAGCGTAATGCTTTTGAACACGATTAACAAGCATGACTATAAAGCTCTGTAATGAGAACAGAAGATTTAGCGTTTTTCACGCATTTGGAAAATAGTTTTCACCTTGAAATCACAAAAGTCAAACAATTTTCGCACTCACTTTAAGTGTTGACGTTTTCTATCTTGATTCAATTGTTATCACTGGTCCATCGAATTTGCAAACTCATTTGATGTCACGAGGCTCTTAATTCAACGACGAAATTAATTTTAGATTCGTCGAGAGAAAGAAAGTTTTGTTGCTCGCTTACATATTTTGTTGCTCACTCGGTCTCAGTCACTTGCTCAGTCATTAAAATGTTTTTCAGAAATTTCACGCGTTTTGTTCCTAGATTAATATTACGACCTAATATAAATCAAGTCTTATCGCAAAAGAGTCTTCACGTGTCAGCGATATCGTTTACGAAGAAGTTTGAGCATTCGGAGACTGCCTTTCTTTACAAATTCGTTCCAAATTATGAAAATTTGAGTAACACCGAATGTAAACAAACTTTTAAAGTGCAAGAGAATTACGATAGAAAATCAATTGATGAGTTGATTAAGGACTTCGAAGCGTTAAGTCACTTCTGCGCTGAAACAGAAACTTTAATGTCAGAGGACCAATTCGATTCGTTCTTCAATGCTCTTGTGCCGAAAATTAAGAGTTGCACTGACGATCAGCTGATTCAAATCCTCGAAAGCCTTGTACGCTTTCCACTTACAAAAGGCATTAACGCAAAAAACTTTCAACAACTGTGGAGTGAACTGGATTTCGTTTGTTGCGAGAGATCAGCGAAATTATGGAAATTACCAATAATTCTGAGGGTCTGCAATCTCTGGTACAAAATAAACCTTTCGAAGGTCGCAAATTTCACAAAAGAAGGAATAACGAAGATATGTCGTCGCGTCGATCGCTTGTCACCTTCAGAATTTGTAGAAACAATGTTTTACTTGACTATTTGCCGCGAGAAAGTCAAAATGATAGATGTTGAAAAAAGATTCCATCAAGTCTTTCATGAATTGACTATCGACGAGGTCGGGATCATCTGTTTGGCTTTCTTCAAAACTGAATCGAAAATTCAAGTTCCTGAACTCGTAAAGAAGATTTACGAGAAGACAATAAATGAAATGGACAACATCCAAGACATCACTTTAACGAACATCTTAAAAGAACTTCGTTACTCTTCTTCTCCTAGCCATATAAGCTATATCGAAGAAATGTCAGATGTCCTTCTGCCAAAAGTAAAAAGCTGCAGTTTGTTAGCTTGTCTTCACATTTTGCTTCTTGGAACTAATCTGCAATATTGTCATCACACCTTGATTGAGGAGCTCATGAAAAGGTACAACGAAAACATAAAACTTTTGCGCTTGAAAGATATCGAACGCGTCTGCTTTGTGTTGACGCTCTTCAATTTCAAGACTGACAGTGGAGTTGAGAAGGAATTTTTGGGCAAAGTTGTTGACGAGCTGAAAGCCAGAGCTGATGAAATTACTCTACATCCGAGATGCTTCTCCTCAACCGCTCATTTTCTAACAGTTTGTGGAATTTATGATGAAGAAATTATCAGATCAGCCCTCAAAGAAGACTACATTTACTTTACTTACGGTAAGTTCAAATAGAAAATCGTTTTGATTAAGATTTTAATTCAAAATTATTGAATTTTGATTTTAGGCAAAAACTTGATGAAAATTGGACGAGAAATTCTATGCCTTGATAGCTATACAAGGATTAACTTAGCAGCCACATACAAAGGACCGCAACTGAGTCAGAAGCTCAGAGACAACATCACCAAGTTCCAGACACACTATGTTCCATATCGTGGACAAAAGCAGAAGATAACTCATTCGGACCTTTTTTTATTGGATATGAAAGAATTTATGGAACGAATTTACGGTGAAAATACTTTAGTTCACGTTCTCCCTCATTATCAAAGACCAGACGTCGTTTACTGCTTCGATGAGAATGGAAAATCTGTCACGGACAAGATTCTTGATTGCTTTCCTGCTCAATACAAAGGAGAAATTCTTTTCAAGGAGACCATTCTCTCGAAGCATCCAGAAATGTCAAAGAAGATGGACAACTATCAAATGGTGGCTGTTATTATGGGTGGATGGAATCTTTTCTTACGAGACACTGAAATTCCGACTGGAGAACTTAGAATGAAACTCGAACAACTTGAAATGATCGGTTACAAGCCAATCCTTATTTGCTGGCGACAATGGCTGTCAATGAACATCGAGACAAAAGAAAAGTATCTCGAAGAAATGATCAGAAAAGCATTGAATAAAGTTTAGAGGCGAAGATATTAGTTTCAATCCGCTGCTTGTTGACGGCTCGTTTGTTTCTTTCACATCTTCGCTAACTAACTCAATTTGTTAGTTTCAATACTTCGTCTGGAGGGAAGTTGTTTTACCGGAAGATCTGATTTTGGTCGATCTTTGAACTCTGCTTGTCGTTTAAGATTTAAGACACCAGTTGTCGTCGCATTGAGGATTTGGTCGAAGATCCTGCTCGCTTTCATATTTTGTTGCTCACCCGGTCTCAGTCACTTGCTCAGTCATTAAAATGTTTTTCAGAAATTTCACGCGTTTTGTTCCTAGATTAATATTACGACCTAATATAAATCAAGTCTTATCGCAAAAGAGTCTTCACGTGTCAGCGATATCGTTTACGAAGAAGTTTGAGCAAACGGAGACTTCCTTTCTTTACAAATTCGTTCCAAATTATGAAAATTTGAATAACACCGAATGTAAACAAACATTCAAAGTGCAAGAGAACTACAGTGGAAAATCAATTGATGAGTTGATTAAGGACTTCGAAGCGTTAAGTCACTTCTGCGCTGAAACAGAAACTTTAATGTCAGAGGACCAATTCGATTCGTTCTTCAATGCTCTTGTGCCGAAAATTAAGAGTTGCACTGACGATCAGCTAATTGAAATCTTGGTAAGCCTAGAACGCTTTCCACTTACAAAAGGCATTAACGCAAAAAACTTTCAACAACTGTGGAGTGAACTGGATTTCGTTTGTTGTGAGAGGTCAGTGAAATTATGGAAATTACCAATAATTCTGAGGGTCTGCAATCTCTGGTACAAAATAAACCTTTCGAAGGTCGGATACTTCACAAAAAAAGGAATAACGAAGATATGTCGTCGCGTCGATCGCTTGTCACCTTCAGAATTGGTCGAAACAATGTTTTACTTGACTCGTTGCCGCGAGAAAGTCAAAATGATAGATGTTGAAGAAAGATTCCATCAAGTCTTTCATGAATTGACTATCGACGAGATCGGAATCATCTGTTTGGCTTTCTTCAAAAATGAATCGAAAATTCAAGTTCCTGAACTCGTAAAGAAGATTTACGAGAAGACAATCAATGAAATGGACAGCATCCAAGACATCACTTTAACGAACATCTTAAAAGAACTTCATTACTCTTCTTCTCCTAACCATATAAGCAATATCGAAGAAATGTCAGATGTCCTTCTGCCGAAAGTAAAAAGCTGCAGTTTGTTAACTTGTCTTCACATTTTGCTTCTTGGAACTAATCTGCAATATTGTCATCACACCTTGATTGAGGAGCTCATGAAAAGGTACAACGAAAACATAAAACTTTTGCGCTTGAAAGATATCGAACGCGTCTGCTTTGTGTTGGCGCTCTTCGATTTCAAGACTGACAGTGGAGTTGAGAAGGAATTTTTGGGCAAAGTTGTTGACGAGCTGAAAGCCAGAATTGATGAAATTATTCTACATCCGAGAAGCTTCTCCTCAACCGCTCATTTTCTAACAGTTTGTGGAATTTATGATGAAGAAATTATCAGATCAGCCCTCAAGGAAAACTACATTTACTTTACTTACGGTAAGTTCAAATAGAAAATTGTTTTGATTAAGATTTTAATTAAAAATTATTGAATTTTGATTTTAGGCAAAAACTTGATGAAAATTGGACGAGAAATTCTATGCCTTGATAGCTATACAAGAATTAACTTAGCAGCCACATACAAAGGACCGCAACTGAGTCAGAAGCTCAGAGACAACATCACCAAGTTCCAGACACACTATGTTCCATATCGTGGACAAAAGCAGAAGATAACTCATTCGGACCTTCTCTTATTGGATATGAAAGAATTTATGGAACGAATTTACGGCGAAAATACTTTAGTTCACGTTCTCCCTCATTATCAAAGACCAGACGTCGTTTACTGCTTCGATGAGAATGGAAAATCTGTCACGGACAAGATTCTTGATTGCTTTCCTGCTCAATACAAAGGAGAAATTCTTTTCAAGGAGACAATTCTCTCGAAGCATCCAGAAATGTCAAAGAAGATAGACAAATATCAAATGGTGGCTGTTATTATGGGTGGATGGAATCTTTTCTTACGAGACACTGAAATTCCGACTGGAGAACTTAGAATGAAACTCGAACAACTTGAAATGATCGGTTACAAGCCAATCCCTATTTGCTGGAGCCACTGGCTGGCAATGAACATTGAGACAAAAGAAAAGTATCTCGAAGAAATGATCAGAAAAGCATTGAATAAAGTTTAGAGACGAAGATTTTAGTTTCGAAGAGTTTACATATTCTTATACATTGCCATTAGTTCATCAACGCTAATATCATCAGTTACAAGTTTCTCAGGACTTGTTGTGGAATGGACTTGTTGCTGGGGCTCATAAGCAAGCTTCAATCCGCTGCTTGATGACGGCGCGTTTGTTTCTTTCACATCTTCGCTAACTAACTCAATTCCCCATTCGTTAGTTTCATGAGTGACCTCCAATACTTCCTCTTGTTTTACCGGAAGATCTGATTTTGGTCGAGCTTTGAACTCTGCTTGACGTTTAAGACACCAGTTGTCGTCGCATTGAGGATTTGGTCGAAGATCCATTTTCGGGAAGAAATCAATGAGAGCGTTGTATCCTAAGTAGTTTGAGACTTCACCGAAGCTAAGCAAGTATTTGATTGTGTTTTGAACTAACATGCCCGCGACAATTCCCATTGTAGTTGGAAGACTCGCGGCACAGACGCCTTCACGTTTCAAAGTCTTTTCATCAATGTTTTCCGCAACAACGAGAGGAGGAGCGCAGCCGAAGCATGCAAGCTCTCCGGGTTTAAGGAATTGAATATGTCCTGAGACTGCATTCTCTGACACTCCAGACTCCATCCAGTTGAGATTGAGCTCGTTGCACGCAGTGTTTATCGTCATGCGTGCTTCAAAGTTATCGACACAACTCAACACTAAATCAACGGGCTGTCCTTTCTCGATTCCTCCAAAACGAATTGCGTCCAAGAACTTATCAAAAGATTCCATGGTCGTGATATTATAGTTGTTAGTAAGTATCTCAACATCTGGATTGATGAAGTTTAATGTCTTCGCTGCTGCATCAACTTTCGATTGACCAGCTTGATCGGGAGTGAAGAATAAGCGATTCATGTTTGCTAATTCAACTTTGTCGTAGTCGAAGAGAATCAACTTTCCGATTCCACAGCGTGTTAACATATCAGCAGTCACAGAACCAACTCCACCGACACCTAAAACAGGATTCGAAATGAGTCATCAATGATGAAATTATTTCGAGAATGAACTACTCACCAACAACAGCGACAGATTTCGTCCTGATGTTCTCGTAATCCTTCACTATTCCCATCCGTTGCAAAGCCATCAAGCGAGAGTAAGGATTCGAGTCTTTCACTTCACTTGACATTTTATCAATTTTCGTTCTAGCATTTCTCTTGAGCGCATCAAGTTTATTTTGCAACTCCTCGATCTGCTTCTGGATATCTTCAGCGTCAGCCATTTCAGTAAGTTTTATCTATCAAAGTTGGCTTAAACAAATTAAAATATGGAAAACAACTTTCACTCAGTTTTGTGCCACGAATTTGAGATGGACGTATTCAAGAAACATCAAACGCTTGAGCAACAAGTTTTAATTCTGGAAGTTTTTTTTTAATTAAATCAATTCAAGCTCAGAATCAAGATGATGACAATTCACAGATGCTTCAACACTGCCTTGAGAACGTCTCTACATCGCGAAAAGGTCTTTGCAATCACGAAACTTAACTTCTGTTCGGAAAGAATCGAGAAAGCCGAAGAATTGAAATTAAGTTATCTAACTGGAGAACAAAAGGGAATTGCTGTGGTTGAACTCAATCGCGATAAAGGGAAGAATTCTCTTAACAAGTCTCTGGTTGCAAAGCTTCTGCATTCAGTTGATGTTCTCGGTCACGATAAAAATGTTCGAGTTGTAATAATCAGGTGATTATGACGATGTTTGATAAGGAGCACAAATCTGTAATTTGAATTATTTCACAGGAGCCTTGTCAAAGGAATTTTCTGTGCTGGCGCTGACTTGAAGGAAAGACAAACTTTATCGCCTAGCGAAGTGAGACGGTTTGTGAACTCTCTTCGACAACTTGTTGTCAACATTGAGAATCTTCCAATGCCAGTAATTTCAGCTATCGATGGAGCTGCACTTGGTAAGACTTCGATATTTGTTTAATGGAATCATGTTCAGCAACAAAATTTATTTCAGGAGGAGGACTCGAGCTTGCACTTGCTTGTGATCTTCGCACTGTCGCCAATCAAGTCAAGATGGGGTTAGTGGAAACTCGTCTTGCGATCATGCCCGGAGCTGGTGGAACTCAAAGACTTCCTCGAATTATTAGTCCAGCACTGGCAAAAGAACTCATTTTCACAGCTCGAGTCTTCTCTGGTGAAGAAGCGAGTAAAATGGGAATCGTCAATTATTCTGTTGCTCAAAACGATTCAAACGATGCTGCGTATCTAAGAGCTTTAAAGCTCGCAGAAGAAATTTTGCCAAACGGTCCTATTGGTGTTAAAATGGCTAAGCGTGCTATCAACAAAGGTGAATTCTTTTATTTGTTTTCTCTTCTTTAAAGTTTAACGAAATTTGTTCTCAGGATCGCAAGTTGATTTGGCAACTGGCTACATCATCGAAGAAGATTGCTACAGCCAATTGATTGGAACCAAAGACAGAATCGAAGGACTTGCAGCTTTCAATGAAAAGCGACCAGCCAAATACATCGGCGAATAAAAAGTTTCAATACCAAAGTGAACTTCCAGGATTGCATTTAATTAAAATATTACAAAATCCTTTTTATTATTGAATGACTAAATAAAGTTGAAAATTGTTGATAAAATAATATTTTGTTTTGATGAGTCAGATATTTATCAATTCAAGATTATTCGAATATCCCCTCTTGCTACAGGAATTCTCAGACGATAAAGAAATTTACGTTTGAAGTCTAAAATTTGTTTATATCAACAATTTGCGACATGAGCCAGTCTCTAAATTAATTATGCATGCGTCGCGTTGAAACTTGTTTCAGAATCTTCGATTTGTTCTCGAGTAATCTTCCTCAGTTTACAATCAGAAGCTGAAGAGATACAATGGAGGAATTTTCGCCTTACATCGGCCACATCTTCGGCCGTCCAACTTTAATTAGAACCGATAAAAGCGATTTACCAAGTGATGTGAAAGCATTGAACGGAGCAATGAAGTTTTTCGGAAACAAAACGAAATTTGTCGATATTTTATGTACGAGAACAAGTCGACAAAGAAACGAGATCGCCAAAGCATACAAAACTTGTTATGAGCGTGATCTGCTTGAAGATATCAAGAAAAAATTTAAGGGTGACTTTCGAGATTTGTTGGTTGCACTTCTCACTCCAACAAAGGATTTCTACTGTCGAGAAATCCGCGAGGCATTGCATGGAGAAGGGATTGATGAAGACGCATTAATTCAAATCCTCGTGACCTTGACTAACAGAGAAATCTTTGACATCAATCAAAGATATCTGAAGAACTACGACGTTAGTCTTGAAAACGATTTGAAAGCTGAAACGTGCGGAAACTTCATGAAGCTGCTGGTAAGTTTAGCCAATGGAACGCGCGATGAATCACACGTCCTTGACTTTTATGCGGCCAAACTCGATGCCGCTGTCTTGAAACGAGCTGGAATTGATAGATGGGGCACCGATTGTGGAACATTCAACAGAATCTTTTGTCTCAGAAACTTTGATCAACTCAGAGTAATTTCTCAAGAGTACGCATCGATCACCGGTCATTCTTTGGAGAAAGAGATCAAAAGGGAATTCAAAGGCGAAATCGAGGATGGACTCTTAGCTGTCCTGATCTACGCAAACAACCGATTTGAGTTCTTCGCGCGCTGTCTCTACAACTCAATGCATGGACTCGGTACCGACGATAAGACTCTCATTCGAATCATCGTAACTCGCTGTGAGGTTGACATGTACGACATAAAAGAAGAATTTGAAAAGAAATATGGAAAAACTCTCAAATCTTTCATCAAAAGCGACACTTCGGGCTACTACAGAAAAGCTTTGTTAAAATTAATCGCAGAATGATTTCACTTTCAGTTGAAATAAATAAAGTTGTCGTTAAAGAAAATTACTAGTTTCAAATGAAATGAAAATCAATTTCCTCGTCTCGCTTTATGTGTCAACTTTGACGACATAATTGCGAGGTTTCATTATCACTCAGTCAGCATATCGTGAGACAAGAGGCGAGTTCTTATTTTAGACGTGATAGTTCAAACAATGTTGAGCAATTATTTAGCGTGATGTTTGCAAAGTCATTTGCCTGAAATGGAAAACTAATCGACTTCCACACTTTTCACTGAAAACTCGATTCAATTAAGAAAATGAGTTCGGACCGAAGAGGAAAGATTTTTTAAGTTTAGCAAGAAATGTTTTATCAAAGCGACTTTCACATTTTGAATTCAAGGTTTCAGCCTCCTCGCTATGTGCACCAGACTAACGCTCGATCACTTCGTAAAAGTTACAAGAAATTCAATGCAATTTCTCCTTTGGAAGTGAAGGAAGAGGAGAAGGAACAAAATATTTTTGAAAAGTGGTTTGACAATTTTTGCATCAACACTTCAATTCACGGATTTAAATATATTGGACAATCAGATCTTCATTGGAGTGAGAGGTAAAGTAAGAAACATAAAAGAATTCTCCTAAATGTTCTTTCATCGACAGATTAATTTGGGGCTTTCTAGTGCTCGGTGCAGTGTGTGGAGTTATTTTTATATCCCTCGAGCTACGCGAGAAATTCTCCAACAGTCCACTCTCGACTGTTGTTGAAAGTACAATTTTTCCAGTCGCTGAGATTGCTTATCCAGCTGTAACATTGTGCAATCAAAATCGTTTTCACAAAGAACGATGCAATGAAGCTGAAAGTAAATTTCTTCCAAACGCGGACAATGAAACTCTCGAGAACTTTCGATCTTTCGTGCTAAGCTTGAATCAACTCGAGTTCGGTGCTCTAGATGAATTTTATGAAGATATTTTCAACTTCACGTCTTCAGAGTTGAATAGTTTGAATATCACAGAATTATTTGACTTCATTATGTTGACTTGCGATGAAATCTTCGTTGGCAAATGTTGGTGGAGAAACAAATACGTTCAATGTTGTAACGAGGATGGATTATTCTTTAAACAACGGTCCGAGTATGGACTTTGTTATAGTTTCAATGGAGCAGTCAGTGGAATTGGAATTGCGAAGGATGTGAGAAGGAACTATTTTAAAAATTAAGAATAATTTTCTTTAAGTGTCGAATTATCAGTTAAACACTTCAATTCATTATCCCCTTCGGACGAGCAATTACGGAGACTGGAGTGGTTTGAGAATAGAACTTAGCACAAGAGCAGATATTGCGATCGACGAAGATGTCGATGGAGTACTTTTTATTGTGCAACATCCAAACCAATGGCCGAACTACGGATACTTCGTTCCAACAGGCTCTCAAACGGCTGTCGTTATTAAACCAACTTACTCTTATACAACTGAAGATGTCAGACGACTTACTCCCGAGCAGAGACAATGCTTGAACGTAAGAAGAAATTTGACTCGGTAAAATTATATTGAGAAGATTTATTTTCAAGGAAGATGAATCGAAAACTTCGATGACACTCCCCGGATTAAAATATCTTCAGATGAATTGCATAAGCGAGTGCCGTCAACAATACATGAACAAATATTGTCAGTGCAGAGTTGATGCGTTTTTTCCTGAAAGTGAATGAAAGTGAAATTGTTTAATTGAAAGTTAAATCGTAAAATTCACTTTCAGATGATTACAAACCTTGTAACTTTGAGGATCTCAAATGTTTACTAAAGTTCAATGGTAACCGAAGCCCAAAAATATTTTTTAAATCAAATTAATTTTATTTGACTAATCGACAGATGTTTTCAACTATGAGAAGCCACCTGACGGAAATCCTTTCTTTAACGATAGCGACGAAGGAATGGAATGTCCATGTTTGCCGGAATGCAATCGAGTTGAATATGCGATTGAAGTTGCGACAAATGTTTTGGGGTGAATAGCCAATAAATGAATATTTCACATGTGAATGCGAATTATGCAATCATTGCAGACAAGGAGGAGATAACATGACAGTCGATTTTCACTTTCAATCAGCGAATATCGTGAAATATCGAACTGATGTGACGTTCGGCTGGCTGGACTTGATGGTTTCCTTTGGCGGCATTGCTGGTCTCTTTCTTGGCTGCTCAATCTTGAGTGGCGTTGAAATAATTTATTATGTCAGCTCGATTGTTCTGATGATTTGTAAGGAACTGAAAGTGAAGTTAGACAAATTGCTCATGAAGAACTCTAGACAAATGAGATTGAAGGAAACAAAGCAAAAGCAAAAGAAACTCCGACACACACCCGAAGGCACACGAGTGATAAAAATTAAATCGCTGAGCGACTTTGATAAGAACTTGAAGACTAGTCTGCGAAAGAACTTAAAAACACGCTACTAACTCTCAACTGCATCATCATCTCTGTTTCTCTTTTATTCGTTCTGACTCGAAATCAGTTTTCAGTTTCATTCTAATCCGCTTCTCATTAGCTGTGCTCATAAACTTCTCATCTAGTTAATTGATTTACGATTTAAACTGAGGCGATGATAGAAATATTAGAAGATGAAGTCTCAAGTTCCTCTGTGGGTTTGTGCGAAAGTTTTGTGATCTCGTCGTGTTGAAATATTAAATCACTTTGTGATGATGTGTCATCAAATTAATGTTAGACGTGATCAATCAAATTGCAACATCACTCACGACGACTCCCAATAAAAATCTCATAAATTCCACGAAAAAAGAAAAAGTAAGTGGAAAGCAAGGCAAACAGACCACCCATCCAAACGAGATCATTCTTTTTTCTGTGAAATTAAACATTTTCAAAACGATATTGCTTCTCTCTCGTTTCTCGGAGTCTTTCGGCGGACTTCATTGATGATTTCGAGTCTAGAAATGTTCTCTTGCTGTAGTTAAATGAGATTCGAGGTAATTTTACGTTCGCCCGGCAGTTCCTTTCTGTGAAATTATCTTATCATCCAATTCTTTGCCCTTCTCTCTTCCTTTTTCATTCTGAAAGAAATCACAACAGTTACGGCACATTTTAAGGCATTTCTCGTTAAGAAAACAAATACCAATTTAGTCATTAACTAAAAAAAAGAGGAAGTTTCGCCTGGCATTCTTACCTGAGATGTAGAAGCGCATCAAAGCAATCACTTTTACCTCTCGAGACGATGGTGACTTTAACTAAATAAAATATTTCTTGAAAATCATTTTTCATTAGAAGTTGAAATTATTTTTGTCTTAAAAAAAAGTTTTTAAATAAAAGTTGAAGTGATCCATGCAAATCCACCATTGCGCCCTGAAGAAAAGTGTTTAACTCAATATTTGTTTTTCCTTCGACCGTCTCGAAATGCGCCTCGGGAGAGAAATGTTCATCGCTTTTCAATAAATTTATGATCGGTCAGCACATTGATGAGTAGCAGTTAACAAGTTATCTTGGCGCTTGCACTGGAGAGAGAGTGTGCGTGTTTTCTCCTCGGCTCGCTCAAAGATTATACCTTCAAGATATCTTTCGTCTCTTCCAACCTGTCCGAAAACCTGTTTTTCCTCCACTCCGCCAATAGCACAGGGTGGCGATCTTCATCGCAATGACTCAATTTAAATAGCCTCGCTCGCTCAAGCTAAATCTAACCGGCTGAGTAACAAACATAAAAATAAATGTTTTTTTAAACTTTACTAATCTGAATGTGCGATTAAAGCAGAATTATTGAGTTGTTTTTGTTATCGCTATCACTCAATGCGTTGCTGAGAATGTTTTCACTTGAATTTAGCTCACAATTGACTAGCGCCATGCCCGACTTGACCAACTTGAATGTAATTATCTTGAGCAAACGAGTTCTTTTTGAGACCTCTTCCCTCACCCAATAAATTCATCTGACAAACGTTGTAACGTAGATTATTACTCTCATTGATAAGATAGAATGGAATGATCGTGCGAGAGTTGTTCTAAGTTGTGTGTCAGTAATTAAATAACTCTCGCTGTGTGATAATGCAATTCGCGGGTATGAGCAACTCGTGCGCTCTTTGTTTTTAATTAATTATTTCCTCATTACGTCGGGAAGTCCCTCTCGTAGACATAGCGACGTTTCTTAAAACTTTCGAGTCGCACTGTTCGAGTAGCTTCATGTGCACACAGGTATCACTTTTGCTCTCTCACATCGTTCGCCTCTCATACGCCTTGATGCCTTTTTATTTTTGTATTTTTCCAATAACATTCAACAGTTTATATTGTTTCTTCATTAACGACAGACGAAGTCAAGATGCTCGTGAACATTTTTCTCGGAAAAAAATAAGTGCGTTGGAAAATTGAGGAAAAGTCGGTTTCTGCTACATTTTACTATTCAGTGGAGAAAACTGATCAACATCTCGGGTGCGAAAGATTAGAGAAACGTCGATTAAGTTCGAAATGAACGAGTGACTTTTTGCTGTTAGTTGTTGGTGTTGTTCATGAACATTCTTGAATCAACTTTAACTCTTGTGTGTTGTGTTGAGTAGAGAAGAGAGCAGAAAAAGGAAACAAAAAAAATATTTTACAGCGTTTTTTATCGTTTGAGAAACTCGGAAAGGTTTCAGGAAGACGTGAAAAGTTTTTAAGCACAAAAGAAAATGACTGAACGACTTCAAAATATTCTTCTAATCAATCTCGTGGTTCTCTCGTTGATTTACTGTGTGTACGCATCGCTTTCCGGAATTTACGTCGATGATGGTCATCAGACAGTGCTTCAGCATCAATTATCGCGAGATGAAACCCATGAGGTAGAGCACGAAATTTTAGATTTGCTGGGATTAGCGGATAGACCAAGAAGAAAGCGGCACATTCACCCTTCACTAAGGTAAGATAATCAAGTTTGCAAATATTAATTGATAAAATAAATTTCTTCATAATTTTAATTTGCATAAGAAGAAATTTAATTTCTCACGAAAAGTTTTCAGAAATTTTCTTTAATCAAATATTTATATTTTAGGAAATCTGCGCCTCAGTTCTTATTGGATATCTACAAGAAACTGAAAACAGCTGAAGATGGAGAGGAAGAGAGAGTTAAGCGAGATATCACTGATAACGAGATTTTCCTTAGCCCTGCTGATGAATATGCAATCGATCAATCAGACATCATCATGACATTCTTAAACAAAAGTGAGTTTTTTTAGACTAAACATCATCGAAGTTCAATTTCTAACGAAAGAAATTTTTAGATCATCACGTTCCTGAAATGCGACACGAGCATGGTAGACGACTCTGGTTTGATATTTCAGAAATCGGACAAGACGTCACGTTGATGATGGCGGAGCTTCGACTTTATCAAAACTCTTTGTTTAGCAAATTTGATGAAGAGAAGCCACTGACGATCAGCGTTTATCTAGTGGAATCAAGAGACGAGGACAGTCACGAAGTTCTCAAACTTTTAGCTTCGAAAAACGCCACAACGAATTCAGATGGTTGGCTCGAGTTGAACGTAACCCAGGCAATGAAACATTGGACAGAAGACAACGAGAATAACTTGGGTCTAGTGATCAAAGCTAGTCTCAAAGAGAGGCCAGAGAAAGAGCTACGACTAGACGACTTTGGATTAGTGAATTCGAAAGGTGACGACGAGTTTCAACCTTTCATGGCTGGATTCTTTAAAGGTCAAGAGGTGAAAAGAGTTAAATTTAAATATCTAGATAAATTTATTTAAGATTTTTATCTTTTAGATGATCAAACCCAAAAAAGATGTTGGACATCATCACAAACGCTCTAAGCGACAGACCAACCAGAAGCGCAAAAGAAAGTCGGAAAACAGAAATCCACTAATTCATCCAGATCACAATCCGAAGAGCTGTCAGATTCAAACGCTTTACGTAAGTTTCAAGGATTTGAAATGGCAAGATTGGATCATCGCTCCTGATGGCTACGGTGCCTTCTACTGCTCAGGAGAATGTAATTTTCCACTTAACGCTCATATGAATGCAACAAATCATGCAATTGTTCAAACGCTTGTGCACTTGATGCATCCAACGAAGGTAAGATCTCGAAATCATATCAAAATTTGAAATCTAAAATTTTATTTTTTTCTTTAGGTTCCCAAACCTTGCTGCGCCCCCACAAAATTATCAGCCATCAGCGTCTTGTATTATCTCGACGACGCCAATGTTAACTTAAAGAAATACAAAAATATGGTCGTAAAGAGCTGCGGTTGTCACTAACAGACGACGAGACCAACCATCCACACAACAAGAACTTAAAGAACGATTTGATTCGATTGGAATCAGTGAATGATACTTTTCAGCTTAATCTTAATGTCAAATGATTTTATAAACAACGATGAACAAAAATAATTTAATATTGTAAATAAAGAAAAAGAAGATTAATAGATTAATGGAAATAATATTTTCAAAGAATTACAAACGCTCATACTGGGAAAATTGTTATGTTCGAATATTTTTAACGAACTTTTCATTCTCAAAGTGATTTCAAGATATTTTCTCGTGTCAGCCGCTTTTGTTGTTTAGCGTTGATGTTTAGGGATTTTCATTTGACAAAAAGTTGAATGTAAACACCTTCTCTGGAATTCAACGGCGTAAATGAGTTATCTGCTTTCACGAACAATCAGTGCTGTGAAATTTAAGTTCAATCGAAACTTTGCAATAATGACTGAAGGTCCAAAGGATTTGTGGCTGGAAAAGTCGAGGAAAATTGGTAAAATTGCAAAAACTTTGCCGGCGAATGTCAAAATAAATTCTTTGTAGTTCCTCAGCTAACTAGCAACATGCACAAAGGAGAAGCTGGAAGAATTGGAATTATCGGTGGATCAGCTGAATATACGGGAGCTCCCTACTACGCTGGCATGTCTGCACTCAAATTCGGCGGTGACGTGATTCATATTTTCTGTCCGCAAGCTGCTGCGACACCAATTAAATGTTATTCACCTGATATTATTGTTCATCCACTTCTTGATGCGTAAATTTATGTCATTTGCGTTTAACTTTGTCTTAACTTCGTTTTAACTTTTAGTGACAACGCTCTTGACCTTATTGAACCCTGGCTTACTCGGCTTCATGTTCTTGTCATTGGCTGTGGCTTGGGAAGAGATGAAAACATTCTTCACACAGTGTCGGAGCTCATCCTTATCTGTAAAAAAAGTGAAAAACCGATTGTCCTCGATGGAGATGCACTCTTCCTTCTCTCAACCAACATGACGCTGATTAGTGATTACAAAAATGTAATTCTCACGCCTAACGCAATGGAACTTTTTCGATTAATCGGTGAACCTGAAGATAAGCTTCAAGCTCTCGTGGAGAAACTTGGAAAAAATGTTATCGTCTTAGAGAAAGCAATGAACGATCAAATTTATGACACAGAAAACATGACGAAGATTGAATGTCCTACTGGAGGTAGCAATCGACGTTGTGGCGGTCAAGGAGATCTTCTTGCTGGTACAGTTGGCATTTTCTATCATTGGGCATTGAATCTCTCGAATAAAGATAATTCTGGCGAACCAATTGCAATCGATGGAAAACCTGCGATCTTAGCTTGTTACGCAGCAAGTTATCTCGCCAAACAGTGCAACAAGTTTGCTTTTGAGAAATTCGGAAGAAGCATGACGACAGTAGAAATGATCGGAATGATCGGAAAATGTATCAACGAATTCTAAAGAGATTTCACAACAATCGACGGGTTACAAGATTTTTTTATAAATTGTTATTTATGGTGAATGAGGGCGTAGGTGTGTTGATGTATTTGTAATCGACGTCTAATAGATCAATAAAAATATATTTGAGAAGAACATGACAGGAATTTCCTTGTAGGTTGAAGCGGCGCTGAGCTTGAACTTGAAACTTCTGGAAGATGTTAATTGGCACTCGAGACGTTGGAATTATTAAATTGATACTTGAAGCTGTAAAAGATTGAAATCAAAAAATTGTTTTCTTGTTAAATTTCCGATTTTATTTTTCTCAAAAATTTCATTGAAGATTTTCACAAAAGAAAAAATATTTTCCATCAAAGTCGTTGAATTAGTATTGAAGGTTCAATAATTAATCTTGCGTCATAATTAAAATCTGTTTGATTGTTGAATAGGATCAGTTATCATATTAAGCAATACATTTGATTAAACTCATCATTAACTCTAAAGTTTTTATGTTTCGAAAGTTTTTAAATTGCAAAAAATTGAAGCTTTTTTCAAAAATTGTTAAGTTTTATTTAATTTTCATGAAGGCTTTGAAGATTATTTGCGACTCAAATAGAAACTAAAAGCCAAAGGCACTGGGCACTTAACTTAACTCGGATCCCTTAATTGTCTAACCTGAAGTTAACTTTCCCCAATTTTCATTCCCGTTGCTTAGGATCCTTCTCTTCTCACTTCTCTCACTCGCATCGATAGAACTTAATAATTATTTCTTAATTCAATTACGACTCCTCCATTTCCATTCTTCTGATTTACGTCATAATACTTCAGACTCGGCGATGTGGTGATAGGCGATGGCGTTCCAAAGTTGCGGCTTGTGGTGACTTTCTTGATTTCGTGACGTTCAACGATCGTCTCCTTCTTTGTTCTCGGATCAACTTCCGACGGAATAACTTTTTTCGAGAAAGTCTCTACTGTGTCAGTGATTGATGGGTTGAGCGGATCGCTTGACTTTGTCTGATATTTAAAGGTCTCCGAGTAATTGTCGTTATCTGTCGAGTTTGATCCGCGTCGAAGAATTCCAATCGGAGAGTCTTTGCCTACGGTTGGCGATGATCGAGATGACGCTTTCGATCCGGAGGATTCACGCTCGACAAACTTGATATTTCTCGATGATACTTCGTCTTCGCTATGCAGAGTCTTGTAGAGATCTGGGGCTTGGTCTTGCAGCCCACGAAGGAATGTGCTTTTTTTCAAATCAGGTGTTCCATGACGGAATGGCGACGAGTTGTAACGGCGATCGATGTACTGATGATCACTTCCATTCAACTGCGACAAATCGCGTGTGCTTCGGCTGATCAGATTCACGATCGATGGCGATTTCAATTTAAGTTCACTCAGTGGATCGTTCAGATGTGGTGTCGACTTGTAGATTGTCGTGTGATGAGTCGTAGTTGTAATGACTCGATCTTGTGGCTCTTTCTGGCCATTTGCATAGTTCTTGTAGTTGTTGTTGGTTAATTTCTCCATGTAAATTGGGCTCGGATCGTTTGTTCCGTTCATTCCGTGTACGTTGAAGCTCTTGCTGCGTTGTAGTGCTTTATAAGTTCGCGCTGGTTTTGCTGGTCCCGTATTTTGCGCCGGTTTTGAGTTGTTGACGATTGAAACGTTGATTGTCGACTGCGAAATCGGTTTTTGCTTGTGATGCTCGAGCTTGCGCGGCAACGTTTGGGAGTTTCGATAGTTTTCGTTCGACTCGTTTAGCGCTGCTGATGTGAATCCATTTTTAGTGTTCGTTCCATTTGATGTCAGACGATTTGTGCTTTTGCTGAAGCGACCCAAGGTGGTCACGTTCGAACTGGAAGGGAGAAAAATATTAATCAAAATATATTTCTATTTAAAAGCGACGAGAGATCTTTTTCGACTTTTAAGGAATTCTCAAGTTCAATAACAAAATCCATAAACTCGAGAGCGTTCTGTTTTGGTTTAGAATCTGACCGAGCGGCATGATTCAAATGAATTCTCGCGAATCGCTTGTCACAAAGTTCCGAGAAAATCTTGTCAGATAATTCATCGGAAATGTAATTCTCCACCCGCGATCTCGTCTGACGCCACTGCATAACGAATGAATCATTTTTAATTTGATTTGAAATCGCGAGAATGGCTCAATTGCTGTTATGCTTCGCTCTGTCTTTCTTCGATGACTTTGTTTACCATAATTGATTCAGGCAACGTCTTAGCATGGCACGAAATGAAAGCATAAGTCGATAACTCTTTGCTTTTCAAGTTCAATCTATGAGTACAACAACATTGTTGCAAACGCTTAGCATGCCAACGGAATAAGACAATGCGTTCACGATCAGCTCAAGGCTTTAATTGGTTTTTTTTTGCGATACTTCGGGCTCTGCACTTTAAGTTTCCTATTGACACTCTCGCCTGATCGTGAGGATTTCCATAAAAGGAGATTAATCAATGTTACGGTTTGTAACTCGTTAAAATGCTTCGAAGGTGAAAATCAACAACAATTATGATTAGTCTGGCGATGTCTTCGATTCTTTGTTGTCGCGAGCCTCAAGTGAACTTCCTTATAAGCCGGGAGCGTCGCATTTCTCTTGGGCCTTCTTCAGATCTTCCGCAATAAAGAAAACATCGAGTGGAATGACTCGTATTCAGGTTTAAATTAAAGAGACATTGTCTGCGAGTCCAGCTGGGGTCGACTTTGTTACGACGTGGTTAACTAAATGGATTTTAAATTGGCCGAAGACTAAGTGACGCGAGGCCGTAGGTTGACTTCTTTTATGTCTTTAGAAAGCATCGTCTTTTCATCTCTCGTGTCTTTCTCTTGAAAAGTATTGTCATAAGCTTTGAGCAGACTCGCAAATCGTTGAAGAATTCAGATCAAGAACGTAATAGAATGACTTTCAGATCCGATACTTAGTGTGGCCCAATAAGGAGATGGCACTCGCGCATTTTGGTCTCGTCAGACGATCAGCTTCATGTAAATTTGTTGTCGTTCGCCATACTTCGTTTGAAAACAATTAACAAGAGACAGGCGAAGAATTAAGACAACAACAAATCTTTTGTCTTCATCGTCACCATCAGAGTTTAAAATTAGCTCTTTACACGATTTTCCCATTCTAAGCTCCCCCAAAAATCGTCCCACGAAAATTCCAACATGTCAGGCGCTTCGATGATCTATTCATTATTAATGCAAATAGATTTCTCTTTTCAATTAAGAAGTTCTCAACGAGAGATCTAACCAATAATTAAGAACTCACGGAAATTCTCGGAGACGATGATTTTCAAGCGCACGTGAATTAAAACCTTGCGATTGGCGTTGGCGATCGACAGCTGAGAAAATGTAAGTCACAGAGTATTTCAATTGCGTCGAAGTGAAACAAAGAGCTAGTCGCCTTTTAAAGGAGATCTATTCATCTGTCCATTCGAGGCGTTAACGGGTGCAATTCGGTATTTGCACAATGATCCGGCCTTGAAAGTTCCCCCAAGACTCACGAGCTTTTTGTTCGCTGCACTTGCTAATTAACGTTTTGAATTAATTTCCGGAATTTGTATTGACATTCCTAAGATAGTGTTCAACGTGTCGATAATTGAATGGGGATTCTACTGGCATTTTCATCACTGCGCGTGGGACGCTCGGTCAGATGAATAGAACAAGCTCAACGAGTTCTCAAAACGGAATTGCCTCAGCTACTTCAATCGTCTAATTCTTATCTTAATTCCTTCGTCTTTTAACAACTCTCCGAAATATAATGCGATCCGATACATTTAATGCTCAAAACAAGTTTTAGACACAAGCCAGGGGATTCTATTTCAACATTTTATTAAAGTGAAAATCGTCATCCATCCGCCAAGTGCGGATTAACATAAACTCCGAGAATTTCTTTTTACGGTCTCTAAAAGATTCTTATTTCTCAACGTCCATTGGCGCTTCGTCTGAGGAATCACTTTTGCGTTGGTGCCGACTCAGTCAAAATTCTCTTCAAATATTTTTCGTATCTGCAGCGTTTGATCATGCAAATCAGAATTGACAAGCTGTTTGTTTGTTTTCCTCTGGTCGCGCGATTTAATCTTGGCTTTGGTCTCATCTGAATTGGATTTGTCACTGGACCGAGCTTCCACGCATCTCGCAGAATTAATTATAAATGTGCTAATATGTTCGAAACTTAATGAAATTCGCAAACGTCCTTCAAGTTTTCTACGTCGCGATCAGCCGGCGAGAAGAATTCAAATTGAAAGTTGAAGGAGTTTTCCGTGGTTTTGTCTTTAAACTTTTTTGATAAAACTGATGACAATGAAGTTGAGTCAACAGAAAAAACTATGCGTGACTAAATCAATAGGACAAGGAAAACATTTGCAGTGAAAATATTTGTGCTCACAAAAAACGACGTGACCTGCATTCCTAACAGGAAATAATTTTAATTATTCTTCGGAGGTTTTTCCACAACATCAAAGCTTAGATTAAAATTAAACGATTGCTGACTATTTTTTCGACACTGTTAAATATTTGCAAAGTTATTTTTCGAGTAAACATTTGCCGCATCACTGTTTAGTTTGAATGAGATGAGCCGTTCCGTTCCGCACCCATCACTTGTTTCGTTTATCTTTCTGGTATCGTGATTTACTGTTGTTCTCTTGATCGATTAAATGCAATAGAACTGTGCTTTGCAATTACGATAAATTGAAACTGAAGCTCTTCAATTCCACCTGATCGTGAACCTTGAACTTTCCAATCTACAGTTTCCTGATCAATAAAGGAACGTACCGATTGCCTTAAATGGAAGTCTGAAGGTTTCGTTTGCATCGGGAGCTTAATTAACGCTTCGGAATTTCTTTTCTCTTTGTTATTGAAACATAAATCGCAACCTGCGCACCGTGTAATTCACTAAGTCAATTGAAATAAATTTCCAACTCACGATTATCGATCAAACATCATCAGCAATCCATTTGATGAATCGACTTAAACACTTTTCAAGATCGTTTATGTTTTGATATAATCGTTTCGATGTTTAACTTTCATCACATCTCTCAGCTTGTTTGCAAAGTGTTAACAAATCTTTTGAATCGACCTAATCTTGAACGTTGGAATTGTTGCGCAAAGCAAACAAACTTTATAGTGCGAAGCGTGAGACTTTGTCTCGCTTGAACGGCCTGTCGCCTCAGCCATTTTCCTCGAATTTAATTCTCGAGAGATTAAAGCTCAATAAAGTCTTGATTTGCATATTTCAACCAACAGAGTAAGAAACGAGTTGTCAGACACGCTCGATAAATGAATGAACTACTCAAGAGACTAATTAACGACATGGCTAAGTTTCAAATTTTAATCCGATTTAACTTGAGAATTCTTGGGAACTTTCTGTGATCACTCACCCAGCTGTTGGTTCTTCTGATCGCAAACGACGAGCCGGTGTATGACCCTGCGAGCTGTTATAAAAGTTCTTTTGCTTAACAATTTCACTGTCACGAGAAGCTCCTTCCCGATTTTCGTATTTGTTCTCCTTGCCGAAGATTGATCCTCCGTAAGGATTCTCTCCCAAATAATAGCGTTGCTTGGGACTAGTGATCATCGTCTTCTTCTGATGATGCGTTGTCACTGTTCTTTCACTTATCGGCATCTCGTTGTCAGTTGTTGAGGAACCACTGCGTTCGATATGGTCGATAGTTCGTTCACGTCTGAATTGTGTTGAACCTAAACATTGTGAATTTTAAAAAGAATTGAGAGAAGAGAATTAAAAGCTCAAGCTTTACGACTCATTAAATATTCATCTGATGATGGGAATATTTCTTCAGTTTTGTCACCAGCGAAACTTGTGAATGAATTATTTAAAAGACTGAACAATTTAAGCTTTTTTGAGCTTTCGTTGAGCTTTCAATTGTTACAAAACTTTCGAATTATTCCCATCATTGATCATTCCATATAAAGCAGCGTCGCTCGCTCACGAGGTTTCAAGGTATGCAAACAAAAAAGCTCTCTCAGTCATTCGACAAGTTCAATTCGTCGCCATAAAGTCCGAATGATTCACACACCAGAACGACCCAAGCAGAGCTTTCCGTTGAACTCACACTGAATAAGTAAACAAATAAACTTGCTCACCTTGCGTTGACGTCGATTGTGGACGATGGTGTTTGTAACCATTGGCACTTATATGACCATCGATAATGTAATCGTTGCGTTGATAAGATGATGACGATGATGGCAAATGGGAAACTGATTTATGACGAGTTATTGGGAGTGGGGAGGGTGATCGCTTAGAAGACGACGAAGATGATTTCGCTTTCAATTTACGTTCAGCGCTTGCTGATCGAATCTTGCCGACAAGTTTCCTTAGGGAATTTCCAATGGCATTGCCAACCGTCTTCTTCTTCGGCGGAGCTGTTTGCGTTTGAGTTGATCGAGGAATCGTCAATGTCGATGGTGGTGAACTAAATCGTGTTTTTTGATAAGGCTTGCGATCGCTGTAGACATGATGGATTGGTGGCAAAGGCGATGCCGAGCGACTTCGTGGCGGCGGCGAATAATCAATTGGAGGATCTCGACGAGGCTTCGCCGGATAGTTTGCGTAATCTTCGTTTTTCGTTGGCACTCGCATTTTGCGTTCGATCGCTTTCTTTCTTTGTGGAACCTCAGGGGGCTGATGAAGCTCATCGGATTCAAAATCGTTGTTGGGGGTCGGCGATCTAATGCCACTATCGGGAGTCTTTATTACTGGTGATCGTTGTTGACGCGGCGATCGTGGAGTCGTAAAGTATGTCGATGATGAAACATAAGCAGAGTCGTCACGTTGAATTGAAGTAGCTTTTACATCATCGTTGCCAAACGAATCTTCTCTCTGCGGTGGTGATCGAAGATCCTCCTTCGAGTCACGGAATCCTGAATCTTCTCGGTGAAGATATCCATTCGTCTTCTTCTTGATGGGCACTGCATAGTCATCATTAGAATACTTACGTACGGCTCGTAAGTCAGTTCGGGATCCACTCAAGTAGCCCAAGTCTTCCTTGTTGCATCGCAATAAATCTTCACGCGACCCTGACCTGTACTTAATCGGCTTTGCCTCATCCATTTTTTTATTACCATTTATCGGATATCGAACGTCATTCTGTGATCCCTGAAGTTTTATTGTTCTCTGCTTGCGCTCCAACGTGTTGCTAAGCTCTTCTTGAAAAGCTTTTGAGCTCAATGGATTGGCCTTCAAAGGCCGTGGCGATTCCTTCCGCTCCGACCAGTCGCTGATGCCCTGAAAATATTTTTTATTTGTTGGTGCTGGCTCACGTTCAGGAACGTAAACTTTCGATGGTGCTGTGAGCTTGTTAACGTATGTTTCATTGTCGCTTGACAAAAGTGCTGAGTTCGATTGACGATGCGCGCTGCTGGTGACTTTATGATGATTATTGTTGGTTAAACTGCTGCTGCTGCTCGTATTTGTCACGTTGTGGAGGTTGTTTGACTTAATTGTGACGTTAAAATAAGATTTTTTAGTTGGCTCCACCACAACGTCATCGGAAATTGATTCATCTCTGGAATCCTTTGAAGTTGACTCGCTGCCAAAGTGATTATCCAACCACTTGTAAGTTTCTTTACGTCGAGTTTCTTCTTCGCGATCAAAGTCCAGAGGTCGATTGGTCAACGCGTCTTTTCGTTCACCGATGGCATTTGATTCTACGGGGATGGAGAAATGTTTTAAATAAATTTATTCATAATCAGAGAGCGAGAGTTTAGAGCTCACCACGTTGTTTCTGTAGTAACGATTTTTGAAGCGCTCGACGACTCTTCTTCACGCGGTCCGATAAACTATCCCAATCGGTTTCTTCCTCCTTTGAACCGTCACGTTCCACGAACTGATTTTCCGTTGCGTATCTCATCTCTTTGGCTATGACTTTACCATCAGACACATATTCAACTTCTTGCTCGTCACGCTGCTTCTTGAATCGTTGTGATGATTCCTAATAAAAGTTTTTCAGTGTGAATCGACAAGTCATTAAACAATTTTCTTGCTTTGAACTCACTTTATGCTTCAATATCTTCTCTTGGCTGCCGCTTGATTGATTATCACCATCTGGTAAGTCCTCGTCTAAAATATCTTCATGCTCGGTCGTCTTTTTCTTCTCGGTAATGAGCGTTCCGTCAGTTTGCCGGATGCATTTCAATTCCGTGTCTTCGGTATCGATAGTTTTATGCTTATTGACGGTTTGCTTGATTAATTTTGGTCCGAGTGCTACTAACTGCTGCTTTGACTCGGGCGATAGCAAAATCTTTTCAACGTTCTCGCTTCCACTGTTTACAGCGTTGACGTAAGCCTGCAATGATTGAGCAAAAAAAAAATGTGTTTTAGGGTTTGCCATTGAATAGTTCAATTCTTAAAATAGCATAAGTCGAGAAGAGAAAACAAAGAGAGATCCGTTAAGCAAAGTGTCCAACCTCGAAAATTCAAACGTCTCGGAAATAAATCTTTTATTCGCGTAACATTTGTTTGTTATCTGCTGAGTGCTTTCACCAATAATTTAACTACAATGTCGCCAATTTTACATTCAACGTATGTTTGTACTGCAAAAAGTGCCATTCAGCTCTCGTCGCGCTGAGCGAAGGCGAACAACCCAATTTTGGCTCGAAAGCGTTTCACGACGATCGCAGCGATCGTTCATTGTACGCGATACATTGTCGAGCAGAATGTAATCTGAATCGTTAATCTCTCTAACTCTTTCACCCATTCTTACATCGCTGTTGACACTGAATCATACTTCAAATCGAGATCCACATTCAATTTGTCACGATTTCACGTCGCTCGGACAGAACGGGGAAGAAAGTTGAGAGCACGCATCGATTTGAATCAAAACAACTTTCATTGAAACAGCAACTCACTAGTGGTTGATGGATCTCATCGATCTTTCTCCTTCATGCAAGTCAGAGAACTCGTAAATTGATTAATAAATCTCACAAGACGGAGATGAACATTAAACGTTATGATTAGAAGCTTCGAAAGTGCTCATCATCGGGTGGCATTGGAATCCATTAAGAAACGATCTCGATTTCTCCTTTCACTTGCTTTTTGCCTGCGCTCGTATTCATGTTATTATCTCGAAGCGTTTTATCTAATTGTCGTTGCAATATCAATTAGAATCAGAATGATAATTTGCACTGCAGTCAATTTAACAACGAACAATGAGACATGGGAGGGTTTGCAGCTTGGAACATTCATTAATTTACGCTAAGCGATTATCTTTGCACATTTATCAACAAATTGCAATGTGAGATTTGCAATCGAAATGAACTGCAAGTTGTCCATTTATGTTTCTTTAATCGCCGATTAGCTCCCGCTCGATATGATGAAGAATAAAACATCGCGGGGAAGTGATTTTCTAGAACAAACTCATAAATTGCGCAACATAAAACCAGAGCAGCTTCACCGATCGCTGCTTAAATCTACATTATGTAACGTGTTTCTTATTGTATCATCTCTCCGTGCAATGCCAGCAGAAAAAGCGCCCATCAATTGAACAATTGTTAAATGATCGTAAAAAACGCTTCGCTTCTTTCTTCCGCGACTGCAAATCTCTGTGACTCGATGAAAAGCGCGAAGCTGGAGAGCGCAAAAAAGTGTTATGATGCAGAACGATGCGGACGTTTCTGCGGTGAACCACCTGACAATAAACTCGAGCAAGAAAGAAAACTTCAATGGGACATTAAACTTTCGTCTGCCATCGACATTATTGTTTGTTAAATTCTCTGTTGAACCGCAACGAAGAGCAAATAAAATCCGAAGGTAAATGGCTTTGTTAAAAGGTAAACATCTTCGTGAACTTCTTTTTCACCGTAAAGTTGAGCGATTGCAGCATCGTCGAAACGTGTGACGGTTCTCGCTGGTTTTTTTTAGGAGAAGGGAAATTCGATTTCTAGCCTTTCGACACGACGCGAAGCATTTGAGTAATAAAACAAACTGTAAATTGATTCCTCCATCGACCAGGATCGTAACGAGCATCAATCACCCGGCATGAACTCTTTAATTGTTTCTCGAATTCATCAAATGCCGATAACTGTGAGGAGCCTTGATGAGAGAGGTGAGAGGGTAAGCAACGGCAGAAGAATGCGGTCAATATTTTATGGCGATTGCACAGATGGGCTCGGCTCGGCTTAGCTTCACTTGCTAGGCTTTGCAGGTTGTTGCATAATAGTTTCATCGACTTTATAGAAAAACATTTTTCAAATCATCATTTAATGTTTCTTTCTTCCCATTCAGAGCTCGTCGATGCCTTAGAACAAGTTTGGGAAATGTTTGTGCACAGCGAAGATCTCATTTGTGCGATAAAACTGTAGCTCGCTTGTAATTCTTCTAACGATGCTCCGTTGCCCTCTCGAGGGAAAATAATAATGTGAAAATGGCTTTTAACGATTGCTTAATGGGTGAAATATGGAAAATGATTGTTGGTTGTCACGCAAGCTTCATAAATGATCAAAAGGCTGAGGTGGTCCTACCAGCGAGATCTTGTTACGATCCTAACGCTAATCGGATAAAAGAACATTTGCATACAAATCAACTTCCATTCCAAGAACGCATTCTTATTACCGTAAACTTTATTCCATCTTCACAATACGAGGCGTGTTCCATCCATATCATTACCGATGCTAATTGATTGCAGAACAATTCTCTTACGAGAGATCCCGGAAAACAAGGAGAGAGCGCTTGCCCGACCCCGAAGTGACTCTTAACTTTAGCATGGCGCGCAATGCTTTGTTGTAAGCGGCAATAAAAGTGCCGGCAGAAATCATAAAACTCGCAGGGCAGAAATTTATTGCAAATAATTTTTCTTAATTGATCTTAATAGTTTCGACGTTGACCCTGAAAAAATTGGATTTCTTTTATGGTAGAATTTCCAATCGAAGCCCGCGTTGTATGTCAGTTATTTTTAGTTCGATGATTGCATCGACAACGCTCAAGAGCACTTAACAAATCAATAAATTAAATTGTTTCTCGCAACGTGAGACTTTCAGTCGAAACGAAATCAAAGAAGAACAGTTTTATGCAAAGTGAAAATTGAGTCGTTCTGCATATCAATTCACACAAGCAATCGCGCGCGTCGGAAATTAAGTTTTTGGATTTTAATTTTAAATGCCAATTTGCGTGACATGACAATGGCAGAGAGAGAATGAACTTTTCTTTATGGAACCAATTATATTAAGCTCCTCTCAAACCACGCATGATTATTTTTATTCGACTACCTGATGTTTCTGTTCAGAACTTTAAGATTAATTTCTTCCGTTTCGTTCTGAACAGCAGTTTCTGGGCAATGACCTCTTTCGTTAGGCTTTTGTTTTAATGCGTGGCGGTGGCCCAAGTCGATCGAAAAAATCGTTTCTTGACTAATTTATGACTCAAGCTGCTGCACAGAATGAACGAAAAAGTTTCTCTTTCAGCCGCAGAAGTTTTTATCATGAAACTTTACGAAAATTAATTTTCCTTCCGATGTGGCTCATTAAAATTTATAAGCGAGACCGGTCACTGACTGTCGTCATCGTTCAATGTTCCGAAAGACAATTTTCCACTTGACAATCGATTTCAAGTTGGTTCTGCAAGACGAAACTTGATGCATTCGAGATAAAACTCATCTTCTCCTTTTTATTTCGTTAACATTGCGACAAGAGAAATTTACAATCTGACACGGCCTTTCGAGCTTTTCTTTCCATTTGCCATGTTCGTGGCATCAAATAAGAGATAAACGACCTTGCAGATGGAGAGAACCTTTTTGCTGTTACGACGTATGTTAATCGATTTCGAAAATAAAAACAAATTCAACAGCATCATGGGAAGGCAAAGAGCGAGAGAAAATAACGAAATTGTTGTCGAATCAACATTCACGAAAGTTTTCTGCATCAAATTTCCATTTCACTTTTTTTTTTCTTTCTTCATTCAGCGAAGAAAACGTGCAAACAACATGCACAGCTTAAATGGCGTTGAAGCATCAACAAGATATCTTCAAGTTTCATTGGCGACAAGAGAAATGCCAAATTCAAGCGAGCAGCGCCTGAAACTGTTTTCCCATCGAGCGACACACATTTCGATGTGATTAATGATCATGCAACTTAAATCAGCGCTTGTAAGTTAACTGAACAATAAAGTCGATTAACCAATTTGACGCGATGAAGTTGGTTTTATCGTTTGCTATGTTCACTCTCTAGCATCGCACGGTCGCTTAACATTTCCCCATGAGTTCTCTTATTAATGGTTCAAGCACAAACGAACAACATGCTATTGATGTGTAATAGATAGAAAGAGTCATTCGATTCCCGTGTAGCGTGTTTAGCCTCCAGTTTTCTTTCTAATTCTGTAATCAACTTAGCTCGCCCACACACAGAGACTCGTCGTATCAGCAAAACCCGCGGAAATAATAATTAATAAGCGAACAGCAAGAACTAGAATCACGATGAAAATTACGAATTCACACAGTCGCAGGTCCAAGGAGAGCGAGTGAAAGAACAAAGACAAGCCATTAATCATTGTCAGATGGGCAGGTTCTTCTCTCCTTTCCCTTTGCTTGATCTTGACTTTTAATTAAGCGAAAAACTCTTCGTTTTGTGAGTTGTAAGGGAGCGACATTGATGGGAGTCTCCTCTGATTAAAATTCAGAGATTCAACATTTGCGATCAAACGACGACGACGGTTTTTATTGTCACCGAAAGCTTCGAGTTGACAATGAACTCGCGGGAAACAAGCGCATCGCATGAATAGATCTAAATAACAATTGCATTAATATGCAGATTCTCGATGCTTTCAGCAACAAGAAACCGCAATATTTTTTATTCATTCGCTTGGAAATCTTCCAAATGAGATTGCACAACCTTGACAATGGGACGGAAGCGAAGCGAATCGTTTCATTTAGGCGGAGGAAGGCGCGATTTATCGACAATCTGCAATGGAATTTCTTGAAAGAGCACAACGAGGAAGTGAAAATCTAACTCATTGTGTTATCATCACAGCAGAGCGTTCTGGAATTTCATTCGAAGATTCAACGGCAGTGCATTCAGATTTCATTAAATTGTCGTCGTTCGGCCCTTTTCCTCTCGAACTCAATTCGGAAATTTTCTCTTTGGTTGCATGTTGTTTTTTTTTCGAGGCCACGCGGCCAACTATCACTGCTACAGGTCAATCGGAGCATTCAAGTGATGTAAGCGCCCGATGAACACAACTCTCATGTAAAACATTGCATAAATTATGATCAATTTATGTTCCACAAAGATCTCTCGCGGCATCGTTTTTCCCTCGAGAGCCATATACAATTTAATTAAAGAAAACAAATTTCTTTTCGTTGCCGACTCTTGAGCAACTTGAATGAATGTCGCAAATCACGTCGATGTCGCAAAGAAGTTGGCCCAAAAACCAAAGTCGTGCAACGTGCATGATGCGTAAATTGCCGGCTCCGTTTGCATGATGGACAAATTAATCTCACTTTGAGATTGCAAATTTAAAGTTTAAAGTGGAATTTAATTTCAAAAGAACGTTCACGACACAAAGAAGAAGCTGCCGGACTGTCTTTCACAAACGTTTTCCATCTCAATTTCAGGTTCTTTCTTGAATTGAAAGTTTAATTGCACGAATCTCGTTTGCGAAGTGTGTTACTTTCAAGTCGACGTCATGTGCAAGACGAGAAGAGAAGACGAGGTGGCGGAGTGAGATTGTTCGCTAACGAAAAGTGATTTTATCGCGTAACTAAATTGATGGCCTACCTAGGAGGCTCAACTCCAATCAACAATTTCCAAGATTATCGATGTAGAAACGGTCAGTTTCAATTTATTAGAAGAGAAATAACTCTAGCGCACATTGTAGCGAGTGTAGACACTTTCACGAAGAATTCTTTTTACGACGTCAGTTTGGAATTATAATTGGCACGTTGCAGGGAAGAGAGCTTTGTTACGAATGTTTGGTGTCATGTGAAGAAAAGCAGTCCAATTCACATCATTCGTCTTAACCGAGAGAACAATAAATAATTCTTGTAACGTTCCGTGTTGTTGCGTCTTAACCGCAAATCAAAACAGTTGCAGACATTTTTCATGCGTTTCTCTCTCTCACTCGCGTTCATTCTCTCTTTAGACTGCAACCGTAATTTGTCATAGTTCTTGTTCTAAATATATTCTCGCCATCGTCCGACGTGTCATTCTTTCTTAACAACTTATCTTTCTCCGGGTGTGAAGTGTTATGGTTGGAATTGAATTATAGAAGCGAGCGTCGTCTCTCACGTTGCTTTATGTCTTCCTGGATTGAGAGAACAACAGACATGACCTGCGAAATATTTCAGAACAGTTCTTCTCGCGATTGGAACGTAATCACAATGCGGCGACGCATGCAATAACTCATAGTTTGCTTATGCTGTATCGTGTAATTTTCGCTCGCTCATGCCCAGCATCGGACGTCGTATCCATGTTACCGATTTCTTTCCACTCTCTCGATCGCTTGGACGTGAACCTTTTTTCGCCTGCGAGAATTATTTCACACTTCTGTTTTGTTTAAGCGTCGCGAGAACGACAAGGCCGAATGCTGTTGCACCTCAAGTCAAACCTCGACTTGAACTAATAAATTAAATGAAAAATCTCTGGGGCAGAGTTGGTGGTGCACCGCTTATGCATCAAACTTATTAATTTGCATGTTCAACCGTTTGTTTTGTTCTCTTGACAGAGAGTAAAGCGAGTGGAAATTGTTTCTACTGCCACTCGCTGCCCTTTTTCATTAGCATTTTGCCGGCAAAGGTAAAGCGATTTCATTTGCAAACTGTTTTAAGTATTGGAAATATATTTAAATGGAAATAAAGAAACAGAGATTCGCTTTTTCCTGCGTCGTTAATTCAATTCCCCTGCCTTTGTCCACCCACCTTAAGTGTGACGCAGACTCCAGACGAATGTGCAAGGCAAATATTAAAAGCAGCGCCTTGCTAGTCAGTCTCAAATGTCGCAGGCTTGAGAAAATTAAATAAAGCTTTATATCCACCTTTCGGGCTTTAAGTGATTATTGCGTTGATGCTGCTGTTGAGGAGAATGTTTTTCTGTCATTAACCGCAACGTCATTTTAATTTAACTTTACTTGACGGATATTGTGTAGGGGAGATCGTTGAGGAAAAGATTTACTAGCGACAGAAGCCACTTAGAGTCTTCGTTCTTCAATGAAAGTTCTGTGGATCTCCAAGAGTGAGTCAAACTTAAGTAACCTTCGCGATGAGTGAACTAGAAGTTTGGAAACAAGCAGCTGGCATTAACTTCAATTAGTTCTCCATCCCTTTTCTGAACAAGCCCTGAACTGCTGTCGCCAATGAACGGGCCTTGGACTGAAAGCAAATTTGCAGACATTTTCTTGATCGCAATTGTTATTAACTCGCGGCCTTGGTAATAACCAGCGCAAATCACTTATTCACTCAACTTAACTTTGACTTTTTCTTCGCAGGTTTCTCTATCAATTCTCGTGAGCTCAACAGAAGCAAGACATGAAATTGTCGAATCAAAAAAGTTTGTTTAGTCTGAAAGTTTACACGAGAAATTAATTTAAAAAAGCATTGCGCAATGAAATAATGAAAAGTTTTCTCGCATTTCTCATGCAAGCTGTGATTTATTCGTTTGATAACGGCAACCGACGTGAGTCAGGAAATGGCTCTTTTGTCGTTTTGTAAACCCTCCACGCATTTATTTCAGTTTGAAAAGACAATTTCTCATTTCGAAAACGACTCCACACATCCTGAACGCGATCTCATGAGATTTCTGGCTGACTTCGACAGAAAGATACAACAACAAGCGATGAATGGAAAGGTAAATGTAATTCAAAGTCAAGTGGTTATTGTTCGCGGTGGGAAAGGCGAGCGAGAATCGAAGCTTGAGCATCGATTTATCAGACACACGCGCTCAGCGGCATAAGATTGTGGACATAATTAATGGTGATGACTAAATTAGTCTCCGCGCGAGATCAGCCAAAGCCCGTGCGTCGACATCAAATTAAATTCCATTTGCATTCCTCGATTAATTGGCAGAACGGATGAGAAATCGATTTCCTTTGTCAGAGGAACAACACGAATCGTAGAAAATGTGAAGGCAGAGAACAAGCGATTGAGCATGAAACCTCCACGGCATCAGCATGCAAATTGAAGTCCATCAATTAATGAACACCCGCAAACAATAAATTAATGAGCTTAATTGCATCTGGAGCCGACAATTCAATTTGTTCTCACAGCGTCAGATACATTAGCGAGGTTCTTAGACTTTTAGCTCAGTTGGAAATCTCAATTCCTCGATCGAGAACAAAGAACAATTGCAGTTGCAAATGGGAAATCAAAGAGAGAACTCGAGTAATGAACCCATAAATGTCTAATGGCTTTCGGTTAATGTAATTACATCAGCGCGGAACCATCAAGCAAAAACTTCATTAATGCTAATCAACAGCAACAAAAAACGTCTAAGTCATTTCATGCCTTTTAGAATCGCTCTTCTACAGGATTGCCATTTTAATGGCTCTCTCCTTTCCCTCAGTTCTAAGCGGCTAGTGATCGAGGCTTCGCGATCATGTCTTCAACGAAATGGCATTTGAAGAGTATTCGATCGAAATTCAAAGACAACGAGAGAGAGAGAGCTGCTGCTGCTGTTTTGTGAGAAGCTTAAAACAATTTGTTGCACAAAAAAAAGCTTTGATATGAGAAACATAACGGTTTTGCGATTTCTTGTGTTTGGCGAAAATGAACATTCCGGGTCTGAGTCTCAGGCCCATTTAAACTCTCAATTTAATAAATTGATATGGCATTCCGTGAAAAAAAAAAGAAAACGATATCATTGAACAATTTATCAACAATTTGCAGTTCAATTTTCGCTTGAAATTCTTTCAATTCAACAGCGCTCGACGACTACCGTTGGTGTCTTGTCTCACTCAACAATTTAAGATGGAATTAATTTATGCAATCGCGCAATGTCGATCGAGGTGTTAATTAAGTACTTGGCCGGGCATTTCTCTGCTCCCGATCAATCTCGTAAAGCTCGTGGGCATTCTTTGTTATTTGTTTTCGCGAGATTTATCTTCAAGTGGTTCAGCGGAGGTCGATGAATGGAATGAAAGCAAACTTCTTCCGCCTAGCTCGATAGACATCGCCTCTCGAACGAAAGAAATAGAATTAAAATAACTAAGAATGATTATTTGTTCGTTATAATTGGCATTTCACGAGTTGCTGTGCCGTCTTCTTGTGCGTTTATTATTTAACAATAAAACTGCAAGTTTCGGATTGTTTTCAATAGTGGAGCTTCATGTTAATGCCGTTGCATGCTCATCAAGATATCAGCGAATAAACTTTACCAACACAAACTCTTCGTTCTCAAATTTCGCAGAGATTTTCATCAGAAAACATCATTAAATTAATCACGCATATTTGATTTCATTGACATGTGTTTCTTAGCTGATTTTTACATCGCGAGTTCATGTTTCTGATCTGAGTTTTGCATCGTGAGTCAAGGCGAGTCAGCTGAACGAGACAAAACCGAAATTCTCCATCGTCAATGTCAAAGCCTTTTTGTGTTTGCCTAAATTTATCACGTCAATTCAACCGAAAAGTGGACGCAGAGCTCTGCAAGCATCGTGAGCATTCAGAGAGTGCAAAACGATTTGTATCCAACGTCGAGGTTGCTTTTGTTCCATCTCGCATGATTAGACCAAGAGATTTCTCGAATCTTGGTAATTGGAGCTTGTTATGTTAAAGGCCAAAGTCTTTAATGCTCCCCGACGAACAATCAACGAACGGCTTTTATTTCATTTTTCTTCCTTAAATCGCTCGGCGGTTTGCTTTCAGTCGCAATCGGAGAAAAGAGTCTGCAAAGGAAGGAATTCCAATCGATTGGCACAATTTTCAGCACAACAATCAACGAGACGAAAATAAAAACAAGAAAACTGCTCGTCGAGCATTTTCACTTTTGAACCTTCAAACATGGCATTGACATTGTCGTGTTTAGCCAAGCAAATAAAACTTTTTCTTTTCGTTTGACAGTCGAAAATGATTGATTTATGTGCCATTCGTTCTTGAATGGAATCGCGGACTTGACAGGCAGATGATAACGAGATACACAAGGCGAGCTTGCTATTGTTTAGCGATGAAGACGTTTAGCGATGTCCACTGAGTAACTAATGACTAAATTTCCAGACGCTGCTGACCCTCGTCTTTCTCTTATCTCTCTCAACACATCGACAACGAAATCATTTTACTCTACATTTAAGGTTGAACTCGATTTATGTTCAAATGTTTTTCGGGGACGTTCGCTTCCCCCAACCAGAAGTGATCACAATAAAACTTTCACAACGCCTTGATTAGCGTCGAGTTATTGATAGAGCTGGTAATAATTTTTCTGTGCTGATATCATCGACATTGACTTCATACACAGTATGGAACCGAAAATCGAGAGAGAGAAGCAATAAAATGTAAAGCTTGCGATTCAACGGCGTTTGCATAAAATCAGAGAAAGTTTTACAATCGAAAATTCTGGTTTTATTGCTTTGCCGTCTCCGCTGCTCGATGAGTTATAGACGAGATACTCGCAGATCCGCGAATTAATGTCTGCTTTATTCACAATTTTTCAATGACTTAGCATCCATTAAGCGATTACGATTGAAGTTTTCTTTCGACTCAGTGCGATATGAATGATCCTTTCACCGAAACCGTCAACGAAACTTGTTTTCGCATTTGCAAACGAAGTTGGACTGGTTACGCAATCTCACTTATTCGATCATCAGCTAAACCTTCGACCTCTTTAGAGTGACCGCTTTTGGCTTAAGTGTCTTGTACAATGAGATATCAATAGCCACAGGTTTACCTTTCTCAACGATTGTGATTTATGCAACAATTAATTGAATTTCTCTCTCTCGAGTTTCAATGATCTCCGCTTCTTGTTTATTCCGGCATTAAGCTCTTTCATATGTTTTATGCTTTTCAAAGCGCAATTTCTTCATTTACTCGAGATGAATTTTATCTGATCGTTTCTCTTTTCGGCTCGAGGATGTTTGTTTAAGTTTCTGCCGATTCCGAACAGATCAAGGACTCCACCTTGTTAGCCAACAATTTTTTTAAAAGGCAATGCTGCTGCTTCTAATTTTGATGATTCATTCCACGATTCCACGATAGGCAAATTGATTCGTTAAAGAGATTCAACTCGTGATTCAACTGGTCGAGAAGCCATTAAGCAGACACTTCCGCCGCTCGATTCAAACTCTATCAATTTGGAGAGGCATTCGATGAAATATTCTTTCGATGATGACTGGGCGGAAAGTTTGTGAATCTATCGTAGTTTGTGTTGACTTATTGAGGTTAATGACGGTTCATTTCATGAACTTGTGTCGAGAACTAATTATGGTTTGAACTATTTAATCGCTAATTTACCGCCAAATTCTTTGATAAAAGCTCATCAAACATTTTTCGTGCTGACGAAGCGTGAAACTTCTAAACACTTTGTAGAAAGAGCTCAATGCAACGATCAATCATTTTAGAAATGTTTACTACAGCCGCTCATTACTTTACTTTACTTTACGACTTTTCCGTAAGCTTTCGAACAAATCATAATTCTTGATTAGACAATCACCTCGAGAATCGTTATTTCGTTATTTAAGGTCGAGACTCTTAGCGGTGCATGTCCAGTTTAAGAAAATGAGTTTCTTGATAACTTTGCCTACTCTCATTCTAATAATTTTCATTTCAATCAGCTCGTTTACAGAAATAATCGCAAGTGAACTAATCGATATTGAAAATGCGCCTTTTCTCGCAACAGTGAATTTCGAATGCAATCGAATTGGCTCAGGCGCTTTGCTCTCAAATGATTTCGTTCTGACAACTGCGAGTTGTGAGTGAAATAATTTTTTTGTTTGACAAATTTCCATTTTTCAATTTTAAGCGATTGAGAAGAAATTCAATTCTTCGAAGTTGAACGTTCGTCTTGGATCAAATTATTCAAACAAAGAAGGAATCGTAATTCAAGTAATTGAAGTGATTAAGCATCAACATTTCGACAAAGTTTATTTCGACTATGACTTTGCTTTACTGAAGCTTGCAAAACATTCCAAGTTTCCTCCGAAAACAATTGGATTCGTTAATCTTCCTCATCAAGGAGAAAAAATTATTCCTGGTCAGTTTGGTTGGGTGACAGGCTTCGGAAGAATTAATCGAAACTGTGAAGTGATTGAAAGCATATCAATTGCTTACATCAGAGTTATTAGTGATGTCAAGTGTCAGAAACTGTTACCTTCGATACAAGTTATTTGGACTGATCGGAGGTTCTGTTCTGAATACGCAGAAGGTGAACTTAATTTCAAGTGTTTAAAACATTTTTGACAACATTTCATTTGCAGAAGAAGAAACTTGCTTCGGTGAGTTCTCAAACTTTTCAGTTTCTCTTACTTTGTTTCTTGATTTCCAGGAGATCATGAAGGACTTTTAATTAGAGGTTCTGTCTTGATTGGATTGACGAGTCAGGCATTTGGATGCGATTCTTTAATTCCCAGAATTTATTCAAAAGTTTCATCAGTTCGCACTTGGATTTGGCAAAACGCTAAAGTTTAAAAATAAAATTTAAACATGCATCGTGTGTGGCTTGACAGCAAAAACAATCGAGCTCGCAATGAATCTCTCCATCAAACAGAATAAATTGAAATCTTTTGCAACAGAGTCAACGAGCTTTGGTAAACAAACTCTTGCCGAAAAATAAAAGAGTTACAAATTTATTTCGTGTTTCTTTGGCTTACAAAACTTCGCTTTATTGCAACTGACACTTGTATCGACTCTCGGTGGAGTTTTTCGCGTGAAACATTTTCTTAACGCCAAGATTTATGTTTTTATATTAAAGAGGCCTTTCAGTCGCTGCTCGAGAACTACGACGTTGGAGTTTTTGGAAGCTTGAAAAACGTGAATTTATCGTTTGTCGTGAAATTGAATTCAGTCGAGAGAATTTTGAATGCAACGAACATTGCAACGTTGTCGCGCATTCGATAAATTAAATTGAAATGTAAATCGACCACAAAAGAGCGCACATTTCTCAGCCAGCGCGAAATAAAGAAATCGCAATCTGAATTTCAATAAAATAAATGCTTATGAAAATGGCAGAAATAAGTCAAGTCAGCGCTTGCGTTGAAAAGTCTTTAGCGAAGTTAACTCGCTTCTCACGCATGGTGCAAAAAAATTGTTTCATTAAGAAATCGTTTTGGCTTAGAAGAGAGAGGAGATAGACGAACTAATCCAGTTAATGCGTGACTTTGAACAAAAGTCTAAGCAGATACTTTATGACTTCCTTCTAGCCCGAGCTGACTGTGATTGATAATGACGTAAGTCCAAGGCGATTAAGGCCGACACTCAACACGGTTATCGAATTAGACGAGAAATTCTTTTCAGGATTTTCTTCCTCCAAGTGCAACAAAGCATCGCTTTGAATGCAAATCTCTGCTAATAAATAATCGCATGATGCAATCGTGCACTGAAGTCAATTAATGAACACAGGTAACAAATATCCATTTGATCTCTTAAGCGAGAACTCCGGCAACAGCCAATAAATTTAATTAATGATGTAATTAAATTAATCAAAACACATTTTATCATCACGCGCAATGGCAAAGTCTCTTCCAAGTTGCGCGAGAAGAAAATTTATTGTTTACACATTTCTCTCTCGTCTCGACTCGGGATGCTTATCGAAACATAAGTCATGTTCACTTCTGCATGTTGAGTATTAGATCAACTCTGGAAACAGTTTTGCTTGGAGCTCAATTTAAGAAAGGCTCGCCAAAGCGTGGCTGCGGTCACAATTTGAATGGGGAGAGCGAAAAGTGTCCGGTTAATGTAGGAAAAGCTCTCGCCGAGCTATGATTTATCGATTGCGAATCACAAACTCTTGTTTGCTACGTTTATAAATGCCATTGAGCAATAAAAGGCTTACGAGTCCATTTCACTTTAAGTAGTTTTTCTTTCTTGCTGCTCATGATTTTCGTTACGATTAGGCAGGAGAGAGAGAGAGAGGGAGACCAAGAAATGAATAGAAAAATTTGTTATGTTTTATGCTAATACCGAGCATTAATCAAAATTGCTCCGTAAACCATTCAGATTTCGTCGAAGCGTTCGTTAGTCATGTTTTCGTAAAACTGCGACTTAAATTCTTACGCGATAAGATCGCAGCTTGTTGAGCAGACATTTTTATGAGCTATCGCGGTTGGGAGATTAAGTTAATGAATGTTTATTCGTTCCCTAGTAACCTGAATCTCATTTCGTTCGGAAAATATTCGTTGCATCCGCCAAAAAATTATTATTAACAAGAACTTGCATCGTTTGTAAACTGGCGGCTATTGAAATCGCTAATGCTTTAATGATAGACTTGAAGTTTTCGCCAGTTTAATGTTAAATCGATTTATTCGGATGAGAAATGTTTTACAGCAATTTTAAGAAAAGGAAAATTTGGATTACAATTCTCGTTTCATGTGAGAATTTGAAATGGACCTCAACAAGATCATCGCTTGTTCGCGATCCAGGTAAACTGTTCTTTCCCATTTAACTTTGCAAGCAGCTCTTTAATTTCTTGAGAGAAACTTCTTTTGACAGAATTTAAAGCGCGGATCGACATTTTGCTCAACATCAACCTTAATCTTCTAATGGAAGCTTTGAAACATAAATTGACTAGCAATTGATGCAGCAGCGCGACAGAATGTGGGCTAAGCTAGGAAATTATGGGCAGCAAATGTGGCGAGAGCTCAAATAAATGGCAATTACAATCAACAGTCGACGTATTGTGCTGTCTCACTAAGTCCTAATAAACATAATCTAATCGTCAGAACGGCAGTGACTGAGAAATACTTCATCGTCATCGACTTTCTCGAGTCTCTTTTTATCAGAGCCAACGACAAAATGTCGAGAGTTGAGGTGAATTGGGTCAATGAAAGATTGAATGAAATTTTCAATTTTTCTCCTCGCGACGCGACCTTGTACGATCGTTGCTGCAGTTTCACGTAAATGCCTCAACGTGTCAGCGCAAAATTTATTTTGTTTTACTCGCTGCTGCCTTGCAATCACAAAACGCTCGAGTCAATTTATCTTTGACTCTCTCGCGAAGTAAAACCAGAAGAATTTTAAATTAAATTCAGCTTTATTTAATTTTCATAATTCAGAGAAGGCTGTGCAGTTCGACGTTGGCTCGGTGGAAAAACAATCAAACGCTTGAGCTATTTATGGAAACGGTGTAAATCTATATAAACAGTCTCCGCGCGCGGAAAACAATTTTTCTAACTTCACATAATAAAAAAGCAGTAATTTAATGATTTTATTATGCAGTCGAGGTTTGTGTTTGTTGAAGCTTTGCACCATCTTTGGCTCTTTATATGCGCACTTCTATTGTTTATCTGTTTAAACACGCGCTTTGATGATGCTTTATTTCTCAGCTTTTTCTTAGTGGAAAGAAAACGGTAAACATTCATTCACGAATCGATTGAATTGAAATTTAAATTGGCAAAGTGCAACGAGAGGAGAAGTTTGACGCCGAAAATGGAGCAGCAACTGTAGCATCGTCGTCTGACGAAATCTTTTAGCATTTTAAAGTTCGATGGAACTTCGTGTCGAGCAGCTCTTACTGACCGGAATCGAACAAGATAAACGAGTTCGCCGACGAGACTTGTTAATTATTATTCGCAATCGAATTGCAAGAGGAGAGAAGTCTCGACGATCTAAAATGATTCATTTCTCGATGGACGTGGGATTTTCTCTAATGGAGAAAAGTCGTTGCTTCGCATCTCAGATGCTGTAGACAGAAAAATTGCTCCAATAACGAAATCCAAACCAACGCCGGTGCGAGAAGAGTTTATTAACTTGCGACCTTGTTCCGGGCTTATTGGTTCAAACCGTTGATGCAATTTCCCTTCGCTCGCTTCGGCCGCTTCAAGAAACAACAATAATGAGCGTTCGTGTCGTTTATGATATTTTAATGGAATCATCGCAAATGGAATTGCATCGATAGAGAGAAGTGGCTTAAAGGTTCTTAAGTCGCTAGTTAATGCCATCAGTTTCCATTCAATTTCATCCCTTATTGATCGTACGCAAATGTTGGAATTTGTTTTGCGGAGCGTCGATGACTTTTAATAGCAAAAGTTGTTGGCTGAAGCTAATGAAATGGAAAGAGACGACGAGCTCGGGCTATTTTAATGCCATTTATTATTGAGCCTTGGGAGGAAAACTCGTTCGCCATCCATTCTCGATAATTATTGGCATTATTCGACTAAAGACAAACAAAGTATAAAGACATTCCTCGCACTGTATCTTTAACGATTCATTCGCGATAATTGAGAAAAAAAAACTTATTTTAGACGCGAGGAGAAAATGCTTTTGCGGTGTTCGGGGATGGGAAGGCCTCGCCCGATTAATCGCCCATCGTATGTGTAAATCGATTGGAAAACTTTCGATTTTATTGGTTTCTTTCTCTTTGCTTTAATCGAAAACTTCCAGAGAAAGGTCAGAAGAATGGCAATCGATTTGTTTGGGGATCAGCCTTGCTTATGCAATAATGGAATCATCGAAGATTATGCCACAGATTGATTAATTGATCGCACTGTTTAATTTGGCAGCCGCTTACTTGATTTGCTTTTTTTTCTGCAAATCCGTGACGCAACGATTTAATATTGCACGACCTGCAATCCAAAAGGAATCGCGATTCGTTTCCTAGAGAAGCTAATTAGTGAAATGCCAAAATGATCACGGCAGTTTACAGCTGATGGAAGCTAGCACTAGAAAAAAAAGTTTTCTTCAATTACGATCAAACGCCTTGGCTGTTTGAAATGAGCTCTAATTGAAAATTACTTTCATTGTTCATTGGAGGCTTTCAAACAAGCTCGACGAATGAAAACACGTGTAATTAAAAGACAAAAAAGTCTCATATGGCTCATGTTGTGCTTTGTCGACTTCCTACTTTGTTAAACAAATTATCTTATTCAATAAAAAAAAAGCTCAAACTTTCTTTTCCCGTCAGATTTACACGAAAATCTTTTTTTTTCGCATGCAACAAAGTTATGACAATTGTTGATGCAAGAGAGCTGAACAGCATGTTTCACACATAAAAATACAAATTAGCCTTTTATGAATCTTTCTAACAAAGATCACTGCACCAGAAAAAGAAGATGAAGTTTATTCTGTGTTATTGTGTCAGATGATGACTCGAGAGAAGAAAAGCAATTCGTGATTCTTTTGCGAGAGCTGCCTGCGCAACATTGTTAGCTCCGCCACGAGATCATCGAGCTATTAGTGTAGAGACGAGCACAAACTCTTTATCGCGCTCAAAGCTAACAAATTACTTAATGTTGAAAACAAATTTCATGGCTGAAGCTGCTAAAATGTTTATGATCTCGATATCAAGCGACTCAACGTTTTTCTGCTCGTGAATTTATTTTTTGCCGTTTTAATGAATCGAGCCATGAATATTCCGAGGCTCTTTTAATAAATTTATCGACTCCAAGTTGTAGAAAAAAAAGCATTCCCATTGAACTGTTGAGATTTCTCATCCATTCGGGAACTCTCACCGAAGCTGCAGATGGGAGAAGCAAGGCAGAAACAAATTAATTTAATATTTTAATTTAGCACCAAAGCGTGATAGTTCATTAAGGTTAAAGTTTCACTTCCATTACAATCTAAATTAGCTTCTCTGAACTAAAACGAGTCGAGAGCATCAGAACAGAGGTTTCTAGAGCAAACGAAATTGACAGTTTTGGAATGAAGATTCAGACTTGAAGCAAAACAACTTTTTTCCTGAACAGAAATGCAACAATTGGAAGTTCTTCACATTCTTCAATCGTTGTTTGTTCTTGTGGCGGCTTTTTATGTTTTTTTTTCGTTCCCCAAACCAAAAGTTAATCTTCTGATTGCGCTTTAGCATGGTCGTTCGATGCTGTGTCTCTTATTATGTTGTTTTGCGCTTGCTGCATCATTACTTTGTTGTCATAACATTTTACTTGTTTTTATTAATGCAACATATATCGAATGACAAGGCAAAAAGATTCTGTCGACTCGATAAATTCATTAAAATTTGCTCGGTGATTTATGACGCAAATTATGCGCCGCCGCCATCTCTTTGCATTCACGGCTGCTACCGATTCCCCAGAAGTGGTTAACTTTCAGTTTTGTTCATGCCTTCATTGCATTTGCATTTTTCATTTCGCGAAACACTGCTCGGTCGAGTTAAAAAATGATTACAGATTAAAATCATCGCATTCGGTCGATGCATAAACATTGGAAATTTATGTTTCTCGTATTTAAATTGCCTTCTTGATAAAGCATTCTCAACCGATGGAAATTATAAAACATTAAAATGCCTTCTCTGTCCGTCGCGATAGCCCATTGAGATTCCACCATCGCACGTATGTGAATGATGTATCGTTTGCTCTGCGATAGTATAACTTTATCATTTCGTGTTTCGACTGACATGTTGACGTGATAGAATGCTTTTCCTACTTCTCGCAATCCCAAACCAGTCAAAACTCATACGCGATCAATATTCCTGTGGAGTCTTTCTCTCTCACTCGCATCGCGTACACAAACGACAGAAGACGATGGAGAGTCGTTTGGAAATTTTGAAAAATTCTATTTATAAAATGCCATTTGGCGATTGGAATTATTGAACAATTTTTTATTTAAATTAATCCATTGTCTCGATTGCGATTCCTTCTGCTTTCGTAATGCGCTGGACGTTAAGGAATTGTTATTGAGATGGTCGATTGACGATAAAAAGTCTTTGCCTTCTTGCGCAACGAGAAAGACATGAAACGTTTCAATAATGTTGAGCGCTTCGGATCATTTAATTACCTCAGACATGAGATTCTAGATTTCTTCTGTTTCGCACACACAAAAAAAAATCTTTCTTTCCTTTTCAAGACATAAATCATTCACGGGGAGGGAGACGCGCGAAACACATTTAAGCGAGTAAAAAGTTCTCGGCGAAAAAAAAGCGAGAATTTAATTTCCATCTTGCGCAATGATCGTGGCAACCGTGACCGTCAAATTTTGACTCTTACTCCCAAAATGAAAGAGCCAAGAGAGAAAGAAAAGTTTAATAAATCAGCCTCAAAGGAAAAATTATTGACCTTAACATAAGCGAATAGACAGAGAGTTCCCCTGAAGCTCTTCTGTTCCTTCAAGCATAAAACTGCTAAGCAAAAGCTCATTGTTCCGACTAAGTTAACTATAATTAAATTTTGGTAATCACTTTACATGCGAACGTTTCGCGGTTTCGCGAAAAAAAAACGAAAGAAAACAACAAACGTTAGACAATCAATTTTTCATTGTGGCGATGACGTGTTTGAAACAATCGCAAATTTGCCGAGCAATTATTAAATGCTTTCATGATTGTCGCGTCAACTGTTTTATGGATCATGGCACAAGTCCTTTTACATCTGGTCTCCCTCACAATGCCCGACAAATTTGTTTTTGATGATGGAAACTCCCAGAATTCTGATTTTCTCCATTGTTCACGATCCGGCCGATCCCGCGCGTTGTCATGTTTAGCAAACACTCGTCAAAATGTTCGACTAAACACCCTTGTTCAAGGTCTAGAGTTTTATGGCCTTAAACAATATTTTCAATTATGATTCGACAATAGAGCAAACATTCGTGAGAAGAGTCATCGCCTTTCTGAAAATTGAATCCATTGACCAAGAAAACGTTCTTTCATCATTTGTGGCATCGGAAGCTTTAGTCATCACTCTTACGGAAATTAAATTTTACGAGTGAGTTCACAATTCAAATCATGATAATTGTAAAATCTAATTGAGCAATGATGTTGGAAATTGAAGCATGAAACATAAACGAACGACACCGGACAGAAATAAAAATTATGAAATTTTCTTGGAAATTGATTTCGATTCGCCCACGTTAAGAGCTCGCTGATCTTGCAATGGCTTATGCGATCAGATTTGATTCAATTACCATTGTTAATTGTTGCACAGCTCACGGGAAAGTTTTCTTCTCCTTCCTTTAGTTTATTGCTTGTTGGTTTTGTTTCGAAGCTTGTTGAAGGGGGAAAATTCATTAATGCAACAAGATTTCAGTGTGGCCCAGTAAGAGTTATGAATTTCATGAGATCGCAACATAAATTTCGATGCACTCGCTTCTCCTTTCGATTGGCTTTATGTAATTTGAATTTTATTTTTATTGCTGAAAATCGATGGAGTGAGAGAGAGACAGAGATGTAATGGAATGTTAGTTGCTGCTGCTGCCTGCTATCAGCTCTTGATGTTACGTGAAATTTATTTTCTCTAGGCATGCGATTTATATTTCTCTGTTCTCTCCGCGCCGATGTTCACAGGCCCTCACATATGTAAAGCGTCTCCTCGACTTCCAGTTACACAAAAATGATCGTCCATCAGTGAACGATTTACTTTGTTTTGAGGCTGTTTCGCCGAGAGTTTAATTTAATATTTATTTTAGATTATAATTCTAGCGAAGAGAATAGCAAAAAAGAAAGATTGGACGACTAGCTGCCGATGGCGCAATAAAAGCTTACATGAAAAATTAATGCTGTGTGTGGTAATCAAATGAGCAAGAGACATGAACTTCTCATGCTCTTAAATTCTCTAGCACTCGGCAGATAGAAGATGTGTACGATGAGCTTCGAGCCGACATCAAACTTTAGTGTTGTTCGCTGTTGCATCGACAAGATTCTTTTCATGTTCGATTCGTTCCGTAACAAATCTAATGATCAATTTCCAGAGGATTTTAATTCTGCTTCTTCGGATGATAACAGTAGTTTCGAGACCTCACCTATTCTCCAATTTCGTGAGGCAATAGATGTCAAAGAGCTTTCGACTCATCACTCGAAACAAATCCAATCAAATTAACCGCAATTGAAAAACATTTTGTGAACTGAAAGCGCGAATCTGTGATACATTTATTCGTTGGACTTTGTTGATTCACCTCGTGCGATAAAAGCAAAGTGGAGTTTGACGAAGCAATAAAAGAAGCCTTGAGGGCACTTCGTGACCGACAAAAACGCCGCGCGATCTCAACTCGAGATCAATTTTCTTTTCACTGGCACACAAAACACAACGAACATCGAGTGGAGATGTCAGGGGACGTTTAAAGACACGAAAATCTAAAGCTCTTGCAGAATCGATTAATTGATTCCTCACAATGACGATGAGAAGAAGAGTGAATTCCCACACTGAATCATCCGTTGAATGTTTGTTGGGTAGAAGAAGTAACGAAACGAAAGAAGTTCATCACAACCAATTCAGTTTTTTTTTGCTTTGAATGACGACGGTAATTGCCGTTTGGCTGTTGATGCTGTTATGTTTTATGAATATCTTTCTCTTGTTATTGCGCAATTCATAATTTCTACAAAAGAAAGCTTCTCAACGACAGGATGAAGAGATTCTGGACAGAAGATTGTGAGAGAAAAATTCTTTTGTTTGATATTTGTCATCTGATCTTTTGTTTCGGACTCTTTCCATTTCTCTCTCACTCTAATCTTTCATCTTCGAGTTTTCTTCATTCTAGAAGTTATTAACAATTATGGACAAACAGCAGAACCGTTCAGCAATACGTCATGTTGCGCAATAGCAGAGATACCCGCGAGAGATTCTTAATCTCGTAAAACGACTCGAATAGCAGAAAAAATTGAGTTGAAAGCAAATCATCAAAAGTTATAATTACATTTCTTTATAGGTCTTGTCTTAGACTTACATCTGAACTTCTGCTGCTGGCAACGATGATTTAACACCCGTTCGTTCACTAAAAAAAGATCTGTCAGCTTTTCTTTCGTTCTTTGATGGCTCAAGCAAAGAAGACGAAATGCGATCAGATAACAGCACAGTCTCTCTAATGATAATGATTTCGTTTCGACGCTTCGTCAGCACTAACTTCTTTCACCCTAATTTGAATAGTTAAAAATTCCACGATCTCAGGCAATCCACTTGACTTGACTGTTTTGATATTTTTTTTTTCGCTTCGAAATGATTTCTTTTTCTTTTATTCTCGACAGACAACCAAACCGTTATAATCACACTTTAAATTATTCATCAAATCATTTCTTCTCGCATTCTCCTTTCGGGACTTTTGGACTCAGTTATTTTCTAGTGATCTCTTTGATTAATCAATTATTGTAGAGCTAACGTTTGTTCAATTTCGTAATGTCTGTCTTCACCTTGTTTATGTCTTGTACTTAATAATCTCTGGAGATTGATTTGAATGAAATGTGAGAGATTCAATGTGAGTGGCAAAGTGTTTTCAAGTATCCAAAGGAAAGAATTACAATCTAAAATATTCGTAGAGCGACACAAATCTCAACACACGACTGGCACTCGAAAAAAATAAAATTCTTTTAAAATCAATTTTCCATGAAAAGCGATTTTGCATAAACAACGAACGAGACAGAATTTACATAAGATTGATTAAATGCACAATATTACACTGCGGGCTGACCTTAACTTCGATCGCTTTCGCGTTGTCTCTTACATTTCAATCTTTATCGGCGGCACACTCTCGTCGGGTGAAATTGTTTAAAGGCAGCGCCAGAAAAATATCAAAAGTGCAAGAAAGACATTAAAACAATTCACAACACTTTTCTCTGTTTTGCGCTTTTCTCCAACCGAAAAGAATCAGCAAAAGCGGTGAGCACTCACTTAACTTTTTATTTTTATGTAACACCTCAGTCGATTAGAAGAATTTCCATGGAAATTCAATGAATTGGGTCAGAGAGTCGTGAAACTTTAATTTTCGATCTCTCAAGTTCGTTTTCACGGATCAGGCTTTAGTTTATTAATTGATGCAATAAAATGATTGCGGACACAAGAAAAAAAAACTTTGTTATTGAGATGAAAAACGTAAAACGCGAGAGCGTAAAAAAATATTCGCGCGATGAAATCCACTCGCTGTGGCGTTTCTTGCAAGACTAAACTCAGTCAGCTCGCTTGGAATGCTTCGTGAAGTTTTTGTTTCTTTCTTTTTTTCGCCTTCGATTCATGAGAAGCTGCGGAGAGCCCGTGTGTTTGTGTACTCTTGTCTGTTGCTCGAGAGGAAAAAAAGGAAAAATAACAGCAACGACATGAAGAAAACAAAAACGAAATAATGAAAAGAAATTGGATTTTATTACCAAGAGATTTTTCGAGTTTTTGTGATTGTAAATTTTCGATTCTTGCTTCCTTCTCGAGGCTTTATCAATTCACAGAAATTCGGCTGTGGCTTAGAATTGAGAACGGCTTTGAAGGCGATTGAGAACACGATTGTTAGCTTGATCTTGAATATTTTTCTTTTGGTAGTTTAAGCTTAAATTGGTCAACAAATATCACACAAAAAAATTATTTCGATCAAATTCGTTTTTTGGTTCCGCGCAACTTGCTCGCGTTTTAATGTTTTTTTTCCCTCTTGCGGTTTCCTCTAATCAACGTCGTTGCTATTTACTTTCGAACTGATTTCGCCAAAAGGTTTCTTCCGTAATTTTTGTCTTTGATTCTTTTAGTTCGGCTTCAAGCTAAAACGGCTTCGCAACATGAAATCTTTTCCCTCATCTTAATAGCGCAATTTTCCATTATCATTGTGAATTTTTGCTTCTCTCGAGCCTGTTTCTTCGTCCAACTTGAATCAATAACATTAATTTTTCTTCTTTCGCTCATTCTTCGGCTTCCAGAGACCAGAGTCCGACGAAGAGATCTACATAATATTGAATTAATTAAAGGATTGTTCGATTATTTCACATTTTTCTTTCCCATTGATCGGCAGCTTCAGCAAAAAAAAAATAGCTTCGGGAGCATGAAGAGAGCTCGAACTTAAATCACATTAAAGCATTAAACACTAATTAAAGATTAATTAAAATGGTTTTGTCTCACTCATCCCAGCAGCTTTGCTAGTCAAACACGAAGTCGATGAAACGAATTTATTTCGATGCTTTGATATGCCCATCAAAATAATAATTTAATTCTACGATCACGAGAAAGCAGAAGCGACGATCAATTCGCGGTAATGTAAAAGAAATAGTCGATCAGGTTGAGAGAAATCAAGTGGAAAAAGATCGATTTGTGGGGAACGAGTGGGAAAAGTTTGGAGGATTATTTTAAACTATTTGCTTCGTTCTCTCTCTCTCTCTCTCGTTCTCTGTTTCATCGCATGAGCAGACGATATTTATTTATTGATTGAAATCATGCTTTCATTCCTTTGATCACTTGTTGTTGCCCTCGAAGTAATTTTAAGACGAAATTAATGATAAAGAGCGAAACACCCGAAATGATTCCGCTCGACCAAATGAGAATTCTTTCTCGAGAGGAACTTATTGCTTAATGATGATTTGAATAGAATTCTTAATCGCTTATGATTTTCGCTCGACTCCAACTCGCTTTCATCGTCAGACCAGATGATAGTTAACTGAATCTCGTTCTTGTGTCTCGCTGTTCTTCAATCATTCTTGGAATGAAACATTTTCTTGCCTTCGCTCGTAACAAAAGCTCGGTAACATTTCACTAGTCACGAAGAGCGCTGTTAGCAAAGCTCGTCGACAGCGAGAGAAACGAAGAAGTGTCAGGAGGAAATTCCAATCTTTGGGGCTTCTTCTGATGATGGGAATTGCTAGCAAAAGCAGCGACGGAGGCTCACAACCTTTCCCAGCTTCGCAAAGCCGCAAAAGACCTCTAAAGATCTTTATTAAAAGATAAATCAAATATAATTTTCCACTATTTTTTCTCTATTCGTGCGGTGATTAGATTGCAATTGTTTACGATTCAATATTGGTCACACTTTACTGAACAATTCAATTGCACTCGAAAAAAAATAGAAAAGATTTTCACTTCCAGATTCCATGACAGCGAAAAATTGAAATTTCCTTTTGGAGTGAGAGGGAGATGCGCTTACTCGAGTCGAGTCGCCTCGCTTCATTCTTCTCTTCATTCATCGATTTTTATCATTTCCATTTCTCATTTTCAGCTTCATCTGTTCGCGAGTTTTAATGCATTGAAGAAAATAATTATATTTTGTGTTTATGGCATTTATCAAGGTTAAGTTTTATTATTTTTCTGTCTCTCTCTTTTTGCAGTGGGACTTGACTGTCGCTTCTCGATGCAAACCCTTTAACTGTGATTAATAATAGGAGAAGAATGAAATAAAAATCTCGATTGTCGTTCGTTTGTAGTTGGCAAAAAAACAACAACGGAGCCAAACGATCATCGACATCCTACTTTAGAGCTCATTATAAAGCTCTTCTCTTGTTTCCGTGCGCGCGGGGAAACTGTTCCGAGAATTTATCATGAAGCGAGACGTAAGTGATAATGGCACATCGTTGGAGAATTAGTCAGACTCAATGCAATCTATCGACTTGTCTATTTTCCTTCGAACGCCGCCCTCAGATTTATTGCGATTTGCTGTCTTGAATCAGACTCCTCGCAAGTCGATAAAGTGGCGACACTTTCCAACTCTAACCAATCAGCCAACACAAACAGTTCTTCGCCTCTCTGTCCGTCAAATTTAATAAAATTATCGATTCGCGGAAAAAAAAACTCGTTCACCATGTCCTGGTAAACTTTGCAAAGTTGTTCTCTTGCATTTTATTAAATATTTTCTAAATTTATGCGGACGCGAACAGAATTTTTTATGTCGTTGCCGAAATGTTTTATTAAAGGAGCGTAAAGTGAAACAGACGAGCGTTGTTTGTCGATGTATGATCGAAAGCCTTAACACGCCTTCATCGACCGATTATTTTAGTTTCCAAAAAGACTTTTATCAAAACATGTTATGACACCATTCCTGTTGTGCGGGTAATAAACGTGCGAGCCCAAAAACTAATCAGTCACCTACGATCGCGAACAGGCTCAAAACAACTTCGCTCGCCCCAAAAAAGAAATATTTTGAAATAACAATCAAAACAAGAAAAGAACTCAGAATTTGCCAAAAGGCAACGAGAACTCAACAAGCAAACTCTCAAGTTTCAACTGATACTGAAGCTAATTGAGATTCAAATTTAATCTCACGAATAAATCTCATCAATTGATTCGCGGCTGAATGTTTCTTTCTCGCGAAGATTTCGCTTATGCTGATCAAGCTAGAAAGGAATTAATTCGTCTTCGATATCAACAGAAAGCGGCGCTGAGCACTCCCGAAAAAATGAGAACAGCGCATCATTGAATAAATTAAAGATTCGAAATGAAATTTCTCTTCGCGAGTCGTGTCGTTGAACTTTACAAAAAATTTAATTTTTTTGCTGCTTTGCGTATCATCAAAAACGAAGCGAAATTACTGTCAAGAATCTTTTCGTGAAAGCAAATGAGAATTTAAACGTCTTGAGATGGAGATGATGGACCATCAAACACGCAGTGATATCAGAAGCCTTTCAGGCATGAAAATGAGGCTCTCATCAAGAATATGGGGCTCTAGGCTCAGATATAGGTGCCAGCGGGCCCCATTTCTGGGGCCCAATAGAAAATCTTGTTCAAACATGTTGGTAAAGGGAAAATTTTCTATTGGGCTCCAGAATTGGGGCCCTTGGCACCTATATCTGATACTTTAACCGAATATGGTTTCTACAGTAAATTTAAAAAATAAAAAGAACTTTTTGAACAGTTTTCATTGAGTATTTGAATTAGCCGGTCAATCGTCGCAGAGTTGAATAGTTAAAATAACTTGATGTGAGATTTGTTGTCTATCTCTCAGAGGTTGCGGGTTCGAATCCCAGAAAGTATAAAATTAGAAAATTTCTACCTTACGACGATTAAAATGAGTAATCTTTTTTTCTTCAAAATTCTAAAATAAACATTAAATTCTCAAATTAGAAAATTAGTTCAATTTTTTTTTGAACGTTCAATCACATTTGTTTTGATTCTCATTGAATGAAGTAACTTCATGTTTCATTTGAATACTAGGATTAGCCGATCAACTGTCACAGAGCCAAATAATTAAAATAACCTAATGGAAGAAAATTTTCTGTCTTCCAAACGAAACGGGTTCGAATCCCAATATTAGAGATAAAGTTAATTCAGATTCCAATTCCAAATCTCTTGTTGATATTTTTTTTTTGGTATTTATCAATTGCAGAAGCCACGAAACAACAACACAATTCGAATAATCAAATAAAGTGAGCAAAAATTAATCAAATCGAGAGCACATATTTTTGACTTAAACCAAAAAACAATTCATTTCACCAAAAATAATTATCCGGGACGAATCGCGAAGAGCAGAGAAATCATTTCGAGATCACCAGTGGAGATGAGAAATTATTTTCTCGGGTGTTGAGCGTCGATCAGAATTCTCTCAGTTGATGAAAATCTAAACAACGCTTCTAACCAAACGATAGCGCAAATTAAACGAACTGAAATGAAATTCGAGAGATATTTGGATTTGATGAAGACAAATGATATGTAATTTCTTGTTTTTCTCTTCATGATGATGATTTTAATTCTCCAAATTGGTTGTTCTTTCTGTTTGAGGTGTTTGTCCGTCAGTGGGGCGCGAGAGACCGCAAGATATTTGTTTGTATAATTCGCGAAGCGTCACTGCGTTCATCGTAAGGTCATCATCAACCAGAGGCGTCTTAATAACAGTCCAGTGAACGGAAAGACTCAAAGTGCCGCTAATTTCTCTCGAAACTATTAATTTCCTCTTCAAATGGCGATTTGATTTCTAAAACGCGGACACAAATCTATCACACTGACCTTGATCGCGATCTATTCTCTTGAAATTCATTCTCTGCTTCTGATGAGATTCAGGCCGTTTTGATAGCTAGAGCGACTATTTCCCAATATCGATTATCAGTCATTCAATTATTCGCATCAAAAGCATGAAACGTAAAATGTTTAACAAGACGCATAACAAAGCGAAGAAAATTGTAATCATAATCTCAATTCGTTGTACTTTCCTACATTTCGCCGCCGAAAGAAATTCGCCAAATAATCGTCAGATAACAATCACGCCTTTTGTAACGGTCGCTGACATATCTGTCTCTCGTCTCCCTCCCCAAATTAAACATTTAAGCCCTCAAAACACTCGCACGGTTCATTAAACTCTCGCGGGCGCTAGGCTCGCGATCAGCACATTCCGCAGAGTTTGAAATATGAAAATTACTTAATTTAAATCCGTAAAGCGACATGCAAAGCAAAGCATAATGTTTGAAAGCATGGCATTTGTGTCGTCATAATTCATTTTCGTATGTTGTACTTCAACTTGTAGGACTTAATACAAAAGCTTTTTTTTTGCTTCTTTTGTTAGCGGGCATTTGCTCAGGCGACGATAAATTTCCTGCTGATGCCAAATTCCTTTAATTATTGCCCGTCTCTCCTCTTCGCGGCCTACAAGCAGTTTATCATGTGTTGCGAAATTTATGATTTAAAGGAATTCCTTTGGAGCCTGATGAAATATCCGAACGCTAAGAGATCGAGCAGCTACCGATTTTTAGTTCTTTTAATTAACACACGAAAGGGGTTTCTCGTTCAAAGAGCTCTCGCTGATGCCCAAATGCGGAAAGTGGCTTTTATTTTAATTATTATCTCATTTGAATGTATCAGATTTTGGCGTGTACACTTCTCTCTCTCACTCTTTTCGGAATCGGAGAATGTTTGCTTGTTGTTTCTTTTTTTACAAGAAATTTTCGCTAATTTATGCATTCGGCGTCCAAGAGTTTTATTGAGTAAAAAAATGCAGCGCAAGCAACTTTAGTTTAATCACCCGACTTAGCGAACCCGACAAGAGACACAAGGGAACTGCAGTGAATGTCCAAGTTGATGTGTCGAATGGAAAAGTTTCTTTCTGGGCAAAACCAAACGAGCCAATTGTGAAAACTAAATGCTCTTTAATTATCCGAACACATTAAAAATATCAATTGCGCGATTTCATTTGATTACATTGGTTGGAGTCATTTCTCTTCGCCGGCGGCCCACGACAATTCTCTCGTCGTCTTCTCTCTTCAGGCCCAGCACGGTCACGACCTCGCTATTTAGCTGACTCGAAGGAATTTTCTTTATTTTGATGACGTCAGAAGAAAAGTCTTAGTCGTGGATTGCACAATTCGATTTCTTTTAAAATTCAGAAGCTTTCTTATTGTTGCGCCTTAGCATGAAACCCGACTCGCATTAATTTGAATAATTTCTAATAAATCGCATAACTGATATTTCAGCTTCTTACGAAACCTGACCCGATTCCAGTCGAGACCTCGAGTGAAAGAGAGAAAATGTTTAATTAATTGTTAATTTCCCGCGAGCCTTTTAATCGATTATCGAAAGCAGCCAAACCACATTTAATGTAATTAGTCTATTACGATTTAAAAAAAGCGCCGCAAGTGTTTGCATGTGAGATTTGATATCTTAAATACTTGATTTACACAATTTTTCAATGCTGGCGGGCTGGTTAAACAAAGCTCACAACTGATAAAGTCTGTCCTTCTTGCGCAACCGAAATTCGCTTTGTTGCGAAATCAAAACTGGACGAAGAGATTGCGCCATGTTTAGTTGATGATTGCTCTGTCGCAGTGAATGTTCCCATTCAACGAGGAAACGATTCAATTTACTTTGAAGTGAACATCCTTGAAGCTGCCGAGTCGGAATTTCAAGCTCGAAAACGAGATCGCAAGTGAAGATAAAACGCGGAAAAGAATTGCGAGTCTATGGTTAAGCATTAACTAAGCGGCAGAGAAAAACTTTGTAAATTCCGCTGAGCTCGTTGCGAAGCAAAAAGTTCTAACGAGAAGTGATTTTTCTCAACTTTACTGTCAGTGGCTGGGAGTTGACTTTCAGCACCTCATAATGACCTGTAATTAGAACTCGCGAACATCAGAGCCATCAATCCGTTACTCCGCGAGCCATTTAAACTTGCACACAGTTCTCATGAAACATTCCGCGTTGCCTTCTCGTTCTTCAATGAAAACATAAGCTTTAATTAAATTGTGGAGAGCAACAGCTTGTTGAACTCTTCCTGCCGCGATCTCTTGGATGAAATTTATGAGTTTAGGTTCTTCCCAGAACCTTTTCATCGCATTCGCACTACAGAACATGCAGGCAGCGAAACGAGCTTAATGAACCACGAAAAATGGCATGCAGAGTCGTAAAGTCGAAAGCTGCTTTTTATTGAATCATAAAAACTGTGCGAGAGAGCGAGATTCACTTTAATTTCCTTTCAACTGTTAAGCTGCAATGTCAAACGAGTGCGAATGATCTGTGAAACGTCTTCTTCCCCTTTTTGAACCTGCTCAGAAACGATTTGATGTACAAGAGATTCGAGATGCTCAAGAATGGCAGAGCGCATTAAAGTTATTATTAGCAACCGTCTCGCTATTCATTTTTACGATTCGTAAATATTGTTTCTACTCAGACCATGCGATGTGAGCATCCGAGAAAAGACCAGAGAGCCGTGAAGACTTTGAAGTGTTTAGTACGAGCTTTGAGTGAACGGATGGCTCGAGCAAGGGCTGGGCAGTCGACTTTAATTTGTTTAATGCTTTAACTACTCGTTTGGATGAGCTGTTCAGATGAGAAAGAAATTACGTTTTCATGCTTCTTTTATGATTTAATAATTTTCAAGCGTCTTCTGCTGCTTTTTATTGTCTTCGCCCTCTTTACTTCCATTATCCACATTGTTGCGCTTTGTTTTAATAAAGCAAAGAACGTAGAGCGGCTTGCGAGATGATTGAGATCGTTTTAAGCGAATATTTATTGACGGTGCGAGGATGAGATATCGTCGAGGGATACCTCAGAGAGAGAGAGAGAGAACGTGGGCAACAAATTGGGGAGGATCGAAAATAATTGAATCATTCATCTCAATTTAGATAAAGCAGACCTTGCATCTTAAATCGAAATCACCCTCAGGCAAATTCAGGACAATGAATGTCTCTTTAGCATCGTCGGTTTCACTTCTTTTAAAAAGTTTTGTCTTAAGCTGCCGAGGACTCGGAAAGCATGAATGAAATATGATATCAATGTTGCAAAATCCGAGCGTTGAGCTGCAAGAATTTATGCAAATAGTGTTGTTCGAAAAACAAGAAAAAGTTTTACGCAACAACATTCGATCACACACAACGAGCAAGCAACGATAAATATCGAGCCGAAAAGCAGTCTCGGCTACAGTGGAATGTCTCCAGGCTCTTTCAGTCGAGGTCTTTCAAGGTGATTTCGAGCTCTTGCAGTCTGCGGTCATTCTCGTTCTGTACAACAAAGTGTCGGATGAAAAATGCACTTTCAATAAATGTTTGACTCGAATGTTAGATTCGAATGTTTATTTACTCTTTAATAATCAACATAAAAAAAATAATTGCGGAAAAATGCTTGGAAGCTGTTAGACGGGTGACTACAGAAGTTTCGTCACAAATTGATTTGAAGTCTTTAAACACAATCAACTCTCACAATGGAATTCAATCATTTTTTTTGGTTCAACAGGCTTGGCCGTGAATGAAGGAAACTGATTGGATTGTTTGTCGTGAAGTTTCCGTAAATGACACGCGATTCGACATTTTTGCAACCTGAACCGTTTAGTTTTTGTTTTGTTACATCAAAAATCAGTCGTAATGGGAGACTTCAACTTTCACTTTTGCTTGTTTATTATTTCTTTCATTCTGATTCGAGATTCGCATGAGCATTGAAGTTGTTGACGACGTAAAAGCACTTGCTTGTCTTTGCTCGATCAGAGGCGAAGTTTGATGAAACTAAAAGTCGAATGAAATTATATTTCATTAAAATTAAAAGCCGACGAGATTATAGGTCTGCGAACTGTATCTCTGGTTGAGCTCCGGGAAATCTAAAGCGGTTTATTCTATGTGAGCGCAAGAACCTGTTGCCCGTGCGATATACACACGTGAACAACTCCTTGTTGGTTTTAATTTATTGTTAAGATCAATTGTTGCACAATCTCAACTCGGTCGAATGCGCAAACTGCATTTTCAATCAAGGCGAAGGAAAGCGACGTCTCGGAATGATGGAGATGAATCTGTTTTACAATTTTATGCTCGTAGCTCGAAGTTTATTGCGAAATATTTTGTATTCAATGCTGGCTCTCATGTTTGAGCAGCAGCTTCGACTCTTGCCCAACCGATCTTCGAACCTTTCAAATAGAATTAATGTTTTTCAAATGCTTTTTCTTTTTATAAAAAAAAAGATTGTTAAAGTCTCGTTTTAATTTGTTTATTTTTGCATATCGACGAGATTTTCGTTGAAAAAGGCGACAGAAGCGATTGCGACTTCGAAAGCAAAAATGAAACTTAACAAAGCGTAAATCATAAAGTTTCGATCGTAAAAAGGGCTCGAGAATGGAAGTGTCTGTAAACAATTGGCGAATGCTGTTCGTGCGGTGGCCACAACCTTTTGATACGTGTGGAATGTCTTCTCCACGCCTCGCAACTCAAATCTTCATCAAATAATGAATTGTTGGAGGCTTCGTGTGTCTTCTAGCAACGAGATTTTCATTAAAAGATTTGACTTGAGCTGTAGGATAAGTTCATAAGCTGCGACTTGAAGCTTCTTCTAAGCTTATGACGCGAAGTGACGCAACTTTTTTTATTCAAAGAGTGCAAAGTCCTTTTCGATCTGTAAATCTCTCGCAATCGACAAAGTAATCCTCTTAACGCTTCATGCTTCATTGCCGTGATGACATTTTCTGTAATGACTTTATATCGAGCAAGTTAAGTTCAGCCCACCTCGTTAGCAAGATTATACAAGAAATGTCTTAATTATTACAAACGGCAAAGTGAAAATATTTTGAGTTGAATCAGAGCGGAAAGTCTAAACACTCGAAGTTTTGTTTGAGTTTCTTTTATGATCTCGACAAAGCATCATAAACGCCAAACAAAAGCATTTTAAAGTCATTCACTCACTCGCCGAGAGCTTCTCAGCGCGCGTAAATGAATAAGAAGACATTAAAGGCATCGCTCGCGGATTAATTAACATCGAGAGACAACTCTGACATCATCAAGCGATAATTAAAATTATCTTTACTCTTTTCTTCTTCTTTGTCTATCTCGTTCTTCGTTTGACGTTGGCAGTAGCAGCAGCAGCAGCAGTCTCAGCATAAACACAAAGAGCTCTATGCAAATGGCAATTAGACAATTTATGCTCACTTTTCTCACAATCATCGTCAAGAGAAGCTGAGCACTTCCTAATTTATTGTCTTCAGAGCTGAGGGAGAAGTCGCTTTGGATTCGATGTGAATTTATGAAGTCAGCGAGTGAAAATGTGATGAAGTTGAACAATTACGAAATGAATTATATCAAACGTTGTTTCATCATGCGACGCTGAAAAGTGAAAGAACTCGTTCAAATCATCTCACGTCGATGATCACAACACGTTGATTGGTCGCATATTTCTTTTTTTCTTCCTCTTTCTAAAACGCGAGCAATTAACTTCCCATCATCAACTTTAATTAGCAACTCTAATAGTAAGGTCGCCGCTGTTCTTATCCGTCAATCGCTCGCGAGCAGTCACATGACATGCGAACCGCTCGTTTTCCTTTCGCAGAATCTTTACTTCTTATCATTACGTCGCCTTTCATTAAACTTCAAATGCTTTACTTCTCTTCCGGCTCTTTAACTCTACAATTAACATGCAAAACAATGACCAAGTGTTCTCGTCGAAAAAAACGTTTTAATTCAATTTGTAAGAAGTAATCTTGAGTAATCATTTCCCAAGCGTTAAAAATTCGTTGAAAAATTAAGATGAATATGAAAAGAGAAAGCAAGGTTAACTCACTCATTACGATCATCGGGGTGAGCTTAATGCGCCGAAATAAACATCAGAAGAAAGCACAAAAAGATGGAAATTATATCATCGATGCAGAGGTTGGGACTTGATGAGGTCTCATCTTTCAAATGATGAAGATTTTCAACTTCAAAGAAGTCAAACACTTTTCTAGTGAACCAAAGACAGAACAAAATTCCAAACCCTGAATCACTGGACAATGCGAAAATTGCTTCTTTCTTCTTTTGGAAGTTCATTGCATAATTCGAGAGGGAGAGAAGCCAACAGATGGGAAATATTTAATTTCACTTTCAGGCTCGGAACGGTCTCCGTTGTTGACGTTGAATCATATTTCATGCGAGGTTTCGTTTGTTCAGAGAGTGATCGGAGCAGGTAAACCGTTGGAATTTTTGTTGAAGATCATTTGTCTCTAGGCGAATCTCGGCTGACATCGATCAATCTTCCCGAAGCTGAGGAGGACCCAAGCGACGCCTTCTTCGCAATGATGTCATCGGACAGCGCAAAGTGCTTTAAATTCCTTCCACGTGCTTGAGGCTCTGCCAAACATTCTTTGCCTTGAGCGATCACTGAGCTCGAACAAAAATTTAACGCGTTAACTTCGTTTTCGCGGAATTTTTTTCAATTTCGTACGCGCCGCGGTTATGGATAAGCGATTATAATGAATCACTGGATAATTTTCGACGGCCGTTGTTTCTTTCTCTTGTTTTCTCATTCTCAATACGTTTGTTTACTTAAACGAATCGTTTGCTTCTTGAAAGTAATTTAAAATGAAACTCACCGCATCCGAGAAGTCACCAAAGTGCTTCACGTCCTCGACTTCAGTTAATTCTGTTGTATCCTGTTGATTAAAGTGTTTCAATCAATGAATAACGAAGCTTGAGAATCATTCGACTTACTTCGCAAGACACAACTCGATTCTCCTTTTCTTCTCGTACGAGACCATCATCCCTTGCCGCCATAATATACTTTGTAGGTTGTAGACTAGATACGGTGCTGACCGCATTCTTATTGAACTCCAAAGCGGCTGGACTGTCGACAACATCTGCTGGCGGCTCACCAAGTGTTTTTCGCTATTTAAAATAGAATGTTTAGATTAAAGGTCATTCGATTTATCTTTGTTCCAATCTGAAACGTAATTCACCTCAGTTTGTTCGGATTCCACTTTATCTGTGTCTTCTGTTGTCGCTGTCGAAACAATTGGTCCCGAATCCTCAAGAATCTTTCCATCTTCGAACTTAACATGCCGCTTGACTCGTGTTTCTATTTGCTTGGTTGTGGTCAATTCAGTTTTACGTTTTGTGATTATTTCTTCTGTAAAATTAAAGAAAGTAAAGTTTTAAGAAAGAGTTAAATAGACGAGCCCATGCGAGCTTTCACTCAAAGCGTTTAATGACGAGAATCACTTTGCTCAAATTATGAAAATCGATCCAGACGCCTTTCTAAGCTTCCGCAACTCAGGTGTTAATTGAAAACGACCTTCAAACATATTAGCGAGCAAACATTTGATTTACTTGGCGACATTAGTAAGAGCAAGTTTTCACAGCTTTCTTACATAGAAAGTGTCGCCATCTAATAGCGTCCGTTACTTTCAAATCTGACGTGGCGACTTGAGCACCACCTATTGGCCGGATTTGCAACTAAAATTTTAATAAAGCTTTAAAAGCTTAAAGAAACAGAAGAGAAGTTCGGGAAGTTGTCGATCTAAAACAGAATGCAAAGGAACGAAGCAATACGTGAAAAGCTTGGGAATCTAGGCGTTAGAATTCAAGAAGAATTAACTGTCATAGACATTTTTCTATTTTCCGACGTTTCCTTTAAGTAAAATGAAATTCTTTTTCGTCCTTGATCTAGAAGAAGTTGAGAAGAATAATAGCACAAGCAACCACAACGTTAACAGAACTCAACAGTCTTTAAGAACTCATTTCCCTTGGGAAATGTCTAAACATTTTTACCATTTACTTTACAGTTCACGATTCCCTCAAAAAAAAAATTGATTATCGCTCGCTAATTATTCGAAGCTTTAATTTATTGGAATGCAGTAATTTGCCGGTTTAATTCCAATGAAAAATGTACCGCGACCTTTAAACAAACACAAATTATTCTCGGTCATAAACTTTTTAGCTAATTCATAAATTTGCCGGTTCATTGAGTCGAGCCAATAAATAAATTGCAATCTGTTTGTTTGCGATTGTTCGATTGTAAATGTCGCCGTAAAAATGTGGAAATTTTAAGAAATATTGAAAAAGTTGCGAACGTTTGAGATTTCTTATCCTTTTGAAGCAATTGCTTTACAGCGTGCAACAGAATGGGCTCATTAAAGTCGATTCATATTTCTCAATTGGCTACAAAGCACCTGACAGACAAACGCTTTGTTCATTCGTCGAAATTATTTATTCCATCCACATTTCTAAGTTAGATAAAGTCAACACGTGAACTAAGAAAACAAAAGCAAACGAGCAGGTTTCGCTCACGATACATTAAATCAATCGCTTATGCATTCACTCGATAGAGCATGAACATAAATGTTGCGCTGATTTTTTTCTTTCATCGCAAACATTGAATTCCTTCGCTGCTTAATTCGATTATTGTCGACTCGAAGAACTTGAAATTAATTAAATTGCACTGCAAGGTCAACGCGGAGTTTCAACGCAATCAATCAAGCACAAACAGCTGGATGCCGTTAACAAGGATGTTTTAAATTAACATTGTTAATATTAAAATGATTGAAGTTGTTAATGACGAATTCAATTTGCGGTTCATTGCTCTCTCTCTCCCTCTTTGCTCTCGCAACTCAAAGCGAAACCGACAGCAAATGCAAATAATTCAATTTGTGTTTGATCGAGTCAACATGCTCGCATTAACATAAAACAGTTTTGAGTTATGCTGACGCTCACAAGGTGCGTCACTTCAAGGTCGAGTTTGATTAATGCTCGTGACTTTCCATTGTTTACATATTCCGGAAATATTTATGAGATCATTTGCATCAATTATGTTGAAATGATGATTTGAGTGATTCGTCTTCATTAAGTAAACCAATTATCACTAATTGAATTATCTGAAATGTTTTTTGACGGATCAACTTCAGCTTAAAGTGACAATGAACTTGCTAACGAAGTGAGGAAGCTCTAAGCGGCTTTAAAATAAAGTTCTCAACTCACCTTCTTTGACGACAGCTTCAGCTTCGCCAGGGCCGGCTTCGATCTGTGAATAATCATTGGAAATATTTATTCGCGTGACATGATTAATGGATTCGCGGCTGTAATTGCGATTTGCATCCGACGGAGACTTCGATTGATGTGAGAACACTCGATAAGCATTTTGGCAGTTTCTTGGAGCTGAGCTTGTTGTGATGAAACACTTTGCTGATGATGATGAGATGGATGTGGTGTAGGTTGGTGTTGTGAGCGACGCGGAAGTTGAAGATGGCACGAGAAGTAGAATGACAACCATGGGCTCACATTCTTTCCCGCAAGCGGAGATACGAGGAGTTCCTTAATTTCTATCGGCACAAGCGCTCGATCGCTTCATTGACATTCAAATCACAAGGCTTTGGTATTAATTCATTGATTTATTGTTCAGTATCGCGCTTCGCGCATCGTTCTTGTCTTTCTTGTCAACTCATTTGCATTGAACTTCACTTCTCGTCGAACGCCTCAAACTAAAAACTCAAACTAAACCTCAGGTCAGCAAAAAAAAACTCCGTCGCGTGGTTGACTCATGAAAATTAATTGCGAAGAAATTGTTTTTGTTCGTGTTTCATTTGCGTTTTCGGTGGAAGTTAGCGACGGGAGAAGATTCGCCTTGGTCTTGCGTTACGTGACGAAACTTTAATGAAGAGTTTTTTTTCTTCTTCTGCCTGTCGAACAGGAGTTCAAACTTGACGCAAATGGTCAAACGAGAAGCGCATAATAAAATTATTAACCGAAGTGTTAATGGCCGGAGCTTCGATAGAAGGAAGTGAGAACTCGGATTTCTCTTCATTAGCAGAATTTTCAACGGTTGTTTTAAAGCTTAGTAAAAGGAAATTCTACGAATTCCTTTCTAGGAATATCTTTCAATGTCACCTTCAAAAGTCTTCACGTAATTTCTTTCCTTGAAATCTTATTAAACGTCTCTCGTCTCGGTAGATCGTTAGATGCTTGAATTATGATTCCGCACGCCATAGCAGATTAGACTTTGACTCTTTGTAGAATCTTTTCTTCTCTTACATAACTGACGAGAATTAATAATCATCGCGAGAAATCAACGCAATTTCTCAAAGTTGAAGCAATGCATTGTCTAGCTCGTTGGGGACTTAAAAAATCTAAGAAGCTTGCACTTGAGTTTTAAATTAGATTTCCGTCGTTTCAATCCTCTATTCATAGCTCGAAACCTTGTTTAAATGAAATATCTACGATCTAACTTAGCTAACGAATTGAAATTAATTGCGGAAAGGTGTCCGCATATTCACAAACACCGCCGCTCACTGCAACTCAAAAGTAAAAGCTGCAATTTCTTATTTAAGGGAATGAATGCGATCGTTTGTTTGTTACCATCTAATCGAATTTGGCGAGAGAACGCGATAAATATCGCCAGCTAACAATAGCGAGTGGCGAGAGCTTGCACTATGAATGAAAGAGTTTTAAGTGATTTCGATTACAAATTGGTTTGCGGGGGGAAAACTGTATTACCGCGCACGAAAGCGTACAGGGAACTTGTCTGATTATGTTGATTTCTTAACGTTCGATTGAATGTGTAATTGATGAATGTAATGATTGTGTTTCGAGCGTTTACGACGAGCGAGAGAGAGAGAGATTTAAATCGTTATGTTGAAAGGAAAGCGACCGACAAGAGTTGTCAGTTGGACGAGCTATCAACTTATAATTGCGCAGTTCATTTCATTAACCAAATCGCTGAGACGTGAAGCTCTACGATTAACCAATGCATTCAGCCCCTCAGGCATCTTTGATGTCTCAATAATCGAACGATTCACGCAATTAATCGAATCTTGCGTTTCAAGATAATAACAACAAGATATCGACGATGCTGAGGCTGCAACTCATTCTCGCCCTGAAAAACACTTTTGATCGTTCGCAAAGCAATTCAAGTCGCTCTAAGCCATAATTTTAAACAGTGGCAGCAAAAAGTCTTTTGAAAATCGCCGAGAGAAATGTTTCAAACGAAACTGAAAGTCACATTGAGAATTGAATTGAGGTTGAGCTTGGAATAGAAGCGAAGCAAATCAGAAGAAGAAATTCCGCTCGCATGCGAACTCTTTTTTCCCGTGACCATTCTAACTCTCGATTTCGTTTCGTTGTTCTGTTTAGTCTGTTTAAGGCAATCGCACGTGTTTTGAGTAGAGTTCCACTGCAAGACGAAGAGTTATGATGACAGATTAATTATCAGCGATGAGATGAATTTGCAAGTTAAGTCAACGAGTTCGCGTTGAGAATCTCGCGTGACGAAACAAACAAATGTTCAACCAAATAAATCTTTTCGCCGCTTTCCGACGCATTGAAGTCTTTTGTAACTCGCGATCCAATTTCTGTACTGACAAGTGATTCATCTCAAAGCTTTTTATGTGCGAAGCGAATTGTAATGAATCAGAAGAGTCTCGTGAGTAATTTTGAAGCTCACACTCGAGCTAAGAGCATCCGATTCACAAATGTGATGACCTCAAAGTCGTGCACGAGAGTAATAAAATTAAAATGAATATCTCATGGTTTGATTACAACTCAAATAAATCGTCAATTGCTTGATGTTGTGCATGTCGTGCGCTTGACATTTTTCTCGTCCGCGCTAATGGAAACAAGCGAAGGAGAATCGGCGATAACTTAACCGTCTTAGCATTAATTAACGATCTTTATGAGCATAATTGAAAAGTCGTAATCGTCGTAACAAGCATTCTTGGACATGATTTCCTCAACTTCACTTTGTGAGATTTGAGCCGCGATTAATTAGCGACAAAAGGCTTTAAACGTTTATTCATGCATGTCAAATCGTCTAATGGAATGTTTTGAAAACGACGAAAGCATAAAGTGCTTCCCAAAAAGGAAAAAAATAAAAACTCTCTGCTGGAGAGCTGGAGAGTTCGAAGAAAAATCGGTCGATTGTATATGCACGTGAAAGTTTCTAACAAAAAGCAATAATGTGTCGTCGCCACCCCTTTGCCCATTAATTATTGGCTCAATCTTTTAGATGACTCGCAGAAACATGTCATCAGGTCGCCCCGAAAACTATTCGCTGAGAGAGTCAAACGTAACATGAAATTATGTAAAAGAAAACAAAAGTTTTGGTGCCCGCTGCAGGCACGAAACTTCTTTCTCTCTCCCGACAAATCGTGTGAAAAAATCTTCCTCGACGAAAGCTATTGAACCAACTATTATTGGCATGAAACACGGAAGATTTAGTTTTATGAAAATGCTGCTTTTGGAATCGAGATGAGATGAAAGTCACATGTTGAATGCCAAACGAGTTGGTTCAATCGCAATTTGCTGTGAATGTCGGGCGGATCGTGATGATGCACTTCAAGTTGAAGTCTTCAACTGCCAAGAGTCAAAAAGAAGAAGCCTGATTTTGAATAATTTACATATTCGGGGCTGAATGAGAATTGTGTAACCAGAAAGAAAAGAGAATCAACCAAACTTCGTGACTTGTCCTACCCAAAATTAAATGATTAGACTCCTCTTACTTTGTAGCTACTTCATTTACGGACATTCCCTAACTGGAAGCTAAATCGGCCTCTAAAGATTCTAAGTGTCTCGCCTCAAAGCTTTTCTCGCAATCGGCTTCGTTGCCACGTTCAATTTGAGAGCAAACGGGAAACAGATGAATCAATTAGCAGTGCTAAATTGTAATCTGCACATTTCTGATCTCGCTTTTGTGCCGAGACAAAAGAGATGAAGACGAAGCGGCTTACGAAAATGGAACGGTACAGAACGGTTCTTATGCAACTCTTCAAAGCACATCAAACAGGCGAAGAGATTCGTCTGTGTTTGCATTCGTCGAAACGCAACAATCCGCTGCTTTCGGCAAACAACGAAATCAACAAGTCTTTACATTTTAACGCCAAATCAAATAAGCGCTATTGTGTGATTTATGCTTTATTCGCTTTTCGGATGAGAGATTTTCCTTTTTCATTTACACTCGTTCAGTGCGTTTTACCAATTCGCGTTGTTTTGTTTGCCGTTTTGTTTCGCGAAGAATATTACGACATTTCGAGGAGATTATGAAAATCGCTTTCAAATTTTCGTGAAGATCGTTCGAAGGCTTTGCACGTACGAAACAAAAAATCTTCCATCATTAATCTTCTTAGCTCTCGATCGCTTTTGAAATTGAGGAGAAGAATTGAAGACTCATCTTCTCAATCAACGTTTTTTTTTTCATTCACTTCCACTGTTAATTGCTTCAACTTCAATTAGCGACAATTTCAGCGATTGTAGGCTGAGACGAGACGCTTCACTAGATGCGAATTCTATTTTTGTAATTTTATTTGTATTTCATATCCACAAACACTTCCAATAACAATTTCCCGTACAAATTTTCGTCAACCAACCGTCACCGCGAACGTCGCCAACTCAATTCTTTTTGACAAAAATCTTCTTCGATTTCCAAATAAATTCACTGTAAGTTCACCACTCAATGTTTCGCAAAATGTTAATCGAATCAGTAAACTCGCGTCAAGGCAAGCACCATCGAAGAATGTTCATTCAACATTTCCCGATCATCAATCGGAATTTATCTTAACTTCACTCCTCACTTAGAAGTAACTTAACACATTTTTTTTATTCGCGCGCGAAAGATCACTCCGCGTCGAGACTCGGATGGAAACTCACAGACAGGCTTTGAAACAATTGCCGAGAGAGTCGAAAACAAAAACTTCAGTTACGGTGTGCGGTACTCGAGTCTGAGGGGAGAGGAAGAAGTAATAGAAACATGCGCGAGGAATTTCGATCTGCTTTGAAGCAAATGATGTGACCGCGAGAAAAATAAGATCGAGCGCCACGAAAAACGCTCTGCGATTACTAGAATACTAGAGTGTAACTAAATTAAAATAAAGTTTTCTCAAACGTTCGTCTACGTTTCATTAGCAACAACAACAGCAACGCAAGAGCTTTTAATATTACGTAGTTTTATTTATATTTCTTTCGTTTGCGATGTTTTATTGTGTTGGGCCGTCGCTTGAAATGTATTTTAATGTTTTCGTACTAGCAGCGCTGCTCGCTTCTCATGAAGTTTCAAACTCACGTGTCATAACGCGAGAGACAATGAAGCAATAAATTCAACAATCAAACTCATGTCCAGCTCGCTCGACAAACTGACCCTAAACATTACGAGATAATGCTTAAATAGTCTTTGGTGTTGGTTCGACGACACTACCAGCTGAACAACGAACGTGGTTGTGAGACATTTTCTTACTCGAGTGTGCGACTGAGTAAATATTGAACTTATGACAAAAAAAATATTCATTCAAGATCGCAAACGAACAATAGAAGAAACAAGCGAATTGCGATGAATAAACTCGGCAGCAATTGCTTTGAGAACATCTTCGCATCTGATTAGCGAAGTTCACATTCCTTTACAACAAATTAATTTGTAATTCAATTGGATAGGCGCGGGAGAGAATCTAAATATCGCTTCTCTTCTTCAAGACCCTGGCGACGAGTAATCACAACAGTTACCTCCTTGAAACGTCCAAAATAATTTGTTTACACTGCCCTAGACTCGTAGCCGTGCATGAAAAGTCGCTTCGACTTCTTCTTCCTCCGCGACGAATTTGTCAATAGCACGAACAACGAAGATTATTAGCTTTAAGACAATTTTTTTTGTGCTCAATTCATTCCGATGGTTTCAACAAAAAAAAAATGTTTAATGCCATTCAAATTCCATTTCTCTCTTGCTCGGAGTCTCCACTTTCATTGAACCGATTTTTAATAGTTCATATTTAACAACAATATCGTGTCTACTTAACAAGTTTAAAATATTGTAATAAGCAAAGTGATTTTGCGGATTGAGCATTGGAAAACGGAATGGAATAGCTCTAGTTGAACAATAACAATTGAAGTTGAAAGCCTCGAGTCGACCGAGAGAGATCATTTCTTTTCGTTTTCATGTACTCGTGTAAAGTGTGGCACTAGACGAGATGGAATCGAGAAGAAAGAAAAGTTACTCAATCGATACTTGATTTCTTTTTTTTTAATGCCTCCACTCGCTCGTCTCTTGAGCGACTTAAGGTGCAAAGTGAAGCTTGTAAGTGCCGACTCAACTAGACACGAACTCTTGCACTTAACATCAACACACATTCAGCTGCTACCAAGCGAAGCGAAAAGAAATCGATGAATTTCAATTCGGACCCGAAGGGCGAATGTGCGGTTTCGATTTGATTAATTTCTGTACACTTTATGCGCTAAATCGAATTCAAGCTCCGATCATGACACGGCGACGGGTTCACGGCTGCGGATTCTGATTTAATGATTCACAACACTTTGTAGCAATTCGTTTCGGGCGCCTTATGTTGACTTCGAAACGTCAAAATATTTTGTAGGAGGTGGCGCAATTTAACGCATTACCTGAATCGTTAAGGAAATTATTGGAGTTGTTGAGATTGTGAATACGAATGATGAAAATTTGATAAAAAAAATGGTTCGCATGGTACTATAACAATTTGTAAATTTATTTTGTCAGAAATATTGGGATTCGAACCCGATTCCAGTCTTGTACTAAGAGACAGAAAACAAATTTTATCAACTCGTCTATTCAACTCTGCGACGGTTGATCGGCTAATTCAAGTAAATTAAAAAGTTCCTTTTTGCACATTAATAATGAAAAATTATTGTTTTCATTATAATTCGGCTTTTTGATTAGAATTTAATAAAAAAAAAATAGGAAAAAAATAGAATTTGTTAAACACCGTTGAAATTTCATTTGGTGAGAGAAATTGGGATTCGAACCCGATTCAATTGAGAGACAGAAAACAAACTTCCATCAAGTTATCTCGACTAATGAACTCTGCAACGAACAATCGGCTAATTCAAATACTCGCTTGAAGTATAAAGATAGTTCAGTTATAAACTTTAAATGTTGGCTCATTCAACGAGAATAAAACAAAGTTTGATTTAGAATCGAAAACGATATTTGCGTCAGACAAATAAAGTTGAAATATTTTGAAAGCAAAAAAACTTGAAAATGTGTCGCACGCCCAGAACGAAAAATTATTTCTCAGAACAGCAAATTCATTTCGATTGTGTTTTGTCTCAATTAATTATGATTGCTGAAGAGATTACGGTAAAACATGCTAAACGATCTCAAGGACATTTCCGAGTTCTCACACTCTGTTTAAAAATCATTTGCACTCAGTCGGCTGAGAGAGGAAACTCAAAGAAAAGGCCACTCGTTCAATTAGTGACTTCAAACTTTTTTTAATCAGATTTGGAAGCTTCAAACTCCTCGACATTGCCGACGTCGATGATGGATTGGCAAAAAGTGCTTCCCCATCAGCCGCGAAATGAATCACATCGCAAACATTTTACGGCAGCAAAAAGAAAAAATTATGTAAAAATGTCAGCAACTGCATTGCGATCTGTCTCAAGTTTGAATCCAAATTGCAAGTGACAAGGATACAAAACTCTAAGAGACATCTTAATTGTTGCGTTGTACCGCCGATCAAACATGGTTTTCATGCAGTTCGTTCGTTCATTCGCTTGCTGTCGGCTGGCGCTGCAAAATGATATTTTTTTTGCTGAAGGTTAATTCGGCTTAATGCGATACTTAAAAAAAATGTTTGTAAGTCGACGTTTTTATTTGCTTCCTTTGACAATAGAACTCAATCGGAGTACAACGAGAAGAAAACGAAGAATGCAAACGCCTCGAATTTAATGCATAATTAATGAGTAACCGCTGTGAGTTCTGACACGATCGAGTCACGAGCTGAGCAGAGTTCAAAGTTATTGAATTACCAGCGAAATGAGTGACATGCTCGCAACTTAACAAACATCAACAAATTATCCGTCACGATTAGAAGTCTGACCAAATGATGTTTGGTCGCTAACTAATAATTGTAATGCGATATTCATCATCGAATTTCGAGGTTCGTTGTGAAATTGAGCTAAGCTACACATGATGTTTGGCTTTTGTAGAATTTCTCAATCGATCGTGCAAATGCCTCTTGGTCTTGAAACTCATTTGCTTTATGAGCTTGTTATTATTTTTATTATTGCAATGCAAGTTCTTATTGTCTAGCTTTGTACTTCAAGCGAAATATAAATCTCTGAGTTCACAAATTTCTGTGTTAAACGGTAAAATTAACAAGAAGGCTCTCGAGATGCTTTAATTGAACAACTAACAAGCGAATTGTTCGGCAGTTTAGTCACTCAACGATTCATTCCCACCAAAGATTCGTCCCCGAATGTTTGTTCAACAAAAAAATTAGTTTCGCAAAAGCTTTCAATTGTCCTGTTATTCTTCTCGACCGCGACATTGCGGTACAAATTCCGCGAGATATTTATTGTGCAAATAGAAAAGTTTTGTTTGTTTTCGCTTCTAGATTTCATACGTGAAACAACGTTTGCCCTTTCTGCTTGTAATTTGAAGAGAGTCAAACACTGGCAAGAGCATATTAAATGAATTTATGACGACGATGTAAACCGGGCGATGTCGCAATATTGAATTTATGGTTTCATCTATATTCGTTTGCATTTGCTTTGTCGACGCTTAAAGTCCCACAGCAGTGCAAGTTGCAATTTAAATCTTCGATTTATTATTTTCCCATGCTCCATGCATGTTTCATTTTTCTTCGCCCCAGCTCTCTCTCTCTCGCCTAGATCCAACAGAACAGACGTTTTTATTAATGAATATTTTTACTGCAAACATTATGCAAATCTAATAATTTTAATGACCCTTTTTGCTTTACGCTTTTGTTATTATTTGCATGAAAACATTTTCCCTATCGTCTTTATGCATTGTAATTAATTGCCGTGTTATTGAATTTGCAATTAGAAACATTTCTCACCGTCGTCGACGACGCGGATGTTTAAATACTTGAAAGTGAAAGGATTCTAAAGTCGCGTCGTCTTTAAGCTTCAAGGCTTCCACTCTGCACTTATCAGATGAGATTCATCGTAATTTATCGACTTTTACTTTAAGTTCCCACAGACAAGGTTTCAATCGATTAGCAGTCTTTGAAAAAAGAAACAAAATCAAACAAAGGAGAAGAAAAAATTGTCACTCGCTCTATTTTGCAAGTCACTTTGATTCAATTTAGTTTCCACACTTTTGATTGCAATGTCACATCATGGTCAGGTTGAAGCGCTATGAACGACGCTTCTCAGCCATTAAACAAACATAAATCCAAACACTTGGGAAATTAATGTTTCGGCTATCGTGAGACAAGTTTTTGTCTTTTGAAAATCTTTTTCCAGTCAGGTTGTTATGAAATATTTCGCGCTTGCTGAAAAAAAACAAAAAGCCAAAAGACTTCGTCTGATTTCAGAGAATGCAAAATGTCAAATCAAATGATTGTTGTTAATTTTTCTTCTCCATCAAGTCGAGTCACTGCCCAGTTTCGTTTTCCTCTGAGCATTTCGAAACATCATTCCCATGTATGAAACAATTATCGTGCCCGCGGTTTGTTAAATTGTTTCATCAAGATCATGAAAACCGTTTCGGACGCCGTGAGACATTTTCAATTGTGTGATTCAGAAAGAGTTTAATTAAACTGACAATTCGAGCAGAAAATCCAGCAGAAGGCGTTTAAAGGAAAAATTATCACACGAGTAATTAAACGTAAAGCTTAATTGAAATCATTTAAATGCACAAAGAGAGGGCGTCGCTTGTTCTTTTTCTTCTCGAGCACGTAATTCACGCTGAGATTAATCGCGAGCGTTTTGAGCCGCGGCGATTAACAAGGCAACTAAAAATTCATTCATGCTCTTTTTGTTGGAGGTGCAGGTGAGTTTACTCGCTGGTTTGCAACAATCTATCGTTCGACATGAGAAATTTTACTTTGTTTAGAGAAAGAGAATGCAAAACGATGAAAGAATCTTGATGCATCGAATGTGGGGCAGTCGTAACGAAGCGAAGTCATAGACGAAGCCTAGGATAGACTGTCGAGAAGGAACTCGCAAATCATTTTCTTATCAATCAATCTCCAATCAATAAATTCCAATGTTTTAAATTAAACATGAAAAGTGATTGCGCAACTCTAGATTTGTTTGATCGCTGACGGAGAATAATTGCACTTATAGCCGATAGATCGCAATCTTATGCAACATACATGAGCATGCTCATGCAAAACGCGAACCAAAACGAGAAACCGAAAGGCACCGAGATCGAGAGGTGTTGAGCAGTGACAAAATTAATGTTATCGCACGTCCCACATTTGAGCTCATTTCAATCAATGGACTCTGATCAATCGATAGACGCGAGCAAGTTTCAATTGCAATTGTTTGCAGAAAATTCTCCGTCATTCGTTTTCAATTGAAGGAATGAAAGAAAGAAAAGAAAACACTGTGAGATTGTGTCATTTCCTTTCATTAAGTCTGAGTCGGATCGAGTGAGACTTCCAGTCGCTTCTTCATTGATAATCAGCAGCAGCAGCATCGTGTGATGTAATCGGGAGAGTAAAGCGTGTTTCTTTTCACAAATTGATTCAGCAGAAATGCCGATTTGATGATGCGCACGAGAAGACGGGATAATGAAAGATAATTGCGATGGAATAGACGAGCAGGTCGCTTAAGGGCACAATCTCAACTATGGTTTGATTAATTGCAGCAGAGCTTTGAAATTTATGACTCTACGGGCGGGATCGTCTTCATCAAGTAATTTAACGCTTTTATCGGTTGATTCGCAACATTATTTAGTCGCACGTTGATTCAATTAACTCAGGGAAGCGTCGATTTTAATCAGTCCCGACTAAAATTGTTTTTCCGCCTAAAGCTGTCGAACAACATTAATTAAACATTTCTCACAGTGATAAATAACAAACGAAAATTGATAATTAATGGCTTAGCAGGAATGGCATTCAGAAATCAATAAACGAGATTAAAACTTGAGACCTTCCCTCTTCAAAAATCCTAATGCTCCGCGATGGCTTTGGGAGCAGCCACAATAAACCTCACTCACTAGACCAGCTTCAACCGCCTAATGAAAAGAAACTTTATGCAGCGCGATAAATTTACTTAGAATATGTTTTGAAGCGAAATTGGTCTCAACCCATAAAGATTATAATTTAGTGGTGCGCGCGCATATCGTTTGAGCTTCTAACCCGCAGACATAAATCGGAATTTTATTTGCCACACTCGAAGGTTTTCCCTCATGAAGTAGAAAGAAACTTTTCTCATGAAACCTAATTCTCGAGAGAAAAAATTAATAAAAGTTTTTTAATTCGACTTTATCGCGCTTCAAATGGAGTGCTAAATGATTTAATATTCATGCAATTTCATTAACAAGATTGTGAGATAAACATTAATCATAAACAACTTCTCACCAACTCGATTCTCTTGCCTTCGCTTGTTACTTATCGTCAGCGCATGCATTAATTGATCAGCAAATAACGCGATTAGTTAACTGTGCTCGAGAGTTATAAATCAAGTTGGGAATAAATTTTAAGGACCGTGAGAGCTTTAAGCTCAAGAGAAATGAGCTTTCATCTTTCTCGTTTACTGTGAGTCACTGAAAGTATCATCATCCAAAGTCCAAACAGATGTTGCAATTAGTTAACATAATACGAGCTCTCGGCTTGTCTTTGGAATCTAACCATAAATCGAAAAAGATTTTCCAAGCTGCGCCGAGAGTCGTTGCATAAGAAGCATTTGTGGTTAATGCACATGTCTTGTTGTTCATTTCTGGATCTTGATGCTCATAAAAAGCGAAGAAAACATCTCGTGAAACTCGAGAACTGCAACAAAGTAAGAATCGAGTGCTTTGTCGTGATGGCTTCAATCATTAATTGTCGTAATAAAAACAATCAACTGTCATTTAAGTTTTAATCGTTTTAATGAGTCATAAAAATATCATCCGTGCAGCGCTTCGAAGCTTGCCTGCTGATTTATTGCCAAATGTATTTTCAATCAACGTGAATTCTTCGCTCACTGCGGAATTTGTTGAAACGAAATTGATATTTTCGATCGCGAGAATTATTTCGATCTCAGTTTCGAGACATCGGAAAAGGTTAAAGAATTCTGTGGCGCAACGAACCTCACGAGATTGGTCAGAATGTCCCGTGCTCAACAACTTGCTGCTTAAGCTAATTTAATCAAATTATTTTAATCACGAACTGAGAGAGATTTCTCAAATTTCATTTCGTGGCGATTTTATCTCAGCGCAAGATAATTGCAAGCTCTCGTTGTTAAAATACAACAAAGCACAGAATCGACGATACGTTCGTTCAGGCAAATGAAAATATCTCTTAAGCGATTAGATGGAAATGGGTTTTCTCTCTCTTTGCCACACCTAACATGCAATTTAAAGTGAGTTAAGTACTAAGTCGCGGGCTATTTCAAACTATATCATATTTCATAATCATCCGCAGACTAACTGCATGCGAGCTGCTATTACAGTTCTTTGATTGCTTTCTTGATGTTTGAACCAACGATGCTCTGAGTCTAACGACTCGCAAACACTGAGCAAATAAAGGATGGTTCGTTTGAGAGACGGTAAACATCGTTCGCTGATTAGTGGAATTCTTCTCTTGACCCAGAAACATGAAAATGAACGATCGTGCGGTTGAACGACCGAAAACGATGTTTGTATTGTTAAAATTGAAACGAGGCTCGGCGCTTACTCATCATCAATCGAAGTCTCAGCGTGTAGATTGTTGATGTTACACAAGTCGGATGCAGTTCTATTTATAAAAGTCTATTTAAACATCCATCACTTACCAATTCATTACTCGCATTGGGAACGATGGATAAATCTTCTTTTGCAGAAGCAGACATGATGATGACTTTGATGTTTCGTTTTGTCGCGTTTCGCTTTCAATATTGCATGACAAAGACGCAGGAAAGATGAAAATTGTGATTAAACCTGTAAAGAGAAGAGAAAAGCGTAAATAACGAGTTTTTTTTTCTTTAGAGCAAATCATTTTCGAAAATTATGATTAAATGACGCTCATGCTCATCGATTTCTCACGGCACTTCACCCCGTGATTACGTCTTATGTCACATTTCATTTGTTCAATGCGGTTTTTGCTATCCGAGGATGATTAACTGGTTTGCGTTGACCGAGGCAAACGGAAATCTTTTCTCTTTCATATGCGCGCTAAATTACGTCAGCGAAGGAATTTCTCTTGAAGTCGACTTCATTAGCCATGAGAAAGAGAGACTTGTTGACTCGGTTTGGTCAAGTTGTTTGTGGGCTAATGTCATTTTGGCGTTTCTCTATTTGTCATCAACTTTACGACTTGATAAATGAAATAAAATCAAACATTTGAGCTTCCTCTGCGGCTCACGACATCCATCATCAGAAATTTACTTAAATTACCGTTTCGCGTAAAATCTAAATTAAGAAAATCGCTATAATTTACGGGATAGTTAAACTTGGGAAGCATTGAACTAATGACCAACAGTAATAATCGGTAACGACGCCCAGTTTAAGTCTATTCAGTTACTAAAAAGCAGTGAATGACTAATAGATGAACAAATGCAGGTCAAGTTTTGTGTTAATGAACTGAAAATCCAATTTGCCTAATAATGTCAAACGATTTAAAAATTAATTTCGAGGAGACAAGATCGTGGCTAAGAAAAGCTTCAAGAAGAAACGTACAACGGCTACGCGAAAGCTCAAAATCACAAAAGCTTAGGCTACGCTACGTCAACGTCGTCTACCTTGATACCAAGAAAGATATATTGACACATTGACCGATCAAAAAACATTTATGTAAATTTATTAACTAACATCCGATGCTGTAATCTTCATCTCTGTCGCCTCCAATTTCATCGAACTTTTCTTCGAAATCAATTTTCAGTTTTGTTTTTGTTTGAAATGATTAAAGACGATCAGAGCGTTAGAGAAGTTTGTCGTTTAGCAATCAATAACGGACAGAGAGCTCTCGCGAATCTCGTCCGACTCTTGGAGATAAATCGATTCAAGGTCGATGTTGCCGTTTTCTCATTTAAATAAAAAGAGTTTTTGTTTTTTCTGCAAAACTTAATCGAGAGAACAAAGAGCTTCAATGAAGTCATAAAAAAGAGTTCGACGTTTACGATTTACGACCAAAAATTACACGGTGTTCAACAGTTTATTAACATATTATAGCACCTCGATAGCTGCTCCCAATGTTTGCTAAAAGCCGATCGGGGGACGCAATCGAAGAAATTTACGAGAGCCGTGTCGCGACAAACGAATTTAAGTCGTAAATATCGTTTCTTACTTTTCTTCATCTCGGCCTACGGATAACGCAAAATGATAATTTTTCTATTGCAATGTCATAAAGAGTTGTTTTGTTTCTTTCCTAAGAGTTCGTATTGAAAATATAAATTCCTTTCGAGTAAAATATTTCATTCATAACAAAATTTGTTTTGTTGAATTCTTTAGTTTAACTTATGACTTATCGAGCATTTCGCTTTAAACTACGCAGCTCGTGCGATGACGGAAGTTAAGAGTTCTTCGTGAGAATACTTCCTCAATGAATCAGCTACCGTTCGTAGGAAGATCGAAAGCGTTAATGGAAGATCATGATGAAATCTAAATTGATTTACATGGCGGGAGAGGAGCGAAACTTGATTCGCAACATTTTCTTTCGGTCAGACGGAGGCGATCGCAGACTAATATTTTACAAGCTTCTCAAGACAGTTTTCAGAAACATTAAGTGTTTTTCTCCCCGCGATCCGTTCGTAAACTAAACCCAATACCGATGAAATATTAGACCACGATTCTTATAAATTTTATGATGTTTTCTCTAATTTCATTTTAATTCGCGTTGGAAGATGTCTCGTTATCGCCATCCCAAAAAGAAATGTTTATTCAAACGTTGTTTTCGCGCGTGAAATGTAAACGAATGAAGTGGTCGTCGTCCGTCGCCCGTTGAATAGAAAATTGCATCATCCCACACGAGAAGACTTGAAAAGCAGCCGCAAGTCGACTAACCCATATCGCAGAAGTAGAAAAGAGTAATCGAGGAAACCGAAAGTTGGAAACATTAAAGCAAGAAACGAAAGAAGGAATCGTAAATTGCCAATTATTAATTCAAAATTGAACCCGTGAATTTATCGATTTTTTATAAATTAAGATTGCTCGATTGAGAAATCATTTTCTTATTTTATTGCTAATGTGAAATGTTGAAGTCGAGGAAATCGTATGTGGCGTTTAGTGCCATTCGGAATTGATCGAGGGCAAGAAAAAAGGTTTTTGCTTAATGAAACTTGAACTATTTGGGAAGAGTCCAGAAGTGACGTCGAAAGGCGACTCTCGACATTTACTTCGCTCATCACGCCATGTGTATTTACTTTTTAGATGAAAACAACTTGAGTCGTCGTCTAAAAACAGTTTTGTGTCAACACCATCGTTGAATCTTTTGCCTACGCGATCTCGCTTAGAAACGCACAAAGTGTCACATTTGAAATCTTTATTGAAGTAAGCGAACTAAAATGTGCGAAAAAATTGCAAATTCACTTCCTAAATAGATTTCCTTCGCTCTTTGCGAAAGCAATCAAGCCCAGACAATAAATTAAAAAATATTTTTTGCCCGCCCACGTGTCGTCGAGTCTTGATGACATTCCACGGTGTGAAACGACTTGAGTGCTTTGCAAGAGCTAATTAATTATCGAAAGTCTGCTTGCATCGTCAGCTATCCTTGAAATCCATTAAACGCGACGTTTATGCACAAGTTGAGTTGTAAAATAAACTTCTTCATGCTCCGTTTTTATGTTAGAAGAGAAAATCGTGAGAAAAAAGTTTTATTTCTTCGGTCTCAGTTCTCCTCACTTATGAGTCGTTTACATTGAAATTATCTGGTAGGAACTTCATATGTTCACTTGCATTACTTATTGTCTCGTGTTTTATTTCTCAATTCCTGTCCTTCGGCTATTGTTCACTCTTTGTCACAAGGAAAATCATCAAAAACAAAATAATTAACTGACATGAGATGCTGCTTATGAATGTCGACCTTCATTAAAAACAACTTTGATGCATTTCGGTTTAAACGGTCGGAAAAACCTTCCCAAACTTTGCTAACTCATTTGAATGATAAAAGAAGAGGTCAACAGAGGAGAGTCTCGCTGTGGTCCGAGCAGACTTCAAATCTTTTGATTTATTTTAATTTTATTCCCTTCGCGCAAAATTATTTCAAGAAACTCATTGAGTTCTGAGAACTCTGCAAGTAATTAATTAAATTAAAACCTTTTTCGCGTCTACAGAACGTTTGTCGTTTGCTCGAAGACGCAATTAAGTCATTTTAAGCCAAGAGATTATCAAATCACGATTCACATCGTCCAGAAGTTCATTGAAGCTTGACAAGCTGTCATAATAGTTGAGACTTTTATCTTGAAATTCATCATCGCATTAGAGCAGCCAATTAATGGCATGGAAAGTGTTGACGGAAGAGAAAGTTTCAAGAACATGATCCAAATAGAAAAGCAGCTGCGAGTGCTCGATGGCTACTGACGTGATCAAGATTCATTTCACTTAAGATTCTGTTGACATTGCAAGAGAAGTCATTCGTTTGTCCATCGAAAAGTTCTCACAATGAGTTTGCTGGTAAACAAGTTGTCATGAATTGTTGTGTGACAAAACAGAGGCTTAAAGGCTTCTGACAACTGCTTTATCTCTTCCAGTTCTCCAATCTTCGTCTTTTCGTTCACTTAATTGAAAATATCATAATTATGCCAACAATAAACTGAAACCGGTGGTCTCAGAAATCTTTGAAAGGTCATTCTCATAAAGAATTTTATTTCTCTCTTCTCGTTTGCTTCAAAATTTATCAGCGACTTTTTGAAAAGGTCAAAACTTGCACGAGCCTTAAAACTTCCTAATGCCGCGAGATTTGATTTGAAAGCCATTATCGAGAATTAACGTTTTGGGATTAATTATTCAAGACAGTCGGTGCTCGTTTCGGAATCAGTGGCGTTCACAGAAGCGATGCAGACGACTGCCCGCAATTTGCAAGCAAAACAATGTCGAGATCAGCGAAAACTGATCCTTTTATTCGCTTAGCTTTGATTATCTGTTGTTATTTATGATTTGCGACGTCGAGTGATTTGCGGTTTCGTTACCAAAGCGAAGCTGAAGTGCAATTTATCATCTTTCGTTGAACAATGTGTCGCGGCTCGTTCACTTCTGAATGAACCCGAGGGACGGAATCTCGATTTGACCTCAACGACGGGCTTTCCGTCTCATTAAAATGACCGCAAGAGAAATTAAAAGCGATGGGTGAACAAACTTCAAAGACAACTCGTCTCATCATCTCGACATATACGACAAAGAAACGAGGATTTCTCGATAATGTGAAGCAACAGCGAGAAACAAACAAGATTGATCATAACACGTTGATTTCGCTTTCGTTTCATTTACAGTAGAGAGAGAAGCTCGAGGATCAAATGATTGTTGCTTTTCTTGCGAAACTCTCAACTGTGCAGTGAATAAAAAGAAATCTTTGTTGGGAATGCATCAATGGAATTAATGAAAAGTATTTTTCCCATTTATAGACAAAATAAAAATCTTCAACCTCTGTCAAGGTGATGACGAACTAGCGCAAACTAATGTTGATGCTTTAAGGCAAATGAATCACGATAACGAACAGAATGTGACCTTGACACAATGCAACTTGAATCAAGTATTCTCGAGCATGGAGAGAATTAATTATTGCACGGTATGGGCTCGACCGTTTGCTCATTTGAGAACTGAAGAAGCCAGTTAACCGTAAAGAATTAGCATTTAAATTAGAAATAAAGAGAAATATTTTTATGATCGAGCCTTGAGTCGGACCTGAGAATCGCGCTATGTGGGCGACCGAATGAACGCGAATTGGAATCGATTGAGCATTTCATTCGTTTATGAGTTTGCGGTTCTAGGAAAAGAAAAATTATTTGAGTCTGATTGCGATCTGGAAAGACTGAGCGAGCTTCAAACGTTTCCTAGTTCAGGTCAAGCAATTATTATTTACATTCGCTTGACGATATTTCTACTGCGCTTTGATTAGCTCCTTTGTTCGAAGTTATTCCTTCATTCAGAGCGATTCCCGTTACCAGTGTAACTCGTTTGACTTTTCACATTTCATTTCAATCTTATCACCTTGAGAACGGAATGATTCGCTTGTTCATTGATCAACTTTTCTGTCGTTTAAATTAATTACAAGTTGCTTCACTGCATTGAGGATTAAGCCAGCTAAGTTATTTGTTTTCACCAAGTTGAATGCTGAGCTTCCGATTGAATTCTACCGCAAGCTTAATTAATTCCTAAATCGTTAAGTATTTCATTGAATAGCAATTCGATTTTAAATTGTGTGAGCATCAGCTCGATATGGTTGGAAACTATTTGTGTCTCCAAACTTGAAGTCCTACTTAATTTATTGTTGGTTTGTTTGTTCAATGAAGTTTCCTCAATCGAAACTTGATAGTCGATCATCCTGATTGTGATTTCCTGGAGGTGCCGGCTTAGTAATTTTATTGTTAGTCTGCTGCACAAACAATTGAAATGTCAAGCATTGAATTCGAGATTTAATAAAGCAATTCGAACGATTAATTCATCAAGGATTTCTCCTCACGTTCAACTATCAATTAAACATTAAAATCTATTGATTTGTCAAAGAGAGATGACAATCGCATTCAATCAATTCACGACTTTCAATTATCAAATTATCTTGATGAGTGAGACTCTCAAGATATTTTTCTTCTCACTCAAGTTGCTTATTTATTTTTCGTTCGAGTGTCTCTCTAAGCAGGTTTCATCAGTTTCTTTGTGTTTAGAAACGTCAAGAGTTCAAAAAACCGCCGAAATGTCGCAATTTCATCTTCGATGATAAAGCCTGTCTAGTGTTTTGCAAACAATCGACTTTAAACATTCAGATCGAATAATGAAAAGTTAAATATTGACGCGACAATTAGTCACTTGAAGAATATTTGTTGTCGCTTTTATGCGTGACATTAGGCAACATTGTGGTCATGCTTATCTTGGTGTTCTTGAAAATACTTTGTCAAGACCTGCGGGGAGTTTCCTTCTTGGGCGATAAACGCTTTTTAATTTATAGCAATCGTTCCACAAATTACGAGTTAGCCTTTGTTTCAATCTCACTTTCCTACTAAGTACGCACTATTCAGGGTTTCATTTGTTTTACGATCTCTTTGTGATGATTGCTCAATCTCCCACTTGACCTTCAACCCACTTCATCCAGCTCGGACCAATCTCATATCGTAAATCTTAATTTTTCTTCCACCTTGTGCTGCTTCGCGGATCTTGAGCTTAGAGAGTTCAATAAGTTGACGTCACTTGTGTTTTCGCTTTCGAAATATTTTTCAAGATTCTTGCGTGGATATTTTCTGAATTGGCTTCTCAAAGGAAAGAGAGAGAATAAACACTCATCAGCAGCACAACTCACGACTTGGCTTCTATATTCGTAAACTTTTTTTTCTTTCTCGACGTGACGAACGCAACTCTCATTGAACAGAAGAAGTTAATAAACCCGAAAAAAAAGAGTTCACGAGATGTTTGCGCCACTCAGAGAATTTACAATCAAGAAGATGAAAATTTTGCGACAACTCACCCTCGCCAAATAAGGCGAAACGGCTCAGCAAATATCCTTGATGATGATGGTTGTCCCTCGGTGTCTCTCACGTTGAGTCGTTTCTTCGTATATTTTTTTTATCGCACAGAATTTCTTATTTGGACTTTTTATGACTTTAGCAAACCAAAACTAGACACTCGATTATGATCGAATTGACATCTGATTTGTATTTCTCTCGGCCTGAGTGTTTCTTATTCTCGTTTCAAGTCAACACCTACGACACTGTTTCGTATTTTCGATTAAATATAAAGAACGATTATAAAATATTTCTTTCGGGCTTTGAGCACAAAACAAGCTTCAAGAGATTTTCGAGTACAACACAAAGGTTCTTGATTCATTCTTTCAACAGAAGAATGGAGGAGCCCCGGCATCAAAACTGATTAAATTCAATTTTCAATTCCCGGTTTCGTGTAATTATTTGATTTTATTGAGTGCCACCGATTAAGTTTTTTCCTCCTCGTGCGATTGGATAATTACACGATTAGTTAGATACGAGGCGCTGCTACACTTCTCGTGTTCGCTAGCTGAAACATTTAAGCTTTTTGCTGTTGAGGTTCGCAACATAAAGCGACAGTCTCAACTCATTTAGCAAATTAATCAATCATGAGAAGGAGTTAGACAGACGCCGGAGGTTTCGTTTTAAACGAAACATTTAGTTGGAATTTCGCGAAAGGAATTTGACGCATTTCGAGATCGCAACCGAGGAAATTCCAATCTTTTATCTTCAATGTAATCCTCAATGTTGTTGAGAAGACTTATGCAATGTTCGCTAATGAATGGTTTCGATGATTGTTTGCACACGTTTTCACATTTATTATCGACTCGTAAAGCAAGTGAGCGATGATTGCCGAGATCTTTGTGCGATTCAAATAATTTGAGTGATGCTATGCGACGAGATATGTGGGCCGACTTTGTTTGTCAGACGTCGCTTTATTTATCATTCCACAAACATTGAGTTGTTGAATGGAGGAACATAAATTGGGTTTTTTATTATTGAAATTTGATTTGATTCCAATCCACGGATGGTTAATGGTGGCCCAAGCAAGTTGTGTAAGAGCGAATGGAGATGTGAATGGAATGTCAAGTCGAGAGCTTTAACACGCATAAGCGACCGATTTAAAATTGGATCATTAATTATCAACGAAAATAAGGAGACAAGCGATTTCCATGTGTGGATCGACAGTCGCACGTCAGTCGTAACTCGAGCACTTTCGCCTTCAATCACAGTTTAATATTTCACGAAACTGAAGAATCGCTCCCGGCTCGATTCAATCAACTTGTTAAGAGACGTAATTGACTCTGTGAATTGGGAAAGTGATCGACTTAACTTCTTCTTTTTTGGACTTGCTGTCGTGTTTTGTCGGCGACGAATAAAAATATTTGGCGCTTTAGAAACTTTGTAATTAAATTAAAATTACTCAGTCGAATCGTTTGTCTGTCGATTGCTCAGTGCGTGGTCCCGAGAATTCAATTTATCGTATGTTTGACTAAACAATTACGCCCAGCGGCATACAAACTTCCAATTATCAAATTCGTTACTCCGTTAGCAAATTAATTGATTATCTATCACGTCTCCGGCGTTGACTCTCAACCACCTGAGCTCTCACTCGATAACTAAGCGAGTGCTCGACAATGTCAAACGCGAGGAAATGAAAAATGTGTGTTAGTGATTCAATTTCCTTGTTGCGATAATCGCCTCAATACATTTGAAGCCGCCGTGGAAAACCGCGAGATTAATAGCAGTTGCATTTGAAATGAATTGTGGTGAACGCAATTTGCTGGACGCTCAGGTGGTTTCTCCCTTGACACATTTCAGCTTTCGCCTCATCATTGACATGCAGCAAATTGCATTCATTCGAATGCCGCTCATAACTCTTTGCACTTTCTGCAGCTTTGCGTGAAAATCAACGGCGATTCGCGTTCATTTAGTCAGCGTGATGACGCAATTAGCTTCAATCTTTTTTTTTCGCAATTGCACATCGTCATTACGTGTGCATTTGTGAGATACAAATCTCATCGAGGTAGCGGAAAATGTAGAGTCGCGCTTTTGATGCCACTGCCAATTTGCATATTAATCGATTTTGAGCTCTCAGTTTTGTCAGTTTTACCGCGACATCAAAGGCAATTTCACCACAACGACTGATGATGAATTGAGTCAAGTTTGCGGTAAATTTTCGGTTATTTCAAGAAGCTCTCGAGGTTTGATTCATTCTCGAAGCCATCAGTTTTAATTATTATGTCAAGCCGATCAAGTATTTGCAACAGCAACAAGCAAGAGACAAAGGTAATAAACACTCGAGTCATGCCGTAGATGGTCGCGATTATAAAACATTAGCCAAACACTGTGGACGTCTCTGCATTTACATTTTATGACGACGATTTTAACAATGACTATGATTTCATGCTGCAAATCAGCGATGTCGAAAGAAATGTCTTCGTTTGGGCCGGAATTTTAATTGCATGTAAACGTGATGATCACGCGGACTTGATCATCATGTCGCTCTTTTGTTAAGCGCCGTCGTTAAATCCGCGTCTTTAGTTTGCCATTTCTCATGCAGTTCTGCTTCATTAAATTGTTTCGATTTGAAAAATATTTTCGGCGAAGAAGATCGATCGTCAAAATGAAAGGAGACGATCAATCAGAAAAGTTGAACAAGCCCTTAGAAGCGCATTCGGCGGAGCGAGAACAAACGTGATTGTTAACAACTTAATTATAATTCTGTGCTCTTCCCGGGAATTCATCGGATCGCAGATTGGATGGATTCTTAAACTGCTCATTTATTGATTCTTAAGAAAAGAGTTTAATGAGAATTCTGCGCCGGTGTTTATCATTAGCAAACGTTCAACAAGTTTTGCTCTTGAAAAAAAAAAGCTTTTAACGAGGATCATCGTCAAATATTTACTTCAACTATCAGCGATTTAGATCTCGAGGCGCTTAGCGTAAGGAGAAATGAAAGTTATAATTAAGTTACTCGAGAAAGGATGTTTAAAGAACCAGGTCGATTATTAAAGTAACAGCTTCGACCTCATAAAATCATCAGACTCGAATTAAGTGAAATGTCTCAATCAAGACATCATCAAAAAAGTTCCTTGCGCGATTAATGAGTTTCTCTCTGAGAAATAATTTTTTTCGCTCCGGTCATTTGCGAAATTGAAAAAATCGAAAACATAAAAAATTCGTTTTGATTAAGCAAAAAGAACTTCATCATAATTGACGCGCGAGCGACGTTAAAGTGTGAAACAATGAACATTAATATCGCGTAATCATCATCGTTGGCTAATTAATGGATCGTCTGCGCAATTATTTGATTTTACTCGATGATCAAAGATCGGGAAATTTGTCTAAATCGTTTGACCTCTGCCGCCCAAAATCTTTTCTGACGGAATTGAATATTTCTAAACGATTCCCTTCGTTAAGCACTCAAATACCGAAATGTATGATTCAGTTCTGAATAAACATGGACTTCACGCCAGAAATTCACGACTTTGCTTGCTCCAAGACAAGCGATGACATAATTGCTTGGTGACTCCGAGTTTACCGACCACCAACAAAAATGTGCGAGCCCGAAATTCACTCGAACACAAAAAAAAAGTTTCAAGAGCGCAAAATGGTAAAAAGTTGTGGGTGGCGCGCAGTTTTATTTTATTTGTTGTTTCGGTTTCTCTTCTGTCTTTTTGGACTGATTCAGTTGGTTCCTGATTTATATTCAGATGCTTAATACGCTGCGCCACCAAAACGGAAAACAACTGTCGTCCTCAATTTCTTTATTAAACTTTAATCGGTCGCGGTCATCCTTCGAGCTTTCATTGATGATTTCACAGTTGTGCTCTTAGTGAGAAGCAAATAAATGTGGGAAAGATGATCGAGACGGAGAGTTGAGAGGCTCTAAAGACGCTGAGGCGATCTCACTCAAGCACAGCGACCTTACCAGGAGAATTGATTATAAAAACAGACTTTCCATAAAAGGCAGCAAAAATCAGCAAACCAGAATTTTACTTTTTTCACATTAATTAATCGTTGACTCGATTGTCTCTTGAAGCTTATTTCAAACTGAACACCGATCGCGATTCTCTTTTCATAATTCGACTCAGCGATCATTAATAATTTGTCGCCAATTCTATTGTGCACTTCTGAGATTTTCTTTTCAGACAAGAAATAAATTCCACTTGCTACCGCGACTCGTAATCACACAATCAGGTGCGATGCTAATAACTCGCGATCAGGTTTCAAATCACAAAAGAAAAAGAAAGAAAATCAAAACAAACCAAAGCAAAAGAAATGAAAAACTGTTAATAATTTGTTTTTATATCCGCACGATACAACATTCAATCCACGACTGGACCATTTTTTCACATCGCGAAACCTGCAAAACAGTCAAACGACGGAGATGAAAAAAAAAAGTTGTATATGAACTTCGCCTGGCTTGTGAACAACACACATCGAGAGGAAAGAGACACGACGAGAAAAACGTAAATAAACAAGCTCCGAAGCTCAGAGCTCTATCCATATTTCGATTACAGTAGAATATCCCAACTCGTCGTTTGGGAGAGGAGAGAAGGCAAATCTCCAACAATAAAACAGCTGCGGACCTGTGTCGATTAAAAATCGAAATGAGAAGTTAAGTTACTACTAATAAACGTCAATCGATGTTTTTTTTCCTTCTCCGCGACGATCGACAAAGACGACGACGACATGTGGGTGCTGTTCGCTTTTGATTTTGGTTTTCAAACAAACACTTGAAAGTCATTGAGCTAGGATTTTGTCTGCGTTGCTTTTCGGCTTAGCGGAGATCACCTTCTTCTTTTTGAGTAGGAAACATTCTTGAGATGTCATCTAATTCCGACAATCTCTGTGAATGATTAGCCCTTCATTGTAGTTGAGATAGAGAGAGAGATAATTGCCAACTCAACTTATTTATGACATCACAACAAAACATTTTCATTCATGATTCGGTTAGTTGATTTTTGTGGCAGCAATTTGAAAGCAAAATTGCAATTGAGTTTTTAAATTGAGAATAATTTCATCGACGGGGCGATTTGCATTCACATTTCGATCTGTCTAATTATTATGATTGGTTTTCAATTAAGTTTGCCTTTTAAGACAACGATCCAGTTAAAGAATGTCGGTTGAGGGCAGACTCTCGAGTCGAATTTTATGCATCGTTATGACGTTTCATTAATTACCAATCATTTGCAGTGCAATCGACGATGCGATAACACATGTTGTCCAATCATGAAAGTTGAAGCTTAAAAGGAAAGAAAAAAAAACTTTGTCGAAAGCCAATAAAAAAAATGTTTTATTGCTCAATTATGTCGACGCTGAGCATTCAACCGAGTTGAGTTTGCTTTCGGCAAGGACTCTCGCTGTTGCAGTTTCTTTACGTCAACCACGACTTGATAGACGGACAGCGAAGCATGTAACATGCTTCATCAAAAAATCGTTAAGTATTTTTACGTGTCGCCTAAGTTTAAATCGTTTGAATGAATTTGAGATGGAAGCAAAACCTAAATGGGCACGAGTCTCGAGTCGTTTCGTGTACCAACCTCGAGTATTTCGAGTGAATATGTTACGATAAAGTTTTTGGATGTATCAACTTGTTAAGCGGAGAGAGAAAAAGTTCGACCGATGAAGGTGCATTCACGATGCTGAAGCGGAAAACAAACGAAATCAATGTTGGATTAAAGCGCAATATTGAATATTGTACGGGTTTGTTGATACGGGAGCTACATTGAACGATGGAAAACGATGAAGAAGTAAATTGATAGTCTCGTGAACCCGAATCGGCCAATCCCTTGTTTGCAGTCTATCAGTGCTCGTTTCTCTTTTTTTTTCGTTGCAGTTTTTCATTGATTAGAAGCCAGCAGAAAAAATGTCTAACGGTATAGCTTGGGCAGAGTTTTCTTCCTCCTTCATTAATTATAATTAATTGGACTTTTCTGAAGGCGAAATTTTGCGCCGAGAATCGATGAACTCGATCAGAACGATCGATTCAAGTGAAAAGAAGTTATTTAAAACGGCTGCAGGTAAAACGAAGTAAAAAGCTTTTATTTCAAGCTAGCTCTGAAGCTTTGAGCTAAGACTCGATCGTTGTGGTGAGTTTTATTGAGAGCTTTGAAAAATTAGCTTTCTCGTTTTTATTTAAAGCTCAGATTTTTTATTGAACTTTTAATAATATACAATCATTGAAAAGTTTGTCGAAAACTGGGAAAGAAAGCTTTGAAGAAAGATGATAAATCTACTTTTTCGTACTTTTCACGATTGTTCGTTTTAGGAGCATCTCCATACATTCCTGGACTGTGCCATTGGCGAGCTGGTTCTTCGCACATTCGTTCTGGTCTTACTTTAACGTTAGCAATAAAGACAACGACAAATAATGTAAAACATATTAACATTTCTTCACTTTCTTAACTCTTGAAAGTTTCTAAAAGGGAATTCCAGTTATTCTTTACATTCTTTGAAACTGGTTTGTGATTGAGTGTCGTTTGTCGTCTTCAAAAGTGATTAACTTGATTGATTTCCAAAATATTTTTGCAAATTGCATTGAGAAGTTTGACCAGTTAAATTTACAGTTAAACATTCAAACAACAAAGATAAAAGCTTTCTGTGAATAAATTTTTATTAAATCGCGATGAGCTTTCATTATTATTCTAAATAAATTAAACATCGAAATAGTTTTTTAATGATAATTCTTTTTATTCTGTTTTTACAAATTCATCTTTTCTTGTTGATGTTTAGTTTCCATTACTAAATCAATAAAAAGATCTTAAATTCCGCACAATCTTGCGAATATATTTACGACTTGTTAAATCAAATATTTGTGCGGCTCAATTCAAAGCTTTCAAGTGTTTTGTCTCATGACGAAATTATTTTTTTCCATAGTATACTCTGAAAATTAATTCAAATATTTATGAAAATGTTTATTGATTTAGAAATAAATATTTACCCGCCAAATCCAACTGGGAATTGTCCGTAGCCTCCTCGTCCATATCCGCCGTAACCTGAACAAATTAGTTTACACTTGCGATCTTTAGATTAGCATCAGAAGTATTTTCTCACCGTATCGCTCATCGGAATCTCCTCGACCGTAACCACCGTAACCCCCGTAACGTTCTTCCGAACTACTGCCTCCTCCAAACCATTCTCGTGATGGTCTTGCAGACACAGCAGCAATTAGAACAATTAAGAAAATGGATAAGAACTTCCACATTTCGATTTCTTTTGTCTCTTTGATTGGAACTTGTTGTCTTCTTGAATACTTGTCAACGAATGAATAATTTTTCGACGATTCGCACGAGGAAATATGTTTATAATGTGTTAAAACTCGAACCGGTTGATGATTCGTTGTTTATGTTTCTCTGAGAATAACTCACAACAAATTTTTGAAGTGAAACGGAAAATCTTCCATTGAACTGGGGAACTTGGGTATTTCCAATGACAAAAATGCGTTCTAATTTAATTAACGTGTTTCACAACCAAGTGTAAAATTACTTTATTTACATTACCCTCACGATTCGCAAGGGGAAATAAATATAAAAATAGAATTATTGCAAAGTTTTATATTAAGATTTATGTTAACTAGCCAAGAATAACTCCAAATCCTGGTCCTCCTCCAAAGCCTCCTGAGATAAGGATCAAACTATGAACTAGTCTCAAAATTATTTATTTCAATTTCTTACCGTAACCTCCATAACCGCCATAGCCTGAAATAGAAAAATTAAATTAGTCATTTGGTCTTTTAAATTTGTAATATTTAAATCTTACCTCCATAGCCGCCATAACCGTAATGTGGACGATGATACCCTACAAAGTCACAAAAAAATTCGTTTAAATTTTCACTTTTCAATCATTATTTGCAGAAATAGTTTTTTTTTTAATTGAAACTAAATCATACAACGTCTAAACTTGCCTCCATATCCTCCGTAGCCCCCATAGCCTCCTACAAAAAAAAATAGGGAAAATGTTATTTATTTTATTAAAGTTAAACAAATTACCGTAGCCACGTCCATAATAACCTCGTCCATATCCGCCGCCGTACCCTCCGTACCCTCCATAACCCCAAGTTGGAGTGCCACTGACTTTAACAACGGCAATTAACACCACGCACAATAGCGCAAAGAAAAATATTCTTGACATGATAAAGCAATTCGAAACAAACTCGATTGAACGTTTACGCAAACTAAGCCAATTTCTCCGTCAACAGGTTCTTAAATACTCTGAAAGCGTTATTCCCCTTAATTAGCATCTCTTCGACAAATGCTCGTCTCATTTACATGACGAAGTCATTACGCTGCGCAGTTGAAAGCAATCTTTATCATCAATAAACTTAAGAAGTTAATTCCTCTGACAACTTTACTTGAAGGATTTGATTAAGGACTTCAAGGAACATTTCCAGACAATGATTAATTTCATTTGATTTATTACCAAACTGTTAAGGATCTTGATATCGATTTGATGTCGTTTGCGAGTAACGAGACATAAAAGGGTTTAGGGGTCTGCTTTTAAATTGAACTGTTTCACTATCACTAAGCAACCGTCGGCTTTAAAAAGTATTTTTGTTTGGAAAAGCAAACATCGGAGAGTTCAATCAAGTAAAACAAAGTTCGATTTGCGGCTTGTTTGGATCAATTTCTGATCGAAATTCCTTGTAATTTATCGTGTGTGAGGGTCGCGAAAGCAGTAAATCGAAAATCGTTTCAGAATGGACGAGGAATTGGAGCCAACAACATTAAAGGAGAGCGAAAAAACAAAAGTTCCTTTGATGAAGCGAATCGTTGAGAACGCGATTTTAGGCGAGAAGCGGTCAAACTTCATTCAAGACTTTCTCAAGCGTAAGGATGAGATGCCAAAGCTGGTCACGGAAGTTTACGACGACGATAAATTAGGAATAGAAAAGCAATTGGAAACAAGTGACAAAGTGTTATCAGAGTTAGTGCAGAATGGAAATGATTTGATTTCCAATATTCGACTCGCCAACGATCGTCGTGAAGTGCAAAGAAGAATCAAAGAAGCAGAACTGCGTGACGTTCTGCTCAATGATCTCCAACATGAATCTCAAGCGTCAGCTGCGAAGTTTGAGGAGATTTCTAGCAAATGGGCTAGCATTGAAGGCTTAGTCGATCCAATGGAAATTTACGAGAATCTCGATCAACAAAAGACAAGAATTAATGAGTTGATGGCACAAAAGCTAACGATTATCGATGAATGCCGCGATGAGCTTAACTCAGCCGACACACGATACATTAAAGACCTCGACAAACATAACAACGACATCAGTTGCTTGGTAGAGCGAATCGATAAACAGATCGACGTCATGAAGCGCACGTATCGTGAGCACTTAGAGATTCTCGAGAAGACGATCGAAGATGAGCGGAAAATTTTGCAAATCATCACAACAAAGAAGTGGGAATCGATGTATGAGAAACGCGCTGTCAATGAAGAGACGAGAATGAGACGCGAGGCTGAAAAAGCAGAGTTCTATGGAAATGAGATTAAAAGAATTCAATTGGAGCATGAAGAATTGATCAGAGCAACTAAGATTCGTTTAGAGAACGACAACCAAGCACTCGAGATTGAAGTGCAGAAGCTTAAACGAAATATTATGTTAAACTCTGAGAAATTGGATTACAACTTCCAAGTGTTGAAGAAGCGTGAAGATGAGAACGTTATGGTGAGAAACCAACAAAAACGACGATTATCAAAGCTCGCCGACACGATCGTTTCATTGAAACGGAAGTTGAAGGAAGCAAAGTCAACTTGCATCATTGAAACGAAGAAATTCACTGCCGACATTATGAAGCTTCATGGAAAGATTTTAGATTTGGAGAGGAAAAGCGATTTGTTTGCTGAACAGAACAACAAGAAATATTTGACTGTTTGGGATATTAACTTTGAAGAGTGCGAAAAGTCACTTGAACAAGTCTTGAAGATCGATAAAATGTTGTGGGAGCAGCAATTAGGATTGGAATGGGAAAATCCAAATACAAACATCGTCAGACGAGAAGATTTGGATTCGTTTAAAGCAGCGCAACTGAAAATTAATGGTGTGAAGGATGAAGTCACGTCGGAAGATTCAAAGGCTCTTGTTCGAGTCACAGCCGAGCAGTCGATGAAGACTCGTGATCAAGAGTTAATGGAACAGAAGTTGATGAGAATAATTTTCCGAGCAATTGCTGACAACTCAGGATTTTTGATTGAAAGCAAATTAAAACATTTGTTGCTGCCTTACACTCGAACTGAGCGAACTCTAGTCAACCTAGATGCAGTTTTCAGTGCTCTCGGTATTCAACAGTCCGAAGAGATCGATTACATCAAAACTTATTTCGTTCCTTTCGCAAAATGCAAGAAGTGCAACAAGAATCCGTTCGCCGAAGGTTATCCGGATGAAATTCCGATTGAATGTCTCGGCGAAGATCACGACTTGCAATTAACTACATTGGATGTCTACAAAGCTTTAGTTGAGTTCACGAAAGATCATTCAACTTCAATGGACAAAACGATGTAAGATTTGATTTGATTTTTAATTACTTCTATTAAATTTCTTTATCTCAGGCCAAAGGGGAACACAATGTCTAAAATGAGCAAGTCGAAAGACACGATAACTCGACTAATGGATCCGAAGGACGTCGAGAAATGCTTCAACTCATTCAACTTTCCGCCAGAACGTGAAAAGTTGTGGAATGTCCTTGACGACGGTCTCCAACGTTACTTAAAAGTTCTTCGCGAGCGAGAAGCTCTCGACAACGAGTGCGACTTTCTTCGTAAGCAGAACCAAGAGTTGACTCATCTCTTGCAAAAATTTGTTCCTGAATCCTTCAACTGAAATAAATTTCCTGAAAATGTCAACGAATTGAAACACAGTCGAGTACCTGATTCAATTCATCTTTTATTGAACGTCTTTTCGTCATCTTTTCAAATTTCATTATAAATCGTAAAAATATCTGTAAAAGAAATAAAAGTAATTGAGTTAAAAGAAATTACAAATCGGAATCTTAAAACTAATTTAATGAATAATAAATGTTCGTCGTTTTCCGGCAGTCTCAGTGTCACCGACAACTAAAGATTCTCTTACTGTCTAGTCATTTAAATCATAAGATTCATAAAGATTTCATTTTCAATGTGAATATCACAAAAATCGTTAAGTAAATTGTCCGCATTCGGAGTCTCAAACTCGCAGTGGATATCTAAGTAAGAAATAAGTTTAAGTTATGAAGAAGCTCAGCGCTAAAACGGCAGAGCGGTAATCGTTAAGTTTAATAAATTTGCACTTTTCTCGTAAAACTTAAAGTTTAATAAATTGCTAAAGAATGTTTGGATGGAATGTCTTGTTAATAAATTTATCGTCTCGCGTTCGTCTGGAATCGCGACAAATAAAATTCACAATCGGCACAGTAAAGCGCATTTCCCACCGTGTGCTTCTTTCGGCATAAGTTGCATTGCGTTGCCTTTGCTGACGCTTTGATAATCGATGTATTGTTAAATGTTGAGATCGACACTTTCGTCGGAATCACTTGAGTTTGTTGGTTATTGTTCGAGTCTGTATTGTTCGGCGATGTCGCTGGCGATGGATGATTCGCTGCTTCAGGTCCACCTTTCGTTCCCGGCTCAAAACTTACCTTCTTCTGAGAAGCTTTCATTTGTGGTTGACTGAGATAAGCTTGGTTGGCATGAATCATAGGATTCATCGGAGGCTCGAAGGGCGACATACTTTGCGGAATTTCTTGTCCAGGATATGGAACACGTTGATAAGCTGATTGAGGATGGAAACCAAGAGGCTCAGGCGATTGCATCATCATCTGTGGTTGCTTCTGGTACATGTTCTGTTGATTTTGGAACATTCGATTGGCATTCATCATGTAGTTCATGTGCTGCTGATTTTGTGGGGACTGACCAAGTGGATTCTGAGGATATTGAATAGGAATTGGTTGGTTGTTGGTAGGATAAGGATAACCGGCTGCATTGTTGCGAACAACAGCGCTATTCTGTGGCAGTTGCATGTATTGCGAAGCATTTCCCATCGAGGGCGGTGAAGACTGCAACGGAATGCCTAAACTTGATAATCCAGATCCTTGATTACCAACATAGTCAAATTGCTGCTGCATCGAGGGACCCGAGTGATGGAACTGATTCATCTTCATATGTTGGCCTCCAGGACCAACAGGAGAGAGTTGCTCGGCTTGCTTCTTCTGCATCATCATCATCATTTCTTGATATTGATCGGATCGCGGCAGGGATTGGGATTGTTGTGATTGGAAGATTTGTTGTTGCTGGTTCGTTGCCGTTGGTGGAACGTGTTGATAAATGTTTGATGGTTTCTGAACTGATTCAAGAGTTTGATAACCAAAGTCAACTTGTTGTTCCATCTTTTGTTGATTGAAGTTATAAGGCAAACCGTTCATTTGATGATAGGCTTGAGTTTGTGGTGACATGTATTGCGGTTGATTATTTGGAGTTGGAGATGATTCGTGAGGTGCTTGCAATGGAATTTGTTTTGTCATAACAACTGAAGACTTTGGAGTGTCGACTTGGTCCTTTGACTCTTCTTCGCTGTTGTTTCCATTATTGATGCTCTTGAGAACTCTTTCGAGGATTGGATTCGGAACGAATGTGTCATCCTCTTCATCGTTGGCAGTTGCAACAAGAATCACTTGATCACAGAATGAAACGCTCTTCTTCTTCGTTCTCTTACCGACGTTTGCAAGAGTGTTGTGCATGACTTGATTAAGCATTTCGACTTCTCTCAACTCTTCTTGAAGTTGACTTTGAGGGACTTCGAATTTAATTTGGTTCTTCTTCTTATCAACAATCGCATATTCAACTTCTTCGCCATTATCCATTCGCTTGATTGTATGGGGAGTTGTTGAGACGATCGGTGTCAACAATCCATTCATTCCAGTTCGAACATTTACAACTTTTGAGCCAGTTGCTGGTGGTGACTTCGTCTGTTCGAAGCGCGATGCAAGATCCTTAACATTCGAAGTGTCGCCAGATTTTGGTTCAGTTTGAATCTTTTTCAATGCAAGTTGTTTCATTTGAAGTTCCTTCAACCAATTCTCAGAAGTATAAGCTGAATCAGGTTTCTTGTCGACCATTTCTTTAGCTTTCAGCGCTTCCTGACGAAGCTGGAGATGCGCAAGGATGCTTGTGCAACCTTGAACTGTATCCAAAGAGTCAGTTCGCTTAATTTGAAGGTTTTGAATTTCGTTAAGTTGTTCATTCAAAGGCTCGAGATCGATTGAAGGCGGCGGCGGAGGGAAATCTTCTGATGCTTGTCTTGAGTGACAAGTTGTTGAAGGAGGACTTGGATAAGGTGGCAGCTCCATTTGCGATCCAAATCTTGCTGATGGTATAACATGATCGACTTCATCAACGGCATCGTTTCTCGATGTTTGATGCAGGAACTTTGGTGGATAACTTGAAGGAGGTGGCATTACATCGCCTGGCTTTAGTGGACTTTGTTCTTGATGAACTTGAGCGCAAGTGATGATCGTTTGGCAAGAATCTTCACTCATCGAAGTGTTTGAACTGACATTAGAGATTAACGACAAATTTGCTTCATGGAAAGGTTTGATTGGTTCATGTTGGACGTAGAAAGCATTGTGCATGCTCTTCTGCTGAAGATGATGCTCTTCAACGAGTTCTCTCGTCAGCGCTGAAGTTTTTCTCAAAGGCGGCGGCGGGGGAACTTTCGCTACAACTAATTGACGACCACTTCCATGGAAGCTTTTGCGCATCAATTTACTTCTCTCGAGACTTGGGTTAACGTTCGATACTTGATACTCAAGATGGCCTTCCGAAAGATATCCGCTGTTTGACGATGTGTCCATTTTTGGAGCGACGCCTACGGAGCTGTCATCAAGAGCCTTTTGTTGTTCGCTTGAGTCTTTATTTTGTGCATCGGCTGCGCCTTCAGTAAGATCGGGCATCGAACGATTCTTGCGACGAATTAAACCGCCCATCAGAAGCTTTCGACGGATCTTGTGCTGCTTCTTTCCAGCTTTGTTCTCCTTATCTTTCTTATCGTCCTTTTCTTCTTTGTGTTTCTTTAAAGTGTCCTTAGCATTTGTCAGCGCTTGAGGTTCAAAATCTTTGCTTGCCTTGTTGCGATCCTCACTTCTCGAACGTTTGTCTTTCGATTCTTTAGAACGACCGAAGATGCTTCGACTTTCACGTTCAACTTTCTTCGTCTCGATTGGTTCAATCGCAACAATCTGATCGTCTTGATCGCAAAGCTTCAGAGAAACTTTCTTCTTCGGGAGCGTGGCGTAAATTTCGATATTTTTCGATGACACTTCTTGCAACATTTCTTTGCTGTTCTGTCGCTGCATGGTTTTGTCTTTGCTGTTCTGACGACCATGACGTGGACCGTTAAGTGAGTTTGTGTTCGATTGGTTGCCAGCAAACTCTGATCCCTTATCCAATATTCGTCGGTACAAGCTTCTCGCTCTCATCACACAAGTATTATGCTTCATTCTTGCGAATGTCATTGTGTGCGGGTTGCTGTAAGGAGCGTTCATCGCTGCACGAGCTTTGCCAGCTGCTGCATTGCAAAGCACAAGTGCAGTTTCGAAATCGTGAGCATCTTCAACAAGCTTCGATTTCTCAAGCAATTGATCAGCTTCATGGCAAAGTTTTTCGCAATCTCCTAACAAGATGATCTGCGATTCAGGAATCTTTGCAAGATGCATCAATGTCTGTTTAGGTGGATACGAGTCTGTTGACGACAGTGAATATGAATCATATCCAGGATCGCAGAACTGTCCGTTCCTTGTTGGACTTGGTGGCACTGAACTGTTGCGTTTGTTCATCAAGAACAAATAAGGATTATCCAATGTGGTTGATGACGAAGAGCTGGCACTGTTTCGATCTCCGCTCCAATTTCCAGAATCTCGTCTTCTTGGTTGATTGAGATGATCGGGAATGGAAAGTCCATCAGAATTCAATGGACTTGACGAGACAGAAGTTGATTCAGCACTGAGACTTCTGCCGAGTTGTTGCTTCTTCGCCATTTGTGCTTCAAGCTGACTTCGACTAATGTATTCCTTCTCCTCGCTACTGCTCGAGCTGTTGCCTGAGCTAGTGAGATTGTTCGGGTTGTTATAGAAAATCTTTTCTTGAATCACATTCAAGTTTTGATATTGAGCATTCATGACGTTCTCAACAGTTCGTCGACTTATGTAAACATCTGTTTCATCATTGCTGGTTCCGAAGATCTTGCTTTGAATGACACTGAGATTCTGATACTCGCTAACACCTCGGTTTGGTGTTGGAGTAATGGCACGACGTGTGAGACCAATCGGAGTTTTCTCGGGACTTGGAGTGATTGCTCGTCGATTTGGCGGTGAGATGGTGTTGACCGAAGCATCAGATTGGTATCCATTCTGAGCAGGCGTTGCTTGAGTTTGCGGAAGAGCATACAGAAGGAGAAGGGGTTGGTAGCGACCACGACTGCATTTATCGACAACGGCTTCGAAGTTGGGGCCAACCTTAAATTGGAAAATAATTAATATCAAAAGAAAAAAAATTAATTGCAAAGCTCAACTGACCTCTTGTACATTGGCATCATCAAAATACACCCAAACCTTGAGCTTGGTATGGAAGAAGAACGTTGTGTAATGCTTTCCGTAATACGAAACGACTCCGACGAGCTCATGTGAGTTTGCGTGTGCCCATCGAGTGTCCGACACTTGATGAAACACATCACCGAGTCGCAGTGAAGTTCCCACCGCCTTCAGCACTGAGTGCACTTGTTCAGCTGCTGGTCTTTCTGAATCCCACACGATGCCAATAGAAACAACGTCGGGCTTATTCAAAAGTGCTCGACAGATTCCAATTTTAGCTCCGCAGGCATTCTGTGAACATGCGAAGAGGTAAAAAATTAAAAAATAATTCACTTTATTAGTTGATGCAATTAAATAACATTTGCATTCATTATCCTTACTTGGCACTCTCGGATATTTCGAGTTAAATGCCGTGAAGTCAAGCATTTGCATGAGAATTTACAAGCGACGAAATTTAACGATCGATTCTCGCAACAAAAACGATTCAAGGCGATCAACAATTACATTTTTTCTACTCGCTAACTAAGTAAGCAGCGTTGATCATAAATTTAAAATTATAAGATTTGACTCCTCTTAAGCTTGCTTTCAATTATGCTCGCTTATTGCGCTGATGCTTGGAGTGCTTTAACTGGAAACCGAGCCGAGCTCTTCGAGAGTCTGAAGGCTTCACGAATCAGGAAAAAATATTTTGTTTTGTTCGGTTCCCTCGGCATTTTATTGCAAATGAACTTTTGATTATTCTTCTTCACTGGTAAATGTCAAATGAAGATGCAAGCCATGTAAGTTATGATCATCTTCATCGCACGTTGTAAATTCCCACACGACAAAGCTTTCACTTTTACGAGTATGTCAGTTGATTAAAGAATTGCACAAGCTTTGATTTGATTATTAGATCGAATACAAACTTCTGCGGTTAATTGCAAAAATTAAGATCGAAAAATGTGGTTTATTGCTCAAGTAGTAAGCACACTTTATAAAATCAAATTTAATTTAATAATTGAGCTTACCGGACAGTCGCGAATGTCGCCCATGTTCGCTGCATTTCGGAGTAATTGACCGAACGACTGTTGTGTGGCAATGGAGTTTTGTGATGTCAGGGCTGATGCTGACACATAATGGACCATCTGTAAGCAGAGGGAAAGAGAAGAAGAAAATTAATTAGTCAAACGTTGAAACTTCATGAAAAAAGATTAGTTAATTAGTCGTGGGTTGATCGCGCTCGAGATTTGTTTGTGTTTCTAATCGGCACGTCACGCAGCTCCGCGCCAATTAAGGTAGATTCGTCTTCTTGAAAGTCCGAGCGTTGCCAAAATATCGTTAGTCACTCAATTTGTTTGATAGAGCGATTCGATATGTTAGTAGCTCCCACGTGCGTCGTCGACCTTCTTCCTTCCGAAGTCGTTTCTCAAGAATCGTGGCGGAGCCTCAAGGAATAATTAGAAGATGAGCGAAGCTTTTAAAATTCAATTAGGGCCGACCACGACACGAAATTTTCTCATCAAGCTCAGCTGAGTTTGTAGCAATTTCCATTCGTCTCATAAAAAAATCAATTTCACGTTAACGACGAAGATTCTTTTTTGCCTTGAAGAATCTTAATCTAATTTATCATTTCATCGAAGCCATTATCGATTCTCTCTTCCATAAAACACGAAGCGTAACTCCCGTCGATTATTCTTTGCATAAATTAAGCTCAAGAAGCCTTGTAGCAAGCTAATTAATCGTCGTTACACTCTCTGGGAGATTGACTAGACTCAAAGCTATTGCAGTTAACATTTTTTATTGATTTTTCTTCTCAGTTCTCGGGCCTGTCAATTGCCGAAGCGGACAACTGGTTTTGCCCACATACTGAACCGATTTTTTCTCGTGGCAGGTTTCTTGCTGTCGTAATTTCCTTCTTGACGCTGCCAAAGCCACACAGTCTTGTGTAAACTGAAGCAGCGACATTTTCTTTGATTTAATTTGCTTTGATGATGGAAATTTATGTCGTTAGCACTGCCGAGGCTTAAAGCATAGGCTTGTGACACTCAATTAAGATTTCCATCGAGTTCGAATCGATTTGGGGTGTGGCGTACGAGCATAGTCTCATAAGCTCTTTTCGAGTTTGACATGAATTTTGATCGCCAGTGCGTGTTAGCAACATAAATCGCGATGAGGTCGCGTCGGAATCGAGTTTTCTGTTTTGATTTCTTCACAGCATTTTTCGCGCTCTGTTTTTGTTTATGCTCGATTGTCAATTCAATTGGAATTGCGAGCGGAAAGTGAGTGGCATTGCGATGTCATTTCTTCTTTACGTAAGACTCGCTGAACTAAATTTGAATTTAAATCAAGAGACGATTTAATGAGAAACCTGAGCTGCAAGGTGCCGACGTCCAAAGTAACAAAAATTAATTCACTGAGAGTCAAACTTAACGACTCGGGAGGAGAAAAACTTTAAGGCGATTACCAGAAGATGAAAACTGTAATGAAATTTACATTCAAATCTCTTCTGTCGCGTTGAATTCCGAGGTGAAACATGTAAATCGTCGAGTCATAATTTAGAGTCGATGAAACTCACCTGTGTGAAGGGCAGTTGTTCTGAGTTGGCTCCGCATTTGCAGACGCTTTGTTCAACGACTCTCATGGCAAATCTTTGATGAGCAACGCACGATGGCGTGTCACATGAGTCGCTGTCGCTTGGCGATAAATGTGAATGAACTCGATGAAGCAAAAGCTCAAAGCATTCGGCAGCATCGCCAAGACATCCAAGTGGGAATCGTCTGCTTGCTAATGGTCCACTGGCAAGAGCTCGTCGAAGAGGCTCGGGACAAAGTGCCGGCTCTGAACTCGTCTGCAGTTGTGTAAATAAATTCTGAAATGAAAGTAAATGTCAGCAAATCTCTTCGACACGCAAATCAGATCAAGAAAATCTCTTACAACAACAGCATTTATGCATGAACTCATTTGAGCCCGATTATCGAAATGATAGTCGTTCGACTCATTTCTCGGCGAATCGAGGATATCGTTTGAACTATTGGCACGCTTGAGCAAAGAGAATTTCTCCGATTTACTTGCACTTTTAATCGCATTTGTATCAAGCGATTGAGGCTTCTGAGAAGACTCTTTGCGCTTATAACGGAATTTGATCATTTCCAATTGTGATTCACTCTAATTTCTCCACGCCCCGGCTCTAATTAAAAGCCTTTTCTTCTCGGCTCGTGATAAAACTCTTTGCGCTTCTTTCTGTGTTTCTGGATCGTCACTTTGTCGATTGTTTCGTAAGTTTTACAGGTCGACATGAATTATTCATCGTGGGTTCTGCAAAATTGAATCGTAAGCACGTGAAAAATCTTTTCGAAGATTCTCTCGCAATGGATTAATGAACGTTCTCAATCATCGGCGCGTAGAAACTTGTTTTTGGATATGAAACTTAAGAACGAGGAGAGAAATCGAAAAATGTCTTCGGTTTCAAGCCCAAAAATTGTTTTCGAATGATTTCAATCGCAGATGGAAATCTTTAGATTAAGACAAACGTCGATGAGCAGTGACAACATCTCGTTTCCAGTGAATCCACATGATGATCAAGACGAAGAAGAAGTTTTCTCTTTCGTCGACCTCGATGCAACAATGTGCTTCGCCCCGGCCATGATTCGGTCCGGGCTTAATGGCAAAGCAGAAAACGAACAATTTACAAGCTGATTATGATGGATTTATTGATTCGCTAAAAGAAGCGATTTAAAGCGCTCGAGACGCTCGGCACGAGTTATTGTTTTTATCGCCTTATTTGGGGATTTTACGTTATCGTGTTTTCTGGGCAATCAAAGCGAAAGCTCCTTTTCGACGATGAGTCCGTTGACCGATCGGAAAAAACCGCCCGTGACGCAAATGATCAATTCAAAAAAAAAGAATCGTCGAATAAAATTACAAATTGCTCCATTGTCGAGTGGACTGCATCGTAAATTAACATTCACTTAACGCAAGAAGAGAGAGAAAAGAGAAGTGGACGGAAAAGGGATAATGGATGGCTTTGCAGACATTTACTGAAAATTTTTGCAATCGCTGAGATTTGAACTCAGTCAGCGAACAAGAATGTCGCAAATGATTCACTCACGAGGCTTCTTGGAAATTTCGTTGATCGCGAACGCGACAAAGGAAAGTCTTGAAGTCAACACACAATCTCCGGTTTACTTTCGCGGGATGTTTTTCCCCGGCCACTCCAACACGTCATGGCTTGGTCTTTGTAACCGTTTAAAGTGCAAACATCCACCGCGAGTTTGATATCGCGAGTTTGAATTTTTTCCCGCGCGTCATCAACTCTTTTTTTTTCTACCGGGTCAGCTTTTATTTCTGTTTCGGCCCGCAGCCGGAAACATTTCGATTGTTTTGCAAGTTGTGCTGTCTGGCGAAGCGAAATTGTGGCAAAATGATTTCTGGAGTGCGAGGAAGCAAGCAATTAATTCTTTCTCCGTCGCAAGGTTAATTAACTTGTTCCTTCTTCTTCAATCTCAGGCTGCAGCGATTAATGTTACAAGAGTCTCGTGCTTCGTATCGTCAACTAACGCCTGCATCTGCCTCCTTGCAAGAACATTTCGTCTTGCGAAAACTCGATTTTTTTTTAATTTAATGCGAATTAAAACGGCGACAGGTGGAACAACAAGCACGAAACTTGTCCATCGTTTGATGCTGAATTGCATTTCGACGGCTTGTGCCGATGCACTCGACTCTCATAACTTCAAACATTAAAAACTAATTGCAATCATTTGGCATTGGTAGAACCGACAACTGGTTTTGATCGAGAACTGCATTTTAATGTTTGAGTCGCGCGCTTTAAACTCAACATGTGGCTCGTATTACGATTCGTCGTCGTTTTCATAAGTTTCGCAATCTCTTTTTCGTTATTCACATTGTCAAGAATTCTTTTTGTTTAATTCAATTGCAAACAGTTTTTTTTTGCACGTTTAACACTTAATGTCTCTCCCGTGACTTTAATGCCTTTCGTCACTTCATTCGATTAATCCTTTTCGGTTATTTAAGTTTCCGATAGTCTCTCCTCGAAATAATCCAATCAACTTCAAAAACGATGATGTCATTAATCCATTGCAGTTCTCTTCTTTGAGCTTTATTTTCTTACACATTGAAAGCCTCAGAATAATAATCAACAAGGCAAAAAAAATCTCCTTAAGAAAATATCGCGCACGTCCGACTCTTACAAACTTTAAGACTTAACTATTGTGGAGACTTTTTAGTGTGGAGAAAAAACATTTCCAGGTAACAGAAGCTCAACTCTGTGTGTGTGTTGTTAAAACCAGTTCTCTGGCTCGATTGCATGTAGCGAGCGATCAACAATCACTTTTTTCCATGAGCCGTTTCCAAAGACGAAGGAAAAAGAAGAAGTAAACGAATTTATGGAGAAAACGAAACGCAAGGGAGAAGTTTTAAGATTCGAGGTAAATATTTAATATTTGTCCAACAACTAACACACTCTCGAAAGTTTTTTTTTTTGTGAAACATGTGAACAGGTAGAAGACGAAAAGAAGATCATCAAGAGTTGCTTTGTTTTCCAGACTTCTCCAAAAAAAAAATCATAAACCGAGAAGAGAAAAATGTTTTTGCAATGTTTTGAACATGCAATTTACGGGATGATTCCTAAGCTCGATTCTGAGAATTCTCCTTTTATTAATCTCTTGAGGAACATATTCTCGTCTTTAGATCAACAAGAAGCGAGAAAGGAATGGCGTGATTAATCAAGCTGCAGACGTTTCATCAATTTCGCTTGATTGCGAATGGAATTGCAGAAGTTGAATCATCTTGACCGCGGTTATAATTGTTTCTTAAATAACTTCGTGTCAATCATGAGACTACCGTTCACTAATCGAAACCAAATTCAACTCTCGAACCAACCTCGATTTCACATCGTCTCATATTGGCAACTAAGTTCGTTCTAAGTTCTACATGAAAGCAATTTTAAATTAGCTACACGATTTGAATCTTGAAAGTTAAGTTGTTGTTCTTGAAACGTTCGACCGAACTCCTTCGCTTTGCTTTTAAGGTGCAGAGACATTTATCGCTCTTTAAATTCAGATCACAAAACGGAGAGGCAAAGAAGCGGGAAAAGCATCATCATTAGAATGAGTTGAGACTCTGTTTGCTTTTCTTATTGTGAATGATAAGATAAAAGCCAGACGAACGTGAAAGATTCTAAAAATCAGAAAATCAAATAAGTCTCGAGAATCGTGGATAGAACTGTAAAGCGATGATGATGTGTGCGATGTGAGGTCTCCATGTCGAACAAGAGATTGAAATCAATTTTCTAGAAGTTAATGTCAAGATGAAAATCCATAACGCACGAACGAACGAATTTTTCTATTCCCAAGATGGGAAGACTTTGATCAGAGCTTCTGGCGACGTGTAAATGCCGATGAACCTAACAATGACGAAACGTGCTGGAGAAAGAGTGTTCAGTTTTGGTAACAAAAGTTTAATTGATGCAACTTGATGAACTTTCCCACCAATTGTTCCAAACGAAAAGAAGATTTATGATACGCTCGTTGATCGATGTTCTGAGAAATTCTCTTCACTCGAGAAATAAATCAGTAGAATTAATGCAAGATTTGCTCGCAAAAAAATTAAAATTCTCCTAAGCGCTTCTAACATTTTATGCAAATGCTTGTCTTTTGCCTAGCGACACAAAATCGGGTTCGTTCTCTTCCTAGCATTTAATTCTTTTGATTTTTCTTTACCTGTTGACGTTTCTTCTTTACAATTTCTTTAACGGCGACCTTATGACAACTTGTAAAACATTTTGTGTTTTACTTGCTCAAATAGCTGTCGCAGGTAACTGCTAATGGATTTTTAAGTGGAAAAAATTAGAGTTTGGATTTATTAAGGAAGTCGAACTGCAACTAATTTTACTTCCTTTTCGGTATTTTGAGTTGACTCAAACGACATGAGATTCGCTCAATTTCAGAAGCTTGCTATTTAAATCGGCATCAATTATAATTCTTCAAAAGCTGAAAAGGCGGTTGTGGGATTTTTGATAGTTTTCTCTGCTTAACTTATTTCTTTCATTTAATGAAACATTTATGAGGTTCTCAAACTGTTGCTTTGCTTTCCGCGGGTCTCGCGTCAGATTCGAAACAAACTTTCATCAGAGCGTGTCTTTCATTCTGTTTCACAAGTGAAGATTGGTTAATTGCGACAAAAAACAATGATTTTGAGTACACAAACTAGCGTCTTCAAAGGAAATGGAAATGTAGAGTGCAAAATATGTTGCGACCCTCAAAATTGTTCCACATCGCTCGTCGTAGTTCTGTCACGTTTGGTTTTGCTTCGTTCTTCTGAATTAAACAATTAGAAGTTGTGCAATACGAAAACGAGTTCAACGAATTCACCAGAAATGCTGTTTTGCTGATTTTTTCTTTTCAATTCTAAGTAAAGTCAAAACTTACCTTTAGGGCGCAGAAAATGCATTCGGAGCCGGAACAGTTGTGATTCTGAAGCTGTCTGAAGGATCGTCGGAACGTATCCAAATGCCATAAGACCTAGAAATGCATTGAGAAAAACGAGAATAATTAGAAAATTGTGCAAATGATGCAATTTTGCAATTCTATTTAAATTAGTTTTCTATTCCGTTTGAGTGACATCATTTGGCGACTTGAGGCAGATTTCCCTTGATTAACATAAAGAACAGTAAAGCCATATTGTTTTCAATCGCGTTTCATCATCGTTCGTTATCTTGCCGAAATGCATCTGGTGCGAAATACATGGAAGTGTGATAATTATCGAAGTGAAGCTTCAAGCTTGCATTGTTTACTCAAGCGCGCTACTTTCTATCTTGAATCGCATCGAATTAGACTTTTACATCATCGAGTCGTGGAAAAAGAACATAAATTGGCTTGCATGGCAGTTCGAAAACAAGAAAAAGTCGCAATGACTTCAATTAATTTTAAAAGGGAGCATTCAATAGAAATATTTTATAGCAACTTTGCTCGAAAACGCCTGAAGTCACGAAACAATTCTATTTAATCGTGATTTCCTCCTGAACTCTTTTAAGTCGTTGTCTGATAAAGTAATTCATAACAGATCATAAAACTTCAAGCCCATAGTTGGACAACCGCCCAAAAAGCAATTTTCTTTTCAAAGCCTGAGCCACCAATCAGTCGAAACTTTTAATTAAGCGAGAGACTCTCATTCCATTCTAACCGAACCGACCACACACTCAAATTACGGACGCAGCGGTTGATGGGAAGTCAAATTGGCTTGGTCCACGATCTCTCGTGTCCATTGACATGCCCGAAATAAGAGAATAGACAATGCGAGCGGTGAACCCCACGAGGCTCAAGCAATCATTTATCATTAAAATATTTCCGAAAATAAAATCACGAAGCATTAAATTAATTAGATCGACCGTAAAACAATCAAATCATCGCCGCGCGCGAGAGAAGACGTCGTTCATGATCTGCAATTATTTTGCGTGTTTCAATAACAATGCGAACAAGGTTCGACGATCGACAACGATTTGCGCGCGAAACTTTCGTCGTTTAAAGGTCTAAACTTGAAGAACGAGCCAGCATGAAGAAGAGGAAAGCAGCGCGTGATTCATATCGAAGGGCATCGCATCAGTTGGGCTCCAAAAAAATAAGAAAGAATTAAACCTTTCGTGATTTCTTTTCTCCTCTTTCGTTTGAACCCCGATGAGATTTATTTAAAAATTGTAAGTTTAATGTCTTTACGTGCAGCATAAGGTTGAGATTTTTTTTTGTTGATTCTCTTTTATGCTCAGCGTTTGTCGGCCATTTTGTGTATTTTGATATTTGAAAGAAGAACGAAGGCATCTTATTTAATAGACAATCGCTCGATGTTACTTGATCCACTGGACGATCTGTTCAATTTCTTTTTTCTTCGTCTATGCTTCTATGACATCATCGGAGCGTTTTTTAAATGAATCATCTTCGCGTCTTGCATCTTTTCCTTAACATAACTTAACTCTCCTTTTGTTTGTTCAAGAAGCCAAGTGGTAAAGCAAACAGAAAGTTTTCTATTTCATTTCCGAAAAAACAAGAGACATAAGACAACAAAGTAACGTAATGAGTGTTTACCAAGCTTGAGAAGATAGAATGAAGACATTTTCAGTTCTTTAAACCGTTAAAGAATCTTTTTTTTATTTGGTGACATCGCGAGCGAGAAAACATTTTCCAAATGTCGGCGAAATTACGCGCAAGAACGGGAACAAAAGCAAAATGTGATAATCTCGAAGTTTATATTTTGCTTCGTCTCTCGCCTTTTACGAGTACGCATCTCGTTACAGTAATTGACTTCACGACAAATTGAGTTTTGGGTGGAGGCTTTCTTAATGGCTTTTGCTTTCTTTTCTAGTTCATCTGTCGGCTTTTACTCGAGTTCCGATCGATGAGGTCTGAAAGTTTCCAATCAATTTTGAAGAGAAGCCACAATGTTTGATTTCAATGTGGTTTCGAGAGCTTAGTCGATTAAGCTCGCTCGTCATAATTTAAGTCAAGTGCGATCTTAAGAAATCATCCATCAACTGAACTCTCAAACTTCTCCGCCCTTCACGCGAAAGTTTAAAAGAAATCAAAATAATCTTTTGCAATCTAACATCGCTCATCTTCATTCCACGTTATTAAGCTTGACAAAGTGATGTAAAATGTGAGAGTAAGTGACGATAAAACATTAATCTGTGTCCCCAATCTTAACGAACCAATCGCCTGACCATTAGCACTTCCACAGTTTAAAATGATTGCAAAAGACAGAAGACAAATGAGTTGAGAGGAAAGAATTCTAAAATTAACTATTCGCATCTCATTTCGCATTCGATTTCCTCATCGTAAAAACACTTGCAGTCGTCTTTGGACTGTGTGAGTGGTCTCAGACATTAAATCTCATGTTATTGGCGATTTTGCGGTTTCTTGTTGCGTTTGTTGGGAAACTCTTCTTCCGTTTGCTTTGTGTCGTTGTTATGATCTCGCCAAAGGAATAATAAAATCGAGGTTTACCCTCGGAAAGCGAAGAGAGTTCGCATTTAAGCGGTCACTTAGAGCCTCTAATGGTTGACTTCCGTAAGGAGGGTGAACAATAAGCTCAGACTTCTTCCCGTTCTCTCTTCCATTCAACCGTGATTTCTAAACCATTTTGGCTCCGATGATGCTTTGCGCGAAGAAACAAAACGGAAAATCTAATTATTTCTTCTCGGAATCATCTCTCGTTTCGGAATAGAAGGAACAACATTTCAGAATTTTAAAGCATGGGAATTCTCTTTCTTCTTTTCAGCGCTTCCCCCTCACGAAACTAAATGCGCCAACAATGGATTTTTAACCGAAAATCGAGAATAAATTAAAGTACGAGCAGCGACAAATTAAGATTTTTAATGGTCGCCATTTCATTTTTTTATCATGAATCGTGATTCGGTTCTTATTAGAACGTCGGGAGACAGCGCGACGATTGCACAATCTCGACAGCTGAATTGTGGGAAGATCTGCTCTGATGTTAAGAACAATGATCCAGTTAATTTTATGAATTTATTAGTTCCTTTGCTTTTCGCTTTTTTTCCTTTTCTCTTCACTCAAAAGTCCAAAGAACTCTTTCAAGCAACAACAGCAGCAGCAGCTCATTAAACGATTCAAAACTTGAAAATGGCGAGAACAAACATCTCGTTTATCGATCGAAGAGAAGAAAGAAAGATTAACGATGTAATTAATTAGCCGGCGAGCGAGCAGATCAGCGTTAAGCTTTACATAATTCCAATAAAGCGCCATTATGTCCGCAACAAAAAAACGATTTGATTTCTTTCTCGTAATGACTTCGATAATCTCTCGTCTTTCTTTTTCTCTTGTTTCAGTTTCGGCAACAAACTCTTTTGTTATTTCGAGTTATTTCGAGTTAATTAAATCATTTATTGATTTGCTAATTTGACAGCCGATTCGAAACAGATAACAGACAAGAGCGGAAATCGCGGGAGTTACGAGAGCACTGGGTGAAGTTTTAGAAACACTCGATAATGTACACCGATTAGCAACACTTAACGGCCAATAATTCACCGAAATGTCCAAACATAAACGGAAATGAAAGACTTGATAGGCGTCAATATAATTGCTTAATAATTGCATAATAAACAAATTTATCAACAGACGGCGATGGGTGAAGCCATGGGAGTTTTTCTTTTACTGAAGAGACCGGTGTGACGCTTAATGAGCCGGTTAATTGCTTTCCCTCAAGAAAGAAGGGGTTTGCACAACCAATAAGTTCCCATAGCGCCTTACGAGGATTCCCAAACTTGACCAATTGATCGCTCAATGTAATTTCCGTTTACCTTGCATGTCTGAAAGAATGCTCCGATGTTTGTTGTGTCTTTCTTCTTATCCAGATACATTTTATGATGCGTTTTGATAGCTTCCGGGTGAGTAATCCTTTCCAAGGGTTTAATTGCGTAACTAGAAATCTAGAAACATCGCTTTTCTCACGAAACTTTAACTTTTTGAAATGTTCTCTTTGATTACGATCACAACTCCACTTGACGGTTCCAGTTCTATGCACTCGTCGTCGTTTATGGGATGCACCCTCTTAATTGTATTTCTTCTTTTTCCTTCTTCTTCAAATTTTCGTTTCGATGTTATTCAACACCTGCGAGTTTTGTTTGCTAGTCAAGCATACCGAGAGACTCCGGAGTTGAGAAAGGCAAAGGTAAAAAAAAACGAAATGAAGATGATTCACGAGGGTTGTCGCTTCTATTTCGACTATTCAAACACACACTTGATCGTCACGGGTGCATTCTTGGAGTTATTACACTTGTCTCAAATATTGTGCGTTCACTTTTTTACAAGACACAATGTATGAGCGGATGTGATGTCATGCGTTAATGATGATCACAAACATGAAAGTAATTTATGCACTTCTTTGACTTTTAGGGAAGTTCTTTCTTTATCTTCGAATGTCTTCAAGTTCAGTAAATTAAAGAAACTCGATTTGAATATTTGCAGTTCCCCACACAACTTTACATTCACTTTTTAAGCTTTTTCCTCTCTTCTTCTTCTTATTCACGGCGAGAGCTTTTACTATGCTGAGTTGGTACATGTGATTTATAATTGCGGATTTAATTGCTTTGTGATGCGTTAATCTTATCAGAAACTATTCAATTCGACACTGATGATATTAAATTAAATCTTTTTAATATTTTTTGATCAGATTTTCTTTCACGAATTGTACAATTTTCACTTGAATTGTCCAGAGCGCAAAATTATGGACATTTGATCTTTTTCTTCTCGAGCACAAAACATAAAATACGTCTTACGTTCACCTTGTTTACTGTGCAACTAACGATCGCTTCGTTTGAGACGAAGCGAGATGGTTGCACACTTCGGCTTCGAAGAAACACGAGCCCAAAAGAAAAACGTAAAGTCTTTCCCTACAACAATCGTTCGGCGAAGCGAGACAGGAGTTTGCTATAAAGGTGAAACAACCAGCCATTTTGTGAATTCAGCGGCTTCGGGTCTTCACTCTCGCGAGTGTCTTAAGACAGAGTATTAAGAGAACAAGAAAAGGGTCACGAAATCCGAAGATTTAAAGCGACGCTCGATCGCTAGCAAGAGAAACCAAACGAAGAAAAAAAAGTTTCTTATTTCTGCTGACGCTGGTATGTTGAACCTTTGCTTCGATCGAATATATAAATGTTGTCTTTTACGAAACGAGATATTTGATTTCGTGTTTCTTTTGGATCGGGAGGAAAGAAAAAACTCGCTGTATATGAGCGCGACTAGCTGTTCTCGTTCGCTTGTGTTTGAAAGTAGCGCGCTTGCTACGTTTTGCGCTCTACGTTCGCTTCATAGTTTTCTACATCTCATTTTTCTTTTTATAAAAATATTGCTTACATGGTCAGCGATATAACGAAAGAGACGCGGACAATTGCTGAGGGAGGGAAACGAGCTGTAGCATTGATTGTGTTTGAAGTATGCTGGATACGTGGTAATGACTTCAAGTCGAGGTATTTGGCCATAAGGCGAATATCTTTGACTATCTTGGCTTCGAACAATGCTGCATTAAATGTTATGAACAAACTTTAAGCTAAAGTCAGCATCCAACAGAGTTAAGCTGTGCGCAAAACCACTTTCGAGGTCATTGAATTGACTTTTTCGTTTTTTTTTTTCTCGTTCAACAAACGAAAAAGTGTTTTGTTGTTAGATGTGACGAAATGCGATTTGCAAAGACAAAGAAAATCATAAGACATGAACTCTTGACCGTCATACGTCAACAATCGTTTTTGCGCGCTATTTCAAACTCTGCAAAATCGCGCGCGCATTTCGAGAATCTTCTTGCGATCTTGCAGAACAATTGACAGCACTGAAAAATTATGTTGGCTTTTGTTTTCGCTAAAAGAAGAGAAACGAATCATGAAAATACAATTTTTTCGAGAAATTAAACAAAATAAAAGCCAAATACACGCTTTTTCGTTCTCTCTTGTGTACATTTTCATTTCTTCTTCGTTCAGAAGATACAACAACATCATTTATAAGACAGCAATAAAGCCTCGCGTTTAAGCCTCGAAAGAAACTCAAAGAGAGAGACAATCGAAGCCAAAACCGGTTATTCCAAGAAATCTCGCTTCATCATTCATCTCGACGCTTGAAACTGAAACAACTTGAAGAAGTTTTGCGGCAATAGACTCGCGGATAAAAGCTCTCGCGGAAAGCTTCGCGTTTGGCTTCGTGATCGAGCCGAATAAAATTCGAAATAAACGCGACGAAAAACGAGATGGACATAAATTTAACTCTATGCTCGCAAGATATATTTCTGGTTTCCAGCGAATAAGCACAGCATGATAACGAGAAAATGATAATGAAGCGAGAGGAGAAATGGTGCGAGAGGCGCGCAGCCGTCAATCGAGGGCATGGAAGAGAAATTTCTTTTGCCGATTGTGAACCAATTTAAATTCCACTGAAGCAATCCCGAGTTGGCAAGGAATTTCGGAAGTTTTCACTTTGCATTGTTAAAAGTTGATGTTCCCAAGGACACTAATTTGAATAATTTTGCGTTGCCCTGGGAAAGTCGCAACCAAAATATTTTCCCATAACGAAATGCACTGCAATTGCCAGGGAAATCATAAAACATTCTCCAGGAACAATAAACAAATCGATCATAAAATTCCAGTGTCGATAGAGATTATTCAACCTTTTTCTCCTTCGTTGTTCCTAAATCCCGAACGATCTTTTGTCTGCCCACGTAAATCCTCTCTCCCTCCGGGTCAGGTTCGTTCGTTCATTTTTACCTGGGCGCGTCCTTAAAATTTCCTTTATTTGTCATCACATAGGAATGCGGGAACTATTTTATTATCCAAACTCCGATTGGGATCGTTGTGGAACCAACACGAACAAAATTTCGTACAGTTCGTGTCTCATAAGAGTTTTCTTCCTTTAAGCGTATAATGTTATGTTTAAGGTTGCATCCCGTAGCTAACCGAAGAGTAAGGTGAATAATAATCGAAAGTAAAGAAAGATCGATAGATCAAGGTGAGTTGTGTTTATGCTTCGAGACAAGAGAGAATGTAAAGAGAAAAGAAAATTGCCGATCGGAACCAGCAATCTGCATAAAATTGACTTGAAGACATTGTCAGAACTCAGGAAGTGTCCACGTTGTGACGATAAGTGCATTCAAGCTAACGATGAAAGGAAGGAAGTTGAAGGGAATTGTTTCATGATAATAATTGCTCGCTGATGATTATCCCTCAGATTCTCGGGAAGGAAATCGAAATTATTGATTTTTAGATCCGGAGTGGAACTCGTAATTATATCTCAAGTCGGATTATCGTTTCAACTCATGCCACGCAAAAGGCAAATGTCGCTTTTCGACTTCTCGTTTCCTTTTAAAGATTCGTCTCGGCCAACGCACTGCATCTGATTACAGCAGCTCCGATGTCGATTCCCTATCTAATGGTCGTTCGTAGTCATGTTCACGCTTGTAAAACGATTGAGAAATGCTCCATATTTGGAGTTTATTCTAATTCAACTCGAACCGAAAAATGAACTAAACCAAGAAGAAAGGAAAGAAATGGACTGACCGCAGCATTCACCATCAATCTTCGTTTCGCGTTGAGCGCTCTCTTTAATGCGCGCGAAGCGATTGGAGAAATGCAATGGAACGAAGCTGAAAGAACGCTATCATGTTATTAATTAATCCGTTATAAAATATTCATTCCAAATGCATTCGAATAAGTTGAGGTGGAAGCGGGAGGAGTAGGAACATTGATGGACTTCACTCGCGAGCCAAACACTCTTTAGATTGAAATGTTGATAAATAACTTTAAGTCTTGACTTGAGGTTCTCTCCCCTTGCAAAGCAATCTCAGACGCAACGCGTTGTAAACATTAACTCCGATAAAAGAAAGAGCTTTAAACGAAAGAATGTAAATAAGCTTCTGAGTCGCTGTCATAATAAATTAAAGAATATTTCTGATCTCTCTCGCTTTCGCGTTGTTCTGACTCGCTCTCGTGTTGTTTGTCCTGTTATGCTGCGCAACATCTGCGCATGTTTTAAGCCTCATCTGCTAAATTAAGCATACATTCGTTCAGTCCTGTCAGACGATAAGATTGAAATTCAAATGAGCAAGGCCTGGAAGAATCGAAAAGGCCCGAAAATTGAAAAGAATTTAAATTGCATGAATATTCATCAAATATGCTGAAGTAAAATACTTTCGTTGATTGAATGTGAAGTTTATGCATCGACGAACCCAATCGAATTGAGTAAATGTTGAAGTGAGAAAATCAAATCGTGATTTATCAAACTCAAGAGCCCAAAGCGAATATCTCTCACGAACGAAAGATTGTCAGTCGAGGAAAATTATTAATTGAAGATTTCATTTCATCTTTTATTGATTTTTTAATCAAATTTCGGATTTTTTTATGTAAATTTTTTATGTGCGACGATATTTCGCCTTTGCGGCTCTTCGAAGATCTCATGAAAATATTTTGATTGTGGTCATCGGAAATGTGAAACCGCGATTGAGAAAAAGCCTTCGACGGAAATCGACATCGATAAACAAATTGTAACTGAAGACATGATTCGATTGGAAAGCTTTCGTTTATCATGTGTCAATAGTTTTGTTCCGTTTGACATTTCGTTTCCCTTTCATGGGACTCGCGACAAGAAGAAAACAATTTTTGAATCCAAACAATGAAATTTAACACCTTCACGCTTTGGAGAACAGGAATCTTTGAGTTCTCGAGAATTTACGATCGTTTTTGTCTCTTTGATAGTCGACAGAGAGCTACCGAGATAAATCATGAGCAAAAGATAAATTAATGATGAAGCTTTAAACGATTCCCTTAAACCTTTTAAAAAAAATCTTCTTCGTTGGCGATGATCTTGCAGCTTCAAGGTTTCCAAAAAATAAATTCTTGCCAGATGAATCGTCTTTGGTGATGTTTCAGATTATTCTTCTCTTTGATACGCAAATTTATCGGAACGACTTCACAATCTCAACTAATTTATTGTGATACTGAGAACTAAAGCCTTTCAAAGCCTTCACGAAAAGGTTCACAAATCTCCTCCTTCTTCAACGTCGTCGACTCCAAATCCGATTAAGTTTTAAGATTTTTTTCTTGAAATATGTTTGCTGAAGCATACAAAGTAAAAGACATTAAAAACTCGATTCTCAGACGTTTTCGATTTCGTTCGTGATGGATCAAAAATCTTTTCTCAGTCGTCAAATTGCTTGTTTAGATCAATTAGTTATTAAACCGTTGGAGATAATTTATCGACCATTAAGTCAGAGGAATTTCATCTCAAGTTATGATTCGTCATCATCATCTACATCACTTGAACCATAATTTAATCGACGATAGCGTAGAAACGAGATAAAGAATGACGTTTAATAAGAATTCACTTAAGACACTGCAGTTGCAACCAGTTTTCATGTCTCGATCTCGACACGCATCCAATGTCAATATTTAAGTTTTGATTCAGCGCACGATCTCATGTTGATTCTAATAATTCGAAACATCAGTAGTTGGCACCCGAGAATGTTGCTTCATCATTCCGCAGATAAGATCATTCGATTAGGAGCTGAAAGCGAAAGAACTGGAGCTGTTTCTACGTGGGTCAGACATAAAATTACTCGCAAGGAGTGAAGAACGATTTGGATCTTAAGTCTTTTGTTCTTCTCTTGTCGCTTCTTAAACTTTTTTTCGTTGTTGTTTATTTAAAGATTTTATGGAGAAAAGTCTCCGCGCGTCTTTTTTTCTCCGTTTTTACAACATCGAAGACACGAGCTAAACGTAAATTGCTTTTTTCAAATTCTGGTTTTGTTTTCTTCTTCTGCGTTGTCTTCTTTCTTCGCTTAAGAATCGCTTTTGTTTACTCTTCAAACGCAAAGAAAACGAAATCTTTGTGCTCGATTTCTTCATATTTTGAGCACGTTCGATTGTTTGATATTGAAAGAATCGAATGGCGAAACGTCTCAACAAGTTTCTTGAATCTGACTTGAAAGAAACTTTGATTAACAACTTCAAAGTTGAATTGAATTGTCGAAAAAGATTTCTCTTCGAGAATGAAAAATCCTTTTTCTTTGTCCTTGACTCGACCACAATTTTATGGACATCAAGAGAAGTTAATCTAATTAAGGCTCAAATATTTCATGCGCTCTTCAATAAAAATATTTTCTCGTGAGTCTCCTGAACCTCGAGACATGATCGATTCATTCGCTTCGTTGCTTTGTCTCATGTGCTTGATTGATTGAGAGAAATTTCTCTATTCGGTCATTTGAGTTCATCTCATTTTTGAGATTATGATTTGAAGTTATTTCTCGCCTTTGTGTAATGATCTGACCGCCTTTCCTCGTAAGGTCCACGACGACTTGAACATGCTCAAGTGGAAAACATTTCTCTTCAGTTTGTGAAATTCTCTTTCTCATTAATTAATTTCTCCGCACACGCTCCGCATTCGCTTCGTTGGTTGATGATTACGCAACATTCAAAGACCGATTAGCCGAAAATACATTTTTCACTTTGTTCAAGGCACCAAAAATAAATCAAACATCTCATTTGAGTTTCGAAGTGTTGTAAGCTGAGCATTGGACGAAGTTCGATTTTCGATGGTGATTTGACTTCCAATCAATGAACCATTTCCAATTGAACGCTTAATGATCGTGCGTTGAGGTCGATTCAAAGCAAAACTCGTTCGCTATCCCTGAAACTGAACTGAACGAAGAGATAAAAGAAGAAACATCGCAGCACTTACTGCAGAGCAATAATGAAACTATTTTTAACAAGAGACGACCGTCGATTGAAGAAATTGGATTAAACATTTTTCAACTTTTTCTACGTGAACGTGAAACTTGTGCCTGATGGCATGAAACTCAATTGCAACTGCAAATTTATTCGATTTTGTTCATTCGGCTTGCAGCCCGACGAGTTTTTCCGCGATTTCAATCGAAACATTAAAAGAATCTTCAAGTGGAGATCGCGAAAACTTCTTTTTCAAGAAAAGCTGGAATTCCGATCGAATCGCAACTTGAGCAACCTGTTGATGATCTTGAGGTGTCTTCAGTTGAGTTTGTAATTATGAGTTTCAAGAAATTCGATACCCGGAAGGTAACTGAGGTTGCTATAAAACATTTTTTGAACGTCGTGATTTATTAATTGCTTCGGATATTTACTGAATCATCTTTCGATGTTGTCGGTTCACGCTCAAAATATTTTAATCTGAATCGTTTATCAAGTTTTCTGGATCATTTGTCTTTCGGCTTTAAAGTTTCTTCTCATGCGATACTGGAAATGATCTCACTGCTGACTTAGAACTCGAAATAAATTTATTGTTTTCTGTCTTCTAATTCTTCTAATGATTCACTAATTGATTTGCCCCGAACAAATTCGTTGAACAATAAAATCACTTAACCATGATCACCGCTCATAAACTGAGTGCGAAATGTTTTGTGAATGATCAATTGTTAGAAACCCTCGAAGTCTCATCAATTAATCAATTTTCATGGTCAAAAGGTTCGTCGAATAATTTATGAGCATCGCATTATCTTTGCTATCACTTCCTTTCGAGTCACACGCAATCGATACTCGTCAAGTGGTTCGATGACAAAACAACACTTAGAGAGTTGATCTATTAGACAACGAGAGCTACCGTTGCGTACATTACTATAATTAAGAACTTCCTTACTTTCAAAAGAAACCGGAGCTGACAACATCAGAAGCTCATTCACGATTTCTAGCTGACCGTCTTTAATTGCGCTCGAAATTACCCGAAAAACGATCCCAAGCCGATCTTGAACGAATATTTCACGCCGGATACTCATTCTGACGATTTGCGTTGCTTTTGTCAGTTTCGGAATTATTTCTCTTTTGCTCTTCGTCGTTCTCGCGTATGAATCGCAAATTTCCGGAAACAATTAAAAATTTGTGAGATCATCTCGGAGACCTCAACCGGCATAAAAATATTTCTTCATCTTCTTAAGTCAACGAGGAAATCTCATGACAGTTGCATCAAAAAGATCTGATAGAGTAATAAGCGACGAACTTGAAAATACTTCATCGCACTTGCGAGTAATTTAAAAATATTTTCAAGTTGCATAACTTCAGGCGAACTTTGAAATATTTTCCCTTTAAACTTTATCTTCACTGAGAAGTTCTCACATTTCAAATTCATGAATAATGAGAGTGACAATTCATGTTCGTTGTTATTGACCAGAAAAAGTTCTCGATTCATGATCGATCATTAGAGCAAGTGAACAATGTTTGGGTGAATGCAAACAAGAATCAGTCGAGCGTGTCTGCTCAATTTCAGTTCTCTCTTGATATGCTTTCTCAATAGAACAATATGCTTCGATCAAACACGAATTGTTCAAACGTGCACATGTGAGTTCGACCATAATCGTCGGTGAACTTCAAATTTAAGTTTTTTCTAGTTTTGAAAACATTTCACGCTTCCCCGGCCATCTGCTTTCTCTAGTCCGCAAGACCTTGTCTAGAACATTTTCCCATTGAGCGGAGTCTAATTTATTTGGTTTAACTCAAAAAAGGTTCGTTCAACAGCGACGACAAGTGAATTAGTAAGAAGTTAGCAAGTTGTCGAGTTTAATGTTTTGATTTTTCTAATGAGAATCCTCTTACGAATGATATGAAGGCTAGACTTGCATTTTCAATTAGATTTCTTTATAAAATCGTTTGTGGGAAAACTTTGATTCTCGCGGCAAACCTTTTATCGTCAACGAAAGACTCAAACGCATGGCTTGATCTCAAACAAACCTAATCGCACTCACCCACATCTTATCAAAGTCTTAAGATCATTGTTCCTTGAAAGTCGTTTAAGGAAAGAAAAAAAGAAATAAAAAGTCCCAGGCAATTGATGCGTGAAAAGTATTTTATGCGATTAAGAAGCGAACACAAATCATCGAGGGGAAAACTGAAGAAGAAACAAACAGAGCCACGAAAGACTTTTGTTGACTGAGACCTTTGCTTGTTGATTATTCAATTCGTTTTCATTTCATTAAGACTGTTCACTTGTGGTTTGTGTTTCTTCTTCTTCTCTCGTGTCTTCAGGGAGTTTCAGCTGTTCAAACTTCTTCCTCAGCTTGCTGTCGATTCACTGAATTTAATTACAATCAACCGAGTCCGAGCGTTCGATTGAGCAATCGACTGATAGTGGACAATGGCATTGTGATCACTTTTGAAGATTCAATGGCAAGTCTAACGAGACAACACCCAAATGACTCGACACAAACATAAACTGCTGAGGCGACAAAATGAAGTCCCGTGCTATCGACTCGAATCAGTTTGATGCTTCGAATTGATGGAATGCTCAATCTGTTCCCACCTTTTGTTTGATGTTCTTGTAACGTCCAACGCACAAAGCGAAGACCAGTAGTTTCTGATCTGATTCAAAAGCATTCTTCAGATAATTAATTCCGTTCGAATGACCCAAGCCGACGAAATCACTTCATGAATTTTGAATTTCAAGATTAAAAGCGAGAAATCATTTTCAAGTTTCTCGTTGAGACTTCGACGACAGATTTCAATGAAGAAATTTGAGAATCAAACGACGAACCTTCGTCTTGTAAGAGTCTTATTCAAACGATCCAATCGAACACATTTCGACAAGCACATGCTGACTCTGCACCTGTTGCTTCTGCTTAACTTTTCACCCAAATCTAACCAAATGTGGTCGCGTTTTCGATTTCACGAAAGAAGCGCAAAAAGTCGAAAGAAGAAGAAGATTCTAAAGGTGAATTTTGTTTTTTGTTTTCGGATTTAAATGGCTGCGTGAAATTATCTCCTTCAGCTAAGGCACATGTTGAGTAAGTTTGCGAAGGAGAACGAAAGAAATCAAGATAACACTGAACCAAAAGAGCTAAACTCGAGATCCAAGAAAGGTTCGAAGAAGTTTGAGACTTCAGCAAAAAACGTTTTTGATTATGAAGCAGGTGAAGCATTTTGGCAACATTCGTTGCATCACGTCAGCTGAATTAAAATTAAATAATTCTTGTGCAGAACTTGGACGTTCGCAACTCACAAAAACTGCAAGACTGGAATCAAATCAGTTCAGTCGATTGAAAATTCTTCTCGACTTCGTTTTCTGCTCGACTTCGTCATGATTTATCAGAAACTGAGATGCAGAAGCGTGCTTAGCTTTATTAAGACTCAATTCTTGTTCTCAACTGTTCTTATGACTCGAGAAGAATTAAATCAAGAAACTAGTTTGTAAGCTCAGCGGTTTTGAAGGTTTTGCATTGTCTGTTAACGCCTTCGATTGATTCTCCTTCGATGCAGACGAGGAAGAGAAAGAGAAACGATCAGTTGAGCATTACAAGACTCAGGCGATTAATAGAAAATGAAAATTGAATAATTCGATAACAAATGATTCAGAAACGAGGCGTGAAAAGATTTTTGATTGCAAACTCTGAATAATTGGCCGTGAAATCTTTTGCAAATTTAAATCCCAAAAGAGTTTTTCTTTTGCAAAACAAGACTCGAAGACTTTAAAAGTTTTAAGTTGCAAGCAGCAACGAGAAGAACTTCTTGAGCCATTTTCCCATGACGAGCAGAGTCCGAGCCATAATATTAAATTTTAATCAACTCATGTGAACTGTTTTGCTTCTCCCGCTTAAGACTTGCAGATTTTTAATTGTTCTCCTGTTGTGTGTAATAAAGAAACGTCTTGTGGAGTTGAATGAGAAGGAAGTCAAGCGGAAAGAAACGTGAAAAGTTTGTCTTCTAAGACTTCATTAAAAAGTTTTCCTCGAGAAGCTCAGATGATTCGTGACGCAATTGGAAGCAGTGAAAGTCGTCTCAGCTGACAAAGAAATTGATTCTTCGACACGAGGAAACACAATTGAAGCTCTTTGATTGAAATTATACTAATGAAGCATCAGAAGTTGAATGAAAACATTTCACGCTTCGTCGAGATTTCTTCGATTCGTTTACTCATCGCGATGGTTCAGATTCTTTTGACCCAGAGTTTCACCAAACGTAAAATTATATTTTATTGTTTCTAATTCGTCTTTAATTGCACGTCAACGTTGAAGAAGTTCGCCGTGACCTTTTCGAGATGCAAATGAAACATGAGAAGCTCAAACTTCTCACAATCGTTCATCACTCGCTCCACTTCACTTTCGTTCGAGTTGTTCTGTTTAATTCAACGTCATCGTCCAAGCTACTTGAACAAATCATCGTCACGACACTCGACCAATTAGACGCCTCAGCTTTTTTGTTGAACTTGAAGCGTTGAATGAAATGAACAGAGGAATTAATCGAAAACTCTTCTTCACTTGTCTCATGAAGCTCAAACACAATAATTTGAATAATTTCTCGACTCCTCTTCGTTGTTAGCTTCAAATTAATCAAACATAATGTTAATTTGTCGTTCAATTGTTTCTTCTTGCTCGAACAGTGTTTTAAAATGATTGAGCACGCACATTTCACATTGCGTCGCTTGAATTTAAAAATCCTTCAAAATAAAAATTAATTTTCTGTTGAACCTCAAACAAATTCCAAAAAGCTCATTCATCAAATATCAAAACGCATGAAATGAATTTCGCAAACGACGTTTTGTTAGTAAAAGCGTGAATAATCTTTGGACTCACCTGAACAGCACAGTTGAGGAAGCAATTGTTTTGACCTGGACCATTAAGCAGCCCTTTCGTGTCGGTCAATTGATGATGCTGATTCGAGTGAGAGGCAAAAATATTTAATGGGAAATTTCGCAGCTGCGTTGGACGCGACATATTCGATTGCGATAAATGAGATGGAAATGATGTGCCGACAGTCATTCTGTTCGATTTCTCGGTTTATCAATTCGTTGTCACCGCCTGGCGTTTAAAGTTGTTTCGCTAGGACCACCGTCGTCATCTAGAAAAGAAATGTGGGTTAGAGTCTTGGAGTTCTCTTTAAAATCGACGATTGATGTAAAGAAGCGGAACATGCGAGAGTCAACAAGCCATTTAAGCTCGTTCGTTCGATCGATGACCAAACAAAATTTGCTGCTCAAAATTGGTGGCACGACAGAGAAAATCAAAGTTAACAGTTACGATTCTGGTTTTCTGCTTCACGTGTGTCTCTGTCGTGTCGTTTGACTCCGCTCGCAACACTCTCTTCATCATTATCGTCATTTGCTTTCTCCGATAATCAGTGAAGAGTTCAGAGATTTTTCGGATAATTGATTTGAGATTAAATTCAATTAAATTCAGCAGTTTTATGATCGAAAAAGTTTCACGCGAAAAGAAGAATTGCTTGGTCTTCAATTATTTTTGAAGCGTCGTTGGAACTTTCATGTCAAGTTTGATGGGAAGCAGAGCGTTTAACGAAACTTTTTTGATTAATAATCTTAGTCGATCGTTTGTCGGTCCATCGCGAAACGCCTCTCTTCCCTCATTTTGTCTAAGAATCATCGCAGATCAGTAATTTAATAAGTCAAAGTGAGTCTCAAGCAGCCGAGGGCAAGTAAATGTCAATTTTGGAATTTCTTTTCACTCGATCATCCAAGTTCAATGTTGTTCGTGAACTTAACTTTGACTTTTACTGCTCATCTGCCTCCGCAGGCAAGTTTCGTTTTTCTTCTCGAGATTTGACCCAAAAATCTCGTGACATTCAATGATTTGACGGATTCGCATCGTCAATTGAGTTTTTGCTAAGTTTTCGCGTTAGACCATTTGCCACATGAAAGCTCCAAGAGAGAAACTCTCGCTCGACAGAGAAATTAACTGAACTAAGTGACAAGACGTTGGAGTTGAAATTGGTCAGAAACAGTTTGAAAAATCGAAACGTCTTCATTTAAATAAAAACAGAAAAGAAGAAACTCAGAAAGCTTTTTGTTTCCCCAAGACATTCGCGATTGTGATCGAAATTTGGTGCGAAGTCTTCATCAACTGTTTCTGTTTGACTCGAAAAGTATTCGCTTCAAGTTTTTCTTATGTGAAAGTTTGGACTTTGTGAATGAATCATGAGAGTTCACGCTGATTGCATAAAGAAATCTAACAAACGTATAAGTCATCGAGTTCAGTTCTGAACAAAATCAAAGCAGCAGAGACAATAAGTGGAAGCAAGGCGTTGCCAGACTTTGGTTTACGATTTTATAATTCAATGATCGTATCCGAAGTGATCTTAAGCCGAAAAGTTTTCATTGTGTGTTTCCACTCCCTGAAAGGTAATTTATGATTTACGTGAATTCTTTGATAAATCAGATCAAGTTTGCGAGAACTTTGAAACAACCAAACCTTAGTTTCCATGACAAAATGATCCAGAATAAATTTGATTACTTCACTGACCCAGAGACTTTTGGTTTTGTCTCAGTTATTGACTGCAGCAATTAAAATATTAAACCGATTAACCTCGTAAGGTTTAAGCCGCTGATTTGATCAAACCTTCGATAAGACGAAAAGTATTAAATTCTTGAAGAGTTAAATTCAAATTATGCTGAGCACAAGTCACTCCAACAGTTATGAAAATTAAAGTTTGGGCGTACGCCAAAAAACTTCCAAGAAACAGAAATTGAACCGTCATTGCGTACGCACAAAAATGTTGAAAGAGAAAAAAAAGAGTTTCAAGTTGATCCATTGTGTGTCGGTGAGAAATAATAAAGAAGTCATCAGCCTTGTTTAATTGCTTGGAGGAAATCTTTAACTGCGATTGGAGTTGAAGCGAAGCTGGAGCATAAAATGGCAACAACGCCTGCGCGATCGTTTTCTGTTCGACTTTTGTGCAAAACGTTTTCGAATGTCGCAACGATCCCAACTCACGAACATTATTCTCAAAATTATGCGAAAGCTTTTGAAATTCTCAGAAAATTTAATTTACATGAAAAGATGGCGAGATTTCTCTGTTAGCTCTGCGTGAAGTTCACAGGAAGATGTGAATTCCTTCGCGATAGCTTCTGAGTTTAACGATTTGAATTGAAACATCCTAACTTCAAATTTATGGAATCTTCATAAAAAAAATATTTAATTTGACGAGTCGAGGAGAAGTTGGTGCTTTCATAAATTTGATTTGAATATTTCGATCAATAAAAAATTTATTTATGACTTGGCTTTCAATGAGATTCGTGAGTCGTGATCAACCTTCGATTGAAGCTTCACCTGCTTGTTAATAATTCAATCGTAATCTTCCTGACGATCAAGAATGCCAAACTTCTGTTCATGATTTAAAATATTCAAGAAAAATCGACGCCGGAATTTCTTTAACGAATTTCGAATCAAAATGATAAGCAAAGTTAATTAGAATTTTTGTCATTAGCTCCGCTTCATAATTAAAAGTTCTTCTAAATGTTTATGAATCTTCTTGTTGTTCTCTTGTCGAATCTTGTTTATGCTTCTTTTATCTTCGACCATAAATTTGAAAGGAAAAGAGACAAACATCGAGAAATTTGCTTGATTAGAGAAATATTTATTCGAATTCATGTTGGAAGATAAATTTGTATTTGTTTCAAAACGAGAAGAACAAACTTCGTGATTATTAGAAAACAAGGCGCGAAGTCACGACGCGCTACCAGAATTTTCCTTTGTCTCCAAAACTAAAAAAAAAACTTCCCACAATTGATCAAAGTTGGTATTAGCCTCGCTACCGTTTTAAGCTTCACATTAAAAGCTTCGAAGATTGCCCAGCTTCAATCAGATGAAAAATTCAATTACGATGAGAGTAAAGTGATCGCCGCATGATCCAGACATGGACCGAAGATGAAAAAGAAATGAAAACTAATCAACTTGCATCATCTAATTGCCGGTCTTCGATGTCATAATTTAGAGCCGCGCCATCATCATCATCTTCTGCTGGTTTCTTGATTGAAAGTTTAACATTGACAGAGTAAAGGTCTTAAGACATGAAAGAAGTTTAAATTTTTCTTCAAATCTCAAAGGAAACGTCAAAACTTAAATGAATCGTTCTTGAAATTGTCTCGAAAGTATCATTGACGACCTCGAAAGTGGTTTTCACATTGTGGCTCTCTAATACCCAGCAGTGAGTGAAAATATCAAGGTTCGCCTGCACTTAATGACATTTCAAGTAACGACTTTTAAATTAAGAGTTTTAATTGAGTGAGGTCTTAAATGTTTTGCAATTGACTAAAGATTTATTCAAATTCTATCGAAGTCAATTACCAGATTCCAATGCGAGTTGCGCTTGTCTAATTAGAATCTTTCCTTGATGCAATCACGAGTCATTCTCATGATAATCAATTTGGTTGTTTAATCTTAATGCCTGACGTTGCATTAACTCTTTTTTTCCTTCTTGATGACTCATCGAATTAAGGCTAAATCAACAATTCACATCGATTCTTCACTTATTGATTCAACGATCCCTCGACATCACGCTCGAAAGGTGAATATGGCATCTTCATCTCCATCTTTCTATGCAATCACATTCGATATTGTCTTGCATCGGAGAAGGTTTCAATTATTTCTTTAACCTTCTTTCCCTTCTGCAATTTTATAGCTCAAGGAAGTTGTGCAAAAGAAAAAACAGTAAAACACAAGTTTCGCATCAACTTTGTATCGCTTAAGAAACATTCTCGAATCTATGCCACAAATATGCTGTTAAACTAGCAATTTAATCTCTATTTCCACACTTAAAGCTTTGGTTTGAAATCTTCGAGAATTCTTCAGACGCAAAAGTTTCACATGAAGTTTGATGATCACTACGCGGCGTTCGACTTTAATGGTTTTAATGACAAGCCAGCAGCATTCCTTGCAAAAAGATTTTATGATTCGCGGTTTGTGATGCAATTGAGTTCTTTAAAGATCCATGAGAACTGTGATTGCAACTGATTTGCGATGGTCATTATCATAAACTTTGTTGGTTTTGAGAAATGTTTTACTGATTTTTCTTGGGAAAATGTCTTCATCGAAGAAAAACATTTGCACGCAAAGTTCAAATTGAGTAATTGGATCGAGAAAGCGCGGCTAATAGGCTCATTATGCGAGTGTGAAATTGCGATCGTGTGTGTTGTGATTCCGTGAAAATATTTTTTTTCTATTTTGACGGAACAGGTGAAAGACTCAAAGACAACAAGAAATGCCTTTGTTTAGCTGATACATTGCACCTTGCTTTGAGCTGGGAATCGCAGCAAAAAAAGCCCGAAATTGATCTCGCGATCGAAAGCGAAAGAAATTTCTCGCAATGATTATTATTAAGCTTGAAGGAAAACTTTTACTCGGCTCGTTTGCGGTTTTCTCAAGGCACTTTTTGCTGTAGAGAACATCACGACAGGCGATCATTAGTTTTCAATTTTCATCTTTCAGGAACGCGAGATGTGTCGGGCAATTTTCACATCAGTAATCACAGTCATTATCATTCAACACAGAAATCGGAAACATGAAGCTTTTGCATTGCTTTGCTTAACTCGAGGACCGTTTGTCAGTTGGAATTGGAAGTTAATATCAAATTGCCGCTCTGATGCATTTCACTCCACAACAATCGCTACAGTTTTAACTACCGAACGTCGTTTTTGCACACTTGTCTTCTCAACTTCGCAGAAAACTGAAACTCAATGCTCGTTCCTAATACGAATTTATCCAATTTGTAACAGTATTAGCAGAATATTGTGGCAGAACGTCACGGTCGTTAAAGAACTCACTCCAAATAGCAACTCACAACTGAATTTGATTCTGAGAAAGGCGATAACGCTTCAAATGTTTAGTTTATAAATGAAACAATAAACGAGCTTCATGGCTCGAGTTCTCAGACATGACATCACCAAAGCAACTTAAAGGCAGCTTAGCGACGACACCCGGCATTTCACTTTGCGGAAGTTTAATCGATCAAACTGCACTTTCGTTGATATTAGCAACGAGACAAACAAGACGAAGAGTTCATCGCTCGCAATGATCGTCAGACTGTCTGGAATTTATTCCATCTAAGGCAATGGACATTCACGCGCCCGAAATTTAATGACCGAAATAATCGTGATCTTCTGTCCTCGCCTTCAATGATTGAGCTCAAGAAGTTTCGTCGAGCAACAGGAAAATACAATTAGCTTCGTTGTAACATCTACCTTGAGCTTGGAAAATGATAAATGAGCGGGAAGTTGGCTCTCGATTATTAATGATCCAGTGGGTTGGTGCTAAACTGATGAATATCTACGTTGTTCTGTCTTAGAATATTGTAATCCTTTTTTGAATATCTTTTCACTTCTTTATAATTCACTTATGATTGGATTTTATTTCTTCCTTTTCACAGCTTCTCTTTTATATTTTTTTTTAATTATTTTGGATTCTCTTTTGTTTTGAAAATTCCATCAAGGCATTCACGTTTTTGAAAGAAACTCAAACAAGAAATTCCACCGTGTAAATGTGTGTTTACGATGTGTTCATTCACTTGTGTATAAGACAACGACCAACTTTTATCATAAACGTCACAACAGGCAATTTCTCTTTTAATCTTTCTTAAACTTTGCTTTCACAAAGAGATTTTCTTGCTCTGGAATATCTCAAATTCGTTTTATTTATTAGAACACGTGCAAAAACAGCAGAACAATCAGATTATTCAATGATCACCGTAAATATTTCGTAGACTTTCGTGGAGCGATCTTCGTAGTTTCAACAACAGCGAGAGACTGACGAACGAAGCACGAAGCGAAAGAAGGCGCAAAGAGCATGATAAATGAGAGAATGTTGGATATTTCTATGGCGGCTTGAATGCGTTTAACTCAAGAAATGACTTCCAGATGGCTCCAAATACGTTTTTGAACATTTATACGAATAGCAGAAAACATTCAGCACTCACCAACAACCAAAGAGAACATCAGCGGCGTTGAAATTGCAAACTTTGCACGTTCCACATTTGAATTAATGCCGCAATGATTTATGCTGAGATTCCATCAGCCGCCGAGTATTAAAGCCGAAGCGTCGAGTGATCGTAGGTTTTCATTCATCATTTGAATACGTAATTCAATGTAAATTGATCGTGCAAATATTTATGGAAATGAGAGACGACATCAGGTGCGCGAAGCCCTTGGGATCAATAAATTCCATTAAAGTCATAAGCGATTCTAATAGAGAGGACTGAAGAAACTTTATTGTCCATTGAGGTCATCGAGAAACATCATTCGCAATTTTCGTAATTGCTGCAAACTTTTCTGTCGGCAATTTGTCATTTTGATGCCTTAAAAATGAAAAGTTTCGGAACAATCTTGAGAAGAAAGCGATGAAGATTCATTCGCCAATGCTAAACTTTCGATTAAGAAAATTGTGATGATGATGATGGAACTAAATTATGACATCGAAGACTAGCCATTAGATGGATGTTGCAAGTTGATTAGTTTTCATTTCTTCTTCATCTTTGGTCTGGATCATGTGGCGATCGCTCCACTCTCATCGTAATTGATTATTTCTTCTGATTGAAGCAAAGAGATTTTAGAAGCTTTGCCTTTTAATTTGAAGAAGCTTAAAATGTGATTCCATCGATTCAACAACGAAACGAGATTCAGTAGCGCGTCGTGACTTCGCGCCTTGTTTTCAAATAATCACGAAGTCTGTTCTTCTCGTGTTGGGAAATAAAATTAACAAGTTTTATCGAGAAAAGGTGACAAGAAATAATCGAAAGCTTTCGAATCATAAATTCATAATCTCAACTTGTTTGTACTTTCAATAAATTGGCAAAAGCGATAAATAAGGAAACTGCAGACAATTCAAGTTTGAACTCTCATGATTCATTTGCAAAGTCCAAACTTTCACATAAGAAAAACTTGAAGCGAATACTTTTCGAGTCAAACAGAAACAGTTGATGAAGACTTCGCACCAAATTTCGATCACAATCGCGAATGTCTTGGGGAAACAAAAAGCTTTCCGAGTTTCTTCTTTTCTGTTTTTATTTAAATGAAGACGTTTCGATTTTTCAAACTGTTTCTGACCAATTTCTACTCCAACGTCTTGTCACTTAGTTCAGTTAATTTCTCTGTCGAGCGAGAGTTTCTCTCTTGGAGCTTTCATGTGGCAAATGGTCTAACGCGAAAACTTAGCAAAAACTCAATTGACGATGCGAATCCGTCAAATCATTGAATGTCACGAGATTTTTGGGTCAAATCTCGAGAAGAAAGACGAAACTTGCCTGCGGAGGCAGATGAGCAGTAAAAGTCAAAGTTAAGTTCACGAACAACATTGAACTTGGATGATCGAGTGAAAAGAAATTCCAAAATTGACATTTACTTGCCCTCGGCTGCTTGAGACTCTCTTTGACTTATTAAATTACTGATCTGCGATGATTCTTAGACAAAATGAGGGAAGAGAGGCGTTTCGCGATGGACCGACAAACGATCGACTAAGATTATTAATCAAAAAAGTTTCGTTAAACGCTCTGCTTCCCATCAAACTTGACATGAGAGTTCCAACGACGCTTCAAGAATAATTGAAGACCAAGCAATTCTTCTTTTCGCGTGAAACTTTTTCGATCATAAAACTGCTGAATTTAATTGAATTTAATCTCAAATCAATTATCCGAAAAATCTCTGAACTCTTCACTGATTATCGGAGAAAGCAAATGACGATAATGATGAAGAGAGTGTTGCGAGCGGAGTCAAACGACACGACAGAGACACACGTGAAGCAGAAAACCAGAATCGTAACTGTTAACTTTGATTTTCTCTGTCGTGCCACCAATTTTGAGCAGCAAATTTTGTTTGGTCATCGATCGAACGAACGAGCTTAAATGGCTTGTTGACTCTCGCATGTTCCGCTTCTTTACATCAATCGTCGATTTTAAAGAGAACTCCAAGACTCTAACCCACATTTCTTTTCTAGATGACGACGGTGGTCCTAGCGAAACAACTTTAAACGCCAGGCGGTGACAACGAATTGATAAACCGAGAAATCGAACAGAATGACTGTCGGCACATCGTTTCCTTCTCATTTATCGCAATCGAATATGTCGCGTCCAACGCAGCTGCGAAATTTTCCAATGAACATTTTTGCCTCTCACTCGAATCAGCATCATCAATTGACCGACACGAAAGGGCTGCTCAATGGTCCAGGTCAAAACAATTGCTTCCTCAACTGTGCTGTTCAGGTGAGTCCAAAGATTATTCACGCTTTTACTAACAAAACGTCGTTTGCGAAATTCATTTCATGCGTTTTGATATTTGATGAATGAGCTTTTTGGAATTTGTTTGAGGTTCGACAGAAAATAAATTTTTATTTTGAAGGATTTTTAAATTCAAGCGACGCAATGTGAAATGTGCGTGCTCAATCATTTTAAAACACTGTTCGAGCAAGAAGAAACAATTGAACGACAAATTAACATTATGTTTGATTAATTTGAAGCTAACAACGAAGAGGAGTCGAGAAATTATTCAAATTATTGTGTTTGAGCTTCATGAGACAAGTGAAGAAGAGTTTTCGATTAATTCCTCTGTTCATTTCATTCAACGCTTCAAGTTCAACAAAAAAGCTGAGGCGTCTAATTGGTCGAGTGTCGTGACGATGATTTGTTCAAGTAGCTTGGACGATGACGTTGAATTAAACAGAACAACTCGAACGAAAGTGAAGTGGAGCGAGTGATGAACGATTGTGAGAAGTTTGAGCTTCTCATGTTTCATTTGCATCTCGGAAAGGTCACGGCGAACTTCTTCAACGTTGACGTGCAATTAAAGACGAATTAGAAACAATAAAATGTAATTTTACGTTTGGTGAAACTCTGGGTCAAAAGAATCTGAACCATCGCGATGAGTAAACGAATCGAAGAAATCTCGACGAAGCGTGAAATGTTTTCATTCAACTTCTGATGCTTCATTAGTATAATTTCAATCAAAGAGCTTCAATTGTGTTTCCTCGTGTCGAAGAATCAATTTCTTTGTCAGCTGAGACGACTTTCACTGCTTCCAATTGCGTCACGAATCATCTGAGCTTCTCGAGGAAAACTTTTTAATGAAGTCTTAGAAGACAAACTTTTCACGTTTCTTTCCGCTTGACTTCCTTCTCATTCAACTCCACAAGACGTTTCTTTATTACACACAACAGGAGAACAATTAAAAATCTGCAAGTCTTAAGCGGGAGAAGCAAAACAGTTCACATGAGTTGATTAAAATTTAATATTATGGCTCGGACTTTGCTCGTCATGGGAAAATGGCTCAAGAAGTTCTTCTCGTTGCTGCTTGCAACTTAAAACTTTTAAAGTCTTCGAGTCTTGTTCTGCAAAAAAAAACTCTTTTGGGATTTAAATTTGCAAAAGATTTCACGGCCAATTATTCAGAGTTTGCAATCAAAAATCTTTTCACGCCTCGTTTCTGAATCATTTGTTATCGAATTATTCAATTTTCATTTTCTATTAATCGCCTGAGTCTTGTAATGCTCAACTGATCGTTTCTCTTTCTCTTCCTCGTCTGCATCGAAGGAGAATCAATCGAAGGCGTTAACAGACAATGCAAAACCTTCAAAACCGCTGAGCTTACAAACTAGTTTCTTGATTTAATTCTTCTCGAGTCATAAGAACAGTTGAGAACAAGAATTGAGTCTTAATAAAGCTAAGCACGCTTCTGCATCTCAGTTTCTGATAAATCATGACGAAGTCGAGCAGAAAACGAAGTCGAGAAGAATTTTCAATCGACTGAACTGATTTGATTCCAGTCTTGCAGTTTTTGTGAGTTGCGAACGTCCAAGTTCTGCACAAGAATTATTTAATTTTAATTCAGCTGACGTGATGCAACGAATGTTGCCAAAATGCTTCACCTGCTTCATAATCAAAAACGTTTTTTGCTGAAGTCTCAAACTTCTTCGAACCTTTCTTGGATCTCGAGTTTAGCTCTTTTGGTTCAGTGTTATCTTAATTTCTTTCGTTCTCCTTCGCAAACTTACTCAACATGTGCCTTAGCTGAAGGAGATAATTTCACGCAGCCATTTAAATCCGAAAACAAAAAACCAAATTCACCTTTAGAATCTTCTTCTTCTTTCGACTTTTTGCGCTTCTTTCGTGAAATCGAAAACGCGACCACATTTGGTTAGATTTGGGTGAAAAGTTAAGCAGAAGCAACAGGTGCAGAGTCAGCATGTGCTTGTCGAAATGTGTTCGATTGGATCGTTTGAATAAGACTCTTACAAGACGAAGGTTCGTCGTTTGATTCTCAAATTTCTTCATTAAAATCTGTCTTCGAAGTCTCAGCGAGAAACTTGAAAATGATTTCTCGCTTTTAATCTTGAAATTCAAAATTCATGAAGTGATTTCGTCGGCTTGGGTCATTCGAACGGAATTAATTATCTGAAGAATGCTTTTGAATCAGATCAGAAACTACTGGTCTTCGCTTTGTGCGTTGGACGTTACAAGAACATCAAACAAAAGGTGGGAACAGATTGAGCATTCCATCAACTCGGAGCATCAAACTGATTTGAGTCGATAGCACGGGACTTCATTTTGTCGCCTCAGCAGTTTATGTTTGTGTCGAGTCATTTGGGTGTTGTCTCGTTAGACTTGCCATTGAATCTTCGAAAGTGATCACAATGCCATTGTCCGCTATCAGTCGATTGCTCAATCGAACGCTCGGACTCGGTTGATTGTAATTAAATTCAGTGAATCGACAGCAAGCTGAGGAAGAAGTTTGAACAGCTGAAACTCCCTGAAGACACGAGAGAAGAAGAAGAAACACAAACCACAAGTGAACAGTCTTAATGAAATGAAAACGAATTGAATAATCAACAAGCAAAGGTCTCAGTCAACAAAAGTCTTTCGTGGCTCTGTTTGTTTCTTCTTCAGTTTTCCCCTCGATGATTTGTGTTCGCTTCTTAATCGCATAAAATACTTTTCACGCATCAATTGCCTGGGACTTTTTATTTCTTTTCTTTTTCCTTAAACGACTTTCAAGGAACAATGATCTTAAGACTTTGATAAGATGTGGGTGAGTGCGATTGGGTTTGTTTGAGATCAAGCCATGCGTTTGAGTCTTTCGTTGACGATTAAAGGTTTGCCGCGAGAATCAAAGTTTTCCCACAAACGAATCTATAAAGAAATCTAATTGAAAATGCAAGTCTAGCCTTCATATCATTCGTAAGAGGATTCTCATTAGAAAAATCAAAACATTAAACTCGACAACTTGCTAACTTCTTACTAATTCACTTGTCGTCGCTGTTGAACGAACCTTTTTTGAGTTAAACCAAATAAATTAGACTCCGCTCAATGGGAAAATGTTCTAGACAAGGTCTTGCGGACTAGAGAAAGCAGATGGCCGGGGAAGCGTGAAATGTTTTCAAAACTAGAAAAAAACTTAAATTTGAAGTTCACCGACGATTATGGTCGAACTCACATGTGCACGTTTGAACAATTCGTGTTTGATCGAAGCATATTGTTCTATTGAGAAAGCATATCAAGAGAGAACTGAAATTGAGCAGACACGCTCGACTGATTCTTGTTTGCATTCACCCAAACATTGTTCACTTGCTCTAATGATCGATCATGAATCGAGAACTTTTTCTGGTCAATAACAACGAACATGAATTGTCACTCTCATTATTCATGAATTTGAAATGTGAGAACTTCTCAGTGAAGATGAAGTTTAAAGGGAAAATATTTCAAAGTTCGCCTGAAGTTATGCAACTTGAAAATATTTTTAAATTACTCTCAAGTGCGATGAAGTATTTTCAAGTTCGTCGCTTATTACTCTATCAGATCTTTTTGATGCAACTGTCATGAGATTTCCTCGTTGACTTAAGAAGATGAAGAAATATTTTTATGCCGGTTGAGGTCTCCGAGATGATCTCACAAATTTTTAATTGTTTCCGGAAATTTGCGATTCATACGCGAGAACGACGAAGAGCAAAAGAGAAATAATTCCGAAACTGACAAAAGCAACGCAAATCGTCAGAATGAGTATCCGGCGTGAAATATTCGTTCAAGATCGGCTTGGGATCGTTTTTCGGGTAATTTCGAGCGCAATTAAAGACGGTCAGCTAGAAATCGTGAATGAGCTTCTGATGTTGTCAGCTCCGGTTTCTTTTGAAAGTAAGGAAGTTCTTAATTATAGTAATGAACGCAACGGTAGCTCTCGTTGTCTAATAGATCAACTCTCTAAGTGTTGTTTTGTCATCGAACCACTTGACGAGTATCGATTGCGTGCGACTCGAAAGGAAGTGATAGCAAAGATAATGCGATGCTCATAATTTATTCGACGAACCTTTTGACCATGAAAATTGATTAATTGAAGAGACTTCGAGGGTTTCTAACAATTGATCATTCACGAAACATTTCGCACTCAGTTTATGAGCGGTGATCATGGTTAAGTGATTTTAATGTTCAACGAATTTGTTCGGGGCAAATCAATTAGTGAATCATTAGAGGAATTAGAAGACAGAAAACAATAAATTTATTTCGAGTTCTAAGTCAGCAGTGAGATCATTTCCAGTATCGCATGAGAAGAAACTTCAAAGTCGAAAGACAAATGATCCAGAAAACTTGATAAACGATTCAGATTAAAATATTTTGAGCGTGAACCGACAACATCGAAAGATGATTCAGTAAATATCCGAAGCAATTAATAAATCACGACGATCAAAAATGTTTTATAGCAACCTCAGTTACCTTCCGGGTATCAAATTTCTTGAAACTCATAATTACAAACTCAACTGAAGACACCTCAAGATCATCAACAGGTTGCTCAAGTTGCGATTCGATCGGAATTCCAGCTTTTCTTGAAAAAGAAGTTTTCGCGATCTCAACTTGAAGATTCTTTTAATGTTTCGATTGAAATCGCGGAAAAACTCGTCGGGCTGCAAGCCGAATGAACAAAATCGAATAAATTTGCAGTTGCAATTGAGTTTCATGCCATCAGGCACAAGTTACACGTTCACGTAGAAAAAGTTGAAAAATGTTTAATCCAATTTCTTCAATCGACGGTCGTCTCTTGTTAAAAATAGTTTCATTATTGCTCTGCAGTAAGTGCTGCGATGTTTCTTCTTTTATCTCTTCGTTCAATTCAGTTTCAGGGATAGCGAACAAGTTTTGCTTTGAATCGACCTCAACGCACGATCATTAAGCGTTCAATTGGAAATGGCTCATTGATTGGAAGTCAAATCACCATCGAAAATCAAACTTCGTCCAATGCTCAGCTTACAACACTTCGAAACTCAAATGAGATGTTTGATTTATTTTTGGTGCCTTGAACAAAGTGAAAAATGTATTTTCGGCTAATCGGTCTTTGAATGTTGCGTAATCATCAACCAACGAAGCGAATGCGGAGCGTGTGCGGAGAAATTAATTAATGAGAAAGAGAATTTCACAAACTGAAGAGAAATGTTTTCCACTTGAGCATGTTCAAGTCGTCGTGGACCTTACGAGGAAAGGCGGTCAGATCATTACACAAAGGCGAGAAATAACTTCAAATCATAATCTCAAAAATGAGATGAACTCAAATGACCGAATAGAGAAATTTCTCTCAATCAATCAAGCACATGAGACAAAGCAACGAAGCGAATGAATCGATCATGTCTCGAGGTTCAGGAGACTCACGAGAAAATATTTTTATTGAAGAGCGCATGAAATATTTGAGCCTTAATTAGATTAACTTCTCTTGATGTCCATGAAATTGTGGTCGAGTCAAGGACAAAGAAAAAGGATTTTTCATTCTCAAAGAGAAATCTTTTTCGACGATTCAATTCAACTTTGAAGTTGTTAATCAAAGTTTCTTTCAAGTCAGATTCAAGAAACTTGTTGAGACGTTTCGCCATTCGATTCTTTCAATATCAAACAATCGAACGTGCTCAAAATATGAAGAAATCGAGCACAAAGATTTCGTTTTCTTTGCGTTTGAAGAGTAAACAAAAGCGATTCTTAAGCGAAGAAAGAAGACAACGCAGAAGAAGAAAACAAAACCAGAATTTGAAAAAAGCAATTTACGTTTAGCTCGTGTCTTCGATGTTGTAAAAACGGAGAAAAAAAGACGCGCGGAGACTTTTCTCCATAAAATCTTTAAATAAACAACAACGAAAAAAAAAAGTTTAAGAAGCGACAAGAGAAGAACAAAAGACTTAAGATCCAAATCGTTCTTCACTCCTTGCGAGTAATTTTATGTCTGACCCACGTAGAAACAGCTCCAGTTCTTTCGCTTTCAGCTCCTAATCGAATGATCTTATCTGCGGAATGATGAAGCAACATTCTCGGGTGCCAACTACTGATGTTTCGAATTATTAGAATCAACATGAGATCGTGCGCTGAATCAAAACTTAAATATTGACATTGGATGCGTGTCGAGATCGAGACATGAAAACTGGTTGCAACTGCAGTGTCTTAAGTGAATTCTTATTAAACGTCATTCTTTATCTCGTTTCTACGCTATCGTCGATTAAATTATGGTTCAAGTGATGTAGATGATGATGACGAATCATAACTTGAGATGAAATTCCTCTGACATAATCGTCGATAAATTATCTCCAACGGTTTAATAACTAATTGATCGAAACAAGCAATTTGACGACTGAGAAAAGATTTTTGATCCAACAAGAAACAAAATTAAATCTTCTAAGAATCGAATTTAAAAAAAAATATGCTTCATCAAACCAAAACTTAAACCTAATCTTTCCACCAGAAAAATAAAATCTTAAAATCCGATTTGACGAGAACAAAATATTTCTGATTTGAACGTTGGTGTCGGACGTAGACGCTCAAGTGGAAATCCAAAAAAAAAATTTCTTGTCTCCGAGTCTAACAATCAAAATTAAAGTTTCTTCTTTTGGGTTTGATGATGGAATGGTTGAGGGTTGTGTTAGTCGAAGTGAAATCCCAAACCGGTTCTCTCAAGCTCTGCGAGTAGAGTCATCTACTTGTGAAGACTGAAACAAATAGATGGCTCTACAGAAAGGAAAGAGAAAATTGTTATTTGAATCAAAGAATTGAATAAAACTTTTTAACTTTAAATTACTTAATTTAAATGACGATATTCGATAAATTAGTCTTCTATGCGATTAACTTTCATCAGTCCCAATGATTGTCTTCCTCCTTTTGCTTTTCCCTCCTGTGTCTTTCAACAATGCTGTCTCCCCATTTGACTTGAACTAATTCTTCAAAATCTCGTCTTTTCAATAAATTTACAGTTTCCTCGTTGATGAATTCGTTCCTTTCGATCACAACTTTATTTCCCATCTGTGCCACTTTCGTGAATCCCAACGGTTGCCCCAGAAAACAAGTCGTTCGCAAAAATTGAAGTGGATATCCAACAAAGTCCACAGTTTCCTCTTCAGTGAAATAGTTTCCATTTTCAAAAACCGTGAAGAAAATTAAGAGCCATGTGAGTGGCTTAGTCATCGCAAGTGAACTAAAATTTCCTCAGACTCGTTTAATTGTTTTGAACATCCAAAAATAAATAATTCTGATATCAAGAACACAAATCTTGTCAATCGATATAATTGTTAACATTCATTTGATTTCATTGACAATTTCTAGCAATTTGTTGAACTGTAAATAGAAATGATAATTCATGATCAGTCACTTTTATTGATTTTCCATTTATTTAATTTTGCGTTTATTAATTTGGTCTTAGTAGTCGCTGGCCGCTACAGTTGGGCAGAATTTTATTGGGATAATTGTGTAGGCTAAAATAAAATTAAGCGATTAAGTGTATGAATCTTCTTCTAATAAATGCCACTCACGTTCTGGATAGAGTTCGCAATACTTTTGTTCGTAGTGACAATGATTACGTAAAACCTGCTTTTCGCTAGCTCCATCGACTCCGCAAATTTCATCCTTTTCATCAGGACAAACACTAGGAGCAGGACAGCGGATCGGCCTCGGTGCAATTTCACCGCAAGAACAAAGAGCAATCGTTAAAACGAAACAAATCAGGACTCTCATCGTTTTCACTTGAGTTTTCAAAAAATACTGAACTGAATTGTCATTTGAAGTTAAAGTTTTGTAGAAAATCTTTTACGTGGCAAATTTTCATACCAGTCACGAGAATTGCTTAAGTTGTATCACGAGAAATTTTGTAATAAAAAAGAAACAAATATTTTAAACGAATGCGTCAGACAGACGTTCACAACAATCATAAAATATTTATTTGATTAGAGATTAACACAATCTTACGATCTTTTAATTAATAAATAAAAAATTAATCTTCTTGGAAGGCATTGTTAGTAAAAACTTTCTTTTTGTCATCGATTGGAATCGTATCCTCGACATCGGATTCATTTTCCTTAACTGAATTTGACACATATTTATATTTCATTGCTAGCACACCAAATATTGCCATGTCAATGAACATGAGAATGGCGAAAAGGAAGAACTCGTAGGCTTGTGACTGGAAGATTTTTGCTTCAGCGATAATGACAACAATGACATTTCCAAACGCAACAGTTAACAGCCAACAAGCTTGAAGTAAAGACTTCATCGTCGCTGGAGCTTGTGAGTAAGCAAACTCTAAACCAGTCACTGAGAACATAACTTCGCCAGCTGTCATGACAACGAACTGCGGGATCTAAAAAACAAAATTTTCTTTCATTCATCAGAGACGGAGATTAAGTTTATGATAAGTTACCTGCCAGAGCATATGAATGCTGTTGGGCGGTGTGATCGAATGAGTTGATAACTCAATGTTTCCATTTGTCGAGTTGCTCGTAACAATTGTGTAAACACCGCCAAGTTTAAGATCGACGCTTCCAATTTCAAAGTCATCAGCAAAGACTTCGTAAGTCCCCGGAAGAATTTCGAATTGATCGATTGAAGTTGAAGGAATTTCCTTTGAGATTTTGCCTTTGAACTTGATGTTCTTGATATTTTCAAGGCTTGAGAGGACGCGGATTGCGGGATTTCCGCTTTTAGTCTTATCAACGTTCTCATTAAATGTTTTGACAGCCGGCGAACTTGATTCTCCGGTGATGAAAAAGCTGTTAGCGTGACCTGGTTGAAACTTAAGTGAACGATCGACATTCAAGCATCCGTCGCTTGTTGTCAAAAGCGAAAATACTTTCGATGTCTCACTCTCTGCTTTAACTGAAATCTTTTGAATTCCTCGCCTATCCAACTTCAAACCGTTCGTATCAGCAAAAGACAAGTTCGCGAAAGTATAATCACATTGCATTCCGTTATAAATTCTAATTTGAGCCTCGTTTGGTTGAGGGAAGACAGGATAAGTCTCTTCAAGTTTCATCTCGAGGAATCCCGAAATGAGGAAAGCAACTCCTGCTAGGACTCCACCAGCTGCGAGTTTTTGAAGAGGACGTCGAAGTCCCAACTTTGCCAAGAAAGGATAAATCGCGCATTCGAATATTGGAATGAACACGAGAATCAACAAAGGATTGGTCACTTGCATTTGATCCGGTTTAATCTCAGTAAATCCAATGTCGCCATTCATTCGCGTTGCTTGGAAGGTCCAACGAGATCCTTGTTGATCGAAGAGCGCCCAGAACAGAGGAAGTGGAACGAACATAAGCAGAATCTTCAAAACACTCTTCACATCGTCAACCATTGGTTTTCCAAACTTAGGTTCAGAGTAATCGAGCCAATGAGACAAGTTTCTTTGACTTTGCTTTGATCTCTGAGAAATTGCGTTCTAAAACATCAAAAATTAATTTATCGCCGATGTTCACATCAAAAACTTATCTTACCACAATACATTTTGATACTTCGACGATTACATTCCCGGCGGGTTTCTTAACTGTGTACAATGATCGTCCAGCAACGAACACAATAATTGAAAACACCATTAAAACTCCTGGCACGCCAAACGCTAATGAGAAACAATCCAAGTCTCCGAAACAATGAACTTCTTTTCTCAGCTCTGGCATCAAAAATGTTGCAATCAATGAACCGGCATTAATAGCGAAATAAAAGAGTGAGAAGAAAGTCACCAATTGCTTGGCTTGCTCGGGGATCTTAAATTGATCTCCGCCGAAAGCTGCAACCTTGAAGAAGAAGAAAAAATTGTTTTGAAAGATAAAAAGTCTTTTCGCAAAATTCAATAACTTACGCAAGGCTTGATTCCACCTGAGCCAAGACCGATCAAGAGTAAACCAATCACAGTGAAAGCTTGAGCTGGTAAATGCAAAGTCGGAATTGCACCTAAGGCAATCAAGACACTCCCTGTCGCGTAAACACAAGAGAGATAAAGAATCGTCCTAAAACAATAAAAGTTTTATGATTTCATCTCATTGACCTGAATCTGAATCATACTTGAATTTCCCCAAAAAGCTGTCGGCGACTATCGCTCCCATGAGTGGAAAGAAGTAAACAAGTGAAGTAAAGATGTGGAATAAAACTGTCGCGGCATCATCGCTATATCCGAGCTTTATCGTCATGTAAAGTACGAGAATCGCTCGCATGCCGTAATAATTAAAACGCTCGCAGAACTCATTGCTGACGATGAATGCAATCGACTTTGGATACTTCGATGACCGCTGAAAATAAAATAAAATAAACTCATTGAAAATAAACCTTCAAGCAATGTTTTTATGTTCTCAATTTATCGGCTGCCGCAAGTATCAATGAAATTCGCTTTGGCGAGAACTGGTTGCGCAAGTCATCGCGATTTATTTTTGTAGACTAGACATTTTGCAAATTTATGATGTGAAATAATGTAAAGTGATAAGAGAATCGGTGGCGTTGAGCTTAATATTACAAAGTCCCTGAACTGATAGCTCTCAAAACTTTTCCGCATCATCACGTGAGACGATTAATTTCTTCTCACAGAGTTCAAGTGGGACTTCTCGCTGTCATCGTTTCTCAGAAGGTCTTTTTCAAAGACAACACATTGCATAACACGATTCTGCGCAGATTTATTATTGTGATCAAGTGTTGGGTTGAATCTCGAAGTTAAGAAACGTTTTACGGGTCGTGTCGGCGTTTGACCTTCTGGAAAAAACGTTTTCGCCTGAAACTGCTTGTTATTTATGACTCAAGACAAAGCGTTGTTGAATTGTTTAATGATCCACCGCAATAATGATAAGAATTCTACTCATTCGTCTTATCAAGCACAAACTTTCATTTAACCTGAGATTGCTTTCTCGTGGAATCTTGTTTATGTTTACGTTATGTCATTAAATTAATTTGCATTTTTAAACAGATTCATCGTCAAAAAAAAAGCTGTTTTCGCGTTGACCTATTTCTTCTTTTCATCTTTTGTTCTTTACTGAAACATGTCGTGAACAAAACAGCCCAACTCACATTTTGTTTGATCAACATAGACAATTAAATAATTTTACGTTTCGAGTTGCGCATTTGTTGTTATTGTTGTTGCACATGAGCGATCTCGGTAAATTAAATTCATCGAAACGAACAAGTAATTTGCAGGTAAAATACGAAAAATTGGATCAATCACGATCGGTTCAGGGAATAAAGAGACTTTTGGAAAGTAACGCTTTCGGAGAACTGTTTACTTTCCAATTATTCCTAATTAGGACGACAATTGAAAGTGTTATCACCTCGATCGCGCTAGCTTTGTTGTCCAGCATTCTATTGCCGTTCACTTGTAATAACAAACTAAGTCTTTAATGAACTATCACAATCAATTTTGACTCGCTAATTTAAATTTTACAATTTCATTTTATGAGTCGCAACTTGATGAATTTCCTTTCTCGTTTAGCCACCGATCACGATCGAACACTTGCGACTGATATGAACGAGCGGCACAGGTTGACTAGCAGAAAACTAAAGTCAAAACAGAGAGGCGAATAATGAAATTATCAGAAACTCATCGAGCGAGAGAAACTCTCATGTGTTGAGCTTAGTGCGCATTGTGTCTGCTTATTGATTGTTCGCGCCAGCATTTCGAATTGGGAATGAATCAGTCTCGACTACGTCATCAAAGCAACAGCATCTCCATTAAATCGAAATGTAATATGACGATGGATTTCAAATGCTCATCAAATCTCTTTTGCAATAGTCAACTTGTCTCAATTGCTTCCAACTCCGATTAAACTTTAATGCTGTGCGTCTCAATGATTCAAAGTGGCCGTTGGTCGTCAAAATTCGATTTCTTTTTTTTTCGAAGCTTGAGCAATTGTTTCAAAGGTTTTCTCATCATCAAGTACAATGAGCTTTAATAGATATGGCTTACAACAGAAAAAGTTGGTTGCGCATAGTGACTAGAGAGATAGAGAGAGACTTTGGCATAGTTCAAATTCAAGTTGTTGATTCTCTTATCAAACAAACCCAGAATTCTTCGCATTAAAAGCTTTTCAACGACATTTGAAAATTACACAATTTTTTTTCACTAATCTTTATTGCTCCACAGCTCTCAAATGTCCGACCTTGAGGTTCCTACGAAAGCAACGACACTTAAAAGATTAGTAATCTCTTAACACAGAAGAAACTTCTTCAAGAAATGCGAGTGACGCTGAGAATAAATTTGAATCAATAATTTCAAGATCACCTAATGAGACATTCACCATTACTTTGAAACGAATCCTCGACCACTTTCTCAATGTAACAAGACTAAGTACGTGCTGGGGGGCAATGGAAAATGATCATATGGTCCAACATTGACTGTGGAGAAACTGAAGAAAAAAAAATGTTACACGAAAATTATTTTCAAAAAATTTATTGCCTACCTCAAGCTCCGACGATCATTCGTCACTGAATTGCGATGAGCGACACATCATCTCGTTGAAAACGAAATCAAGTGTGATAATACTATTGGACGATTTAATGGTTTAAGGCTTGTCTTGGTGATATTTGATCAAGAGCTCAGTGCGATATCCGATTGCGAAAAGTCACGATCAGTTCTTGAATTTTTGAAGCTCATTCATTCGAAGAAAAGAGTTTGAAGTGTTAAGATTGTGAAAACGTTTTTTTATTATCAAGAAAATTATGGACGCGTTACGAGAAGTTTACGGGAAAATCGAAAATTATTTCGAAACAAAATCAGATCCAAGAACAACGGATTGGTTTCTGATGAACTCGCCCTTTCCCGTCCTAGCTATCTCGTTGATTTACGTGATTTCTGTGCAAGTAAGTGCATTCACCTGTGAAAGAAAACTGAAGAAAAAAATCCTTGAAATTCATAACTTACAAATTTGTAGTGCGAAAAGATGTTTATTGATTAAATAGTGTTTTGAATTATCCAACGTAGGCGATGATGTAATATTTAGCGCCATCAAATATTTAAAACTTTTTATTTTCTTGACCTTGACCATTTTCCTTCCCTTAGTTTGCATTGCCGAGGTTCATGAGCAACCGTAAAGCTTTCAATATTAAAACGACGCTTTGGCTATTTAATGTCTGGCATCTGTCGATGAACGTCTGGTTCTTCTATCATGCTTCGACTCTGGGTTGGCTAACAAACTATAACTGGAGGTAATGCAAAATGATTCTCGCAAGTTGACGCTAAATTAATAATTGATTTACTATTAAGGTGCGAACCAGTTGATCGCTCGCCTGTTGGTGTTCCGCTTAAAGTGAGAAAGATTATGTTTTGATGAATTAGCAATTCTTAACGCATTTGTTTCAAGATTGCGAGCACTGTTTGGCTCTTTATGCTCTTTAAGCTTACGGATTACTTGGAAACGGTAATTTTAATCTTTGGCAAGCGCTACGAACTGATCACGAAATATCACGTCGCTCATCATTTTGTAATGCCAAAGTAAGTGCTTTTGACTATTTCTCACCCTAAAATTAAACTTTTTTTTTTAAATCGTTAGCATGATTTGGTTCATTGTGAAGTTCGTTCCTGGTGGTCACGCGACGTTCTTCGGATTGGTGAACTCTTTCTCTCATATTATTATGTATAGCTACTTGATCTCCATTGCAACATTCCCAGCGCTCAAGAATAACATTCCGTGGTTTCGACAATTTAGGATTTTCCTCAGCGTGAGTTACACAATTAAATCTCTTTCAAACTGCAACCAATTGAAGCGCAATTAAACGATTTTTAGGCGGCCGAAATCATTGCTATTCTCATTCACACTTTCCAACTCGTAAGTTTCCAAGTTCATTTTATTCAAATAATCGTTTGATCATTTTTCAAAATATTTCAGGTGATAAAAAACGATTGCAATTATCCGATGGAATTTGTGTTGTACGTTTTGATCTTCGGTCTTCTCTATTTAGTGCTCTCACTGACATGTAATGACAAAAACTACGAAAAAGTCTTGAATAAGAAGGAGATGCTTGACATCTATATTTAAGATGAACGAACTTAATCCAATAAATTTAATTTTTCATAGATTTTTAATCGATGATCTTTAGACCCGCTCTCATTATTTCTCCTTTGATTCTCCACTCTCTCAAATAAGCTTTCAAGAAAGCTTCACCGGTTCTTCTAGAGAAAAGAAATTGTCACAAAAATATCTTCGAAATTTATTCGAAGCCAAGCTTATTTACTCAGAGCGCTCAGTCGCCGATTGTCTTCATTCTTCAGTAGAATTTCACGGAATCAATATCGCAAAAAATTATTTTCTTTGTGAAAAGATTCCAAAATGTTGCCTGTGAATAGGAAGCTGAAGTTTTTAGGTTTCACTGTTGGAATATTTATAAGTTTCACGCTTTTCGGAATAGTTCAAGAAATCATTTTTCGCGGAAAGTACGGAGGAGATGATGGTCAACCAAGCGAGATATTTACTTATTCAGTTGCGTTCACTGCTCTTCAATGTATCGCTTGCTCCATATTTGCGAAAGGTTTGTCAACTGCGCTCATTGAAAAAATTGTTTATAAAGCAATTTTTCTTAAAGGCATATCATTTTCCCAAGAAAAGACGAAAGGTCACGAAAATCAACTTTATTTCTTTTTAATCGCACTATTCAATGTAACGGCGACCGTGACTGCAAATATGTCATTGCAGTGGATTTCTTATCCTACTCAGAATGTAGCTAAAGGTGAGATGAAAGCTTCAAAGTGTATAAATTTAATTTAACGTCTTTTCGTTTACTCCTCAAGCTGCGAGACCGATTCCTGTGATGATTCTTGGTGCTCTCATTGGAAGAAAATCTTACGCAATTCAAAAGTATTTCTTTGTTATCGTCGTCGTTCTCGGAGTTAGTGGGTTCATGTATGAAGACAGCAAGCAACCAGGAGTTGGTGAGGGTATTGTGAAAGGATGTTACTTGCTGGCGATAAGTTTATTGATGGACGGATTAGGCGGAGCAGCTCAAGATCGATTACGATCAGTTTCAAAGCCAACGACTGTTCAATTTATGTTCTACGTCAACACCTGGAGTTCTTTGATTTTAGTTACATTGATGTCTGTTACCGGAGAAGGTCGCGATCTAGTCGAATTCGCACAGCGACATCCTTCGATAATTTGGCAATTGGCTTTAGTAGTTTTCGTGGGGACATTCGGATTCTACTTTATCGCCGCGATGGTATCAAACTTTGGATCTCTTCCATTATGTTTAGTCACGACAACAAGAAAGTTCTTCACTGTGTTCATCTCAGTCATTGCATTTGGAAATGCACTGAGCATTCGCCAATGGATCGCGACTGTCGTTATTTTCACTGCATTGATTTTAGACGCAATATTCTCTAAAAAATCTAAACCAACGAAAGAAGATGACGCACTGCCTGAAATTTACAAAACTTCGCCTCAAGACTTGACAACTTTTGAATACGAAAATCCAGTGGCAGTTGACTCAGACGGAAAAGTTGCTCAACCGAAACATTAAGAAACAATCACGTTTGTCATTTGATTTCACAAAAATTTCCCAATAAAACATTTAAAGCAAAATATTTGGACGCCTATGCTCCATAAACAGGTTCTTTGAACTTTCACATGTGAATATTTCAAAAATTTAATGAAATCATCAGTCACAAAGAAGAAGAACTATCTGATTAGTATTAAAGCCCGGTTATTCTCTATCAGTCCACATTGCACTTTGTTTTCGTTTCGCAGTGGTAGTAAGCACGTGGCTCGTTGATAAGCCAAAAAAAAAGACAATCGAAAAAGCTTTTTGTTCCCAAGAAAGCTTTTTCACTTGAAATCAAATTGAGGTTGAAAATTAAATAATTTAAATCTTCAAATCAAAATGAAAACTCTTCTCTTTGAATGTTCAAGTCTGACTAAAACATTTTTCACCGAAGTTCTTTTTCTCAAACTTGATTGGACGTGGAAAAAATTCGCGGGGATTCCTCTTCTCATTCTGAAGAATCGCTGTACTTTTCGCATCTCAATGCTCTCGTGAGTCATATCAGCTCTCTCGAATAATTTCCTGGTTTCATATTAATCTCATTCGAATTCGCGTTAAATTGAAACCGCTCATTTGATTATTTTTTAGTTTAGACTTAAAAGTTCGTTTTGTCAGTTCAGTTATCGCTCGCTTGTAATATTTTAAAAAGCTTTGACTTTGCAAAATTTATGTAGACTCCCAGACAGCTGAGGGATGTTATCAGTGAATCAAAAGCTAAAACTTGTTGCTTATGCCATTGGAATATTTATAAGTTTCACGGTTTATGGTGTTTTGCAAGAGATCATCTTTCGTGGAAGTTATGGTGGTGATAATGGAGAAGCCGGTGAGAGGTTTACCTTTTCCGTTGCGTTCGTTGCCATCCAATGCATTGTCAGCTCAGTATTCGCAAAAGGTTTGTCACGTGCTCGTAATCAATTGATTCAGAAAATTAACAAAATGAAATATTTCAAGGCGTGACGTTGACTTCTCAAGATCAACCGGAAAGTGAAAAGTTTGAGAAATTTTACTTCGCGATTGCACTTTTTAACGTTGTTGCTACAGTTACATCAATCTCAGCATTGCAATACATTCCTTATCCCACTCAAGTTGTTGCTAAAGGTGAGACAAAGATCTTTCCTGTGTTTGCATGAATTCATGTTTCCTTTTTAGCTTCGAAGCCGATTCCCGTGATGCTGCTCTCAGTTCTGATTGGAAGAAAAAGTTTCGCCACACGGAAATATTTCTTCGTTTTAATGATTGTGATTGGAGTTGCTGCGTTTATCTTCAAAGACAAATATGAAACGAAAGATGGAGAAGACTTTATCAAAGGAAGTTGTTTGATTGGAATCAGTTTATTGATGGATGGGCTGACTGGAGCTTGTCAAGATCGAATGAGATCTGAGTCAAAACCAACGACGATCAACTTTATGCTTCAAGTTAATTCTCGGAGTTCTGCGGTTTTAATAGTTTTGATGGCGATCACGGGAGAAGGCCGCGATCTAATCGAATTCGCTCACAGAAATCCAACAGTCATTTGGCAACTTGCTGTAGCTGTTCTTGTGGGAACTGTTGGAAATTTCTTCATTTCGTCAATGATATCAAACTTTGGCTCTTTGCCATTGTCCTTAGTTACCACAACAAGAAAGTTCTTCACAGTTCTTGTCTCTGTAATCACATTCGGGAACGCACTGACCACTCGACAATGGATTGCAACTACAGTCATTTTCTCAGCGCTTATGCTTGATGCCATTTTCTCAAAGAAATCTTCTCCTGATTCAGAAAAATTAGAAACAAATCTAACGAAAATTGAAAGTAATGTAGAAGCAAATCTAGAACAGAAATGAACTTTAGACATAAACAATTATTTTGTCGTAGGAGAATCCATAAAAGAAATGTATACAATAATCAATTGAAACCTCAGATCAAAGTTTAACTCAATATCTCGCTCAGATTCGTTGGCCCATTTATTAAAAGTCGAAAAAGTAATTAAAAAAAGATTATCAATCATCAATCAGAAGAAGTTCACATTTTATGTAAACGATCGAAGAGAGAAAAGAAAAGCATTGAATGATTGAATACTTAAACTTTATTACATTAAGAGAAAATGTTATGTTGAAGACTTCAAATTGAAATTTTTTGACTGAGAAAACATAAATGTCAATGTTACATTCAAGTTTAAACTTGAAGAAAGATGAAACTTAAAAAAATAAAAATGAAATAATGAAAAAGAACGTTTTGTTAATTACAGGATTGAAATTCAGTAAAGTTTTTTCAAACTATTTTTAAAAATAATGATTTTTTTTCTCGTAGTTTTAGCTTGCCGCGGTTTGTAAATTCATTTAGCGGTTTTACAATTTTTAAAATAACTTTCAATCCATTTTGCATACTTTCCAGGTTGGTCTTATGAAAAAGGTTTTAGAAGACATTTTTCTCTAATTTTGTAATGGATTTGCATAAAAATAATTTAGATATCTAGTAACAATTTATTGATATAATCGAATATAAAGTGAAACTAAACAACTCGAGCTTTGCTTTTGCACTCGAGGATCATTTGCTTTTGATCCTAAGCTCAACTCAATTTCCATTTGAAAACTAAACCCTTGTCAATTGGAGAAAACTTGGAAAGGACGCTGGGAAATGAAAGGAATTATATATAGTTTAAATGTAAATTATATAATATAATGAAAAAACTAAAATTATAAACATTTTAAATATAATTTACATATAACGGCATAATAAGTATTTTTGATTTCACGCAAGTAAATTTTTACTTGGCTTTATTTTATATATAATTCCTTTCATTTCCGATGTCCCACTTTAAGAGACTTAAATTAAAGAAAGAAAGATTTTTGAACGAAGTCTCATCATTGAAAGAAATATTTTTCGGCAACACGAAGTTTTATTTGGGTACTAAGTTAGTCTCACTCATGCCATCGTCCAGCTCGGACGGAAAAATTGGCGACAAGCAAAATTGAAAAAAGTGTGATAGCTTAGTTCACACATCATAAAGATGAAAGTTTTTCTATTAATTGTTAGCTTTCTTTCGGTTTCTTCCGGATTTCTCGAGAAACGAAATCTCAACCGGAGCAGAACCGAAAATGAAAGTTCTTTAAATGAGCAGAGTTCTAGTGTCAACAATGAATTTGAAGGTGAATTCAATAATCTGAGAAGACATTTGCCGAGTCTTGAGGATTATTCTTCTGTTATCAAAACCTCAAAGTTAACTGAAAACTGCCGCAAAGATTTCATAGAATATCTGAGATCATTAGCAAACTTCGAGATGTGGGCACTTGAAAGTGAGTCTTAACATTAGTCTAACATCGTCAAAAAGTCTCACAATCTTTCTAAAAATATTCAGTGCACGATGCCTCATCAAAGTCTTCCTCAGGTCTGTTAAGTGGCAATATCAACAGCTTCGGAGACTTCGACGAATGTCTGCACGCAAAGTCATCGTCCAGTGGATTTAATAGTCAATATTGCTTAGCCTACGTGAAAATTGACGTTCCACACGAGATGAAAAAACTCAATAGCTTGAAGCGCCGTTCACACTCGTTGGAAACTTTTCGCAGCAATTTCACGCGAGCTTTTGATGACGTGAGAGATTTTTTGTTGATTGATTGTAAGCTCATTTCTTTTCTTTTAGCTTTATCATTATATTCCAATATTTTCATCGTTTCTCTGGTCGTCATGCATTCCATCGAGTTGCTCTCATGTTGACTTCCAGCAAATCGTTCAAAGTCAATTCATGAACTTCTTCAATGGCAGTGAAATTGAAATCAGTACAAAAACAAACGAAAAGCTTTGTCAAACAAATTCTCAAGACGTCACTCTTGGTGTGAAATCGAAAGTTGTTATGTAAGAAGCTTCTCACCTCATTAACTGATATTTTATGTACAACACGTGCCTTACAGATTTTTTCTCGTTACTTTATTTGTTGTAATTCTTCTTTCAACACTTTACGAAGCTCTAAACGCAAAAGACGATAAAGGTAAGCAACAGTTCGATTCATTTGATTAGAGTTTTTATTGATTTATCTTTTAGTCGGAGCTTTGACATCATTTTCTTTAATTCGTAATTGGAAAGAGCTCATCTCTATGGAAGACACCGGAAGCGATGATATCAAGTCTCTTCATGGCATTCGATTCTTTGCTGTTGTGATGATCTTCATATCGCACAAAAGTTTCTTTGCTTATTTTTATCCAATGGCGAATCGAACGAGAATAATTGAGGAAACGTTCAAAGGGTCAACGGTTCCTATCAGAGCTGGTTATCTCTACACAGAACTCTTCCTCACGATCAGTGGATTACTCGCTTCATATTCATTGCTTCGGCGATTGGAAAGAAACAAAACTATTAATGTGTTCAAAGAATATTTCGATAGATACTTAAGGATTATGCCATCGCTTGCAGTTCTCGTTTTCATCTCAGCATTTATTCTTCCTCATCTTGGATCGGGTCCTCTCTACAAGTTTCTAACGGAGAGAGAAGCAGAGCTTTGCAGTAAATATTGGTGGCGCAATCTTCTTTTGATTAATGTGTGGTTTGGCGTTCGTCCGATGTGCGGCTTCCACACTCAACACGTCGCTATTGACTTTGAACTTTTCCTCCTTGCGCCACTGATTGTCTTGTTGATTTATAAGTGGCCAAAGGCCGGATTGAAACTCACATTGTTAGCAGCAATCGTTTCTAGTCTCGCTAAAAGTTACGTCGCTTATGAAATGAACTTATCGGAGTTTGTGGTTCATGGAATGACGTGAGTTAGAATTGAAACTTTGAGCAAATAACTAATTTTGTCATTTCAGTTCCGAGCAATTGATTCAAACTGGAGACTACATGTACATTGTTCCTCCTTTCCGCTTCACATCTTATGCAATCGGAATTCTCGCCGGTTATTATCTCCGTAGATTGAAGCATCACAACTTATCTTCAAAATATCTTTACTTCGCTTGGACTTCAGTGCTTACTCTTCTCTCGATTGGCTTTCGACTGAGCGCGGAATTATGTGAAGAGAGTTATGTCTACAATCGATTCCACGCAGCAATGATGACGTTCTTGCCGATTCCGTTTTGTGCGATGTTCGCGTTAATCGTGTTCACAGCCGACGCGAATCCATCAAGTGAGATAAACTCTTGTAATTGGCAAATTATTTTCTGAATTGTTTGCCCTCTTAGATTTCTTCACAAGCATTCTTCAGTGGAGAGGATTTAAGATCACAACCAGACTCTCGTACAATTTCTATTTGATTCAGTTCATTGTCTTTTACTACAACACTGGAACAGCACGTGGGGCGATTTTCTACAATCTAATCAGAACCGGCGTAAGTTTCGATCAAAAACTTATCAAAATTATGAAAAATATTTAATTTCTTTTTAGTTTGATCTGAACGAACTTTTCTTTATTCTTCTTGGAACTTTGTTGCTAACGCTTTCGGTGGAAATGCCAGTTAAGAACTTAAGGAACTCAATATTCAAAGACAAGTCTGTGAGAAAGAATCAAAAAATAAAAAGCAAAAGTGAATAAACAGAAGTTTAAATATTTTTCTTTGGTGTTCGCTGGAATCTTCGTCGAACGTGATTTGCTTGTCTACTTTGTTCTCTTCGCTTGCAATTTTTATGCAAATCAAACTGAGTTCCTCGTTAACTTTAATTTAGTAGCTGAAAGATTTATTGACAGGTATTTGAACTGCGATGATTAAATGTCATGAATTCAAAACATTCAAAGTATCCGGTTCAATGCGTTTTGGGATGTTCCCAACGGCCTTGAGCCATTGATCTAACAAAGCCGTCACAGATGCATCAAGAAATCCACTGAAATAATCATTTAATGAAAACTTAATGACTCTTCATTATGTGTCTGCTCGTGTACTTGCAAATTGCAACGAGAATTACTGTAAGCCTTTTCATCTTGTAACTTCAAATCACTCTTTCATTAAAAATGCACAATGCATTCTCAAAATGAAAGCTCAAAGTTGAAGAATTGTTTGTCATTAATTAACGTGAACCAAAATTCCATTTTGAATGATTCATGCAAATCGCATCAGAGTTAGTAAGAAAGTTGTTGTCGGTGAATCCCATCGCATTAGATTTAATTCTTTTAATGTGCAAGGGAGTTAAAATTATTTGCAAATGTTTGGAGGGGAAATAAAAGCTCACCAAGCACGATTTCGGTGAAGCTCAGTGGCGTTGCCTTGCTGTTAGGTTTTCAAATTATTTTGAGAATTTATACATGCGCAGCTACTGAAAAAGTTAATTAAAATGCAAGTTGAGTTCGTCGGGCGCTTCACTTGTGTGCTTTGTTTTCCCCATGCAAAATTACTCGAGTTCATAGAAGCAAATTGAAGTTAGTGCAATCCTAGACGTGGGTTCGATCGGTTGATTTAAAAAAAATGTGAACAGAAGAAAGTTTTCTTATTGAAGTTTATTTTCTGTGAATTCTCAAAATGTTTTGGATTACAAGAATACTTTTGATCCTTGTGATCTTCAGGACGATTGACAGCTCCAAGAATGTTTGTGATAAAGACTGCATTGGAAATGTGATGCTAACCAGAAGAAACTATTCGAAAGCTTCTGATCACAACATTACCATCGTTCACTCGATGTTTAAACAAAATATGAAATGGAATCAAGTGATAAGAGTTAATGACACAGAAGATTCAGAAGATTCGCCTCATCATATCATTCCTGAAGTGTCAAATTATGAGAGAGGTGTGAATGCGGCAGTTAAAATTGTGATGATATCATGTTGGAAATAATTATTTGTAAACATAACTTGAAACGTCTCCAAATATTTACCGGAGAAATTTGCATGCGATTTTCTTAATGTTTAAGAAATTAGTCAAAGCTTTGCATTTTTTTTAAAGAAAAAAATGTTTCAGTGGGTGACTTAGAGTTGAAAGCAATATTTTAAAAGCGACAGGATAGATAATCTACAGTTCGTGATGAGCTTATTTGATTAGTCGCCAACAGCTTTTGTTCAATTATAATTCAATAAATTCACACATTGGTTGATTTATTGTTTAGAGAATGCTGATTTGATTTGCGACTGATATTATGTCACTCAAACGTCGACGATTCCATGAGCCTCATGGCAAAGAGAAACCGTGATTTGTTTCAGTAACATTCTTCCTCAAGGTTATGCAATATCTGCCGAAGCAATCATTTCATCAATTTCATTTGAACCAGGAAGAGAGTTCAATTGATGGCAAAGATAATTTTCCAATAGTTTTCTCGGTTGACCTGCAATCTTATTATCGCCTCCCTCTTCCGTTAAAATGTTGCACGCGATCATCAACCTTTCCGACTTTTTAATCATATACTTTGTCATTCACGATCAAGTTGTTAACAATAATTAGAGAAAGATGATTCATGACACAATTAGACGTTTTCACGTAAACAAAACGTCAAAGAAACGTGATCGATTAATTTGACCTAGCTGCGAGCTGATTAAAATTATCAAGCCTTGGATCATCCTAAATCCCCAACATTCAAAAATTAGTATTCTTAGAAAAAAATCATTTATCAACTCGTCATTAGTATAACAAATCCAATTAGATGTTCAAGTCTTTAGTGATTTGACAATAAACATAAATCGGACGTGACTTTACAATAGAAAATAACAAGTTGGTGTGAATCGCTTTATGGCATCGTCAACTCTTGATAATTGATTAAAATACGAAAAGTAACCAATCTTGCACACGCGTCTCCAGTTTTATTTTCGTTGAAAGTGAAGTTTCGTTGTTTGTCGGGGAATTTACCGGCAACAGTTTTGCTCGTTTTCAGTGTCAAGTTTAAACGAAATAGAGTTTTTCTGCTTCGTAGTAGCCGCACCTGTTGAATAAGAAAATGATTCGACCCAATTTCTTAAAACAAAGTTTTTTGATCAAATGTTTGATTGCACAATAAAAATGTTTTCTTTATTGTAATCAACAGATTTCATCAACCTCTTGAGTCATAAATATCTGAAGCTTCAACAGCCATTTGATCTGTCACACGCACCAAGCGTTTCACTTGAATGTCAACGAGATTCGCGAAAGTTCGTCGAGTCATTGAAGAGATTTGAGATGTGGGCTTTGAAAAGTGAGTTAGACGAATTATTCTAAAGACTTTTCATGCTCAATTTCTTCTTATCAGTGCACGACGCGAGCGGAAAATTATCATCCGGCATTCTTAACGGGAACGTCAATCAATTCGGGGACTTTGACCAGTGTTTAAACGTGGATTCACCAAGTGATAATCTTCAAGGCAAATACTGTCTCAGTTATCTTCAGCCAAACGTACCCAAATCTCTTAGATACACGAACCATCTAAGAAAGTTACTTCAGTCGCACGAAGCATTCAAAAGCAAGTTTGATGACGTGAGTTTTTCAAATAATTTTAGTCAAACAATTTTTAAAAGCGATTTGAAGGTTCTCAGCATAAACGTTTTGTTCTTGGAATAAATTTTTAAATGAGACGAGAAGACAATTTTCTCCTGGAACTTTATGTTGCAAACGATCAATGAGGATTTGTTGAAAGAGTTTTCCTAATTTGTCGATTCAATGCCAATTTGATTTAATTTTTTAGAAAAACAAATTAAACATTGAAAATCTATTTTTGGATTTTCAGTAATTTATTTTAATTAACAACAAACTCTCATAATTTTTTTGTTATGATAACTCATAACATTTAAATGTTTTAAGTCAAAAATTTCGGAATTTGAGAGTCATTGGAAATAACTTCTGAAGGATTTAATATTTTATGAAAACTTCAACCCCGCAAATTAACAATTTAAACAACGAAGCTTATCATTTGGAATCGTTTTTAACAACAAAGTCTCAGAGTGTTAAGTAATCACAGACATTTGATTATCGTCTTACATCATTATTTTAAATCTAGCGACACGCGAGCTTCTTATTGTTTAATGTTTCTTAAAAATGTTTCGGAAACATAATTATCATTTTGATCATTTTGAGGTTTGGAAATTTGTTTACGGCAAACGAAAGTTAAGAATTGCGAACATTAAATTGAAGCTTTTAATTAGCTGAACCATTGAAGCGTTGTCATTTCTCGCGAAATCTCAATTAAAAGATAATCTTTCAAACACTTGCGGTAAAAGAGCATTGACTGTGCAATTAATTCGCTGCAATTATTTTTCATTGTCTATTGCGCATTGTCATACAATCTCAAGGGAATTGTTTCCGGAAATATTTCTAAACATAATTTGTTAAGTCTTAAAATTAGATCAAAATTAATGAACCTCTAACCACACAAACGATTTAAAAATAATCATTAAACCACATGCTGAACAAAACGAAACAAAGAGTTATCTAAGTGATGCATAGTAATTAGTATTTCGATTGCGATCGTTGATATCCAAAAAAAGATTTCGTGGGCCGATTTTGGCAAAGTTTGTTTATGTACCGACTACTGACACAATTTATGTGACTGAGTGTCGATCGTTAATTGAATGTGAAGTTGTTAATCGTAATTTCCTTGCTTCTCAGCCTGGTCATCGTGTTCCTCGCTACTCGACAATCAACTGGGCATTTTGTGTTCCATCGTCTTGTTCTCATAAAGATGTCGAGACTTCAGTTCGTCATTACATAAAAACTTTCACGAACGGAACAGGAATCAACTTTGATGTCCGAGTCGAGGATGAAATGTGTCAAGTGAAAGTTAATTGGATGGAGAGGCTCGATCGACCAACAATGATCGCAATGTATTAAAATTTCTGATTTACGTAAGTTGTCAAACTTAAAAATTTATTTTCAGTGTCACCTGCGTTGGATTTTTGCTGATCATTCTGTTTTCGACTGTTTACGAATGTTTAAATGAGAAGGTTCTTGAAAACAATTTAATTAGTTCGTTCTCGCTGATACGAAATACCAAAAGTCTATTTTCAATGAATCGCGATACAAATGACATAAAGTCTGCTCACGCTATTCGATTCCTTAATGCAGTGATGCTCGTTCTATCTCACAAATGCATGGCGCTGTTCTTCAATCCTTATACGAACAGAACAGCGATGACAGAGCAGCTTGGAAAGCCATGGACGGTTTTAGCTAGAGCTGCTTCACTTTACACAGATCCCTTCCTGATGCTCAGTGGGATGCTCACCGCTTACTCTTTGTTCGGAAAACTTCAACGAAATGGTCACTTTAGCATGTGGCGGGAATACGTTGGTCGATATCTTCGGATAATGCCGCCACTTGCTTTTCTCATTCTTTTCTGCACATTTATTTTGCCACATCTCGGAGATGGACCGCAATGGAATCTTGTGGTCACGCATCATTCAGCGATATGCAAACAGCATTGGTGGCGAAATCTACTTTTTATACACAATTGGTTTGGGTTCTCTAACATGTGTCTAACTCACACACACCACGTCGGCATCGACACGGAACTGTTTGCCGTTGCACCATTTCTGATTCTCACGTTTTGGAGATGGCCAAGGAAGGGATTGCATATGATAATTGGACTGGCAGTTGTGTCAACCGTCGCTCGATATTACGTCACGTACACACATGGCTTATCGAACTACGTCTTTTTCGGTACAAGGTAAGTCGATTACGAGCGAGCTCTAACTGGTAAACATGTTCTCTCCTCCTCTCAGCGTGAAGCAACTCTTCGAAACCGCCGACAGAATGTACATAAATCCACCGCATCGCTTTACAGTCTACGCAATGGGCATTGGCCTTGGTTATGTTTTACGAATGTTTAAGGACATGAAGCTGTCGGAAAAGCAATTGAAGATCGGATGGTGTTTGAGCATAGCTTCATTTATTTTGGCTTTCTTCGGTCCCGCGCCCATGGGCGACATCGACTACAAATATAACGCAACACAAGCTGCTTGTTACGCTGCTTTTGCTCCGATCGCTTGGTGTTTCTTCTTTGGGTGGATTATTCTCGTGTCACAACTTGGTTATAAAAGTTAGTCGTCACTTCTTTATTTTCTTTTGTTGATTAAATTTTGTTTTTTTCTAGATAAACTGATAGAGCTTCTTGAATGGCGAGGATTTCTCGTTTGCACTAAGCTCTCGTATGGTCTTTATCTCACACAGTTCCCAGTGTTCTTCTACAATGTTGGAAGAGTTCGAACGCCTTTGCACTACGGTTTTCTTAAAATTATTGTAAGCTTCGAATTATTTTTCAAAAAATTATTTCCTTTAATCTGCTTTCATTCCTTTCAGCTTGATACAAACGAATTTATTAGCATAGTGATCGTCTCAGTTCTGCTTACTCTCTTCGTCGAGATGCCATGCAACAACTTGAAAAATCTTCTTCTCGACAACAAAAATACAAACATTCAAGTCAACGACATAAAACTGACTGAGGTCAATGAAGAGTTTAAGGAGAAAAATATTTAAATGTTTTTGTGTAAGAATTTGTGAAAATAAAAGTTCATTAACACTTCTTGAAAACGAAGCACTTTCTTTTCGAGAACAAAAATTACAAGAATAAAGTTAAGATCAACAACGTTAAAACCACAGACGTCAATGAAAAGTGTAAGAAAAAAAACTTCGCTAATTCTTCTCGAAACCGAGAAATATTCAAAGGAATCACAAAGTGTTACCGATGAGTTCACTGTGGAAAATAACATGAGCAAGTGTGAGCAGTGTCAATTTAGCACCAATACCTGAGATCATTTTAATGACGTTGCGAATTATTTTGTTTCAAGAAGAGCGAAACTGTAAACAAATCTTATTTAACTTTAAAATTTCTTCTTGGAATAACTATTCTGTCGGATAAATAACAATCAGGAATGCAACCAAACGAGATTTTATGACTCACACGCGTTTGACGGTCCTTTCTTATGCAATATTCAAAATATCGGTGAAGCTTGTTCTCAAAGTCCAAAGACTCTTTGCATTAAAAAAGACTTTGACCAATTGATTTCTCGATACGACAAATTTCGTTTCACGAAATAAACTTCCTCATGAGCAATCGTGAGATTGATAAATTGAAACCTTTAACAAACGGCCTTTCAAAAATTAGCTCATTGAGAGGTCTTATTTTTAAAGGATCTCATAAAGATCTTATGCAACAAAGTAGATTCAATGCTATGAGGTTAATAGCATGTGAATGTCGATCGGTCTGCAATTTTTTTTAAACACTCGTCACTAGACTCAATTAGTTTTTGCATGATTTGATGTCTTCAGTTGATAGACGAGTTATTCCAGAAATGACGAAATATTTTTTTTTGTGTGTGATTTGAACTTCATCGAAAGTTTTACACACATTATTTAATTGAATACCGCTAACTGGTTATGGAGTAACAAACACTTTTTGGAAAGTAAATCTGCGCTTTTCACGCAAAAAAGTCAAAATTATTTAAGATTTTTTTTAGGAACCTGATTTCTATTTAGACTACACGTTTTGAGAAGCTGATTCATTAAATAAAATCTTGTTTACCAAATAATTCTTGAGAACAATTATAAGATACAACTGTTTGTCTTTTGGATTTCAATAATATTTTCCTGTAAACAACGCTAGGGAGTCACAGCCCACTTGCTTAGTTTCAATAAAATTGACGTATTAGAACTAATTGCGTAGGGACAATAATACATTAAATTGGTGATATTCCGTTTTATTTTCCGGATTGATCTCGCATGGATCTTAAGAACGTTGACGTGAAGTAAACAGAAAAATATTGATTTATTTTGTTGGCTAATGAGGGTCGATGACAATACTTGAGACTCGAATTTCCCTTAGTAATTTCACGGTCAATTAAGATCTGCATGAGATGTTGATCGTCACCCCACCCTACTCGCCTTTATTTGACGTTGAACGATACTTTTTGTCTTCGGTTCCAGTTTCATTGCTTGCCGAAATATTTTCCCTCAGTTCATTGTAGGCTCTCGAGAAGATAACAAGTGAATTCTCTCTCGCGGTGGTCTTAAAAAAAGTGTCAAACATATTGTGGAGAATTTTAGTGTGAACAAAAATGTTGCTGAAAGCAGTTGCAATAATCTCTCTCGTCTCCGCTTGTTCGGGATTTGAGTTAGACGAAAACTATTACATCAATGAAAATGAAACGATCGTGAACTTGTTTCTTAAAACAATGGACTTGTCCGATTACAAAGTGCCTCCCGTCGACAATCTAGGTCTCGAGACGAAAAAAAAAGAGTTTTAATTAAACAAGTTGTGTGACCGATTCAATTTATTTCAGAGATAATGAGCCAGTTTAGTGGAAAAGTGTTCGAGATGTTGCCACCGTTTGATTTGTCTGGTCATAAAGTGTCACAAGAGTGTCGAAAATCATCGCAGGAGTTCATCAACTCACTTCATAATTTAGAGCTATGGGCACTTAAAAGCAAGTTCATAATCGATTTATAAAACCAATAAATCATTTAACATCAAAGTTGTAACAAAAACCTTTCAGTGTACGATGCGAGTGCTAAGCTGACGAGCGGGATCCTCAATGGGAACGTCAACCAATATGGAGACTTTGATCAATGTTTGGATTCAGTTGTGAAAAGCAACAACTTCAAGAGTCAATATTGCCTTGCACATATTCAACCAAAGGTTGCTTCCAGTTTTGAGTATATGAATTATTTAAGAACGTTGTCGCTGTCCTTTGAAGCGTACAAAAGTAAATTCGAAGATGTGAGTAATTAATTCGCTGCTAATTATTGAAAATAAACAACTTTACTTTTGTCTCAAGCCGCGTCATGTTATTCCAAAAACTTCGCAAATTAACTGGGCTCTTTGTGTACCATCCACTTGTACTTTCAAGGAAGTTGAAATTGTTCTCAGCGAAAAATTAAGAAATTTTTTCAACACCTCAAGTCTTGAGTTTGATGTTGAAGTACGAGAGGATATGTGTCAAGTAAAGGAAGAGGATAGAGCTTATGACTTTGGAACAAAAGCTGCAATGTGAGTGAAGTCAAAAAAAATTATTTTGATTAAAAATGTTTATAAATTTAATTTATTATCATTTAGTGGATTTGTTATACTTTTACTCATCATAACAATCCTTTCAACATTGTACGAACAACCAGAAAGCAGAGATCAAAGTAAAGAAAATCATAAAAGCTTTCAAAGGCAACTTCAAAGCTCAATAAACTTATTCAAATTTATTTCGTAGACGAATGGTTAACGGCTTTTTCATTGAAGAAAAACTTAAAAGACTTGACAACGGCTGAGCCACCAAAAGGCGATATACCCAGTCCACACGGCATCCGATTCTTTAATACGATTATGTTGATCATCAGTCACAAATGCATGGAACTTGATTTTAATCCGATCGCAAATAGAACTCATATGGTTCTAACATCGAAAGCTCCAATCACAGTCATCGTTCGAGCAAGTTATCTCTACACTGATTCATTTATTATGCTGAGTGGAATGCTAGTCGCTTACTCTTTCGTTGGTCGACTTCAGCGTGGACAGAACATCAACGTTCTCAAAGAAATCGCTGCGAGATATTTCCGAGTCGTTCCACCAATGGCTGCGCTAATGCTTTTCGGAACATTTATTTTACCTTTACTCGCTAGCGGTCCAAATTGGCCAATGTTGATAAACGATCAATCTCGATTGTGTAAAGAGACTTGGTGGAGGAATTTCCTGATGATTCACAATTGGTATGGATTTGACAAAATCTGCATGAGTAAGTTGCTTGAAATTTAAGTTGTTTTTTTCGCTTGATTTTGCAATTGAAACTCTTCAGCGCACACTCATCATGTCGGAACTGATTTTGGGCTTTTTCTCACCGCGCCATTCATAATCATGTTTCTGTATAAATTTCCGAGACGAGCGTCGGTTGTGGTGTTTTTATTAGCTCTCGCTTCGACAATAGCGCGGTTTTATACAACCTACAAGCTTGACACAACGGTTTATGTTCTGTTTGGGCTAGAGTAAGTGAATTTAGTTCAAATTTGAAATATTTCTCTTCATGCGAATATTTTCAGCATCTCCAAACTTTACGACGTTGCGAGTTACATGTACATCTTGCCGCCTTACCGGTTCACAGTCTACGCAATCGGCATTGTCTTGGGATATATTCTGAGAACTCACAAAGGCACAAGACTCACAAGAAATCAGCTTAACTTCGGATGGTTTTTTGCAACTCTCGGTCTTGCGGCGACGGTGTTCTTATCATCCTACATGAGCATTTACAATTACAAGTTTAACTCGCTTCATGCAGCAATCTATGCATCAATGGCACCGATTCCTTGGTGTCTTTTCTTTGCTTGGTTCATTTACACTTCACAGTTAGGATATAAAAGTGAGGAAGCATAATATTTACGCGGTTAACTTCTCTTAACTCTTGCTCTCCATTTCAGATAAAATAATCAAGCTGGCCGAGTGGAAAGGCTTCACAATTGTAACCAAACTCTCCTACGGAATTTATCTTTGTCAGTTCGCTGTCTTCCATTATAATATCGGAAAAGTACGAAGTTCATCCTACGTCGGAATAGTCAAATCTGTGGTAAATATTGATAATGAACCGATCTATTTGACTAAAATAAATATTTTCTATGATCTCCTTCAGTTAAACACAAACGAAATCTTATGGATCGTGTTTGCATCAGCGATCTTGACCTTGTTCATCGACTATCCGTTCAGCAATCTCAAGAAACTCATTTTTGACAGCAAGAGAACTGCTGCGCCATCAGAAAAATCAACATTGGACATCAACTCGAATATTGTGGACGAAGTTAAAAAAGTTGAATAAATAAATTTATTTCTTAAGTTCAGTTAAATAAGTTCAGGTTTGTGAAATGTGATGAATCTCGATAGACCTTAAATGCCTTTCTCGTTTTAAGTTTCTATCAAAAAAAAGGAATAAAAAATCTTTAAAACATTAATTGCGTTTCCTCTGAATCATCTCCGATCATTAACTTGATGTACAATATCACACTCAAGCAATAAACAAGTCGTTAACTTATTTTTTACGGTTCATTCATGTCTGACGATCCGACTCACTTTTTTTTCCATCGCGCTTATTGGAAACGTCACTCTCGTGAACAAAACATTTCTGATCGCATGTTGCGCTGGTCAGTGCAGACCCGAAAATGAAGCTCAACACAATGAAGAGGTTTCATTCACCGGCGAAATATTTGAACAATACTTTAATCGTTTTCATCATACGAACTTACCCATTTTGTGGAAGAAAGATATTTCGTCATCGCATAATGATTTTTAATGTCGACAATGTAATCACATTTGAATTTCAATGAGTGATGTGCCCAAAATTTCTAGAGAAAGTTGATTGCATCGTAAATTATGAGTCTTATTCAGTGGTGTGAATAAAAGTAAATAAATGAATTGTTTAGCTTGGATTGGATTGGATTCTTCTATAGATAGACTGCAGCAGCACTAGTCCGAGCTAATTCTTCCGACTGTTAATCATCTCTTTTAATTCTACGACTCGCTGAGCAATGTGAATAATCATTTTTCCATTGATCTATGAAGAATGGAATGCTCCTCTACTTTGCAAGCTTCGAGAGATGCTTAGCAGCGAGTTAAGAACTGTTTTGGCTGGAACTAAGAGTTAAAATCGCGTGTATTAGGGCAGACTGCTGTACTAGTTCTCGAAATGTTAAGCCAACGGAATTAAAACATCATCAGGCATGCGAGATGTGTAAAGCGATTTGAACGACTTTCGCTGACATTGTAACTAAATCTTTCGTTTGACGTCATTGACTCACTCATCAATAACCTTTGATTTGCTTAACGCGAGACAAAAACTGTCAGCAAATACGAAAAACGTAAAGAAAAATATTTCCGAAATTTATCTTCAGTCTCAGTTGCGTTTGGAACGTTGAAAGGAACAATTGTCTATCCGAAGGCGTGTGATTTTTCGGAGATTTACTTAGCCCACTAACGGGTTTTGCCAATTCAATGAAGATGGCAAACATCCTGGCTTTATTTTTAGTTTCAATGATGAGTTCTGTTAGTGGTTTCAATGAAAATATTTCGTCAATTAACGAAGACTTCTCGCATATTGTGATACCAACAAAAAGTGATAGCGATGAAGGTGAACACAAATTAATTCAATTGAAGAATTTTCTCTAAAATTTCGTTACCAGATTTTCTTAAAGTTTTAAGTTCGAGACTTTTCGAGTACAAGAGACCATTGGACTTCTCTCGCGTTCCTGGTGTGACAATCGAGTGCCAAAAAGGTTTTAAATATTACTTGAGTGCACTAAAGACGCTTGAGCTATGGGCATTGAAAAGTAAGCTTATCTCAACTTTGAGGTTTAAGGATTTCTATTTAAACAAACCGTTTGTTGATTTTTAGTGTACGACGCGAACGCGCAACTGCCTGTTGGTATCTTAAGTGGAAATGTCAATACGTATGGAGACTTTCAAGAGTGCTTAGGCATTACAGACTCTCAAATTGGAGGAAAGCACTGCTTCACTGAGCTCCAACCGATCGTCACAGAACAGAAGAGCTATTTGAATTATCTTCGAAAGCTCGCTCAGTCTTTCGATCTTATGCAATCTCAGTTCAAAGATGTAAGTCATTAACGTTACTCGTGAAACTTTACAAATCTCGAAATACCTTTCTCAGCCGGGTCATGTCTTCGGGCAATTCCAAACAATAACTCACGGGCTTTGTGTTCCTTCGACTTGCACACATCAAGACGTTGAACTCTCTGTTAAATATTATTTAGGTTTGTTCACTCGAAACACTGGACTTCGCTTTGATGTTCAAGTTAAGGAAGAAATGTGTCAAACCGAAAAGAGTCGAGTGCGATCAGAACTAGGAACAGGCGAGATACTTACAATGTACGGTAACAGTTAGAATTTTATTGCCATTCGACTTTTAACGTCTCCCTCAACAGAGGAATTGTCACGGTTTTATTCGTCTTTACGGTAGCTTCGTCAATCTACGATGAAAAGTGGACGACACAAAAAAGTATTTTATAACATTCATCGTAAATCTTTTTAATTAATAATTTTAACTTTTTTTGCAGATCCATGGTTAACTTCTTTCTCAGTTCATCGTAATTGGCGCGAGTTAACTTCGACACAAAGAAGCGCCGATGATATTAAGTCGATTCACGGAATACGATTTTTGAATGCCATTCTAATCTTTCTTTGTCACAAATCGGTTGAAAACCTGATGCCGAAGACCAACAGAACGGAAATGGCCATGAATTCAGCTCAACCAAGTTCGATTATAGTTCGAATGTGTGCTTTGTATACTGACATCTTCCTTATGCTCAGTGGAACTCTTGTTGCATATTCAATGACAAAGAAGTTGAAGAATGATCACAAGATTAAAATATTTCAAGAGTTCATCGGAAGGTACTTTCGAGTAATGCCAAGTATAATCGCTACGATGCTCATTACAGCTTACGTCATTCCACATTTCGTGGATTCAAGTCCCTTAGTGAGACTCGTCATCGATAAACCAGCGGAGCTTTGTAAAGTTAACGGTTGGCGGAATCTCCTGATGATTCATAACTGGTTTAAGTTTGAAGAAATGTGTAACCTTCACACGCATCACGTGGGAACTGATACGGAACTGTTTGTTGCTGTTCCAATTTTACTTTCGATTCTCTGGAAGTGGCCACGACGAGGATTTTCATTGATTCTTATTCTTTGCGGAGCATCAACACTCGCGCGATTTTATTCCACATACATGAACGAGTTAATGTATTTTGTGCCACTTGGAGCAAAGTTATCGAAGTTGATAGACACTGCAAATCTTCTTTACAAACTTCCAACACATCGATTCACTGTCTACGGCATTGGATTGCTGTTGGGATTCGTTTTGAGGAAATATGACGGAATCAAATTGACGAAACTTCAAATCTCCGCTGGTCAAGTTGTGAATGGAGCTTCGATTGCTTCTGTAATGGCTTGCGGTGTTTTAATGACTGGGATTGATGTAAAGTACAACGTAATGATGCATTCAACTTACGCAGCTTTCGCTCCGATAATTTATTGTCTTCACGTTGCGTGGATAATTCTAATTTCTCATCAAGGACATAAAAGTGAGTTTAAAATTTAATTGATGTAATAAAAATTTAATTTATTCTCTTTGCAGATTCATTTACTAGTTTCTTAGAATGGAAAGGCTTTGTGATAACGACAAGATTTTGTTATGCCTTCTACTTAATCCAAATTCCAATATTTCAACTATCGATTGCGAAGATCAGAGACATTCGTTACTTTTCGCCTGGATCGATGATTAATCTCAATGAAATCTTCATCATTTGTGCTGCTGCGATTGCTCTCACACTTTTCATTGAGACTCCTTTCAACAACATCAAAAACATTTTGTTCAAAAAAAATTCAACGGAAGAAGCGACGAAAAAAACGAACTAAAGAGAATCAACGACTTTTCCATTTTTACAAAAAGTATTTCTGTCAAATGTAAGATGGAGTGATAATCTGAAGTTTGTGCATTCCTAACTGAATTATGTTTGCACTGAACTTCGAAGATGTTAATTTTAGTGATGTTTAAATATTAATTAAATAATGAACGAAGCTCATTTTGTAAGTTTTTGATGAACGAAAATTTAATGTACGACGTCAAACGTTGAATATTTACACTGAAAGTTAATGAAGTCTCATTCCTGTCAATTTAAACAAGAATGTCTGTGACCTAATAACTTCGTTGTCCTGAAATTCAGAAAATCAACAAATAATTTGAAACGTTCGCGATTGCATTTCATAACAAAATGTCAACATTTATTTGATACTTCTTCCGCGCGCTTTTGATTCACATTTTTAATATAAAAATATTTTATTAGAAAACTAAATAAGAACAATTATAAAATCATCGATTACGTCTTTTGCCATTTTGCTTTCTTTTTGTGATTTTCGAATGATGGGAGGAAGAGTTTTGCTTTGTCGTGCAATGCAATGTTGAGTTTCTATTGGATTGTAAAGGGATTTTCTCTCGCTACAATGTTCTGAGTGTGAAATCTCTCTTCTGAACATATGATAATGACATTGAATACATCTGGAACGAATCTCAAAATTTCGTTTAAACCGAAAACTTTGCTTGAGAAATTGAAAAACTTTTCTTACATAAAAATATCTCTTGTTCACTTTTTGCATAAATGTTTCCGAAAGTTTCACCAAATGACGTTCACTCGCATCTCCTTTGCTTCGGAATCCTTCTGCGAACAAACTATTGCACCACTCAGCATGAGACCAACGAGTTGAACATCATTTGTGGACTTTCAGAAGAAACCACGCTGCATCTCTTGCTCTGTTCAGTTATTATTATTATTCACATCGCATTATGCATTCAGCTTTTGTCTGTCGTCGTTTGCTCAAATAGAGGTTTCTCCAGGAAAAAAAAATAATGAATTTAATCACTTTTAATTATTAGTTATTATTTTCTTTGATATAGTTTCCTTTTTTCGCTTTGCTTGCCTTTTTTGCTTGCGGTCTCGTATAATTTTCCTAATTTGCGTTAAAATACTTTATTTTAATTAGATTTTCAGAACTGTCTTGTCGCATTCTCGCTTCGTACCGACGACAAGCGAGACGAAGTTTCACATTTGGGTAGCATAATGAGTGAAAGAGTGGTTCATGGGTCAGTTCTCAAATTCATAAAACTAAAATTTTGGCTTTCAAAAGCATACGCTCGTGCATGAGAAACAGCATAACTCGTGCATAAGAGTAAGAGCATGAATCTCGTTTGTGGTCCTTGGCATCAACGAAAATTGCTTTGTTTAAAATTAAATCTCAGTCTAAACTGTAAACAAAATGAAATTTGTTCAGTCAGTTACTCGTGTCGTAAAGACTTTCATGTGTGCATCTACTTCCAGGAAATTTCTTTTCTGTTTCAAGACAGACTCAAGAGTCTAAAAGCCATGCACACACATTTACAAAAGCTGTTAATACAATTTGTTTCGTGCTGCTTCTGCTGCTGCTTCAAGTTAAAATTAGACGCGACTGATTCAAGAGATTTCAAGTATGGGCAATCAACATGAGACGCTCTCGCTTGTTTAGTCTAATTTCAAAATATTTCACCCTTTCTTCAATTCATCAAAAAAAGAAGTGAAATACTAAAAGCTGATAAAATGAAACCAATTTCTGAAACACGAGACTCCCTCTCGGCTCATTAAAAAACTGAAGGTCGCTATGGAAAAGAAATGATTTCATGAAAACGAATTAAAACGATGGCACGCAATCACAATCCAGACCACATAACAGCTCATTGTTCAGGTTCGTGGGTGGTGTGAGGGAATAAAATGCTCCACTATGAAGTGTAGAGAGAGAGGGAGAGATCAAGAATCATCGAATATCATGATGTCAGCCTTATCAAGGCAAATTAATCTCATGCGTTCAGCAAATTTGCCTTCCGTATTTATATCAATATGTTTTCAATACCGGCCTCTATCAAAAGTGAAGCTTCATCGCGCGACAACATATTTGTTCTCAAACAATGTTTTATCATGCAAATTGCCCATATTCGACTTAATTTTATTTCGCTGCCAAAGCGATAGTCTGGAAATTGCTTCACTACATGGACTTTTGCTTTTGTTCATCGTTTTAATCTGATATCGTCAAACGTTAATTCTCAATTGCACCGCTTTCGCAAATGAATATTTTTCAATCCTGAATATATTTATGATTGTAGCGAAAGTTCATCAATTTCGTCATTTAACTTCACGTTTCAATGAAAGTAATTGATGAATCAGCTTCAACCGTGGGATATGGTAGTTTTGCTTGTTCACTATTAAATTGGACACCGGTTGTAATTATTATTGCTCCTTATAAACTAAGTTTCGCAATCTTAGAGTATTTTTTGGTTACTAATGTATACTTTTACTATGTCGATTGAATATATTTTGAATTTTGGTTAATTACACAGTGATGTCTTCTCATCTCACACAACATTCACATCCACACCAAGAATATTCTCTAAGAGAATTGAAACGTATTATCTTCTTTTCTTGTCAAAGAATCGTTTACGAAAGCGCGACTTGATTATTCAACGTTTATGGCTTTGATTTAATGACTTTGACCTACATGCGATTAATCTCTATGAGATTTGATGACCTTAAGATTAATAGTTATAAAGAAACTGCTATCTATTGCCAACCAATTCAATTTGACGATATTTCTTACGTAGATTAGAGACAGCATCTTTATATAGAACCGGATCGAGCCTCATGTTGGATCGAAGAAGAGGCATGTATCCGAAAACTGCGACGAAAGTATTGAGGCAACTTTGGCGTTGAATGAAATGGTCAGGATCGTTCCATGGTGATCTGACGCTCTCTCTATCCTTGTAAGCTTTTCGCTGTGTAACTTTAATGGGAGGTTTCCGGGTGACATGTGACACCATCATGTTCATGAGAATGTCTTCGCAATTCGATGATTGCTGAACAGTCTTCAACAGCAAATGCGATAAAAAGTTTGTGTACACATAGTTGTAGTAGCGATGATAGAATGCGGCTCCTGTTAGCACAATTGAATAATAGTTTGTCCACTTCGATGTGTAGCCCCACGTATTCTTCGAGTCGTCGTAGAAATGTGCTCGAGCTGGAAATCCAACAATTCGTTCAGGGAAAAACTTCCACACATTGTAAGCAAAATCAATTTCGTCGGTGTTCAGTATTGCGTCTTCATCTAGCGACAATATGGCATCAGTTTCGATGAGTGGATGAGGTTGAAATCTTTGTGATATGCTGGGCCTCGAGTCTTCCTCGCTTCCGCCTACTGTAGGTGAAACCGGTGAATTGAGTGATGACACGATGTGAAGGGGAATGTGACCGGTCGAAGGGAATCGTTTCCTCGATGGCACTTTTTGGTCTGCAGCCCACAAAATTAATATTCTATTTACATACTGACTCTTCGTGACACTTTTGACTAGCTTGTAAAGAGCTGACGATGGCGTGAGCGCTTGTCCGATTTGAACGAAAATAACGGCGGTGAAGTTTTCGCTGGGCTGATAGCCTAGCGTGTCGAGCAGAAACGGAAAGCTTAAAGGTGAGTCGGAAAACGTTGGAAGTGTTAAGAGCGCACCAGGAGAAGTATTCCATATCAGTCCGCTTCTCACTGGGTTGTCGGGAAGTCTCTCTCGAATAATTTCAAAGGTTGAAAACACAATCTTTTCGATGGAGCTGAAATATCGCTCCCACAATATTTGCGTTTGTTGACGCATCTCCATTATTTTCGAGGGACTGATTGATCGTACGATATCGACAACTTGAAGAAGAAGTCTCTCATCGCCCCATATTGCAGCCTGTTTCCAATCAATATTTGGATGAAAAGGCAACACCCACGAGTTTGATAACAGAACGGGAATGCATCCGGCTTGTAATGCTTCTAAGAATCGAAATGATCCAAGACGACGACCTCGTGGAACAAGGCAGAAAGTTGAATTCTGGAGCAGAGTCTCGTAATCATATCGATCATATTCTCTGTTATCTTCGTCGCATCGTCCATCTTGAAGCTCTCTCCAACTCTTCCCATGTCGACAGGTCGTGACCATAACGATATCACGCCCATTGTGAAGATGAAATAAGGAGTTTCTCGTCTCTGACCCGATGCCATGAACATATCGCTTTCCCTTGAACGCCAATAAATATTTCTTGTTGGCCGGAAAGTTGTTAGCCGTGACCATCCCTGTGTGTCCGGAGCGGAGTGGAAAGTGCTTGTGGAATAAAGGAATGCTGACATCGAAGTTATGACGCATTGTTTGAATGCTCATGCTGGCTTTAGCAAGAATCGCTTGACCTGTGTCGAAGCCCAGACCGAGCTCGTGATAGTCGGGCCATGTCCCTGATGAAAAATAAAATTCAACCCCGAGAAAACTTTTTAAAATTTTCCTTTCTCACCTGAATACAAATTGAATATGATGTGATTTCTCCCGTTGTTCCAATGCGGAAGCCTCTGGAGTCTTTGTGGAACGTTGCGAACTAAATCCTCGCTCAGCGAGTCGCGGTCAAGTGTATCTATAGCGAGCACAAAAAGGCAAGCTTTCTCAGGATCAGCGGTGTGATAACGCGATTCTGTTATTGCTGTGAGTATTTTCTGGTAATTCGCGCTCACTGGTGGCATTGCGCCCAGCGAATTTACTGGTTCTGGAGGATATACGTACACTAAGAAGCTATCATAGCACTTGGTAAAGTCGAAACACGTCTCCATTGTACATGTCTTGTAGTTAATCACTTTATGATGATCGTTTTTGAGTCGGTCATTCAGCGGAGTAACGTAGAGATCATCAATGTCCTTAACATGTTTGCTATTATTGTTATCGCGATTACTATTAGCATATTTACTATGAATTATTATGTTATTGAACTGACTATTTGCTTGCACATTATTCCTAATCATATGATAATTGATACTGTTCTGCTGTAAGACGAACGACGGTAACACATCGGGCGTATTTGCATTTAAATTGAATAATCTTTTAATGCGATAGCCACCGAAGTAGCAGTAAGCGAGGAAGGCGCACGACAATACGACGAGTATGTAGCGCTTCTTGGCCTGCATGCTGACTCGCTGAAGGGACTTCCGTGTTGAATGATGGAAATGAATTTTAAAGCTTTTCACTTTTCCTTTTGCGAGCGAGGAGAACCAGAAGCGATTAAAGTTCTATTTGCTTTTCATTTCGTCGGCATATGCTTCGTAGAAGTCTTTTCCACTCACATGAATTATTATTATCGATGCACATTAATACTTTTGAATTGGACTTTCTTTTAATTTAGAACATTTAGAAAAAACATTTTTTTTATTTGAATCATTCTTTAAAACGACGACAAACACGATTCATTCACAATTAACTCATCATTCTTAACTTTCTCGTTTCAGTATATTAAACATATAACTGAATGTTTTGAGATTGATAATTACACGTTTCTTACAAGGACGAGATATTAGAGAAAATAAATGTTTTCTCGATTTGTTTTCTCTAAAATTATTTTTCGTTCGCGGAGACAAACTACTTTCGTTAACAATGTGGGCAAAACTTATCGAAAGAAATGGGCATTGAGTCTCTCGTTGATTTTGTTTTTGAATCTGCAACGACATTCAAGAAAATGGCTGAAGAAGATAAATTAATTAATACACAGGTTACAAAGTTCAAGGATGAGTTTTTTCAAACCAATTTCATTTGGAAGTTGGAAGCGTTCAATTTGATGCCGAATTCGTGTTACGTCTCTGAGAAATTTGACATTCCTGAAACGAAATTCTACTCGTGAGTTTGCATGAAGTTATCATATTATTATTCTTATTATTCCTTTTGTTTCTGACAGATTTTTGCAAATCAACAAAATGACCGAAAGCGTTCAAATGAAATTTGCACTGAGCTATCATGGCAAGAATATCGCAGATGAAGATTACAAGCATTCCTTTTACTGGTTCATTGTTGAGGCAAATACTGAGGAAGGAAAAAAGAATGTCTGGCGTATAGATTCGAAACCACTATCTCCATTGATTTTGATCGAAAGTGAAGAATTTGTTAAAGAAAAAGTTGATACATATCTTAACGATGGCTGTCTCGAGCTGCACATTCAAGTTTACATCGAATCTGCTCGTTTACTCAAAAATTTTGTTTTCGATTCACTGGATTTGAGTGATATGCTCTCTGAAGATTTTGAGGCTGCTTTGAAAGATGATGAACAGAAAGATGTTACTTTCATTATTGCTGACAAAAAGGTAAAAGCTCACAAAGCCATTCTGGGAGCTCGTTCGCCAGTATTCAAAGCAATGTTTAGAGAAGGAACAAAGGAAGCTGAAACTAATGTTGCTGAAATCAGAGATATCAAGTTCGACACATTCGAAGACTTGATTTACTTCATTTACACGGGCAGAGTCACAAAAAACTTCTCCGAACTTGCAATGGAGCTGTTTGAGTTGGCTCACAAATATCAGATCGAGAGCTTGAAAATGATCACTGAACGAGAAATTCACAAGAATTTGTCAGAGGACAGTGCAAGTGCCGTTCTTCAATTAACAAAAATGTTTAAATGCAGCAACGAACTGAAAGAAGAATCTTTCAAGCTCTACAAGAAGTAAGTTTTAGGTTTTAAAGAAAACAGTTTAATATAACTATTTTGTTTTTCAGAAATATCATCAACAAAATTGCTGCTTTGAAATCTGATGAGGATTTAAAATCCTGCCTTGAAATCAATGAAAAAATGTAACCAACCAAGCAAACTCACAAACGTTTTCTCATTAAATTATAATAAAATCGTCCTTTGTAATATTTTTACGCAATTTCAGACATTCTAATTAAACATTCTGAAGACAGCGAAGAACCGTTGAAACAGTTTCAAAAGTTTTTGCTCGTCTTCCCGATCGAGAGAAATGGGCACAGTGAAACCTTTTGTTGTATAGAACAAAAGATCTTTCAGAAACAAAAGGCAGGTCGCGGCGACAACATGGCTGAAGCTAAAAAAGTTAATTCTTCTGGTGCAGAGCAGATTACAGAGTTTTCTAACGAATCTTTTGACTCAGAATACACTTGGAAGCTTGCACAATTCATTAAGCATTCCGTAAATATCCCAGACTGGTTTTATGTCTCAGAGAAATTTGACATTCCGGGAACTAATTTCTATTCGTGAGTTTGTTTGTTGTTTTCATTTTTGTTGTTCAAATTTCTATTGTTTTTTCTAGGTTTCTGCAAATCTCTCGCAACAGAACAACCGCAAAAGTACAAATGAAGTTTGCATTGTGTTATCACGGCAAGAGAATCGCAGATGAGGAGTTTAAGAATTCCTTCTACAAGTTCGTTGTAGATGCACCAAACAGTAAAATTGAAAACAAGGCGATCTGGTCAGCTGTGTTGGCACCGCTATCTCCAATGGTTCTGATCGAAAAAGAGGTATCTGTAAACGGAGATTTAGCAAGTTATCTTAATGAAGATGGTTCTCTCGAATTAAACATTAAAGTGACCATCGAATCAACTCGTATGCTCAAGAACGTTGCGTTCAAATCATTAGACTGGATTGATACTCTCTCTGAAGATTTTGAGGCTGCTTTGAAAGAAGACGATTTCAAAGATGTTACTTTCATTATTGCTGACAAAATGGTAAAAGCTCACAAAGCCATTCTGGGAGCTCGTTCGCCAGTATTCAAAGCAATGTTTAGAGAAGGAACAAAGGAAGCTGAAACTAATGTTGCTGAAATCAGAGATATCAAGTTCGACACATTCGAAGAGTTGATCTACTTCATTTATACTGGCAGAGTCACGAAAAACTTCTCTGAACTCGCAATGGAGCTGTTTGAGTTGGCTCACAAATATCAAATCGAGAGCTTGAAGAAAATCAGTGAACAAGTGATTCACAAGAATTTGTCGGTGGACAATGCAAGTGCCGTTCTGCAGTTATCTCAATTGTTTAATTGCAACAAGGAATTGAAGAATGAAGCTTTGGAGCTCTACAAGCGGTAAGTTGAAGATTTTAATGAAACTGATTAGAGAACTTTTCATTTTTTTTCTTTAGCAATCTTTTCGACAAAATCAAGAAACTGGATGGAGATTGGAATGGCAGCTCAGAAATCGTTGGAAGCGAATTGTTGACTAAATTACAGAATCTAAAAAATGAGTAGATTGATAATCTGTAATCTCTCAAAAGCTTTAGACTGATTGTTAAATTTTCTACAAAAACTTAAATAAAATGAGAGCTCCAAACACGCAACCTAAAGATCTCAGTGAAAAATCATTGAAACAGCTGATCGAAAGAAAGGGGCACAGTAACCTTTTGTTCTAATGAACAAAAAATCTTTCAGATACAAAGTAGTACGCGACGTAAGTTCGGTGTGATCAAAACGTGGAAAATTAAATTTAAAAGAAAAATGTCTAGGACTCAAGATACTTCTCCACCGAAGCTGAGTAACGAGTTCTACAATGAAGCTTTTTGTTCAGAATATACTTTGAAGTTGAAAGATTTCGCAAGCAATTCAGATGCTTGCTATGTCTCGGAGAAATTTGACATTCCGGGAACCAATTTCTACTCGTGAGTTTGTTTGGAATTTTTGTAGGTCAATCATTCTTATAGTTACTGCTAGGTTTACGCAAATCTTTCGAAAGAAATCAAGTGATTACGTCGAAATGAAACTTGCACTCAGCTATCATGGCAAGATGATTGCAGATGAAGATTACAAGAATTCCCTTTACAAGTTTGAGGTTAAAGCACTAAGCACCAAGAGAGACTACAAGTTACTTTCTTATGAAGAGTTGACACCTTTATCTCCATTGGTTTTGATCGAACAAAACATAATTGAAAACGATGACCTTCTTGACTATCTCAGCGTTGGCAGTCTCGAGCTACATATTAAAATTACTATCGAGTCAACTCGAATGCGTAAGAACTTTCGACCACTGCATCTGATCGTTATGCTCTCTGAAGATTATGAAGCTGCCCTGAAAGATGATGAACAAAAAGATGTTACTTTCATTATTGCTGGCAAAACAATCAAAGCTCACAAAGCCATTCTGGGAGCTCGTTCGCCGGTATTCAAAGCGATGTTTAGAGAAGGAACAAAGGAAGCTGAAACGAATGTTGCTGAAATCAGAGATATCAAGTTCGACACGTTCGAAGAGTTGATCCACTTCATTTACACGGGCAGAGTCACGAAAAACTTCTCTGAACTTGCAATGGAGCTGTTTGAGTTGGCTCACAAATATCAGATCGAGAGCTTGAAGATGATCAGTGAACAAGTGATTCACGAAAATTTGTCAGAGGACAATGCAAGTGCCGTTCTACAGGTATCAAAACTGTTTAATTTCAACAAGGAACTGAAGAATGAAGCTTTAGAGCTCTACAAGAGGTAATTTTAAAATTCATCTAAATGAAAGTAAAGTCGAAATTAGTTTATTGAATTTTTACAGAAATGTCATCAAAAAAATAGACGCGATGAAACTTGGGGACGATCTTGATGACAACTTAGACGTTGGCCTGGAAATCAGCCTGGAATAGAAGTTAATGCTTAAAAGAATCTGATTCTAAGTAATTCAGCAAAACGAAGATATTACTCAATACTCGTTAATTCTTTAAAAAGTCTTTGCCTAGATTGAATTTCTTTTTTATTTTTCTCCAAAAAATTATAATAAAAGGATTAACATTAAATGAAACATATTTTTGTATTGTTTAATTAACTGGCACGAATTGAATTAATCTTTTAATTCTGCGCAACAAGGCATCAACGAATCCCTTGTCACTTGCTGTTTGATCTTGTGTTGTAGCCAAGAGTTGTTTGCAGAAAGTTTCATTGAAGATCGTCACCAGACTTTGCTTAAGTTTCGCAATTTCTTCGCTTGTTACTTTAACGTTCCCAGTTCCGATCTCATTGCCTCCGGAGAATCCGTTGAACTGAAGTGCTGGAGTGAACGCACGAAGCATGTAATAATCCAAGTGAGCCCAGAGAAGATACAAGCAATGCTCAGAAATAAACACGCAGAGCTTGATGTCTTGATTGTTAGCAATAAGTCGTTCAGTCAATTGTTGATGTTGGTTTGTTATATTTGCATCTAAGCTGATTGTTGGCAAAGCATTTCGTTGTCGCATGAGCCCATCGTAAGATTGCTTTTCGCGAGTAAAGAATTCTACGCATTGCTTCAGTTGAGAGACAACAACTTTAAGATCTGGAGACGTCTCAATAGTTGAAGAGTCACGTCCATGTAAACCTTCTCCGCTAACCGAGAATAAAACTTTTGCTGTGCGGTGATCAACAGAATGATTAGCAATGCAATTCCTCGCATAAAGTGAAATATTTGCGGAGATCTGCAGGAAAGTTTTCCGCCTCAAAGATTTCTGTTTTTCAACTTCATCGCCTTCGTTATCGACTTGCATCATTATTGATCCCGTCGATCTTTGAAGTTCCTTCAAGTTTGCATCGGTGAGCGTAAATCGAGAGAAAAGTGTCATCATCAGCTTCTGCAAACGATAAAGATGAGCCCCAACATCGTGATTTCCACTTGGATCGATCATGTCGCTGATGTTTTGGTTTGCTACTCGAGCGATGAGCCCAGTGATGGCCGAAAGTTCTTGAAGAAGTCCCAAGTTCATCGCTGGTGTTCCTGCTCTTAAAACAATTTCAATCACATCAGCATGCGATAGCAGGAAGTGAGTGATTTGAGTGATCACTGATTGATTTTCTGGTCCCAATGTAAGTAGAATGACGTCACAAAGATTCAATGCCGGGAATAGAATTTGTTGATATCGTGCATCGATGGGTGGTATGAAAGAATTTCCAGTAGAGCTCAATGAGTTTGCCGCTTGAAAATCTGGATGAAGATCGAAAACTTTCATTTGCGATAAAATTCCAATGACTCGATGTTCTAGCAAGAGCTCAGCTCCAATGTAAGACCCAGCGAAACGACTCAACATTGCCATCTTTGACTCGTAGACGTAAAGAGCTTTTAAGTTGTCAGGCTGATTGTCAAGGATGTGACATAACTTTGGATCGGTTTTCAGCAAACTGTCGATAATATGACCGAGATAGCCACGCGACGAGACAAAGTGAATGAACTGCGTAATGTTGTCGATATCCAAGAGAAGATCAATACAAGAGAGGGCCAACATCTTCACAACATCATGCCCTCCAGTGCAGTCATGGCACAAAATATCGATCAACTTATCGCCAAAAGATTGAAGAATCTCCACGGCCATTTCTATTTGACTATTGACATCATCGTCAACATCTCCGTCTTGATTACGTCTCATTATCGTTCGGTCCAAACGCGAAACGTAAAAATCTTCTTTCGGTGATTCAAGAACTAATTTCTCCTTGTTCGAGTCTCCCTTAATGATGTAGATAAAGTTGAGAAGAGCTGCGTATAGATTCATTCTCAACTTTTGACTTCCAACTCCACTAACGATGATCCATTCAATAATATTTCGGAAAATATATTTCAAATGAAGCGAGTTCGTTTTCGGCGATGACGAAATTTGGTCTTGCGACAAGTTGATACTCGATTGATTTCCAAAGATTGATGTTTGATCGCTTCCTGCTCGTTTCCCTGTGCATGTCCGCAAGTTCATTAAAAGCAGTAAGACAGTAGATGAAGCTAAATTGGAGAGCTCTGGAACGACTTGTGCCACTTGAGCAGGAACAACATGTTTGAGAAGTCCTTGCAAGATTTCGATAATCAATGTTTGCTTAGCTTCCGGCGTGAAGAAGAACGTCGGTTGAACGCTGAATACGATTTCAGTAACTTGACTCCAAGCGTCGAGGAATTTAATATTCGCCGAAGTCGACAATTTTTGTTGATTGATATTCAAGGCAAACGACATTATGGATTCAATTTCTTGCAAAATGTATTGACGTTGACCTGCTGCGATTGTTGCTTGAACAGAGTTCAACTCGTCCTTTAAAATGGCGTGAATCTTTTTAACGTCGACAAGCTTAACTCCCGTTGATGTTAAAATTTCGCAACTTTGGAATAACGTTTGCATTGAAGAGTTGTCGAAGAAATCCCATTTCGGACGATCAGTTGGCTTCATCTCAAACTCCAAGGAATTCAATAGATCGCAGATGAGAAGTTTAGAAGCGACAGATTTCTTTTGGATGGTTTGCGAGGCGACATCAATTCCCATGAGTGACTGATAATGACCGAGTTCCATTTGAAACTTATCTGGCGAGCTCACAGATTGATTAGAAATTCCAAGAAGGATTTTGCATAAATTTCCGAATTGACTAAGTTGGTTCTTTTCCGCTGTGAGTTTCAACTCGATGGCAACACATTTGAGCAGCCCAGTCATTTGATTCAACACATGGTGACTTTCAGTTGGATTGTTGAATGGAAGTTCAGCGATATGACGACACAAGAAGTCCCCGGAAGATCGCAAATATCTCAGGAAAACTTCAGATGTCTTGACGTTGAAACAAAGCTGATAAAGAAGTCCGTAAGCATTCTCCATAAGTTTCAGTTGTGATTCTGAACTGGCGCGATTTAACTTCATGCCCTCCAAATTCTGATCAAGAATCGTCACTAACGATTTAGCGCAAGTACTTGGAAAATCGAGAACACCTGGCTGCTGAAGACTGCTCATTCTGATGTCTTTGTTGATATCAAAGCCCAACAAGTAATGAGCCAAGTTAGGTGATGATTGTGGAAGTGAATCCTGAAGCAAACAAATGATTTCTTCTTTAATTGCGAATTCGACTCCACCAAGTTCGTCCTCTTCATTTTCAGTAACTTCACTTTCAAGACACTCGACAAATCCTTGTCGAATCTCAAGCTTAACTCGATCGTTGCTTGTGAACACTCCAAGAATTTGATTGTTGACATTCGGTTGGCGAATAATGAGGCGAAGTATTTTGATAGCTTGTAATGCATGGCGTGGCAGTGATGAGTTGAAAGTTACCATCTTCGCTACGTTAAGCATATGATCGCATTTCCCAGTTCGTGGATTAACGTCGAGTATCAATTTGTTAAGTCCAGATAAAAGCAAGGAACTGTTGGCAGCAAAATGAGCGTCAAAGAAAACGTCTTGCTTTGACAAAGCCATTTCAATAATGTTGAGCGCGTAGAGAATGCAGTTTTCGAGTTCTTTCTTGCCAGCGAATGGTGAGAATGTTTCCAACATGACGCAAGCTTCGTCAATCAAATGCAGAACCAAACGTAAGAACTCTGACTTGGTGTGCAACTGCAACATAACGTGGAAGCCTGGCGGTGGATTCTCTTCCTTTGCAACTTGATTCACTGGGAAATCTCGAGGTGAAATTTCATACATTCTCATAAACATGTCGCAGATCTGCAGACATTTCTCAGCTACTTCCCACTTTTCTTTCGGATCCTTGTAGTTTCGATTGTAGAACTTGAGAAAAACTGTGTCGATGACAAAAGTGATGTACGGATCAAGTCCTGGCTTACGTGGTCCAGCCCCAAGTGATTTTGGAACAATGATACTCGACAACGTATACAACAGTTCTAACATAGCTCGAGTCAATGGATAAGTCTCATTTCTTGATTCGATTTCTTCCAATTCCGATTCAATTCCGCGATTTCCAAAGTTGCTTGTTGTGGGAATCGTGCAAATGATCTGGGAAGTCTCCAAAAGATTCCATAGTTGAATCGCAGTTTCACTTGATCGTCCGAGGGCGGCAAGTGACAACACCAAATTTGCTTTCAGAGGAACAATGATGGAACAGCTTATTAGTCCCAGCATTACTGGCATCGGTGCATAGCTTGGCTGTTCACACAATGCGATTCTTGCAACCTCGTCATGAGTCGCCACAGTTCTAATCACTTGAAGAACAGCTTGAAGTCCAGCGATTTCTTGTGGACTGATGTTTCGGGAAAATGCTCTGGATCGGTAAACTGTATCCGTGCCAGGTTGTTGTTCATTTCTTAAAGTCCTAAAATAATAATTAAGGTTTGATTAATGCTCATTCAATGATACAATCCTTCTATACTTACTGGTAATACCGTGTGAGCGATGTAAAGAAGTGATCCCATGATACAGTCGCGCTTCCTGATGATCCATTTCCTTGTTTAAGAAGATTGAATGCGTTTCGAGCTGACTGTGGATTACCCGACAGCCCAGATAGCATCTTCAGATATGGAATGAAGAGAATTTGTGGCAACAACTCTCCTGCGAGTCGCATAAATTTGAATAGACAGACAGAACGAGATGATGTTCGGTGATAAGTTCCAGTCATTTCCATTGGCCCCCAAAACTCGAGACTTAGGTTTAGTTTTAGATCATCATTTTCATACAATTTGCCAATAGCACACAACAGATTGGCGAAGTTGTTATCGATGTTGCTTGGCGGTTCAAGTCCTTGCTGTTGATAGTTCTGGACTGTTCTTGCTGTTTCATCTGCTCTAGCTCGCAACTCGGTTACCTTCGAATGCATGATTTCTATGAAATCGGTGAGAAGAATATGCAAGCGACGATAGAAGAATTCGGTTTTAAAGATGATTGGATTATCGAGGAAGGTAAAGTTGAAGAACTCGAATATTTTCAAATGGATTGCAACATCTACAAGTTCTTCGTCTTTGTCAGTGAATCTTTGAGCGTTTGGATAGAGATTCTGTGGAGCTAATCTCATAGTTCCGCACGCCAATCCTAATGCAAACACAGCAAGAGATCTAAGACCAGAGCATTGCCATTTTGCACTATCTCTGACATCAGCTGAGTCCTCATTAACAAGCAACTCTTGCATGACATCATCAATGAAGTTGGGATCGCTGATGATAGGCAAACGTCGAACAATATCTTCACCATCTTCTCGTTTATGAATAACACTGACATCAAGGGCGTAGAAAAGAGACATCATAAGAGTTGTCGTAACGTTGTCAATCTCTCCTCGAGCTCCGCATGGCTTACATTTCTTCAGATATTCTAAAAAGTAAATTCATAATGAAGCTAAGCTTTGGTATCGAATTAAAGTAACTTACGAATCAGCTGGATAGTGGCATCTTTAGGTAAACCTGACTGTGCCGAATAATTGAACAATGTTGTGGCGAGATTTTGACGGATTTCTTCAAAGAGATCTAAGACCATTCTGTGGTGTTTTGGAGGCCCGAGAGCTCGGTTCTTGGTCAACAAATCCAATTCTTTGGCGATATCAAGAGCTTCGAGTGACTCAATAATTCTCTTCAAAATTCCTTCTGCTACTAATGAATCTGTGTAGCTTGTGACGAGGTGCGTAATGTCGTTGGAAACGTCAGTGCACCAGGAAACTCCAAGCCGAGCTTGCATGAGATCTTTCAGTGCTGAAACTAAAGCCTTTCGTCCATCATAGTAAAGAAGAACGGCAACAAGACCTCGAGGAAGTCCCGGATACTGTGGCATCTGATGCTGAGCTGTCGTCAAAAGCTCGAGAGCTATAAACTCGTTTAGATTGTACATGTCGGACAGAATGATCAATTCATCAACAAGGTCTTTTGAAAGTGTTGTTTGTCCAAGACCAGGTAGTGAAATAGCACTCGTGATTCCCTGCTGCAGTTCTTTTCGACTTCCCTCATTCTTAGGCTGAAACGAAATTATTTCACAATCTGAGAATTAAAAATTAACCAAGCGTCTTACTGGATTCGTTAGGATTGAAGTGAAATACTGTCGACTCTTCCTTAAAATGCTGTCGAAGCTGGCGATGCTGCTTTCTTGAGAGTTGGGAAGTAGATATGACTCGATGTATTGTTGCAATTGCTTGAACGGAGTCCAAGAATCGTTTACTGGAAAAATTCGAAGCGTGCAAATTATTTTTCCAATATTTCTGAATAAATTCCACTTTAATTTACCTTCATTCATGTTCGATGAGTTTATCTTGTCTTTAGCTTCTTGCTCTTAGCTTCAGTTTATTTAATAAGTAAATCTTATCAGCACAAAATCAAATTAAAGCAATTTTCCCTCTTTTTCAAAAAACTTAACGAAGCCGGTGATTGTTGTGCTGAAGTCAATGAAAAAATATCTTGAAGTGCTGAAATCAAAAAGCAGAGCAAAGGAATTTCCTTGAATTTTGTTTTTATTTTAAAATCACAACAATCCGAGAGCTGTAGAGAACAAAATATCTCCAAAATAATTTTCGGTCGTCGTCTCCTTCAAATCATTGAAAAGGAAAATGAATAACGGCGAGGACATGGAAGTTGACACGGAAGACGAAAATATTTCACAGAACGACGAGAAAGATATTTTAGATTCATCAATATTCGGCCCAAACATGAAGCTATTCTCATGTATTCTGTGTGATCAGAAGTTCACCAACAAAGTAAGAGACTTTCAACATTTCAAGGACATTTGATTATTTATTTTCTTATGCAGCTTAAAATAACAATCCACTGGGCAGTCAATCATGGATACAAACTTTGTGGAATGTGCTCGAATTACGCTTTTCGCTACGACTCTGACAGGATTCAACATGAACGACAACACATTCCGTTTGGTTGCTCAAGTTGCGTTCATGAGTTCACGAACATTTGCCATGAAACAATTAGCGAGCACTACAAGAAAACTCATCAATCGTTTCTTTGTATGTACTGCTCTTCCGTGATTGAGCCTTTCTCAATGTTTCCTGAGCATATTGAGAAGAAACACAGTGTTGTCAACTACTCTGAAAATTTAGCTAATAATAATGGAGCGTTGTACGAATTGATCGGTGACTCAGAAACTGGATATTTCCATTGCAAAATGTGTGATAAAAAGAAACGAACGAATCTTCTATTTGGTCACTACGTCTTCTACCACAACTTATCTATTCAGTCATTGAAGGATTGCATTGACAAGCTGCCAAAAATTCGAATCAGTGGCTCAATGCTTAATGGAGTTGATCCTGATTCGTCGGAAACTGGATCAAGTGAGAAAGAAGTTTGCAATGTCTGTGAGATCCCAATTAAAGCAGATTCAAGTGTACATGGAGTATTTTGCCAAGGATTTATCATGTGCCAACAAAAAGAGTGTGATCAACTATTCGAGACCAAGAAAGCTTTAACAGCTCATCTCGATTCTGAACATCCCGCAAGTTCTTGTAAATTCGGATGTCGTGAAACTAACTTAAAAGCTATCGAAGTCGACGAGCATCTTCAAAAATTGCATGACATTGTCGAATGTAGCTTGTGCGATATAATCAATAGTTCTGGAGCTTTAAAGAACCATCTTAGAGACTCGCACAGTGTTAATCTTATGACTTACGAGAAAGCCATCAGTCAGTCTTCATCAAAACTTTATCGAGTTGAAAAATCGAATCGCAACATAAGACAAGTTTTGTGCAACTTTTGTGATCATGATATAACGAAAGATATTCGCGAATTTTCTTTCATTAGTCACTACCAGGACCAGCATCAAATTCATATCACAGCCATTCTCAGAAACCTTGACAAGAATCCAATCATTGACATTATTTTGAGTGATAAGAAAGCCAAGACTGATGAAGAATGTCTAAAGAACTTCACAATTGTCTTGGAAGCATCCTTGGAAGAGCTCGTCGAAGTTGACTTCGATGCGAGTGAAGTTTTTTGCATTGGGCCTGACAAACATCTCGAGCTAAAACCTCAAAACAAATCGTCACTTATTACTTGCGAATTCTGTAATAATACTAACTTCGATGCTTCCTGCCGTCTTTACGAACACATGACAGAGTCACATGGATTTCGATTACTCAATGTAAAGGATCGATGCGATACCTGCCAAGTCGACATTCGAAAGTCAGAATCTTCGGAAACGGATGAAGATAGCAAAAGCTTTAATTTGTCGCTAATCTGTCCTATTGACGAAACCTTTCACATAACCAAGGACAACTTCAAGGATCATATGTCGCTCGTACACTCCGTTGATCAAACTCTTCTCATGGACAAAACAATCTACAAATGTTCCGAATGTAACTACGTTTATAATCAAATTTCTGAGATCCGACAACATTTTCAATCGCAACATCCCGACAAACTAACAAGCTATTGCCGCATTTGCCGATTCAAATTGACTGACGCTCATCAGAGCTCAAATCACTTTAATCTCAAACACGCAGCTGACATTAAAAAGGTTGAAAAGTTCTTCTGTAAGCATTGCAAGAAATGTTTTACGAAGAAGAATAAGGCAAAGGTCCATTACGATAGTTTTCATAAGAAGAAAGAAATTGCTAAGAAAGGAGCTTTTAAATGTCAATTCAACTTGTGTCAGGATGCCTTCGAGAGCAAAGATGATCGCAAACTACATCATATGGTGAGACAAAGACTAATAATTTTAAAATCCAAGATATTCTAATATTTTCTCATTAGATTGTCCATCCAGATGAGAAGATGTTTGCTTGTAAGACATGTCCTTTGAAGTTTTCGACGAAGAGTAGTCTAAGCAGCCACAACTTGATTCACAAAAATATCATCAACACTTGCGAATTCTGTAACAAAACATTTATTCGTCGCGACTCTTACAAGGAGCATCTACTTATTCACTCTGGCGTTCGTCAGAAGTGCAATTTCTGTGAGAAAACATTTGTTCAACGATCAAACCTCGTTCGACATGAGAGAATTCATTTAAATGACAAGCCGTGAGTTGAATGTGAAACGAAATTGAATTTCACTAACAAATTCTATTTCAGTTACAAATGCAATTTCTGTGAGAAAGTGTTTTCCGATAAAGGAGCTTGCACATCCCATGAGAAAGTTCACACAAAGTCTGAGCATTCAAACTGCGAAGTTTGTGGAAAACATTTTGCAAGAAAACAAAAGCTCAAATATCATATGAGGTGAAGAAACGATAAGACGAAGTCATGAACTGAAAATTAATTTCTTTTTCTTTCAACAGAATTCACACTTTGGAGAATGTTCTTACTTGCGACTGCGGAAAGATCTTCACAGAGTCTTATTCTTTCCGAAAACACAAAGAAACTCACTTGAAGAAAGGTCGATCAGATAAATGCGATGAGTGCGGAAAAATCTTCAAATCGGAAAAGGCAAAAGGGGAGCACATGGTTGTTGTTCACGGATTGACTCCGGAAGGTGAATCGTTGATTGAGACGAAGGTCCACTGCACACTTTGCAGTTCAGGCTTCAGCATGGAAACAATCAGAAGTCATCTGACGGAAGTTCACAATATAACCGAGACAGAGAATTGGGAAGCATACATTGGGGACGTCGAATTTCAAATGGATCCCGGAGAAGAACCGCCAGCAGTAACAACTTAAATAATTTTTCGTCTTAGTGTTTATTAGTTATCATTAGAATGAATTTATTTGTCAGGATATAAATTATTGAAAGTTGTAAGTTGATCTCTTAATGGAAAATCATCGAGCACAATAAGGTTTTGTCGTGTATTCAGAATTTCTTCTTGAAAACCAAACCAATAAATAACAATGCCCGTACCAAATCTGTTCTCATAGCAACTCAGCTGTTCTTTGACATATTTTGAATGAGTTTCACGGTCCCCAAACAAAGCTTTGCTCTCGATCCAGTTGACAATTGTGTTGTTGTACATACAAGGAATTGCTAGAAGCATATCAGGAGTTTTGTCAAACCCATCACGTCTTAGATCTCCCTCGTCATAAAATACTAATTCAGCTTCTCTTGCTAGTTTCTTTAATTTCACTTCATACTCTTCTCCGATCGTATACCGAAGCATGTCGATGATGACTCCGTCCTGAATGTCAGAAAAAATGCAAGTGCTGTAAAAGAATAAAGAAATGATAATGAATTGTTTAGAGACGAATTTGTAGATGAACTTACAATACGTTAGCACTCAACATAGGATCAGGAATCAGATCAGGATCCCTGAGCATTTCTTTTACATCAGATTTCGAATATTTTTCATTCAGGATTATCCGACAAAGCGCTTGAGGTGGAAAATTCATCTCAATGGCAATTTCCAAGATGACTTTGTCGTGAATAGCTCGTTTCTCATATCTGAAAGAAGTTTCTAATGAATTTACTGAAAATCTTCATTTCGATTAACTTACTCTGCTTTGATTGCATTTGCTCGACTTGCTATCCGGTGATAATTATTCCTTACTGTGGTTTGTCCGTGTTTCGAGATGATTGCAATTAGTGTGTTGCTTTCAACATCGGGAAACGCTCTGTTGACTCCTTCTTCACTGTCGATTGAAAGTCCCCGATATTTAGACAAATATTTAGATATTTCGCTTAGTTTTTCTTCATTTAAAATCGTCAATTTCTTAATAACAGACATTTTTTCTAAATTGGAAATTCGTCAACAAACAAAAATAAATTCAAAACCTTTACACCCCTCAAAGTTTCACAGCTGATTTGTAGAAATTCGCTGCTGAAAAGATAGAGAATTTAAATTTAGAATGATTAATCTTACCAGTTCTGGCTCCAACATATCACCAAAGGAGTTAATTCAAAGTGTGTTCTCGTCACCACTCATCGGATCAACATGCTCACAAGCAGCAGAAGAGTTGTGCTCGAAAAACAATTTAAATTTCGTTTCGCTAATTCAACCCTTTTCCAAGATATCGACCGAAGGTTTGTTTTAATCACTTTTGAATTGCGTATAATCGATTTAACTTTGTGTCTCTGTTTTCTAGCACACTTTCGAGATAGTGCCGCTGGTGTTTCAGTGTCAATCCGAGGTTTACGCTTAAATATTTGCGATGTCGATTGGCGACCGCCACAAACACTCCTGGCTCGAAAGATGTTGAACGAGTCAGTCTCTTCAAACACCAATAGTGAACAATCGAAGCTGATAACACTTCTCAAACAGCCATCGATTGAAATTCCCTTAAGCAATGTATGGTTTGATGAATGGCGAGAGATTTTCTTCATGGTTCAGTTTCCATCGGATCATGAATTCACTCGACACCTGATTGCATGTCTAATCGTTGTCTCTAGTGCTGATTTAAATCCAGTTGAACAAGCACATCAACTTACAAAGAAAGTAAAGATGATGCAGAGCATTACTCCACCGAAACTTCCGAAATGGATATCGGATGATGCTCTGAATTGTTATGTGATGCTCCATGATGGATCTTCCGGCGATATATCAAAGGCACAACAAGGATTTGAAAACATGAAAGCAACATTTGGTGATAATCGATGCTTCCTGATACAAATCAACTCACAAAAGGATCATCCTAATAACGAGCAGGTCGATGTTTGGGCAAAGTTTGTCAAGAATTACCATAAAAGTGAAACTTCATCAGAAAGCAATGTTGAAAGCGCCCCGAAAACTCCTCAAGACATTACTCAAATGCCAACATCAATTCAAATGTCGAGTTTGGGAACAGCGACACCTCCATCAAACTCAGCTAAGTCAAATTCTCCTCCTGAGATGATTCACCCGTTGAGTCCACTTCAAGAAAATTTACCGGAGATTTCCGTTTCGCAAGTGAATTTGACAATGTCGTCAAGCACGAATAGCTTGACTGATCAACCGCAAACTATAAATCCGAATGTGTGGCTTAACGAATCAACTGATGTTAATCTTCCGCATGGATCGTGGTTAACTGCTGGTGACTTGGACAATCTCAAGCACTTCGTTCAAGATTTTACCATTCGAGCTTTGATCCCTTACGTAGAAAAAATTGTTGGTCAGCTCAATGATTCAATCACGAATAAGAAGAGCGTTAGTAAAAGTCTTCTAGGCGCGACAAAACGATGGTTCAACACAAACAAACCGGGAGTGGCTCCACAAACTGCCGTCATTTACACAGCAGAGTCAACGGAACTTCAAACCAGGAAACTCGCTGATTTATATTTCATGTTTGGAAATTACAACTTGGCTTTCAATTTCTATCATCAAGCAAAGCGTGACTTCTATGCTGACTCGGCATGGCAATTCTATGCTGGTGCTCTAGAAATGGCAGCACTCGCTGCATTCATGCAAGGTACAGCAAATCGCAAAACTTATGATTACATGGAGGAAGCAATCACAACATACTTGAACGTCTGCAAGCTCCCGCAGTTCGCAACCCGTGCAACATTGCTTAGCGCAGAGTGTTTGAAGACGGCTCATCTTTACTGTGAAACAGCGAAGCAATTAACACGAATGACAAGTGAAGATGCTGACTTACGTTCAGCTTTGCTTCTCGAACAAGCTGCTTACTGTTATTTATCAGCAACACCACCTTTCTACAGAAAATATGCATTCCACTCAGTACTTTCGGGCCACAGATATACCAAATCGGGTCAACGTAAACATGCATTCCGAATGTACAAGCAGGCCGAGCAAGTGATATCGAATCGTGGCTGGAACCTTGCCGAGGATCACATTCAGTACACGATTAGTAAGCAAGCGATTATGCTGAAAAAGTTAGAAGAAGCTGTGCAATGTTTATCGCACCTGCTGCGTCCGACGAGTCTTCAAAGTGCTCAACAGCAAGCGGGATTCCTTCGCGAGTACATTGCAACGCAAAAAACTCTCATTTCGCAGACAACAAGTGAAGAATTAATGACAATCGCTTTGCCGCATCTTAATCAAAGTTCCGTGCGAGTTCTGGTGTCATCAATATCACCTCAGAAGTCTGGGAATCTCATTCCAGCAACTAACATTGATGTGATGGGTAGCTTAGATGAAACGTGGATGTGGAATAAGCTCGAGGATATGGTTTCGCAAACAGCGACTAAGAAACCGATCATGGTGTTCAAGCCTTTCCGGTCACTGTACTCAGGTGACTTCCCAACAAATGAACATCCGCTTTGCATCTTCGGTGAACCAATTCACATTTCGTTTGTTCTTGAAAACCCGATTAAACCGTCCATACTCTTCGAAAATATCACTTTGCTTTGGGAATTCAAGAAAGACACTGGAGAACTCTTCTCAAATCGAAATTTCTTCAGAGATGGTGGTAAGTTGAAAATTAATCAAATCAATGACACAAACTGAACATTTATTTCTTAGAATATATGATGGATGACAATGTGATTACATGCACAGTCATTGATTGTGTCGAGTTTAGCGAGTACGAGAAGAAAACTATTCACATGGTGATTTCGTCAAAGTTCATTGGATACCTTCGAGTCGTTGGCATTGCTGGAAAAGTGTCCTCGACTGTGGACAAAATTCAAATCTGGGGAAAAGTGAATTTCGATAAGATTCCGATCAAACTCGAAGCGAATCAGCAAAAGCAAGACTATGATCGAAAACTTGAAATTGAAATATTGCCGCCAATCTCAGCACTTCAAGTTAAGTTCACTGATGTGCCGAAAGAAGTTCTTGCTGGCGAGATTTTCCCCATTTCGATCGAAATGTTTAATGCTGGTCCTAATGAAATTTGCGATGTCTACATTGCAACGAATAGTCCTCGAGAATTAGTTTTTGATCCGAAGACAATCCAGGAAATGCCGCTGTCGATCATGAAAGGTTTGTTCTTTGAGCTTCTTTTAATGAAACTTTAATAATCATTTCAATTCTCTCAGATCTCCGAGACATTTCGATGGAAACCTTCAACAAGGATAAAGAAGCTAGAAAGCAATATGTAACGAAGATTATTGATAGTCGAGAAGGAAAACAGAAGATCGTCAGTGGAGAAACGATGAAGATGTCTGCATTTATTCAAGCGCCTCATCGTAAAGGACGGAAATCGATCAAGGTTCTCATCTATTACAGTGTCCCTGAGGATTATCCTAAGATCAAGTAAGTTCAGCTAAATAGTCTAAACAAACAACATGTTGACATCGCTTTGTTCTCAGATACCGCTTAATTCGTCATGAGATCACAATGAACGTTAATGATTGTTTAAGCGTCGAAGGAAACTGTAATGTTGCGAATGAAGAAACCGGTGACGTTGGACTCGATATCACGATGAAAAACATGAACCAAACTCATCATCTCTTCAGTATAGACGTGTCTGTTGGCGATCTTTACGTATTTTGTCAAAAGTTCTCATTGAATCGTGACAAAATTTATTGTAAGTTTTCGTTCAAAGAATTGTTTACGGAACCTCACGTCCATTTTATTTGTAGTCATCAACAATTCGCATTCACTTGCTGTTAGCAACTCTGAGCTATCGCCGAACGAATCAATGAACATTCGATGCATACTTGATGAACGAGAAGAGAATGCAGTGAAAGTGGCTGGTTTCTGGGAGCGACTGAAAGCGAACTTGTCGACATTCTGTGTCAGATCAATTAATGAGCTAGCAGTCGATGTGTTTCAAATGAACTTCGCGAATAATTTTATGATAAGAAACGAAGCGAAATATTTTCCATTTTCACAACAAAATAATACAAATGAAGACTTAAGTGGCATCGTTCATGCGAATAATAAGCATATGACGTTATGCATTAACTGGAAAGCTGCCGTCAGCGACAATGGCAAAGTCGTCAGGAGCGCTTTGGGACAACATTTTATTCAAATCGATCATCTTTTTGAGTCGTAAGTTGATAATGACATTTAATGACGAAATTTTACTGAATGATTAAATTTCCAGTTTCTTCTGCCCCATTCGACGAGAAGTCGCCGTTTTTAACTCAAGCGAGGAAAGGTTTGGAATCTACGATTACAAAAAGTATTTGGACAAGCACGCGATGCGCGCTGTAGACTCGGAGTGGCCTGAACAGAGCGCGTAAGTTCGAAAATCAAAAGATCGACTTCAAGTTTAATAATTCCTTTTATTTTTCACAGAACGACAAGCTATCGTTGTTTCCTGGAAGTAGCTGAGTAGACATAATTCGTAAATTTCATATTTATCCAACACTTGGGTAATCAAAAAAATAAAAACGTTATCGGTTTCAAGTAGAAAATGATATCTGGTTTATTTGCTTTGCAAATTCAATCCTTTAGAAAGTGCCATGAGAACTTTTTAAAAGATTGGAAAGTTGAAGAGAGATTCAAACTTCTCCAACGATGTTTTCGGTTTCTTCACCTCAACGGTAGTTTCAACCGACACGATCCCAACAAAGTTAGGAATCGCGAACCGACACGAGCCAGACTTGTACTTCAGTTCAGTCGTAGTCGGTTCCTGTGATTTAACAACAGCGGCGCTTTCCGTGTTTTGTTTCTTGAAGTTATGCGGAGAGTTTCTGGGAAGAAATTTGTTGATCAAAAACTCTCAATTATGTTTATTTTTGAAGTACCTATTGTAACGTCCCCAGATTGAATTCATTAACTTCGCATCGTAGTTGTCCATTGCGAGAGAAGTTTCCATCTCAGCGTATTTAGCCACATACTTCTTCGGCTTCTCCTTCGGTTGAACGCGAGCAACCGTTGCATTTGGGTCTGCTGTGTGCTTAGTGGCAGCATAGCAGCACATTGATACACGTGACATGTTGAAGCAGTCTGTCAAAATAAGATCTTCGCATTAGCTTTTTTTGTAAACATAGCTTTGATGAGATAAAGAGGCGAGCAATGAAATCCAAGCAATTAAGTATTTAACCTCTGTTAATAAGCACAGGCTTCGGGTCGTGCGTTTTCAAAAGCACTTATTTTTGCTCTGATAATCTTTGAAAGTCATGTACATTAATTTCTTCGCCGTGAGCCTGCGAGCAGTTCTATCCTTCATTTAGGTTTATGAACTGTCTATTAATTTGAACTTAAGATGGTTCAATACGAGAAATTATGAATTTCGCGATTCACATTTCTTTCCCAAAAAAAGCTTCTCGAAAGCTCAAAACAATTTTTAAAGCAGTTTTCATTTTCATAAGATTCACGAAAGCTTACCTCCGCAACGATCTTCAATTAAAATTTGTTGAAATGCAGTATTTGATGGGATGTAATATCCTTCTTGAGAATGCACGTTAATTACACTTGCGCTCGTCTCTTTCTGTTTTATCATTAATATTTTAATAGTTTTCATGAAAGTAAATAGTTCTGAGTGTTTTGGTCACAGCACTGGTTTGGGTCACACAATGAAACTCCTATCGAGTCAATCACAAGGAAGCACACAAATTTTTTCGCAAAATAAGCTCCGTTATCGACAACGTTCCGCAGTAAAATGAAGTGTTTCTCAATGTTTATTTGAAAATCGTCTGAAGTTGGTGGGGTCGACGTGAAAGGTTATCGCCAACTTCAATTCTCTCTCGATTCCTGTTTTATCAGCTGCTGTTTTATTGCTCACCGTTTCTAGCTGAACTGAGAATTGGTTCAATTATATCACAAACAGCATTGAATACGTGACCAGCGAAACGTTTTTATTAAAACAACATAATTGGATCTAAAGAATTGTTTTTTGAAACATTTTATTTAATGTTAAGAAGTCTCACCGAATAGAATTATACAATTCGTCAAACTTTCGTCATTATGGGTCTTTGTCATTTCTATTGTCCCACTTTTCAATAATATTGTTAAGAAAGTTTGTAAAATATTTTCATCTCGATTCGATTTCTCCTTATCGGCTAATTTGATTTAATTTTAAATGCGCTCTTCGAGAATAAAGTTCATCCGATTTACTTCTCTTGCTCATCGGTCGAACTCTCAGCGCCGTAGCCGTTTCCATTCAGATGTCCATGTCCGTTTCCATTAAGCAATCCATTAGTGATGCCGTTAGATTGTCCATTCACCAACGGTACAGCTAGAGTTTTTCTGAATGATTTATTAATCAACCGAAGATTTTCTTCATCTTCAGAGCTTTCGTCTGACATCTGACGTGGAGACAATCGACATCCTTGATTCAGATAAGATTGAAGTTTGCCAACTGATGCAAGGATGAGTCCCATGAACGGTGGAGACGGCTTCAAAGGACGAGACAAATATTCTGGATGATATTGAGTTGCGACGTAGTAAGGATGATTTTCGAGCTCAAGTATTTCCATACGTTCCTTCTCTTGATCATGACCAACGAAACGTAAACCTTTTGCTTCGAGTTCCGTGAGATACTTTGTATTTATTTCGTATCTGTGGCGATGACGCTCATCAATTGAATCACTACCGCCATAAAGTTTTCTGATAACGCTGTCTCCTTTGAAAAGTGTTGTTCGTCTTCCCAATCTCATTGTTCCGCCCATCTGGCCTGTGTGGTGTTCCGGCATATCAATTACCATAGGATGTGGTGTTTTCGGGTCAACTTCAGTGGAATTTGCACCTTCCAACTTGAGAACATTTCGTCCGAATTCGATGACAGCTGCTTGAAGGCCCAAGCAGATTCCCAAGAATGGCTTTTTGTTTTCACGAGCCCATTTGCAAGCTTCAATTTTTCCTTCAATTCCACGTTGGCCAAAACCGCCAGGAACGAGAATTCCACTAGAAAAAAAATGAGATCATCAGTTTCTATCAATAATTTTTCACTTAATTGCAATTAACTTACTCGCTTGCGCACAATGTTTTCCATGCTTCGTGGAAGAGAACTGGGTTCTCTCGTTTCATATTTTCTTCCAAATTGCAAGCTTCGATAAACTTTATATTCAGTTTGTGACCTGCTTGGATGGAAGCGTGTTGAAGCGATTTTGAAACTGATGCATAAGCGTCTTCGAGTCGAGTATATTTGCCGACTAAGGCGATTGTAACTTCTTTTGTCAAGTTATCAACTCGACGTGCGAGATCACTAGAATGATAAGGAACTTTCAAAATCAAGCATTTAGATCATTATTTCCTAAACTCACCGCCATCTGTAAAGAGCTTTGTCTGGTTTTGACGTAGGAAGAGTAAGTTGAAGACGTTCTGTTAGGAATTGAACGACGCCAGCTCCATCCATTAAAATTGGCACATGATAGATCGATGAAAGATCGTGAACGCAAATTACTTGCTCTGGTGCGACATGACAGAAGTTACTGATTTTTTCCTTGACTTCTTGTCCAATCTCTGCTTCTGAACGAACAACAATCAAATCTGGACTCAAGCCTAATCCGCGAAGCTCTCGAACCGAAGCTTGAGTTGGTTTTGTCTTCGGTTCACCTGTTGATCTTGGCATTGGTACTAACGAGACATGAGCAACACAGAAATTCTCGCGCTAAAAATATTTGAGTTAGTTAGATTTTACGACAGTTGATTAAACTCTTACTTTGACTCTGAACTGAAATTGTCTAAATGCTTCAACGAACGGCATCCCTTCGATATCTCCAATGGTTCCTCCCAACTCAACGATACAAACTTCTGGTTTAACATTGCCATTAACCGGCTGCTGCGCGACTCTTTCTACCCACTCTTGGATTGCATCTGTAATATGCGGCACAACTGAAACACGCGACAAACAAAATAAATAAAAGTTAAAAATAAATTTTTGGCGGAAATTATTTTCTCAACCTTGAACAGTTTTTCCTAAGTATTTTCCCTCGCGCTCCTTCTCGATGACTTCTTTGTAAATCTTTCCTGTTGTAATGTTGTTATCCCGATGCAACGTCACATCTAAGAAGCGTTCGTAGTTTCCAAGATCCAGATCAACTTCTCCTCCATCGTCTAAGACGAATACTTCGCCTTTTAAATTAAAAGAAAATGCGACTTAGAAACATCAAAACAAAGATATTAGGAAAGAAAATGTTTTAACGGAAAACAAGCGAATAACCTCGAATTCGCAACGCGCTGTTTCGTTGCTATAGACATGACACACTTCGATTCTTCTTCCTGCGTTCAAAGAGTCAAGTGTCAAAGTTCTAAGAACGCGCTAAGTAATTTGATCTTCTTGTTATTTTTTCAATTTCTAAGAAAATCTTACCATGTTCATAAGGAGAGAAGGTTCCAGCGTCGATGTTGATATAAGGGTCAATTTTGATACAAGTCACAGAGATTCCACAGCTATTGAGGAGAGTCCCAAACGAGGAAGCGATGACACCTTTGCCAACGCCAGAAATCACACCACCAGTCACTAAGATATACTTCATCTTTAAGTCTTGCTGACGAGCGCAGTTTATACTTAATCGACTTAAATTCTGTATCACTCTTCTATTTCTAAAACCAATTAATGTTTGCCTTGCTAATTGATTTAAAATCATACAACTTGCTAGCTTTCCTCGTTATAAAATTTAATATTTTCTCCTCGCTGTTTAGGAATCGCACTAAATCACGTTTTGTTGTTGTCGCTGCTGTCGTCTTTCAGGGGGGACACAGGTTTGTTTCGTTCAATTTTGTAAACAAACAATCTCGCACATAAAATTTTGTAAGAATTTTGAATTAAAATGGATAAATTAATCCTTTCGTACCACGATTCCTGTCTTTACGAATCAGACTTGAAAATATTGAAGACTGACAACGAATGGCTTTCCGACAGAATCATCTCTTTTTACTTCGAATTCTTGCAAAAAGATGTTTATGAAAATGATAAAATATTGTTCATTGGTAAGTCTTTAAAAGATGAAACCTCTGTATTCTAATTCATAACTTTTAGGACCAGAAGTTACACAAGCTATCAAGCTCATGAATAGTCCTGCTGAGGTGAACGCAATATTTCTTGAGCCTCTGAATCCGTCAAGTCGTTCGTTCATCATTTTCGCAATCAACAACAATTCATCAACTCATGCCGGTGGATCACATTGGTCGCTTTGCGTTTATTCGAAAGAGGAGAATTCATTTTATCATTTTGACTCTGCTTTAGGACTTAATTACTCGTCATGTTCCTCATTAGTGAAAACACTTAAAGAATGTCTTGGCTGTAAAACAGCTGAGATCAAAGAAGTCGATTGTCTCCAGCAAAACAATACTTACGATTGTGGAATCTTCGTTCTTTGTCATACTGATCAAGTTTGTCAAGCGATAGAGAAAGGAGAAACTTCTATTAGCTCAATGAAGAAGATCCAGCCAAAGAAAACTCATGTCAAACGGAGTGAGGTTGTTCAACTTGTAGAAAGATTATCCAGTTCTTAACATTGTTCTTAACACAAACTGAATCTTTATTGAAGTTAAACTTCTTGTCAAAGGTGAACATCAAAATTACAAAAATAACTTCCCCAATATAATATTTCAATAAATTTCTTACGAAGCATTTGATAGTCAATCACATTTACTTGAGTAAGAGTTCGATCGTCATGGATTGATTCGTTAATGTACTTCTGGCGATTGCCAGCCTCCAAAAGCTTTTTCGAGTTCACTAGCAACAGCAAAGCACAACCTGTCGCGATCATAGTTAGCAGCAACTTGAAGACCGAGCGGAAGTCCTTCGCTACCAAGACCGAGAGGTATGTTTGTAGCTGGCAAGCCAAGAAGATTAATCAATGATGTGTAGCTGAAGTTGAATGCTTTGCAAACAGGTTCGTTGTGGTATGGAGCAACAGTTGGATGAGTTGGATATAGGAAAACACTCATTTCGTCTTTCAATAATTCTCGGAATTCCTCTCGAATCTTATCGCGCTCGCTTAACAAATAATTGTGCTTTTCAGTGCCAGGCTCTGTTCCGAATTTTTCAGTCATCGCGGTCATTATGGCGATGAAAGTATGTTTCGAGCGTCCAAATATCCATTTTCCAAGTTCCAACCAAGCGTTGAAGTATTTTCCTTCTCCAGCAATTTGTTGTCCAAACGACGGTGAGTTCTTCGCTTTCATATTCGCTAACCACACAGCTGATGTATTCTTTGTACGCTGAATATCAACTCGATTCACTTCAACTTTTAGAGTGTTCTTGAAATGATTGAGGACTTTGCGGAAAGCTTCTTGAAGGTCCTTGTCGACAGGCGAGACTAAGTGTCCTCCGTTATCATTTTCTTGATAAAATATCTTCAATTTCTTAACATCAACTGGTTCATCTAAACGCATAATCGACAATTTCTCTTTCAGAGCAATAACTTTCATCATTGGCTTGAGATCTACAGCATATCTACACATTGGACCTGTAGACAGCATATCCCATTGATCTTGTGAGTAAGGAGATGGCCATTGGCCTTCGTTGTTCACACTATTCATAGATGGCTTGTGTCCAAAAATGCCATTGAAGAAAGCCGGCATTCGAATAGATCCACCGATATCAGATCCAATTCCAAAAGGTGATGCCGCTGCAGCTTGAACAGCTCCTTCACCTCCTGATGATCCACCAACGATTCGATTTGTATCATAAGGATTATTTGTTCTTCCATGAACGCAATTGACTGACTCCCACCACATGCAAAGTTCACTGGTATTTGTAATAGCAAATGGAATGGCACCAGCTTCTCGTAGTCTCTTAATTGTTGGAGCATCGTCAGTGGACCTAACATCCTTTCGATGATATAGGCCACTAGTGTTGAGCATGCCTTTGACACTAATACAATCTTTTGTACTTATAGGGACGCCTAAGAACGGTTTCTTAGTTGCAATCTCTTCTTCAGTCCATGTATCACTTGCGATAAATTTGTCAACTTCCTCAGCTTCTTTAAGTGCTTCGGAGAACCTCTCGTCAACAACACAGTTTAATAGCGGGTTAACTTCCTGAACTCGTTCAATGAAGGTCTTTAACACTTCAACGGAGGTTATCTGAAAAACAATTTTTTGAGGTCAATAAATGCAATTTAATGAGAATATCAGTGAATACTTTTTTGGTACGAATTTTCATCGCCAAAACTGTGGCTGGCTCGAGAAGAAGAAGATTTTTGATTGATGGCATCGATTGACCTTTCTCACTGTAGAAAACATTCTTGAAAAGGAATCTTGCGATGACTACGATGAATCGTTGGAGGATATTTGCGAAAACTTTTGCGAGTGATCGTTTCTTTGGCGCTCCGTCCTTGTCCATGGCGAGTTTTTTGTATCTGAATTGATCTTTGCGTTTTTTAACGTAATTTTTCACTCGCTCCTTAACAGTCTTGTTACTAACTATCATTAGTAACCCGAGACTTGTGTTGAATTAACGAACGCGATCTGAAAGTCATTGGAGAAAAAATAATTTATTTAAATTACAACTCACACAAATAGTTTGCGATGTTTTGTTGATTTCTCTTTGCTATCGCTAGCCATACATTCTTTCATTAATCTCTGGACTTTGAACTATTCAAGGCTTTACCGCGTGAATTAGTTTTACAATCAAAGATTTTTATCTTCTTTGTTAATTTTCCCCGATGAAATTCATGCAACGCCTTTTTCTTTTCGGGACCGATAACAACAAATGGATTCTCTTTGATCTCTAAATGATTGATGCCCAATTTGATCCTTACCTTGAAAAGTAATCGCTTCTGTTTGCTTTTTGGATAAATTATGATTCAAACACAACGAAACTTCAATTAAAACTGGGCACAAAAATATTTTTTCACAGTAAATTTGTAAATCTCGTCAAGCATTCAACGATTTCGTCACGTACTCGTTAAAAGATTCTCTACAGCTGATTGAACTTCAGCACCTCCGTTGCACAAACTTTATTTTATTTATTTGAAATATTTTTTCGTTTAATGAATTTCTAAGAATTTAATGATTTTTTCGAGGAAATTTAGAAATGGCTCTCAAAAATTTATTTTCTGTTAAAAGCTTTCACTTTTTATCCTTCTCGGAAAACTTCTCAAAATTCCGAGAATTTGTTGCTTTTACTCTCTGTTTACACATTCTCCTCGTGACGTGCACGTGCGAGTTACTCTCACGAAAAAAATCTTATCGGCTGATTGCGCAAAATCCTTTTCCTTGCGAGGAAAAGTGAAAAACTCTTCATTCAGAAAATAACTCGGCCAAAGGAAAAGTGTCGAGCCAGTGAAAATTTTAATTATTAAAGTTTTAGTTGATTTTCTGCTTCAAACATTTCAAAGTTGTCAAGAGAACGAGTTAAAGCTTTCGAAACAATCGAAGGAGTCAAGGAATGCTCCATCAAAAGCCGGAATTGTGACGTTGAAATTTTCCAAATAAAATGGCAAAAAGAATTCCGTTCTCTTGCATATTTGCTTCAGGTAATTTTCATAAATCTGTTATTGCTCATTAGATAAGATTGTATCATTCATCAGATGAAGAATTGCCACAATATCCAGCTAGCGAGTTGAATTCACATGGTCCCAGCGTTTTAGGCTGGCGATCGAAACCAGAATCCGCCCTAGATAGAACCCCAAAAGAAATCGTCCTCAAGTTTAATTATCCTGCCAAAATCTATAAGATACAAGTCCTAACACATCAATTTTTAATACGTAAGTAAAATCCTTGGCCGATTGGTTGCCACGCTGAGGGAAATCGATATTCACATTTTCCGAAAAAAAAAACTTTTCTAGCCGAACGAATCGAGTTTTGGCTGCATTATTCATCGAAAAATGCGACACCGTCAAGCCAGACCTTCGAGTACATCGGCTTTATTTCGTTATCAGAAGCGTCCGGTAATTTTCAATCAAGAGAACTTCAAAGCATTGCAATACCGGAGAAATTGGGAACTCACTTGAAACTTCGAATGGGAAATCCTTATGCAAACAACCTCAATCCGAATAATCAACTGGCCTTACTTGCTGTCAACGTTCTTGGAGAAGAATTTAATCCAAACTGCAATGATTTGAGCCACTTGAAGCTTAAAAGTCAAGATGAACCTTACGAAGTGATTTTATCGTCAATTACTGATGATTTAAGCTACTGCATGTATGTCGAGGAGAGCATCGTTGAGTTGGTAAAGAAACTCGAGAAACTAAAGGCAAAAGCAGTTGACGATGAGAGATTTGAATATGCTAGGAAGTTAAAGCTTTGCATGAACTGTTTGAGAGCTGCTGGTGAGAGATTAGGACGATATGCGTTATCGAAAAGGCTTTCAGTGTTAAAAGAAGACTTCAACACTGCAAGACTTCGAAAGGAACAGATGGAGATGTACAAGAAAGTTGTCTTTGAGAAGCTAGAAATTGATAAGTTGTTGGAAGCTCGAGGACTTATCGTTGAAAACGATTCTTGTTCAGAGACTTATGCTACCAAACCAATTCTCCCTCAAGCTCCCACCCTTGTTGAAGTCGCAAATGTCTTGGAGAACGCCAAGACAAATAGTGAACCTCCAGAAGATTCACCGGGTCGAGCAGTAACTCAATTCCGTTACGAAGAAATTCCCAAGTCACCGCAACTTAAAATTCGTTCGTCACCAAAAGGATCGCCAACAACAGGCTCGTTGAGAAGAAGAAATAAGAGCGCACCTAGGAATAGCAACTACGACTATGACGACAGAGAGATTCCAACCTTGAGACAGTAAGAAACATTCATTCAAATTATGTTGAGCAACAGGTTAATAATTTTTAATCAAATTTTAGTTCGCACACAAATGAATTCTTAAGGGAATGTCATCATCCCGAACCTGAATCATCTCGAGGTCGATCGAAGTTGAATGACCGTGAAAAACGTCAAGCGTCAATTCCAATTTTAGTTTTTGGCTTGGATGTGGTCGAATTGTTTTACTCTAGACAATTTCAAGATCGAGAGGAAGGATTGTCAATGTTGCGAGACGTTTTAAAGGAAAAAGGGAAACCACCAGAGTTCGGTTATAACAAGACAACGCGTGGAGCGACTTTACTTCTTCATCGAGCTATTCGTGATGCTGTTTTCTCAGTTTTCTCAGCCGCAGCTGAAACAGTTCGTTGTCTATTCGTTGAGTTTATTCCTGGAAAAGTTTCACCATCGGAAATTGCGAGATGTGTTGACAAACTTCTTCCGGAACTTCTCTCGAAATCAGGCGATCCAAGTCCTCGAGTTCATAATCTCGCTCAACACACAATTTTATCAATCGCAGCTTGTGATGGAGTCAGAGATCAACATCTCATTGCGCCAAGTGTCTCAAGACCAGTAACAAATGGAACTCATCCACGTCTCGCTTTGAGCAGAATGCAAATGTTAGAGCAACTCGTGTTGAGTCAGGGAATCAGCCAGGAAAAGCAAAGTGGATTGACGTGTCGAATTCTCTCGGAATGTGGCTGCAGTGGAATCAACCATCCACACGACAATGTCAGAAAAGTCGCGGAAAGAATTCTCATCGCAGTCTACAAAGTTAATCCGAGACTCATTCGAAAACAACTTCCGCCGGATGACGAAATCACGAGAAGGAATTTGCTTTATCGTCAACTTTTTACAGAGTTTGATAAAATTGATGCGTTGGTAAGTAGACTTTTCAAAGACTCTTGCTTGAAGATTAAATAATTTTTTATTCTAGCGCAAACGAGAAATGCTTCAAGAGCGACACAAGCTCGATAAGATGGATTTCTCAGTCTACGATCACACATCAAGTGAAGAGTCAGGCGAATCATCTCGAGCCAGAAATCACAACACATTAGAGACGATGAAGACTTTAAGGATCAATGATCGAGCAAGCCCAATTCCATTCAAGCAGAACAGTCACCAAAGTCAAATTTATAAGAGTAAAAGTGGCCACTCGTTTAAAGGCTTCGAATTGTAAGTTCGAATTGAATCAGTTCGATATGAGAATTTTGCTGTTGGTACGTTCAACTTTTACTCTAGCAAATGTACATTTTGCAACCATCTTGCACAAACCAGTCGCGAGCTAGACTTTCACTACTGGAAGAGTTGCCCTTTTTTAACCAAATGCGAGAATTGTCGAGATGTAGTCAAGATTTCGGATTTGATGAAGCATTTATTAAGTAGAATTTGCTTTAAGGTCCCCAAAGTCTTTCAGATTTTTGTAAGAAATTTCTTTATTTTAGGTGAATGCACAAGGAAAAGCGACTACATCAAATGTGAAGTTTGCCAGGATGCCATTCTAATCACAGACGAGAATCATAAAACCGAAAGTCATTGTCGTGAGCTCTCGCCTGGGATCTGCAAATGTGGATTGTGTCATGAGAATATTTACTTGCCAGACGATGGAGGTTGGGAGAGACATTTAAGTATTGGCTGTCCTAAACAGAAACGCAAATTACCATCCAATTAAAGCTTACAATCATGCCTTATAATCAGTAATTTGAGTTCAAGGCCGTAATTGTTCATCCTCTCGATGGATCGATTAGGATAACGGCTCGAATTATTGTTCAAAAATCATTAAATAAACTTTCTTTACGAACTCTCAAAATATATTTATCAGACTTATTTATTTCAACAGCTCAATTTGAATTTGCTTCCACGGAATATTGAAGCGAGTTTTGAGGGGAAATTGAAGCGAAGCAACTCGAGGAGGTTCGGCGATTGAAATGTTCATAAAATAATTTATAGTTTTAAGTTGTATTTATTAAAAGTGAAGCGCTTGCCTAATTCATTACTTTGCTTGTTATTGCCTAACTCGATATCATGGGCTATTTGACCAAAGAAATATTAAATGGATTCGACAAATACAAGGTAAATCCTTTGAACATTGAATGAATCAATGAAAAAATAAAGGATTCAACTGTTGTGCAAGGAGAAATAATACTTTTCCTTTATAGTATGCTGCGAGGGACACAAGCCCACTTAGTATTTACGTAATGCATCCATTCTGGAATTGGTTAGTCAACGTAAGTAGCAAAAAAAGTAGTTCGACGATGTGCCTTGTCAGCGAATCAAAGTCTCGAACGAATCGCGTGTTTAAATGAACAAGAAATACAAAGTTTCATTCATCGATTACAGTATTTTCCTCGATGGCTCGCACCGAACGTGATGACATTTGTTGGTTTCCTGCTTACGGCCTTGAACTTCTTGTTGCTTTCATATTACGACTGGGATTTCTTCGCATCGACTGATGATGACAATTATGCACCGATTCCAAACTGGTTCTGGCTATTCGCTTCCATCAATATTTTCCTCGCATACACACTTGGTAAGAATACATAATGCTCTTCACAAGTAGACTTTGATATCGATCAAGTGATTCATGCTCAATTACAGATGGCATTGACGGAAAACAAGCAAGGAGAATCGGATTATCAGGTCCTTTGGGAGAGCTTTTTGATCATGGACTTGGTAAGAACATCAACAGGAGTTTTTGATCGAATTTTTATTAATAAAATCTTCTTGTAGACTCGTACTCAGCATGTCTTATCCCGACATGTCTCTATTCCGTTTTCGGACGAGGCGTTCAATATTCCGTCGAGCCAATGAGATTCTACTATGTCGAGCTGACGATTTTATTCAACTTCCATGTCTCTCATTGGGAAAAGTATAACACAGGCGTTCTCTACTTGCCTTGGGGATATGATTTGGGTAAGAATTTGATATTTTTACATGAGAAAAATTATTCTTATCAATTGATATTTTCAGCAATGTGGGGATCAGTCGGAATCTACGCCGTCAATTATTTTTTCGGAGCTGAAGTATGGAAAGTTCCTCTGTCTCAAAACGGATTAAAGTTCGGCCACTTTTTGGAGGCTGTATTGTACCTTGGAGCTATGTCAAACCTTCCTATGGTATTTTATAATCTCTATTACTCGTACAAAGACAAAACAGGAAAAATGAGATCCGCAAAGGAGTGTTTGCGACCGCTAGTACCTCTATTTTTCTTCCTGACCGTGTCCGTGTTGTGGGCGCACTATTCGCCGAATCGTATAGTTGAAACCCATCCACGAGCCGTTTATCTGTTAACTGGGACCATTTTCAGCAACATCAGCTGTCGATTGATCGTATCACAGATGAGCAACTCAATTAGCGAAACATTCCATTGGATGACTCCAATTTTAGCTGTTTGTTTCGCTATCAGTCTAGTCATTCCGCAACTCGAGCGATTCCTGCTCTATGCTTTGTTAATCTTTACGTCCTTGGCTCATTGGCATTATGGAACTGTCGTTGTCCAACAAATGTGTGTTCACTTCAAGAGAATTTGTTTTGGCGTTGGTAAACTAAATGAAGACGACACGAAAAAGGACTGAACAAATTATTTTCCATGAGACCTGCCGCGTTTAAACTAATTGCTTAATTCACGAATAATTTTAAGGACAAGTTGACTTCAAAAACCTACCGACAAACAAAGTGTATTGCATTTTATTAAGCCTTGTGATTCAATTCTCGTATTATTTGATTTCCACCCAATTTCTAAAATTAAGATTGGGAGCTTCAGAGTTTCTTTTGATTGACTTTTAATTTTATGTTTTTCACCAAAAATTTAACTTTTCTTTGCAATTCACTTAATTGGTGTCTACGAACGCAATTATAAAACAAAACTGTCAATATCAAAAATTGCGTGAAATAAAACCTTTAAATCCTACAATCAGATTCTTTCTTTCATTAAATATCGAAACATTTTGTCAGCTTCGAGCAAAAACGATTAAAAAACAATTAATTCCACTTCTCGTTCATTGCTTCTCGCTTATTGCTGGTTGACAGGAATGGTCAAGATTATTTTAATATCACCGTTATTTCTCCATCGACAACGAAGTTAAGAGAACGAGAAGAAAAATATTTGTTAAAGAATCAGTTTGCGTTGGGATTTTGAGAAGAAACGATTGCGATGGTGAAGTTGGAAGTTTTTGTGATTTTAATGTTTTTTGGGCTTGTGTTGTCAAAGCCATTGGACACTGACGCCTTATTAAGTGATGCTGAAGAAAGCGGCGACTACGACATTGTAATCGATCAACGTCAAAATGGAACACAAAACTTCAGAATCAAAATCAGCGGAGTGACCATTGCAATTCCTGATGACAGACGTGAAGAGCCTTCACAATCTTCGATCACATCGATTGAACAATTTGCGAGTTTATTATCTCCAACAACCGCAGGAAGCAATCAGCAACATAATCCAAGTGATCTGAATGATTTAGCTGATCTCGCTTCTTTCTTTGATTGGAAGAAAAACGTCAAGTCAAGCAACAAAAAAAGCTCTGACGATACTCAAAGCCGAACTAAGGACATTCCCACAGATGTTCAGCTCACCGACGACTTAAAGACAAAGACTAAAGAATTCGCTAAGGAAGAACATCGAAAGTACAAATTACTCGTTGGCGAGAAATATATCATTCCGATTCTAAACTTTCTCAAGAAGCAAATAGAGGATGTGAAAGAATAATTACAGATAATGATAACACTGGCGGTTTGTTCTGGGGATGGTTCAGAAATATCGTGATGAACATCAGAGCTAACTCTTTCTGATGAGAAGTCATTAATCTTTCGTCACCCAATTTATGAACTGTCGTCATAGAATAAGCGTCAAGTAAATGGAATTTTTCATGTTCTCGAGAAAATGAAGAAAATAAAATCGATGTGTTTGTTCTGAGCGAAAGCACCGTTAATATTTATCGTCTTTTCCTTTTTTCCCCATCGACCATCGTGAGACCTGTTTCTCTCTTTTGCGATCAAAAGTTCATCGCTGCTGATCCACGTGACCTAGTTTAAACTTTTAAGCTTTTAAGTGCGCGGAATGTTTTTTAAAATATTTTTCATTTATTGGCTTTGATAAAAATAATAGAAAATAATAAAATGGTTGGTTCTTTATTCCCACGTAGAATCCCAATCAGGATCGGAGACGCATATTTGATATGAGTTGCGCTTGCGGCCTGGTCCGCAGTTCTCAGTCGCTCCAAGAAGAATAAATTCCGAACGGTCACTCTCTCCATAGTCGTTCAAGTCATCATTATTGTCAAAAGTATTGAAAATCGATTCCGTTAACTCGTCGTTTACTGAGTTCTCACCGTCCCGTGGAATTCCATCATCAATTATCAACATTTTCGATCCGATAGAACGTTTAAAGATTCTATTATTCTGAGGCAATTGACCGGGTGCTGGAAGAATTGTGAAGGGAATAGGCTTCAATAATTGCATAATTGGCGAGCGCGCGAATTGCGGTTGAAATTGCTGCTGTGGAATCGATTGTTGTTGCCCATTCGGTGTAATGTCGACTGCGGGTTGAGACTGTTGACCCATTGTACTTGAAATATCAACTTTATAAGGAGCTCGCGATTCAACCTGTGGCAAAATGTTTGATCCAAAATTGTAATTCTCTTCCGCTGATCGAACTGGCAACTTATATTTCGAATACTGCTCGTTGAGCTCATTTTCTTCCTTCTTCTTAATTTCGTTGGATTTTTGAGCTGTTTTTAAAAGCAGACTTAGCAAAGACAACTGATGATCTCTCTGGTTAGGGATGACAATGACACTGACATCACTCAGCTCTAATTGAACATTAAATTTTCCATCTTGCTTTTGATTGATGTAAACAAGTTTTCTCCTTGGATTCTGGGCTAATGGAATTATGTTCGTTTCTGGCAACGAATCGCTGTCGTTAGGACCATCATTATCGGAGACCTCAAAAGAGCTAGAAGGATTTGAAGTGCTCGATGTTTCAGGTTTACTTTCAGTTGCCATTGGCTCTGAGAAATCGATCAAAGGAACAACCTCGTCAGGTAAATCTGTTTCCTCGAGAATCTCTGATGCAGATAATTGCGTAGTTGATGATGAAGTTTCGATTTCCGCAGCAGTTAAAGTAGATGTTGAAGGCGTTGCAACTGTTGTTGACACTGGAACTTCTGAACTCGATGGGGAAATAGCGGCCAATGTAGTTTCCATAATCGTTTCGACTGCTACCGTTTGCATATCTGGAGCATCGGCTTTTAGCTCGGGAATATTTTTACCTTCGACAGCCGCTGATTTCTTCACAGTTTTTCTCGTTTCTATTTCTTCCGCGCCGCATATCGACAAAAAGGCGAAGATCACAAAAATCACAAATGATGTTTTCATATTTTTTTTTTCACTTCGTTACACTTCAAACTTTGATGATCAACTGAGTCGCTGTTTATTTTTCTTTTCCTTTTCACTCCTCTCAAAACACTGAGAAGCATTCTAACTGTTCATCCCGACCTCTCTCACTCTCTCATCGTTTTCTTGTTAATACATCTTCGCGATTGAACTTTAATAAGAATTTTAATCCGCGGATTAGTGTTATCACAGTCCAAGATTATTTTAACTCTAATTTTTTATTTTAATTAAGGTGCTTCTCCTCATTTGTTGTATGAAATATTGTACAATTTCATGTTTAGGTACTTAAGATTGTTAGCTGTTCACCTGGCACAATTCATTTCTGTGACTTAAAGTCACTGCGTCATTCGTTGACATCGAGCAAGAAAGTAAATTTAGACGAAAAATCGTCGGGCGGGTGTTTTATAATTCTTAAAGCAAGTAAGTTCACTCATTATTGTGTTTCAGCTGGTTGCGTCACAGCATGATGAGGCCTGAACGAAACGACTTCGTTGTACACAAGTTCTAATGAAAAAGTAATAAAGATAATTTAAGAAACTCATTTGGATATTCATTCGAATTTTTTACCTTTCCATTTTTCCGTTGTGAGCTCCATGTCCTCGAAGCTTTGATCGTATAACGCTGATGTTGGTTCATCGCTGGGATCGCTGTATTTCTCCAAATAAGGATGTGCGAGAGCCTGCTCTGCAGTTATCCTCTTGTCAGCATCCAATTCAAGCATCTTCTCGAGTAAATCGATAGCAACTGGGTTCGCTCCACGGAAAACATCTTTGAAGTCGCGTTTCTTCATAACTTTCAAAGATTTGATGTAATTCCGCGCCTGAGAATTCCAAAACATATAAATAACATTGAACCAACACAAATCTCGTCGAATACCTCTTCGCTTTCAATCTTTTCGGTGTATTCATTATCAGGTGTTCCACTGAGCGCAAAAATTCGTGTTAATTGATTAATTTCTTTTGAAGGCGAGTGTGGATTGATTGGTTGGCGGGAAGAAAAAGAGTTTTTTGTTTGAAAAATATTTTGTTTTCAAAATAGAATGCTGAGACATTGAACTTGAAATCTAAGAAAAGTCTAAAGTAACAACACTAGTTGTCTCGGAAGAAACGAAACTTGCACTGATAATGAACAAACCGATAAGAAAAATCAGACATATTGTGATAAATGAAGTTATCAACTCAGAATGTACGAGGCGCTAATTAGCAGTCGAAATGATAATTGTTTAACTTACACTTTCAGAAGAAATCTTCTTCATAAACTCTTCTCCGGGTGTTCCCAAGATTTCCATAATCAAGTTGAGCTGATGGATGTCTGAAGGTGCAAAGTATAAAGACAACTTAAAATAAAACGACTAACTTCATGCTGATAACAAAAGCACTCGATAAATTATCAACTATACAATGCACATTCATTTAACGATTGGAAAACTCACGATCAGAACCGGGGAAGAGCGTTCTTCCTGTTAACAATTCAGCCATAATACAACCGACTGACCAAACGTCGACAGTCATGTTGTAATGCATCCAATCTAAAAATAAATAGAAATGTATAAGAAACTTTTCGCGATAAGTTTTTGAATCTTTACTCAGCATGATTTCAGGTGCGCGATACCATCGCGTAGCAACATAGCCAGTCATCTCACTTTCAGCTGGACGAGCTAGGCCGAAATCTAAAATTCTGAGCTCACAATCCTCATTGACAGCCAAGTTACTTGGCTTGAGATCGCGATGAATAACGCCCGCAGAGTGAATGTATTTTAAGCCGCGGAGCATTTGATAAACGAGGAATTGCACGTGATCATCTGTCAAACGTTGTGTTCGGATGATATTGTTCAAATCTGCGCCCATCAGATGCGTTACCAAATAGATTTGCTGAAAAGCCTCTAAAGTTGTTCCGTGATAGAAGGTATCGAGCAGCCCGATGATGTTCTCGTGGTTCATATGCTTCAAGAGCCGAAGCTCGCGGAATGTCCGCTTGGCATGGGTGGCAGTTTGGAAAGGACGGTTAAGTTTCTTGATAGCAACTTTTGTATTTGTTACAGTGTCCACGGCAGAGCTGCAAAGATTAATAATAGAATCTTGTCATCGCGCGCTCAGGTTGTTTGACGTAGAAATTCTTCATGAGAACAACATGACTCATCAAAGAATCTCTGTCGGCACTTACCATACTAAGCCGTAAGCTCCGCTGCCAATCGCTTGCAACAGTTGGTACCTCTCCGGAACTTCCCTAAACACACGAATGAAGAGAAAAAATATTGCAACACACAGACGAAAAAAATTCGTGGGCAAAACTTGAAAATTTTGAAGGTTTCATGTCGCATTCTTCACAATTTCATTGATATCATTTCTCACCATTCTGTTTTGTTAATTTCAATCTTATAGAACTTCTGCATTCTTTAAAACTCTAATTACTGGACCTAAAAAAACGAAGCAATAAAACTTTGCTAAAAATCTCGAAGCTCCGGCGTGATCCGACCAATCCGCGTAAAAATGAATTTGTCGGAAATTTAAATAGACAGTTCCAGTTGAACAATATTCATTTTATTTGAAGATTCGTCGCAATTTAACTCTTATGATAAAAGAATCACCGACAATTAGATATGTGACACTCTGACCAAAAAGAATTTGTTAATTTTAAAATATTGTGACGCAATTTTCAAATCGCCAAGAAACTTAAGAGGGAAAAGAGAGAGAGCTTAGGTTTTTTCCGATCACCCCCAGCAAATAAGAGATCAAGCTTTGTGTTGTCAAAATGTTTTACAGTCAAACGTGAGATCTAAAATTATTTTGTACATATCACAGCCAATCATTAAATCCGCTGTAATGAGGAAAATACTAAAAAAATTACAGTTTCGATTTTTGAAATGGAATTTACTAAATTTGAAAGATTTACCTTAGTTCAGCCCAAGTTTAACGTTGATGAGGAAAAAAAATGAACACTCTTCGAATTGTTATCGCTTACTTTATTCTGAAAATATCTCGAGAAACGCGAGAGCGCGTAAATTACAAACATCCTTAAATTTAATTCTAATTCTATGTAGCAAAGTCTAGTTAAACATATTCGAGTTTAATTGTTAAAAGATGTGCCAAAACAATTTATTCGTGAAAGCTTCAAACAGCAAATGTAAATCATTGAAGATGAATGGCCTATTTCGAGGTATTTTGAAAGGGTCAGTCTAACGATTTGAATCAAATGTGACAGATTGCAGAGGAGTTCGATCAAAAAAATGTTACGTGGAGCTTCCCAATATCAACAAAAATATTATGCTTAGACTTCTATTCATTGCTTCAATCAGCGATTTTGAAGAAACAATGGCAATGCCAACTTATCTCCTTAAAATTACGGATAAAAATATTTTTTGTTGATATCACAGGAAATTTTGTATATCTGACGAAATGATTTTCTTTCTCCTTCGATCGCAGGGCTTAAGTTTGACTTTCAGTGCGAGGGCGGATGTCAAAATTGATTGTTTTTGCCGCGTTAAAGAACAGGCATCGTTCTGATTCTTCTTCCTAATGCATGATGTACGATAAGTTTAATAAAAAACATCTTAAGTCTTTTCTCCATAAAGCTAAGCTGCTCGCCGCGAAGGAACGTCAGCTCGATAAAATATCATTTTGAAGTAAAAAGTATTTGATTCGATCAACGCGACTAACTTTACGCTAAGTCTAAGCTTCCTTCGTCGAAATATTCGGCACTTAAAACAAACCCTGTAGGAACAGAACAATATTAAAGCACCAATCGAGTTGTTGCACAATTCGAGCAGAAATGTTTATGCAGCGATTGCAATTTTCCTTCTGTTGTCTCTCTTCTGCTGCCAGTTCTTAACGGTCTTCAAAGGCACGGTCAAGAGCGCTGATAAGCTAATCAAGCCACCAGCAACGTAGAAAGGCATGTCAAAGCTTCCAGTAACATCATAAAGGAATCCTGAAAGAATTCAGTTTAAATATTCAAAATTTCACTAAATTAATTTAAAGAAACTCACCAGCCAATGGAGAACCAATAACAGCAGCACAACCTTGGAAAAGTAAAATTATTCCAAAGGCATTTGTCAACTTGTCTAAGCCCAGTAGATCAACGACAATGATTGAACGTAATGCTGATAAGCAAGCGCAGGCCAATCCAAAGATTGCAGTGTAAGCGTATTGAGCCGATACTTCCATGAACATTCCGCTGAACATTGTAGCGAGACCACCAAAGAAGATGAAGAAGTTGTTAAGATGAAGAGCGTTAATTCCTTCAAATGAACTCAGCCAGCCAAAGACAATCCTAGCAATTGTGTTAAAGACCCCAATAGCTGAGACGAATAACACGGCAGTGTCAGCACCAATTCCACTATCCTTTGCACGAGCAGCGATATAAATGAAGGGAACGAAGAATCCCATCATCGTGAAGAATCCACTCAGAGCCAAGAGAATAAACGAATAATCCTTCAGAAGCGAAACATCCAACATCGTGCTGAGAGTTCTTCTAACAGCTTCGGGGCACATTGTGCAACTCACGTTCTCTTCATCTTCTTCAATATCTTGACGTGTGGGCATATGAGTAACACTCATGTGATAACCGAGAGATGTTTGCGAGCGATATTGTGGCAGTTTAGCTAAAGAACCCGAGAAGAAAATATCGTCTCTGTACATGGGGCGACTGACATCTTGACGGCTTCCACGCCTCGAGTTCGTTTGACTGTCGAGTCCTGGTCGTCTGCCTGAAACGGTGTGACGTCTTCCTTGAGCAGCAGCAGCAATAATAATTGCTTTGGCTTCGCTCTTATCGATGAGTGTTCCATTCTCATTCTCTTCAACTTCTTCGGCTTCTCCGACGGGGCCGAGTTCATGATGAGCATTCAAAGCCGACAAGACTGGAGGTGGATGAGGGAAATCTTCTGTGGGCGTCACATGACCTGATCTCTTTTGAGCTTGCTTGACTTGCTCGAGTTTCTTGGCAGTCGAACTAATATTAACTTGGTTCAAAACGGCGAAGGTTTGAGAAGGACGACGATCGAGATTGGAAACGCTTCCTTTAAAGATCTCGGCAGCAGTTGGATAAGAAGTATTATTAGCTGTTCCCATCCAAGTGTTGTGACTTGAATTTGGCACCGAATACGCAAATCGTCCTTCAGTAAAAGCTTTAGTGAATGCAGGAGTTGGCAAGTCGCCCATCAAAGATTTCCTCTCCGCATCGTCTTCCTTTGCGTCACAAACGACAGTTGGCTCAATTGGTCGATACGCAATAGCGAAAATTCCACAAAGTAAAATCATTGCTGTCGAAATATTGTCAATAACAATTAGTTAAAATGACAAGAAAATAAAGTTGTTTGTCTTCTTACCGGCTTGGGCCAATAGCGCTCCTCTCCATCCAAAAGTTTTAATCAAAAGAGTCGAAATCGGCGCCATAATGAAACAACCAACTCCAGATCCACACAAAGCAATTCCAGTAGCGAGCGGTCTCCATTTCTCGAAGTAATATCCAACGATGATGACCGAAGGCATGTAAATGAAACAAAAACCGATACCACCAATCACGCCATAGAAAACATGAAGATAATAAACGTTTGGAGCGAAGTAACACATTGCAAAGGCAAACGACGCAATCACCGATCCCATCATGGTGACAATCCGGAAGCCGTAACGATTTGTAAGAGCTGTGAAAGGAAACGGTAATTGCATTGACAAAAACGAAACAAGATAAGATATGAAATATGTTTACCTGAGACGAAAGGTCCAACGATGAGATAGAAACCTGAAAGAAGTGAACCGACCAGCGCCACTGTCGCTTTACTTGCTCCCAAATCATCTTTAATTGGATCAATAAACATTCCGGAACTGAAGACAATCCCATCAACGACTGTGTTACAACAAAAACTCGCAAGCTGTGATAAGAGAAAAATTTTATTAGAACGAATGAAGATTAATGATTCGGATTTTTTTTTACCATAACAACCCAACCGAATCCGCCATCTGGAGGGATGATAATTGTTGCTTTTGTAGGCTCTGCAACTTCCTTGCTGAGATCCAACTTTGCTAAGCCATGGTCTTTATTATTATTATTGTTAAGATTCCCATTTTTCGGTGTTTCATTTCCGCTTTTCGTTGGCACAAGCTCGACAGCATTTTGCGGTGGCATGGTCGATGAAAACCTCTTCAATCAACTTCTCAACTAATACTGAAATGAAATAAGAAATCGAAATGTTATTTAGTTCCGCCTGTTAATTGATTAGATTACGAAGACATTCAAAATGAGGCGAGAAGCCTTATCTAGAAATATCACCCTCGCGCTCAGACGTCAAAAATCCACACGACGACGCATTCCTCTTATCACGAAATATTTCGTTTATCTGAATGTCACACATTTTCTCTAAAATGTTTAGTGCGGTCATGAACGTTTTCATAATAAATTCGGCAACCGATGTGATTCACATTGTAATCGTGATAAGGAAGCTCCGCGAATCGCCACTTGAAAAGAATTTTATTCGAAGCGTCATTGCATTGATAGAGCATACAAAAGACGAACAAATTTAGAGAATATCGCGCGTATTTTGATGAATTGGAGCGACTCAACGAAAATTAACGAAGCACGTGAGTGAAAATCTTCGAATGCGTACGATAAGCAACGGTAAAGTGCGTAGAGACTTCGAGGAATTTCTGGTGATTTCATAGAGAAAGTGCTCGAAGCATTCACACCAGAAAGACTTCAATGAATGAATGAGCAGAACGAAGAAGGTTTGAGAAATTGTCAATGAAAGAAGAACAACGAAAACTTCTTCCACAAACATGTTCAATTAGACATTCCGAAAACGAAATAAACTAACATTTCATTCTAAAAATAACTTCGGAGTGATCGTTTCTCTCGTGCTTGCTTCGTCTTGGGTAAAACCAAAACGATTTGTGAATGAAAAAACTTGTTGAGACATGAAACAGAAGAAACATTTTTACATGAAAGCACAGACTTCGAAGCTCAAATAAAGCTAAGAAGCTGTTGGTGGTTAATTGCTTGTCTAACTCGGAGTTTAATTAGGTGATAAAATTAATTTCATGATAACGGAGCTAACAAGCTAACGACGATTTTTAATCAAAGTCGTGAAAGCTTTTGAGGTGAACAACCAAGAATTCGCAACGTCTCACGCAAGCGATAACTTCGTCTTGTCTAATGGTTTATTGTCAACATTTCTTCTTTGCTATTTCTTCATAGGCTTTTCTTCTTCACTCATTCCTCAACTCTTAAAACAGACACGCGCAAGAAATCGTCGTCGAAACGACAAAATACCTGAACTCCTCTACTTTATTGCATTCTTTTACGGTTCTTGGGTTCTCGGAGCGAAGCAAGACTGGCGATTTTGACCTTCTTGGTCTTGCCTTCAATGGTGAAACTTAAATTCAATGCTTCGAAAAATTGAATTTGATCGATGGAGTTGAATAAGAAGAGATTTATCAGGTTCGTTGAATCGCAGTAAAAAGAAATTTTTTCGGGTGGATTCCCTTGAGATTGATTCAACTCCTTCAATGACCTTTAAAGTAAATTTTTTGTTTACGCTGTGATTGCAAGCGAAGCTTAACGAAGCCTTGATTAAGAACCTCTTAACTTAATTAAATTATTTCTAGACGAGATTCGCTGGGGTAAAGCTACGCGTTATTAATTTTAATCGCTCACCGCGATTGAACCCGCGAAATAAGAAGATCATCATCACATGTGGCGTTTCCACAAAATTCTATGTGAACCGTATGTTTAATTTCCTTCAAATGTGTATCACTGACGCTCTTGATATTACTGCTGCCGATCTCCGGCATTCAATACCAACACGATCCGGCCTCAGTGGGGAATAATAAATGAGTGGAAAAGTACCAGGAAAAAAGGCGATGGAGTGAAAACGACACAAAAAGACTTTAAGAGAATATAACAAGAGATTAAGAAGAAAAGGGCAATGCGAGAGGAGAACTGAAATCCACCGCACTACTCAGTTTCGATACCGGCATCAAAGACAACGCTTTCTGCTGTTCATGAAATTAAAAGTTCTTAACGCTTGTAACCTTGAGCTTTTGTAAATTATGCTAATCAATCACGTGTGATGACGTCGAAAGCAGATCATGAGTTCTCTTTGTTGTGGTCTCGCTCCGCCTGTGATGGATCACTTTCCTTCCTAAATCATTTCGGTGCGGCATTTCGTCAATGGCGCTAAGTGACGATCGTGTCATTATAAATATCTCACTGTCTCTTTTCTCGTTCATTCACGTGCAATAAACTCTCTGTCGCTTCACATGACGATCGCTGTTGCGCAAAAGGATTCCGAGAAAATATCGGCTCTTTACGACCAGTTCTTCGAACTTGGGTAGGTTTTGTTTTGGTCTCGAAAACGTGCATGGGAAAAAGTAAACAAGATCGAACGTATCCGCATCGGACGCAATTTCTTTTTATAGTCAGAGAGGAGGAATTTTATTTTTTTGCAGACGGTGAGTTGTTCGATTTTAAATTCCACCATCGAGAGGCTTGTTGAGTGAAGGATACTCGAAAAAGTAGAATCGATTATTCCAACTACGCAACGCCTTTCTCTCCCTCATTCTTTATGGCCTCGATCACTTTTTATTCCATGAATGAAATTTTGCGTGAAAGGAATTTTGAATCAAAAGAGGCTTGCAACTGTGCCAAAGTCAAGACAACTCCCACACATAAAACAATGATCGATGGTAACGCAAAGTCGTCTTCATAGTCTCTCTCTCACTTCGCCGAGAATCAACAAATCTATTTTGAGAACGATCGTTGAATCGTGCGCAATCGTCGATCATTCGCCGAGCCCCTCTTGCTTCTCCGGCTTGTGTCGTAATGTGATTTTATTGTTTCTCGTATAGGTCGAAATGGACGCCGCAAATGATAATCACCGCAAAAAAATAGAAAATCAAATCTTGAAATAGAACGCCTGATAATTTTGTTGAACACATTTTTGTTGCTTTGACAATTTGAAACAGACTAAATAATGATTAACGTTTTAAGAAAACGCGCGTCGCAATCACATGAGCACTAGGAGGCCTGTCACACGTCGCCTCACGCAAGAGCTTGAAGGTTTGTTGATATTTGCAATACAGACGATGCCAAGATAGCGCAAAGCAGAATACAAGATGAATTAAGACAGACACAAACGTGAACTGCTCGCGATTAAAAGAAGTTAATCCACATGACGTGTGAGGCGTTCGTTCCAATTAACTTTTCGGCTAGGGTCGGAATTGTGCTCCCGACTAGGCCAAGTAATAATGTTTCAATGTTTCAAATGATAATTAACACGTTTTTCGCTGAAAGACCGAGAACAGATAAAGTTAAATACAGCGACAGTTGTGTTTTCATCAGGGCTTCGAAAAAGTTCTTCGTCTAGACAAAACCAGTTCGTTATTTATATGAAAGAACATTTTTGGATGAATCAACAAAGTTTCCAGCAAAAAATTCCGGTTCAAGTCCCTTTCGTCAAATTGAAAAATCAACTAGAAATCATCGACGCCACAAAAAGTGAGAACAGCGACGAAATGTCCTTGAAAATCCGGCGACTCGAAAAAAAATTCAATTGCCATCGCACGAGAGCTTCTCGAAGCTGAACAGATATTGATTCAGTCGATCGCACGTTATAGAGATTCGGGATCTGATAGCTTTTCGGAATGTTGAGAAGGAAATTGTGCAAGACGGAAAAGAGTTTTGTGGGAGGGAAAAGAAGAATTTTTCAAATCTCGAAATGTTTGCGTTTCTCACGAAACTGCGAGTGGAAAAATAAGTAAAGATCTTTCTATTTTTAAATCGAAGAAAATGAATTTTAAAGAGAAAGAGATAGAACAAAGTCTCGAGATGTTGACTGAAAGCTTATTTCGCGCAAATGAAAGTGAATCTTTCATCTGTCGATATTTTCGGATAAGAAAATATTTTAAAACTTACTCTGGACAAGGAATTACCAAAGCAACTTCTTATTCTTTAATCCTTTCTTCTTCTTTTTGCAATCACCTTGCCCCGTCAAATCCAATCTTTTCTTTTAATTTCAAACTTCTTCACTTCACTTTTCGGCTTTGCATACACTTTAAAGTTCGAATTCACATGAAAAATAGTTCAAACGTGTGCTTGCGATTCCCAAATAATAATTTATGCAAATTTATTGAATGACATAAAATCCCGATCGGTTCGGTGGACAATCTATCAATGAAGTGAAGCCGATAACGTGGGCTCTGCAAGAAGTGTTGTTGACTCGACGACTGGCACAAGACTAAGCGTATGTTCAAAATGTGTAACTTTTGTATTTTAACACGAATAAATGTTGCGCCACACACTCATGCCTTACGAGAGTTAAAGTTGCTTGAAATAATGTAAACACAAGTCCAAATGCCAGAAGAAAAATTGTGTGTGCAAAGAACGGAACGAACACCAACGCAATGTCGAATGATCGTTGATGTGCTTTCTAGAAAGAAACTTCTTGCGATCGCTTTTGCCGATGCAATTCACTTTTCCTGCCGCTAAATTTTCACTTACCGGCGCTAAGTACGTGAATTCTCTAAGAGCGATGAAAACTTTTATTTTCCGAAAGTTTTTCTTATTTTTTTTTTCAACTTCGCTTTGCGCGTTTTAAATCGTAATCAATTCAGAGCGAATAATAAAAGTTCTGTGACAGATAAGAAAATGTGGCGAGAGGGAAATGTTGATAACCTTTCGATGTGTTGTGAATGAAAGTAGATTTGATGAAAATAGTTTTCTGTACTCAGATGATACTTCATGATGACAGAAAGAATGAGACAAAGAAATTATGTCACAACAAGTATTTTTAGCAGTCGCACACGTTGATAGTTCGAAGAACCTTTTCGCATTAGAAACTTAAAACTAAGAAACACGATCAAGTTTCGTGTTGTGACTGCGATTGAAGCTTCTGCCATGATCGACATGTTTGCGATTAGAAATCAAATGAATGAGATCTTCATAAGTTCAGTGAATAATCTTCGCGCTAAAAAAAAGAAGCATAACGGGATATCTTGGCTTGTCATAAATCCTTGCACTGACTTTCTTCTTCGTTCAATTAAAACTGTGGAATCATGATATTCGAATCACTTATTCACTTAGCGCGACCGCAGATCTATCTCCGTTGAATGGTGTCGAAGACGTTAAGTCAACAAATAAATATTTAAATGCTAAGTAGGCGACAATCCACGTAAAAGTCGCGAAACCAACATTTGTAGCAATGATTCATCTCGAAAATATTTTTCACCCTCCACGGTATTCCCGATTCATGAGAAATGCGATCTCTCGTGATTCGGAATTTTGTTGACTTAAAGATTTAGCTTTGATTTTCAGAGTTTCTCTTCAAGTGGGCGGAATGCGATAAAAGCGAACGTGAATAAAACGTTGCGGCACTTGACGCTTAATCCCTCCATCAACGTCTTTATCAGCTTGATATTGATAAGAAAACTCCTTCTACGCTAATTGCATGGAAATTGCTTTAATCAATCTTAAACAAAATACAAGTTGATTTACGTTTCTGATTGTATCGGCTTGTTTTTCACTCGTGATTCGCGTATCAGGATTTAATGTTTGTTTGTGAAATTTTAAATTGCTCAAGCTGATAGCGTAGGTCTATTTACTCATAAAAATTTAATTGGTTTGACCCGTGTCTTGCGACCTTATTCTCTCGACTAGGATTATTGATGAATGAAAAGTTCTGTGAGACTAGCCAACTTTGTTAAGTCACATAGATAGCATTTTCATTGCCATGGAAGAAAATATTTTTTAATTGAGCAAAACGATTTGACAAATTGACTTTGATTTGCTAGAATTGAAATATCGACGTGGAAACAAAAGACTTTAAATATTTAGAAAGTCTCAATTACAGTTTCATTATCATTCATGGTTTGAGTCAATGTCTTGAAAAGGTTTTTTTTTTGAATCACTTTATTCATCTGATGATTTATTTTTCATAAATGTTAACAGGAAAAGGTTGTAAAATTAAAAGAAAATTTGCTGCATTAGAATAAAAACTAAAATGGCACGATGGGCAAAAGAGAACAATTAACAGCATAAACTTCGGCAATTAAGAGATTGTTATGTCTGTCGCGATAGTCGTCGGTTGTTACATGATTAATTCACTTCGTTTAAATAGCTTTAAGTGGCAATTCCGATAGCATGCGTTACACGAAGCCGGTGATCCGTCATAGGCAATTGTTTGCGTTATAATTAATTTGATTATGTTTCAATGCTATCCTTCATCTCCAAGTACCTCATGACTTCAATTAGATTAAGTATTCATCATAAAATATTCAATTAGCAATATCTCTTCATTACTTCTCATATTTATAAATTGATAATTTTTGGCTTTAAGTCATCTTGCTGATAATAAACGTTTCCATCTTTACATTCTTTAAAAGGCAATGTTAGCAATAAAAATTTAATTGTTTCATTCTCACAATTAGTGGCTCGCTTATCAATTACAATTAAGTGCTTCTGGTCGCCGTCGTCAAGATCTACAAAAAATATTTCTGATGCTTCGTGTAAATCTTCAATTAAATGAAAACAATTTTTTTTCTCAAACATCTTCATGATCATAGAAACAAGAGCGAAAAATGAAAGCGACTTTAGACTTTGTCACTTATCATGAAGTCTTCAGCTGACGACCATAATTCACTTAAGAACTCGCGCTCAAGATAAATTGGTTTGCTTTAGCTCAGATACTGACTGTTTTGTACTTGAATTCGTGGCACGAGTTGCTGTTTCTAGCGATCCTGCGAGGCCTTGTAATCTCGCTTTTAGACGACACTCGCGACTCAACGCTTCGAGAAGTTCTCGCTCAATGCTCGCATTGTACTCTGCTTCAGAATACGAAAAGCGATCTTTAGGTTTATTCTCGGATTCAATAAGTTGACTTTGAAGTTGTACGAGTGCGCCTTGTAATGTTTTGAGTTTCTCGTGCGCCGAAAGCTTTTCTTTTTCTGACTTCTCTGCCTGGTACTTTAAATCACACATATCTTCTCTCAAGCTCATTAGCTCTTGCATTAGCACTGCAGTCTCCAAGTCCATACATTTCTGTCTCGATCTGCTGCGACTCTTCGTTGAACCTTCTTCATTTTTGCTGCTCGCTCCATCGTCAAAGTTAAAAGGCGATTCGAGATTAACAACAGTGTTTTGGATGAAGGATCGTTGTCCCTTAAGCTTTGAAACGGTGGAACGTAGAATTCTGTCGTGATCTTCAGTCCATGGACCATTTTCACTATCCGGCAATATAACAACGGCTTCTTGCCATGGAGCCGAGGACTTTCCATGAAAACTATTTTCATTTTTGAAGCGGTCAAGCAGGAGATGTGCGACTGATTCGACGGCTTTGCGGTTGTCTTCCGCTGATTCCACATTTTCAAGAATCCCAAGTCTAATAGGAACAAGAAAACTTTAATATTTTGTTTATATAAAATTATATTTATGGCACTCACTTGCTTTCCAGAAGCGCTAGCATGACGTCATACGCTTCAATTGCTCTGTCGTTGCAGTTAAGAGCTTGCTGCAAACCAACCGCATTCGACTCGTATTTCCCACACAGCAGGTAGAGGTGATTGCAATGCTGTTTACTCTCAGCGAGGGTAAGTGTTAATACTGAGTTCTGAAGTTTTAAATGTTCGACACGACGAAGTAGTCTAGAAACTTCATTTTGAAGTCCAGAAGGCGAGATCGAGTCTCGTTCTGGTTGCATAAACTCAGACACCAAATGTTCGGCAATCTCAGTTGTGAAAATCTATGAAAAAAAATTGTTTTGATACTAAGAGAGCTTATAAAATTAAAGATAAACTTACATCTTTGCTGGTCAATTCATGTCCCATTATATGATCCTCCATAGTTCTCTTCAATTTAACTCGCTCAGCTACCTTAGACACTGGCATTTCAAAGCTGTTCGTCATTGGTTTAAAGCTACTAGTTCTCAGTTGTGTTTGCTTTGGCGACGTCACTTTACGGCATTGAGAAATTGTGAGTCGAGAAAGCTCATTGAGTTGCTCTTGAGCTGATGACGACGACACAGGCTGTTGCTGTTGCACAACGTCAAATATATCTGCGGTTTCACAGAGATCGTCGCTGGTGTAATTAGACTTGTCGTTTTCGTTGTCTTCGTTTTTACAGTCTGTACAGTTCTGATCGTCACATTCATCTTCTGTGACTTTTCCGTGCGTGTAATCACGGCAAGCTAACTCCGATTGAAGCAGCGCAATCTGAGAACGAAGATGAAGGATTTCTTCTTGCATACATTGGATCTGCGACGAGTAATTTGGAGTTGGCAGGGAGGGACTAGATTTCTGTTGCTGGTTCTGATGAGGTTCATAAAATATTTTTGGATTCTGAAAATCCTGTTCGATCAAATGAGCTTTCACCTTTTGCTCAACATCTGACTCCTCATTATGATCGTAATTAGCTGTCTCCATCTCAGAATTATAGACTGAACCTTCTTGAAAGCTCAATTCTGAAACTTGAAGAAGAAAATTAAAAGAATAATCGACTGACAATCAATTTTAACTCACCACTTCCTTCTGGTTCAGTTTCTTCTAATATCGCCGTGTTTTGCTGCACTTTTAACTTCTTGTTAAGCTCCACAATGACACAATGCATCTCAGTAATTCGACTCTCATGTGCCTGACTAATTGCTTCTAAATGGCGCTGCGTGTTGTCCTTTTCTTTGAACAACTCACGTATTTGCATTTTGAGCTCCTCCTTCTCCATGTCGGAGTTTTGCAAACGAGCACGTAGCTCAATCATATCGTTGTTCAGAGCCTGTATCTGAAAAAAGAAGAAATGAGAGCGAAAAGTTAAGCCTAGCGGTGATGTCATAAATCGAATTTAACCGGAGCGAGAAAATATGTCGATGAAAATTTAGATTTACGCGCAATACGCAAAAACCTTACTGCATGAAATTGAATTCGTGGAGCTTCCGTGACGAGCGGATAATCTGGACATCTGTTGTAGAAGCGATTATTCGATTGAGTCGTCAAGTCAGTCGAAGGACAACAGAACCAGCTGCGACTTCGAGGCAAACGGAAAGATGGAGCTTCATCGATCAAATCGCACGGATCATCGTAAATCCTCTGGCTCAAACTTTCATTATCATCACATTTCACGGTCTTCACGTCCATGACAATGTTTGTTTTTATTTTAGCACCATTTAATTCACTTCGACAATCACTAATCGATAATTTGTGTTCTTCCACTTGCCCCGGCGATGTTTCGTGCATGTTTTCCGATAAAATTAATGTAAGCGACTAGATGGAACAACACAAGTGCGAGGCGGTCGAAAAGAAAAACCAGAAAAGTCTATCGGAATTCGCTCTCTCACGAGAACGGAGTCTTGCGTCGAAAATGCATTTTTTTTAATGACGACACGGAATTGCTTCGCACACCACTGAACAATGAAAGGGGGTGGGTGGTGATAAGAAAGGAAAGAGAAGCTCTTGAGAGAAGGGATGTAGTCGAGAGGGAAATTCCGAAGGTCGTAGAAGTTGTTTTGAAAGTGAAAGTCTGTACATGATTCAACAGACTGGTCTCGCTTCATTAGTTGACGATTGTCTTATCGTCTTCTTCTTGTCTGGTTCCATTTATTTGGGATCATTAATTATTATTCATATGTCAAAGACGGGGTCACATTTACTCACCAGAAAATCACTGCCTTCACTTGGATACTTGTAGTTTGGTTCCGGGCTCAGTCCCGAGTCTTTTGATTTGAGCGAACCTGTGACGAGAAAATATTAAAAGATGAAGACATTGGAAAACAATAAAAACATGGAGAAAATTCATTTCCATGAAAATTGACTGAAAACTTCCTATGACTTACTTTGTTTTGACTTCTGAGAGTTTGTGTTTGTCTTCTGATGACTCCTATGCTTACATTCTCTTGAATTGTCCATGTTAACTTGATTTTACTAATTTTTGAACATTTTTTATTTGCAGTTTCGATTATTCCGAAAGTTTCACTGCAATTGAAGGCCCTGAAAGCTTTGATTTTACGCCTTCAGATGGGGCTTCTACCCCGCGCCAAATAAACAACAAAATATTATTTAATTAAGATGCCTCGGAAAAGGAAAGGAAAAAAGCAGCTGCCGAAGAAGTCTTCTCCAGAAAAAACATCATCTCGACCGCCTGAATCTACTAATCGAACTAAAAAGTGGCTGGAAGAAGTGCAAAAGTCAAAATATGATTATCAACTTTACAACGAAATAATTGAGATTAATTCTGATGAAGACACAGATGAATTTGAATGTAATTTGAAGGAGCTTGAAGTGAGTTTGTTAAAGTTCTTAAAAGAATATCAATTTAAAATTATATTTTCTTATAGAAACCGCTGAAGAATTTGTTGTAAGTTCCTTGAGTTCAAATGATTTAGATAACAAAATATCAACGAATTCGATGTTTTAGGAAAAAGTTTCCCGATTCTGCCATTCGTAAACGAGTTAAACTGGAGTGTGAATGGGATAAATGTGGATTAGAGACAACAGATGCGAAGGTATACAACAATCACGTCATCAATCATCTACTTCCATTGAGTAAGAACAATGAAGTTGGTCACTTTTAAAGTTTCTAAGTTTACAAAGCTTCTTTTCAGCTGACACACTGACTTGCCTTTGGGATCTATGTAAGTTCACAACTCACGATACAAACGATCTTCTCCGTCATCTTGATTATCACGCTTATCATTCGAGATTAAAGACTTTCGGATTAGGTCTCGCCAATGTCATTTCCATTCCAAACTGTTTGGCCGATTCAAAGTTTCGTAATATCATTCCCGAAATACCAAACGATTACATCTGCTATTGGAATGGGTGCTCTAAGTCTCACACAAAATTCGGCGACTTCATTGAACATGTCAACTATCACATCATTCTCGACTATCAAACTAGAAACTTCTTCAAAAGAAACAAACGAGAGAAGCTTATGGAGATTAAAGTTACTTGTCACTGGGATGGTTGCGAAAGTGAGTTGCCGCACATATATCAGCTCAAACGACATTTGAAGACTCACACGAAAGAGAAATACATTGGCTGCCCTATCTGCGGAACACTCTTCGTTAGTAAGACGCACTACATCGATCATTGCGTCCGACAAGTTAATCGTAAGTTATTCCTAAAACAATCTTAAACCGATTTTAAATTATTCAATTTGTAGATCGAAGCTTCCAGTGTCCTGACTGTTTTAAATATTATCCAACGGAGAAACTGTTGAAGGACCACACTAGATCGCACATCAACAAATATCAGTGTAGCATCTGTGGATTGAGTTGGCAACTGAAATCGGTTCTAGCTCGACACATTCGCTACAGACACATGAATGATAAACCGTTTCCTTGTGAATATGATAAATGTGAATATCGCGGAAAGACACAGCGTGATCTTGACAGCCACAGTAATGTTCACAAGCAAGGAGAAGACAACAGATATAAGTGCGAGGTGTTTCAATGTGAATATTCATCACGTACACTCATGGCTCTTAAGCGCCACGACGCCAAGGTACATCTCGGACAGCCACAAATCTATCAATGTCATTGCTGTCGAAAAGAATATCAAAGAGGATATTTATTAAGCAAACATTTGAAAACAGAACACGCTTTCAGGCTCGCACCAGGACACTCACGATTCATGTATAAGCTCGATTACGACGGTTTCTATCGATTACAAACCAAACGAGTGGAAGACTTGAAGGAAACTTATAAACCAATGCCAGTCGACGAAGAAGAATCGAATGTTGAAGTTTCTTATGTGATTGAAAAGATTGAAAAGCAAGATGCAACGCCGATAAACGTGACAATGAAGAAAGTTGTCCGATTAAAGGAATATGGAACTCCAAGCTATCAACTGTTCACAGAAGAATCAGCAGAGGACTCAAAGGACATTAACGACTTTGCGATTGTCAGAAATTACATCAAAAAGAAGAAATTGACTGAAAAATTTTAAAAATTGTTTGAAATACAAAGAATTTATAATTAAGCTTTGAAAGTTTTTTTTATTCCTTGATTTTAGATGTTTAAGGAAAGATTCCGATGTCGTGGAATTCTGAAGAATGTTGAACAGCAGCAGCTTATTTGTGGGCTTGAGCGGCGGCCTTACGCATATGAGCCAAGATGTTTCCGAGTTCTTCACGCTTCCTCTTAGCACGAATGTGGGTTCCCAAACGACGTTTAAGGAACTTCAGAGCACGCTTATCCTTGGAAACCTTCAGCAATTCCATGGTACGACGCTCGTATGGGGCATGTCCAACAACCTCTCGCACCAATTCACGGATGAATTTTGTGTGCTTTGTTTGGATCTAAAATGATTTAGGATGAAAACAAAATTAGTCTCGAAACATCAAAAGTTTGATTTCAGATGAAAATGAGTTTAATCAGTGCCAACTTTTTAACCAGGGAAAAGTCGAGCAAGCGAGCCCAGTTGGAATAACAAAAAAATATTGAAATCCCTCGTGGAACCCGAAAGCCCATTGACTCTTTGTCTGTGAATGGATTAGTTGGGTTTTCATCATTGAAGAATTTTGTGGTTAGAAGTGAAGTTTTCCATATTTTCGACCTAAAACATTAAAATATTTAATTTAACTTACGTTCTTCTTGCGGGCCTGGCGAATTCCCTTCTCCTTGCGTTCACCCTTATATTGTTTTTGGGTGATTTTAGTAGTTTTTTGACCTTTGTTTAGGCCAACACAAAGTTCGTATTTAGGAGCCATGGCTGAAAAAATTTAAATTATTAATCGATGTGTTTAAAATTGTTTTCATGATAAACAATCATGATTATCCAATAAACTATTATGTTAGCTAAACAATTGAAATGATTCCATGACTTGGATCTTTCGATTTCATGTCTAAATTAAATATTTCTTAAAAACACGGCATGCCTACCTAATTTACGAAACCAAAAAGATCGATAAAACAGATTTACTTCGACTTTTCGAACAATTCCAGTCGAAGTTTTGGTGTGTGAAATTAAAGTTAGTTTGCAATGATTATAGCTTCTTGATAAGAAAGTTATCAACGACGAGAATAAGCTTAAACAAAAGTCAAGTTTTACAAAGAAAAATATATTTGTGAAATCTTTTAATTACCAAGAAAAGAGAGTTTTAAGGTTTTCACATTTAACGATGATTTTTGAATTTCGGATTCGAACCTAGTTTTGCCCTTCTTCCAACTACGCTTAACCTCCATCGATCTTTTCTTTTTCGTTCGCGGCCGATTACAAGCCATGAAGGTAAATTTTATTAAATTCAGCTAGAAATATTGAGTTTTGTGAGCCGAAAGTGGCGTCGTTTTGAAGGTCAACATTTTGTGCATCGAGTTTAATTAAATTAAGCTTGCTCTCTAGCAAATAAAAGACATTTATATGCAAAATAATTTTTGTAGTCGAAAAATTTATTTGCCATGTGTTTACTGAAATCCAAAATGATGTCACAAAAATCTCGGAATGCTTTTGTTCCTTGTTAAATAGATGAATTAATCAGTTTTCTTATCTCATTTCAGTTGAACGTCTCGTATCCCTCAACGGGAGCCCAAAAAACTTTCGAAGTGGTTGATGACCACAAATTGCGTTTGTTCTATGAGAAGCGCATCGGAGCTGAGGTCGAAGCCGACCAACTTGGTGATGAATGGAAGGGATATATCCTCCGTATTGCTGGAGGAAACGACAAACAAGGTTTCCCAATGAAACAAGGAGTCTTGACCAACAGTAAGTTTCTAATATAAAAAGCATTTTTCAATTATTCTGTGCATTTGAGGGAAGCTCAGTGATCCATAACTAGTTTCTCGATAAAAGCAGATACATTAAAGTGATCTTATTCCCCGTATCGGACGCCCCATAAACACTCCAAGGCGATTCCAATCCCATTGAGTTCACACATTTCTTAACTTTAAAAAAAAACTTGTCTGATTCACGTTTTTCAAGAACATGTTATAACTTTACTTTTACTTCTTCATTCTAGCCCGTGTTCGTTTGCTCTTGAAGAAAGGACACTCTTGCTATCGTCCACGTCGTACTGGTGAACGCAAACGTAAATCAGTTCGCGGTTGCATTGTCGATCAGAACTTGTCTGCCCTCGCTTTGATTGTCATCCGTAAAGGAGAACAAGAAATCGAAGGAGTCACTGACGTCAACGTTCCACGTCGTCTTGGACCAAAGCGTGCCAGCAACATCCGCAAACTCTTCAATCTCAAGGACAAGGAAGATGATGTCCGCAAGTACGTTATCAAACGTCCATTGGCTTTGAAGGAAGGCAAGAAGCAACGCTTCCAAGCCCCAAGAATCCAACGCTTGGTCACACCAGTTGTTTTGCAAGTGAGTTTCAAGATCAAAACTTTTTAAAATTATTATTAATTATGAATTCTTATTATTCTTTTAGCGCAAGAGACACCGTTTGGCTTTGAAGAAACACCGTGTTGAATCACGCAAGGAAGCTGAAGCTGAATACGCTAAATTGTTGGCACAACGCAGACGTGACGAGAAACTCCGTCGTCGCACACGATCAGCATCGATCCGCGAGTCAAAGAGTTCCATCTCATCTGACAAGGACAAGAAGGAGGTCAAGAAACCAGTCGTTGCCGTCAAAAAAGTTGAGCCAGCAAAGCCAGCAGCAAAGAAGGCTGATCCCAAGAAGGCAGCAGCCCCAGCAAAGAAGGTTGAAGCTAAGAAGACCGACGCAAAGAAGGCTGCCGCACCAGCAAAGGCTGCTGCACCTGCAAAGAAGGTTGAAGCCAAGAAGACCGCTGCTGCTCCAGCACCAGCCAAGAAGGCAGCCCCAGCCCCTGAAAAGAAGGTTGAGGCCAAGAAAGCTCCCGAACCAGCAAAGAAAGCCGCTGCTCCAGCTAAGAAACCAGCCCCATCAAAACCAAGCGGCGATGCCAAGAAACCTAAAAAGAAGTAAACGCTGAATAGTGTTTTGTATTCATTTAAATCTTTAAGGGGGACATTCATTTTGCGAAAGAAAGAAATAAAATGAAAGAGATGGATCGAAAAACATTCTGAAATAAATTTTGTTTTCTTTAGTAATTAAAGGTATTGCAAATTAAAAAGTTGATGACACAAGATCAGATAGCCACTTAAACAGCATTTCTGCTTTGAGAAAGTGTGAAATGCGCAAGACAAGTATTTATTTAGATAACGGAGTCAGTCGGACGGATAAAGTTCATTTTGTGTCGACACATCTCGTCGACGAATGCAAGCTCAAACACTGAAAGTAAATAGAAATGAAAATTTTACAGGCGAAGATGATAAAAAGTCATTGATAGTTTAGTCTTCGTATGCGACAAATGTTCTTAAGACGTCGAATGAAGCTCTTTATAGTAATTTTGTTTTCCATTGTCGTGGGTAAGTTTTCATAAAAGTTTTATTTGGCAAATAAAAAAAATATTTCGTTTCAGTTTTTTCCTTGTACAGAACGTTATCAGCTGACGACTCAAACAGAATTGAGAATGACGTTGACTATGGTTCGATAAAGGAAGGTTACAAGGAGAGAAGTGAGCTAAGAGTTGCTCAACAAAAAATAAAACTTTTAGAGCAAAGGATTGGGGAATTGGAGAACAGATTACCAAAGAAATATGGAAAAGTTAAGTTCCTGAACTACCAAACAAGAAAGAGAATAATGGTGAGTGTTCTTCAGAGTTCATCAAGTTCAAGTCAACTAAATGTTGTATTACAGATTACTGGCGGTGCCGGATTCGTCGGATCACATCTCGTTGACGTTCTAATGAAGCAAGGCCATGAAGTTGTTGTCGTTGATAACTTTTTCACCGGCAGGAAGAATAACGTTGCAGACTGGATTGGCCACGTTAACTTCGAGCTCATTCATCACGATATTGTAAATCCACTGTTCATCGAAGTCGACGAGATCTATCATCTTGCATCGCCAGCGAGTCCTATTCACTATATGTACAATCCAGTGAAGACGATTAAGACCAACACATTGGGGACGATTAATATGCTTGGACTGGCGAGAAGAGTTGGTGCCAAAATTCTGATAGCAAGTACAAGTGAAGTTTACGGAGATCCCGATGTACATCCTCAGCCTGAGACTTATTGGGGCCATGTAAATCCGATCGGGCCTAGAGCTTGTTATGATGAAGGCAAACGAGTTGCTGAGACTTTAAGTTATGCTTATGCAAAGCAAGAAAAGGTCAACGTGAGGGTCGCTAGGATCTTCAATACTTATGGACCACGAATGCACATGAACGATGGTCGAGTCGTAGGAAATTTCGTGCAACAAGCGCTGAAAAGTGAGCCTTTAACAATTTATGGAAATGGCAAACAGACTCGATCGTTTCAATATGTCAGTGATCTGGTTGATGGCTTGGTTGCATTAATGAATTCAAACTATACAGCCCCTGTAAATCTGGGAAATCCAATTGAGCACACCATAGAAGAATTTGCCGTAATCATTCGTGACCTAGTTGGCGGTACGAATAAAATTCTTCAAATGCCCGCCGTTGAAGACGATCCTCAGAGAAGAAAGCCTGACATCACACGAGCAAAGAATGTCCTGAATTGGGAGCCTCGCGTGTCACTTAAGGAAGGCTTAGCGCAAACCATTGAATACTTCAAAATTGAACTTGAGTCGCAGCAACAAGATCTTCCGTTTGAAGATGATCTTTAGTTCACTTAACGGTGATGTTGATTCATTGATGTGTTGATAATGAATCAGGGTTTTTAGATTAAATTAATCGTTGGAGTATTGAGAAAAGCATGTCAATTTTTTTATTACAAACATTAAATTACACAAAATGACCAAAAATTATAACAGAGAAAGAAAAGAGATCATTTGTTGTTAATTAAATTAATTAGATGATAAATGCTAAGAAGATTTTTCTTCAATCAAACGCAATTTGAAGTTTTTTTTTTGTGAGTTGAGTCGTGAAACATTTTTTTAACATGGAACAGCTAATTTTGGGAGCTTTATCGCACATTGGTCTTGTTCAAGATTAGAAATCGTCGATTACAAATCGAGGCTTGGAGGAACGTTGTTGATTTCTGATCTGAAGGTTTGTGATGCTAGTTTGAAGCTTACATTAAGAGCTTTTCTCAAAACCTCTTAATTAGCAAGATTTGTACATTTTGATTTTAGAATTTTCCCGCTTTATTCAAAAATAAATCCGAATTCGAAAAGTCGTTCAGCGAACATCTTAAATGAAAAAAAAAATCATTCAGCGAATCCGAGTAGATTTTCAAGAACTTTATTTGAACTCGGAAACTCAATTAAATTATTTAGTCACATAAGTCGTTTCTTTAGATGTTTTTATAAGGTTTATGCTCGATATTCATTAATACCTTGTGTTCCATTGCAAAAAAAGAAAGAAAACGGACTCGAAAAAATTGTGAAAGTTGGAAAACAAAGATCAAATTGAATTCTTCAACTTGTGGTTCTCTAAATAGTTAGTAAATATGATGAAAATGGAGACTGACAAAATTGTTGACGATCCTAAATCACAGGTGAGTTCGATATCATCGGAATATTCTAGAAATAGAGAAGCTGGAAGGTTTTTGAAAGTCATTAAAAATCATGATGGCGATGGCAAGGGAAGTTCGTTAGTGATGTAACCAAACATGATTCATGTTTAAAGATAAAGCAAATGACTCAAAACCTTGTTAGATATCTTTATCAAAGAGAAGGTACTGTTCGTAAATTTTGTACCTTCATAGAGGGTTCATCGACTTCTGATACTTCCTCGTCATTCATTAACACACAGATTTTATTCTTCTCAGTTATTACTGATGAATGAGTTCTCTTCTTATTCCATTTGAGAGAAAACACTAAAGTTAGCAGCTAATTGAACTCGAACTAAAATCTTGAAAGCGATTACGAAGGCGAAACATCAGTGATTTCATAATTTACGCTTCCGCTAATGGTTTCGCTTGCGAAAATATTTTCGTACAAAATAATAGACATCAAACATTTTCAAGGGGATCCCCGTCCGATAAGAACAGTGAGAGTTAAATTTTCTTTTTGCCTTCTCATCTTCGCATAAATATCTGATCAATTTCTCTTCGTTGCCATAAATCGCACCGTCAAAAATCATGTCGTTATTGATTTTTCTCGCTGCTGTTCACATTCGTAGCGCGATGGTGATGGAGAGAGAAATTTTATTTAGTTCTTCACTCGACCTGATTTTGTCTTGCCTTGCTTGTTGTTGTTACTCTCACAATTTTCCAACAATCAACGAAAGCGTAATCAAGAAAAACTTGTTATCCTTGTGCTACTTGAGCACGAATGCTTGTATCGTTGATTCTAGAATTTAGCAATGTAAGGTGACAAAATGAGATTTGTTGATCCCGTGACTCATCATAGATGTTTTTCTACTTTCAAAGAGCGTGTGGTGTAATCGTCCTTAAAATGAAAACAAACTTTCGAAGATAGGGCTCATTATAATGTTTTTTTTGTTGTTGCTTCTTTTACAGTTCACATCGACTAATCTTTATGATCCAGCTCGCAAAAAGGAGCCATCAACACAGTATCAAACAGAGCGAGACAAATGTCTAGCAACATTCACCAATTGGAACGACGATGAACAAGTAGACTTCGTTGAGCAATTGCTCTCTCGGATGTGTCACTACCAGCACGGTCACATCAACGCTTATCTGAAGCCAATGCTTCAGCGGGACTTCATTTCATTGTTACCGAAGAAAGGATTGGATCATGTTGCCGATAACATTCTATCTTATCTCGACGCAGACTCATTATTCGCTGCTGAACTAGTTTCCAAGGAATGGAATCGAGTTATATCGGAGGGGATGCTATGGAAGAAGCTAATAGAGCGTAAAGTTAGAAGTGATTCACTTTGGCGAGGACTCGCCGAGAGGAAGAAATGGATCAAGTACCTGTTTGTTCCAAGGCCTGGCGAGTATCGCAATCACTCATTCTATCGACAACTCTACCCTGTCATCATGAAGGTAAAATTTCAATAAATCGTTAATGAAACTATTTAGCTTCAACAAATTTTCTTTTCAAAGGACATCGACACAATTGAGAACAATTGGCGCTCGGGCAACCATAATTTGCAACGAATCAATTGCCGTTCTGAAAATTCCAAGGGCGTCTATTGCCTTCAATACGACGATAACAAAATAGTTTCGGGCCTACGAGACAACACGATCAAAATATGGGATCGTCACACATTACAATGCAACAAGGTAAGAAATTTCGTTTGGACCTTTAAATCTTATAAAAGTTTTTATTTGACTTCCTTAGATTCTCACCGGTCACACGGGTTCCGTCTTATGCTTACAATATGACGACAAAGTCATTATCAGCGGATCTAGCGACTCAACAGTTCGTGTCTGGGACGTTAAATCTGGTGAAATGACAAACACATTAATACATCACTGTGAAGCCGTTCTCCACTTGAGGTTCAACAACGGAATGATGGTCACATGTTCAAAAGTATGTGATAAAAGCTCACGTTGAAGTTGAATAATTGCTCACGTTTTATTTGTTTATTTCAGGATCGTTCAATTGCTGTTTGGGACATGACTTCTCCAAAGGAAATCACACTTCGACGAGTTCTTGTAGGTCATCGTGCAGCTGTAAATGTTGTTGATTTTGATGAGAAATATATTGTATCAGCATCTGGAGACAGGACGATCAAAGTCTGGAGCACATCTTCCTGCGAATTCATTCGCACATTAAACGGACACAAACGTGGAATTGCTTGCTTGCAATATCGCGATCGATTGGTGGTTAGCGGTAGTTCTGATAATTCCATTCGGCTTTGGGACATCGAATGTGGCGCTTGTCTTAGAGTGCTTGAAGGACATGAGGAGCTTGTTCGATGTATTCGATTTGATTCGAAGAGAATTGTGAGTGGCGCATATGATGGAAAAATTAAAGTTTGGGATTTGGTCGCTGCAATGGATCCAAGAGCTCAGCCAAATTCTCTGTGCATCAAGACGTTAACTGTAAGTTTTTACAAATAAGCTTGCAAATAAGAATAAGATACAATATATTTATTTAATTTACTTCAACAGGAACATACAGGACGCGTCTTTAGACTTCAATTCGATGAATTCCAAATTGTTAGCAGCTCGCACGACGACACAATTCTAATATGGGACTTTTTGAATTATTCACAAGATAATCCAGAGTCTCCGGGAACCCGAAATGGAACTGCAGCGATCGCCGCATCGATGAACGGATCTGTTGATAACGGCGGAAGAAGCCCTTCACGTAAGTCTAAAGATTTTGATATTTCATTCAGTTTTTGATAATTTTCTCTTTTCTATCTCTTTCACAGCGATGGAATAAAATGTGATTCTTTAAAGCTTCGTTTAATTACTTGTTCAGTTCTTGATTTTACATTTAATGTGTTTCTAAATAATTTAAACGAAAGTGAATAGAAAACCAAACTTAAGACGAATACTTGCCCAACATATTTGTCTTAACCGAAGCGAGTTTTCGAGAAATATTCCGTTTAGCGAATTCGATCGGGAATTCTTTAATCAATCAACTTTTGATTGTTTCCTTTTTTTCCAAGCATCACTTTAAGATAAGTTCACCAGCCTTAGAGCGAATCTTTTGATTAGTTTTACGGTTTGTTTTATCTTGGATGGGAGAGAAACGTGAAGGCAGAAGGAAAGAGACTTGAAAAGATTTTAATTGAAGTGCGTGCGTTGAATAAGAAATAGAATCGATGGTCAAAGAAGTCCAGATTGATCTCAACTTAGGAGGAAGAAAAGAAAATCTTGAACAGAATCGTGTCCATATGTGACGCTCAATTGATAACAAAACAAAAGTTAATGTAGAGAACGTATAAAACCATAAATGGGTCGAGCTTGTCGAAGACCCATAAACACTCAAGAAACTACATTGCCACTAACAAAATATTGTCGAGGTTATTTGGTTCTTTGGCAAACTCGATTCGTAACTCAACTAAAGTCTTAAGCTTGCGTGGGCAGCAAATCGATTGCAGCGAGAGAATAAATTGTACTTAGATTATTCACGACTCTTGCGCAACGACGATTCTTTCGCAAAGCTTAGTCATACAAAACTAATGAGACACAAAAACCCTGAAATCCCTTCAAAACTATTTAAAATTGTATTCGATGTGGCAAAAAACGATGTAAAATTCCTTGTAAGTAGAGATTTTTCTTTCGTGATGAAGACGAGAAGCGTGAAACCTTCCTGCTCATCGGAACAACTTTTTCCCTTTTCATTATAAAGATAAATGACAAAAGTAACAGGAAACTGATAAGAAAATTATATTTGAAAGAAAGAAAACAAAAACTTTTATGAATCAATAAAGTGGATCTTGATTGTGAAAAGAAAATAAATTAATTGTGTCATTGATGAACTGAACATTATGGAGACGACCGGATGCGAGAGAAAGCTGCTTTTTGTTTAATATCATTTTTTATTTGTATTCATCTTTTTTTTAAATACACATTTGTTTGTTTTAATGATAAAACACTTAGTTACATTATTTGCTGTGTTTAAAGCTCCATCGACCTCTTTTGAGCTTTGCACAACTCCTCGTAATCTCATTTTGATTTGCAATTTATTGTTTGTCGAAGCGAAAATCGAATTCATATTAAAATGTTTTGCGATTGATGGAAAATGTTTACTAAACTTAAACAATAAAGCTTCACATTTGTTTTTTGTTATTTTAGAATTCATTTTCATTTGACTAAGTCAAGAGTTGGATCAAGTTCGACAAGAAGTCGGTCCCATTCCAAACCCTGAACACAACAGAAGAAAAAACAAGGAAATCTTTTGATAAATATGATAAAATATAACTTCGTTCTTTCTCAGCGTTCAACTGAATCGCCTTTTGTCTTTCTTAACATCATAGGAAGAAAGTCACATTTAGCTTGAATACCGATCGTGTTTGTTGGAGATGAAAATGGAATTATTGGTTTCGTTTCGAGTCATCACCAGCCATGGTTTAATTTAGAAAGAAAGGTTTGATAAAAAATTTTTTCAGTAAACTCAATAATTTATAAAGAACAACGAAACATTCAGAGATAACTAAAGTGATTTGATAACAAAATAAAATTCTTTTTTTTTTACTGCAGACACGCTTGAATCTTCTCAATCCACTCTTGTGCGCTTGCAGCATCGCTAGCATAAAAGTTGTACGTTCGTTTTGCTGTTTTCAACTGGAAGTAAATGGATTGATGATAATTTGATTGAATATGAAAGAAATAAATTAAACTTACATCGAAAAACGCCTTCTCGTCAATTCTTTTCGAACCATGCATTTGAATCGGCGAAGCAAGTCCAACAGATTGTACTTCTGCCAAATCTGGAAAATAATTTTTTACAATAACTCAATCAATTGAATTAAAAATAAACTAACCGATGGCTCCTTTGCAATTTGAATCCTCAACAGAATCGTAATAACGAAGTTGATGCTTGATGGAGTCGAGAACAAACCATCGCTGCTTCCATCCTTTCAGCAAGGCTCCTCGTTTATAGAGATGACTACAAAATGTAAATGTCAAACATCTTTCGTTGAAAACATCACAATTCAATCTCACCCTTCATGAGTTCTGTTCTCTGGCATATTGCTCTCGAACCCTCGATAAATATCGCTCGTGTTGTTACTTGCAATGCTGCATGTCTCTTGCTTGTCGCTAAGATTCTTTCCGGGCATCAAAGTCTGTGGACCTTCAACTGTTTTGTATTTGGTGCAGTTCTTCGGTGCATTTTCAGCGCACTTCTCATGATAAGAGCTGCCACAGTCCATGCAACGAACGCCATTTCTTACTGGACCCCAAAGAAGATTTCCGCAGAGATTACAATTGGTCGGAGTCGTGTAAGCGTGTTTTTCAAATCGATGCGGATGTGAGAAGCATTCTTGATAACCCGCGAGCTGACCACGTCGAATGATATCCATCGTTGTTCTACAAAAGAAAAAGATGAAATTAATTTAAGTTAACAATAAAAGATTTAAACTTACATGTTGTGCATGTAACGACCATGCGATCGAACGAGTGCGCTGCTAAACGATGAGTGTCTCGTTAGAGAATCTGAATGAGGCAGTTCGAGTTTATCCCAAACTTGCTTCCACTTTTGAGGTAATATTCCACGCTCTGCTTCAGTTTGCTTTAGTTCATCGAGCATTTGAGTGAATGCGTCAGGATCGCTTCGTGAAATGTTATCGTAACCCATCGTCACGAATTTTCGTTTCGGTTGTTTTGCGGAGTACTCAGAGTCTTCATCAATGTTGTCCGAGCCGATTAGTTCAAGATCGTAAGATGGTCCTTGAGCTAATTCCTCGTAAATGTAATAATCCCAGACTTCCAGCATTGAAAGTGAGCTTTGCGGTCGAAGAATTTGCTGATTAGGATCGCTTGTGTATTGGAAATTATAGAAAACTGGCGATCGCACGTGATGACGTTCGATGTAATCGAAAATAGAGATTCCAAGCTTTGGCTGATTGGTGTTTGATGATCTCAATCCACCGGGATAAATGCTATCGTCGTCAGAGCCATTTCCAGTCTCCACTAAATGCTTATGAGAATTCAATGATCCACGTTTATCTTCGACAGCAGTTATACCTAGATCCACTCGTTCTAGCTCACAATCAAACAAGAATGTCCTAAACCGACATGAGACTGAATGATAAGCGAGAAATTTGAGGTAAAATTCGTTGAACTCAAACGACAGCGGAAACTGAAGTTGAATTTGATGAACAGCATCGAGAAACTGTAAAAATATTGGAGCAAAGGAGCTGCTGTTAGGCTTGAGATTACTTCGATGTCCAAATCGGTGACCAAATGCAAGCCATTCCTTCTCAATCAAAACTCGGAAGCCATCGATTGTTCGATAATAAGGATCGAGGCAAAGTTGAGCAATCGATGACACTTGGCACGTAATATCCCAACCATCCTCGAATGCAAGATTTACGCTTGCTTCATGCAGATCTATCAGATCGACGACAGTCCCAGAAAGCTGCAATAAACTTCTGATCTGCTGAAGCCATTCAGATTGCTCAATCAACTTTTCAAATGTGTGATCAGGTTCGTTGTTGATACTTGATGGCAGACATGCTCGCATTAACTTTTTGAAACCTTCTCGTGCATGTCGATTATCGTTGTAATAAACTGGGATGTACTCAGCTCCAAGCTCCGACAACTTTACGGATTTGGACTGAGATCTTTCGCCTAAGAAGTAGAGCGGAACTCTCACTCGTGGTTGTAGCGTGTAGTGATCATCGTATTGGTTGATATCTCTCAGACCACCTGCGTTACGCTTCAGAGATTCCCACTTGTTTGGTTTCTGATTGTTGCCGATCATTCGTTCACCCTTTCGATTACTCATTGGCGTTAGCGAAGCAGTCAAGTGCGAGTTAGGCTTCAGAATTGAGTCGATAGACATACTCGATTCCGAGTTAATGATATTGGCATGGTTGAATGCCTGTTGGTGATGAGGTATAATGGCGCAGAAGTAACGATCCTGATCTTGAAGACCGTCGACTCGACTTTCCATCGAAGTGTTTGCCGATCCTGATTTCAACATTCCCATGACACCTTTCGCAAGTGAGACAGAGCCACGAAGAAGGAGTGCTCCGTTTTGATGTCTCCAAGTTGGGACAGGGATTCTTTGATTCTTGTAGGTCTTTGCAAGTGTTTTAAGTTGATCATCGTTGATAGTTCGTGGGCAGACAATAATTGCAGGATACGTTCGGCATAAACTGTAGTTACAGTTAATTGAAGTGATTCTGAAGCCGTTCGCTGTAAGTCCAAGTCGTTGCCAATCTTTTACAAAGCTTCGTTCCTTTAACCGCTCAACATCCTTCACTGTTACTCGCAGTGGCATCGACTCGATGTTATCATCAGATCCATCATCGTCATCATCGCTATTTTCGTGATTGTTGTTATTATTCATATTGCTGAGTGCCGATGTAGAACTTCCATAGAAAGCTTCGACGTCGCTGGGAGCACTGAAAATGTATTTTCTCTTAGTTGTACTCTTTTGTTTGAATCCTGCTTTTCTCGCTGTTCTCAACAAGGTTTTCTTAGCGAATCCTTTCAACGTTGCGTTCTTCTCTTTAGCTTTATTATTTTGTGGCTTCAATGCCAAGATGTGATTGGCAAATGCGAAATGTCCGAACTCATCTTCGGGATGTCGAATTCGATTCAAAGCTTTTCTAAACGATTCGATTGATTCTTGAGTAACTTCTTCGTCGAACGCAACCTTAATCAGTTGGAAAGTGCAGCTTCTTAGTTGTAATCCGTCGGGTAAAACTTGCTCGTTTGATAGGATACCACTGATTCGTTTCTCTTTGGTCATCGATGCGACAGGGAAAGCTCGAATTACACTTTGTTCGCAAGTCAATGAATCGCAAGGCAGTCCCTTGAAGATTACTCTGTAGTTGGTAAGGAACAATGCTCCTTCTGCTGGTAGCAACGGGCTTAGCGTTTCTTCTCTCCCATCAGAAAGCAAAACTGTTCGTATCGGATCTCCAATGATCTCTTCGCCACTCAGCAACATCGGGATTTGAATTTTCGGCTTCTGAACTGGCGGAATTCTCTTTGATTCACGATAAACGACATCGAGAGTCTCGCAATGCATGACAACAAGCCCCGGAATAATCTCATGAAGTTTTCTGATATGATCGGGCGTGACTCCACCTTCGTTACAAACTTTATCGATAAACTTCTCGACCTGACGAACAACAGTTTGTTCAACTTCATTTGCATCACGATCTTCGTATCCATCTGTTGAGTGATCGCTTCTCGACTCCAGAACGCTATTCGATATGCTTGCGTCATCTTCAATGTGTCTCACGACTTTTTTGACCTTTGTATGCGATCGAACGTCGAGGGGAATCAGAAGTGCTATCATTCGATTAGCGTAATGTAGAGCATGACTGTAAAGAATTTGTTCTTCCGAGCACTCAAAATCTTTCTGCTTTTCCGTTTCCATTGAAGGCCATTTCATCATTTGATCAGCAGCAATCTCTAAAGCAGACTGTTCTTGTGCAGCTCTGAAATCGTATGGAGAGTTAAGCATGTTGTGAGCTGAATCGTTGTTCATATAACTGTGTCTTTCCAGTGGTCGGTTGACGTAGAGATTCTTGATGTTCGCTTGAATCTCTTGATAGAAAGCTTGTTCCCAAAAAGTTTGATTCTTCCAGATGACATGACCTTGAATGCAACTGTAGGCAAACTGAATCACTCCTGGACACAGCTTACGACAGAATGAGAGTGATAACGGTAATAGTGATGCTGCGATGTCGTGAAGATATTTGGGCGAGTCATCTTGAAGAGCTCGGTTCATTAACTTGATCACTAAATCAAACTGAGGATGTTCCAACGTCGCTTTGTTGGAGCCTTGAACAATCTTTGCTAGTTCCCGACACAAATATAATCTTGCGTCATCGCGTTGCTTTAAGATTCTTAATACGGCTGGGAAGATCTTTCTCGCATCAGCAATTTTGTTTTCGAAGATGCAACTAACACAATTCTTTAACACTTCCATTTTTCTGGCGGTGTGAGTCACCGTTGGTCGTCCATCGTTGAAGCTTGGCAGATGAGGTCCGATCGGAATGATTTTCAGATTGTTTTTGTACGATTGAAGTCTCGTTTGAAGATCGTTCTTGGTAATTCCTTCGTTGATGATTGCTTGGACTTGATGTGAGTGAATTAAAGGAAACTCTGGTTGATGAATTCTTGAGAACGACCCTTCGGGAGGATGCAAAACCTTCTGTTGATAAACTTGCGGATTTGGCATTTCGTTGATGTAAAGCTTCTGTGCCAACTCTTTAATATGGACTAGAACTAATCGGCGATCTTGAGCTTCTGTTTTGAGTAATTCAGGCATGGCTGTGTAAAGTTCGTCCCAAGCGTCCCACGATCTCCAAGGTGGTCCACGCTCAGTCACGAACATTGTAAAGAACATACTATCTAAGACTCTCGCTAGAAAATCTGTGTCTATTAGATCTCTTGAGCCGAGGAAGGCGGCTTTGTGAAACTCGATAACGGGTTTAGGATTGATTCGAATGAGCGTCAAGCATGAGCGATAACTGAAATGTAATGATTGAAAAGATATTGCAAAAGAAATGAGAAAGATTTCTGTTACAAACCCTTGCATAAGTTGAGCGAAGACCCGCATGAAGATGGCTCGAATTTCTTTGTCAACAAGAAGCTGATTTCGACTCTCGTAGCTATCACGATTGCTATTGGGAAATGCATTGTCGGCTTCAGCCAGTTCAGGTTGCAAAACCATCGTAAGAGAGCGATTAGTTGCTTCCCAGAGAGATGGCGGAAGTCGTGATACTGGTGCGATGAGAGATTCAGGAATGTAAATGGAGCCGCCGTCTAAATCAACTACGATGACATCGAGCTATAAAAAATGAGTCATATAATAAATATCATCAATGACGTTAAAAAATCTCAACTCACCACGTCGTTAACTTCATTTTGCATGTTACTATGAATGCCCATAATGAAAGGCGTTGGAGTTGATAGGATTTCGAGAATGGATGCCGGTAGAATGGGAACATAAGTGTGCGTGTAACGAAGCGGGTACATCAGCGATGTTAGAGCTCGGCAACTTTCTGAGAGTCTTGAGTAGCTCGTTGAGTGGAAAAGAATCTTATGCTCTGTCATTGCAGCGCAATAAAGCAACAGAACATTTTTCTTTCCAAGTTGTTTAAATAATAAACTCACGCAGCTGCCGGTGACTAAAACAAAAACAAATTCCTTCACTGAATTTCACGCTTCATTTAATTTCAACTCACCAGGCAGTGTTGCAGATAAAGGAGGTTGCAGGGCTTGTTTGTCATTTGCTCCGATAGAGAAACGAACTTGAGGGCCACCAGCAGGTGGAATCTGAATGCATCCGAGGATATTGCCGATAAGCGTTTCCAACAGATACGGAAGACTCTCGAGATAGACAGTGTATATGGTTCCAAGGCAGTTCTTGAAGGTTTCCGAATAATCAAGACGAGAGACCAATACCAAACACTTTGGAGCATACATCACATTGTGATGTGTGATTGTTGCAGTCGTCTGATGTATCGGTTTGTTGCCTAACGTCAAATTTTCTTCTTCTTCATCGACTGGTTTGCTTGGCGTGATTGAAACCTTCTCATTGAACGACAACACGGCACAGTAATAATGATTGCCATCAACATTCGTCAGCACTGACATGAAATATTTTGGTTCTTCTTGTTGTAACGAAAGCGCCCATCCTTGTGGCTGACAAAACTGAAGATAATCTTTTTTAAATTTAATCAGAAAACGAAAATGATGACGAAACCTACCAATTCCATTCCCTCGATGAAAGGCGTATCCTTCCAATCCTTCTCGGGGAAGCGCTGAAGGATCTTTCCCTGATGTGTATCATTTCCTGAAAGTGATCGAAGAAATTCCAAACATTATTTCTGCGGGTCAATTGACGTTTGAACTGCTCTTTTGATTAAATTGCTTTGGTCCACGAACAGAAAATCGACAGAAAAAAAACTTACTGTCATGATCGAATCCAACGACGACGAAATAGTCTGCTAAGCGATGAGACATTTCACTTGATTATCGGTCCCAATTATTGCTTGTTCGCTATCATCATTAATCAATCAATTAGCGATGTGTGATTTCACGGCACGATAAAAATTCCCAATCGACAAAAAGTTTTTGTTGTTGCAATCTTTTTGTTTTATCGTTGATACGAGCAAAATCCTTCTTTTCCACTACTTTCGATGACTAACGCCTAACAATATGATGGCGAAGAGCTTAAGCAAACCAGTGATTGCGTTTAAATTCCTAAATTTATTGTATTAAATGTAATAAAAAGATTTAGATCTGTCTATCTTCTAATTTCTTTCGCGAGCAGAATTCAGTTAGCATTTGATTTCGATTTTCGTTGGTTGCGCAATGTCCGACTTTGTAACCAAAGGCGCTTTTTAGTTTTTTTTTTAAATTGGAAAAGTGAAATTCCTTTTAAATCAGTTTTGCTGACATGAACTTGCTGTTTAAATATTTGTCAATTATTTCTATTAATCTTCTGTGTTATTATAACTCTTTAAATGGCGATTTCGTGTTCGATGATTCAGTGGCAATTGTCAAGAATCAAGATTGTCAACAAATTAATTTCCGGGTGTGTTTCTGTTTTATGAATCGAAAGCTTGATTAATTAATATTTTAATGTTTATTTGCAGAATTTGCTTCAGAATGATTTCTGGGGAAATAACTTGACATCAAAAGATTCTCATAAAAGTTTTCGACCTGTTACAACGCTCACATTTGCAGTTCAACGACATATTGAAGGTCGACTAAACAGCAAATCAATGAAGTCCATCAACCTGTTTATCCATGTTCTCAACTGCATTCTCCTCTTCACCTTTCTCAAAACAATCATAGCAGATAAGAAAACTCAGTTTTATGCAGTTCTACTATTTAGCGTTCATCCTGTGCATGTCGAAGCTGTTTGTGGAATTGTTTCGCGATCTGACTTACTTGGATGTTTAACATTTCTGCTGAGCGGAATCTTCTACTTTAATGTCTTTCATAAAGGTGAGATGAGTTTCTCATTTAAATCCAAAATGATCCTCAATTTCCTTTTGGTTTTGCAGACTTTGACTCTTTCAAATTGAAACACGTCGTCTATCTCTGCTCTATCGGTGTTTTGTCAGCGATTGGTGTTCTCGTTAAAGAGAATGCAATAATGATCATGGTAAGTTCATCAACTATTTAATCTAATGTAATATCTAATATCTTTCACTTTTAGCCGACAATCGCTGCAATCGATTTATTGAGAAACTTCAAAAGACTTAAGCAGCATCTTCCAAAATTTTTATTTTTAAGAATAACTTCACTAGCAGTCTTTACATTCGTAATTCTCGTGATGAGACTCAAGATTCAAAATTTTGAGGGCCCAACATTTAGACGCGAGGACAACCCAGCTGCATATTCAGATGATAGATGGACGAGAATTCTCACTCAAAATTATCTTTACGCTATTAATCTCTTCCTTCTGATAATACCCGAATGGTTGTGCTTTGACTGGAGCTTCGACTCTGTTCAACTGATAAAACAATTTACAGATGCAAGAATTGTTTTCATTGTGATCTTCTATGCTTATCTAGTAGTTGCCGTTTACAAAGGTTTTAGAAGAAAGTGAGTTCAATGAATTTGTGGTTGAAACTTTTTTAAAAATTTTATCTCGTTTTTAGAAAAATACTCATTGCGTTGTCGTTGATCATCGTTCCTTTTCTTCCTGCTACGGGAATCATCACACTTGGTTTCGTTATTGCCGAACGAATTTTGTATGTACCTTCGATTGGATTCTCGCTATTCGTTGCGATTGGCTTGCGAAATTTACTTAAACGATTCTACAAACAGAAAATCATCATCTTAGCCGTGTTCGCTGTCGTTTTATCGTTTCATTCTTTGAAGACTTATCATCGAGCAATGGATTGGACAAATGAGAGTCGTCTCTTTTATTCAGCACTCAAGGTTGTTCCGCAAAATGCGAAAGTTTATTACAATATCGCGAGAATCTCATCAGAAATCAATGAAACTGACACATCGTTGAAATTTTATCGAAGAGCAATTCAACTTCATCCAAACTACGAGTCGGCTCATATGAATCTCGGAAATTTATATCGCGAACTTCATCAGTATCAAAAAGCAAAGTTCCATCTACAAAAAGCTGTCGAAATTATGGAAGATTTCCCAACAGCGTGGATGAATCTCGGAATCGTACAAAATGTGCTGAAGGAACATCATGAAGCCGAACGAAGTTATTTTAAAGCTCTTTCGTATCGAAAAAATTACGCGAATTGCTATTACAATCTTGGGAACTTATACATTGACACAAATAACTTTACTTCGGCGATCAACAGTTGGAAGCAAGCAATCGCAATAAATCCAAATCATAAGAAAGCTTGGTCGAACATCCTTGCTTTCTACGATAATCAGCAGAAGAATTACGAAGTTCTTAAGTTTTCTGAAATTGCGATGAAGTATCTTCCCAACGATCCACACATTCTGTTTTCGCGAGCAAACACATTCGGAAAATTGTCTCGTTACAAAGAAGCTGAAGAAATCTTTAAACGGATCATTGAGGCTGAGCCGACGAAGTCAATATTTTACGCTAATCTCGGCGTACTTTACCACAGATGGGGTAAAAAGGAACTAGCAAAGAGAAATTACGAGATTGCACTATCACTCGACGCTAGTCTAAAAAACGCACAGAGTAATCTCATTAAACTCAACTCATCTCCTTTATTGTAATCGGAAATTAAAATTATCGACTTATCTTACGAAATCTTTACAACGAATAAACGGATGTCCTTTTCAAATTCTCTTGGTTTCGCTTGTTGTCTCGTTAATATTTCTCCGAGTTGATTACTTGGAAGGGGATGATAACATTATTCATCAAGTCCTGATCTGTCTGAATGGGAGGTTCGTTTTTAATAAGTTCGTGAATACGTTGTTGATCCATTTTATTATGCTGACTACCTTGAGCTGGTGCTTGAGATGTAACCATCGAGGCTTGTTTGTTTTGAGCTTTAAGATGTGTGTTCAAATGACTTTTGAGGTGATGACTTTTAGTAAAGCGTTTGCCACAAGTTGAACATTGATGCCTTTTCTCTCCTGTGTGTGTCAGCATATGACCTGATAGAACGTGACTATAAGCGAAAGTTTTGCCACACGTTTGGCAGATATACGGACCTAAAAGAGAAGGAAATTAGTTTCTGTTTTATTTGAGCTTGATTAGATCAACTTACGTTCTCCAGTATGTGACCGTTCGTGCTTGATTCTACTTCCAAAATCTGAAAATTTTCTTTCACAATATCGACATCCGTAAGGTTTCTGACCTGTATGTGTTCTGGAAGATGAAATTGAATATTATTCGTGATTACTTTTATGTCAATGCAAGTCACCTCATATGTCGCTTAAGCTCGAATCGTATCACGAAGCAACGTTCACAGAACTCGCATTTGTAAGGCTTGTCTCCACGATGTCTATCAAAACGAAATAATTAATATTTGCCTTTCTCCAGAGTAATTACTCTTACCTTCTCATGTGAACTTCCAGTGCGTGCCGGTACTTGTAGCTGTTTCCACATATTTCGCAAATATGAAGTTTCTGTTGATCCTGAGCTTTTTCAAGTTGATTCCTTTTAATTCTTGCTGCTCTTGCTTTAGCACTTTCACGTTTTGCCTTTGGTGGCTTTTCAGTTTGCTCGGTTGATGTGTTTGATTTGTTCAGTTCATCCTAAAATATTAGTTTAAATCATATTACCAAGATTCGAGATAAATGAACTTACCTCTAATGCGTTTTCAACATTATCCTCATCACCAATCATATCCCCGTTGTCGTCATACATCTGTGATTGATAATTGTACAAACTGGACTCGTCAACGGGCATTTCAGTTTCTGTCTCAACTTCACTGATTATCTCATCTTCGTCTTCTTCATTCTCACTTGCTTCTGAAAATGCTTCGACAGTTGGAACAATATAAGTTTGAAGGATTGCATCTGAGGACTCGCAGTTCATTTTGAATCGATAGCTCGCTTCCAGGTCGCTAACACAAGTCGTACAAATTTGTTCAGGAAGATTTTGACTTTTCTTTTCCTAAAATCATATGGGAATTATAATCTAAATTCATTGAACTTTAATTACAATGTTTGCAATCGGACTTACAATGTTGATGTACGTAACTTGCATTATTTTCTCTGAATATGATAATTCCGCGCCTTCTGATTTATCGTAAAGTGAAACGAGATCTCCGTCTTGTAAGCATATCCGGCAGACACTGCTAAACATTTCTAAACCACTTCCAGCTCCTCCAAGATCCTAAAATTGAGAGTTAACGTTTTGTAAACAAAGTTTTATGAAAACTAAATTAAAACTTTAAATTCACAAGAAGAGTTTCTCTTTCAATACCATTTCCGCTGCACTCTCCAGTTTCACTTCCATCTTGCTGACCTAATCGTAAGCTTAAGTTTAATATGCGGAATTCAATTAAAGGCTCAAGCTTTATAATTTTTTTTTGAAATAAGAGAGAAGGAAGCTTCTTTGAACACGTTTAAATTTAATTTCCATGAACGCGTCTAGAAGCTTTCCAGTTACCTAAGTTTGGGCGATTTCATTGTACTCGGGTTGCTCAGTCTGGGATTGTAAAATTTTTATAAGAAGCAGATTGTAAAATAGTTTTCGAGTGAATTGAACTGATATTGATGCTCACAGCAAACGCATAAGGATTACAAGCGTTGGATACGATCAAAAGACTGTTCAAAACATTACCGCGAGTGTCATAAAAAATCTTTTTTGCCCTTGGAATTAAGAAAAATTTCAGATTTTCTGATCCAGACTCAGAGTGAGAGAATTTTTTTATTGTTTTTATTTTGGGAGTCGACTTGTGGGCGAGGTGACACTCGCTGCAGATCAGTGGATGAGTAACAAAATAATTGAAGTTCTCGTTCATTCATCAAAGTCGATAGGCTCGCGTCGTGCGTGACACGCTCACGAAATCACTCCCGATTTATCAAAGTCGCTTTGTCTTCTTTTAAGTACTTTTATTGCTTTGTACTTATGGTGTGATAACTACTAATTGGTTTGTTGAGTGTATAACATTAGATTAGCGCAATTAATAATTCGATTAGCTAACGATAAATATTTACAAGCTTAGTTCGTGTTTGTCTGTCTTCACTACATCGTCTGTTCGTTAATCACGTAGTTCCTTAAGACCACCCCTTCTTGGCAGCCCAGTCGAATTCCATCAAATGAAATCACGAAATATTTGAAGATAGTGAAAAGGCGGAAGGTGTCTCCAAAGGGAGATTTGAACTTATTAACTGCTCACTTAGCGAACATTCGCTTACACAATTTTCCTTCGGCATCAGTTCGCAAAATTATCTTCTCTCCACTTAAGACACGAGAAGATGATGAAAAAATCCAATATTTGAAGTTTTCGCTTATAATTTAATTCAAATTTATTTCAACATTAAAGCCGCTTGACCATTTGCCAATATTCTTCGGTGGCTTCTCTGAGACAACACGGAACGTGTGCTTGGAAAGTCTCAAGCTCTCTCTCGGCTCGTTAATTTACGATTGTCATCGTTTTATCATTCTCCTGTCTTCAACTCTTAGTTTCGACTCATTTAGTTTCGTGTAAGAAAATCATAAAAGCACTTACGTCAAGAGAATTTCAATATGATTTGCTTGCCGCGAATGAAAACTTACAGCAACAGAAAAACCATGAACTAGGGAGAACCAAGCAGTGGCGTTATTTTGTGATAAAAAGAGTTCAGTTGAAATATCTCTTGTTACTAATTTTTCGTACTGTCCCCGTTAGCGAAACAACATTATTCCCAATAAATAATACAAGCCCGACCAAGCCTCATTGTTCGGGTCAAACTGAAAGTTTTCTAAACCATTGAAATTCACTGCATAATGCGAACAAACAAAATTCACTCAAGCTTTGTGTAATAATATTTTTATTTCGTGTTGTACTCATTTGTTGTCAGCTTTAATGAGTTGGACAGATGAGCTAAGTTTTGTTTTTTTATTTCGGGTTCATTGATTAAGACAAAGACAAAAGAGAAAGAAACTTGTCGTCATTATCATTCACGTCAGGCACTACGCCGAAGACCTCAGAGAAGCATTCAGTTGAGGCGAACTTTTTTGTACATTCCTAAGCACTTATTAGCTTGAGCGACGCAGAACCGCGTCAATGTGTGCACAAAAATAGATAAAGTGCACTTCGAACGTATAATTAGTCTTTGAAAGACTTGGCTTGATTGCAATGCTAATGCAAATAACGACTTTTCATGATATTCGCGACTTTCAATCGCAAGTTAGTTCTCTCCATTAATAATTTGACCGAGGGGTGAAGTCGAATACTCGCAACAGATGCAATTGACACAAATTTCTCGTTCGTTACGTCGAACTGAATTCACTTTCCTTCGCCAGAAGAATTTTTTTCTCTTCGTGTCGTTTGCTCGCCTTAGTTTTTAGGAGATGACATTTGAAGGCGAATGGGGGAGTTGAGAAATCAATGAAAGAAGACAAACACATCACTGCTGGTTCTTCCGAATGTTTATACTCAACGTAGGCTGCAAGACTCTTATTTCTTCGTCTCTTCTTCTTCCGTTTGCCGAACATAAAGAAATCTGGGAGAAAGAAAAAGTATTTTAATATACTCGAACTTCTCTCCACATGTTCTGTGCCGAATTTAGTGCCATAGTTAAATCTTTTTCATGAAATATATCGAAAAGACAAAAGAGAAATGCTGAGCGAACTAAGATTTCGTTGAGTTGTATTAGATTTTCATTCATTCAACTCACAAAAAATGTTGAATATTTTTTTTTACTTCAACTCTTTACTCGCGAGGTCTGCGCGAAAAGAAGAAAAAAATATCGTCGTTTTTATTGAATAGAAAAACAAAACAGAAAACGAGTCGCGAGATATTTGTGTATATGAGAAATATTAAAGGCGTATGCTCGCGTTCGCAGGTTCTCTGTGTTCGTTGCTCGCGCGCGAGTAAAAACTTTTCAATGTAAACTAAATATCATTCAGTTTGTTGATGATGATCGTTGAGAACTAGCTGGAGCTGCGCTTTCAGCACCGTGTCGGATTAACTCGAGTATCTAAAGTTATCGCGTGCTTCAGGAGAAAGAATTTTTCTGCTTAATTTTCGCGAAACAATTTGATTTATTACAACTCAAATATTTGTGGAAAACTTCAAAGAATATCGCTAGTGCACGAAGCGAGCAAGCAAACGTATGTTGAGCAAGTGAAAATGACTGTTCATGTAGAAGGTACGCACTCGAGTCGTGAACATGTGGCCTCCGGTTATTATTTACTGGAAACTTCAATTATGTAAACAAAATGAAACTATTAGAGTCGAGAGAGCAATTTATCAGCACCTAGACATTGAGTCTGATTGCTGGATATTCAAGAGCTCGATCTGTCGATCTTCTGTTGCGTAAAAACATCAAAAACAAGCAATACCGTTAATCGTGAAGCATGACGAGCTTCAATTAAAGCAAACGACTTTTAAAAGCCGTCGAACAGACGAGGAAATGCCGTTGATATGTCGCTCTGATATCGAAGTGAAATTGAAAACAACCTGCGGTCGATCTTAATTGCAAATCTCCCCCAATTAGTTTAGCTTAGACATTGCCATACAACTTTGATAAGCATGACAGTAATTTCTTTGAACGACTCATTTAGTTCGAGTTGTAATTAAGATTAGCTAGGCTCAGATTCGTTGTCTCTCCCTAGAGTTGAGTCAACTCGCATCAGGAAAAACTTTTTATTTCTCTCCTTCTTATCTTAGTTTTCTTATTTTCTGCACGTCAGACAATCCAATTTATAAATTGCAAGTCGGAAAAGATTTTATTTTTAAATGTACAGAACATAAATCTAATGCAAAACACTGTGAATTGTTTCTTGATGAATCAAACATTGCATGCGTTTCTCTCTTTTTCCTCTTTCTGGTTTAACATGCACTTTGGTTCAAGTTTTCCTTGTTTTCACGCAAGACATTTTGCAGTAGCTTGATCGCGAGACATTATTTCTTTATTATCTTTTGCGCAACATTTTTGTTTTAGATAAAGAAGAGAAAAATATTACAGCGTCGATGAGAACTTAAACTTTTCCACTTCTTCTTCAACTCGTTCTCCAACTCCATACAGAAAGATTCCTTTAGTGAATATGATTATTATTAAATCTAATAATACACCCAACGGATCGCGAACATTTGCGGTGCGCGAGAGACAGAGAAAGAGCGCAAGCAATCGAGTGTGTGTAGTTTAAAAATCCCACAGAGCTCAGCGAGACTCTTTGTTGTTACTGCGAGCGAACAAAAAAAATAATGCTTTTCATGTTTGAAAGGCCGCGCGATCAAACATTTTGAGTTTAAATCATTTTTTTGTTGTGCTCATGGTGTAAATGAGTTGGCCGAGAGAAGAACAGAGACTTCACTTTGTTGAACAGTGCTCTATTACATTTCCAAATGCACAACTAACACAATGAGCTGTGGTGCAATCATTCAAATCGAGAGTCGATCGTACGTGACTTGATCGGTGTGAGGGGAGACTGATCGAGAATCTGGTTCACATTTTTCATTCCTGACGCTCAGTTTCCCTTTTCTCGTGAGCGACTGGCGAGTTCTTTCCGAGAGAAAAGTTTTCCTCGTTTGAATATTTATTGAAAGAATATCAAACGTCGCGAGCGAAAATTGTGAGTTTTCTTTCTCGTGTGCAATGTGAGGGAAAGCTCGATGTCGTACAGCAAAATCTGAAATCTTTTGACTACGCGAGACCGTCGAGTGAAGACATTAGTCGCAAAAAGCCGTACGCGAGTGAAAAGTGAACGCAATTACCGAAAGGACTTGGCGAACTCTTTAACTATTTTATTGCGTGCTCAATCGTCGGGAGACACATTTGTGACATCCGCAAGCCAGAGGAACGTTTGAAGCGTGTCGAGTTGAGCGGATTTGTGATTATGAAAAGTTTCCGCGGATGAACTCGCGAGACAGATTGAGGAAAAATTTTCGTGGTGCGCGAAGAAGAAAACATGAGAAAACAGTTTGAGTTTCACCGAATCTAAAAATAAGAATTCATGTTGAGTTTTATTTCTATTTTTCTTTCTTTCGGGTGAAAAACTTTTGATGGTTGAATTGTTCGGCCGACGTAGTCGCACAGAAGAGAATCAACCGACAAATTGTGAAATACAAAACGAATTGCACAAAATCATGAAATCAAAGTGATTAATTCAAACGTGCACAAAGTAAAAGCAAAGCATCAATCGATTTACACTCTTTGCGTAACAATTCTTCTTCTCACGATTCAATCGTTGATGTAATTAAAAGATTGACGAGAGGTGGAACTACAAATCAATTGCGTTGAGCTGTCGGAAACTTATTTCGTACAAGTTCTCGTGATTTGGCATGAACAACGCGTTTAAGTTCTACTATCAGAATATTATTTCGCTAAGTGAGTTGTACACTAATTACGATTCAAGCTCTTCTCCCTCTCCATCGTGTTTGCATATTCCGTATTGTGGCATTCCAACTTTAACGATTCATTTCCCGCTCTGATAAGATGAAGCGGAATTCCTAACCACAATTTGTGTTGAAAAGAAAAATGTTTTCGTCTTGAAAGTCTCGAAACTAACCTATCTAGAACTTTAAATAAATTCAATGCGATTAGAGCGGCGACAATTTATTTTTGTGTCATTTTCTATTTTCAATATAGAACGCTGTCAAGTTGTAGAGCTTCTCTCTCTCGCGTCGTAAGAAAAACAATTTTCGTCTTCGCTTTTCGCGATGCACTTTACTCAGCCGTTCTCCCTCAGCGACTGACGTCGATCCTTCAAAGTGAACTCGATTAAAAATGCTTACCGCTAATGTTTATAAATAAATAAAGTTCGCGTTCTTTCTCGCTCTCTCCCTCCTTCATTCGATCGCAGTTTTGCGGCGTTTTAATGTATTTTTAAATAAAAATCTCTGTTCTAATGGCCTTTGCTGTTGTTTGTTGATTCGGGGGCACCCAATGAGTGTGTGCTTTATTTTCGTGATTGATGAGGGTTCTGAATTCCCGTTTAGTAAAAACTAACAATGCATCAACTTAGGTGGACACAAACTTGCATAAATTCGCGGTGAAGGATTAAGAATGAAATAATTAATGGCCTTAGCTTTTTGGGCACGGCCAAGACGATCAATAACAGATGGGAACAGTTGAATGTGTTCAACATTGTTGACCTCTGACGTGTTATAAGCATCACACATTCCGTCCGACTCGCGTTGCGAAAAACGACGTCTTTAATTAAATTATCTCGTTTGATGATTGCTCAGACAAAAAATATGAACTTGGAAAAGACTTTGTTGACAAATTGAATTAAATTTATTTCGGTATTGGTTGTAGTGGTGATGGAGAGAACGAGTTGGAGAATTAAGATGAAAACTTTCAAAATGATTTAAACTCCACACGAAATCTCTTAATTGATAAAATTCTTGTTTCTTCTTTTCTTCTCTGAAATGTTTCGTGTTTCTCACTTTAATCTACAATGGAAACGCGAATATGAAACGTTAAGACGAACGTCATCAACTTAGTTTATCTCAGTTGTAATTGAACGATCATGACATAATACGAAGCCGAGCCAAGAGATGTAAATTGATGTCAACTTTACGAGTGAGACCTTAATGAAGAGCGAGAGCGATATGGATCATTAGTGTAACTGTGCTAAAGCGAAAGGAGATCCAAGCTACAAGATTTGTGTGAACAAAAGAAACTCAAGGAGCTATCTGTGTTTGATGTTTCTCTCGCTCGAGAAAAGAAGCATTTTCGCAATTCTGTTAAACATTTTAAAAGACGGCAATTAATTTGTGTGTGTTTGTGTCCCAGTGAATTAATTATCGTGCAAGAAAAAGCAAACAAACAAAACTGAAATGCCGCACCGTAGAAAGGAAAATTGCTGTCGCTGAGAGACTTAATAACAATCCCACCGGCGATTCGCTATTTCCTTTTGATTTGTGTTGTGTTCTGTGTGTGAAAACGAAAAAAGCGAAAAGAGGAAAATTCCCATCAAGACATCTTAACTCATTATGCAAATTGAAATTTCTAACACAAAACATTTTGTTTTTCTTGATTGCGCCGAAATCTTATAAACAAAAAATAACTCGACGATCGTTTGATTGAAAAAAAAAACAAATTGCACAAAACATCTTGATCATCTTATGAAACATAAAACGATTTCATCATGACGACAACAGCGAAACAATCGTCATCGTCGACAGATGTAAGAGGATCATCGCCCGCATCATCGAATTTCGAAGCGGCAGAAGATATCGAATCGATCGCAAAACAGATTTCCGATCATGCTGAGGCGATTTATCAAGAGTGGAAAGCACGTGGATTAGCACCAACTGAGATTCTAAAGTGCCATCCAGACACAGACAGCAGTTTTAATAGGACACTTAGTCCCAAGTCATCGCCAACTACACCTTCGTCTTCGGGACGGACAATCTTAGATCACAATCAGCCGATATCGCCAGAGCTTCTTGCGAAAGCGCCTGACCTTTCTAACAGTAATCTCAAGCACTTAGTCGACTCATTCGTTAACGAAGACAAAGCTAGACTTGCAGCTCAACGTAGCGATAGTCCTATCGGCAGTTCCATCAAATACACGCTCAAGAAATTTGAAAATCTTAGCGAGAGATCGCCTTCACCCATCACTTCGCCCTCACCACCAGCGTACTCATCATCAAATGCCAAATCATCATATTCATCACCACAACAGCAAGATATTATCAATAAGACTAACAGTACTTTAACTAACAATAATAGCCTAAACTATCTAAATCAGAACGAGTCCCAGCATCATGTGCCAGATGTCCTAAAGGATACGATCGAGAAAAGTTCAAAGCGTCCAAAGCCAGAGACTCCAGTGAAGCCGGAGCATCTACTCAATCACGTTCCCACATGGCCATTGAAGCATCGGCAAGTCGTGCAAAATAAAAGTGATATGAAAACTCCTGTTGATAAGAAGCTTTGTGGATCACCGGCATCAGTTGTCGATGGTCCCTCAAGAAAGTCGCCAAGCATTGATGTTTTAGATGAAGTGTCGCGAGAAGAAGAGAAGCTTATTAATGCTCTCAAGACAGGGACAGTGCTTTCGAACGAATGTCTTCCCGAAGTAAACACGCTCATTGACTATCAGTCAGATGCTGAACAACAGCTCAACGGAATCAGCGCGGTTATAAAAGAAAACATTAATAATAATAACGACGTTCATTCAGTGCCGAATTCTAAGGCAACTCCGCCACCGCAAAATCCTAATCACACGCCCATGTACGTACCGCATAAAGAAGATCACTCAAAAGGATTCTCGAGCTTTGCTCGTGTCTCTACAACTCGAATCCCGAGCAGACATGATCCCAAATCCGATGACAAAAAGTTTGAATTGAAGAATGCTCCGAGTCCTGTACGACCGTTCCTATCACGTGGATCAGTTGCCGAGCGGGTCTTGATTTTTGAGAAATGTCCTGAGAAGACTCCAATGCGACAGACGACTGAAAAGCCAAAAATCCAGGTGAGTTGATTCAGATTTAATTACTTACGTCAAAACCTTCTCTCTCTTCGCTGATGATTTAAGTTTAATGTCCATCAGCAGCTGATGGTGATTTCATGACACCACTCGACTCTTCTATGTATCGCTCCCCTCATTTAATTTTACGCAAACCAAGCACAAGAGTTAAATTAATATCCGTCATTCAAAGCTATTTCCGTAAACAAATATCACTTCACTCAACGCGCGTTATGAGCCTGCCAAAAAGTGCTCACTCGATGCGCTGCTCAATGGGTCGGGTTCGTTATAATTTTTAGTCTAACAAGAAACGGAACCGAGATAATTTTTCTTTTTTGAACTGCTCCCAATTTTCTTCGTTTATGTTTTGTGCAGTTTTATCGAGGCCCACATTTTCCCGTTTCCTCTATAATTTCTGTTGATGGGTTGCTTTCACTACAAATTTTCCAATTATAATTTGCTCATATGCTTTTCCACAGTCGCTTCACGTTTACCGATGAAGCTCTCCGAGGAGGGAAAGACGAAAAATTCTTCAAGTTGAAACATGAAAAATCGATTATTTGTACAAGCAGCACAAAGATTTTCCTCCCTCGAGCGATATGTGTGAAAATTCAGATTTTCTAGTGTGACGTCGTCATCATGAGTGATGATCGGAAAGTTCAGAAGTGACGTCAAATGTTTTTCAAGTTTAAGCTCTTCGAGAAATCTCTTGACTCTCATTCTCATCAATCAACGTTACTTAATTACCAAATAATCCCCACTAAGCAGCTGAAAGCTCTGCACATAGTTGATGAAAAGTTAATTCGATATTTCACGGTCTTTTAGGTTTCGCAATTTTGTAAATTTTTTATGAGCTCAATCGAGAAATAAATCACAACTTCACAATGTTGTCTCTGTAGTTGTGAAATGTGACCTTGATTAAGTGCTCACTTCCTCTCTAAACTGTATCGGAATCGACGGGGATAAGCTGAGGTAATGTGCTCGTGAAACAAGACACGAGTCAATGCCAAGGAGTTTGGGAACTCCCTCAAGTCAAAAGTGCTTCATTGTGTGCAAATGAGTGTCTCGAGTCATGTTTCAGTGACGAGCATGTTATTTGTTTCGGGGCAGTGAGAGAAGGGGAAGGTTAATGACTTCCGAAGTGCATCAATTTGAATTAGAGTCAAAATATGGAATTTCATTGATTTTCTTTTTCGTATTTTCGTTTCACTTTTTTGCAAGCGAAACTTACCGCGGAGGTGGAGATTTATTGAAGTCATAAGCGAAAGGCTGAAAATGGTTTTGTCGCTTGACGATTCGAGCATGAAAACGGCGCAAAAAAAGCGGGGAGAGCGCAAAATATTCTGATAATCGGGCATTTGAAATGCAAATTATGATGTTTCTGTTTTTCGATTGCAGCTCAAGCCGGCAAGTAAAATTCTTCCACCGTTACATTCGACGCTGCAGCGACATTTAAGGAAATCAACAAACTTCACAATACCGCAGTAAGTGTCCCGTGGCCAATTCAAGGGAATGAAGATTTATCGCATTTCTATCTCTTCTCAATTATAGATTCTACTTCCCCAATGGAAAACCACCGCCCGCCATTACCACAGAGACGACTGTTCAACGGCTGGAACTGGTGTTCAATCAATTCGAAAACTACGAGATACCTCGCGACAAATTTCATATTGTTGTCACCGTTTGTCAAGTGCCATTGTACTGGAGAGTGCCATTGTTCATGTGTACCCAATTAACCAAGACGGGTTGTGTGAATGGAAATCGATTTCTAGACTTCTGGAGGCAGTAAGTCTTTCTTTCCTTTGTTTGCTGTTGTTCATTTTATTTATTTGTCACTCGAATCAAACTTGATCAATTTTACTTGTTCTCTCTTTTCTAAGGATGACCTCGTTCTGTCACGATGCCGCATCTCGCTTTATTTACATCATATCACGTGGAAACAAGTCCCGTCCTTTTATGCTTCCGGAAGACTTGGCGCCGCTTATTCAAGACGTCGTCGATTCACATCCTGGACTTGCATTCCTTAAAGAAGCCGCAGAGTTCCATTCGCGTTATGTTCATACAGTCATTGCTAGGATATTTTATAGTGTAAATCGAAGTTGGTCAGGGCGAATAACGATCGGTGAGATTAGAAAGTCGAATTTAATGGAAGTGATACAACTGCTGGAGGAAGAGGAGGACATCAATCAGATCATGGCCTACTTCAGTTACGAACACTTCTACGTAATCTACTGCAAATTTTGGGAGTTGGACCGTGATCACGACCTTTACATCGACCAGACAGACTTGGCGAGACACAACGATCATGGTGAGTGATGACGGCGCCAAACGGCTAATTACTCGATGATTATACAGTTCTGTCCCATTTTTATTCTGCAGCTCTCTCGTCGCGAATGATTGAGAGAATATTTTCGGGTTGTGTGACGCGTGGTCGTGGCCGACAGAGCGCTCAAAATGGACAACTGAATTCCTCCCGAATGTCTTACACTGATTTTGTATGGTTCCTGCTGGCTGAGGAAGACAAAAATCATCCGACAGCGATCGAGTATTGGTTCAGATGCATGGACATTGATGGCGATGGAATTCTTTCGATGTATGAGCTTGAATACTTTTACGAGGAACAACAGCATCGAATGGAGCAGCTGGGAATTGAAACTTTGCCGTTTGAAGACTGTTTGTGTCAGGTAAGATTTCTGTTCCGCGGCTTTGATTTCACGACTGATTGCCTTTCGGTTTCTTAGATGCTCGACATGATTAAACCGGTAAAGCGCGATTGCATAACGCTCACGGACTTGAAGCGATGCAAAATGACGGCGATATTCTTTGACACATTCTTCAATCTCGAGAAATACATGGAGCATGAACAACGAGATCCGTTCGCGCAGAAGGAGAGCGAAGAGGTAGGGCGCGGCTTGGCGATTGTCTTGTTCTCAATTGTGATCGATTTCTTTCATTCTTTCTTCCTTCCCTTGCAGATGTCGGATTGGGATCGTTACGCTGCCCAAGAATATGAGTTGCTTGTCGCTGAAGAAAGCAACGATGGCACAGGGTAAATTAAATTCCAATTTTCAATTCGCATTCTCCACAATTCTTCTTCCCACCCTCGCCTACACAAAACTCCGTTCCACGAAAATTACATCTCTTTCTTCATTTTATTTTTGCTGCACATAAAATCGCTGTTGATGGATTTAGAGATTTACCATTAGCTTTTGGTTGTGCAACGGTTTTTTATCTCTCCCCCACATGATGACTCGACTGACATTGCAGTTGAAGTCATTGAAGAATTTGGAAACCTGTCGAACTTGAATACTTTACTTTTTTAATTAAAATCCTTTCTCTCTCATCTTTCTCTAATTTCATCATCTCGATGGTGATGGGAACAACCCAAACATACACACCGCAAACCTCATGAAAATTTATTCCTTCTCATTGCGCCTTCACATGCGATAAACTCAAATCCGAAAATCGAATTTAAACCCTTCAGAAGATTTTAAAATTATTTTTTTCTTCCGCAAAATCGATAAAACGAGTAAAATTTTCAATGTGAAATCGAAATTCGGGTAAGAAAAAAAAACGATTGAAATGAAAAATTGAATTGAAATAAAATTAATTTTGCGCTGAAAGCTTAAAATAACCAAATGAATCTTGAGGGAGTTGGCAGCAGCATGATATCATCGCATAAATAATTGAATCATTGCCTAATCATTCACGCTAATTGCCTTGAATGACACTCTTAATTGACTCTCACTCATGCTCTTCTTAAAAAGCTTGGAAAGTGGAAATAAAAACCGTCACTTGTGTAAATATTTGTTTAGTATTTTATCATCATACGATAACCTTGACAAATTCTTCGCAGCTAACCTGTTATTTGTTTACTAACAGCGAAGAAGAAAAAGTCTTCAAACTCACTTTACGAAGTTAATCAAAACTAAATCACAGAAATGTTGTTTTTAATCAATTCGTTCTTTTCTCCCAACCTCACGTTTATAGATTTGATGACACAGACGAGTACGAACAGTACGAACCCAACAATATTGACCTACTCGAATCGCAAATCGACGATTGTGCTAACGAGTGGTGAAGTTAATCAAAATCGCATTAAATTCCACCGCCGACGCCTCTTTTCTCACACTCGACGATGTTGTGCATAACTTGAAGACGAAAAAAGAAGTCTACTAATCAACACACTCATTATTCTTTATCTCTCTATCTCTTTTAATGATTAATTACACAATGGAAAAATTAAATTTATTCAAACCGCAAACACTGATGCGACGCCTCTAGCTGGATGATTTAAACATTGAGATGCCATTGGAGTCGGAGAATGAATGAAACACATCAAGTAGAAGAAACCAAACCCAAACAAAACGTTTTTATCGCCATAAAACTGCAGAAAAACTATTAATCTCATACATAAGTGTGTAAAAATGTTTTTTTATTCGTATTTTCACACAATGAATGAAGATCACGTGAAGACTCACGGTCGATCACAGCTAGAAGAACTCTCTATTTCAATATCAAAGAAGTAAAGAAACACATGCAAATCATAAACCTGAATGAACAAGCAACTAATCAATTAAGTTTACATTAATTTAACTTTTTTTTATTGAGAATTCTTTTTTGTTTTATGTTTAAAATTTTATTTATATTTACACAAAATTCAGCTAAAACTTATGATGTAACTTATATACAGCTTCGTAGATTTTTTAAAGATTTATCATTAGATGAATGTGTAAATTAGTGCCGTAGAGTTTCAAGGAATCGCCAGTCGATTGTGAATGAAATCCAAAATGTGGTTGTTTGTTGAAGATCAGCTAATGACATTTATACTGTAATTTAACTCTTTCTTTTTTGTATCGAATTTGTTTTTGGAACTATCCGTAAATTGCGTTTTTTCAGTGAATGAAAAACTTTTACGACGCAGTTTACGAGCTCTCTCCATTCAAAAAACAATTGCAACTGTTAATTGAGCAGTGATTGCACAAGTTTCTCAAGTGAATATTATCCTTAATTGACTCTCGTACTCATTAGTGATGCTACACTCAAACTGTTTTTAATCTTTATCTGAAACTGACGCATTTTTAGCAGTGAACTTGCTATTAAAGTTTGTTAGGCTTTAATTGTAATCTAAATGCTTTTAATGATGAAACATTTATGTTCAATCTATTTTGTAAAATGATAAGAAGTTCCCGGTGAATCACGTGTAATATTTTCTACTGTTAATTGTCTTGTGTAATCCTTACTCTTCTTGCTGAATCTCGATTTTCCAAATAGATGTTCTCGAGTGAAATTTTAATCAATTGAGAGACTCTAGAACTTTAAGATGATAACTCTTGGCAAATTAAACTGCAATGATTGATATTTTAGCTGAAATCCAAGCAATCGATGCGAAATCATTTCAGTTTCCTTCTTTGACAAAAATTAGAAAATTGACGAAACTTTACATTTGAACGATCCCAAAATTTGGGTGAAAGGAAATTAATAAAACCAATTAATTGAAATATACATAAACCAATATCTCTCCTTACATGTCTCACTCACTTCTACCTTCACTTTTCAGTTGTTTAAACTTAATTTTTCTTTATCTCCGAAGTAAATTCTCGAGATATCGGCCTCGAACGTATTATCAAAGAAAACGAGAAAGAATGAGGAAACAAGCCGAGCGCGAACAGGAAAGACGAGACCTAGAAGCAATGCAGATTCAGCAATCTCTGTCAGACGACTCAAGTGACGAGGAAGAATTTGATATTTTTGATGAGGATGAGGACGACGAAGAAATTGAAAACGACGATTAAAAGAATTTTTTGATTTGTATTTTATTTTATTTTTGAATGAGTGGAATTAATAAATTGCAATTGAATTGTGTAAGATCGAATTGTGTTAGAGAAGGAACTGTCGATTCCTTTCATCGATGCGCCGGCTTCCCGCTGATTAGTTATTGACAGCTTAACAACGCAACTTAACATTTTAAGCCAAAACCGATCGAATTTAAAGAAATCGACGGTTTTCATAAATATTTGAAAGTTCACATCGAAACTTAACGAATGTGTTGCTTAGCTTTCCTCCCTTGCTCGAAAAATTTAACGAAAGTAGCCGCCGAAGGAAAATAAAATTTATAAAAAATTAAACACGGCAAATATTCAAAACGACAAGCTTAACTAATCAGTAAACTGTGTAAAAAGCTTTCGGAGACTTTGTAGGAGCTACAGCCTTTGAGGAAGTCAAGAAATTAGTGAATAAGGTGAATTTAAAAGCGAATTAAGGAATTTCATTTTTTTTTGTCTTTGTGTCGAAAACCGGCTAAAATTACGCGAATCTAATCGTGTAAGAGACTTTCAAGGTCTTATCATAGATGGTTTACACAAACCCAGATAACAAAAACACTCCAATTAACTTTTCCGGCATTTTTCATTGTCCAACGTAAGAAGAAGACTTGTGCAAAAATTTTCTTTCTCGCGATGATGATTTTGTTGTGTCGTCGTACGAGGCTTTCGCTCTTACTCTCTTTCGCACAAAAAGAAATTCGGTCATGCAATTTGGAAAGAAAACATTCTAAAATTAAAATCCATAGCAGAGTTCTGTCATCGTAGAAGAAATTCTTTTCTAAAGATTTCCTTCTGAGAAATCGCAGTGCGAGCAAATGGAAAATGATTGAGGGAAAAGAAAAAAAATATTGATCGATTTATTTTCACGTCGTGTGCTCAGAACTCACATCATTTCATTTTTGCGTTGCGATTGGAACTTGTCTATTGAAGGGGAAGTTTTTCGCGAGAACTAATGAATCGATTATGAATTTTAATTGTGTAAACCGCGCCCGATAACACAGGCACTCTGAGAGAGAGAGAGAGAGGAAAAAAGTTTAATTCAAATAAATTTGCAATAGAAGGGTAAAACTGACTAGAACGCACAGACATGACGTGATACTTTTAGTTTGTTGTGACGGTGTCGGGATAATATACCGTGACAGTCGATTAGATAACAAAAGTAAATCATTTATAATAATTATTGACTTTTAATAATAATCAGAAGCTTCTTCATAAAAAGCACAGCGAAATGTTTTTTCAAGTTCAAGAGTGTTCGAGAGTGTTTGTGCATCATCTTTCCGCTGTCGCGTTACACATTTTAATTAGCTTACATTCGGCACTGTAAGCATTTTATGATCGAGCTCGTTTGTGTGTCTTTCTCTGACTGTTTGAGGGTGTCGCGAGTCTTTGTCACTTTATATTTTTAGTTTTCCCGTTTCGGCGACGAAATAAACACCAAAATAAACACGCGAAAAGACATCGCGCAGACGAAAGACTTTAATAAGATTCGAAATTAATTCATAGAAGTTTATCGAGCGGAAAATCATTCAGACAAAAGCTGAGAACCGGAAATCATTCTTGATCCTTCTCTTTTCACTTTTCCAGAAGTGTAGCTGTTGAAATATGAAAAGAGTTCATTGAATCGCTGGAAATCGGAAGTGGTTACAAGCGACGTCATTTTATGGAAGAAATTTCCGTGAGATTCAACGGACACAGCAGTAACAGCTACTCAAACAAAATTCACCATAACAAACAACTGTCGCAATCAGCGTCGAAGCCAATACGTGGCTCAAGTTTATTTTAATAAGTTTCCATCATTTCAAGTATGACATACGACACGAGAGGACGTCCAGCTGATCCACCGGAAAATAATCCACAGTCAGATGGATCTTCAACTGAACAGAGTGAAATGTAAATATCGAATTCGTAAGCTCTCAAATCGGATTAAGCTAATTATGATTTCTTTGTAGCTCTCCGGAAGATCTCGTTGCTGGATTTCCTGTCGTCAAACTGCAGTCACTCAACGCTAAAATCAATAGTCCCCGCTGGGTTGTTCCTGTTCTTCCCGATCAAGAACTCGAATGTCTCCTCAATTATGCCATCAAGTTATCACAAGCGGGCATTGACTTTGAATGTGAACCTTGCGTTCGTTTCTATCGTGACGGTTTGACCGTTTCATTCACGAAAATTTTGACTGATGATGCTGTTAACTCATGGAAGCTCAACATCCACAACAACATTCTAATGCTATGTGGAAAACTTTTGCATTTATGTGCTTTGCACATGAAAGTTGACAACTTATGTCTTCTTGAATTGCTTTCAACTGTGCTCGATGCGGAGAACAAATTTCATACACACAACGCTTCGCGACAATCGGAGCTGTTCTCAATTCAAGGAGCAACGACCGAAGGTCTCTGGGGAACTCTATTGGATAATCAAGTTTTTGCTAAATCACCATCAGAGCCTCGACCGCCTCGAGGATGGCTTGTCGATCTCATCAATCGTTTTGGACAGTTGGGAGGATTCGATAACTTTCTTGAGCGCTTCAACGCTGGGATTGCCTTGATTAAGAAACAAACGATCGCATTAACAGAGGAAGCAGGTGACACACCACAATCATCATCAGGATGTGCATCGTCATTGAGTTTGAGTGATGAAGCTTCAAAAATGAAAACATCGACGATCTCATCGAGTGGAACTAACAGCACTAGCACCAGTATATTGCTCGAAGAAAGCAACAAGCTATCTTTACCAGTGATTTTTCTTTTGCTGCGACCTTTCGGTCAGTGCCACGAACTCTTGACAGCAAAAACAATCGAGAAGTATTTTCAACCTTTGTGGGAACCACTCATTGAAATCCTCGAAAACCTCAGTGACGACGAGCTCAAACGCGATGCAAAACTTGAAGGAAAAAACGATGTTGTAAACGGGATAATCAAATTCTCACGACTTCTCATCAGTCACAGCCCAAACGCTGAGAATCTTATCAAGGATTTAGAAATGTGTCGCCTCAAAATCATTCTGAGAGTACTTCAGATCTCCAGTTTCAATGGAAAGATGAATGCACTCAACGAGATTAACAAGGTGCTTAGCTACGTTTGCTACTATCAAAATCGACCGCAGTCGGACGACGAAGGTGACACACTAACTGCTGAGAAAATGGCAAAATGGATTAAAGACACGGACGTACTGGGAATCGTTTTGAAGGATTCTCTACATCAACCACAGTACGTGGAGAAGTTAGAAAAGATTCTTCGATTCCTAATCAAGGAGAAGGCATTAACGTTGGATGATTTGGCGGCAGTTTGGCGAGCTCAAGCCGGAAAACATGAAGCAATTGTAAAGAACGTGCATGATTTATTAGCAAAGTTGGCATGGGATTTCAACGCAGAGCAGCTTGATTATCTCTTCGAGTGTTTTCAGGTGATATTATTAAATAGATTTCTTTATACTCACTTTCTAATTTATTGATTGTTTTAGACGAGCATGAAAACGGCCAACAAAAAACAACGAGAAAGACTGCTAGAATTAAATCGTCGTTTGGCTGAAGATGACAAGAATGGGGTGATGGCCGATAAGGTTTTGAAATTGTTCTGGTCACTCGCTCATAGTCCTGACATCCCGCCTGAAGTACTCGATCAAGCGTTGGCATCTCATGTGAAGATTCTCGACTACAGTTGCTCGCTAGATAAAGATGCTCAAAAGCCTGTCTGGTTGAATAAGTGCGTCGAGGAATTAAAAGTGGGCGATGATGAATGGGCCTTACCAGCACTTCGACTAATCCGTGAAATATGTTGTCTCTATGAGCCGACGCCAAGTCATGTACCAAGAGCACATTCAATGTCGAATCGTCAACATGTCATCGATCGATTGCAAAACGAACATACGCTTGTCATTCTGGTCACCAACAGCCTCACGAAGTACATGGAAAGAATTAGAGAGTTAGTTAGGACAAACAAAACAGCAAAGCCTATGGAAATCATGCTCGACAAGCGATATCCACATCCACAACAGATTCAGGAGCGACTCGATTTTCTAAAGTTTCTTCTGAAGGATGGACAGCTCTGGCTATGTGCCGATCAAGCTAAACAAATCTGGCAATGCTTGGCTGTCAATGCAGCATTTCCATCAGATCGTGAGGAATGTTTCCGATGGTTTGGAAAGTTAATGGGAGATGAACCAGATCTTGATCCAGGAATCAACAAGGAATTCTTCGAGAACAATATTCTTCAGTTGGATCCTCAACTTTTGACCGAAAGTGGCATCAAATGCTTTGAGAGATTTTTCAAAGCTGTTAATTCCAAAGAAGAGAAGCTTAAAGCAAAACATCGTGGCTATGTGTTGGATGATGAAGATTTGATCGGAAAAGATTATTTGTGGCAAGTGATAACATTGAGCGGCGAGGAGATAGCTTACAAAGCCATCGAGCTCCTTAAAGAAGTCTCAACAGCTCTCGGGCCGCGATTACAGGAAACCATCTCTGAATTCCATGAGAACTTCATCAGTGACTGTTGTGATAAAATTAAAATAACTTACGAGCGTATAATTGTCCTGAGTAATGCATTGCAAGATTCAGTGAAAGATCATGTTGAGCTCGAGTCGCGTCGAATGATGGAAGCCGATAAAATTTGTAGAATTTTACGAGTTATGCAAGAGTATATTAAAGAATGTGATCGTGTGTTCACCGGCGAGCGACAGTACCTGAGCTTAAGTCGAGCTTCACGAGGAAAGCACATCTGTTTGTACATTCGCTTCCAAACCAACGGCCGTCCACTCGACGACATTGAAGTCACAACGCATACGAATGAAACAGTAATTTCATTCAAAAGAAATCTGTGCAAGAGATTGAAAGGAACGTCATCTATGTTGATTAACAACATCAAAATTGACTTGTTCAATAATAATGGGGAACTGATTGAAATATCTGATGATCGACATCCACTATCACAATACAATATTCGTGACAAAACCATCATCAATGTGAAGCTTTCGCCAATGGGAACAGCCTTAGCAAGTTCACCTGATAGCTCGAGTGACAGTTCAACTGGTTCACCGCCACGACCTTGCCCTGATATGCAAAGACCCGAATCGGAAGCGACATTGCCAGGAGTTATCATCTCAACAAAGACTCAATACTTGGAATTTTTCCTGAAGCTTCATCAAATGGGCAGCGATCTGCAACACAACGCATTGCGTGAATGTGCACGAACTTTGTTGCATTTACTTCCATTAGACATTCATACCGTGGGACAAATCTATCAAATGTGTTTGAGCAAACTGCATGGCGATAAGACTGATGGTCAAGATGCGCTTATTCCTGAGACGATGTTCTTATCGGCTGACGCAGCACATGTTCTTTACAATCTCGAAGTTTTGCAAGCGCTTTTGATGCCAGCTTTAGATCCACACGGGGAGAGCACCATGAGACTTCAACTTGCCTGGCTTCATTCAGGCGTCGCTCACTTTATCCTCGACTTGCTGACGAAAAACAACTTTATGCCAAAGGCAGATATGCATTGCAAACGTGCTGCTTATCAGTGTGTCCTCAAACTAGTAAAGCTTTTCCTTTTCATTCTCGGGTATGTCTTGAGTAGAGTTGGCGATGAACCAACATCCACCCACGCAGAAAAGAACCGAAGCCAAGTCGAGATTCTTAAGCAGACTCTCGCTACAATCGTTTGCAATTCAGATCACACGATGAGAGCTATCGCTTCTAAACTCGCTCAAAGCATCAGCGATGAAATGTTAAGTGAATCACCGGAAGGAGAAAACTGTCGTCTTCTATTTAAATCAGCCTTGCAGTGGTCTCTTCCTGATGTCGCAACACTGAAAGCTCTCGTTCATCTTGCATGGGCTTCATCGACAGGATCATTTCACCTTATGACGAGTCCCGCTGATCTTGGTAGCGAAAATGGAATGCCGGAAGCCCTCGACTTCGCTGTATGTAAAGAAGCATTGGAAGTTCTTTGCTTCAGTTTGGTGCTAAATCACAGCGGATATGAAGCACTCAGCAGTGACCCGAACTGGTCAAACTTTGTCATCTCATTGGTGCTCGTAAATGGATCACGTCACATCCGCACAACAGCGAGCGATCAAATATACTACACTTGCACTTATTGTGCCGCCGATCGCAGACCATTTACATTCATGGTTAAACTCATGGTTGAAACACTCAAGAACAGCGTTACGCAATACTCGTCATCATGTAGCGACTTCTTTTCTCTGTTCTGTCGAATCCTTAAGTTTGGCTGCAATTACAATGGCGCCTTAAACGTTTGTGATAATCTACTGATGCAAGAAATCGATTGGATCCGTTCGATTCGCGACAATGTAAAGAAAACTGGCGAGACAGGAGTTCACGATGATTTATTGGAAGGCAGACTCAACCTGACCAAAGAACTGATGGCTTATGTTAGCTACGAAGTCAAGCCGCAGTTGAGTAGTCTAATCGTTGAATTAGTCGATGACTTTATCTTCCCAGCATCGAAACAATATTTGCACTTTCGACGCAACGGTCAACTATCCGATCTTAACGCTCCACCACAAGTCTGTCGTCATCCACATACGATTTCTGCTGCTTGTGATTTATTGGTCGCATTGTGTACCAATTCCGTACCGAATATGAAGTTGCTTGTTAATACACTGTTGGATATGTTTTGTTTTGGTGAGTAACATTGATTTTCTTAAAGAAAATTCACTTGAACTTTTGTCTTTTTCTAGAAATTGAGCCTTTGCAAGAGTGGGAATATTTGCCACCTGTTGGACCTCGACCAAAAGGTGGATTCAGTGGCTTAAAGAACGCTGGTGCGACTTGCTATATGAATTCAGTGCTGCAACAACTTTTCATGGTTCCGTCGATTCGTCTTGGAATCTTAGCCGCTTCTGGTGCTTGTGTTGATGCAAATGAAGACTTTAGTGGAGAACTCGAAAACAGAGTAAGTTACTTAACATTTGAAACAATCGATTGTTTTAATCAAAATATTTGATTTTAGGTTGTTAACGAATTACAAAACGACGATGGCAATGGACGACGAAACTATCACATTGGAATTCTTAAACATGTTCAAGCGATTTTCGCTCATCTCGGTCACAGTGTTCATCAATTTTATATTCCGCGTGGTCTTTGGGGTCATTTCAAGTAAGTTTCTTTCAATTGTGTGAAGATTCAGTTTCTGATGATTTAATTTTTCTTTAGACTTCAAGGCGAGCCGGTTAATTTACGTGAGCAACAAGATGCTGTAGAGTTCTTTATGTCTTTGTTTGAAAGTTTGGATGATGGATTGAAAGCACTTGGACATCAGCAATTGATGGGAGCGACACTGGGCGGATGCTTCAGTGATCAAAAAATTTGTCAGGAATGTCCTCATCGGTATTCAAAGGAAGAGCCCTTCAGTGTGTTCAGTATCGATATTAGAAATCACAGCTCGTTAACCGATTCGCTCGAGCAATACGTGAAAGGAGAGCTACTTGAAGGTGCTGACGCTTACCATTGTGACAAATGTGATAAAAAAGTAGTCACAGTGAAGCGAATGTGCGTGCGTAAACTTCCTCCAGTGTTGGCCATTCAACTCAAACGCTTCGAATACGATTACGAACGCGTTTGTGCCATAAAATTTAACGACTACTTCGAATTCCCGCGATGGTTAGACATGGAACCATATACAGGTGAATATTTTGAAATTCAGGTTGAAGAAACGTTTGCTAATTTGATTTCACTTCAGTTTCTGGTTTGGCAAAGCTTGAAGGTGAAATTGCAGATATTGACGAAGGAGAAGATGAGGCACAGCCAACAAAGTATCAGCTGACTGGAATTGTCGTTCACAGTGGACAAGCATCTGGTGGACATTACTACAGTTATATCCTTCATAAGTAAGTATAAAGCTTCCTTAATCATTTTTCATTCTAAATTTAAAATTATTTTCAGGAACGAGAGTGGCAATGAACAGTGGTATAAGTTTGATGATGGAGAAGTGACTGAATGCAAAATGCATGAAGACGAAGAGTTGAAAGCTCAATGCTTCGGAGGCGAATATATGGGAGAAGTTTATGATAACAATTTGAAGCGAATGCAGTTTAGAAGACAAAAACGTTGGTGGAATGCTTACATGCTGTTCTATACACGAATCGACCACAATCAGACCGTTTACAAGCCTTGCATTGAACAACTTTCATTGGCTGAAAGCAAAAACTGCATCTTGCCAATGCCAGCTCCGATCGAGAAGAGTGTTCGCTTTCAAAATATTCGCTTCCTTCATGCTCGTAGCCTATTCTCAGCAGAGTTTTTCGCTTTCATTCGCAATCTCGTGAGCTGCAGCAATCCAGCTCCAAGAATCGACAAATTCGTAAGAAAGTTTAAGACATTTTCATTGTTTCGTCTTCTAATCAAATTTATTTACAGACACCGGCGGCTGAAGAACTTTCGCTCTTATCGATTCAACTTGCATCGCAATTTTTGTTCCAGTTTGGATTCCGTACAAAGAAAACGTTGCGTGGAGCTGCTATTGAGTGGTATGATGATAATATGTGGTACGCTTTATGAGTTTGTGTCGAAAAATACTTTGTTTCCTATTCTTTTGTGCTGTTTTTCTTCCGCTTTATGTGTACCGATCGAGCTGATTAACATTTTTATCTCATGCTCTATTTCATCTTCCAGGTTTGATGCTATCAGTCCACACATTCGCAACTCGGCTGTCGTACGTCGATGGTTTGCACAAAACGCTCTCTTGAGTCCACAGAATCGTCTCGCTGAATACATTCTCGTCGCATCGTCGCTGGACATCCGTGCTGTGTTCGTGAAGATCATCGTCTTCTTTTGTCACTTCGCTAGTCAAGACGAACCATTACCCAACTGTGATGGCTCCAATTTGTGTGAGCAAGTGCTTCTTGCTGTGCTTTCGTTATTAATTTGTGAAGCTGCTGATTATGGCAAACACTTACCTCATTTCTTCAACTTATTCGTCACCTACGCCATGTTGGGGGTTCAAGAGCGGCATCAGCTGTTGAAGGTAATTTTACATAACCATTTGAATGATCTTTAAAATTTAATCTTTGTTTTGTTTTCTAGCTTAATGTTCCAGCTATCTTCATGAAAGTTGCTTTAGACGAAGGACCTGGACCGCCCATCAAATATCAATATCCGGAGCTAAACAAACTGCATCAGTGCGTCTCGATTCTCGTTCGAGCAAGTGATATTTCTTCGCGTTGTCAAAGTTCAAGCACTACGATTCCAGTTAAACCGAACATTTATGTCGATCCGAAAGTTCCACACGATCAACTGTTGCCACTCTCTATAGAAGCAGAAGAGCTGTTGTTAAATCGAACGAGGTTGGTTGAGAAGAAAAGAAGGTTCAAAAAATTCCTGATTTAAAACAATTTTTTTTACATTCACAGCTACATAAAGAAACTCATCGAAGATGTGAATGTTGGAGAAGAAGGACTTAAATTATTGCAGTATTGCAGTTGGGAGAATCCTCAATTTTCACAAGCACTTCTTACTGAGCTCCTCTGGCATTGCGGCTTTGCTTATTGGCATGACATGCGCCATCACACCGATCTGTTGCTTAACATTTTGCTGATTGAAGACTCATGGCAGCATCATAGAATTCACAATGCGTTGATGGGTAAGTTTTAACTTTTGCATAATTTCCTTCAAAGATTCATTTCATATTTTTCACAGGAGTTTCAGAGGATCGCGAAGGGTTGCTCGATACAATTCAACGCAACAAACAGAACTACCAGAAACGAGCGTATCAGTGCATTAAATGCCTGGTCCAACTGTTCCGAAAGAGTCCATTGGCACTCAATATGCTACAAGCAAACAATCAGATTTCCCGACCTTGGGCAAGTGCTGTCGAATGGCTTCACGATGAGCTAGATCGACAGCGTGGCGTTGCTAGTCAATACAACTATAGCTCTTGGTCGCCACCAGCTCAGTCGAATGAAAACACCAACAGCTTCATTCTTGAAAGATCTCAATCGGCTAAAAATGTTTTGCAAATGGCATTCGAGCTCTGTCCAGAAGAGGTTTGATTTTAACGTTAGGTTAATCTGAATCATTTTATTCATTGATGACATTCATAGGAACCTGAAGAGCCTAATGACTCAGAAGAACCAGCTGATGACTTCCAACCGGCAACAACCAAAGCCACCAAAGAAATTGATGCTGAAGCTTTAGATGAAATTCAAACTCAGCAGTCATTAGCCGAAGAAGAAGCTGTCAATAAAGTTGTTGAGAAGATCGAAACACTGAGATTGGGACCTCGACAGGTGAGATTGTAGTTTTTAATATCATTAATTTTTGCTAAAGATTTTTTTTCGACAGGAACACGAACTTGATGATTCAACTCAAATTATTCTCGCGGAAGACGTGCCCGACGATGAGAGTGAAATTGTTCCGGGAAAGATTGTCAACATTCAGCAGCCAACTGCGCCTATTCAATCAGGAATCACTGAACAAAAGTCATAGGCCATTGCGCTGTAAACTTTCATTTGTTGCGTTTGGTCATCGCATTTGGTTAAGCCATCATGATTCGTTTATGAGAAGACGTTCTAACGCAGATTTTTACGATGAGAAATGAAAATAATCAAATTTAAATTAATTAATGAAATCAAAAACATGAAGAAGTGAATGAAAGATGAAAGAAAATAAAAATCGCATTATAATATAGATAAGAAGTTATCAAATTGATGAACCTCCCCACACATACACACACAAAACACTTACACACATAAAACATTTAAACTCAATCACAAGAAAGAGAAAAAAACTTGCAAAAATGTTACTTCTTTGTTTTGTGACTAATAGAACGCAAAGTCTGCTGAATTTAATTTCAAATTAATGTCGTGGAAAATCATTAATTTGTCTCCGACGATCTTAGAACGAAAACTCACTGGAAATCTAATCTACTCTTGTTTATTAAAGGAAAGCCGAAGCTTAAAGCTTCTTAACTGTTTTCTCTTTTGTATTTGATGAAAAAATATGTTTACGCAAAACATGAAATTAGAATCAAGTCAAATAAACGCGAAAAATCCAAATGTTTTTTTATTTAGTTGATGAATAAATTGTAAAATGCTGCAAGATGAAAACAAACTGATAATAAATTATTTTAAAATCCAATTTTCTGTACGAACCTTGAGAGTTGTTTTGTTTCACTTTTGGTCGCCAAGTTCTGAAGGAATATTTACTTTCCATCTGAAATTAACATGTTTCGGTAATATCAATAATTAATATGTTACTTTCGATACATGAGACTCATAAACTTTAATTGAATCATCATGTGCCGCGGTATCTCATTGAGATTGTTGCTCACGTTGCTCACGCTGACTTTACGTTTTGACGTCTCTCTTTTAAGCTAACAATGTGTCGCTGTCCACTCAATCGCTCTTGAGCTTTCATCGAGCGTATAATTCGATTTTGGAGAAGCAACGTCCCACCTCTCATGTCAATCACACCGCATGACATTCTCATGCTGGCTTTTCACTTTTTCGATCTTTCAAAATAGTGAGAATCGCTAGACAACGCGAATCTCGTGTTTTACGGAAATTGTTATTTGACTGCGTTTAAATAGTAACAAAGCCTATGTAAGAGATCGTAATCGCCGTGAAGCGATGGCCAAGTTAACGGGTGAAAGTTTTCGTCTCATCATGCAAAACAATTGAGTCGTCGTTTAAGCTCTTGTGTGGCCATCACTGCAACTGTTGGACGAAATATTTCAATTTGTTTCTTTAAATTATTTCAATAATTTTATTTAAAGGAGAATCTTCGCTTTCTAAAGAAGTAAACGGAACGCGTTAGCAGAAATTCGTTTCCATTAATTTCAAGTCATCTGCATAATTTATCTTGGAACCTTTCTGATGATGAATCTCGAAAAATATCCCGAAGTTATTTCGCAACGGCATGCACGGTAAATGCAAATGAGAAGCTTGCAAAAGCGTCAATTTCAGGTCGCTTGCGGTTTTATTCGAGCGCATTTAAATTGTCTTCTCGCTCATTGAATTGGCTCGTTCAAGTTTAACAACATTTTTTGATTCGTTTACGACTTCATATGGGAATCGATACATCAACGATTGTACATAGAAACAACATAGGATGCGGCGAAAGAGTCTCACTGACCTTAAGCTCCAGTCACATCGAAAAAGAAGGAAATGAGCGCGTGTTTGATTTCGTCTCGCGGGACTTCACCGAATCGAGCATCGCAAAAAGTTACTTTTCTACTTTTACTCGCCCGTCACCAGCGACGAACTGAAATTCAAGATCAAGACACCCTTCACTTACTTAAGCTGCGTTCTCCTCATTGCTCCAGTTTACCCGCAAGATTTCTTTTCTTCAGTTCGTCGCTTAACTGTGCGTTAAAGTCTTTTGTGTGCTCTCTCATTGCAATCCGATCAATTAATCGAACGGTTGGTTTCGCTAAATTAGATTAATAGTTTAAGCGGTGCTTGATCCGCAAAAACTAATTCATCAGAATGAATCATAAACTAGCTTGGTTTTTGGGGTTTGTCGACGACTCGACACGCAAAGTTTCACAAAATAACATTCAATCATGAAATATGTTTCTCAACTCTCCGAAGCTCATAAAGACTTCGGTTTCAAATTGGTTTAAGTTCTCCACGCTTCAATACAACTTTGCACGTAATCTTGATTTTTCTGTTTCACGGTGTTTAGTGCAGTTTAAGCGAACGTTGCATGTGAGGAATTGCCAAGAAGGTGTTTAATGTTTTGCGCTCTAGGTCACCTTGGCAAGGCCGTTGCGATCGCATGTTTAATTGATCTCTTAATTCGCCCAATTGTTATCTCGTTTCGTCCATTCACGAGACCATCCTTCGTGATTTAGACATAAAAAAAGAGAAATCCTAATCCAAAGTTCATCGACGCTTATTCGTGGCTTAAAATTTCAAATTTTCTGCGATGTTGACGACCTTCAAGTATTTTTTCTTCGATCGCATGGTCAACTAATTAATTCAAATACAGAGCAAAATTCTTTGATTTTATTTTGGTTCCGCACTCGGATTTAACAAGTTAGCGTGTGTTCAATAGTCACAAATTGAATTTAGAGCACAGACTTCATTATGAACAGTCCGAGACAAATTGAATTGAACTCAACGCGATATTTTCAAACTTTCAACTCGTTTGCAAAAAAAAAAAATCCGCCGTTTGTTTTCTTACTCAATCAACATAAATTTTCTTTAATTAAAGAGCGACTATTGCGTTAGTGATGCTTCTCACATTAATTTAACAAATTTGCATAGGAATTTATAATGGAGAATCAGGTTTTGATTGACAGGTTCACGAGCCTCGTTTTAAGGAGAAAAACTTCACTAACTCCGACGAAATTGATTGGGAAACTTTAATGAAAAGATTCGGATGTTCACCTCAGTGACTCAGACGATCTTTCCCGTCTCGTCTTCATTGCATCAAAAGCTCAATGAGTCGACAAAAACTTTTCATTTCACGCTGTCTCAACGTAATTTGTCTTCACTGATAGATTTTCTTAAGACTTTGCTTTCTCGTAGACATTGAATTGTGTCCGAAATGAATCAACAAAGCAAAATCATTTTTATAATTCGTCTCAAGTTTCCATAAAGAGTTGCTGGTTAATTCAAATAGGAAGATGGCATGGGAACAATTTGAAGCTCTTCCATCAATTTTTTTCTCGCGAGCTCGGTCACTCGAGGCAATCAAATGATAGAAAAATGGCTGAGTCAGTTGGTCAGAAGTCAACGAAGATTTCACTGAAATTGCAGCTCTTGAGGCGAGAGCTACGAAGAAACAATCTTCGCAGGTTAATAAAATCAAGCGGTCAATAAATATTGAAGGGAAACTTCGATCTCTGCTCGTCCAATTAACTTTATTGAAGATCAACCGACACAACGATTGATGTTTCCTCATGAACACGTAAATTGTTAAGAGAAATTTATCATAAAATGTTGTAAAAGTTAAGCTTCAGTGTCATTTGGCACATTTCTGTCAGCGACCTTTCGATGACTTCGCTAATAAGCTTCTTTAGTTACCAGACAATTGACCCACAATTAAATCAACTTCTTTATTTCTGCGTTTATTTCTCTGACTCGAGAGCTACTTCCAATGACTGTGGGTGGCTTAAAAGAGAAACAAACGCTTCCATTTATAACCGACGAACGTAAATACTTTCGCAGTCTTATTTATTGCCCAAAACATCAAGAAATGTGAAACGGTTTTTATGACCACTTTGCAACAATTTATCATCGAAAATGATTTTGAGTCAGCTAGGATAACATATGCATCGAAAATGATTTTGCCAAAAGAGCAAACCGCGCCCGAATGAAAAGAAACTTTTACTTGGTGACCCAGCTCGTCAAATGTGAAGCAACTCATATTCGTCTCAATTAATCTTCGTATACTTCTGAATGGTTCGATTTTATTAATCACTTGTTTCGTTTAGATTTATGAAGATCTCGGATCATTATGGCACCGTTAAGCTTCAGTCGATTACCAAGTGACTTTGTGACATCACACGAGAGTTAAGTCTCAAAGGTAAGTCATGGTCTTGACAGATAATTAAGCCATCATGAAAGAGTTCGAAGAGAATCGACTAATGAAGTTTTAATAAAGACTTAATGACGAACTTGATAGGATATGGAAGGCGTTGAACTTTCCCAACTTTCAATTAATTTTGATTCATCAAACTTCGAACGTCAATATAAGACGTGAGACGCTCTTCTTTAACTGGGCGTTGTGCGGAAATTACGTTTCTGCTCCAGAAGAGACTTTATCGAGATAATTTTGAAACATCTTTTGTGAACAATTTCTTCTCAAAACGCGTAAACGATTTTACAATAATTAAAAATTGATTTAAGGAGCGGCTCGTCTCTTCTTATGATGGGAGGGCGTGCTCGTGCAATAACCAATTTACTACTTAATTGTTCGAACAAGTTAAGAATGCTCTTAAATGTCGAAGCACTTAAGAGGGCCGTGTTTGTTCGATTGATTTGATTTTATGTCTAAACTGTCGATAATGAAATAAATTGCGCAATTTTCTCCTTTTATTGTCGACGTACGTGCAGATCCAACAATCAGAAGAGTTTCCTCCACAATGGAAGTGAAACAAATTGCTAAGTTCAGAATGTTAATGGCACAACGTTTTTCTCTCGCAGACTTGCAAAAAAGTGTTGACTGAGTTGGATTTGTGTCACAATTAACCACACAAACAAATCGTCGATGACTGAAAGTTAATTAAGCACAACGTGTGTAAACAATCTTTTGGGTCCGTTTGGCACTGATGCGATCAAATCGCTGGAGACGATGCTTGTGAAAGCGAGCTAACGAGCAGAAATCAATTAAGCAAAAACTTTATTTTCAATGAGTAAAACAAATTGGGAACTAAAATACTTGCAAAAGCAGTTTCCGTGTGTTAATTTCGAGGCTCACTGATCAACATTTACTCATTAAATGATATTTGATTGCACACTTTAGATAACTCGGCAATTGGCTCATGGTGGAAATCGTAAACCTTTATTGAGCTTGATGAAGTCGGCGGATAGCTCTGAATCAATTCGAAGCCGTGAAGAAGCCTCAAGCTACGATCGTCCACGTCAAATTCACTTTCACCCTTTATAAGTAAGTCGCGTCTTGAATATAAAGTCGACTCTCTCATCGCATGGAAATTCTTGCGGTTGAGACCTGGAGAGCTCTCTTAATTTACGAGTCGTAACCACCTGTCCCAAACGGTATTGAAGATAAAATCTTCTCTCATAAAGTTTACGCAAAGATAATTATGTAAATAAATTTTTATTCCTCCAATTTAAAAACATAAATTTAATCGAAAAATAATTTTTGAACCATAATTGCGATGGGGAATTGTTGCTGATTCAATTAATCTCAATTATTATGGGAGGTGGCAGTGAAATCAATCAGAGAAGCTTCAGTAGTTGAAACAAAGACGAACAATGTCTTAAAGCATAATTAGAGCTTCATCGAATCTTAATCCCTGAAATAAAAATCAATTTTACAAGTCAATCAAAGTCATACAAATGAAGTCCACTCAACAAACCACATAATGATTCAAAAAGCAATTTAACAAGGTCGCGAACAATAATTAAAACTAAATCAATTCAATCGCGCAATGGAAAAAAATACTTTGTGTCTGTGAAAAATGAAATCATTTCAATAAAAAATGTTGCATGATCGAGTTGAGGGAATTCCCTTTCAAGAAAGTTCATGTTCAACTGCAATGTCTGCAATTTCAAGAATTTTCCGATAGCACGCTAAACCTTGTAGCTGCGTTTTCCTTCGAGAGCGGAAATTTTTCTTCTCACGATTTCCTTCTCTCGATGCACGTTCGAACGCAAAAAATGCTAAAACAGAAGAGGCGTAAGTGGCTGAAAAAATAATTCCATATCTCAGTCGTGAGGCAACATTAAAGTCGATCAGGTGTGCGCAGCAGACGAAGAAAGAATTCGTGTCGCGTAAAGAGAGGAGAAGCGAGAAAATATCTCTTTTGACCGGTTTGTGACTTCAAGTTGAAACAAACGGACAGTCAGTGAATGTAGTTCAGCGTTCTTAGTTTGTGACAAGATTACTTTTGAAGTGTGTAAGACAAGTTTGAGTAATTAAGTTGTGGGAAGTTCGTTGATCTTGCGCGATTTGATTGGAAAAGTGTAACATCCGCTTAGATTTACGCTCACTTTCATTTGACACGGATTGAAATTTATTTGTTGAGAGAGCTTTCAATAGTTTCGTTTTGATTTGAGCTTCGTCGTTCGTTTGTTTTGTGCTTAATCTGATGAAATTTTTAGTGCAAGGAGATAATGTCAACGATGTTAACATATGCACTCGAGATCAAGAACATACATCGATCAATCAGTGTGTCAAACTTAAATTAATCTCTCTGACCTTTCTCTTCATTCACAATCCAACGATTTTCACGGTCAACGAAATTCCTTCGTGATCAATTGAGGTTTTTCTCAGCTTATCGAAGCGACAAGTGGTCTTCGATCGAGGCGATTAGAAACTTTGTCCGTTACACTTTTCATCATTTTCATGTTTTTTATATATTTGAATTTAAATGTTGCCTTTCGAACCGGTTTTGGAGCAAAAGGAGAATATTAAATTTCTTTGAAAATTCCGAGTGAAAGTTGCTAATTATTGGAATCCACTGGAATATTTTTTTCGCTACACATGGTAATCTGTATCAAATGTTCAGTTTATGATGAATTACTTGAGTTTCCATTAAACAACAGCAAAGTCATCTTCACTTCCGAAAGCAATTGAGCACTTCCATGCATTTCTAATGATTCCGACTTCGCAGTGATCACCGTCAACTTTCCACAACCGGCTTCAACTGATTCAAGAGCAATATTGACGACATTGTATGTTCAACAGTGCGAGGAGAGTAAAGAAAAAGTGAAGCGAAAGCTGAGAAACTAATAGATCAACAATAAATGAACGAATTGAGTTGAACTTGAGAAACTTTAGTTAATTAAATTATTATTCACCTCCACAATGAAGTACATCACAATTAATTTTGTTCTTCTGCTGCTTTTCTTCATCAGTAAGTGAAACCTTATTCATGGCCTTGATGCACATTTTTCTGTGGTGTCTGATTCACCTTTCACTTAACATTCTTATTTTTTGCTCATTAATATTTTTTTTCATTTCGGAAATTTTGTGATTCTTCTGTTTGGGGGGAAGCCAAACAACTTTTACTTCGATTTACTTTTCTCTGACTGTTGTTGGTCATTCTGCTGTCAGGTGATAGCCATCAAGATGAGAGATGCTTAAGCCGACAGAAGTTTCACATTATAATGAAATTAATTATTAAAAGGGAGGATCGGTGAAGACTTAATTAGCTTTTTGAATTGAGTTCATAAGTTAAGTTAACAAACTTCTTAACTCAAGTGACTTAATTTATGAATTTCCCCTCTCAAACCTGTCGAAGTAAAAGTTAAAGATGAGAAGTGATAACATAACTAATAATTCTCGCCAATTATCAGACGAAAGAGGCTTGTAAATACTATGTCTGAGAGTTGTTAATATTCCGCTCTTAAATCGCTCTGAAAACAACTAACAAAGTTCCCATGTTTAATCGGTGAACGAAGCAGAAAATCATCAATTTGAATTTCCAAAAAGCAAATTGAAGTCAATTGATGTTATCAGACAGAAGTTGATTACACACATCTCGACCCTTTATTGTTTCCTCCGTTGCGGCTTTTAACTCTTCCGACTAAGCATCACAATTGGACGGTGGTTGCAATGGTTAATGGAATGAAAGAGTTCCGCGAGAGTTTCGGCATCAAATGAAAACGAGAAGCTTTTGCTGCTACGCGAGCTAATGATCTTACTATAATTTCGCTTTCATGAGCTCTAAGCCTTTGTTGGTGCTCTCACGATGTGCTAATGTTGTTCAATTTTATGGCTTTGTGGTTTTGGGGTTTTCACTAAGATTTCGGTAAAGTGGACGCTGATCAACGATTTCTTTTTAATGCTTTTCTCATCTCCTTATTCTCTCTTTCTTTCTTTTCCCACCGTCGTTTAGGCACAATCAACCAAATCCAATGCTTATGCGTGCTAGAATCAGACTTCGGGTTCTCCCTAAACTGTAATTTTAAGAACTCGGGTCTGTTCCGCGTGAGAAACTTGGGTGGCGTTAAGGCGCATTTTGGTTTAGGTAATTTCCAATCGTCGATGTGATCTTCTGTCGAGAGATCATTGGAAACGGTTTAGAAAACTCGATCTCGACTTTAAACAAATAAACGCTTTTGTAAAATACTTTCTTACACCTTTGATGTTTGTACAATACCATTAAATGCAATTTTGTTGTTTTACAATCGCTAAAGACATTTCAAGTCTTGGCTAAATTTTATTTCAATATTTATTTTGCCTCAGGCTTCAGCTTAGGCGACGAGCTTGGTTTTCCTGAATCGCTGGGCAATGTTGAAGGAGGAAAGAAGCGATCATTAGACATTCGAACTGGTGGAAACTCTGTCGGCGTATTACCCGCAGTTAAGATGCCGGTAGGTTAAATAAGCTATCAATTGAGTTGCGAAGTGAAGAAAAAACTTTCATGTCGTTTCGTTTAAATTAATTACGTTGCGGCGACAAACACATTAACCTCCTCAATAATCATCGAATGCAATTGCGAGACTCTTTCCATTGAGGTATAATGAAAGATGACAACTCTTCACAAAAACGATGATATGTCGATGAAAGAGGAGAGAAAGACACTTCGATTGTATCGTTCGAGAGGCGAACGGTGTCAGTTGGTCAAGATTTCAATCGAACATGATCTCTACGATTTTTTGAATTCAAACAAATTTAAAACGACATGACAGTTTGACGAATTTGAAACTTTTTGATCTTTCACATATTTTCTTTTCTTCATTAAAAGGTTGCTCAAGTGCCAAGAGCTTTCGGGCGACCGCCAGCAATTTCATCAAGTCGAGTCATGCAGATCAACACGAAAATGCCACGACAATCGCAACGTGGTTATCAACAACAGAACCTAATGACAGGAGCATCGGTAATGAGTCTCACTTGACTTTTCTTGAAGTGACGCTAATGGCTTTTGATCAATTTCTATTTAGATGTTGCCTTTGGGTGTGCCACCATTCAAATCAATTCCTTATAATACGCAAACCAATTTGCACAAAGTCCAAACGATTTCTCTTGCTCACCCAAAATTCGTTGATAATCGACAGGTGAGTTGATTTTGACTTTTTTTTTTTGAAGAAATATTTCTCAATTCTTCAATAGCTCACAGGAGCTGAAAGATTTCTTAAGACGATGGCAAGCACAGGGGTTCAAGTGGCTTCGGAGAAGGAAAGCCACGTCTATGGATCGCGTGTTCCTGATTTCCAAGCTCTGCCATCTTCGATAACATCCGAGAAACTTGTGCAACCGACAAAAGTTGAATTTTATCCAAATGAAGAGCCGGAGATTGATTTGAAAGGACACACAGTCGAAGAATTAGCAGCAGCCGCGAATGTAGACATCGAAGTCATTCAAGAGGCGATCGTTACTCGAAAAAAGCAAATGCTCTTGGAACAAAGTTACGCAAACTTTGCTCAGCAGTTGTTGAAAACCTCCACGACGATTCGCACAACACAATCGACGACGACGACAACTGAAAGACCAACAACTCAATTGCCCAGCACGACACCGTTTATTCCGAAGAAGAAACCTATCACAAAGAAGCCAATCTTCTCAATCAGTAATGGACACAAAGTGAGAAAACTTATCATGCTCGAAACGAGAGAGAAATCTTATTTAAAATTCAATTTCACCCCGAAAAGGTCATGAACGCTCCGAAGGAATATTATCCAATTGGTTATGATAAAAATTTCGACGATAACTTTTCATCGAAAATCGATCTTCCCGCAACATCTTTCCATTGTGGCGATCAGAAGCATTTCCCTGGTTTGTACGGTGATCAAGATCTCGGATGCATGGTGAGTTAATTTTTCGAATCGTAAATCAATTTCCTTTGTGATCAAAAATGTCTTCAACGCACGCACCAGAAAAAAATCAATGAAAATCACGCATTGAATTCACGCGATTTTCGCTTAATAACAAATTATTTCTTCAATTCGCCTCAGCGTGACTTGGACCCAAATTGATTTCGAAGATAATCGAAAGTTTTCTTCTTTCATCGAAAGTGATTAATTGAATTCAACTAAATTAAATTGCAATTGGCACAGTGAATTTAAATATTTCTTTTTGTTCTCTCTTCTATTAGGTTTTCCACGTTTGTGCTTTGACTGATGATGGTTTGATCATGAAATCTTTCTTATGTCCTGAGGACACACTCTTCGATCAAACGGTCTTGAAATGCAACTGGTGGTTCTACACAGACTGCAAAGCAAGCTCATCTCTCTACGACTCAAATCTTCCAGTTTCAAAAAGTTATCAGTTGATGAAATCGCTCTCTTACTTTAACAAACATTACAAGAAGACAGGAAATGGAACAATCGAGATTATCGACAACAAATTCGAGGAAAAAGAAGCTCACAACTTGGAATAAAAGAATTTTTCGATTTTAAAAGTGTAAAAAGCTAGTCAAATTAAATTATTTTTACTTCATTGACTCTTTGATTGATTGTTGATTGCAAAACATTGTTTGCCTATTTATTTAAAGATTCGTTTGCGGTCCTTTCGGTTAATTATTTTGCTTTCGGCAATAATAAAAGAAAAAATTTCAACAAAAAGAAGTTGCAATGTTATTTCAATTTATCTTTCAGTTGAAGACGCATGAATGGAATTCGCGAGACGAGATACGTTGAACGTCTCACGTCTTCGTCTTAACATTTTCTTCGCTCTCTCGTTACTCGTTGCTCAGTCTACAAAAGCTCTTCAATCGATCGACAATGAACGACTTGAGCGCAGTGAAAAATACTCAACAATTCAGTCTTAAAACAACGCTCAACCAGTTCGGTTTGATTTCTTTACTCGGTCCGTAAAATTATTGCAATCTCGTGCTTTGATCGCTGCTGGTGTCTTGCGAAGAAAAAAAATAAAAGAATTCAAGTGTGTAAGGAGAAAAAAATTAAAAGTATTTATTTTATAGTTTCAATGTCTGCTCATGTGTTTGACCGTCGGGCGATTCATTTGTAATAACGGTTCTGTCCAACAAAAAAAGAAAATTGTTTGAATACAATTTAACTCAAACGAAGCATTTTGTGAATAGTGTTGCAAAATAACTGCAAGTTGATTGTAATTCATCGATTGTTTAGTCTGCTTAGCAACGATTAATGTCAACTTAGCTAAATACGAAATCATGCTCGAGATTACAATTAAATCTATCGCGTTGTGTGTGTCGAAGAAGCGCTCAGCTAATTGTTGATTAATGATGACAGTTTGTGAAAGCGAGCAATGAGCTTCGAGGCTGTTCCGATGCAAAAATGTTATGTTTAGTGTGTTAATTGATACTCATTGGAACGATAATTGTTTTCACCGAAAATAAAACTTTTATTTCTTGCTTTCAGCGTGTGTTGTCACTTTCCACTTTCTCAGTGATTGCCTCGACTTCGAAGTGATAATAGGAGAAGAAAAATGTGAGACACGATGTCGATTGATCTGTTGCTGCTACAAATGAAATCAAAAGTACTTTGATAGTGAAATAGAAAGCAAAAAAAGCCAAATAAAAAAATAATTAAGAACTGATGAAAAGAATTTACAACTCGAACTGTTAAAAGACGCAAATTAGTTTTGGTTATTGAAGTGATTCGTGCCTTAACACAAGCCAACGATGAAGTACATCACGATAAACTTTGTTCTGCTGCTGCTTTACTTCATAAGTGAGTCAAAATATGAATTTTATGTCTTTAACTTAAGGTGCATTTAAAAACAAAATTAATTGGCTCTGGCTTAGATAAATGAACAGATTAATGTCTATGGCCTAAATCAATTTACGGTTGGGTTTCTTTCCCTTTCGCTCATATCGTTCACTCAGCTTTCCGCTCTTTTAAATAAGTGTTTTAATCCAATTTAATTTTTCGCGGAAACGAGAAACACGATCTGGAATAGTTTCGTGTAAACAAAGTCCGAGAATTGTTGAGAGTGGAAAAAAACTATTTTTGATTGACCGTTTCAATTCAATTAAACGATCTAAGTTCCAGAAAAAAGTCTGCGCCACGCACTAGAAATCAAGTTATTTATTTTTAGAATATGCAGACTTGAACAATCGGAAGTTTAATGTACAACATGGCGTGCTCGATTAATTCGAAAGAATTTTTTTTAGCTTGACGTCTTAATTGAGCTAAAAAACATAAAATCTATGAACAAAAAATTTAGATCAAGCTCAAATAATTAAACACAAGCTTCGACCTCGATGCACAAAAAGTTGAAGCAAATATGCTGCATCGGAGGCTCTTTACCTCTTCAGTCAGATTGTTTGACTTCTTAACTTTATTATGAAGAGAAATTCCAAATATTTGAGTTAGATTGTTTACTAAAGCATTGTCTACTATTAGTCAGGCTAATTTGAACTCTTTGTACGATTTTTACGGTATGACTTTGGAGGTCACCGTCGAGAGGTAAAAGCCATTCATTTTCCTGATCTTGTTGAATGCTTTAGTCATATGGATCAAATCTGACGTGCGAGAGAGAGAAACTTGCCGGCCAACGCAAGAGGTAGAAACAATTTTTTCTTCGCTTCTGTAAACCGAAAACTTTTTCTTTCTTAGCGGTGATAAAAAATATTTATTTGTCGATTTCTCCACATCATCTCTCATGTTACTGTGCACGCCGACTCTCCTTTCGTTTGTTTATTTATCTGCGAAGTTTATGGGAAAAGTTTTTGGTAAATTACAAGTTTTCAATAATTTCTTTGGGAAATGAAACTGGCCGAGCCGAAAAATATTTCACCTCGCCAATCGCTCGCGATTTTTAATCGGATACACCTTTGATCCGTCTTATGCGTCATTAAAGTCGGTTGAGTCACGCAAACGGAATCAGTTCTCAGCCGGATGCTTCAAGATGAAAGTAAAACTTTTCTCCATCATCACGATGAGCAATCTCAGTCCAGATGCGGTCAACACTTCGTATCCTACATTAAGTGTTACGTCTCCAAACATTCCTGAGCTAAGATAGTTTGTTTTGTGGAACCAATGCGATGATTTTGGAATCCATTTCATCTTCCAACATATTTTTTTCATATTTGGATTTTTTTGGGAGAGTTCATCGATTGCGTAATTAATTTTTGAGTTCATATTGAAATGTTTCTCAAAAAACTTCACGTTCTGAGAAAAGTCCAAGCTTGAGTGTTTCGTGATTTATGAACATCCCAACTCTGATCTCCGATTAAAAAAAATATTTGTATTTCATTGAAGAAATGCAAGACTTTATTTTCTTTTGTTGTGACTCACACAATGGATTCTCCCCACATTTACTTATGACAAATCATCGTTTGCCACTTTAACTCTCGAATCAAAGTTAACAATTAGAGTTTTGTAATGTCTTGAAAGTAATAGCATGTAAAATGATATTAGCTCTTGAAGACGACTTGTTTAATAATAGCCCACTTGACGATCTTTCACCTCAACTCTCACATCGATCATCACTAATTTCATGGTGGCTGGGTCTAACCTTTAACTAAAAGCTATTTTCTAATCAAATCTTTTACCTTTCCTTTGTAGGCACAATCAACCAAATCCAGTGTACATGCGTCCTAGAATCAGACTTTGGCTTCTCATTCAATTGTAATTTTAAGAAAGCGGGTCTGTTTCGAGTCCGAAATTTAGGTGGCGTTAAGGCGCATTTTGGTTTAGGTAACAAAAATTATCAAAAGAGATTTGAATGTTTGACAGATAAGGCGATAAAGTTGATTAGCATTTTGACATGAGTTTCTCATGTAACGAACTTGCAATGTTCAACTGTTAATTGTTGAGAAGTAGTGACACTTGTGTCTTCTGAATTCATGAATTTCAATTTGCAAGGAACACGCGCTGAAGACTTCCATTTACATTGCTTCATGAATAATGTTGCTTTGCTGTTGTTTCAAGTCGTTTTCTGTTTCGAAACGACTTTGGCATTGACGAAGTGTTTTCCACTCAAAATATGAATCAATCACCGCTTTCTCGCACTTCAAGATTTTAAATTTAATTTGAATCAATTTAGTTTTAATTGGGAGAAAGACTTGAGTGATCTAACTAAACCAGCGTGTGCCAGACCTTTCCTCTCCATTGTATGGAAATTAGCGGTGATTAACTGTCTGGAAACAAAGACTTCAAGTTCAAGTCAGTTAGTTAGCCAAACAAAACTGAATATCGCTTCAGGAAAATCTCAAATCTTAATTGTTTTCTGGTCTTCCGTGAGCTGATCACTTTTCCCCTTCGCTCCACTTCCTTTCATTAACATTTCGTGTTAGTTATGTTAGTTCGCTGACCAAAGCGAATTTTAAAGAGTGCTAAAATAAATCGCTTAAGGAATTTAAAGATCAAAACGTAAATTTGCCGCATGCCAAACCTCTTAACTCCCAAAGGCGAGTTGACAAAAGTCAGAAAGCTGAAGCTTGTAATTACGCAATTTCCTTTAATGGCTTAGTCTCGATTGCGGTCTCGATTGTAAATTGTCCAAATTTTTATTATGGCAAATTAGCGTCTTTTGTTTGATTGTTTTTATGCAGCGAAGCCTCAACTCTAATCTTATTTCAATTTGGAAGCTTATCCGTCTACAATTTAATAAAAGCATGACGAAATATTTGTTGATTTCACTAACTTTTCTCTTGTTTTATCTATAAAAGGTTTTAGTGTAGGAGATGAATTGGGTTTCCCCGAATCGTTAGGAAATGTAGAAGGAAGTAAGCGGCGAGCTCTCAACTTGAGAACTGGAGCAAATTCTCTTGGAGTTTTGCCCGCAGCGAAAATGCCGGTGAGTTAGTTAAAGAAAATTTTGAGATCGTGAGATAATCTTTGTTTGCTTTGATCATTCGTTCAACCCGTTCGAGCATAATCAATTATTGATTTTTCTGATGTAAAAGGCACTTCTCATAATTTTGTGGATTAATCTCGATCATCGGAATTATGAAATCCAATTGAAAGTGAAACTCCGACTAAATGTGTCAGTTGGTCGTCATTTGATTGATTAGCCGAACTAAAATGTTTATTCTCTAATCTTAAAGGTCATAAATTTCACGGAAACTTACGCTAATCAGTCCCATTGTTCTCTTTTACAACTGAATTATGCTCACAAGTGAAAGAGCTCATTTCCTTTTACAATTATTCTTCGACCTGAAGTTTTTATTGACTCTCGTTCTGCACAAAGCAAAGTTAATCTCTCGTTGGACGAGACAATAAACCAATAAATACTCGGACTCACTGCCCTGTGAGCCTTTACAATAACTTAATTCATACAAATCCTCCATTAATCGTAAAGTTTGTAAGCCACTCGAAGATGAACGCTTGAGAAAATGTCACGATTGTTTGCTCTCATCCCAATTTGTCAAATGTTACGCAAATGAATTTGATTATCGATTTTTTTTTGTCTTACTCGCTTATGCAACTAAGTCTGTGCCATCAACGCCGAAAATACAACAAAACCGTCCGCGAGCCGTCGTTTCACCTCAGCAATTGGCGCAAATGCAAACGTCGCGTCCACGACCAGTGATGTCAACGCCACAAGGCTTCAGAAAACCTCAAATGACACAAGCAACGGTAAAATTATTATTTTAAGCCAATCGATCACATTTTTGACGTTTCAATTATTTTCTCGAATAGTTCACGCCTTTGGGAGTTCCATCATTCAAGCCGATACCACATGAAACAATCAAAGTAAAAGATAAAGTTTTGCAAATGCAAACGATTTCACCGCCAAAATATCGCGGTTCATCCTACAGACAAGTAAAGTTCATTACACTGACACAATCGCACTGTTCATAACAAATCACACGAAACTTCTGATCTCTAACCCAACATCGATCATTCTCATTACAATTTCCTAATCCTTCTGACAGGTCAGTGGGACTTCGACTCGTCTAATGCCAACAGCAGCGGGATACTCTTCTCAGCAGTTTGGTCCAAATCAATTGTACTCAGGTCAACTTCCTTCATTCTCATCGCCAAATGCAAACTCGAGGATTTCACTTGGACCAGTTTACCAAACTGGGAATGAAGTTGCTTCCAAAGTAAGAAAATTAATTTGCGTAATTTATAAAAATATTTAATTTCTCTTCTTGAAAAGCCCGTAGCACAATTCGATCAAACGTTTGAAGGCGAAGAGCTTCCTGAAGTGGATTTGAAAGGACATAGTGTCGAGGAATTAGCCAAAGTGGCGAACGTAACCGTCGAAGTTATTCAAGAAGCCATTAAAATGAGACAGCAGCAAATGCTTCTCGAGAGGAGAAATTACGCAAGTCAGCTGAAGCAGCAGATTAGCAAACACATAACAGTTCAAACCACACAAGCGACGACGACGACAGTTAGAACGACTCAGCCAACAACAACAACACAGCGTAGCACGCCAAGCTATTCGCCGAGGCGAAGTGTTAGCAAGTACTCGATCAGAGGCGGTCATAAAGTAAGTCTAGATTGGTCAAGGTGAAAGCCTTTCACTATTCAACTTCATTCTTTAGGTCATGAACGCTCCGAAAGAATATTATCCGGTTGGTTACGACAAAAACTTCGATGACAACTTCAAGTCGAAGGTTGACTTGCCAGACACTACATTCCATTGTGGCGATCAGAAGCATTTCCCGGGATTATACGCTGATGAGGATCTCGGTTGCATGGTGAGTTAATGTGCTCGTTACTCACTTTAATGACAGTGATTTCGCCAAGCGGCTTTCACTACATTAACGTGATTACTAATTACAATCGAAGCGTTAAAGCTTCTTAATAATTTATTGATTTTATCAAAAGCAACTCAATTATTATGCATCATAAGTTTCCGACCTTGAAAGTAATTTTAATGAGACAACAAGGAAATTTACGAGTTCAAAGCTTTCAAAAGCTTTCGTCGTACTAGATTTTTGAAAACTAAAAGCTTTTTTTTCATCAACAGGTTTTCCACGTTTGTGCTTTAACTGATGACGGTTTGATCATGAAATCTTTCTTGTGTCCTGAGAACACGCTCTTCGATCAGACGGTCTTGAAATGCAATTGGTGGTTCTACACAGACTGCAAAGCAAGCAAGTCGCTCTATGACTCAAATCTTCCTGTTTCGAAAAGTTATCAATTGATGAAATCACTTGCTTTCTTCAACGCAAACTATAAGAAACCTGGTAATGGAACACTTGACGCAATCGACAATGGAATTGACGTTGAAGCTTTGAGGAACTCGGTGGTTGCGGGAGGAAACAATTAAGTTCACTTTAATGCACCAACAATTGTCAATCACGTTTCAGCTTCACGTGTTAGCTTCTTCCCACAAAGTCATTAAACCCATTGCACGACTCGTGCTCAAAAAACTGTAAAGAAAGGAATATTTGAGTTAAAATCTAGTTCAATTGGTATCAACCGTTTTAATTTATTGTCAACTTAGGCTTTGTCTCGATGCTCGTGAGTGTTCGCCTTAGGAAATGAAAGACTTGACACTTAACTTCGTTATCAATTCATTCATTGAGTCTAAAGTTTATTTGCTTCATCAGAAATTTAACTGTTGTCGTTTTGAAAATGTTATTGACTTCTCGGCCACTGAAAATGTTATTGACTTGCATTTGGCTGACATATGAATTGGATCTTGTAATTTGAATAGTCGCGAAAAGGAATTGTTTGTTAGTGATGTTTGGATTGTTAAGAAAGAGGCTTTGGAAAGTATTTCTTAGTTAGGTTTGAATGTGAAAGGGAAAGCTCTTTTGTATTCGCAAAGCTTCTTGACGCTTCTGTTGAATATTTGTGCAAGCAATATTGTTAGCCGTGAAAAATAAATCGTCTAACATCGCGAAATTTGAGAAGCTTTGGAGTTAAGTTTATTGTGAAGTATTCAGTCGAAATAAAAGTCGACTCAAATTAGAAATATTTTCAGTTTCCTAAAAGGTGATTCAGGTTATTATCTTTACTTATTTCTCCTAGAGAAGTCTAAGGGCTTTGTTATCATAGACTAAACACACCTAAAGTATTGCTCATTCATCGATGTTGTAATTAATGTTTTCGTTTGACGATGTCAAAACAACTCAAAAAGTTTACTCGTTTTAATCAGTTTTCAAGAACGGAGTATTATGCAAGGGCATGTTGAAAAAACATTTTGATTCTCGCTGCTCAATCAGAATTACGTTTTATTTATTAGGTCAAACGAATGTGTGAAATATTTATGAAAGAAAATAATTGATAATAAAGTTAGCTTAGAAAATAAAAGACTTTGTTTGGATAAAGTTTCTTTACTTTCAGTCGAAGGATTTTTCCTCTCGCATCGAATGCACTTGAGAGCAGTCGCAGCTTGAAAGCATTTTCAAGTTCATTCGATTTTTTTATTTCCTAAACTCAGGAGGACGACTTTGACCTAGTTATGGATAACTTGATTGTCAATGGATGAAGTTCATCTAGGCACTTTAGTTTTCCTCGTGGTCATCGGAGTTGCAAACGTTTCGTCAAATGCATAATTATCGATCGATATGAAATGTCATTCAGCGACATCGAAATGCATTTGCATAATAAATTTTACAACTTTTGTTTGCATCGCGTGCCGTCAGAAGGTGAGAAGAACATTTTCAATGAAACTTGAATGAAACTGAAGCCGCACATCTGTCGCGACGTGTATTTATTTATATTGGCACGTGAGTTGGTTCCGAGAGTTCCCGGTTCTGCTCACACTTCAAGTTCACATCATGTGAACCTCGCTTTCTTCATTTAATTTCGAAATGCATTTTAGCTGACGCAAATGAAATTTATTATTCGTCTAATCGTCCATCACATTTGTTTACGATGAATTGAGAGTTATCAAGCATCTTTTTCTGTTTGTTGTGTAAACAAACTGACGTGCGCGTACGACTCGGCTGAATTCTGGAAAAATCCGTTCTAGTGTGTTGCGAAAGATAAATTGAAATGATTTCATTACAGTTTATTAGTTTCAAAGGTTCATTCACATTTAATGAGCTTTCAAGGAAACCTTTAATGGAAAAGCTTTCTTTCTCCGTGTGTGCCGTTGGCTGTGTACATTTTGTCATTGAAACGAGTGCTCTTAATAAATTCACGAGTGAAAAATCGATACGAACATTTGCTGCCCTTGAAAATGCAGTAAATTTCTTCATAACAAGCGTGATTTATCATTTCTCTCGTCTCGCTTTGGTTGGAAGCGAAACTTCTCATCTTCAATTAGCGACGAACTTGAAGATTCTTATGTCTTCCGTTGCGAATGTGGATCAAGATCAAGAGTAAATTGCGCGCAATGAAGCCAATTGAATGACATTTGATCTGCGAGGCTCCATTGGCTGCTGGCTTGGTTTCCAAGAATTAGAATCGATTTTTCAATCCGCGCACAACAATCGATCGATAAATGTTCTAAAAACAACGATTTATAATGATTTGAAGCTTGTAAATATTTGTTTTTTGACGTGCGGCGCAAATTGCAACGAAAATCAAACAGACACCTTACATCCCAAAGCTCATTTCTCATCTTCAGTCAGCAGTTCGACTATGTTGAGGTGAAATAAATGAATATTTTTGTTCGCTCTCATCATTCACGTTCAAGTGCACCTCTAAGATGATGTGATTGTATTGCTTTTAACAGCCAAAAAGCGTCAAGGTCGCTTAGAAAAAATGTCGTTCAACCGAATGGGGGAAAAGAGAAAGAGAGAATAGCTAATCAAAGTATGACAAAACCTCTTATCAGAGTTGTTTAGTTACAAAACATAGATTGCTGTTTAGAATAGTTCGCCTTCAATCGAAATCAAATGCGTCACTCAAACCCGAACGATCTCTTATCCTTTCGTGAATTTTATTCGTGCTGTCATCTTCTCAGTCTTTGTCATCATTAAGTCGTCTCTCGTGCGACCGTGTGTTAGCTTAGATTTCTCGCCCCATACATCTCACAAACGAACGCCTCACACACACAACACAACGATAAAAAAACAAAGCCAAATTGCATCAGCAACAAGAGAAAAAGTCGATTTGAGTAAAAATTATAAAAGTTGAGTTGTAGTTCTCAGTATGCAATTCGTAGTCGAATAGATTCGGTCGCTGCTGTCGTTGCTTCAGTTCCACATCAACCGTCGAACACAAAACAGATGAAAGCTTGAAAGCTCTCGCTTAACGCGCCTCCAAACACATTTTCTCTCACGATCGGTGATAGCAGAGGAGCATTGATTACGATTCTGCCGACGTTCTTTGCTGTTTTGCGCGTATTTTTTTTCAAGCTTCACGCTACTTGTGGACCCAAGGAAAAAAAATATTTGGATTTGCATAGGAATTTATACAAGAAGAAAACAGAAAAACAACAAAGATTGAAGATTTTTTTTTCTGCTCCCCGTGCTTAATTCTAATATCGACTTCATCTGAGCCAGACGTAAAAATTGCGCGCTCGTCAACATGATTGTGAACGGCCGAAATGTTGACTCCAAAAATGGAAAAGTGAGTGAATTTAGTGAGAATAGTGAGACAGTTCGTGAGATCTTGCGACGACACCATGGCGACAATCAGCTCCAAGTTACTGACATTCAGTGTAGTCCTGGCAGTAAAGACGGAGACAATTACATGTCTGTTATCAAGCGTATCAATGTAAAGATTCGCTCCAACAACAACTCGGGTGAGTCCAAATTTCTGACGACTTTCGTAAGGAATTGTTAAAGGTTAAGGTCACATAGTGCGGTTGTGAAGAAATGGCATGCGAGTGAAATGAATTATTCATTTGTGTTGGTGGGAGTTTCCTCGCTGCGTGCTATCCCGATCGTTATGCGTCGTAGAATCTCTATCGCAAGAGCTCAACGCTCAAGAACACGTTATCTCCCTCGAACTGCATAAAATTCGCGAGAGATTATCTTCTCCAATTCTTTTCTGTTTTAAAGAAATAATTGGGCGATCGCACGACGCGTGCATCGAGTGTGACGACCGAAAAAAAAAGTTATGTTCACGATTTTGCGTTCATGTGCCATTTTCTTATCGGCGACCGCTAAAAACACAAACATTGAAACGACTTCACGAGCATCAGCTCGGATGATAAGCGTGAAACGGTCATCGCGAAACAATTGCACAATTTCACCTTGCGCTCAATCGAATCGATGAACAATGAATCTCCGAGAATCGATGCAGTCTTCCAAAACTTTTAAGTGAGAGAGACAGCAAGCTTTAAAATTAGTTCATTATCAATCGACTGACCTCGATTCAACTGAACGATTTATTTTGTCATCGCAAGATGTCTTAATTTGTGTGAGGCGCGAGAAGAAATCGCGAGAAGACCAAAAGAGCGAGTCGATAGAAGAAGAAAACGTTTTCATTCAGAAAATAAAGGTTCATGAACTGACGGCGCTAAATTTTGATTGATAAGCGAAACAGAAAGTGTGCAATCGCATTCGTTTTTGCATTATCTTTCGGAGGGTGTGTAAGCTCTACTATCGCTCGCTGATGTAATGGAAAGATTTATTTGTTTTCTTCTCTCGATTAAAATGTGCAAATGTCATCAGAACTTTTAAGAAATCGATATTTTATTTTATTCAAATTTAAACTGAAATCTTGCCGAATGTGGGAACGAGGAAGTTTTTTTTTCGTTTTGCCGTGAGAAATTTAATTGATCGTTTGTGTCTTGATTGCACCCAACGAGTGCAAGCGTTGGCCTTGAAAACTTGGAATGCACGATGAACGAGCGTAGAATAATTTTACATAATGTCATTTACTGTTGTGAGAGACATTTGAGTTTGCGCGGGGAATATTATTCAAACTCTCTCCACGTGCCCGGTGTTTTTGCCGGCGTTTCTTCTGAATGTCATTTCTCGACATTGATGCTAAACAAGTTTTGCGTTCTGCGAATTCTACGCTGATCGCAAATGTTTATGTTGTTGTTTCATGCGGCACGTTTCAGTCCTTCTCTTCATGAATAGAAGAAGTGAAGAAAAGGATTGAAGATATTCCCACATCGTTTGAGCGCGCATGCACATCTATTTCACAAGAGTTTTTTTGCATCTCCCTGACCTTCGGAAGTTCTCGTTTTCGGTTCGGTTGCCAGGAATTTATCATAACACACGAAGCTGATGAATTGCTCGCGGCTTTTAGCGAAAAGGAAATGACTAATGCAACTGTTCGATTTTTAAAATGTCTGTCATTAAGGTTCTTTATAGTCGCGTCAAGTCTGACAAAAACGTGAGCAAAGCGCCGATTCTAATTAACGAGGTATTAAACTTATATAACGATTGTACTTAGCATCGGGGCGTCTCGTAATCCGTCATCACACGAAGAAAAAATAATTCAAATCGAAAAGATTTACAATCGTGTTTTCCTCTAATGATTCCAAGCCACCTGCTTAAGACGATCGTCTATCAGAGTCTCTGGTGAATGACCGACTTTTCTTGTTGGAGATTTTTGAGGGCCACTCAGTGAATTAAAATTATGAGAAGACTTTCGGGTTTTTCTTCTTCGTGGCGCGTTTGGGCTTGTAAGCTCCGAAAATACGCGAATGTTATTTCTATTGACGATCGTAGTAAAGAGACTCAATCAACCGGTCTACGCGTGATTTTTTGGCGGGTTTTGTATTCTCTCACGCTCTTAAAGGCCTTAATTAATCATTCGTTTAACTCGCTATTTCACCAATAACAGAAGATATTGAACTCTTTAGCTTGATGTCCGAGGGTTGACAACCAAATTGAAAACAAACTAAAAATAGAAATGATTAAATTTATTGTTGTTTTGATTTTAAGCGTGATCCGTATTATACCCAAAAAGAGAATCAATGGATCTTCCTCGTGCCTCTTATTACGTAATCCGAAAAGCATTTGAAGGTTTCCCCTTAACCAAACCACATTAACATTCCTGACCTCGTCACCGTAATTTCGTTGAAAGCGAAAACCAGAAAAGGTTCGTTAGATGAAAAATGGTTTCTAAGGTTTCTCTTTCTATCGTAAAATCTCATTTCGACGCAAAAGCGAGTTCATTGCTTCCATCAAGTTGCGGTGCTTGTTTTTTTATTGGTTCACGGTCATTCATGGTTGGAGATTAGAACGTTTTCGTTCGTGAGAGAGATCGTTCCATCAATGACAGAGCAACGTCTTGCGAAACCACTCGAATTCATAGAGATCTCTGTTGTAACATAGACGGCAACTCTCTTCGCGCCGATCGATTCGATTCTTTAATGAATTCCACAACAAAATTTGATATTTCTTTCTCATTTGAATAATTAGAATACTCGACGAGTTTTATCATCAAGCGACACATCATAGACAAGACACGTCGTGAGTTATTCCGATGCGACTACGCCTTCGCTAACGAAATCGCAGCATATCGTCACTTGATGCCAGTACTTAAGAAGTTTTCAAACAATAATCTGCCTTATCCAAACTGCCTATTCGCTGGCTGCGACAAAGCCGGCGAGATCATTGCTATGGAAGATTTAAGTCGAGACGGTTATAGGATGACGAATCGTCTACAAGGCCTTGATCTCGAACATTGCTCGCTTGTTTTGAGAGTAAGTTAGAATCATTTAAACGAGTTTTTAATCTTATTTATATTTCGTCAGGAACTCGCGAGCTTCCACGCGACGTCCTTGGCCATGAAAGTTTTTGATCCAGTTACATTCTACGATGCTGTCAGCAAAATGCATGAAGTCGTCTTCACCGAGAGTGCAACAGAATATTACAGCCACGTTTTAAGCAGCACTTTGAGTGGAGCCGTGTCGAGTCTATCGAATCATTCGAACGCTACCGGCGAACTCGACAAGCCAATTGAGATTTTGAAACGATTGAAAGGCGAGCAGCTCTACGCAATCATGATGGACCACGTGAATAACAGCAACAATAACTGGAAAGTAATTTGCCACGGAGACCTTTGGATAAATAATCTGATGTTTCATTACCACAACAACAAAGTGAAGCATGTCAAATTCGTCGATTTACAGACGATCCGCTACAGTAACCTGGTGTGCGACATTTTAATGCTTTTATATTCGTCCACGGAATATGAATTGCGGCTTAAGCACTTGGATCGTTTGCTCGAAATTTACCGAGAATCTCTTATCAACACTTTGCGCGAATTCTTGGAGAAAAACTATCGTCAGGAGTTGGAGGTGTTCGAGAAAGAGTTCTCTTTGAAAAATATTAAGAAAGAGTTTGCAGCACGTTCGCTTTTTGGATTGGGAACTTCACTTTGGGTCATGCCGGCTATCACGTTCAAATCCCTTTCAAATGATCTCGACTCGTTCGTTGGATCGTTGTCGAAAGAAAACTGTAAATCAACGTCGATTCAGAATCAGATAACACAGCCAAGAGAGTTTCACACGCGAGTTGCCGATATCGTTCGAGAATTCTATGCGCGCGGATTCTTGGACAACATTTTCATTGATCTTTAAGTCACTCAGTTAAAATAAGCAAAGCCTTCTTCAGCTAAATGTTCAATTGACAAGTTTACACATTTCTCTGCCAAAGACAAACAAAAAATGACACTAAAAGGAAAATTCATCGTTTCGGACCCCCAATATTGGAAGTAGATTGTTCATTTTAGAGGAAAATAATTTTTATCAGACAATTTAGATTAAGCTTAGGTTATTCAAACCGTTCATTTGATGTAGCTTAGTTTTAAGTCTTTTTGTCGCCAAAGCATTTTCGATAATTGGCAATAGCTGTGCACGCACAAGTTCAATAGATTTTAGAAGGAAAAAGTTTTAATGGCGACGAAACAGCTTTTTAATTGTTAAGGTTCAGTATTTTGAAGGTTGCTTCGTCGTCCTGCCACAAAATTACAGGAATCTTTATTTGTTTATTTTATATCCGTACCATTTTTAAATAAAGAGAAGAAATATAAGTAATTTGGATTAGTTTCAATGGACGATTCTTTTCAGGACATGACACGATTCTCTTTTCCGCAACAATGAACTCTGAATTCAGCTTTTATTTCATTTCAACGAATCCAGGTTGGATTCAATTTCAATTCAATGTATAAAACAAAATGATAAAAATTATTTTTTCTCGCCACCCCAGCCGAGGAAACCTTTAACAAATCCAGAGATACCAGCGCCAGGAGGTCCACCTTTCTTGTTAGGAGAATCGACTTTATCTTCGAGTGATGGGAATTCGATAAAGTTCAAGGCCAAATCGAAGAAAAGTGGCTTGCAAGGAATCGCTTCCATTTCAGGTGTCAGCTTGTAAACGTTCGGGTTTCTCGAGTTTAATGTTGGATCCTCTTTGTATTGATCTAATCTTTCGAAAAGAGGTTTCGATGATTTTTGCGCCTTACCATAAAGAACAGTTTCTTCTTGTCCATCAGCTTCAAGAACACTGTAAGCGTGAGCTGAGAACTTCGATCCTTCAATCGTCTTGATCAAATTCTTTAGGTCGCTATCCAAATTAAATTCTTTAACTTTGAACTTGATTGCCTCGGAAGCATATTTCATCGAACGCTCGTACATTGAGACAGCTTCTTTCCAACGTTTCAAATTCACCAAAGTGACGGCAACATAATAGCAACGGAACGCTTTGAAGGCTTGCGCGAAGGTTTCCATTTCCTTCTGATACGCTGAATCAGTTTCCAAGCCGTTCAATTGTTGAAGTTCAGTGACATTCTGTAGAATAATTTCGTACAGTCGCGAAATGTCTTGAGGTCGAACTTTCTTCGACCCTTCAGCAGGTTTTTCAACCGCATCGTCAATGTTCATTTTTGCTTGGGCAACCAAACACAAGTTACGATCTAAAGTCATCTTCAAGCGAATGTAAGACAAATACGAAAGAAGAAATTGAACACCAGAGATTTGTCCGTCAGTTGTTGGCACGCGAAGCTTCGGATCTTGCTTGATCTCCTCTCTCAACGCTGAAATTGCGTCCTTACAATCAAGCAAAGCATTCTCGATGATATCGATCTTTGCTTGATGTTCCTTTGTCTTCTCGACTGACTTATCGAGATCTTGAATACTTAACAAGAACAAGCGAACTTTCTGTGGACGAACTGTGACTTTACGTCCGCGCCATTCTGTCGCCTGGAATGCATCTGTTTGTTCGGTCTTCGTTTGTGCAACGAGAGCTCCTAAATTGTCCAAACCTTGACCGCGCATTTCAAGCAAGTCAGTCATGTCAGCACTTTCGCCGATGTTGTAAGCGCAGTAGCGAAGACTTGGAGTCAACTCATCAATCTTCGCACGATAAAGTGCTTGCTCCTCTTCTGGGAGTGCTTGCATCAAGTTCTCATAAACAACTTGAGCCTTCTTAAGATTCTCGGCTGCTTCCTTCCATTGGCCGATTTCGAAATGGAAACTTCCGTGAATCCAAGCGTTGTAAGCTTCAGCTTCAAGTTTTGACCGAGCGTCACAGAAATCAGTGTTGATCAGTGATTGAAGTTGATCGGCGTAAAAACAAGATTTCCTCATCTTTGAAATGAGATGGAACTTCTTCCTTGGCTCGCTGTTGGCTTCTTGACGGAGCTTGAAATAGAAAATTTGTAATTCCTGATTTTCTTGCTGCTGTTTGAATAAACTTACTTGCATAGCATAAGCCCATGTCCTCTCAGCTAACATCAAAGGGATGTGAATAAACTTTTCGTTCGATCTCTTACTTTCCAAATGCGTAAGATTCACGTCTCGTTTCTTAAAATGTCTTTTGTCGCCTTGAGGTATATTCAAAGCTTTTCTTAACCGCTTCACACGTCGAGTGCAGTATCCACGATAACGTTGGAAGTCACCATGTCGTAACCCGTGCTGCTGTTGCATTTCCCTGATGATCCTCAAAACTGGAATTTTTGAAATTAGTGAAAGTCGCAAAGCTTAAAACAACCAAACTCACCCTCGACTGTATAGATTTTTGGCGCCTCAACTTCTGGGACGTTGCTGACTGGATTGACATTCTCCTTGTCGTTGTTAGTATCCATTATTGAATGATTTCTTTACAAAACTTTCTGATTTCACGTTTCACGTCACCAGTGAACTTCTGATATTCGAATTTCGAATTTTTTGCAGCTGTCACTGGTGGATCATAGATAATAAAATAACTAGATGTGTTACTCGATATTTTTTAAGTTTAATTAAAAACCAAGAATTGATAGAAGGTACTGTTGCAAATTAAGTAATTGATGAGTTGATCTGTATAGAAAAACAAATTAATTTTATTATATTAGAAATCGCTTTGAAGACGAATTTGTTTTCAGACTTTGGCACATCTAGGTAAATTGGTTATCTCTGATATATCAGGTAAAATAAACTGAATTTCATAAAATCGGTTCTTTAACCAGATTTAAATAGCAAGTCTAAGTGAGAACATCAACAAAACTTAATCAGCTGTCATAGCCAATTCACATTTAGTTCAATAAACCTCTTGAAGTTCTTGTTTTAGCTATTACTGCTGATGTGTTGATTCTATTTTTTGGTTATCACATTTTTGACATACTTTCTCCGTAATAAAAATATTACAGAATGTCTCGAAATCGCGAGAGAGATGAGACGGATAAGCAAACTCGTATTGCTATCGTTAGTGCTGATAAGTGCAAGCCGAAGAGATGTCGACAAGAGTGCAAACGATCATGCCCAGTCGTTCGAATGGGAAAACTTTGCATTGAAGTAGCTCCTGATTCTAAGATCGCTGTATTGTCGGAAGAGCTTTGTATCGGTTGCGGTATTTGTGTGAAGGTAAGTTTCTTTGATTTTACTTTGATCTTTGATATTAACTCGTTGATCTTTTAGAAATGTCCATTCGACGCCATCATCATCATCAACGTACCCAGTAACTTAGAAAAGCATACGACTCATCGTTACTCGAAGAACTCGTTCAAGCTGCATCGCTTGCCAACACCTCGTCCCGGAGAGGTTCTCGGATTGGTGGGACAAAATGGTATCGGCAAGTCGACGGCTCTGAAGATTCTTGCTGGAAAGTTGAAGCCTAACTTGGGTCGTTTCAATGATCCACCAGATTGGCAAGAAATCTTGACTTACTTCCGCGGTAACGAGCTGCAGAATTACTTCACGAAGATTCTGGAGGACGACTTGAAAGCTCTCATCAAGCCGCAATATGTCGATCAGATTCCAAAATCAGTGAAAGGAACTATTCGAGCTCTGCTTGATAAGAAGGACGAACGTGATGTTCAAGTTCAAATCTGTAAATCGTTGGATCTTATGCACATCCGAGATCGTGAGATTGGTGCTTTATCTGGAGGAGAGTTGCAGCGCTTCGCATGCGCTATGGTGTGCATTCAAGACGGTGACATTTTCATGTTCGACGAACCATCGTCATATCTTGACGTTCGTCAGCGTCTCAACTGCGCTCTGACAATCCGTTCGCTGATAAATCCAGACAAGTTCATCATTGTCGTTGAGCACGATTTGTCAGTTTTGGATTATTTGTCGGACTTCATTTGCTGCTTGTACGGCGTTCCTGGATGCTACGGTGTAGTCACTATGCCTTTCTCAGTTCGTGAGGGCATCAACATTTTCCTCGACGGTTTCATTCCGACTGAAAACATGCGTTTCCGACATGAAGCTCTAACTTTCAAGGTATCCGAGTCCGCATCCGAGGAAGAGATCAAGAGAACTGCTCATTACGAGTATCCAAATATGAAGAAGTCTCTTGGGTCCTTCTCACTTACTGTCGACAAAGGACAGTTCAGCGATTCAGAAATTATCGTTTTGCTGGGAGAAAACGGAACAGGAAAGACAACTTTCATTCGAATGCTGGCCGGTAACTTGGAACCAGATGAGGGTTCTGGAAAGCTGCCAATGCTTCATGTTTCTTACAAGCCTCAAAAGATTTCTCCGAAGAGTCAAGGACAAGTTCGTCAATTGCTCCACGAGAAGATCCGCGACGCTTACATGCATCCACAATTCAGCGCTGATGTCATGAAACCAATGAAGATTGAAGAGATCATGGACCAGGAAGTGCAAAACTTGTCGGGAGGAGAGTTGCAGCGTGTTGCTCTCGTGCTGTGCTTGGGAAAACCCGCATCTGTTTATTTGGTCGATGAGCCTTCCGCTTATCTCGATTCTGAACAACGTCTTGTCGCTGCTAAAGTCATTAAACGGTAAGATTTTCAATTGACTCGTAAAATATTTTATTAATTGTAATTCTTTTTTAGTTTCATTCTTCACGCAAGGAAAACTGGATTCATCGTCGAGCACGATTTCATCATGGCAACTTATCTCGCTGATCGAGTTATTGTCTTTGAAGGAAGTCCGTCAGTCGACACAACCGCTCACACACCGGAAGCTCTTCTCGTCGGAATGAATCGATTCTTGCATCTGCTCGGCATTACCTTCCGTCGAGATCCAAACAATTTCCGGCCAAGAATTAACAAGGACCGCTCTGTTAAAGTGAGTTAAAATCAATTTCATATTAAAATCTTTTCATTAATTTTATTTGTTTTGCTTTCTAGGATGTTGAACAAAAGCGACTCGGACAGTATTTCTTCTTGGAGGATTAATTGCGCATCACTTTCTCGAGTCTCTCCGTCTTATCAAAAACCAATTTTATACCGAACACTTTCTCTTCGCAAACGTTTTATTTTATGAAAAAATAAACGAAAGAAAATATTTCAACTTTTGAATCGCTGTAACTTTATGACGATGAATGGCGAAATTGAACGAAAAGTTGTTATTACAAATAAAGAAAAAATATTGGAGAAGCTAAAGTTTTAATCTAAGTCTAAGTCATCTTTAGCTGCTGTTGCTGCTGCTTCTGTTTCTTCTGTCTCTACTAAACCATGTTCATTCGCTTTCGCATCAGCAACCCAAAGCCCAGAGTCGACACAACGTTTCATGTGGTACTTGGCTTGATCTTCTGGCATAGCTGCGATGACTGTCTTCAGCATATCAGTGTCGCGAGACTCGAAGCATTCTTGAAGTTCCTTGGGAAGAGATTCAAAGACATCAGCTGGATCTAAGCCCCCTGGCCCAAGACGTTCTAAACGTTCCCTTTCTTCTTCCTCTTCTTGTTCCTTCAAAGCCTCAGCAATTTTTTCCTTGGCTCTTCTTTCGATTCTTCCGATAAACGCAGCGATTTCATCTTTGAACTGAGTAATATAAACTACGTCAGCCACACCAATTCTCTCGAAGAACGGTGCGATGCAAGCTCGAGGATCTGTTTTGAGTGTTCGAGAGAGTTCAAGCATATATTGCATGCAAATACATTGATGAGCGATGTGAGTCATGAGCTCATGCTTTTCTTCCATTTCAAGATTAATGCACCAGATGACAAGATAGTTCGCAGTGTCTTCATGAACAAGCAAATTGTGCTCGAGCAGGAATTTCTTGGAATCTTCGTAGCGTTTGAGCATTCCGTATTGTTTAATGAGCTTCTCGTTCTCCTTAACAAACTTTTTCATGTGCTGTTCCTTCTCCTCGTCAGTCATCTCATCGTAATTCTTTGTTTCTTCCTTGACATTGATTATCGTTTTCGAGAACTTTGGTTGGGAGAGTGTATCAACATTCCAAGGCTCAAGTTTTTCCATTTTCTTAAATTCTTGTTCGGCCAATTGTAACTTCTTTGCTTCCTCTTCGATTTTTGCGAGCTCCTTAGCAACGGCTTCCTTCTCTGCCGGCGAAGCGTCAAGCTTCTTTGACAACTCTTTCTTCTTTTGTTCGACTTGTTTTTTCGATGACTCAATCTTCTCTCGTTCGGCTTGTTGCGATTCCATTCGCTCGACTCTTGCCTGATGCCTCCATCTGAACAAGCTTGGAGTGTCTATGTTGGGATGTGTGTCGTCTTCATCGTCTGAAACCTGTTGAGTTCATGTTTAGTTAAATATTTTTTATGAAAATAACAAAAACTTACTTCAATGTTTTTCCACTTGGAATAATCGACCATCTTGAAACAGTGTCTTGTACTGAGGCTATTAAAGAGTTGAGGAACGAACAATTCGATCAAGCAAATGCTTTAATTTAAAGTGAATTTAAAGCTTTGATTTTTCTAGAAAAATCTATAGTCTTCCTCTGAAAATGATGTTCGAGAGACTTCGTGGAAGCGTTGGCAGATGGCGCTATTTTACTGAGTTTTTATTGTTTACAAAGTTCGAAATATCTTCTTATTCAGTTGTGCTATAACTAAACATGTTCTTAAGAAATTTGTTGATGCTACGACGTCAAATCAATAGTCTCGTTAACCGTGGCTATTGTTCTAGTCGAATCAATTCGTTGTTTATTAATAATTTTGATAAATATTTCACGAAGCTGAAAAGTGAAGAAAGTGTTTATGAAACCAAACGAATCAATGAGTTACTTAATGATTTCACAAAATTATCGGAAGGCATCAAAGAAGTTGAGAAGGAGTTGAGTAGTGAGAATCAAGCCGACAACGAAATGTCGAGTTTAATGAAAGAAGAAAAAATTGAACTTGAAGCTCGACGATCGGAGCTGATCACGAAAGTTCTGAATGAAATCTACAACTACGAGATATCAAAAGATGCCGAACGTATCCCAGATTCATCGACAGTACTATTTGAAATATCAGCCGGAGTCGGAGGCAAAGAAGCAATGTTATTCGCTAATGAACTTTGCATGATGTACCTCAACTACTTCCAACACAAGAACTGGGATACAAGCGATAGCGAATCCGACGAGCAAGGTGGTTATTTGAGACATTACAAAGCTCGTATTGAAGGTCGCGACGTTTGGGGCTTCATGAGATTCGAAGCAGGTGTCCATCGAGTTCAACGAGTTCCTGAAACAGAATCCAGAGGAAGAGTTCACACGTCAACCGTTCAAATCGCGTGTATTCCGATAATTGATGATCTAGGTGTAGAAATTAATGGTGAGCTATTCATCGCAAAGTAAAAGGTTTAAGCTGAATAATTTTTATTTCACAGAAAAGGATTTGAAGATTCAGACGAAAACTGCATCCGGCCCAGGAGGTCAAGCTGTCAATAAAACCGAATGTGCAATCAGAATTACTCATGTTCCTTCCGGCGTATCCGTTGAGTGTCAAGAAGATCGATTACAAAGTAAAAACCGAGAAATTGCGATGAAGCGACTACGACAGATCTTGAACGATCGTCATATTAGTGAAACATTTGAGAAGAATAACAAAACGAGGAAGAGCCAAGTTGGACGAGCGAATCGAAATGAAAAGATTCGGACTTATAACTTCAGTCAGGACCGTGTGACGGATCATCGCTTGAGCACCTTGAATATTGCAGCAAGTGAGAAGGAAGACACGCTCTACGACCTCGAAGGTTTCTTCGGAAAACCAGATAAACTTGACGGGTTCATAAAGAGTCTTCAAAGGGTTGAAAGGGAAGGAGAGCTCTTGGATATATTCAATGAATTGGACAATAATAAAAAGTGAAACGTTTACTGACATCAAAGCTTTCAATCACTCATCAACATGAACTGCTTTTGATAATCAAGTTGAAGGCCGAACAATTCACAATTCGAATTTCTTCCAATGCTTATCTTATTTTTTTAAACATTGAACGGCCTCAAACGCTGCCTTGACTTCGCTCCTTAAAAGGAAGAAAGCCAACCTATTAATCGCTCACTGCTTCTCCGAACCTTTAATTACTTTCAATGCCCCATTGGCAACATATTGAAATTAATTTAATTACAAACCTCTTTTGTCTGCTTTTTGCTAAGTAAAACAAAATCACTTTCGCGCTCATTAAAAGATCAAGATCAGTGACTTAATTTAAATGCTGAATCTAATGAGACAAATGACGCAATTTGCTAGAGGAAACTTTCCCACCGCAAGATTTTGCCGAGAATCGAGTGAGAAAACACGAATTAACTGCTTCAGCTTATCATCGCAATTTGATCTTCTTTAATTTCTTTTTGCGAACAAATTGTTGGCTCGCGATCTAACTACTCAAATAATTATGAGCTAGCTTCTTCATTTCAAAAAACAAATTAAATTCCAACAAGTGAAAGTAGAAGCTCGCGAATAATTTAACCGCAAAAATTTTCCCAAGTGTTTTAGCTTATTTTGATGAACGACAAGTCTGCGATCGACTCATTGCCTTTTTTGAAATTGAACAGAGCACTTTGCGGTGGCAAAAAAACGCTGATGAAAATTTATTGACATCAGGATGGAGATCAAGAATGGTCAAAGAGTTAAACCCGCTCATTTGTCATTCGGATATACAACAATTGTCAAATGATATCGCTGAGCTACCTGCTTCAGAACTTTATGGCAAGCTTTACGTCACTTCAAGCGTCGCGACCTAAGAAGCACAGAAATGCGATTAATTGTCTTTCGCCACTGACAGCCTGCAGATTTATTTATCGCGAGCGCGTGAAGGAAACGAAGTCAAAGCCAATAAGTTTGAATTTCAGCGAAAGGAGTGTCTCGACCTTTACTGATAATTAACGTAAATCTCTTTCTGTCGATTGCAAAAACAATGACACAGGTTGATTTTAACTTGATATTATAATTCCACCTGTCAAGCTCTTGATAAGGTCAACGGATCTAGGAATGTCAGCTCGCAGCATGAATATCTAATCAAGCGATTCGTCCATGCGTTAGAAGGGCGAGAACTGCAACCGTAAAATCTTTAAATGCAGAGAGACGTAAAGCTGCAAGGTGTTGCAAAAGAAATCACATTCTGCATTTGTTTGAATTCATTTCAAGCTTCCATTTGCGCGATGGCTTAAATTGCTTCGCAACCAAGCCACCAGCAGATCGACGACGACCTTCGCAAATATGTGCAAAGCACGACTTATAAATAGCAATAGTCATTCGTTCGATGGATCGCAGATAAAACCTGGTGCGCTGACTTATTTTGCGAATGCAATTTAACATGATGCGGCGTGTTGTGTGCGCTATGAACACACAAGTCATGAATTAATAATTTTCATGCTTTATTGCGTCGCATCAAATATTAATTAATAAAGCTGCAACGGCATTAATCCGATAGATGACCATCCTTTTAAACTTTCACAATACTCGGGCAATCAAAAAACCGGCAGTGAATGATTTGAATATAAAGATTTTGCAAATATTTTTCCAATGAAAAAAGTTCGCGATCAATCTTCAAAACAAAACCAATAAAATCTAAACAATTAATTAAACTAATCCGCAATGTATCTAAGTAATGCACTTAAGAGCAGCATGCGGGCCGAGATTATGCGGGATTAAGTGGAAAATTATGATAATTAAAAGGCAAATGTGAGTTATTCGATGCAAGTCCGCGAGCCAGGCGAGTTTCGCCGACAGGCGCAATATGCAACAATTTCCAGAATTGCGGAAAACCTGACGCTGAGTGAGAGAGAATGCTTTTATCTCCGCAAACCTGTTGCCTATTCTGACGCGAAGCTATTTTCCAGTAACGGTCTGGTGTCAAAAAATTTCTGAAGCAGTTCAAGAAAAGTTTGTTAAAGGGATCTCTCTCGAATTAGTTTCAACAATCAAAGATTTTCTTTCTTCGAATGAAAGTCCCTTTAAATTGCAATGAACGAATGAACTCCAACTGCGATTCCGAGAACAACGAAGAAAAGATTTCTTTTGCTTGATTTTGTAATCCGCGCAGGGAAAAGAGCTTCTGTCATTCAAATTGATGGTTCTTTATTGGATGTGATAGGTTCTAGGCATGAGAATGACGCCGGAGATAGGAAACTGTTGTTCTGCTGGCGTTGCATGTCGATTTTACTCAACTGCCCGCTCATTCTTCATCTCCCTCTCGTCTCAATTGGGGTCTCAATTTATCTTCTCGTAATTCTAATTCGTTTCTTCTTTTTAAAATTCGCAAAGTCTTTGCGACTCTCCGGCTCCGAAGTCGATGAGAATTTCCAAGGTCGATCAGCGCAACAGCAAAACGTTTGAGCCGAAAGAGATAAAATGTTAACATTTTCAAGCGCATTACAAGCAAAGCTTCGTCAACTTCGTCGTAGCTGCAGCTCTGACGACATTGTGGAGGAGAATTAAAGCTTGATGGGCAGGGAATTATTTATTTGCATCATGTTGTGAATAAATTGTTTCGTAATTAATCTATCAATGACTAAAGATTAATTTTTTTGCTCAAGCTTCAATGAACTAAGCAAATAATATCTTGATTACATAGAACCAAAGTTTCAGATTTTCCTCGAATTAAATTAATTAAAAAGAGCTCCCAGTTAAGTAAACTTAGATGTCTCCTTTGTTTCAAACAAACAGAATTAAATCTCAATACGCAACCAGACGAGTGCGTCAATTGCAATGGAGATCCCAGACGTTATTCAAACATATTTGACAAATAAAACAACTTCCTCAATGAGTGTTTCCACGCACGACTTGCTCGGCATGACAAAAGGAAGTTCTGATTCACGATTCGTCAAAAGATTTTTTACGAGCAATTATTTTTGGCGATGATTTCGCAGAAGAATTCTTACGTTAAACTAGAGAGCAAAAGTATGAAACTTAATCCAGAACTTGCTGTGCTGCTTAAAACTGAATGAGTAGAAACTATTAAGTGGGATGTTGAAGAAAAAAATAAATACATTCATAAAGTCAAGCGACAACAAGCAAACAGGCGAATAAAGAAAAGAAAAAAAAAGACAGCAAAGCAAAAGCAAAGCAGGAGAAGTCAGTTTGACTTGAGACTCCATTCGGTTAACTTGTGCGCGACGAGATCCAAACCGAGAATGCCTCCGATCGCTTGGCATTTGACTGTGTTTTGAGTTGGTGTTCTTACATTTATTTTTCATTTCCCCGTTTTTTTTATCAAACGAGTCAATTAAACAATTAAAACCGCTCTTAAGTCTCGAGCGGTCGTGCGTGCCCAATTTCTTATTGATTTGTTCTTAAATTTGTCCGCGATCAGACGAAATGAGGAGACGAATGGCTTACGATCACGAAATAATCAGACAGCGAAATTTAATCGCAAACACAAGAAAATAATTGATTACTTCAATTAAATGACAAATCGTTCAAAGTCAAAGGATTAATGTGATGTGTGGTGAGGCTTGAGAGCTTAGCTTGTCAATGTTCGATTAAATTGTGCAAAAAAATAATTTCGAAGGTTTCGTCAAACTGATCGAGAATTGCATCGATAGGCGATCAAAAGTCACGATTCCTGCAGCGATGCTGTGTGTGATTTATGCAATTCATAAGTAATTTAATTTGATTGATTCGACTCGGTGAAGTGTTGATACACTTTTGTTTCGCAATCGACGATCCGCGAGCTTTTACCTTTCGCGATCGAACGAATTTGATATTTTTGAGTGCTCTCGTGTCCCATAAAATATTTTTTTATGTCTCAATCTTACCCGGAATCAAATTATGGAAAAAAAACAAAAGCCAATCAAACGGCATGGCTGAGTTAAAAATATTTAATTTTATTTGGTGTTTAGGAGAGATTGAAACATGATAATTCCAATGTTCATTTCCTTCTTCGAGTTGACGAATGGTGTTAAAAGTTTTCTGCTTTGAATTATGCATTTTTCGAATGTATCGCGCTCTTAACGGCCCTTTGTCGATAGCAGCAGCAGCATCAAACAAATAAATTCAAATCGAAGTGATTTTTCACATGTCAATGAAGTCACAACTCGCACATCACATCGGAAAACGATTTGAATAATTTCTCGATTATTTAATTCTGCGATTCATTTTTGGACATAAACAATTTCGGTCTCGCCCTCAACTCAGGGGCCCACAAATTGAAATCCATTTCAATGCCTCCATCCGTCGTCTGATCGCGGAGAAGATTTTTTAATGGCTTCACGAGTCAAACACCGCTGAGAGTGAATATCGAAAATTGGCGATTAAAATGTGATTTCTTAATCTCAATTTCAAGTCATCTCTACGCCCGATGGTGATGCAACAACGATGAACTAAAGGTTCCATCAAAAAACATTTGTGGAGTGTGAAGAGAAGAAGTGTGGAGTGTCGGAATTAGATTTAAAACGCAACGAGTTAAGAAATCTCCCTCAATTTCTATAAAGAGTGACGGACACGAAACAAAAATCAGAGAAAACATAAAACAGTTGAAATTCTTTTAAATATTAAATTAAACAACAGAGAAATATATTGCAAAAGACCCACAGACTACACAACAACCTTCTTTACAGTTTGATTTATTCCCATAAATATTTAAATTGAGTTGAACTCTTTGGAAATCGCGCGAGTGAGGATTAATCTTTGCGAACGAAACGTGAAAATTTCGATCAACAAATTGAAAATCCTTCAACGAACAACAAAATCGTCGTCAGTGTCACGAGACTTCTGGAACTTCGTAAGTAATTTATTAACTTTTAATTTCGATCGTAGATTTATTGGAAAACAAACATGAGAAATCCTAGTTTCGCAAAAACCAGAAAAATCTTTTAAAATATTATTATTTTGATCTCGCGTCACTTCTCTAGTCCCTGGAGTTACACTTATTATATTAATTCATTTACTTTGAACACCATAACTCATAAAACCTGATAGATCTCGCGAAAGAGACAGCAAGAGAGGAGAAATAAATTTATGACTTAAGCAAACAGTGAAATTTATAATCTCGCCGCGCACGTTGCCAATGTATCAATGAAACTGGACCACGAGTATTATTGCATCAATAATGAATGGGTTGTGGTGGAGAATTCTCTCGTTCGCCTGCAATTGGGTGAATCTAATCTCTCCGCAAATTATCATTAGTCGCTTCGTAACATCCATGAAGGTATCAGGCAGCGAAACATCCAATTTCGAGTTGTTTTACGTCAAAGTGCCGCGAGCAGTTTTTCGGTTAGAAATCATAAATTCATCATATCGAAGCCTAATGCCAATCATTAGTTTCTTGACGAGTGTTATGCTGTTTATTAACCTTTTCATCATGTGTACGGTGCATTTGGTATGCAAAACAGGTCGCGCAACGACTTTTTGCGAAAGCGGCTCTCGTTGTTAAAATGTTGTTAAAATGTTAAACTTATTAACTGTTTGCCCGCTAACGTCAAGAGCGGCAGCTCTCGCGCATTCCAAATCTGCCAAATCATCCAAAAGTTGATTCAATGAGCTCCTTTAATTGCGACTTAAATCAATTTATGAATATTTTATTGGAGACAAGCTCTGGCGTTATGGACAGGGAACCGTTAAACGAGAAGTGATTTTCAAAAAATTATCATCAATTTATTTCAATCACGAATGACGGATTTCCGATTTATTTACGAAGAGAAATAGTGTCACTCATCTATTCTCCGCTTCTGTTATCGTCTCGATGAAATCTCTTTCGAGCTGGTTCGTTAAACTTTATCGCGGGTTCACGCTCGTGATCATTCTTTCGAAGTGAATAATGCACACACGAGTAGGTTAAGCCTTTGGCGCGATTGAAGTCCGTGGTTGATTTGCTTTGTCATCTTATCGTCTCGAAGTCGAGCATAACTGACAAATCTGTGTAAACATTAAGCTCGTCTTGTTCCTGCGAAATTGTCACGCATTTAATTGAACCGTTATTTTGTTCCGAGTCAGTGCAGATGCGTGGGCCTTCAATTTTATTTTTGGTGTGCGCCAAGGGAGAGAGCGAGATGGGAATTGACGTAAAGTGTCATGATGAACGCAAATACCTGCTGGTCAGGCGTTTCTCTTGCACAGCCTCGCGAAGAAGTAAGACATTAAGAAACAAACCAAAGCGTAAAAACAAACAAATTTCTCAATTGAATTCTCTTTAAAACACACTTGGCCATGTCGCGAGTCGCTCTGCAACATTTTGGAGATGAAAAGTTGATTTCGACGATTTCCAGTGAAGCCCAATTCTGTGGCTTCGATGTTAATTTATGTAAGTAAATCAACATTTCGCCTCCCTCACGATCATTCTCTCTCGTTTGTGTTTGTGTCAGCTGTTTGTGGAAATCCACTTCGATCGCGGGGGTCAATGAGTGCAAAAAGGTAATTTAGGCCTCGCAGAAGCCTTTTAAAGTTTTGCGCGAAATGCAAGAGAGCGAATGTGAAATCGACGATCAAATATTATTGATAATATTATATTTCAATCGAATAATTTATAACACGTTTTTCAAATTAGTTGAACGAGGGAAAAAGGCGCACTCGCCCAAATATAGATTTGTCATATATTTTAATTTTTCTCTCGCGCGCCTCGCAATGAAATAAGAAAAGCCACAGATAATAATTTCATTAATTAAAAGGAAAAACCTGCTCGACGTAACACAGAGAAGATAAAAGCTCGTAACAGTTTAATTCAAATGGCGCGTTGGTGACGCGAACGACAAAGATGTTTGCTTACCTTCACCTTAAAAAGATTGTGTTTAGGGCTTTTTCAACGGAGCTTGAGACACTTTACTATTTCGTCTTCAAACGAATAAAAAGTCCTTTGTTTTCCAACCTCTTCTTCTTTCAAATGCAAATCGTCTGTTCGGCTATTCATAATTGAAGTTTTCCCTTTTCTTCAAATGACGACGTCGTTGTTGTCGCGCTGCAGTTGCCGCGAGACTTCTCCATACTCGAGATTGTTAATTCAGTGATGATAATCAGAACCATATTTCATATTCTCTTCGTTCGGGCCTGTAGGCAACGAAATCTTTATTTATGTACAAATTTCAATTTGTAATAGAGAAAAATTCCAATCATTTTCGATCTGTAAGCGAGCGTTTCTCTATTTCCCTGCACTGTCCATTATTTCGAGTTGGTGATCGGCTCGCGGCTTGCGGAATGGCTTCAAGTAGAGTTTTGCATACTTAACATGCGTGTAACTGTCAGCTCCACAAACTAATCGGGCGCAAGCTCCATACTTAGATTTGTAGAGAGAGGAAAACCAATATTGTTCGTATTCGGCTCGTTTATTCCCAATCGATCGACAGAAAATCGTTAGCAATCCAATCGATTTTTATTATTCACTGTGCACAGAAGCGAATAAATTTCTGTGCAACATAATAATCCTAATAAATTGCACCGCGAAAAAGCATTAAACAGCTTCGCTTAATACGAAAAACATGTGTAGACACTTCGATTTAAATCATTTCAAGACGTAACGAGTGTGATTATTCGAATTTAGCCGCGATATTTATTGCCATCTCACTAGAGAGCTTCTCAATTTGCCAACGATCTGCGGCATTAAAAAAATAACTTTTTTTTTATTGAATTATGGCCAGAGCTTAAGAGCTGCTATGAGTCTAAGATCGACTCTTAACACCAATCACATAAATTTCAAATACTTTCGCTTTTATTTCCGAAGCGGTGAAGCATCAATTAAGTCATTCGATACAATTTATTAAGCGCTTCTCTTAGTTTCGTTGAACTTTTGCGTCATTGATTGCCACACGCAAACAGAGAAATTCCGAGAAAGCCCCGGTCAAGTGATAAATGCGAAGCGATGAAAATGAAAAATTGACAGTCAATCGTCATTACAAGTAGTGACCAATTAATAAACTTAATGAGTGTAAATTTTTCTCAATAAAAAATAACAGCGAGTGAGACATGAGGAAGAAACGAATTGCTCGACTTAGATCGTTGATCCTTATCGTTGATCGTCGTCATGGGTGGAAGTTTTAAAATGTGTTTCCCCCTTCTCTCACTTTTCTTACTTCAATCTTAATTGCTCAAACTAAACGCCATGTTAACTCCATATGAGGATCATAAATCTACATCAAGGTTACGAGCACTGGCAAAAAGGAATTGCACCTTTATTATTTTTAATTTTTCTCTGTCTTGTCTTACGGTTGCACAAAAAAAACGCGACAAAACTATTCCAAATGCTTGTCGGAGAATGTTGTCACTGCTAGCATTGAAAATCTATAAATAAATGAGCAGAAAAATGTTTTCGCTTCAAGAGTTTATGTTGTTACACTTTCCAAGCGAAGCGCATTATGCTTCATAAAAGTTGAAAAGCAATTTAGCGGACGTGGAGAGTGTTGGAACTGTTTATCATTTCGATTCATTCATTCTTCTTCGACTTTGCGCTGACTCAATCTTGTGTAGGTAAAGATTTTTCTTCGCTCTCGTCGCCTCGCGTATTCGACTCTGTGTGAGCGAACGTGCAAGGTTTACTCATCGGTTGACCTTAAATTAATACAAATTTGGTCATAATATACATTTCGCCAAGACTCAAGTGTGTTCAACCTAAAGCCGATGTTGTTTTATTCACTCTTCGAAGGCATTTTAATCACACGAAAGGTTAAGCGACTGTTTAATCAGCTCGTGCTATAGCTTCCCCGACAGAAATTCCTTTCAATTCAAAAGCATTCACTGAAAATCGCTCGAGGAGATTGTGAACGTCTCAATCTGTGGTGTAAATGTCCCTAAAGACTGACCGAAGCAGACGATGAAACCTTCAACGCTTGGCTGGAGCCAACTGCGAATAATAAATGAGATTTCCCGAGAACTTGAACATAAACTACAAACGATTAGTCTTCGTTCTCACTCAGTTCTGACTTTTCAGTTCTGAACGTGAAGAGGCATATTCGATTTAAGTTCTTTGTTTGGAGAATTTACACCGGAAGTTTAACGATTTATTAAAGCGACAAGACGCCGCCCTCTCTCACTCTTTTAATTGTTTAATTCAGCTCTACGCACGACAGGCAAACAGACGACGATGACAAACATAAGCTCGAGTGTTTTATGATTCGGCGGGGAAATCTTCTTTTCTTTTCCACATTTCTTTCGATCATTGTTGTTGAATTGAATGAAACAACTGCTCTCTTTACGATTTAAAGGAAAATAAGACAATGAAGCTCAAGAGGCGATTATATAAAATGCGACCTTCTTTAAAGCGATAGCGCGGCAAGGGAAATTGTAAAACTTAGTTTTATAACGTTTTCGGTTGACAAAAAATTAATTGTTATGCAGGTTGGATGGCAACTTTTCGATGCTAATTGGTCACCTTTCTCCAAACAACACTGATAAAAATATTTATGTCGCCGGTTCCGATTTGTTGATCATAAAAAGCATTTTATATTCGTCTTTAAAGCTTAATTGTCGTCGTTGACAAGTTTCATTTTAACAGGCACGTAATTATGAATTATGACGGGACAATGACTTAACATCTTACGCAATTTTCTGTAATCGAAGACGGTGCAGCAGCCCAAGTTGCTTCATGGCCATTCATCACGCACCTTTGAGACGTCTTCAGCGTTTTATGGCTGATCCGCTTGGAGCGATCATCAATTTTTTTTTGAAAAGAAGACGATGTCAGATTACGGCCATTACGATCTAAAGTGTTTTATTAATTCAGATGAGATGCGACTTCTTCTTTAAATTATTTTGTGTAACAGAAGCGATTCATCAAAGCCTTTGGTGGCGAGCGCGAGAAATAAGTTTTATTTTCAAGAGGCGTCTCGAGTGATCGATCATTGCGACAGCAAACCAATTGCAACATTGTCGAGTGCATTGGGTTATCCTTGATCGCAATTGACAACATGACGATTTGGCGGCTTAAATGGAAAACAATCGAGAAATGATTGCAAAAATTTCGTTTAGGAATTCCATATTCATTCTAATCTCTCTTCAAAAAAAATGAGAACAATGGACGAGTCAAGTCGAATAAGGAGAGGACAATGAATGACAATTTGCTTGCTTGCATCTGTTGCGACAATTCGCGTATGTTAAACAACTCAAATTCATTTCGCATTAATCATCGAGTGCTTTAACTTGCGCTGAAAATGCCAACCCGCAACTCAACTCACATCAAGGACAAATCAAATTATTCAATTCCTTATCATCAAAGTCATCAGCCTTAAGCGCATGATTTGTCATCGCAACACATCGAATTGAAATTAATTTCTGAATCTTCGCTCGTTTGACACTTCATTAATTATGGACGAGACGGGTAACGCGTTCTCAGCGGGCGGTCAGCAGTTTGTCAATCAACTGAATGCGAAGTTTCAATATCAAAACTCGAGAATCCATTCTCTGCTCCAATTAAAGAATAACAGAAAGACACATGAACATGCATTTGAACAGCAATGAACATGAAAACTTCGAGGGAGATCAGAGCAAATTGGAAATCAATCAACTTGAATCGCTTGCTGTGGAGCTGAGTTTTGTGGCATTGACTTCAGAAGTAAACGCAGATTCTCAAAAATTATTCATAACACATCGAATAAGATTATTTTCGGTTGCATCAAGTGTCTCTAAATCGAAATTTGATTGTTATTTATTGCGTTTTAAACGCTTGACTGGTCGTGATCAAAATTCATTCAAGAATTCATTCAAGAAAACAACAATTTAATTGATCAATTTCAACAACTTTGAGCAGGCAATGTGAGGCGGATAATTGATCGATTGAAAGTGAAAAAGGTGACGTGAATATTAGAAGTTGCAGTAGCAAACTTATGAACAGCGAAATGCCTATCAGCTGTAATTACTTAAACAGCTGGAGTCGATTAGGTTTCGTCAATGTTTGTCCTAAAAATCATTCGCTAATTAATTGAGTTACGCTGAGGAATCGACAAAAACTGGATTTTCCCTCAGAGAATTTGCATTAATCTTGCTCGAGCAACAGTTTCGCAAAAAGAGCTCAAGTTAATAGCACGAAAAAGTTGCTGAATTATTCAATTCCAGCGATTTACGTTCGGCTTCAAGAGGGAACAACATAAATTCACGTGCAGTTAAAAATAAATAAAACTTTCCTCTCTCTCTCCAAGTTGAAAATTTATGGAAAATTATTTCAATTGAATTGCGAATATTTGTCACTCTCGCCGAAGCCAAGTGCACATTTCTGCAACAATTTGCATAGTTTGGTGGAGCAAATTGGTCTCGCAGTCAGTAGCTTGCTGAATACTTCAAATATTTACTTTCAAAGTGCGCTTAGCGCCGCGATAATTCAATGGGAGTAACGAGATTAACAAGAGTCTAATTAGCGAACAACACTTGGCATTCTGTTCCATTGAACCATTTGAATGACGAGACGTGATGAAACTTTAAACTCAACTGAGCTCTTGAATATTTCGTGGATCAAATAAACCACTCGAGTCGTCATCTGTCGACTCGTGACGTCTTGAACTTGTTTGATTTTACTTTTATTGAATATTCAATCGAACTTTATGATTTGCCCTCGCAACTTTTTTTCATATCTTCTGTGTTCAACTATGACCTGTACATTTTGACTCCTTGCATCAACTCATCTTCTTTAAAAAGTTGACAGTCGAACATGCAATCGCCACTTGGGAATCGGTGGGAACTTTGATAAATTGGGTTGCCATCCAAAGACGAAAACTTTTTTTTTAGGATCGGGCAGATCGCAAACTTGTTGCAAACCGGGATATTTTTCATCAAACGAGTTCGGTTCACTCTCAATAATAATTAATGTCTCCATGTTCACAAATACTTTGTCGCTTATTAAATTGCAGCAAAAAATTATACAAATTACGTTCAAGAAGAAGACTCCCGAGAAAGAAATTCAATTTTTGTTCATCACGAAGTTTTATAAAACTGTGATGAGGACAGAATCTGATAAATGATTAGAAGATAGTCAAAGTTTCCAAAGTAAACTCAATTAGATGATGATCGTTAAAGCTTCAACAATTTGAGTACTCATAACAATAATCCGCTAGTTGATTGCGCAATTAAATTGTGAACTGGTCTGTTGCTAAGAGATCGAAATTAATTCAAATTAGTTGATGCCTAAAGGCTTTTGAATCTTCAAAGTATTAAGCAAATTCATGTCTGAGTGGATTGTAAATGGTTTGGATTAAGTTATCTTTAAATTCCTTCAATTTCGTTCTGATTTGAGACGGTTAAGTAGCCTCGAGTACGTTTCTCGATCACTAAACTCATCGCTTGGCGCCATCATATAAGTTAAGCACTTCAAGTCTCTTTGTGTCTCCTAGCGCTGCACAAATAAAATTAAAATTACAAATTATCGTAGGGTGATTTACGTTGGGACAGACACGTACCCTCCGACAGACACTCACTATTGTGAGCTTCCCTGACCACGGAGAAAAATTTCATTGCAAGTTTCCGAAAGCTAAATAATTAAAGCGATCAGAAAAATGAAAATTAAAAAATTAGCTGGTCAGGGAAGCTCACAATAGTGAGTGTCTGTCGGAGGGTACGTGTCTGTCCCAACGTAAATCACCCTATTTCCAATGAGCGCGGCTCTAATATTGGGATTTTATTGTGACAGCTCGGGTTTGTCACTCGCGCGACAATCGAAAGGCAGAAATGCAAGTACAACATAAATTTATCACATTTCAATTTCAAATTGGCGAGATCTCTTTCGGTGTGAGGTGAGAAATTGTTACACGAAACACACCTGTTGTTAACTGCGCCCATAACTTAAGAAGCGTTTAACAGAGAAACGAAACATTTTCTTGTAATTTCGTAATTGACTATTAATTGTCTTGTTCAGTTTTCGCGTCTCAATCCGCGGATGTTTCTTTCCCTGTTCCCAAAACACGTTGCGATAATTAATTTACATGTTGCTGAGAGTTTCTCTTTAGCGCTGATACAAAAAAATTAAGAACATCGATCGCAAAGACGATCTACGAAAAGGCTTGTTTCGATATTCGTTTATTTTCTCTTAATTCACTTTCAAGAGATCACTTTGAACTCTCGATGAGGTGCGAAAAAAGCCCAAATGAACCTTCAATCTGTCGTAATTATCGATCATGAAAAGCTTCGATGGAAAACAATTATTAATTCTTGTTGAAAATGATTGATTTATGAACTCGAATTAAGTTTCAGGTTCGAAATTATTCACCGCGATCGCGGATACATGACGAGACATTAAACAATTTTTTTGTCAAGGATTTTCCCTCTTAAGTTACATAACGTCTTATGACACGAGAAACATTCTCTGCTTCAGAATTCCTTCTGCTTCAATTTACGACACGAAACGCTTAATATCTCGCTCAATATCGACAGCTTCTCGGAATCGCTTTACGTTCGCTTTAATTAAAACTTTATTCGTTTTCTTCTTTCGAGAATTTCATTTTCCCTTTCTCACTCACTTTGCTGACCGACAAATTTGCATAAACATGATTACCGTCTTAGCAAGTTTACTGCGGAGGTCGAGAGCTTAAAGAATCGATCGTTGATTGGGAAGTTCTGAATTTTTAATTAAAAATTATCGACGTAACTGACAAACCTTTCCCAAAAGAGATTTTTTTATAATTCTTGTCCAAAAAAATCTTCTACCGCACTTTGCCGACCCCGAAAGCGAAATTACATTGTTCGCGTATCTGACAACGGCCATATCATCGAGAGACCTGTAATTTCCTTCTCGATTCTAAAGCCGTTCGATGAAGTACATAAAAACATGTTTAACAGAAAAAAGCGACGTTTAATATTCATACACGAAACGAAATAAATAATATTCACGAAAATTCACGTAGGATGTGCAACTTGAATGTGAAGCAGGCAAAATATTTAAGCTCAAAAGCGGAGTTTAAACATTTGGTGTTGAGAAGCCATCGAAGAAGAGATTGGGAATTGAATATCTGGCAAGAACAACATAAATCTCTCTTAGAATTAAATGCCCATCCAATTGATTCGCCATATCGGAATGGATCGCAAAATATTAATTACGGATGTGTCAAATTTCCGTGGATTTATATTTTCACGCTTTGAATTCAACGTCGGCGGCTTAGCCTTCACCACGAAGATAAAAAAAAACAGCGAGAAACATCCAGAACTTGAGCCATCGATTTGAGGAATTTTTCAATTAAGCGGAACTGCCGGAAAAATATTTGCTTGCGAGTGTCGAGAACGGGAATGTTGAAAGCATTTTGCTGGAGAGAAAACGAATGAATCGTTTGAGTCAATATTGAGTTAGCATTAGCGGACGACGAGAGACGTCGATGGAATTTCTTCTGGACAGGCGAAGAATGCGAAGAATGTCTGTCCCCGAAGAGATTGAAAGAAGATTCTGAAGATTCGAGCTCGAACGAATCTTTTTCGGATTCAACAGAAGCTTCGCGAAACGAGCGGCAAAGAAAAATATAAATTTCATGAGATAAATTGTTAATCTGATACAAGGACGGAGAGCGAGTTGTGCAAAGCTAACAACAACAACAGCGCCAACCGTCAAAACATTTGTGTTTTCCCCATTCAACACTGCCATTCGATGTTGATGTATTAGAATTCTAATGAATGCGAGAGTGCGAAGCGGCACCTGTTCCTTCAAAAACAATTCGGAGGCACTCCGGATGCATTTGACCATGCGTAACTGTGAAATTGGCCATGGATCAAGCGAAAACCATCGTTTGGCTGTTGAGTTTCCGTGCGTTAATCGACCATGGAAGGAGGAAAAAGAAATTCGTTGTTCGAACGTAGCTCGCTCGCCAACTCACGATTTATTTCCATCGACACACACTCGCATTCATCTCGTCATAGACACAATCGACAGATTCGGAAAATGGTCTAAAGGTCAGACCGGCTGTACGAAGCAGTGATCACGAAATACTTTGATTTCCGAGCAAGTCAGAGATTGCAACTCAAAGATTCGAGCTTCACGTCTACTTTAAGATATCGACGGTCAAAACAATTTTATTTTTCACTGGAAATCATTGAGAAATTTCGTTGTAAAGTCAAAGATCTCGTTTGTTCACCATTAACAATCCTTAAGACAATGTGAAGCTGTTCACTCCTTTCACAGACACGATGATGCTCACCGAAATGGTTCGAGTGGCTCGTTAAGTAATTATTGACATTGTGCAATTACACGAGAAAATTATTGCGGATGATATTTCTTGAAGGAACGAAGCGACGCCAAGGAAGGGAACGAAGACTTTTGTCCGGCCGAAACTTACAATTCCTGCCTTGGAACGTCCGTATTTGGTCGGAAAGGTGCAATTTAGATGCTTTTGATCATGAATAAATATCGTTTATGCCATTTAAAAATTCAAGTTTATGTTTTCTTGATTGATTTTTTTTTCTTCTTTAACTCTCAATTTTTTTCTCCCCTTCGTCATTCAAATATCAATGAACTCATTTCGTCTTGTGGATTAAAATCGTAGTTTTTTTTGTTGCTTTGCTCGACTCTTCGAGGATTCGTTTCGCTCGTTGAGGGCGAAATCTTTCTTTCAATATGATAAACAATTTGTATCTGTCAACTTCACATCGCGACACTTTGTCAATGAACTCCTTACGTCTTAAAATGGAAAAAGAGTTTTTTGTCTCCGAAGTTGAATTGCGAATTCAACGGTTATGACAGAATTGAGCGATCGATAAACTCGTCTTACTCAGTCGAAAACGTCAGAATCCACTCTCGCAACTGCATCAGCTTAAGCGAGAAACGCCAACAGTCTTTTCTACTTCTGGCAAAAGTCGAACAGAGAAATATCAAACGAGCAGTAAATTAATCGCCATTTGATATCCGCGGAAAATCATTCTCGCGATGTGTCATTGAAAGTCATTTTAAAAGTTCTCGAAACTCAGAAATAAAAGTCTATTGTAAATCCAGTTTTTTTGTTTCACGTTAAACATCGCGGATTACAACGTAAGCGTGGGTTGGTCCTCAGCTCAATTGATAATTGTCTTTTTGACTTGAAACGCTAGCAAGAGAATGATGATTTCTTGATGGCTTCGATTTGTGTCTCAACCACCAAATGTTGTCCAAAATGCGTGGGTGCGAGCGTCATGAATGATTGCGATGCTCATAGACATGACTTGTCGATTTGATTTTATAATTGGCCGCTCGAACGCTTCTAAACACACTTCAAGCTTGGTGACTCATAAGTCGGATGTTGGAATAAAATTTATTCCGACTTTGTTTGGTAAAAAACTTATTTTATGTTTGCGATTGCTTCGGAAGGAACTGAGACTTTTACAAAGAAAGACGTGAAGCTCTTGAACTTAACTTTAAATTGATAAACGTTCAATCTAGTTGAAGAGAGTTTGCTGAATTTACACAGGAAACCGAAGGCAGAGTCACCAACAAGTGCTTAAATGGTTTTGCTTTTAAGTCTAAAGAAGAGATTGAAGTCGTTTAGGAATTATTTTTTCCTTATGCCGAAAGAGAACGAGAGATGCAATTTGTATAATCGGAATTGCTTTTTGCGGTTTGCAACAAAGTCTCGCTTAAAATAGTCAACAGCGCAGCGGCTTTAAATTGATGACGACGACGACGAGAGAGAAGCCAAAAGGAGCTGAATTGCACTTAACAATCGATCAGCCTAAAATAGATTTCTATGTGCGCTTGGAATTCATTTGCGCAATTCATTTACACATGTTTCATCAATCGCCGCCAGATTCCGATCGTGCAGAAAGCAAAGAAAAACGCAAATCAGTTGTAGAAACATCGCGAGATCGAAATGTAAAGCGAACGGCGGCGACAAATGCGAGGCATAAAGTCGAGTGCACGTTGACCTTCAAATCGCGTGGCGTTTCAAACTCTCACTCTCCTCGAAAACACGAAAAGATTGTCTAACGAGCAAATGGAGATTTGCATCGACCATCAAAAGAAAAGAAAATTACAGAGTCAAGTCGAGTAAAACTTCTTCTAATGCCGCGACCGAGAAGAAAGAAAGACTCGCGCTTGTTCGATTCATAAGAAATCTTTTTCAATGTCAAAGACGATCTCATGCTTTCGTGCTTGAAGGTGGGACGGGTTAATTCTGTTTTATGTAATAACAATTCGTGAATGACTTAGTCGAGTTTGTTAGTTTCATTTCGTTTTAGTGTCGCCGCGCGCGCGATGAAATTTAATATCGAAGAGTCGTGCTCAAAGCTTTTACGCGATGAGCTTGAAGTGAGTGCGATGATAAGTCTTTCTCCAATCGCTTTGTAAGGTGTAAACAACATCGATCGCTAATTGTGCTGAGAACTTTATTTCTTCACGATTGAAGCTTCCTCAATAAACAGAGCCCACAGCAAATGGTCTTGAGAGAGTTTTAATAATTGAAATTTAATTATAAGGAATAAGACAGCAGCAGTTCAATTAGCGTGGATGTTGCTCAAACAAGACACAGAATGTCTAATTAAGTTATATCGTGTCTAATTGATAGACACAACGAGCTAAGTGAATATCACTAGCTCACTTATTAAGCCCATGACGAAGCTCTTTAATTCATTCGTCACACCGCAAATTGCTGGTCGTTCGTCGCATCGAGGTCCAATGATAATTTCCACTTCGATTTTGCCCCGAAGACTTTTTTACGAGGTTTTCTTCAAAGCAAGACGTACGAGCATGGCATTCGACGAAAGACATTAACGCGCAAGTGGAAAGTAATCGCACTCATTACGCTTAATAATATTTAAGCCGTGGCTCGTAAACTGCTGGAATATTGCGGTGAAAGACGTTTTAATCATCGCACCTTGTGGAGCGAAGAGCTGCTGGTGAGTTGGTGGCGAATAAAGTCGTTACTTTGTTTGATTCAAATGCTTCAAGCGCATATAAATCATTGAGAAGTTGGCAAAAAAAAACACAGCGAGAGAATGGAAAATTTGCGAGCGATTGTCGTCGCCCCCTACACACGAACTCGCTTTTACGTCAAACTGTTTGTGGATGCGGTAACGAAACAATGACCATGCTGAAAAGTGATTTCGAGCAAAGTCAGAGATCAATGTCAATAAATTATGTCTCGAAATGTGTGCCATCGACAAGGATTTATTGATTTCGACCAAAGATCTGCTCAACGACGATTTGTCTTCTCAGGGGAATAAAAACTTCCTTCCCCTACTCGACACTTAATAACTCAATCTCATGTTTGAGCGATTGCTTGTTCCCAAGTGATTTAATGAGATCTCCGTTGTAATAACGACGCCTAGTGGACAATCAAAGTGGCATTAACATTAATACGCAAATAGGCGTTGATTAACTTTTAAAGTCTGTTTGCTTTATTTCTCTTCTCCATCTTTGTATAAGACTTAAGCGATTTCTGAACGACAGCGATCGTTACCAATAAACTTTGCTCTTGTTTCATCCGAAAATTATGCAAATCATCGCGACGTGAATTAGTGGAATCGTCGCTAATCTTCTTGATCGCCAAAGAGGTTTTCCCAACGACTTCTCCTTTTCAAGACGTGAAGTTTTGGAATAAAGTGAAAGCGTAGACAAAATTCTCTTGACTTGTCTTTAACTTCTTGTTTGACGATGATGGAGCGTCAGTTCGATGTTGACAAAGCAAAACAAATAAATTGCTTGTAGAATCGAAACGGAAAGCTCTCATAATTCGCTAAAACGAAACGTCGATAAGACAAAATAGACAATTCCCATGCGATAGACACTTTGATGGTTCTTCTTCGATCATATCGCGACAGTTGACTTTAAAAAAAAAGCTTTTTATCTTGAATCCCATTTTACGACAAATATAGTCATCAGGCAGTCGTCGTTCTTTGCTTTGGAGATTATAATTATTTTATAGCCGTGCCTTGTCCGCGCTCTCAAACAGTCGATGACAATATTTATGAGCGTCTTGAAGAAGCGTCTATATCGGGCCGTTTTCCCTCAGCTCTCGTTCGCAATAAAATGTTTTATTTTTAAATGAGCTTACGAGCTGCTGATATTGCACCAACACAGAAGCGCAAGCCTTTATCATCGATAGGTTTCGCTCAAGTAGATTCCAATCGAGGCGGTGAGAACGCTAAGGAAAACAACAAGAAAACCTTTTTTTTTATCTATTTTTTGCCATTCAGATTTCTCACGTTAGTTGACAAACGAAGTTTCAACTGCGCGCGCGATAAAATTTTAAGTCAATCTGAGAATTGAAAAATAAAAGCTCTCAAAGAGAAAATGAATCTGCGAGTAAATAACATTCCATTGTTATGCTTTACAGAAGCCGAAGACGACGAAGTGTTTCTCGAACGTGATCAGGAAGCGACATCATCACCAGCGAGCAGCGATATCACCATGGACTCGCGAATTGGTTTGGATTACATCGTCGAGAACAGCGATTACGTCTCGAAGTTGGCGGCTGCTTTAGACACCAACAATGAGATTGTCAAGAAGCAAGTCTTCGAGCTGCTGTCGGCACTCTGTGCCTACTCACGTTCAGGTTATTGTCGTGCCATAGAAACCTTAGAAAACTTTAAGGTAAGAGACACAATTTTTCCATTTCGAATTCTCAATGTTTACTCACATTTCACTTTTTTCTTTGCTCAACAGAATCTCAAAGCTGAAAGATACCGCTTCAAAGTTGTCGTCGCGGAATTGGATAAGACAACCGCCATCGAATACAAAGTGGCGCTCTTGGCTTTCATTAATTGCGTAATTATCTCGGCGAAAAGTCTACAGGATCGACTACGTGTTCGAAATGAATTTATAGGTGAGTGAGAATCAATAAAGCAATTCTTTCTGCTTGTCGTCGCCATTAACCTTTCATTAAGCGCACGCAAGCTGCTCCGTTCTACAGCAGCTTCAGCATGTAAACACTTCTCAATTACAAAGCGATTTAGTGTTTAAGCATTTAAAACACACAAACTAAACGTTGTTAATTATTTTTGCGCTTTGATTTACTTTGCGGTTTGTAATACCCTCGAGATTGCACGTGTTTGAGTCGTTGAGAAGAGTGAGAAAATAAACAAAACCGCGAGCTGTGATTCTCAAACATTTCCTCTGCGCACAATCGCGCTTCATTAAACAGTAATTTGTAACTTGATAATTTATGATCTCTCGACCATTAATTGATCGTTCAGTACCGCCGTCGGTTTATGATTAGATTTCCTAGGTTTTGTAATTTCGCAGAAAGAACTAATCGAAGAGATAACAAACAAAGTTTCATCAACGTCGACTCTTGAGATAAAAAAAATTATCATCGACAGCTCAATGTTCGCGACTATCTTGTCCTTAAAAGCCGAAAAACGTTGATAGTTTCAAGGGCTCGTTAACTCCATAAGTGGAGAGTCCATTATGAGGTGCGCGCTGCTTGAAAGTTCAAGTCCAAGCACGACAAGTTCGTCGATGTAAACCACCGATTCGACTTGTTTACGATTCTCTGAAAGAAAATATTTCTCGCCAAAAATAGAAGAGACAGCCAAGATCAAATTCCGGCTAAACACTCGTTGCGATCTCTTTTAAATTGTTGACCTCAATCTCTTGTCTGTTCACGACGGCACAGCGCAAACGTTTTCCATATCATAATCACGTCGTCTTTATTTATTGTCGAGTCGTGAGAAAAGCCTGATGATGATGAAAAGCTCTACCAGCAGCCGCGGTATTCGAGTAATGCAAGGTTGACGACGGATCGAACACTGTGATTATCATTGGCAATTATTAGTCGACATGGCTGTCTCAGGAGAGGGAACTGTTTGTTTTTACAGCTCGATACTGTTCAATGCCGGAAGAAGTTGCGCCACAAAAGGCGTGAACTTAGCAATAAAGAAATTCGTGGCTTATGAGATAATAAATATTTACAATTTCAATTCGCATCCGAAAAGAAAACGTGGAAGTGACCTCACTCAACTGTTTTCGGCATCTTTGCGATTTGCAATTCATGCCTCGATTAGTTGAATGGATTTAGCGAAATCTTTCTATGCAGAAGTCGTGCTCATGAATTCGAGTTCCCTGGAACTGACACACATTTTAATCGATTATGAATGGTAAGGTCATGCTCAAGACATTCAAAGCTACTTGACTTTGCAACTCATTTCAAGTGGAAGATCGCTTCGAACTTTGCAATTTTCATTCCACCCCGCGAATTCCCATCCGAAATTGGACTTTGTTTCTTCGCCCGCCCACAATGCTTCACCTCGATACACAAACGTGCAATTTGAAGCTGATTCATGATGATTGAACGACGGTAACTGTGACTCATTAGTAACGTTGTAAATGACGTTAAAGAAAAATAGAAACTCATCAGTGTTTGCGCGCTAATGATTAAGAAATTAAAACGAAGAAGAAGTCGTTGTTAATTACAAATTGCTCTGGAAAGTCGTAAAAGAATTTAATGAATTTTCTTCTCCCGTTTCAGGTTTAAATCTCTTACCAGTATTGAATAATCTAAGGTAAGTTCTGATCTTAATCGAGTGATTTAGTAACAAGAAAATCGAGTTAATTGTCGAGAGAAAGAAGATCTTCGTGAAAATCCAGTTTTTGTTTCTTTCCTCGCATTATCCGCGAAATATATTTCGCGATCTTTGAGAAATATTTCGTTGTGTGAGTTCTTTCACTTATCAAACACGAATCGCTATCAATGCTCAATCAATTTTAAGTAGGTTCTTGAGCTCACAAAAAATAGCGGAAAGCTTCCTTTAATCGAGTGGACGATAAGTTTGTTTGTTTATTACTAAAATCTCTCACCTTTTCCTCCATTCACGACGACACATTTATCGAAGCTTATCGACAAAACAAGCAACGACCTTGCGGAGGACGTGAGATAAGAAATAACAAATTCAATTTTGCCACCGCTTTGCGTAAACTGTGATTTCAGTATCGAAAAGTCGCTCGTTCGACGCGCAACTGATTTCGCGACAAGAAAAATTGTTTTTTAAGTCGAAGCGATTCGTCATGTACATTTCAGTTGATAAAGATCTTAAACTCGAGTAAGTTAAACTACCAAGCAATTAGCCTGTCTCGACTATTTAACATTAGAAATGGTAAATTTCGCGAAAGCACGACATGATGAAGGTGGTGCCGAGACGGCTCGTGTGAGTTAAGAGAAGAATGAAAACTCAAATCATTTTGTGCAACGTGCGAGACGTTGCCTTGTAAGAAATGGAAAATCAATAACAGATAAAAATGCATGTACGATAGCCTCTTAGATCATAGATCGCAAGCATAATAGCATTGCGTCACCCTCACAAACTTTTGAATGAGAAATGACCTGCTTATCTTATCGTCAATAGTTCCCGCGAAAGGTCGGGAAAGGAGTCATGGATTACATTGAATAACTTCTCGAGAAATTTGAGAAGTAAGCGTGAAACATTATCAGCCATTGTGTGCTGAACAGTGCAAATATGTGAGCTAAACAACATGGAAAGCTAATTAAGAAATCCAATTTCATTTTGTGCCTAGTGAGAGAGTGTTTTTATTTTATTTTCGTGAGAGAATTCGCAAATGTGACCTCGACGGAAATTACAACTGAAAGGATAAACAGAAGCAGCAAATGTCGAGTTGGCTTGCGACAGTTCACCACAGAAAATTGCATGTCAATCGTTACATTGCACAATGCGTGCGCAGGATAATAGCACGTGGCGTTTTGCTGCTGTTGTTGTTCCTTCAGAGAAGTTCTCGCCGCGAACTCGGAGAGTCGGAAAAAGTTTTTCCTTTCCATGCTCAGAGCAGAGTTGGAAAATTTTCCTTTTTCGAGAAGCTCTTGTCGTGAAAAAGATTAATAATTGGTATTCAGTGATTACTTAATCTAACGGAACTTCTCTTAAGTGCTTTCAATCTTTATATCAATCAGTTTTACGAGAAATAAAACAAAATTCGCCTGTGAAGTTTATCAAAGAAGAGAGAAAGAAAATCCATAAAAATCTGTGTCGTTCGTTGTTGTTGTTGATATCAATTGGAAGACGAAGCTCAAATCAAAAAGCCAAACTGTCGCCACGGCTCTAAAAGCCTTCAAGATTCTCATTAAATTATATAAGCGTTTGCAAAAGCTTTCAATCCAGTTCCGCGAGCCAAGTAATATTCGATTTTTGGAAAAGCTACGGTACACCGAAAAAAAAAAGTTTCCCGAAAAAGCTTTGATTGCATGTTCCGCACATCGAGAATTGTAATGACCATGAAGAAACTCATTTCTTTGTTGTTTTTCCGTTTGCCTCTCGCCGATTAGACGAATAGCAAACAGTGTGCCCGACCTAAGCGTTCAGTTGGACGTGTTTGACGAGCAGCGAGAATGCGACGAGTCACAAAGTTTACAAGGACCCGATGGAATAAATTTAAATTCACATCTTGATGTCTTCTACGCGATATTACGGCAGGTCAGTGACGAAGATTATTCTGTCCTTCTTCCATTTTTCATTTGTTTCCTTTTCACTTGTCAATTAGGTTGCCGACACTCCACAGGAGATTCCGTTTTTGAACATTTTGCAGCATTTGCTAAGCATAGAGCCAAAGGACGCTGTAAGCGATACAATTTGGGACACGGCAGAGACTTTAGTTCATCGTGCTACGCTTCTAGAAAATAGAGAAGAATCAACAAAGCTGCTTCGTTCCCCTAGCGTCCAAAAGTTCTCATGTCCACATTGTAGAAGTGACCTCGCAAGTCCGAATAGAAAGCTTTCATTACCGCATAATCTCACATCTGTAACGCTGACGACACCGCAATCTCAATCTGCGACAGTGCCTGTGGCTCCGGCAATGCCAATCGGCAATGTTCCGCCGCCACCGCCAGCAGGTAAAGAAATTCTTTTATTAAATTTATTTGAATTCATTATAAAACTTTCTGTTTTTCATTTCTTTCAGCTCCAATTCCTCCGCCGCCTCCCATGATTCCTAACAACAAAGTTCCGAATCCTCCAGCATGTCCTCCAGCTCCGAATCTTCTCAACTCATCCAGCACAGTTACCAGACCAAAAACTCCAAATGAAACTACCTCAGATTCATTGAAGCCATTGCCACAACAAGAGACACCAACGCCTCGTGCAAAAATGAAAACGATCAACTGGAATAAGATTCCACCAAATAAAGTTGTCGGAACAAACAACATTTGGTCGATTGTGGCTGATAATCATCAAAATAGTCCAATGGCTGAGATGAACTGGGACGAGATGGAGGGATTGTTCTGTCAGCAGGTGACGCAAGGCTCACCAAAGCTTGGAAGAGATTCGGGAGTTGACACGGTTGACCGAAGATCGAGAAAAGACAATGAAGTGAGTTAACTTTAATGAGTCATTCAAGAAGTTTTTCAATTTGTTTCTTCTAATAGATCACATTGCTTGATGGCAAGCGAAGTTTGAATGTCAACATCTTCCTCAAGCAATTCCGCAGTACAAATGAGCTGATCACTCAAATGATCCGCGATGGTGAACACGACGAGATTGGTGCGGAGAAACTACGTGGCCTATTAAAAATCTTACCTGAATTCGATGAATTGGAAATGTTAAAGAATTTTGAAGGCGACAAAAGTCGTTTGGGCAACGCCGAGAAGTTCTTGTTACATCTTTTACAAGTGCCTAGGTAACTCTCGTTTAACTTTTGCCAAGGTCAATTAATCACAATTGAATCATTCCAGTTACAAACTACGAATAGAATGCATGCTCTTGAAGGAGGAGTTCACAGTAAACTTGAGCTATTTAGAGCCAAGCATCAATGCAATGCTTTATGCAGGAGAAGGTAATTATTGTTTTCTGAGAAAACTTTTCTCTTAAAGTCGATTTAGCCAAAATCGATCACAGAACAAAATATTCGAGTTTGACTCGAACAAATTTTCAAATGTTCAAGTTAGGGTTCGAATCCCAAAAAATTTAAAAATTAAATTGAGTCACTAACATTAGCAAATTTTTTTTCAGATCTTATGATGAACAAATCTTTGCAAGAAGTTCTTTACATGGTTGTGGTCGCTGGAAATTTTTTGAACGCTGGTGGTTATGCCGGAAATGCTGCTGGAGTGAAGCTCTCTTCGCTTCAGAAATTGACTGATATTCGAGCGAATAAGCCGGGAATGAATTTGATTCATTTTGTGGCATTGCAAGCGGAGAAGAAGAATCGTGAGCTGTTGCTGTTTCCGGAACAGTTCTCGAGCTTAGAGAATGCTTCCAAGTGAGTTAAAAGTAGTTTTTAGAAGACTTGAGTTAACATTTTATTATTCTCCGAAGAACAACGATCGAGCAATTGAACAATGAGATCAATGCATTAGATAAAAGAATCGTTACGATCAAGAAGCAAATCGATCTTCCATCGACTGAAGATGATATTAAATTGCAGATGGCAGAGTTCCTGAAGGTAAATTCTTTAAATATTCATTTGAATTTATTTTCAAGTTTTGAATCAACTTAGGCTGCTGAAAGCGAAGTATCAATGCTTCAGCGAGGAATGAAAGAACTTGAGTCGACACGAGTTCAACTAGCAGAGTTCTTCTGCGAAGATCCATCGCAGTTCAAGATCGAAGAATGTTACAAAACATTTTATCAATTCTGCGAGAAGTTCAAGACGGCAGTTAAGGAGAACGAGAAACGTCGAGTGCTTGAAGAACAAGCAAACATCAGACGAAAGCAGAGAGAAGAACAACTTGCGAAAAAACGACAGTTCAGTCAAGCAGGGACTCCAGTCTCAGATTCTGAGAACAGTTTCTTAATGGATCCTCCAACATATGACATTCGATTCAGCCCTGCAATGAGTCGAAGACGAATGGGTTCATTCAACAGTAATGGCGACGTGATAATGCGAGAAGACGGCATGTCGCCTGACATCACGCCCAACGGAAGTTTACGACGTCGAAGAAGTCGAGTTCTTTCGGAAGAAGACGAAGGCAATTTGATGGATTTCTTAAGGTCGTCAGGTCACGACGGAGCAACGAGAGAACGTAAATCAGCTGCAGGCTATGGCAGTTTAGATCGTTCGTGGGCTCGTCGTGCGAGATCTGGAAGTGCTGGTAAGAAACGACCAGACTTGTTGAATGTTGATTTCGGAGCTGATAGAGAAAGGCCTGCATCGCCATCCCCAGTGGTAGAAAGTAAACCGCTGCCTGAACAAGAAGATCCGAAACCGAGGTATGAACCTTAATTCAAACTTCCTCTTTCTCTTGATTTGTTTATGTGAACTTCTCATTTCAATTAACAACTTTCGTTAACTTCTTTCGAGGTCATTGGGCTTTCTTTTGTGTTTGTATCAAAATTATGAAAATCAAATTTATTAATTGAGAATTTTACTTCCCATCCCTCCCGATCGTGTCTCTTCCCTTCCCCACAAAATGTCAAATGAATCTTCATAAAAAAGAATTTCTAGGGAATGGCGACAGAAAATTGAGAATTGGCTGCAAGCGAACGAGCAAGACGAGAAGCAGAACGAGGAATATCGTCGGAAAATGAGAAGAGTTACAAGCAACAGGCGGTCGCTTGAAACTGATACGGGTAAAGAGATTTCTTCTTCTTTTATTGCTGGTTATTAAAAAACTATTTTGCAGAAAGCGAGAAGGGAAGTAAGCTTGATACTTTGCCAGAAGAGAAGTCTCACAACTCACCATCCCAGACTCAACCGCCAGCCACAATTCCAACCATTCAAACGACCTCGGCCGAGCCTTATCGTCGAGTTTATCCAGAATGGAAGCCTTCGACGACTCTCGACAAAACAGATGTGGTCGGAACAATCGAGACTTTGGCTGGCATGACTTGTAAGTGTTTCTGTGGCTTTGAGGTATGCAAATCACGAATCAATTACTCGACCTCTTTTTCAGATGTGCAAACTCATGCTCGAGATAAATCAGCGTGGAGGAAATCGAATTTGAATACGTCGAATAGTTCGGAGGACGCTGAATCGGACGCTCGTCGTTACAGACGACAACGTTCTAGAGAAGGCAGCATCACAAGCATTAGTGGATCGCCTCTTCATTCGATTCTCGAGGAAGATAAAAAGAAAAACTCTCCGCCTGCTGAAAAGATTCAAACACATTCCCGCAACTCGTCTGACAGCTCAAGTGAAGTTGGACCTCAAAAGGTCGCTGATAGCAATCTAAACAAACAATCGATCTATATACGTCCGCCCATCGAGGAACCCGCTCAATCACCAGCCAATGCTAAGCACAACAGCTCAATCTATATCCGTCCATTTGAGTCCGATCCACTTTCATCACTCGAAGATCAACCGAACGTTCCGAGACGAGTTCGTCGCACTTACTTGAATGATACGAACAATAAAATCGAAATCGATTCTGATAATATTGAAACTCCGCCAACTGTTCGAAAGAACTTTAATCATCATCCAAGCAGCAGTAGCAACAGCGAAAGAACTTCGTCGATTGCTTCGCATAAAAATATTAAAGCTCCCCGTCCTCTTCATAAGGCAGAAGACAGCACTGACAAGAAAGAACCAACTAAGGTCGAGCAAGAGACACTTGGCGATGGTCAGTTCGATAGATTCTCATCAGCAAGAAGAACCCGAAGATTTAAACGTCCAATTGATTTAAGCAGCGCAACTGAAGATAACGCAACGAATGCTACTACAACTTCTCCAGATTCAATCAGTGATTTGAGCTTCCCGATCCTTTCAACATCGACAAATGATATTCCATCAGAAGAAATTGTTGAAAAGATTTCGTCGCCAACAAAGAAAACGGAAGTTAAGTCTCCGGATACGATTAAAACTAAAGAATCAAAGAACAAAGTTAACAGCGATGTCGTGTCGAGAATTGGAAAGATTGGCAAAAGTATTAGTCGGATAAGTCAGGAAGATGTTCGTGAGGCCATCAGAAGCTTAAAATCTCCAACGCCCGAGCGTGAATGGACAGCGAAGGAAGTTTTCCGAACGGGACCTTTATCGAGTAAAATAATTTCACATGAGCTCAATGATGAAGGTTTCGAGGAGACACAAAGTCTAGTTTCGGACACGCCTTCACTTACAACGTCTTCGTGTAACGAAGAAGCAAAGACTCAAAGAGAAAAACCGGAGAGATTAAAGTCAACTGATAGCGCGGCAACATCGAGCGAGACACCAAAGCGTCGCCTTGTTCGTCCATCAAATCAACTTCAAACTTTACTCGCGAGAAATCAGCAATCACTTGAACGAAGTCGTTCATTGCGTGTCGCGCCTCCACTCTCAACTTCAAGAAGCGCTAATTCAACTCCAAGAAGAACTGCTTCACTTCGTCGTCCAGAATCCTCTCAACAAACATTGAGTCTTCCCAAAGCATTACCTAATCGTCGTCTCGACGTTGAACGTAGTAACTCGAGAACGAGCTTAAGAAGTTCACGGTCGTCACTCAACAGCGCCGTATCAACTAACACTGTAAAGAAAATGCCACTCAAACCGTCAACTTCAACGTCTTCCGCATCAGCGTTGCCCAAAAAGCCGCTGGTACTTCAGAACAATTCAGCATCATCAACGCCAATCAGATCGATCTCTCGTGTTCCAGCAAGTAGAAGCAGTTCAAGCGGTTCAAGTATTGGACCGATCATCAGAAAGCCACCTACGCCATCGTCATCATCACGACTCTCATCAGTCGTCAGCACAAGCTTTAAAGAGAATCAAAACAATCGAAGTAAAATATCGCCGGCGTCATCAGCCGCAAGCACAAAGACGAGTGGATCTGGTAGTGGTCTTAAGAGTGCGAGCCCCGCTGGCCGAAGCTCGAGCTCAAGCTTTATGAGACCAACAGCAGCCAGTGCCACTAAAGTTAAATCCAAGTAATCTCGAAATCCTAACAAAACCCATTAACTTGAGTTAATCGCTATTTTTCTTTCGAATGATTCCTCGTCAACTGTAAATTTTAAGTTGAGAGAGGAAGTAAAGTTTTAAGCTCATGTGGGCTAAATGAGACGTCATCGTAACATTTTCAGGAATTTCCATTTTAATAATTTTAATTCTCGCTAACAAATCTGTTTGTTCATCTTCGACGTCGATGTTATTATAATGGTCCACATCAAGATTAGACTTTAGGTAGAAGTTAGACTAACAAATTTCTAATGCAATCGAGTTTTTTTTTATTTCTTAATCTTTACGCGGCTGGCTTACGCTTGCATCTTGCAATGTCCAGACGAAGACTTTTTACAAAAGATTATACCAAAACTAACAAGACAGACTAAAATTAATTTGTAAACAAGAAACATTTTTTGTGTCCGCGCAAGCTTTAAGCTCTTCATAAAAATCTTCCTTCATTCTTCAACTGATCAGCCAGCAAATTGTAAAGAAAGGTATTGAGAATCAATAACTTACTTCGCTACCGAGTATCAAATCAATCCATCCACACAACTCAATCTCTTTCTCTCTACTAATCTTTAGATTATCAAAAGAAAAACTAAAAACACAGAAGAAATTAAAATTAAACTTAGACTTTAAGATTCGAGTTTCGAAGAGTTAAAGATGTCATTCCAAAATTTAATGAAATGTTTAGAGTCGGCTGAGGAGTGTTATCAAGATATTTATAGAAACCTTTTCTTATTCAACAATTTTTCTTAGAAGATTCTTTTGTAAAACTGTTTCGATTCGAATGCGAAGTTGATTAGGTCAGAACGAAGAAGTTGTTAATAAAATTTAAATTTAAAATGTGATTACTTCTCTTCAGTTTTTACTGAATCATCCTCGTCCTCGTCGTCGGTGATTTCAATTTTGATTTCTTGTTCTTCTTTGATATCTTCTTTTTCGGTGATTATGAAGTTTTGTGAACCATAAATTTCAGGATTTTCTTCTAAGAACTCAACGAACGCATCTAAATACTTTAAAAGCATTGAAAGCTTTTCTTCGTTCATTGGTGTCGCTGACAAAAACTCAGGAAGCTTCACAACGAGGCGGGTGAGATGATAAATGCCAAATATCATTGAGGGTTCAGGATCAGCGTTTGCTGGGATCATTCTCCAACTAAACGTTTCTTCGATTATTTTTCTGGCAACTGGACTAAGACCAGCGTTCAAAGGAAACCAAGTTTTAGAGAATATTCCTTTCTTTCTTAGTTCAGGCAATGCTGAGTCAGCTCCTGAACTCGTACTCGCAAGTGACGATAGATTTTCTGGCTTTTCCTCTTCCTCGATCTTACTTTGTGATCTTAAACGTGATGGTCGTTTTTCTGTTGCGGTGGATGTTGATCCTTCATTATTTTCAGGAATTGTACTTAATTCTGAGATCGGAGTTTTCGGTGGTTCTTGTTTACTGAAATAACTGCTAATCTCTAATGGCAAGCCGGGATCGAACTTGAAGTTCTTCAGCGTTTCTTCGGAAAGTAAATTTTCAATTTCTTCTCTCTCTTCATGATAAAGCAGGAAATCTTTCAATATGAAGTTGAAATAAACTCGAAGTCCATCTGCGACTTCTTTACACAAATCGATGCCATTTGCTAGGGCATCATAATCAATTTGTTTGGCTTTGGGTTCTTTTCGACCGAGAATGCTACTGTTTCTCCTTTTCATTTTAGGTGGCTCTGTTTGTGGTCCAGTTAGAACTTTCATTGCATGACTTTTCACAAAGTTCTCTAGAATCGTAACGATTGGTAGTGATGCAGGGAGTTTAGATTGATTCTTCTCTTTCGTAATCATTTTATGTTCATAATCGAGATGAGATTTTAGAACTTCGCCCATGTGAAGAAAAACTCTGTCGTCGTCGTGAGATTCAGTAGCTGAGCTGCTGTAGTATTCATTCTCATGATCAGTTTGTTCATGCGGTGGCTTTGTTTCGTCGGTTGTATTCATAAGCAAACTTCTTTCAATTAGTTTCTTTCTCTTCTTTCTTTCTCTACGATACTAAAATAAAGTTAAACGATATAAGTTTCATGAAGGAAATTAAAATGCCGGCAAAACTTACGAGATACGCTCCTAATTGAAGTTGAGATTTTTCGGCTAGTTCTCGCTGTAGTTTACGATTCTCAGCGTTGTCTTTCAGTAAGAAATCTTCTGAAACTTTACGATCCCAGCTGTTATTCCATCCTTGGAAGTGAACGAGATATTCATATTTCTTTCCTTTCTTGTCTTTTCCTTCAACAACATCGCGGATCTTAGCATCGTAGAGAACTCTTTCTAGTTTTTCATCGGGTTCGAAGCACCTACAATCGACATTTCGATCAAATCGAAAATAGCGATATTGATTTTGAGTTGAAATCAAGACGCAAAACAAACTTACAGAATTTTTTCGCCAATTGCGAACTTTTCATCTTTCTTCTTCTTCCTTGGACTTTCCTCGGAATGCCTTTCTGATGTAGTCTTTCTGCGAAGCCTAAACTCCATTTTAATCCTTGATCCGCAGGTTAAAAAGACATTTACAAACAAATTAAAATTTAGACGCCGAATTGCGTATTGTAAACAAAACTGATCGAAATTCTTTCTCTGTGGTTTCTTAAACACGTCGGTCGAAAAAGCGCTTTTTAATTTTACAACTTGTTTTAACTTAGATCATCTCTTGTTAATTTATTTAATTTTGCTTTATTCACTCACCCGCTAAGCCTTAAACTTTACAAAAGTGTTTCTAATTTGCTGTTTTAATGATTGCGCATAAAGTGATCGTCGAGTGTGTCAAGCAAGACTAAAAATGATTGAAATTCCTCAGCATCCTTAAGTTCGCCTGAAGCAAAGCAATTAAATTTAGCGAATCAATCAAATTATACGAGAAATGCTGACGCTGTTAAGTGAGATCAAGTTTTGGACGTCGAGGGAAGATGAGTTGAACGTTCGCGATACTGATTTTGGTGCCTTTAAGTAAGTTGTAGACGTGAATCGAATTTCGATACAGTTAGATAATCAATTCGTTTGATAGGCTTAACGAACACAAAAGAGAAGTCTCTTCGTCTTCTGATAAATATCATCAGGCTAAGCGAGATTATGCAGAGCGACGAGGTCTTACGTGGATTCCTAAAAACAAACAAGGAAAGCTGAAGACTTCTTTGAAACATTTTGAAGATGAACTGAAATCGAAGAGAGTTGTGTTTTGTGAATGGAATGATCATAAAACATTCCATCTTATGTTATCCAATGGACTCTTGATCTACATTGAAATCAATGTTTTCACTGGAGATGTTTGCAGAATCAACTTTGACAAATATTTCGTTGGAAAAATTATATCTGAGAATATTTGTGATGGTAAGAAGATTGAAACTAAAGACAACAGCATTTTAAATATTTTATTTTAGTGATCATCACACGACAGCACATTCTAATATCGTACAACGAGAACCAAATCACATTCGTTCACCTACAAAAGCCATCGCTCAAAAACGTTTCACAAAAAATCTCTGCTGGCGATCCGAAAATCTTTAACATTATCATCGGTGGACAAACAAAGAAATCGAATCGTAATCTCGTTATTAATCTCAGCAATGATCTCGTGTTGATATGGACAAAATCGTCTCAGAACGAGTTCTTCCCGTGGCGACCGTCAGTTAAGGATCAAGAACGAGCGAATCTTCACATCTACAAACTCAACCGTCTCAAGCTTGAACCGCTTTGCTATTACTGGACAGAGAACGATCCAATTGGATTTGAGTTCTCGAAGTTTAACGAAAATGAAGTTCATTCTGTGGAGCAGAAAATCTCAAGAAAAGGCGACGTGACAATCGAAAGCTGCACTTACCATATCTCCAATAGCAAATCGAAACTTCAGCGAACATCGGTGACATCAATTCCTTTACAAACAGAAGTTTCATGCAATGCATTCAGTCCTGATCATGAAAAACTTTTGATGGGCTGTATTGACGGTTCGATTGTTCTTTTTGACGAAGGAAGAGGTTTAACTTATCTCGTAAAAGCTTCGTTTATTCCAACACAAGTATCATGGCATCCTGATTCAGCCATTGTTATGATAGCGAACGAACGAGGACAACTTCAGTGTTTTGATATTTCACTTTCTTGCATCAAGAATCAACTCTTAAGCGAAGATGTAACGCCATCGAATATCCTTGACTTGTCCAGCTTCTTTGTGAAGCAACCGACGCTAATGAAACTTTGCTGGGCAAAGAAACCAGATGTAAATAATCATTACGAGAAATATGCTCAAGTCGATGGTTTTCTTCTTCTGATGTTTGAGACAGGAATCTTCTCATGTATGCGATACGTTGGAGGAGCTGGTCTTAAGAACGATATTCACACTTCAGGGCTCACGGGCGATGTTCTTATTCAAATGTACATTTCGCTAAATCAACTGGAGAAAGCAATTAATGTTTTGTTGAGTCTCAACTGGGATACTTACGGTGCTATGTGTCTTCTCTCTCTTCATAAGATAGCCAATCACATATTTAAATTACCATCAACGACGGAGCGCGAAAGTCAACTGCAGAAGGCTTTGGGAAGCTTCCACGTGCCATCGAAGCCACTTTGCTTTGAGACTGAGGAAGAATTTGGAGACAACGTTGATGATATTACTCGCAGGTTCTTTCACTATTTGATTAGGTGAGTTAATTATTAATTTTCTAAAAGAAATTTTGCTTAATTTTCTTTTTCTTTTTAGGTACAAATCATTTGAAAAAGCCTTCAGTCTTGCAATTGACATAAACGATGCTGATCTCTTTATGATTCTGGTCAAATGTGCTAAAGCTCACGGGCAAGAAGAGATGGCTGAAGAATCCATGAAGAAAGCTGATGAAATTTACGCAAAGGAAGAAGATGAAAGCCATCGTGAGTATTCTTTTCGTTTGTCTCGTTCAGTGAGATTAACATTTAATTTCCTTTAGACTCAACATGCTCAATCACCTCTTGCTCAATCTGTTCAAACTCATGTGGCTCCGATAGCGAGGAGGATATCAGTGATCGATCAAGTGAAGCAGGAGAATCAATCATTCAACCGCCATCAACTGATTCCAATGAATTTAGACAAGAACAAAGCGGGAGCCCTGTTAGAAGACTTAAAAAGAGTTTATCTGCTGACATTCTCAATCATCCGCCTCTGCCGAGATTTCCACGTTATGACGTTAAACGAAACCAACGAAATTCAACTGAGACAACAAGCTCAGGTTACATTCCACCGCTTCCTCAAATATTGTCCGATGAAATGAATTTCGACGACGATCCCAACATGGGACTTCAAATCGCAAGATCAGAGATGATCGGAAGTCCCTCGACCGCAGTTAATAAGAAGAATGCATCAACGTCAAATCTCACAAGCGAATTAACATTCCAGAACCTAAGTAAATTCAATTACTCATCGATGGATGAGTTCAACAACAATCCGAGTGCGATAAGCTTTAATCCTAGCTCAACTAACATCAATCCGCTTGCATATCAGAATCAAATGCATTCCGTAATTGATATCATTCCTAAGCCACCAGTCAAAGCTGATATCGATCAGACGATTGGAATTCCTTTAGCGTTCGACTCAGTTGACAATTCAGGCAACACATTTTATCCAGCGCATTATTCTGCGATAAACAATAATTACGAAGTGTCAAATGAGTACGAGTATCATCAAGTTCCGACAACAATTCACCAATATCCGTTAATATCAGGAACCATACCATCAACTACACAATCAAAGATTAACTACAGCACAATGCCAGCTCCGACAATGAATCCGATGAAGAAAGATTTCACGGGACCAACTGGTTCGATTTTAACTATTAACAATACAAATGGATCAGGAAATAAGAAAGAAAGTGGAGAGAAGAACAAAGTGAAGTTCTCTGATACAATCACTGTCGCTGTGGTGCCAGAAATATCAAGAAAAGAGAAAATCGTAAATTTTAACGATCGAATGAAGAGAAAAACAGTTTATCCTGGAATGATGGATCCTCGAAGAGAACTTGCTGAAAGCCTTCCTCTCTCTCATCCCAACGAAGATTATCTCAAAGACTTTTCACCAGTTTCGGATCGTTCGAAAGATGCTCCTACCAGTAGCAAAGACAATGACAAGAAGAAACCAGCAATCAAAGTAGTTCACTTTGGCGTCGTTTAAGAAAACGAAATCTTTCATTTTGAGACTGAATCTGCAATATTAATAATCAATAATCCGTCCAGTGCCCCGCGCAATCCAGTATTCCGAATGTTTGCACATTTTTTGAAACTCTTTATTGACTATTTTATACACAAATGAAAGAATTTTAAATTAAAATGATTTTAAACTTAAGGTTTCCTTCCTTTTGTGATTGGTCCACCAGCAGCGTCGAGTTGTGCTTTCAGATCAAGAAGATCTTTGTCTGGGACGTATCGGCTTTCCTCGAGGAAATCTGTGTGATGAACAACTGAGAGTGTTACGCCTTCAGGAAGACCGCTTTGAATGAATCTAATGAACAGCGGATACGTCGGAGCTTCGAGATCACTGATTTGAACATAACGTTCAAAAGTTGTGAGTTTGTAATCACTTTCGACAACCGCGCTGTTAGGCTTATAACGAACAACATTTTCCTTCTTTGGTGGATGAGCCCAGCAATCACTAACATCAAGATTTAATGCAGTTGCTATACGATGAACGAAGCGTTGATAACTCTCAAGAACTGGGAAGTCGTAGCCAGTTATTTTTACGTTAATCAAATCGTAGGTGGGAAACTGAGGCTTCAGCGCATCGAGATATGGTGGGTCATAGATCTTTCCACCTTCCTTGCTGTTAAAATCGTTGCCGTAATAACATTTCGGCACGGAAAGCTTAGATTGTTGCGCAATCCTTGAAATTAACGGAGAAACTTGCTACAAATAAATGAAACGTTTAGCTTGTCAAACAATTAAATCAATTTCTATTGAAAACTTACTTTAAACATCGTGATTCACGAGTTTTCTTTGAGTGAATAAAAAAAGTCAACAATGGGTAAACTGAGTTGAATGGAAAAGACTGAGTTGAAATAAAATTCACCAGGAAAATTCGGTTGAATAAGACGACAAACCTAACCTCTTTCTTTTTCATTTTAGCTGCAACTCAATCGCATGTATGTCATTTTTAAATTTTTAATATTCCTGTTAATTGAACAATATTAAGTGATGAAAGTGTTGGAATTGTAAAGATCGTTAATAAGTCTCTTAGAGAAACATGGAGTTCATTCGAGTTTGTCTCGATTACTCGAAGAAATTCGTGATTTTAGTTTTTGCAATTCCAACATTTTTTTTTCTCCATCAACAACCAAACAGAAAATTAATTTCTCTTATTTCTACTCCAATCAGCAGATTCGAAGCTAAAAAACAGACAACATGACTAGAACTAAAGGTTACCGTCGAGGAACTCGCGACATGTTCTCGCGCAAGTTCAGAAACCATGGAGCAATTCCATTGTCGACATACATGCGTGTCTACAAGATCGGTGACTACGTCGATGTTAAGGTAAGCGAATCATCCCTCGAGATTCTTCCCGCAATTGCTTTAACATTCTAATTCTTACTTTTAGGGTAACGGAGCTGTTCACAAGGGTATGCCATTCAAGGCTTATCACGGAAAGACTGGACGCGTCTACAATGTCACTCAACACGCACTCGGAGTGATTGTGAACAAGCGCGTCCGAGGCAAGATCCTCCCTAAGCGCATCAACGTCCGCGTCGAACACGTCAAACCATCGAAGTGTCGTGACGAATTCTTGGCCCGCGTCAAGACTAACGATGAGAAGCGTCGCAATGCTCTCGCCGAAGGCAAACGTATCATCCTGAAACGCAAACCTGAACAGCCATTGCCAGCTCGCGTCATCTCCAATCCACCCAAGCCAGTTTTCCTCGCTCCAATTCCATACGAGTTTGTTGCATAAGGAACTGAGCTCTGTGTGAACGTTTAAGAGGAAAGAATAAAGATCAGAATTCTTTTGAAAAAGATTTATAAATGGAGTTTCGCTTATGGTTTGTGGATGCTTTTGTTTAGTTTCAGGTACTTCGTTAATTGGAACTTCAATCAGTTTAAAAGTTCAATTGTATAAAATCCTTCTTAAGAGATTTGTGGTAATGAACATTGAAAGGATTAAGACTTCAACAAACAAAAAAGTCCAGGAATGAAAGATTATTTTCAAATCGTAAAGTACAAAACATTTTGGAGTTTGATTTGAAAAATCGGATTAATTTAAACCTTCCATCACCAAGCTTTTTTTTTCTTCGCAATGAAAATTTCTGTTGTCAACGCTTAATTAATTAATGATCAACACTCTTGAATACACTTGAAAACATAAGTCGAGGAAAAATCATTCGTTCGTCTGAAACAAACTCCACGCTCGTTGATTGTGAAAGATTACAGAACATTCTCTCATGTAATTCGATGTAATTTCATGCTCGGATTCTCCATCTAACAATGAAATAATCTGCGATCAAAGCTAATTTCTTGCACAATTATCAACAAAGACCAAATTAATTCTACTCTAATGCCTTTTATGCATCTTGATAAGGTTTCTTTTCACTGTCGTCACAAACCGTCGCCTTCACTCGCATCGTTGGTTTTATCAAAGGACATATGAGTGAGAGAGAGGGAGAGAAGAAAGCTCAATACAACTCGGCATCAATTCATTGGCGAATAATTAATGCCAATGCAGTTTTAATGAAACTTTAATGAACACAACGACCCGAGCAATAATGAACGAGTTAATGAAATCGATATCAAAACACTCTTGACGACAGACGAGCTGATAACAAGACCAACTTTTCGCTTTAAGTAGAAGAAAGCACTTCGAGAAAACCTGATAATTTGAATGAGGAGGGAAAATTTTCTTTCTCTCACTGTGAAGTGAAACGAGATAAAAGTTTGCAGGTTTTCTCACGAACAACAAAAGGTTGCTGCTCCACTCCCTCTGGTCTTGCCTTCAACCGATAGTTCTGCTGCTTTTACTCGTGAAAACCTCGTACATATTTACGAAGCGACTTTGTTTTTGGCATTCTCCTCTCATATAAAGAAACAGAAACTTTTTTAATAGCATCGAAGAGAAAGTTTCGTCGTTGTTTTTCGGAGGTTTCGTGCTTAACTACATGAATATCATCCTTTCATACACATCATGCCTTCACACAAGTGGAAAAGGAACGCAAAGTTTCAAACTGTTTTCTGTGCACTGTGCCGCTCGTGCTCCCGATTGAATATTACAAAATAATAAAGCTCGGAAAAGTTCATGGCGTTGTTTTCCTTTCAAGCTCTCAGCAAGTTCTTAACTTCTTCTTCAGTCAGTGCCTTCAGGAGTGAAAGTCGAGAATGATTTCGATTGAAGTTATTTGTTGTTAAGCTTCAACAGACAAAGCTTTCACTTCTTCAGGCTAGAACTTCAAGAAAGCTCTGACTAAAGAGGAAAAAAAACTTTAAGTTCTCCATTGCCCTCTTCTTCTGTATTCGACTACTTCTGGGGCGAGTGAATACAAAAAAGCTTTTGTTTTACTAAGCTGTGCATATAAAAGTTTTATGAACGATTTCTGAATATCAAACAGCTCGCCCCGTACTCGAAGCTCCTTACAGTTGTCTTTCCTAGAATGGCTTTGCTAGAAAATTGTTTTTCCCTGCTGAACTCTTATTTCAATTATGGTTCAATGCTTGAGTGAAGCAAGACAAGATGAAGACGAGTAGTGCTTGAGAGGTGTGCATCTTCATAAGCTCAACGGTCGCTCTTAGTGCAAAGGTATTTCTAACGATGACATGAAACTTAATTCTCCTCTCTACTTTTTCTTTTTCTCATCGGCAGCTACCGATCTGTTCGTCATCGTCGTCCTTCATCACATCAAAAACTCGATGGAAAAAGTTATTTCACGTTTTTTATCACGTTCAATCTTTTTTTTTCTCGTTCGCTGTGTGTTTTGCATAACAAGACGGAACAAAATGTAAAACTCTTTTTATTTTATGCAATTTCCTGATGCAAGATGAAATTTCCAATCTTTCTCCTTCTACTTAGAAATCAGAAGGAAAATAACTGACCTTCCGGGTGATAAAAGTTCCTTAGTTGCTTAACAAAAACAAAAAAAGGAGAAAGGCAAACGACCTGGGAGAAACATGAAAGGGAATAAAGAATATTCCGCTCTCCGCTCGTCATCGACGGGTAAACAACAACAGCAGAAGCAAAGTTTTGTTTAATATTTTCTTTTATTTGCCGAGCTCGATGGAAATGATTTTTATTGTCCGCTCGTTTTTAAGGACGTCAAGGGAACTCTTCTGGGAAATTAACTTTGCAAACACTATTCACGATTCAAGAAGATGAATGAACGATTAGGATTGTTCTCGTGAAGTTCGGGAAGGTTAAGTTAAGAAACGTCTCGAGAATTCGAGGAATTGTCGAGTTGAAAAATTCAACAACTTTTCAATGTTCTATGCAGAGTTGCTCGATTGTTGTGATGAGATTTGAAAGAAGAAAAGCTTAGAAAAGAACGAAAAACTTCAAGCAACTTAATGAACTGACTGAATAAAAGAAATCTCGTTTCAACAAAAAAAGCTTTAGCATCTTAAAGAAAGAAAGTTTTCTCAACAATCCTCCGCTAAATACATGCCACGAATTCTAACTGGAGATCCCGATAAAATTAAATGGAGAATGTTGGAGAAATTTGAGCGAGCGTGGGAACAAATGAACTCTCCAACCTCACGACTTGAGATTACTTTCAATGATTGTCGCCTTGCAATTCTCAACTTCGACGAAATTGAGATTCTTGTATGATAACTGATGAAGCTTATAAAGAATTTTGATCGAAGTCTTTGTGTGACGACGGAATTCTTTAATCAATTTTTCGACGATTGAGTTATTTTGAAGAGAAAATTCGTGTAAAATGAGACATTGATCAAAGAGCTTTACAAACGTTCTAGTTTGATTAAATCGATTCCTTTGTTTGCATCTTCACTCGGTTTCACTTCTCATTCCAATAAAATTTGTGGGAATTGTAATTACAGTCCGAGTGATGATTTATCCACGCTCAGCAGCTTCTCCGATAGCCGATACGGATCAATATAGACATAAACAATCTTGAATGTTGAGACTCCCTCAGCAATGAGACAGCTATTAATTTCCTCGATCATTAACGATGATATCGCTTTGCTGCCAACAACTTTTTCTCCGTCATTCTTCTCCTTATTCTTTTCGTTCGGGAAAAACATTCGTCGATCTGTGACATGACCTTCTTATTAAGTGAACCATTACACGAGAGTGGTGGAAACTTGTTCTTTTCCATTATGTTGCGAGAGATGGAAAGACGAAAAAGAGGAAAAAATGAAACCAGACGACGGAATTCGTTTTTGGTTGAATCTAGGGTGGAGACGAAGTGGAATCATTTTGACGAGGAAGTTAACGCATAAAAGTACGCCAATTGTAGAAATCTATGATGTGTGGAATGGTATGAAGCGTGAAAGAATCTCTCTCGACGACAAGAGCAAGAAGCGAATACTTTGATGTAGATTTGGAAACTCGTGTTGCGAATTGGGTTGGAATCTGGGGAGGGAAAAAGAAGCAAATATCGCTGAGAAAGATTTCGCTTTATATTCCATCGACTGAGAGGAAAAAACTTAATTCTATTGCTTTAAGGCTTCACATTTATCAAAATCGTTTTCAAAACAGGCTCATAAATCAATAACATGAGATGAACATGCCGAGCATCTTCACGACGACGAAGCAGAAAAAAAAGTACTCGTCATTCCGAGTGACATGGTTGAAGGCACTTCTCGTTGTTCGATTTTATTTTTCGTGAAAATCCTGACAACTTGAGCTCAGATTAAAGTTTTTTGCTTTCGAAAAAAGCCTTTAAAATTCTGTAAAGTTCCTGCGAAACAAAATCTTGAATTTATGCTCGAACGAGATGAAATATTGGCTTTTTGTATTCTATGATAGGTTTCATGAGATTTAAGAATGTGCGTCTTCTCGCAAAACGTCACAACCCGAATCGGAAAAATTAACCCTTCACTCTCGATGGGATTACTTTTTCTGCTGTCGCTGAGCAAATTCATCAAGCGCTCCTTCTTTCACTTCCAATCGACTAAATCGCTCATGCTTTTGACGTCTCAGCGCGTTCTTCTTACAACGAACGAGAATATTCGCAAGAAAGAGATTAAAATCCGATGGGACAGATTTTCGCTTTCGTCATGAATTGAAAACACATAAATCGTTTGGATTGGAAGGAGGTGAGCTGTGCTACACAGGAAATCACTTGAGCCATCAACTTCTCAGAAGGAACAAGAACTTGCTATCAGGAAGTGGATGAAGTTTCTAGTTCTCACAAGCACAAGTCAATGCCACTTCATAACAATTTCATTTTAATTCACAAAAGCAACCTCAAAGTCTATACACCCACAACTTAACCACAGCTAATGAACCTGAAGGGAGCCACAGCAACGGCTAACCTCAAACCAACCTAAGGGCGCTCGTTACCTGATTGGGGGGTAAAGAAGCGACCGGAATTTCAGAACTTTAACCTTTTTTTATTTTGCCTAACACAGCGACCCCAATAAATTAGAGGCAAAAAGTTTCTATTTGAATAATTGATTCCCCACTAAGATGAAGCTTTCCTTCTTATAGATCTCCTTTTTAAATCCTTTTCTATTTGTTCTTCTCTGCTTTTTGTATCGTTAGCCTTCGGCACTGAAATGGGAATTGTTTTTCAACGTAAGCCATGAATAATTCATTGAATTTAATTTTAATTACAGAATGAACGCTTTTCGATTTGTTTTCTTCTGCTTTTTGCGTTTGTTGTGACGAGATTCTCTATCAAAGTGAGAGAGAGAAAGAGAGAGAGAGTGAGTAAGGTGAAGCTTACAAACTCCACGGGACTCGCGACAATAATTGATTTTCTTTTTTTTTATCAATTTTGGATTTTTTTTTCAACGATAACATTTTGGCGAAGCGCAAAATTTTTTCTCCGGGACATGCTGCCGTTGTTTTCGAAAAGCTTTATTGTTCTCTTATTCCTTATGGCAGCGGCAGGAAGTTTACCGACAACACAAAATCTGTCGAAAGGAAATTAAAAAAATGTTGAAACAAAACATGAACAACCCACATGTGCCGTAAGCAGACACCAACCAGCGAGCTTAGTTGTGTCGTTACGACGCGAGGAAGCTTCAAAGGCAAAAGCTTTTGCTCTTTCGATTGCTCAGCGCTCTCCCAAAAGCAATTTCAAAATGTAAAGTCGATTCTTAAACGTCGAGGAAGCGACAAGATTTGAAGACAGGAAAATACTTTGGGCTGAGAATGAGAATGTCGACTTGCTTGGCCCGATAAGACGACATGAATGACAACTTTCGGCGGAATAACAATTGATATTGTTTGGGATTTAAAACGGAAAACAAGCAAACGAACTTTTCCTTCTCGAATTGAAATTGAAAACGAATAAAAAGCGCGAAGACAATAAAGGATTTTTGTGTTTCGAATCAACTCCATTAATATTAAATGGAAGATTTTTACGTATGAATACAAAGAGACAGAAGGAATCAAAGGAGTGGAAAACGCCAATGAAGCTGAAAGAAATGACAAAATGAATTTTAATGAAGTCGAAAACGCTTCCGCAGTTTTCTTATTCTTTTTGTTTCTGTTCGAACAGGCGAGAAAGCGATAAAAATCATCTAATTTGATGATTTTATTCTCCGGCTCTGCTTTAAAGCCATTTTTTGGCACGAGGCGTGAACAGAGAGCGAACGACAGGGATATTATGTGACACTTTGACGTTAATCGCATTTTGGATAGAAAATTCGATTCACAACTTCAAAATTTCTGTCAGCGCTTGCAGAATGAAAGAAACTTGATAATTCGATGTATAAAAAATATTGCTCAGTTGGTTGAGAAGAAATTAAAGAAAGTAAATTATTGTAATTGGATTAAAGTAAATCTTGTTTAAAAATCGCTGAGAAAATTTATAATTTCCTCAGATTAATTGGCAAAATCGTCTTATTCCAACGCCGCAAGAGAAAAGAAAACATTTTTACGTCAATAAGAACTTCTGCAGAATTTGTTTACAGAGAAAGTTTTAATGAAAATCTAAAGCTAGAAGACTTGGTAAGAAGTCAGATGGCACAGGTTCGAATCCTGAAAATTAAATAAAATAACTTGTCCGTCCAGGAACCATGCCTTTTTTTTAAATTTTTCGAAATTTTGTCAAATTATTTTAACTCTTTCATCAGATTTGTTGGCAAAATCGTCTTACTACGTCTGAAGAGAAAAGGAAGCATTTTTACGTCAATAAAAACTTCTGCAGAATTTGTTTACAGAGAAAGTTTTATTGAAAATCTAAAGCAAGAAAACTTGGTTAGAAGTCAGAGGGGCACAGGTTCGAATCCTGCATTCAAGAAAAATAATTTGGTCTCGATCTACTGTATTTCTTTTTTAATTTTTTTTCTCTATTTTCCTCAAATTAATTTAACTAACTTCTCGACATAAAATTACAAATTCAGAAGATTAATCACTTCGTAAATAAAAAATCAATTTGCGAAGCTCTTTAAATTTCAACTAATTTCAGGCGAGCGCCGATAAAACCTCAAAAACCAGTTGTCAGCAAACTTTCCCTTCTCCCGTTGCTTTATAGAATAATTCTTGTTGGTCTCCTTTCTCGACATTAACATGACACTCGAGATGGACCGAGCAAACGAAGCAAAATCTTCATCGTCGAGGATTTAAATTTTATTGCATTTAAAGCTTCGCCGCTTTTTACCGTTCGCTGAGATTCACATTAAACAGCAAAATCTGTTTTTCTTTTAAGCCCAGACGAAAGGCAAAGATTTGAAACACGTAAAGGGCGAGATTAAAAGTGAATTGCTGTGAAATTGTCAACCATTTAGATCGTTAAGTGTTAAGTTATGACATTTTCTCAGCTTCAAACGTTAAATTGCAAGACAGCACGGAATGTCTGCGATGCTTTGATTCACTCTCTTTCAAACACCTGTTTAGTCAACCAACCCTTTCTTCTTGTCATCGACGTCGACATGCTCTGAACTTTTAATAAAAAAAGAAAGAAGTGAAAATGTGGAAAAAGGTCAGGGCGAATCATTGTGTCGTGTGAAAATTGATGTTGTCAAGAGCGTTTCCTTTAAAGAGCCTTCGCTTCTTGGTCCCGTTCCTTGGTCCCTAACGTTCATTCCCAATTCGACATCTCACTTCTCCTATCAAAATCACAGAGAATCCTTGAGTTCGATGCTCTCGGAATGAGATGAAAACAATTTTCTCTTTAGAACTGGAAGGACTTGCGCAATTCGAGTTCGCTCAAATCCTCTTTACTTCAATAACAATAAAACGATAATGAGCGCTATAAAACTTTCTCAAAAGTCAACTTTCTGGGGCGGGGAGCAAGCGTGTCTTTCGAACGATAGTAAGTAGCTCGCATCGATGTTTAATTCTCTTCTGTCACAACTTGTTTGCCATTGAGTTTCCCTTCGGACAGCAAAAAACTTTTCTGTCTTTCTTTCTCATTCTGTCTCGAACTAAACTTTCGCCTCTCGTTCAGTAACTTGTCAATGATTCTGTCGTGGGAAGTTATTTGTAAAAGCTTTGCTTCCAACAACTTCTTAAAGCCTCATATTTCTTCCTATTAAAGTCTCTGAGGTATCATACGACAACTCACTTGCCGTCGGAATAATTCCGGAGAAAAATATTTTTTTTTTTGATATATTTGTTGTTTGTTCTTCTTGGCAGCAATTGGAGAAGAACCAACACACACAACCTCTCTGTCTGTTTTGAATTGAGGATATATTTGATGTATTCGTTATAAAGGATCAACGTCGTATAGCCAACAGGCGAAAGCAAAACTTTGTTGCCAGCTTATAATGATGCGATCCTTGTAATAACGAGTTTCCTTCGTTTCGTCGTTGATGCTTGAGCATTCCAACTCATCAAGCAAATTTGTTTCCCGTTTTCGAAGGCACAAATGTAAAGTTTACTCAAAGCAAAAGTCAAAAGTTTTGAAATAACTTTCAATGTTTTAATAAAAATATTTTGGATTCGCAACTCAAGAACTTTCAAGTTGATTGATTTTTGACTTGAAATTCAAAATTTCTGACAAAATCTCATTGGAAAGGCGAAGTTCTCTTTTCTCTTTCGTATCCCAGGAAAAAAATCGTTTGCCATAAATCAGCGTCACTTATGAAAACAAAATTTTACGAGTTTTAAATGCAATTTTCGATGTTAATAAAATTCGCAACATGAGAGACATAAAAATATATTTTGTATTAGTCATTTTGTAGTCATGTCATGAAACTTAATTGACAATGTTGAATGGAGGAGAATGTAAGCTCAAAATTGCAATAAATTCATGCGCCGTCCGAGAGGAGGGAAAAAAGTTTCCAGCAAGCGTTGTGCTTGCATATTCATGTACATTATCGTTGGAGAATTCGCCTTTTTAATCATAAAAAAGTCTGTCAAACTCAGAGGGAGAGAGAGAATAAAAACTCGGAAAACTTTACTTTGTAAATTTTAAAACACATTTTCATATGAAACAGCAATAAAAAGTTAGAAGGGAGACCCATTGCATGTGAAATGCATAAAGAGAGTGTCTGGCTCCAACCAAGCACTCCACCAGTTTTATTCTCATTTCATGAATGCACATTTCAAGCTCGCTGCTTCAGTCATCTCGGTTTAATGGAATTTCACTAACAAATCTCTATACCCAGAGCTCGGGCGATAATCTCCTCATTGCGAGGAAGATTCATCTTTCCAAGCGTCGGATGTGACACGAAAGTTTAAAAAAGTTTCGTATGACAGCGAGCCTTGAGCAATTAATCAAAAGAACTTTCTCTCCCGATATGACAAACGACAATTTGAAATATTAGATGGTTGATAAGTTAGTGTGTGGAGCTTCTACATATTTCGAAACAATAACCTTATGAGACCTTTTGTTATTAACCCTTTGACGTCTAATTAAAATATTTCACCCTCAATGTGGTGGTTAAGCCGAAGATTTTTATCAGCAACGTGATTGAAACTCAACTCTCGAAAGCTTTTCTCCTGGATAAATTTTCCAAACAATTTCATTAAAAGTTCATTTCTAAGCTGAGAAGCCTGAGAAGCGTTGTAAACAGGCATCAGGGGTGTCTTCAACAGCAGCAGCAAATTTCTCCAGCAGCTTCATTTCACGCTGTGAAACATGAACGCAACATCCGAACGTTTCCTCTCTCAAGTACATTAATCATAATTTAACAAATGTGTGTGCCTCGAACCCTTTCCCCCTCGTTTTATGATTCAAATTTATGCACAAATGTTCTCATTCGACTTGAATTTGCAAAAGAACTTGAACAATACTCGAGATCGGGGGAAATCGAGTAAGAAAGATGTGGGGAAGGCAATCAGAAGCTAATTAACTTGATTCTGATTTTTTTTAAAAAAATCTTTTTTAAAGTTTTAAAGAAGCAGAAGGTGCAAAACTAGTGAGGAATTGAGTTTAAAGGGCGGCACATTTAAAGAAAAGGTTGGTGAAGCTCCTCACACTCCTCGAAGAAGAAACAAATTACCATGGCAAAGAGAAAAAGGAAAGAATTCTTACGAAATTGGGTCGCTCGTTGTTCCCACGTTCGGAGAGTGTCGAGAAGAAGTCAAAGAAAGGTTAAACACGATGTTCGTTTACACTTCGAATTTACTGCTTTCACATAAACTTGCTTCTAATTTATTTTTGTTTATTTCTTGTTTTTTGGAAATGAGGGAGAGAGAGAGAACGGCCTTGTGCTCTTAAGTGAAGCAATTGCAGACAAATTTATTACTGTTGAACTTCTTGTTCATTATGGCGCAGAAAAATTTAATCCAAAGCAGCGACACAAGTTCGTTTGTCTCCCTTTCCACCTCCGTGCTCTCGCCAGCTAAATTCCGCATTTGTCGTCGGTGTGTAGCGGAAGAGAATTGTTTGTTTTTGCTGCTACTTGGTGTATTTATCGAAAGCGCTGTGCATTTCGACTGCTGCGTTGTCTGTCGACTTTTGGCTCTTGGCATTCAGATACGAAATGAAATGCAAATTTAAAGTCTCGTTGAGGCTAGAACTACATGCAGCGAACGGTAAATAGTCTGGAAATAAGAGCTCACTGAAGTAATCACAGTGTCCAGTGTGGAAGTTTTACATCAAACAAATTATCTCACTCTTCAGTCGCGTCAAATACAAATTTATTGCAATGCATGTCTATTTCCAATGACTCTTCGTTAGAGCATCTACCTCATGTAGATTTAATTAACCGCAAAGCAATTTTAATGTCCAGTGCCATGCTGCTCAAGGAAAAAAGCTCGAAATATGTATTTGCAAACAAAATATTCTTCAAAGCTTTCAACCATTCGAGTGAGAATGCAATGAGTGTTAATGACAAACTAACTGACCAGATGACTAGGTTCAAGTTTGTACATGTTCACAACTTCCCTCAATTTTCCAATTTCTCACATTGTGATTTCAAGAACTTCTTTTCTCAATCTTTTATCAAAACTCTTTGTGTCAAATTTCCCAATTTTATTTTCTTGAAATAACGGATTTTTTTAGTACCGAGAGACATAAACTGCTATAACTATAACTATTTCGCAACTCTTCAATTTTCCATAACAATTCGCTCAGTGATTGCATTAGCAAGCGAAGGCCGCTATCCCGCATTTAGTTCTCGAGTTAAGATGCAATTTGAAACTCATTTCTGAGGTCGAGTCGAGAGTTCTTTATTTCTCGAAGAGAGCAACAACAACATCGCCATATTTCAAACTCAGACAACACCCGGCTCTTTGCATAAACGCTTCGTTTAAAGCTCTCGGAGCTGCGGGAAGAAAAATTCAGTTTGCCACTTTAATTGGTCTAACGGGAACCATGATAACCTTTTTAGCCTTAAACAGTCTCAGTATGAAGGCAAATTTGTTTTACATAAAAACGACATTATGAGTGCAATAAAAAAAGTTACCGAGCAGCTTTTTATTCCAGGAGCTTTCAACCTTATTGTAGATGAAGAGATTGGAGAGACTTCTCTGGTCTAGAAGAATTACGAAAGTTTTTTGGGATGCTTCACACTTTAGGCGACGGAAATTCTTGATAAGTCGGGATGAGAAGGGACCAAATCGATCTTTCAAATAAATACAAAACCTTCTCTTTGTAATGGAAAGCTGTGACTTTTCCTGGAAAATCTCATTGAACTGTTTTCCTAACACATTTTGTGGATCGATTACCTTAGAGCCAATTTCACAGCAAACTTTTCGGAGAACTTTAGAGAAACAAAATTGAAAGCTTGCAAGTCTGTCGATGTTGATATCGTTGCTACAGCTACCGCGTTGAAACGTGAAAATCCAAGCGATAAAAATATAAACACAACACTAAAAATAAAAAGTTTCCCTCCAAAGTGTAATTATCTCGCTTTTCTTTATTTCTGTTGGTGAAAAGTTACAAATTTATTTGAAAACCCATCGGGTAATTGAATGAAGCAATAAAATAAAGATTATCAGGGAAACTTTGATTAAAAAAAGGCCAAGCTGGTAGGTGAGGGACGACGAGATGTGATAATTGAACCATTTTCGAGTTTCCCTGGTGAAGTTAGAGAAAATCCCTCAACTACAGAGAATCAGGCGAGGAAAGGAGAAAAGGAAAATTATCAGACACAAAACAATTTACGGAGAGGATTTATTTCTAATGAGATCACGTTCGACTATCGATTTTTAATTTATCCGCAAAAGAACATTTCTACGGTAAACACTAACGCTCGCTCGATCTCCTCCCCGATGCCCTTAATCCTTTCAATTAGGTGATTTGAATTTTTGTTTATCCACCTGGTGCCGTTTTGCGAAATGCTTTATGTCGGTTAATTTCAATTTAGGCAAATTTTCAAATACTGTCATGTATGCTCGAAGCCTCTCACACTCGGAGTGTGTTTAATGAATTTGAAAATTTCAATCTTCGTCTTCTTTCCAGACTCCTTTACCTGTTCGTTGCGCTTCAGTGCGGTCGAAGGCAGAGTTGTCCGTCCGCCCCGACCGACAATTTCCATAGACCAATTTTGGTAATTGTTTGATTGCTGCTATTCGTCCCCTATCTCGTTTCGACAGACACATCCGCATAATTTGAATCATTTCGCAAATTCTCTGGCTCGAACCGAAGGAGAAATGTGATTGAAATTGCCCTGAAGCTGAAATAAAGTTATAATTTCTCTCTTAAAGAATGAGAAGGCGATTCTCGAATTAGTTTAATTCCTGCAGTTCTCACTTAGCTTGAGAGCGAGCCCTGAAGCTTTTTTTTTTTTGCTAAGAACCTGGGTCGTGTCAACTAAACTACTTACGCCCAAGTAGTTAAACAAATTGTTTAAATTGTCCTTGCAAAGACAAAGAAGAGAAACTCAACTCGTAGTTCAGTCAAAGCGAAGACGACTCCTCAAGGGAAATATTGCGCTCACTAAACTGGATTGTGTGTTCTCTACAAAAATCAAAATGTTAAAACTTTTGTGAAAAGTTAAAATGTCGTTGCGGTACAACATTCCGAGAGGGCACCGACGATGAGCAGGGGAAGATGAAAAAAAAAACTTTTTCCACCATCACCAGCAAAAGTTTTGCATGAAGCATTGCCATGTAGTCTTTTGTGTACAGGATTTTCGGCAACAAAACTGTGCGAGACCCTTTCTCTGTCTCTTTCGCTTGTCGTCCTCCTTCCTTCTTCACAGAGACATGGTAAAATTATACATACATTTAACCGCAATATTGCTCCATAATGATATCATTTGCGATGGCAGAGAAAATTTCCTATGCTGCTGGCTTGGCTTCCGAACCCCTTCGGAAAAGTTCTCGCATCGTACAGAGTGCTTTTTCTCTCGCCATTTCGCAACGATAATTGTGTTCGCATATAAAGCGAGCAAACATGTTTCTAATTCTAGTTTAAACGTTTTATGCAGTTTTCGGTTTATGGTTTTAATATTTCGTCGAATGACTCTCGGAGAGCTTGGATGATTCATGAGCTTCCGTTTTGATCTCACCTTGAAAGCTTTTGTGAAATCTTCTGTTGAAAGGTCAAAGTTCTTGACAGGAAGTCCTCGTTTATGTGAATATTGAGTTGATAAAGTTTCTGCCGCAATACGAAATTTCAATAGCTGAGAAATTAATGAAGTTTTCTTCATACTGTCGATCCTTGAAGCAACGGTTCTTTGTCAGGTCACTGATTGAGACAACGGGAGACGCTTAAAGGACATGATGAAACTAATTTCCTGAATGATACGCTATCCACATTGTTCCTTCTGTTTTCTCGATTCACCTTTCGTGTCTTCCGTTCCATTGACATCTTAACTAAAAGACGAGAAGCTAAAAGAATCATTGAGATGGAAAATTTTATGAGCGTCAAGTTCATGGCTATCCGAGCGTATCGAAGTAAGGATTTTCAAACCGACCAATTGGGATTGCGGAGTATGCTGAGACATTTCGTAAAGGTAACTTTATATTCGCCATAAAATAATATTACACAACATTAACCCACTTCAAATATGAATATTAGAGATTCTGTGCCATTGAATTATTCGACATTGGATTGAGAGAGAAAAGTTTCGTGCATGAGAATGGAAATTTCCGATTTATATTATAGAAAAAAATGGAAATGAAACCAAACCTAATTTTCATTTTCAATATTCAATTTCCATTTATATCAATCTTTATCTCTCGATGCTTTCGAGAGGAGGAGTCAGGCTGAGTAGAAAACTATCTTTACCTTCTTGAGTCTCTGTCGCGAGTAATCAATTTTTTATGGTAAATCTTTTTTCTTGCTTGCGGTAACAACGGTAGTTGTGCCCTATCATGAATCATTCAACATTTTTATGATGATAACTCGACGATAGTGCACGAGCTTCACTCTTGAATGAATACATTAGCGATCGCGGGAAAAATTGCGATAACAACGACGATTATGCTTGTTACTTGTCGTATCTCTGGAATTATAACAACAATCTCATTGAATATCATTTAACCTCGTTGCTCAACAGCAATTTAAGCGACAACTGACGTGGATAGATTCAATTCGCTCTAATATATCTTTCATTGAGTGCACTCAACCCTTTCGTAATTAGATTCCGGGGCGAGAGATTAAAATCTCAACGTATTAATTCTATGCATAATTAAATAGTTTCAAAACTAATTAAAAATGTTCATGTCGTCCATCAACGTGGCTTGCGGAATTTCTCATGAAAGGGAAGAAGAAGTTTGTGGCTTCACACAAAACGTATTGATTTTCACGGGTTTCATTTGGTTTCGGATAAATTTTAATCAATTTCATTATTTTTTGAAACCAGAAACTTTTTTTACTCCCCGCCAACGGCACTTGATGCATTGAAACCCAAACGATCGTTCCCTCTCACTCTCTTTGCCTGATTCGATTTTCATGAGATTGCAGCAAAAATATTAAATCAGATTTCTCGCATTATTGAACTTTCAAAGCTTTCACTCGTGGTTTTTTGATAAAAATATGTTTTTGTGAGAGTTTTAGGGTTTCTTCGGGAATAAAACTCTTTGGCTCGATAAATCGCAGAACAAATCATCACTCATCTAACTCGGACTGTTGGGCAATGAAAACAAAAAGCGAATAGTGAAAAAAGCCTTCTACCTGATCTCACTGTGTGACCTGCATTTTAAGTATCAGTTTTTTGTGTGCAATTGTGATCTGCTTGAAGCAAAATAATAAAATGTCCTTTGAAAGCTTAAAGTTGAAAAGCTCGTTTTCGCCGCAGACAGATCCTTGGTCATAAACTTCAAGGACCAAATTAATCTCCTCAGATGTTTGGTGATAAGAAGACATCAATTCGATGGAATGCAAAACCGTCGTTAAAAAAATCCGAAAACTCATGAAAATTCCCCTCAGGCCACAGAAAAGTTTATTGACTTCGTTCGTTCGCCGACAGTCAAAATATTCATCAAAACTTTGATTTGAATTTAAAGTTGTGGGATGAATAAATTTGACGACAACGATGCGAAGGGAATTAAGTTATCAACACAATGGCATCAACACATGTTCCAACCACAGAATATTTCAATTAAAAGAAGCATAGTCAAGTTAAGCCGTTAAACTTTTTTTTTATATTTCCGAGTAAATTGTAAATCAGCTTAACTCTAAAAGCTCGCTTATCCGCTTTCCTCACGAACCCTTACAGGAATTTCCACCATCGCAACCGGCGAGTCTCGAGGCGAACAGAGAAGAAAAAAAAGAGTTAAGCGATAAAGGAGAAATGATAAAGAGGAAATTAGATTTCATAGTTACACCCGCCTTAGCGTCGAGACGTGTAAACTCAATTTTCGAGGACTGTGGAATCCTCCTTTCTCATGTTAATCATCTAGCGGGCTTTTAACGAGATCAGTCGAGTAGAATTGTCTTTCCCATGGATCGGCTTTGGGGACGAAAAAGAAACCGGAAATTACTCTAATTATGCAAAATCCGAGAAAAGCGAGTTTACCATTTCACGGTCTAGCGATGTTTGATATTTTAATTAAATTAAAGGGAATCGCTTGTTTCCGCGAAATCTCTTAATTATAAGAGTTTTATCGCAAATAAGTAATGAAGGAAAGTGTCGATCAATTTCTTGCGTTTGCGAAAAGAAAACATTTTCAAACTCCTAATCAGATTTTCTCTTTCGTGAGCCTTTAATGATGTTAAAGCTCTTTTGTCTTCTTCATCGAATTTCCTCTCCACTCGCTTTTTGTTTTTCGTGTTTTAAGATCGAGAAATTCAATACGTTAATGGATTGTGATGTTGGAAGCTGATACGGAATCCCTTAAATGAAATCAAAAAGCTAATAAAACTTTCAAGATTTTTTTCGTCTTCTGCGTTGACTGTTATCCATCGTGAGATTGATCTTAATTTATAGCATTGAATTACTGAAGCATTCACTTCTTGTGACCGAAAACTCATTTCGGGAAAGGGAATAACTCTCCTCGCATTTCATTAATTCATTCGCCATAAATAACATAAAAGGATACAACATCGAGTTTAAAAGATGGTCTTTATGTTTAAGTATATCGACCGTTGACTGGAGCAGGCAAACAATAAGGTTCATGTTTAAATGCATGAGAGTTTAAGAGACGAGGGGAGTGAGATGGGGGAGAACGAAAGGAAGATGGTCATGATTTAGTGGTTTACACATCATCGTCTCTCTCTCGTATTACGAGAGGCAAGAGCTGTATCGTTCCGTTCCTTAAACGCTCCGATAAAGCATTATTATCATTTTCATTGTACTGAAGGCAATTGAAAAAGAAAGTTTGTCGTTTAGGGATGGCAACAGCGATTAGCGAATAATCGAAAGCTCAAGATTTTGTGAGCAGATAAAAGTTTTCCTTGAGCTTTCAGAGATTTTCTTTCTAAGCCGATGATCGACCAATTGCCATCGCTATTCTACTTTTGCCTTCTCGCTCGGTTAAAGGAAAGTAAATTGGTCTTTTGCCATATACGGAGCCTTTAGCCTTTATAGCCTCACACATTCGAAAATGTTTGGCATAAATTTTGATTCTCCTTCCTGACCCTCGCCGTCCGTTGACGACGATGAAGCTGATTCAACTATGGCGTGCACTGAATGAACAGGAAAAGCTCTGGAAGGGAACGAAATCAGTGAGAGACTCGTCGAAAAGCTTTTATCATGAAAATTAGGTGACTCCATTTTGTGGAACGCTGATTTTGTCGATCTCATTACAGCATCAAGAGTGAATGAGCAATATTTACGATTTAACTTTAATTTCAGCTTAAAACAATTCTCCATGGAGACGAGAAACATTTTCAAGTTTCATTTCAACTTCTGAATGAATAAAATTTAAATGAATTCATTGTGCAATTGTATTATTTTTGATAAATTAAATTTTAAATTGTGTTAACATTATTTCACGACCACTGCATTAATTTCTCATTTTAATGCAATTAAATCTTCTTACGCGATAGTTATCGCCTACGATGTTCGAACTGCCGCTTGAATGACGCTCTCCTCACACATACCCTCGCTTTAGTTAAGCCCGAAATTGGCCAGAAATATTGAAAATTCATAGCGCTTCGGGTTGATACGACCACGCGAACGGAATTTGGCAGTAAAATGCATTCGATAAATATCCAGCCGAGGGAGATTTTGTGTCGCATTCAAATGAACTACTGGCGGATTAAGCTCATAAAACACACGCCAATTTGCAAGGGACTTAGCTTGTTTCAAACCTTTGTTCGATTCGAGAACGACAAGAAAAATTATTATGCGCTATGTCGTGTAACAGGATTTAAAATCATTATTATTCGGGTGCGAATAATTAAAAGTTTTAAATTGCAGACGGAGAACGAGTTGTTAGAAGGCGTTTTTCGTAATTCATTTAATATTCAGTTCTTTCCGAGACGAGAGCTTAAGTGCAACTTTGTGAGATTCAATTATGCAAAGGCTGTGTAACTTCTCGAAAATTACAAAAACTTCACGTCATCTCTTCTGTCATGCGAAAAAATCCTTAAAATAAAGAGTGCAGCTGCGAGCCTCGCAGAATTTTAACGACAAACCAAAGCATTCTAAATGTAATATTTGCTTTGTAGCCGATGCAACGAGAGAGAGAGCGATTTAATTATACAAATAGAATATTTAATGACGAGAAGGGAATATTGATCGTTTATGTTGCAAGTTGCAACTCGTCTGCTCGCTCAACAAATTCATTGCACGACTTTGAAATTATGAAAAAGTTGCGCAATCAATTTCGCTTTTCCGGGTTTACAGGGCTTGGCTCAGCTGCCTCATGCTGAGCTTACGATGTAACTGAAAACTGGAGACTACGATAGCGAAACGATATAAATTATTGAAAATCGCCATGGAATATTAACTAACTGCGAAGTCCTAGAGGGACAACATGAATTATCCGGCAGCAAGGCAGCAAGTGACTTTAGAAACAACACAACATACACGGAATATTAAATCGAGTCTAGTTTGCATGCTAAAATAAACAAATGTGTTTTGCTTTGCCAGCTTTGATGTTTGATTTAAATTGCTTCATGTTTATGCTACATCGATTAACGTTGTAAATTTTAATTTTGAATTTATGATATTTTGCAAAAACTTTCATGACTCTCCTTTGAAGTCAAAGGAATTTCAATCAACGTTTGTTTTTCACAGTCCATGCGAACGGCTAATTCAATTTGAATTAATGTAGACAAAGGCAGGAATGAAATACAATTAAATTCATCTCGAACAAGCTCAGCTTGCTCTTGTTGGTTGTTCTTACTTATTACACAAATACTAATGACTTTTTGATTGCAAAACCCAAGTCTTTAATTAAAACAAATCTAGACTTGTTATTGTTATCTTAGAGACTTAATTTTCTAGAACAAAACATGTTTTAATTAATTTTTTTCTTTCTTTTATTCATTACGGTTCTTGAAGACTGAAGATCTCCTTTGAATTTATATTAAAGCTTCGCTATTAAAAAAAATTAAGAAAGAATTTCTGATGATGATTGATCTTAAAGCGTTAAAGAATTTACTAGAGAAACTCATTAAACAAAATTTGAAGCTTAAAGCTTAAGCTCTTCATAATCTCTTTGAAAATTCATAATTTTCCTGGAATTTTTAATTACAACGTTCCCACAGAATCCAATGGCTATCGTTGGTCATCTCGCACGACTCATTTGCTATGAAATTAAGAATTCAACGAATTCATATTTTTTACGTCTCATTAAACGTAATTTAATTCTTTGTGTAATTTACAACTGAAGCCGTAGAAAGCTTCGACATAAAACTGTGTTTAATGTTTGATCGAAACCAAATCAAATTTCAGAGAAAATCTTTTTTATTTTCCATGACAACATGAAATAAATTTCTGAAGAATTTTGAAAGCTTAAAAATTCCTTTTATTTTTTTGTTGCATTTCGAGGTTGACTTGGGTTTTCCTTTGAATTTTGTAAAATCTCATTGCTTGAAATTTGATTTCATGAATTTTTAATATTGAAAGTTTAAACAAATATTTATTTCTACTTGAAAACTCAATAGTTTAGATATAAATTACTTGAAAAACTCTCGCATCAAGTGATTTTTCAATTTGAATTATTTTAGCAAAATATTCGCTCAAGAATCTTCATTAAATATTATGATTCAAAAAATTTCCTCATGCTTCAGTTAATTGACTAAATTGGATTTCTCGTTACTTTACTTATGAACTAACCAACAAACAAACCTCATATTTATCAAATTGTTCAACATGTTGCTTTAGAAAGAGTTTGCAACAAACATTCCTTTACCTTTTTATTCTGAATATGAAAGATAACAAAAGCATTTTGTTAAACAAGAGTTCTGTGTACATTCGAGGTAGATTATAGAATTTAATTAAAACTATATTTAATTTATCATCCACTCTCTCATGTGTTGTTTGTTGTCTAACGTTAAATAACAAGTTGTACGAAATAAAAAAAATATATAAAATCAACTCAGTTCATGTTTTCAGTTCAACTGCTCGAAAATTTTTTATTTTCATTTTTCGTTGCATTCGCTTGAGTTGTGAAGCAAACAATTACGAGGCGAGATGGCACAAGCTGGAATCGTTTTCGACGACAAAAAGCTGGTCAGATGTGACGTTAGGAAGAATTAAAATGTCATGGAACTAGAAACGTCTGAAGACGAGATATTATTGACATGAACTTATTTCTCGCCAAAAACCACAAACTTTTCCCATGAAAGATTTGCCAGAATTTATTTCAAATGCTGAAGTCACTCGAATGTAACGGAGACAGCAAAGTAAACTCGATATGAGTTCACATCGTCTCGTTCGTTGGTTCAAGGCGCTTAGGCGGTCTCCTCCTCCCTTCTCATCTCCCTTGCGGGCTCACGAGAGAAATCAAAAAAAAATTCTTTCAGAAATTACAAACGAGATTCATTCTCTCGCTTGGAGTTTAAACGAGCACAGGAAAGGCAATGCCGACGCTGCGAACGATCTGTGAAAAATCTTATTTTATTGTAATGCGGTTTTTTACGGATGAACGCACCTGTTCTTTGTTTATTGTGCGCGTTATGGAAATTCTCTCTCTATCCCTCACTCTCTCTCTCTCTCGCTTGCTTGGTTCCTTACTCGCGAGTTGTGATTTTCATGGTGAAACGTTTTGTTTGCGCTTTGGATTTATTTAACAAAGACTAATCTAATCCTACGTTTCAGATCGTTACCGTGTCGAGGCTGAACAGCTTTGAATGTCTTCAAACCAAAGGGAAACATTTTTGTTATGAAACTTTAAATTTTATTACGACTCAAGACGACTTTTATGTCGCTCAAGAATGATAATTTTATAGGCGAAAGCTTTTAAAAGTTGTTTTGCATGTTCCTCTTTCTCCTTCGCTCCTTGAAGTGGGGATGAGATTTTATGTCTTCGATACGAGTACACGCTGCACATCGTGTAGGAAAATGAAATTTATGTTGATGTATCGCCAGAATTTTTGATGTTCAGCAGATGTCACGATAATGAAGTTGAATTATTAAATATGCATCGCGGCCCCATTTCATCATCCGGCAAACAAAGCTTGAGCTCATCCTCCTTTCAAGGAAGTTGATGCTGGAAATTAATGAAATTTTCATGACCAAACTTTCTTCGCTCGTAAATTTTCTGTGTTCTCCATCAAAAAGTTGAGCTTGTCTCGCCCTGAAGTCACGAAGCTCTCGATTACTTCTAAGAATCTTTCATAACCTTATTTAAACTTTCAACCTGACGCCAGAGTTTCTACAATCAAAGCGGAATTTATTTTCATAACAACCTCTTTGAAGTTTGAGACTCTCGAGTTCGATGTGAATCATTAACATCAATAACTGGAGCGCTGATCCTGTTTCCTAATTCGAAAAGTTTTTAAGTGGAAACTTGATACAGTTAGCAAACGAGTAAATTTACATGAATTGTTAAACACCGCAACAATGACGAGCGAGTGCACGTGACAAAAAACATTGAAACGAGTTAGAAAACGTTTTTTGTTTCATCATTTCGCAGAGAACATAAAAGAATCGTTACGCAAGTCTCTGACAGACGCCACCAAAGCAGAAATTTAAATTCTGGGTGATTTAGGATGGAGGCAACCCATATTGACTTACATTTAAGACTTTAGGGTAAGATTGCCTTATAGCAAAAATCGGATTCGTTGTCGAGCCAAGATTTACTGTAAAATGAGCTTTTTTCAATCTTGATCGCTCTGACCGTTCAACTCAGCGTCATCCTTCCTCGAAGCATCTTTTAATCACTCAAAAGGAATTTTGAAAACGTTTCAACTTCTCACTCTGTCAACAAAGAAGCGCAAAATCTTGGCTGAGAGTGAATGTGTTAAATCTGAAATGTCTGTGAGTGACTTACCGCATTAAAATCAAATTATTATGACGCCATTATTTCCCTCCGGAAAAATCTTCTCTCTTTTGAATTCACAAAGTTTTATTCTTCCTTTCGTTGCTTACTTTTCGTTGACTATGTGAGTGAGCTTCCTCCCAATTATTTCCTGAGCTGAATTGTGTCGTTGGCTTCCTCGATCTACGAATTCTTCTTTATTCAAAAAATGTGAAATGAAAAAGTTGTTTTGAAGCATAAAACTTTATTGGATAATGTTTTTGATTGCATTGGGTCTGTTTTGCTTTATCTCGTCACTCTCTCTCTGTGTGTCGTGTAATACCAACTTTCCTTCCCTTCTTTGCCGAAAATAATGTTTTCAAATCTCATGTTTGCAAGTAATGACGGTAAGAAGGCAGCGATGGAAAGAAGGCAAAGGGCGACAGAGGGAAATCGAAATGTGTGTAAGAAAGCTCATCCCATCAGGGCTCAACAAGCGTTGGCCTTCGGATTTATGTTATTGTTATTACGCATTAAAAGTTTTTTTTTCCTTACATGTGAGCATTCTAAACCCAATTTGAACATAATCACTCACACGTAAACATCCCCTCCGCACTCTCTCCCCCTTCAATCTTCCGCCTTTCCTCGTCTGATAAACATTCTGTGGCAAGTCGTTATCGTTTTCTTTTGAGAAGTAAGAATCAGTGCTGAAGGAGATGACGAAGAAGAAGAAGAAAAAAAGAAAGATGAAAAGTACTTTTGGGGGACGGAGGAGGGAAGGTGGCAAACATAGCCATTAAAGAAGTGTATAAAAGTCAGGCTTGAAACCTTTTGCGGTGTTATAAATTGGAACGTGTGTGGGGCCTTGTCTGTCTGTTTCACTGTGGATTAACTTATTCGTTTTGTTCACGCAGATTCAGGAGAAGATTGAAGCCCTGTCAGCAGGCGGTCTTCACGCAAATAAGTACGAGTTAGTCCCAAGGTTCACCTTCAAAACCTGAAAGCTTTCCTTCTGCGAAAAAGCAAAGAAAAAGTTTTCTTCTTACAAAAATATTTCTTTCGAAAACAAATTCACGCCACAATGAGCAAATAATTTGAAAAACATTGTCGACGTAATTTAACATCAACAATGATACGGAAATTTTCACGCTCAAATGAAACGACTGCACCGCTTATGATGACAACGAAATCCTTCATAGGAACTCACTTGAGCGTACAACGTTTGTTAGATTAAAACGAAATCGTTGCTGACAGGAGGAAAATAGAAGCAAAAGTTTGAACATAAAACTCAGTCAAGAGTTTTAATCTAATTTCTAAAATTTCTTCTCATCTCAGACTCCACGAAAATATGCAAAAACAAACTCTAATTAATACATTAAAGCTGATTTGCATGCACATCAAACAAAGTGTAATTAAGCTGGTGCAGGTAGTTGACGACATAATTTCAAACAAGCTTCGGTGAGGAGTTTCCGTGCCTCCATGCAATAAATTGCTAAATACTTGATGCGTATAGCGAAATCATATTTATGCGATCGAGTGAATGTGTGTTTCTACATGTGAACGAACGACGTACACACAATGTATCATGTCGCATATTTTATTCAACAAATATTTAAGTAGCAGCTCTTCCTGCTCTCACATAACAAACTCATATTTTGCTCTCATGTATTTACACGTTTTTTTTCTTGTTTTATGCGTTGAATTAAATAACAATAAATTTCATTGCAATAAATATTTGAGCATTTACTTGTGTCGTCGTCAGAGTTTCCGCAGTTTTCGACTGTTTACTGTTGAATCGGTTTCCAGGAAACTGTTGAATGAGAAGGATGTTGATTTAGTGCACATGGTCCTCTGCTCTTTGAATAATCAAATCAATAATTATTGTGAATCCACTTTATTCAATGACTCGTTAAATCTATTTCCAAGAAATTTCCATCAAAATGTGACGATACAGTTGAGAAACCATCAATGCTTGAGATTGATTTTATGGCATTCAATTCTCAGAGCAGATTAAATCAATTTACTTTTAAAGAACTCATGCGACATCTACTTCCTGGAAAACAGTAAGTTTGAGACAGGGCGATGCGAAACGAGTTTAAATTTCGTCATAAAGACGAACGTATGCTCGGATATTGCCTCACGAGAAAGCCTATCGACGAAAGGAATAAACTTAATACAATCAAATAAATCAAGCGAATTTATGGAAATTGAATTTAAAATATTAGACGACGAGTGGGAGGAATGGAATTGAAGGGCGAATTGACATATTTTATTGGCACATGAATGCTTTGAGTGCTTTTGAGAAATTCGATTCAATGGATCGCACGAGCTTTCCCGATACCTGAAATATTTCGTGAGTGTCTCGGCGAAGTCAAGAAGCATAACGCATATTCAACAACCGCGCCGACATAAATTTGTCAAATAAATTAAATTAATTTAAACAATGAAGCAATCGGTATTCGAGTTCGATAAATTAAATTCGCGAATTATCTAGAATTGAATTATCTCCAATAATTTATTTCATGGGTGAGTAAAATAGCTTCGGGGTTGGAATTTACACAAGAGAATGAATTCGAGTGATTTTGATTGCGTTTTGTTTTCTGCCCAAATTTTTCTCATGAAAAAGCTTTCGCAATAATTTCAATAATTGCCATTAGCAATTAATTTGTTTGAAACTGGATCAACATCAAACAGAAGCGAGAATTGGGAGTTGTGACATTATTAAAAATTTACGTTAATATCAATCACATGATGTTGACGCAATGTTCATTAGAGTATGCTTGTGGTGATTAACCAGAAATTAATTTATTCAGTTTACATTTCCTCTTGTCAAAGGATTTTTATTGTTTACATCAATTGCAATTATCGGAGGGATTGTTTAAAACGATTGTAATATTATTTTGAGCGGAGTCAGGACAACTCGGTCAGGATTGCTGACTACGAGCCACTGACTCAAACGATTTTATTCAGTGACGCAATGGCTAACAAAACCACAAAGCGAATGATTCAAAATGAAAATTTTCAAATCTAAATTTTCATGTTTTTTGAACGAACATACTTTCTTAGAAGCTCCACAGACTTTTCAGATGATAAAAGAGAAACTTCAATGAAAAGCGACAAAGAGATTTCTCCTCCACCTCACAACCAAATTTACTCAAGAATGTCGAGAAAGCTAGACAGACCGCATTCAATTCTATTTCGAAAATAATTTCTTTCTACACGACACTCTTCAAAGTTAAATTCGTCTTGAACGAGTAAAAAATGATTTTATTTGATAAGGTTCGTTTCCGAGGGGGGTTGAAAGGTTCATGGTAATATGAAGAAACATCATAAAAGCTTAAAGCGTTTGACTGAAATGTCTCATCAAGTGTCGACTCATATTCTGTTGTCTGAGCTGTTGTCGTGTCTACAGTTTCGCTTGAAATTCATTTTATTGTATGAAGATCATAAACTGATGACTGCTTCATGCGTGCAGCGCATTTTCGTTTATTTAATATTTTCACGAGAACTCTTTACTCTTGAAAGGCGAGAGAGAGAGAGAGAGAGTGAGAAGGATTGCATAACATTTTGTACACAAATTGCCAGACAAGCCATTCAACAAGTATTTAAATACACTCGAGAGCATCAAAGGCATTTCGACAATCTCGGAAACAAAATTTTCCCATCAGAAATTAAACCATCGAACCGAATTGGAATGTATGAGACCTTCTCACATCTATGGAGTGAATGACGTAATTTAAATATTTGAGATCATCATGGAAACAGTGAAATGAATTGTTACTTCAGCTCTTACATATAAACTTTGCTTAGTTTATTGATTTTGCGGAGCAATCAAACAAAAGGATATTTGCGTGATATATTTAAGCTCCAGTTCAAGCTCGCAGCTGCTCAAACCACAAACAATTGTTTTGCGGGAGAAGCGAAGCCTCTTACTGCTCCTCCTCTACCAACAACCTTCCCTCGAAAACATTTTTCGAATAATTTACAAAGCGTTTTTGTTTGTTTATTTATTTTTCTTGCAGCAATAACAATTAATTAATTAAATTTACATTTCACAGCTACACCAGAAACGACATGTCATAAAGCCAGCCTCAGGGAAGAGAGAATGAAAGAACTTTAAACGACTTTAAGCGCTGCCTACTAATTGTCTAATTACAATTTTATGGTTTCGTTGGGAGAAATTCTATTTATGAGTAGAACAATAATTGCGACGTCGTCTCGATGCAATGAAGTAAAAACTTTTAATTGGCCAGGAAGTTAACTTTCCTGCTTCCAAAGGAAAAATCGAAATTGACTTCCTCGAAGGAAGATATAATTCAATTCATCTTCGCTATTTCAATAACCAACGTTTCTCCTCTCTCGCCTTCATCAAAATCTCATTAGAATATTCACTCGCGTTTTGTCTCGAATTTCTTTAAAAACAAAAGATTTTTTTTCCCTTAACGAACGCTAATGAGGCGAAAAGGTTTGCCAAGTAAGTACTCCTGACCTTTAAGACAAACTCTTCGAGTAAAAATAAATTAATGAATAAAGTTTGCGAGAATTTCCTGTCGAGTTTGATCACAATAAGTGTCGACCACAATTAGCGTCATCGTCTGGGAATTTCTGATGGAGATCTAGTGGAAACAACTCTCGTTTAATTGCCAATCACGACGTTCGCTTGCTGTTATCCAAAATGCATTTCCGAAAGAGGATGATTGTAAATTTTCCACCCGTTGTGCAATCACTTCGTCAACAGCAATGGTTTATCCTCAAACATAATTCGATTCGATTCCAGAAATAATGAACGAGTCGAGCCGTCAATCTACGTCGCATTATTGTTCGGAAAGATATTCGTGATCTCAACAGAAACATTTTCGATGAAGCCATCTCAATGCGGGGTGCTCGAGTAATTTTTCAAAAGCAGAGACTCTGTTTAAAAAGTGATTGGAACGTCACGTGTTGGTTTTGTCGCCCTCTCTTTTATAATTCGCCATGTGAATGCAAAGCACGTGAAATGCTGTAAAAAATTAATTTTAAGCTTGTGCGTTGTTGAGCTCGGGAATTCATAAAGCTGCGAGATTAAGGATGAAATATTATGAAAGTTTTGACTTCCGCTTTGAATAATTTCGTCGAAAACAACATTTGAAAAGCAGACATTGCAAATAAAACGAAACGATCTCAAGGCTTGAAGACTTCGCATTCAGTTGAAGTGAAATACTCAAAGTGATAACAAGTGAAATATTAAATTCGTGATGATGAAACTTAAGCAAGTGTTTTATCGATTTCTGTTTGATGACTGACTCATCTTTTGAAATAAAATTTTCAGAATCTTGACAATCTTTACGCTGTGTCTTTTTGATTTCTCGCTTGCCGCGGGGATCACTGCAAAATTTTTCATAGAAGGAGATGACTACGTTGCCCGAGTTACTGGACAGTCTTACACTCGTCAGGACACTTTAGTAAAAATGTATGGAAAGCATCAAAAGAAGGACGCGGAAGGCAATCCTATGAAATTTGGAAATGGAGACGTCACAGTTTTCTTTGCTTCGAACCTCTACAATGATTTCGAGAAACTTCCACCAAATATTCTTCAGCTTTTCACAAATGTAAAAGTGTTGGAGCTCGAAGCGATTGGGTTGAAAGAACTCGACGAGAACACTTTTAAAAACGGAAGAACAGTGGAAAAAATAATTTTCGGTAAAGATCACATTGAGACGATCAGCGCAAATGTGTTTTTGAGCTGCACGAGCCTTAAAGAAATTCAATTCAACGGAAATACTTTTGACACATTCGACAACGATGCATTTGCTGGGCTAAAAGACTTGAACGAGTTGACATTCACAGGAAACGGTTTCACTACTTTAAGAAAAGCTTTATTTGAACCTCTCACTGGTTTGGCTAAACTTTCAATCACAAACAATCAGTTAAAAGAAATCGATCCCGATTTCTTCTTTAGTAAGAAGAATCTTCAAGTTATAGATTTGAGTGATAACGAATTGACTCATTTCCCAAGTCAATGGCTGACACAGAAAAATCAATTGACACTCATTAATCTGAAAAACAATAAAATCGCAACGATTGACAGTAACATTCTTAAAATTTGGCCAAACAATGCGGCACTAAATTTAATTGAAAACGAATGCATCAGCAAGAGTTACGATCATTTGGGAACTAATGAATGGCCGATGAGTGAAGCAGCTAAAGATATGAAATCATGTTTTGAAGATGATAGCAGCGACGAAGAAGATGACGAAGCAATTAAAGTGATCGAGTTGGAAAACAAAGTCGACAATATCACCGAAAAGGACAAAACAAGCTCTGAATCATCGATTGATTCAAGTGAGTCACCAGAAAGTGTTGAAGACGAAGCGAAGTCATCGACCAACGAACCATCTGTTGTCAATTTGTTTTCGCATGACGGAAAAGATCATGATAGAGACTCTGACGCAATTGAAGATGATATCGTTCAGGATTACACAACTACACCAGAAAACGTTTCAGACATAGAAGAAGATGAAGTGGAAAATTACGACAAAGTCGGAATCGAGAAGGTTGACCAACCCATTGAGAAAGCAATTGATGAGCCAAAAGTGATTCTTCCTGTTCCAGATGACAATGAAGATTCAAATCAGAAAGAAAGTGAAGTCAAAGTCAACGCTGCAGACAAGAAAAAGGAAGAAGACGAGAAACCAATTAAAGTTGATGAAGCCAATGTAGGCGAAGCCAAACCAGATTCTGATGATTCTGAGTCTCCAAAAACTGAGCCTACACAATCTGATAATGTTGAATCAACTTATCTCCATCCATACGAGAAAGCGAACAGCCGATTCTATGTTAGTGCGAGAAATCAATATACTTGCGTGATAGAGAACGCAAAAAGGACACTCAAGCACATCGTTATCGAGCATAAACCGAATTACACAGATGAGGATGTGGTTGTTGTTTTTATCCGCAACTCAAGTCTTATTAACATTCCTGCGGTGATACTCGATAGTTTCCCTAATCTTAAATCATTGTCGGTTGAAAACAGTGGACTTAAGACGATGGACGATGAAATGTTTGCGAACTGTGGACAACTTGAACATCTCGATCTCAGTAATAACAGAATTGAACGTGTAAAGGGCGATTCCTTAAAAAGTTGCACGAAACTTAAAACTGTCGACCTCTCAAACAATCCCATCGATATCATCGACAGCACATTTTTCGTTAATAGTCCAGGAGTATCATTCACTCTCGGCAGTTTAAACATTATCGCACCCAAAGCTTCTGATTTTTAAATAAAACTTTTCCGTAAATTTCGCTGAGCTCTCGCTAGTCAATCTGTAACGTCAAGTCATATCGAAATCATTGAAAACGTCAAATTCATTCCACTCAACTTGATATCATCGCAATCTCATTTTATTTCCGTCTCCCCCTCAGCTCTCCATGATAGAATTTTCATCCTTAACAAGACCACTCCGGAATTCTTTTGTTGTCGTTAATTGATTGAATCCATAGGAACATCACGCAAAACATGGGCAACGCTTAATTTAACATCGAGCTAAAGAATCTCTATTCAAGGAAAAAATTTGAATAAAAGAGAGAGACTTCAAAAAAAATTGAAGAGAATGGGCCGAATTGGTCGAAGGCTTTTTTCGTTGATTTAATGTGAACAAGAGGAACTTCCATCGTTTAAAATACTTTCGAGAAAAGCCTTTATCATAACTCACCCGACCACTATTTTTTTTTTATCAATTTATGCTGCTTGCAGGCGAGGGCGACGGGGCGAACGAAATGAATATTTGTGTTTAATAAACAATCAAAAACGAAAAAAAAAACATGTCCCAACATGAGCGTGGGAGAGTGTGAGGTGGATTGCAATTTCACGGCATGAAATGTGAGTTTCCCAATTAAATTTAATCTCGGCGTGTAACACATGGAATGCGGGCAGGGCAACTGAGCGTAATGCACATCAATACGATATCAACGAGGAAAAAAATGTGATAAATAAATAAATCCAACAACATGATTGTAAATTTTTGAACTTGTTACAGATATCTGCGGGAGAGCAGTGCACGCGAGGAAATTGGGCAGAAAAAAAACGGCGGTCGAGATATTCATAAATTCAATTAAATGGCATGCAAGCTCTTTTTTCCAGCTCGTTTGCTTGGCAAGAGCCCTGGGTGGAAATAATTACGATTCATAGCGTGGAAAATCCATTAATAAGAGGAAGGCACTTATTTAGTTGCGATTTCAACAGCAAAAGAGGTGATGAGAAGGAAAAAAACACGAGAGATCGAATGAAACTAATTAACCAGAATTAATCAGAAAGTCCTTTCGAAAGCACAGCGTGAAAATGAGCGAATCAAAAGCATATAAATCGACTCATTAGCCGTAACACGTCTTTGATGTGCTTGACTTAATGCAAATTAATTGCGCTTTCCAAGGCGAACAAAACTGCTCAACCTTGATCCCATTGCAAAGAGTAAGTGAAGAATCAATTCATTCAGTTCGAGAACATCTGAATTTTCTTCCCTCGATAAATTGAGGTTTGCGTGTTGTTTAACTCGTCATTCAGATAAGATTTTCATCGTGGTTTATATTGAGTTTTCCTTCAAGAAGCAACATGTAAATCAACTTGTTTAAATCTCTAAAATCCTTTCACCGCCGCAATTTCAATGCAACTGATATTTACAAGCGATTAACATCATAACTTACGCACCGCTTAGCAATGAATGAGAAACCAAGAAGATGCCAACTTACCGTAAACGTTTCCTGCAACTCACTCTGAGTGCTTCCATAAGTTGTTCTTTCTTTGATCAACGTGAATGAAGCTGCCGCATCATGCAACTAAGAACGAAGTTGCCTTTTCCTTCTTACATTATCCTGAAGTAAGATGTTGCCTTTACTAAGCCTTTCCGTTTCAAATTCTTGCCTTTCCACACGTACAAATGCCAAGCGGTAACACGAGACCAAAAAAGAGGGAGAGAGAGAGAGAGAGAGAAGGGGAAACCAAAAACTTCTTCCCATTTGGAAGTTGAAGAATTCACATTTAATAGAATTTCATGGCGAAACTTTTCACGTTCTTTCTCCTTCTTTCTCTTTTTCTCTGTTTTAATGTTTGAAATGAACTGAGGTCGATTATGTGCAGGAGAATTATGACAACTGGCGCAGAGATTTACATGAAAGCGTCCATTGTGCCGGTGGGGGCGAAAAAGAAATCAGTTGAATGGATTGTTGCAGGCAAAACTCTCGTACAACAATGAAAAAGTCGTTAAATGCATGTGCATAATTTTTTTAAAAACTTTTCTTTCCTCGTTCTACTCTCACAGCTTTCAGTTTAATTCATGTGCGAAAGTTTGTAGAGCGCAGTTCTCCCTGCCATTCACGTTCTTGTGTAATTTCAGAAACACACTTCGAAACAAAAGTTCAAAGTGACTGCTGCTGTAGTTAAAGGCTTCGCAATGCTTCGTTTGTTGGATAATTTAGTTTCATGTCTTTGCAATAAACGAATGATTTTGCTTACTGCTGGATGTTTACAAGCTTTAAGGACATCATAGAGTGCGAGTGAATTCTCTCTGCATTAAACTAGTTCTCTAAATATAACTACACTTAATTATCTCATGCTCTCAGTAATTAAAACATTGAAATGAACATGGAAAACTTGACAACATGTTTCTCCTTTTAATTGCTCTCGTATTCAAAAGGCTTCAATTTATTTTCTTGTAACAAGTTGACGAAGAATCGACGAAGCTTTTGTAAATAATTTAACTATATGAGCATCATCTGCTTTAAAGGAATTTGAGAATCTTTTTCCAGTCGAGCAATAAGTGCGACCATAAATTGTGGCGACATTTCTGTGTCTCCGTCGATGCTCCCCACGGGGATATCTTGGAACATAAAAACCTGAGCGGAACAATAAAACGAGAATTTTGGCGATATTTTGCAAGTCGTAATAAAAATTCATATTTTAGCAGCAGACACTTCTTTAAATCTTTATTGTTCTCTGCCACGTTTCCACGGACCATTTCTGTCCATTAAAGGAATGAGTTAATTTTGCTCCTTTTCCTGCTCAAACTTTTCGCTAACTTCTGTTGGAAATTAAACTTTAAAAAAGCGAAGTAAAAAAATTATATTACAAAATTCAATAAAGACTTTCCTGAAAGATTTTTTTCCCTCCCTTCATCCTCCCCCGCTCTTCTTGCAATGCTTCTTGAGCGCTGCACAGAACATGGCGAAGCGATAGGATTTAAAGAAAAGTTTGAATAATTATTCAGTACCTCAGTAGTTTTACTTTTCATTTTCCGTTAAAAGTTTTCACGCTGTCAGAAATTAAAAGCATTTTTTTAGTCGAATGAGAAATGAAAAAGTTTTGAAGCTGAAGGGGAGAAAATGATGAATCTTAGTTTCGCGAACGCACACACAAAGAAAGCTTGCGGAAAGTCGAAGAAAAACTTTTGCCTTCAACTATTCAAATTAAATCTACAGATCTCTGTAAAACGTCATGACTAAAATTATTAGTTGGAGCGGAGTGAGAACAAAGCGATAATGTGAAAGTTTCTTGCACAATGAGATCACCTTGTGGGGAAGGTTCATCAGGTTTGTGTGGTTTTGAAGCTTAAAAAGTTTTATATTTAATTAAGAAGCTCAAAAGCTTTCTCTTAAGCTCTGTCGTTGTTAAAATATTAAACCTTCAAAAAGTGGTTAACATTCAATTGACATTCATAAAACTCTTGATTATCTTGATTAATAAGCTCGCGTTACTGAAGACTTTAAACTTTTCAAGCTAGTCACGTCTCTCTCAATTCATCCCTGTTGATTGAAGCATCGTGGAAAAAAAACTAATTCACGTCTCAACTTTCATTAATTAAATTTTAATTACGGTTCATGCGCTAGAAGCGTTCATTCGCTATTTTGATCCTCGCGTACTCATTGTTTCATTCTTCAACTTTAACGCTATCAACTTTATCACGTTCAGCTCATTCAAGCGATTTGCTTCGTTCTAGGAAATTTATTGTTTCGCGTGGCTGAAAGCCACAACTAATCAATCAATTCTTCGTCGTCAGTCATTAGAACGATACATTTCTAAGTAATCTAATCACACTTAGCTTCGAAGCATTTTGCGCACTTGAGTTGAGATGCTGATAATCTGTGTGGACTTTCTCAATCAATTGATGGCAATCTCAAGTGCTGAATTATTCAATTTGAATCAACTTATCTGAAAGTTTCATTTGCTCATAACTCTCGAGTCTTCACTTCATTCCAATGATGACAATCTCGAAAGGACACGACGACAGAGAATGATGAAACTGCCACCACAGAGTAATTTGAAGCATTCATGACACAAACTTTATCTATGCTCGAGGAAAAGTTTTTCAATTTTCGAAAGTCATCATGTGGTAATAATTTCAACAACGGACAACTATTGTGAAAATGGTATTAAAAACTGCTCCTCGCTATAAAAAAAAAGCCGAGGGAAGAGCGGCGTATCGGCTGTTCGAGATGGCTTTATACTCGTTCGCCTATTGTTGTTTTATGGATACAAAGGGAAGAGCGTGGAACAAGTTTTTTTTAACGTTGGAGGCAGAACGTTAGAGATGTCACTTGGATCTTAGAAAAAATTAATTTCATGAGATTTTGTCGTTTCAAAAGCTTTCAATTTGAAGAGAAAACTTTTTCCAAGAGAAAATAATAAAACGTGACTTGGTGTTACTTGATCCCTGATTGCTTGTAGCAAAAACAAGTTCAAGGGAATGCAAGCAATGCCTATGAGTACATCAAAAAAAAATCTTTGAATTCGCAGCTGCAATCAAAAAGTTTTGTGGCCTGACCTGAAAACATTTCATTTAATAATGGAAGTTTTTATGAAAAGATTATTCATTTCATAGAAAGCTCAAGTTATCATCTTGTTAGTCAATTTCGAAACATTGCAATGAAATATTTTTTCGTCGACGCAGTAGATGGGAAAGTTTGTTTCTCTTTTGACTTTTGTAAGCTTCTTTTCGTTGCTGTATAGCTTGCAGTAACAAAAAAAATTGTTAGATTCGTTAAGACTTAGTAACCGTGAAGTTATTTAGACTTTACCTTGCCTGGCCTTCCACATCCATTTTGGTCTTGTCCTTCTCGCATTACCAGCAAAGCTTCACGGAACATGAGCTAAGCGATATTGTAGTCGAAAGAAGAATAGGAATTAATGTTAACACCCTTGAACATCGGACGATAATCAATGTTGACAACGCATTGGCCTCGAAGTCTCGGCAACGACTTTGTCGGCTCTCCAAACCTAGTCGAAGATTATTAAGTCAAAAGCTGGTTTAATCCTCGACGAGGATATTAATATTCCGACATCAAGAGGCTGCGGTTTCTCTTTCTTCGACGGCAACCAGAGGACTAGGAGAGAAAGGGCAATGCTGAGATTAGCCGAAAAAACCATTACGACAATGGAGTGCTGCGAAGGGTGAACCACAAAGAGAGCCGTAATCCTCCATAAATGGTGTTAATTCTCATGAATAAATTGTTGGTGAAACAATTTTCCGTCGTCTCCCAAAGTTAAGGCACGCAAAAATTACATTTTTACTTTTTGACTCGTTGGCCGAGCCTGCGGCTGCTGACGCCAACAATATTCTCCAAACTTTACTTTCTCTCTTCATTTGGTACCAACAATAAAATGAAATCATCGTCAGGCTTCAGAATGACGAAAAAAAATTTCAGGGAATTGAGTTTGATTTACTTTTCATGCGAAAACAAAAATCTCGATACAAAGCTTCTTTCACATGTGGTGAGCTTATTTCGGGTGACAGTCCATTTATATAGATACTCTCCAGAGATGTTTCAATGACATCGAAATAATATCGCAAGTCATCCGTGATTGTGAACTTTTTATTATAATAGTCGACTGATGGGTAACTTTTTAGTTCATGAGGAAACTTTCAATTTAATCTTTCATCAACAGGAAAAAAAAAATCTTGAGTGAAAAGTTTTCTTTATTAAATTCTAATTTTCTTCTCGAGTGAACGGGAAAGCGAGCTTAAAACAAAATCAATTAATTAAGATCAGAACGTTATTTATTCCTTCTTCCGCTTGCTGTACGATGGTCGATCGAAAACTTGCTTCATTCCACCTGCGCGCTCCTGAACAAACTTTACGTTCGTTGCTGTCTCAGCAATCCATGGTGAATCAAACTTTGTTGTATCTTGATCAACCAGATGAGTGTACTTGGTGCGACCGCAGCGTCCAAAGTTCTTGACTTGCATGACTTTCGGAAGAATAGTTTTGTCGAAATGATCTTCGAGAGTTGGCGCTGAGAAATCTTGTTTAAAAACTGTCTCTTCCTTGTCCAGATAGAAAGCACCACGATGATAATATTTCTGTAAGAACTTGTACTTTCCTTTGACGCCTTTGTTGGTGACTTGTTTAGGATTACTTTGAAGTTCCTTGCGTCGTTCATCTTCCGTCAAGTTACGCAATCTGTCGACTTCGTTCTTCTCCTTCTCGAGCTGATCTCGTTCGTCACGCTCTCGTTTTATTCTTTTGAGCTCACGAAGCTTCCACGATTCATATTCAATTTCATCGTTCTCGTCTTCAGTTTGTACATCATTGATATGAGGATCCTTCTCAGCTTTCGTAGCTTCCATGTCTTTCTTTATGCTGTCTTCAACAAGCTTCAGAGTATAGCGACGTCGTTCTTTGGCTTGTTTCTTCGATTCCACCTCCAATTGCTTCTGTTTAATCAAATCCTTTTCCTTTTCAATAATGGTTGTGCGGTCTCGCTTTCGAACAAACTGAGGCTTTATTCTTGGCTCGTGGTCTTCTTCGCTGTCGTCTGACTCATACTCTGATTCCGATTCGTCTGAAGATGCCGATTTACGTTCTTCCTCTTTTTGCAGAACTTCTTCTTCACGTTTTTGCTGCAACATTTTCTGTTTAAGCATGTGGCGACGTCTTTCAATTTCACTGTCGCTGATGTCAGAGTCAGATTCACTTTCAGAACAAATGGAAATTCGCCTTGTTCGCTGGTTGTCATCGTCATCTGGATGTCTGGGTTGTTTTACTTCTTCATCGGATGATTCTCCATTTGAGCTTGAAGAGTCAACTCGTTCGGGCTTGTGGATGAGCCTTCTATGGCGTTCGAGACGATCTTCAATGTCTTCCGGACGTGCAGCTCTCAATCTCCGCAATCTCGGATCATCAATTTCTTCCTCTTCTTCTGGTTCGCTCCTTGAAAGATAACATTATGTTAGTTAAGCTAATTATTGGAGCTTCAATTCTCTATCATTTACCTTTGTTCCTCATCATCTTGAGAAATGTCTCGAACTTTGTTGATAACAATCGATTTTCGGTTCTCAAAGTAATCGTCTTCGTTGGAGCTCTCATCGGAAACTTCCTTAGGAGCATATTCTGGTCTTTTACCCGAGATATAACGCTGAACTTTAACTTTTTGCATTGAAATCTCGCCTGAAAACAATTAAAAAAGAGATTTTTAGAAAAAATTGAAATATTTCACTAGAACTAGTTTGTTACCTTTTTCATTTCGCACCGGAATAGCTCCAGCTGTTGACTGCGTTGCAAGCATCTTGAAGAATGTTTTTATTTGATTTAAATCACTAGATAACTTGGTTTAAATTTAAAATTTATATTTCAGAAAATTGCTGAAATCGTAAACAAACTTTACGTTTGAAAACGTAACAACGTAACGACTTATTGACGCACGCTTTAACGTTACGTTTGTTTAACGACAAAAAAAAATCGGACAAAATTACAAAATAAAAGAAGTTTAATGGCACAGAGAAGAGTTAAATTGAAATTTAATGTGTGTCGCGCTTGCTTGGCTCCTAGCAATGAAGCTAGGCTTTCGCCTCTCTTTCAGGGAGATCCGGAAAAGACGAGAATGTTTGTTTTGTTGTGTGGAGTTGACGTCAATGTAAGATCCTTCATTTCGTTTTAAAATTATTTGCTGATTGTCTTCCCTGTAATTAGATTTTTGTGGATCAACTAGAAAACAGTGTGATGGTTTGTTCAGAGTGTTCCGATAAATTAATGGAAGCCTTCAATTTCGCCGAGCAAATCAAACGATCCGAGATAAATCATTTCAGAGGACTACGAGAACAATTAAATCCCAAAACTTGTCAACAACCGGATCCTTTCGAAAGCAGCACCACAATAGTTGAAGAAGTTTTCATTAAAGCTGAATCATTGGAGTCGAAGAGCGCTATTGAAATTTCTCCAAATGAAGATTTCTTTGACATGTATCAAGAAGACGATGATTTCTTCGATAGTGAACCAGAAGTGAAGCCTGAAGCCATAACCTCTCGTCTTCGTGAAAGAAAAAAAAGAAGCAACATTTCAACTAATTTAAAGCCATCTACAAGCAAAACTATCAAAACTGACGAAGACTGTGATGAATTTCTTATTGAAGCTGATCCTCCAGCAAAGAAAATCAGAAAAGAACGTGGAGCTGTAGGAAAATCAACAAATGGATCTTACGACTGCGATCTTTGCGGTCGAACATTTATTCAGAAGTCTAACATAAAATATCACATGAACCGTATTCACAAAGAATTCAATAGAATAACCTACGATTGCACAAATTGTGAACAGAAATTCGCTGCGAAATCAAGCTTACTTTGTCATCTCGAAAGAGTTCATCAGCAAACAGAAAGAAAATTAATGTGCGAGTTCTGCTCTAAATCCTTCTATGCCATGGGCAACTTGAATGAACACATGAAACTTAAACATTCACAGCAAGGATCGACTACCAAAAGCAAACCGGGTAAGTTCAATTTTTTTAATATTTGATAAAAATAAAGTTACAAGAACCAAACGTAGATTACAAAAAAAAAAAAAATCAAAAGCTCGCGCTGTATTTGTCTCATTTAAAAGCTCTTTAAACAAAATGGGATACAGTTAAAAAGACAAAAATGTAATTATTAAGAAAATTAATAGTTTTAATGTCTTGCACTGTAGCAGAAAAACAAAAAATGAGTCAACAACTTCAGGAGCAGATCGTTCGGGAACTTCAAGAAGGAATAAGTTGTCGTGGACTTGCAAGGAAACTGAATTTGAACAAATCCACTGTGAGCGGCGTTTGGACTCGCTACAAAGAACGTGGAGGTGTGGTCATCTTAAAACCTACAGGAAGATATCGTCTAACAACCGATAAACAAAACCAATTCCTCGTGAAACTTGTACAGAAAAATCCAAGGATCCAATCGAAATTCCTAAATTCAGAAATGAAGAAAAAGTTTAATATCCAGTGCAGCGATACGACAATTAAAAGAATTTTGAACAAAAACGGATACAGTCAAAGAGACAAGAAAATTTGGACATTTGTGGAGCCAAACTAAAAAAGTAATTCTCCACTTTGGTTCCTGTAACTTGACTTCTCGTACCAATAAGAAATTAACAGTTTTATGTTTAACAACAGTAAACTCCAGATTGAGTCGCGAGATTCAGGAGCTCGTTGTTCAAAAAGTCTTAGCGGGCGGAAAATCTTATCGCGAAGTCGCAGAGCAACTGAACATTCGAACGTCATCTGTCTTCTGCATTTGGACTCGCTACAAAGAACGTGGAACTGTCGTCACGAAGAAACCTCCAGGTCGAAAGCGAGTTACAACTGAAGATCAGAATAATTTCATGATCGAACTCGTTAGAAAAAATCCTAAGATTTCATATAAAATGATTAATTCCGCAATGAGATCCAACTTCAATGTAAATTGCAGCTTCTCGTTGATTAGAGGAATATTAACAGGAGCTGGATACATTCATCACGGGGGGTCATTTAAACTAAAGTAGATTAACAAGTTAGTAATTTACTGAAATAAAATTGTCACTGTCACTTGAACATGTAAAATAAATGTTTCATTTACTAAACAGTTTGAGCTGTTTAGTCGAAAATTTCGTCTTGGTTCTTGTAACTCGCTTTATCACATTTTTTACACTAAATAATTTTATGATGTGCAGACTTAGCAGCGCTGGAAACATGATGCAAATGCTGTTATGCAGCAATTTTTTTTAAATTTCGCAACGGTTTCAGTTTTTTTTTCGATTTTTCCTGCATCGGTTGCAGCATAAAAAAATAAATTTTGAAGCATAAAATGCAGCATAAAGCAATGGTGCTGCAGGTTTTATGTACAGAAATACTTGAAGCACCGGTTGAAACGGTTGCTGGAAATTCGAAACGGTTTCTTCAGAGGTTGACTCTTTATTTTTATTCATTCTTTATTGAAATCTTGAAGTGATGTCGGCTCGTCAACTCAACAATCAACTTATTAACTTTGAGGCTTCAGCGGATCAAATGAAGCAATGGTTTTTTCGTGGTGAGCCTATTAAAGGAAAGTACTCGCGACCTTTGGGAACTGCATTTTCTAAGTTTGTGGAACAGCCAGTTCGAATTGATTACGCACATTCTGGACCCAGAGGATGCTCGATTTACTTGCGTTGTTCTATTCAGGAATGCAATAAATATTACAAAATTCGGGCAACCGCAAAACAATTGAAACCAGCTAGAGCTGTTTCGTTCATTGTTCGAACTAACGACGAAATTTGTGATCATCGATGTGAGTTTGGAGTTTGTTTATTTTTGACGTAATTCTGTAACAAATTTAATTCTTTCTTTATGAAGTGTCTGAAGATTTGGAAGATCAATGAGGACTCTTAAATGACGAAAGGCGCCCTAACGAAATAAATTTGAAGTAAACAATCGAAACAAGTTTGAACAGGAGCAAAACAAATTCAAGGAATGAGGAATTGAAAATGCAAAGGGAAACTTTTGCTGAAGAAATCAAAAGAACCATTATCGTCGAAGAAAAATTAATTTAAAGTATTGTCTTAGCTCTTGAACATCTATTCTTGTCAACTAAACGTTAAAAATAAATTCTTATTTATCAAGCTATCAAGTAGATCAACTCTTGTATTTTGATCGTTGTCGGGAAGATTACTTATTGCAGCTCCTTTGTTTCATTCTGCATTTTATGCTTCAAAATTAATTTTATGCTGCAACCGATGCTGGAAAATTCGAAAAAACTGAAAATGTTGCTAAATTTAACATTTGAAAAGACAAGAATGTAATTAATAAGAAAATTAATAGTTTTAATGTCTTGCACTGTATCAGAAAAACAAAAAATGAGTCAACAACTTCAGGAGCAGATCGTTCGGGAACTTCAAGAAGGAATAAGTTATCGTGGACTTGCAAGGAAACTGAATTTGAACAAATCCACTGTGACTAACGTTTGGACTCGCTACAAAGAACGTGGAGGTGTGGTCATCTTAAAACCTTCAGGAAGATATTGTCTAACAACCGATAAACAAAACCAATTTCTTGTGAAACTTGTACAGAAAAATCCAAAGATCCAATTGAGATTCTTAAATTTAGAAATGAAGAAAAAGTTTAATGTCCAGTGCAGCGATGCGACAATTAAAAGAATTTTGAACAAAAACGGATACAGTCAAAGAGACAAGAAAATTTGGACATTTGTGGAGCCAAACTAAAAAAGTAATTCTCCACCTTGGTTCCTGTAATTTGACCTCTTAACAATAAGAAATTAACAGTTTTATGTTTAACAACAAGATTTGAATTTTTAATTTGCTAATCGAGATATCCTTTATTCGTTGTATTGTTTAATCAAGTATTTCTGTACATAAAACCTGCAGCTCCTTTGTTTCATTCTGCATTTTATGCTTCAAAACTAATTTTATGCTACAACCGATGCTGGAAAATTCGAAAAAAAAAACTGAAAACGTTGCTAAATTTTAACATTTAACATTTGAAACTTCCAGCAGTGCTGGATGCTTCATTTTCATGCTGCATGAAAAAAATCGCTGCAAAAAGCGTTTGCAGCATGTTTCCAGCGCTGCAAAAGGTCGCTGCAAATTAATGCCATCTCTCACGAATTTATTGTGCAGGAACAATAAAACCAAGATTCAACCATCAGCGTCAAGAGCTCATCATAAAAGAAATTCAAGAAGGATTATCGTATCGTGAGACGGCAGAGAAATTGAAAATCAAACGATCTAGTGTCTATGCAATTTGGAGAAGATTTATCGAAAGAGGAGAAGTTGTCATAAAGTGTCCTTCAGGAAGACCTCGAATGATTACCGAAGACCAACACCAATTCCTCGTTAATCTCGTTCAGAAGAATCCTAAACTTAACTCCGAGTTCTTAAATTCTGAAATGAGAAGAAAGTTCAATATTCAGTGCAGCAATGCGACAGTAAAACGAGTGTTGTACAAAGCGGGATACAGTCAAAGAGACAAAAATAAATTTGGCAAAATCTGGTATAAAAAGAGCTCGTAATAATAAAAAATTATGCTTTGATTCAAACTTGGTTTAAAAAAATCTTGAAATTTTAAATTTGCATGTCGTTGCTAAAGGCCCAATTGTAATTTGATGTGTGTCGCGCTTGTTTGACGCCTAGCAAAGAAACAAGTTTGTCTTCGTTCTTTCATGGAAATGAAGAAAAGGCGAAAATGTTTGTCTCCATCTCAGGCGTGAGTGTAAATATTTTCATTCGTTCCCTAATTATTTACTTATCTTGAGTGTTTTCAAAATTCTTGAGCGTTCATCAAAAGGTTGTTCAGGAAAGTTCTAATCATAAAATGTTGATTTGCGTCAGGTGCTCGCAAAAGTTAATTGAAGCTTTTGACTTCATCGAAAAAGATTTGAGAAGAATTATTTCAAGTTACGTGGAAAGCAAATTGAAGATCTGTAAGCTCAAAGATCTTCAGCGGTAGCTAATCTTGTCGAAAAAGTATTTTTGAATAACGAATCGTTTGAAGTGATTGATGCAAAATTCGAAGAATAGAATGGTCTAATTATAGAATTCAATTCGTCGAATTGCGACGACAACACGCAATGGGAAAATGGCAGATTTAATTGTTTTCTACCAAAACAATTTTGCAATCAAAGGAAGCTTTCAACCTCACGTCAACACTCTTTCGAAAGCTCTCACAATTTAATTGAATCATGTGTGACGCGACATTCTCAAAAGTCTTATGAGCATTCTTTTCAAAAAGATGAAAGAAAACTCAATTGTAATAAAAGTTTGAAAAAGCATGACACGTTTATTTTAATTTAAAGTGTTTCCATAGAAAAGCTGTTCACCTGCGATCTTTGTATTGAATCATTCCATCGACTTTACAAAAAGAAAATTCAGTTTGCAGTGAAAAAAAAAATTGAAGATAAATCTAAATTGGAAACGTAACTCGACAAAGTAGAGAGAAAATTCATTTGCGAGGTTTGTGCTAAGTCATTCCGCTTCATGAGAGAAATAATGTTTCACATGAACTTCAAACGTCAAACAAATGCAAATCAACAATGTCCTCAAAGCAAAAAACACTCAGTTACGCATTACCAGCTCTGTCGTCACATCAATAGCGTTCATCAAAAAATCAAGAGACACATTTGCGATAGTCGCTCGTTTCCTTTTTACTACAAACAACAGCTGAACAATTGTTATTGCTAGAGCATCATGTGAAGCAAAATATCACAGCAGTTTACGACTCGTCTCGTCCAAGTGCTCATTCAATAATTGCTGAAAATATTTCACGACGAAAATGCTTTTGACGAGTCACATCAAATTTCACTCCGGTTAGTTTCCACGCGAACAATTCTATTTCGAGACATGCTGACGATTTTTTCTCTCTCTCAGACGGTCGACCTTTCGCTTGTCGGTGCGAACAAACTTACGAGAACCAACGTGACCTGAATAAACATCAGACGAAAGCTCACAAGGCGAGCGACTCTCCATCTGTCTTTGGCTGAATTAGTGAAATTTTAATTGAGTTCAAATAAAAGCTTTTGTAAAGAGAACCTTTAATCTTTAGAAAGCTCTTGTTTCAATATGAGTTGCATAAGGTGAAACTCAAATAGATTCCTATCAATTGCTTTTCGCTCAATGCAGTTTAGTTTCCATGTGAATTCAAACAAAGTGTCACGACCTTTGACAATTTGGGTTTATTAGCCGACTTTGCTCGAACTTCAACCAAAAGGAGCTTTCATATAGAAAGAGAGAAGAGAAAGTTTTAATTTAATCCTTAAATATTGCACAAATATTCCTCTGAACAATTGTTCTGGCTTCTATCCTCTCTCTCACTCACTTCCCCGGGTTATTTAATACAGAAAGCTTTATTTATGAAAATTATTGTTAAGTTCTTTCATGCTACAGTTGGTAACCACAGATATTATGATTCGCATTGTATTTCTTGAACAGCGAGCACTGTTTACCTTAAACACCTCACTTTATTCCCTCTCCGGCTTCGTTTCTTTTTATTTTTCGGGGGTGCCTGAGCTTCATCTCTCGCTTGCTTGATAAAACTGAAAAGTTTCTTCTCCTTTTGTTTGCTTCCCTTTACAGGTGTTATCCTTCTCGTTGCATAATCTCAAAGGTCGACCAGAGCTTGCCTTATTTTTGAAGACTTTAGAACGATCCCGGGATGCACCTTGGCAGCAACTTTCAAGTTGTTATCCGTTCTTAATGTTGTTTTTCCATTCAAAGTTTTACAGCGAACGCGATGAACAAGTTTTTATTTTTGTTTATTCAATTTTTCCTTACTTCTCTCTCTGTCTCTCGCTCGCTCGCAGAGAAAGATTCTCCATCGTAACTGCCAAAACGTTGTTTTCCCTTGCGAGATTATTAAATTTTATATTTATAGTGGGGAAGCTTCGAATAAATAACGACGACGATAATAAGAGGCAGAACGAGAAATTTAGGTGAGAAGATTTGAATCTCGGGACTCGAACTCATATTTAATGTGTTAAAGCAAATCATTAAGGATTATGGCATGTGTTAAGGCTTTTGGCGCCTAATCGTTTTAATCCGCTTTCCCTCGGGAGGTGGTAGAGCCGAAAACCTCTTGACTTTTACACAGCAGACGCAAACAACCGGATTTCGGAGTATTATCGTGCATTAGACTAAAATCGGCAACACATTTAAGCTTATAAATTTGCGGATTTGCATTTGCTCCTGCTGGGCCCGGAGCATTCAATTGCAAAATGCTTCAACGCTGAGCGAACAAATTTCTGTATAAAATATTGAAATTAAATCTCTTCGTCACGATACATCACAGTCAACGTGATGAAAGTCAGTGACCTCAATTCTCCGGGAAGTTATCCTTCTTGTTATAAGTAAAAAAAGCTTTAAACTTTGAAAAGCTTTTATGCTCAACATCACTAACAAGCTCAATCACATCTAACTTGCCTCACTAAAATTTCCAGGTCACTAAATGTGGAGCGAGAATTTATTTTTTGTTTGAATTTCAAATCTCGCTGTGTAGCTTTATGAAATGTCGCATGAAAAGCGCATTTCGGAGCATTTAATTCCGAGTCCACATTAGGAAACGAAAGCACAATTCATTTGTTTATTTCGTTATTTGTTTTCCCAACTTTTTCCACCGCTTTGCTCTGCTATGTGCGTTCTTTTGACAACGCTCAAAGTTCGATCGTTTGAGCTTTTTCGTGAGGCGAGAGCTTTCAAAGTTTTACTTTAATCGTGTTCCTCATCTGAAGTGAACGAGAGGAAAAAAGTGTGGCACAGAATGAGAGGGGAAAGTTCTCTGAAATTGCATTTTGATCGCATGTTTTGGCATTTTGATTTAGATTTTATGTGACTTTTTGTAAAACTGCCATTGCAGCCAAAAGAGTCATAGATAATAGAGCGATTGTGAACTTTTCTCCATCTCGATGCAAGAGCAATGCCGTAGCCGTAGAAGTTCGTTCCAAAATGTCAATTGCCGAATGAATTGAGAGTCGATGCAGGACTAAAAAAAAGTGCAAATAATGGAGCGACGAATTTGATTTTGAATATTGTTATGGCATCGCTTGTCTCGAGCATTCTATTTTCTCCAACAACTCAAATCAATATTTCAATCTTGATGGAAAAGCATTTATAACGACTCAAGCTTTTAGGATTGCCCTCCCCCTCCCCCAAAACGTCTGTCTCTCTCATCCGATGTGGCTTTCGTTCGGGAATTTGAAAAATTAAACGAAAATCTCTTGCAAAAGGCAAGCGAGGAACTTCTAAGCTATTGTTTTAGACTCCACTTTGTTATGATAAACAAATACGATGAGAAACTTGCTTTAGCTTTCGACGATAGAAAGAGACCGACGAATAAAAACAAAAATAAAATCTCCGTCTTCCGCTTTTTATTTGTTTGTGGGGCTTTTCTTTGTGAAGCTTTTTCGAGAAAATATTAAAATTTCATCCTTCGAAGTACGAAGAGAAACGAAGAAGATATAAATGAATGCATTATTCATAATGCTTTCACGATGAAATATTTTCACGCTGTTTATGTCTTATTTATGAAAAGCTTTTCCACTTTCTCTAAGTGAAAAAATCAAAATAAAAGTTTCCTCAAAAGCAGAGCCGAAAGATTGAGCCTTTGTGATGTGCTCGCTGACCTGAAGATTAAACTAAAATTATTTCTTTGTTCAATTTTAAATTTTACGTTCTCTGGTTGATTTTCGAGGTCGTTGACTTGAAACGAATGATGCGGATCTGCAAAATTTGAAATATTGCACTAAATGCATTCACTTCAAATTCAAACAAAACTCACTACAAACGACGCTGATTGCGAGGAAATAATCACGTCAAGTATTCACTGAGACGAGTGGCAAACAGTTGATAGCAACTTGGATTCAATAGAACGTTGGAAAACAAAAGACGATTTGACGACTCGCAATAATCATAAACAATTCACAGCAAAAGTGCAGAAAGTTTGAAAGTCTTTCAAGTACTTCTTCTTGTCTCAATCTCTCTACTTCCTTAATTTCACTTCAAACGGCAAACACCTCCCACTCATTCCGAACTCTAGAAGTTTCTGGTGAATTGATTTTATTTTCATGCTACAATAAACTTTTTACAGGTCTGAAGTGTTTCAATTGCTCTGCTGATGATGATGTTTACACCAGAAAGAGCTGAGATTTTCTCTCTGTTCGACTTCGCTTTTGTAAAATGTGAAACATCAATAGCGCTTCTCGTTTGCCAACGATTCAATAGCGAATTCCCTGCCGTCAATTTAATTAAAATCATCATCGAATCATTCAAACGACATCAAAAAGAGGTTGAGTTCGTAATTAAAATTGTAATTGAAAAGTATTTGAGGCGCAAAGATTGAAGTGCTGCGAGTTTTTCAGTAAACTTTTCAGTTTTTTTTTTCGTTGCGAGAAAAGCTCGAACCACATCAAACGCTTGTCATATTTGCGAATACTTAGAGGATTCTATTCAATCATTCTCTCACCCTTTCTTTGTCTGAATCAACTTTTTCCATTTGACAGAATCAAACCATTGAGACAAGTGTTGCAAACTTTTTCCCAATCGATGGGAATTAATGTTTCTCCGCTTTTATCCTCCCATTCAATTGAGTGTCGCCTCCGAGCAACGGGTTTTCGTCAAGGCAACTGTGGATTATTTCAATCCTCTGTCTACTGTTAAGTTTTGTTCGTAGAATGCCGCAAGGTGAGTCTCGGGATTTTAAAGGATTCAGCGGAAGTTGGTAAATTCAATGAAACGTGTTCCCCTAATACTTTATACACTCGATAGACGACAGTAGTTTACCGAGAGCATTATCACTTCTGGAAATTTATTTTTTATAGATTCAAAACTGTTATGACTCGATGATTTCATTTCCAGCTCGCTAACAACGTTGAAAACAGCAGAAGTGAAGTAAAAACCGAAAAGCAGACAAGAGGGATGTTCAAGGGTTAAACATTTCAACTCTTTATTTGCTTTTGATGCCAAAAACTTTTTGCCTTCCGTTTTTCCATCAAATTTTCTGATTGACTCAGAAATTCTGATATTAAAAAACTTTTTTCCGTTCTTCCTATCAATTCCCTCCTTCGTCCTCGTTTGAAAAACAAAGATTAAAGATTCTTCAGCTTGAAAACTTGGTTTTGTCGTATCTTTCGCTTGTGAGCCTTTCTCCAACTTTCTTTTAATGAAATATCCTTTTCTCTCTTTCTTTCAGAGGCAGAAAAATTTGCAAAAAAAAACTTTTTGGATTTCATTCAAATCCTCGAGAGCAGCTTCACGAGGTATTTGTTCTACCACATCCAAAAAAAAATAAGAAAGTTTTGAGATAAAAAAAAATTCTTCTCCATCCTCATCGAGGAAAACTTCAAGGAAAAGCGAGAAAAGTCTTTGCAGAACATTGTTTGTTTTGCGAACAGTTGTGGAATTATCTGAGCAGATCAGAAATTCTTTCAACGGGTTTGTAGTTTGACTAAAGCAAATTTAGATTTAATAAAAAGAAACAGAGTTTGATTTACACATTTTAATGTATCACGAAGAGCTGTCTCTCCTCTCATTGCGTTATCTTTGTTTTCGTTTGTCAAAGTTGAGTGAAAAGTTTGTTTAATTAAAAACGTTTTGATGGAAAACAATTTTATGGAACGAGAGCTTTCGCTTTGAAGTGTTTTTTCCAGGTCAAGAGGAACAATCTTTCATTACAGTTAAAACCAATCATTCCCTGAAATTTGAATAAAAATCCAATCAAAACATTTTCTGTTTCACTCGAGTATCCTGGTCCAGGATTCCTGGAAACGTGAATGAAAGCTCATAAACTTTAACCAAATCATGTTTGGCTTTTTAAAGCTTTATTGACCTTGTTGCGCGCCCCTCAGTAGGAAGCCTCAGGAAATCCGAATTATTTAGTAATCAAGAAAATGTTTGAACCGCGCCAATTCCGGGAAATCGAGTACATCAGCAGGCGATTCGTCCTGCGGTGAAACGGCAATCTGAGTTTAAAGCAGATTTTTCTTCTAACAGCAGCATCAACATCATCATCATCGTAACGACACCAAGCTAACCGCCCTGATCGTTTTCATATTAGAGCGAGTGCATTACTGTCATCCTATAAATTTAATTGCTAATGACTGGTGACACATTCGACGAGAGCTTCTCCCGCTTGTGTGCGAAAGCTTGTCAACTGCAATTCAATTTCCTTGCCACGAATTGTTTTTTTATTTCGTTGCTCACAGTGCGGACGGACAATAAATTATTGTGACGCCGAATATGTTTTGAAATTGATTTTCCTCTCCTCCCAAACAAACTCACATTGAGTTGAGATTTATTAAAAATTTTCACATCAACGATCCATTTAGCAAAATATTCTCAAACTGTGCAAACTACTCCCGGTAAATGTCACATCCAAATTGCTATTGAACTTGCCTCGATTACACCCAATAAACCCTCGGGATTTGAGTTTTTCTGCAAGCTTACCAAAGGGAAAACCTCGGGATTACTTTCTTTTTTCGTTCTTCTTCTCTCTCTTTCTGATGTTTTTTGTTGATGATGAAATATGAATGAATGAGGAATTGGATTTGGAATGAAATATTCAATGGGGGATTTTATTATTGTTTGAACTATAAGGTTTTCCGATCTGTATGCAAATGTAAGCAGAAGGCGAAGGGAGTGAAAAGCTCTCAAATCAAAATAATATTTGCATTGATTTTGTAATGGAGAGTGAATGTGAATAGACAAACGGCTGATGAAGTTTTGATTGAAAATGTTGTGGAACTTAATTTGGAAGAACAATTGCAATTGAAAGTATCCATTGGGAACTGAATTCAATTTAAATTGATTGAATCAAACATAAAAATTGACCACTCTCGGGTAAAATCAAGGAAAGTCACGCTCAGTTATCATAGTAAGCAATGAACAATTTTATCACTAAAATTTTCATGTTGACGCGTTTCCTAATCAGCTCCAATTTGTTACAAAACCCGAATCGCGCTCCTGACCTTTCTCGATTGGGTTATCTCCTCTTCGTGTTTATAAATAGATGGACGCTCTATGATTTCGTGAATCTCAGTTTCAGTTTGACCATCAAGACGATACAATCATGTGGGCAGTGAAATCTATTCAGAGAAGCTTCAACTTGAACCGAAGCGTTTATACAAAATCGATCGGAATAATTGGAGTGCCGTTTGGCAAAGGTGCAGGAAAAGAAGGAGCCGAACATGGACCGAAAGCGCTCAGAGACTCGGGGTTAATTGATGAGATTAAAAGCATCTCGCCAAGCATCAATGTGAAAGATTACGGCGATGTTCATTATGAACCAATGGAGTGTAATGGAAGAAAAATTAATAATTTGAAGCATCTTGAGCATGTGGCTGCGTATAATAAAGCATTAGCGGAGAAGGTAGAGGAGGTAACGAAGGATAATCGAATGCCAATCGTGCTAGGCGGAGATCATTCCATTGCCACAGGTTCAATTTCTGGCCTTGTGAAGACAATCGGAGCCGAGAATTTATGTGTCTTGTGGGTCGACGCTCACATCGACTCGAATACAAACTCATCGAGTCTCTCTGGCAATATGCATGGAATGCCCGTCAGCTTGTTGGTAAAAGAACTTAGAGAACAATGGACAACGATCCCCGAACTTGAGTGGTGTCAGGCTCAACTGTCATTGAAGAACTTTTGTTGGATCGGATTAAGATCGATTGATTACTACGAGCGACTTATGATGGAAAAATATGGAATAAATTACTTTGACATGCGAGACATTGAGAGACTGGGAATCAAGGAGGTTATGCAGAAAGCGCTTCAAGCGATAAATCCAAATGGAGATAAAAAGCTTCACGTTAGGTTTGTAGTATCGAATTGTCGAGAAAGCATCATCTTTTCAAAATCAAATCCTTTCAGTTTCGACATTGACTCTCTCGATCCAGTTCATGCAAATTCAACTGGCACACCCGTTCAGGGTGGACTAACGTTAAGGGAAGGAGTGTTTATAATGGAGGAAGCTTTTAACACCGGAATGCTCTCGTCTATCGACTTAGTTGAAGTGAACCCTTGCCTAGGCGATGCAAAAGATGTTGAGAACACTCTCAACTCTGCAAAATTAATAATTCAAGCTGCTGTAGGAAACAATCGGAGTGGAAATTGTTAATAAATTTTTGGGATTTTCAATGAGAGTTCATTAGAGACTTTAATTGATTCACACGAGAAGTTTCTTCTCAAGGCTCCAGCATGGAGCTGAAGTTTATTTGCATATACATAAAGAGCGATCAAACGGACGAGCTTTACAATGTTTAATTGAGTGGAAGAGTTTCTGATAAATAAAGCCAAAGCATCAAGAAGACTTTGACTTATTTGTTCCAAGGAGCGAGTAGATCATGAAAATATGTTCAATCGTGAATCGTCTCTCATTTTATTTTCCACGAATTCCTTTGAACCGTCGTCGTCCTTTTTTGTACAGAAATGTATTAATAATTACTTCAGTAGCAACGACAAAACAATTTTCCTTTCGCAGGAAAGGTCCAACGAACATTTACTTGTGCGTTCTAAAATTCGACAAATTAATTGGCATCGATCAATTTTCTTTTATTCCATAAAAAGCGGATCCGTTCCATTAACTAATTTGTCTCGAAAATTATTCCTCTCGATTTACTTACAATTGAAAGTGCGATTCACTGTGGGCAGAGACGAGATGAAGAGTCTGCTTTAGATAAATTATGAAGAGAATTTACTCAAGGGATGTTCGCTTTAATGTTTAATGAGAAAATCGGCACTCAGCGTCTTCTTATTCTTTTTGTTGGAAAGTTTCACGTTCAAAGTAAACAAGCGAAGACTGTTGTCAAGAAATGATTTCCAAAGAGTTTAATTATTCAAAAGAGGTCAATTGCGTTTGAATGAGAAGACTTAAAATAAATTTTATGACCCAACCCTAAGCACCAACTGCGTCGTTTATCATTATTTTCCAAATCGTTTCTGATATTTTCCGACACATAAAAGTTCCGAGGCGGCTTGTTTATGGGATGTTAAAAATAATTACATAAACAAACATGCGAGTTCACGTTCACCTCGTTCATCCTCAAGAGACTTCTTCGCGGAAAAGTGTTTAAGTCCTGAAAGAAAAGCGAACGAAGAGAAGAGAGAACGTTCCAGTGGAAAACTCTCGAAACTCTTTTTAGTACAAGGAAGATCTCGCTTGTCGGGAAATTTATGGCATGAAGGGATGAAGTAGATTTCAGAAGATTTGAGCATACAGTTTTTAAACTTGGTCGGGATCGTATGTACGTTTGTCGCTCCGCAGTAATCGGGAAGTGATTAAAAGTGATTTGAATTTAATCTCAAGGCACTCGCTCTGCATCTAATTTGGATATTTCATGGTTAGTGAATGTGAAAGAATCAAAAAAAAATATAATTGAGAAGCTTTAAAGCTAAAGGAAAAGTTCGAGAGTGTGAGAGGAAAATTTTGTGATTTCGCATAACTTTTCCGCCACGATAAACATCGTCAGAGCTAACAAGACGATTCGAATGTAAAAACATCTCAGATAAATTTCATGACGATAAGCTAGTTTGTTTTACGTCGTGAGAGAGAAAGAAAGTGAGTGAGGGGCGGTGAATGGATCGTAAAATTTCGCGGCGGTTTCATAAAAATCACAATTCAAATGATTCCACTTTTAATCTCATTTTTATGGTTTTCATGTATCTTTTAATCTCGCTTGAACGAGAGACATTTCTGCGTCGCCAAAGTCTCTCAAGACAAAAACTTTCTCGCTCGAATCAGATGAGGAAAGAAGAAGACGATGGAGGAGAGAAATAAAAAATTCAGTGACAATAAAAAGCGCTAAGACCAAACCACGCAATAAAACCGGGAAATACTTTGGGAATAAAGAAAAAAAAATATTTTTTCCCTTTCTTATCCTATTTCCGGCCCGTTCAATCTGTTTGCATTATGCTTCGACGTCGAATAAAACAAAATAAATTTAATATTCATTAGAATGCTTCTTCGTACGTCCGTCGGAACGGATTTGGATGTCGGTGTATAAAAATCATTTCACGAAAGCTTCGCATTTTTTCGCGCCGTTCATCCATATGCTGCATACCAAGTTTCTCATTAAATATTAATGAGAACGATTTCTATGAAAAGAAAAATAACTTTGCGAATGGAAAGTCTGCGATTTTCGGGTGAGATTTAATTTCTTCGTAGCGGGCGAGGCTAAAAATCTTTTTTTACGAGACATCCCGCGAGCGTTTATCGCCATGAAGAAATCTCCAACTTACAGTAATTTGAGTTTGGATGATTTTACTTGAGAAATTTCTCTGTTCATGAGATGGCTTGGGGAGCCAAAACAATTATCAAGAAGCGGAAGGGAAATTTGGCTCAAGTTCGAGCCAACTCCTTAGTCGTCGAGAGTTTTTACGACGAAAGACATTAAAACTACGCTAAACATTTTTTTAACGAAATAAATTCCGCAATTTCTCGGAGCAAGTGTCGCCTTGCTTTGCGAGCGAGAACTTTTTAATTTCCTCAATCCGCGTTTAATACGAGACGACGGCAGGAGAAGCTCGACATCGCATCATAAATCAACAATCATTCGTCATTTAATCAGAGCGATAACAGATATTAAAACTTCCCATCGAATTATGATGTTTACGAAGAGTTTACTCATCGATTTTTCAACTGATGCGCTTACACTGCTGACTTGATGTCTGATGCACGTTCATTCGTTCGTTGGTTCGGTTCGAAATTGCTTCCAATCCCTTTGGAGTCGTAATTTATTATTTCGAAGCATTCTGAGTTAATATTTGCCTCGAGCTCCCCCACCGACTGCTTCATCGCCTTCAACTTGAGCGTGCTTCATAATAATCTTAGTATTCATTCTTATTAAACGCATAAATTCTCTCGGGCACATGTCGATTCCGATAAATAAATGAATGAAGGGCTGAGAGCAAATTTTCGGGTTACAGATGGAATATCGTTTAGTGCCAATTTTGTGAAAATCAATTTCGTTGTAAATTGCAAACAGTAAATTCGCTCGAAGGAATCGATAGATCGCTCGTGTAGCCAATGATTTTCAATTCGTAAATAATTCAAATCGACTCTTTGAGTAATCAAGCGTTCACTTTCGAAACACACGATCATTATTTTCCTGTTTACGATGTGAAAGTAAAAAGTTTATTAACTCACTCACCTGAGTTTGCTCGAGTCTCTGAAATCGTTACGCAAGCATAAAATATTCAAGTGCGCTCGATAAAGGAAAATGTGATAATCATTGTTTTAATTTTCGCCGCCACTTTCGACGATTACGTCAACAACTTTTCCCGTCGATGACGATTTCCACGAACAAAGAGAGAAATATTTTATTTTTGTTTTCGAGAGTCACTCGATGTAATTCGCCGATCATTAATTTTCAACGGCAGGTTCTCAGAACTTGTATGAAAATTGACGTGTGGAATTTATTTGTCATTTGGCTTTTAAAAGCACCGTCGTTGATCCCTCCATCCCTCGCTTGACGTCAACGAAAAATTCCCCTCCTCCTTCTCTCTCTCGTCGTATCTGTCTGAAGGGTTATAAAACAATTTGTGACCGATTCTCAATTTTAAGGAAATAAATCTTGTTGCGAGTTGTATCAAGTCAAGCGCCTCTCCTATCTCCTCTGACAATTTGCGCTGCTTCTGCAAAAACTTCCGCGTATCTTCGTCTTCTCTCCCAAAGAAATTCTTTAGTCGAGCATAATTTTTCGTCACATTCTTTTGTTAGTCATCCCTTATATTGATTTATGAGTGTATTTTGAAAAGGATTTTGATAAATGATATCTCCCGTTTAGAGCTAGAAAAGCGAGCAAAGTTTTAAAAATTCAATGCTGGGCGACCGGGGTGAAGGTTCCACGAGCTTTTTTATCGTCTTTGTGGCATTTTTTTTTGTTTCGCTTCATCATCGATTTAAGCCTGATAGACTATCTACGCCGACAAACAAAGCGGAATTCCATCGTGTTGTCTAAACTTTTGTTTCCTTCGCAGTCAAATGAGTTTGGAAATGAGTTGAAGGGGAGAGATTACGAGAGGGAAAAAGTGTCGTTCGACTCGGGCAGCATTAAAATCTTTTCAATTTCTCTTCTTCGTTTCGTCCCTCTAACGAGCTCGATTGTGAATTCGATGCGAGACTCTTCAAACAAATCTCTAATGTCTTCCCATCCTCTTCGTCCGCCGCCGCCTTGGAAATATTTTCATGTCTTCGAACGCCTTGACGAGGACAAATTTTAATGGAGATTGGTGCTAATAAAGCAATGAAGCTAGAGAATGGAATTCCACCCGGGCTATTATCAAGCTGTCTTTCATGTTTGCTAAGTCTTCAACCATCCCTTGAGCCCATCGAGCGATATCAGTTTGAACTCCTCGGACATACAAAACATTCTCGTTTTCCCAATTATTAGAGAAAGTAATATTGTCGTTTCCTTTATTTCTTGAGCAAGCAAAAGTTTGCCAACGAGAAACATCATCAACACACATATTTGCCATGAAGAAGAATGACAAGAGAAGAGGACGAAGAACTTTGCTCGTCATTCGATGTTCGGCGAGAGTTAATTTCCCAAGTGCGCTTTGTCCCTTAAAAAGCCACAATAAAAATATATTTGTCACAAAGGAAGTTTATATTTACTGTGATAAGATGGAAGAAAACACTCGTTTCCTCTTTTAATGGTCTCCATGTCCATCATCTCGTCTCGGGCCTTTCATCGAAGCGAACGGTTGGGGGAAAGGCTTTCTCGACGGTCGCTGAGTGTAACGAACAAAAGAAATGAAATCAAACCGAGGTGGAAAGGAGCATAATGAACGGTAGGGGAGACCGAAGTAGTTCATGCTGAATAATTCATCACAATGAATTGCACGAATTAACACATATCGACGTGCTTTTGTATTCGGATAAAATCTTTTTATGAGCTCAATTTTCGGTAGTTCAAGCTAAAATCTCGAAGCTAAAAATTTAAATTACAAAACTTTGCTTCCGCTGTTGCTCAACTATTTTCTTATTCATCTCGTTTTTATTCACGCTCTTAAATGCTGTCAGCACAGACAAAGCAGAAGACGAGAGAATCCTCGAGACTTCAACAGCAACTTTCCTTGGTTCTTACAATCTCACGAGGTAGAAGTTGCATTAAACTATAATTGAAACACGAGAGAAGACGAAGAAGAAAAACAATTTTCCAGTGGAAGAGCAAAACATTATTTAATATTCAACAACCGTTCATAAAACTTTATGTGTTATAGCTTTTCGAAGCGTATGAAAACAATAGGAAATCATGGGAAAATATAAGTAGAAAAGTTCTTTCTTTTACTCCTCCACTCCCTTTCGCTTTCCGCTTACTTTTCATTCCGCTTGAGAGATTCAGTGAAAGCCAAGTCGAAGGAAGCGACTGTATATGGAGAAAAAGAGAGAAGACATCACCGAGGATTATTATTTTGTAATAATAATAATAAGAATTTTCTTAATCTGAACGTTCTTTTTTGTCTGTAACGCTAACTCATGAAAGTGAGTGAGACGTTGGAAGAAGTTCATACTTCGTTAGGCGGCGTTCACACTCTTCGAGTATCTAATATCTAATAGAAACTTTCCTCGTACGCTGTGAGCTTTCTTATTCGTCCTGCTTGTCTCGTTCGTTGTTGCGAGACGAGATCGGAGTCGTTGTGCTTGGTAGATTGAGAGATAATCCCGTAAAAGTATAAAAGTTCCATTGATATTAGCCATTAAACATTTTTAAACAAAAACAAAGTCATTTACTCTCCTCCTTGCGCCATTGTCTCGAATTTCTTCTTCCTCTCGACAACATCAAACGGCAGTTCTCCAAGGCAAACTTTATCCTTCACACTGAGATTCTCTAACTTTGTCTCTCGTTGTGTGTGACATTATTGGTGGAAATTAAAACTTATTCTCTGAAGTAAGAGAAACTTCTCATGTGAGAAACATTGTTCGGATGATTGTAGTTTAGAATAATTTCCTGAATGAAGAAGAGAGAACTTTCAATAGTGAATCTATTCTTTTCATCTCCATCAACTCGAACAAAGCATCTACATATCGTTGGCAAATTGAATTTCTTAATTAAGACTTCATCTACCTCTCTGTCTCTATTCGTAAGTCGAAGACAAGAAGACAAGAGCTTGAGCTCAATGGTAAAAACAATCAGAAGAGGTTTACGCTTAGCAACAGCATAAGCAACCAAGAAGAGTTTGCATGAGAAGACGAGAAACTTCTTTCCCTCTTGGCCATCTCGGTTTTTTATTTTTCTGTAAATAACATGTGAAAACAATCGGAAATTTCTCTTGTTTCCTGTTCGGAACAGTTTTAAAAGAAAGAAAATGCGATGGAAAAAAGTTTGCGAAAGTTTGTGCTGATATTTATTTATTATTCCTTCTACATCATGTTGATGTTTATAGTTGAAGTTGCCAACAGTTTTTCCATCTTTCTCTCTCGACTTTTCTTCGTTTTTCCTTTTAAAAAAGTGTCTAAGTGTGTTTAAGGTTGCAAGAAAAAAAAACGAACGTGCGATTAAATCTGTGATAATTTTCCATTCGAGCGAAAGAAAACTCGTCAGCAAACTTTTATTCCTTCTTCTTCTATTTTTTCCAGAGCCAATCGAGAGAAAAAGGATCCGAGATAATTATTAAATGGTCTCGAAAACAATGTGAGCTTGTGCAAAACAAATTAAAGTGAACATCGAATGTGAATCCGACACATATGTTGTAGAAATTAAAACTGATGATTGCGCAAATGTTTAATCAAGTGGTGTGAACGAGAAAGAGAGAGAGAACTTTAAACTTTCACAATTGGGTGACTCGTTGTGTCAAATTGATCGAACTAATTGCTCTTATTGGATTATTTATAACGTCTTGAGTCGTGATTCGAAAGTTCACAATAAACAGAAGCGGAAGAAAATGCTCGAAAAAGGTCAAAGTCTCATAAAAAATTCTGCGATAAATTTTCCGGACGGTGTTGAGATGTCTGCTGAGAAGTGTTGTGCTTAACGAGACACCAAACGAAAGAAAGAAACCCTTGAGCAACGAAAGAGCGAGTTAGCTTCTTCCGAAACTAAAACGAGAGAGAGAGGTGATTCAATTTATTCTGAAAGGTAAGCGAAGCATTTTGATTCATTTGAATCACAGATTGCGAAAAACAATCGTTGCAGACAAAACATTTTATTTAAACTTGAGTGAGTCATCAGTTTCCGTTAGTTCTTCGCTTCATCGAAGTCAATTGTGAAGCACTTTTGAGACTCATTTTTCATTGTTAAGCACTTTGCTTCCGTAAATTGGAATTTATACCTTCTATTGAGTGTTGTGGAGGGAAGCGACGGTGAATTGAATCCGTTTCGAAATGCAACAATGATAAATCCGCTCGAAAACGAAGCGAGCGAAACTTTAAAGCTTACCAAAGCTCCTTCGTGGCAGAAATAGCAATAAAACCCAATTTAATAATCAATGGAAAAGTTTCGAGTAATTTATATATTTTGCCAAGCTCAAAGACAGCTTTCGAGATGAAGTTTAATGCAGAGGAGCTAGAGAGATGGGGTGGGACGAGATTGAGGTTTACAGAAGCATAAAATTTTATTCAGCAGAATCAATTACGATTCCTTTGTGATGCAAATAAATCCACATTCACTTGCCTGTCTCCTTTTTCGCTTGCACAAAGCAATGACGACGTAGACGACGACGGGGAAGCGGAGAATGAAGGTTTCGAAGTTCTTGCTCGTGCAGAGCGGCAGGGAAGCGAAATACAAATTAATCCTCGACTCTGTATGTTTATATCGCTCGTGCATTAGCTGCCGTTTATATTTATTGTCGATTTTTCCATCTTCCCTTCCGAGATCGCTTTTATTGATCCATAAATATACAAACAATGTACACACGCGATGCGAGAAACGAGAAGAATTCGTCGCTGTCCTCTAATCCACTGAATTTTATTGCAGTAAATATATTTCCAATTTTTACTTCTTCGAGCCCATCTCTGAATTTAAACGCTCTCATTTTAAATGTATGAGGAGACATGTTCTGTCGAATAACAAAGTTCTGCTTTTTAGGATTTTTTCGTGCGATAAAAATGAATTTGTTTCCTTGTTATTCACCTCAAACTTTGAGTAAATAAATTTAAATTCAAAATGCGAAAAAAGCCTTTTCCCAGATCGTAGGTGTCTTCCAATTTTTCCTTTTTCTTTTTCCTGAAAAATTGTTGAAACATTTCCTTGCATCTCATTTGCTTCTTGTACCTTTCGCTGATAAATCTCAAACCGGAAACACATCTTTTGGCTCGGGGAATAAAGTACGTCATTAGGAAAATTAAAGTTGAACACGATGACGGGGGAAGGAGGAAAGGGTTCATTTTCATGAAGCGAGCGAAAATCTCTCTTTAATTATGAGAAATTTGAATATTCACTGCTGCTGCCCTTCTCAAAAAAGCTTCAAAGTTTTTTTTTCTTTTGCTTCCCTCAAACTCGATTCAATTAACCTTTTCAAGGCGCGAGCAGAACGAAAACTGTTTAGGATGGGGAAGAAAAGGAGGTAAAACATTTTTTATGTAATGAATTTTCTGAAGAATCACTAAGAGGAGAAGGTACGCAAAGGAGAGGTCAAGCGTGAAAAATCGCTTTATTTCATCTCGAGAAAGATTTTTCAGTGGGAAAAGATGATTTCATTGAATGACGAGAGCGATTGCAGTCTTTAGAAATCTTTTTCGACTTTCTTGCAAGTCCTTCCAGGAAAATTCCGGGCGGTAAATTATTAATTCGACTTTTCAATAATAAATTCCGAGCCGTCTGCATGGAATATTTATGCTCCGGAGCGAAGGTTTTACAACTGAAACTCGCTGACCAGAAAGCTTAATGTGCCTTTTTATATCATCTACACACATGAATAAGTGATAGCTATTGCTTCCTTATGAATTATTGAATAAAGATTCGTTAGATTTTACGGGATTTCCGATCGCATCGTGCTTTCGTAAGCTCTGGAGCTGTTAACAAATAACGTTCCGGAATATAAAGAGAAGAGTTCAATTTCGAACGATGAATACGTAACTTACGATCTGCGATAGAAATAACATTCGCGTTGTTTACCGAAGCGATTGAATCCTTTTGCTTCCTAGAATAAATAAAAAAGAAAACGAAAAAATGTTTAATACGATTTGAGAAATAATATTTAGTTTTTTTCTTCTACTGGAACACTCCTCGAGAGTGAAGATGAATGTTTCAATTTAAGAAAGTTTTAGATTCAGAAAAAAATTAATCCTTTCGAATTGAGATGAAAAGGCTTCTTGATTTTTCTCTTCTCACTGGAAAACTAAACTCGGAACCTTCTAAATTAATCCCAGAAGAAAAGCTCTGACATGTTGGCTGTACGATCCTCAAAAGTAGGTCAGCTCTCGCTTCTCTTTTAAAGCCACAAAAACTTTGTTTACAAACATATTTCTTCTCTCGATTTTTTCTTGCTTCTCCTGATCATCAAACACAAAACATTTGTGGTGTATCTAAGTCGAAGCGAAGGGAGAGAAGCCAAATCTTCGAAGACGTTTTGATGAAAGGGAAGAAAGCAATCTGCTTCTGCCGCACCTTGTGGTTCTCTCCTTCGTGATATTAATACACTTACGGTTGAAAATAACTTCGTTTACGGTAAAATATTAGATTTTGACGAAAGCAGACGCTTTTTCTGTTTTTATTCGGCGTCGCAGCCCTTAACGAGCGGAATATATCGTTTGCGAGAAAAGAAAATATGATTCTCGTCATGTTAAGTTTTCCCTCGAGGTCTTTAAATTTTTTAACAAAAGCTTTTAAAGGATTCCCTCGCAGCGAAGCTGAAGTGTCTTTCTGACTCGTTTTTTGCTAACATCGCGCGCAGAGAGCGAGAGAGAAAGACTTCTGTTTAGTCTGGCGCTAGGAATGTTGTGTGACATCGCAGATTAAACCATTTTTTCCCTTGCTCATGTTTCTTTTTCTATTTTTTTTCTTCCCTCTCGTAGGCCCAGCAAGCTTGGATGCTTATCGAAAGCATCACTGAAAGAATGCCAACTCTCTACAAATTTATTCTACTTTCAAGCTTCTTAGCTTCAATTCTCTATGGTAAGTAAATATTTGATTTCGTTGGATCGTTTCGCACTCGTCGCGCTAAATTGTTTGATTTGCGAGCGCCCGAACATTTTATCGTAAATTTAAAATTTAAACACAATTCCGCGAATTTAAAATGAGTTTCACTCGATGAGATGAAACGTGAATATATTTACATTTCATTTGTAATGTTACAATTATCTCTTCGGCATTGATTCGTGCGACGCCTCAATGGAAAGTTTCAATTTACATCTTAATTCGTTTCGTGAATAAACAGACATGCGATGGAACTTTTTTTCTCTGTTGTTCGCCGAGTGGATTTTGCATTTTGTTTCTCGGCAACATCTCCGTCAACATATTTTACGCAGTTGTGCTTAACATTTTTGAATAAATTAACAAAAATTATCGTTTCCGTCGGAGCTAGGAGAAGGAGGGGGCGTGAGAGGGCGAGAGAAAAAAGCTTCGTTCTTGGATGTTCATCAAAAAACATGATAAATATACATCAACGGTACGTGTGTCGAAAATAGAGCGAACGACGAGTGCTCACCAAACAAGCTTCGCATTCACTAAAAATTCTAGAAATCATGCTCAACATAAATATTTTTAAATTTCCGAGAATTTTTTTTTGATGCTAAGCTGCGATGATGGAAATTTATGGCGAAGACATTTTACAAGCGAAAAACATTCTGACTTTCCACGAAAATAAATAGAGAAAGCGAATTTGAGGAATACGATACGACCTTGGAGTTAAGTGGGAGGCGACAATCCTCGTCGTTGTGCAATATTTATGCACCGTAATTTAATTAGAAAGGGAAAAGACTTTTTTTGTGGAGCTTTATGGTGATGAAGAGATGAAATGGCAATAAAACTACTGCGAGGCCATTAAATCTTCTCTCACAGATTTCCTAGGGCTTTTCTTCGAAGGAAAATTCATTATTCTTTATGAAGTTCAGAGAGAATAAAAAAAAACCCACAAACTTTGTCCACAAACTGCTCTAATCCCTTTGTGGTTCCCACCGAGACACGCCACACAGCTTTTTCGTGATCCGCAGTAAACTAAATTTTATAAATCATCAAACACACAAAAAAAGCAAAGCTCATCGCATAAATCCGCTCTGGAAGCTTCTTGATAACTTAATTTTGATTTTATAGCTGAGCCCGCCAGTTGAAGAGCTCACAACACATTCAAACTCATCGCAGAGAGATATCAAATCCCATTGTAATAAAAAAGCGAGCAAAGCTCTCTTCGTCTGCGAAACAATGCTCGGGAATTATGCAAAAGGCATTTTGTTTTAATCTGTCAGTCATGTTCACTTGAGGCTCGTTACGATGAAAGGAAAAAAAGAGGAAAAGCAAGGGCGGAAAACTCTTTGAAACATAATCAGAAATCATTTTTTTGATAACTCAAATTGAAGATCGAGAAAAGTGATTGAGTTTCAAGAGCAAATATCTTTGAAGAAATCTCGTTATTTCGATATTTTCTAAAGATGAAAATTCTCAGAAAATTGTGTTCCTTCATCACAAGGTTGTCGTCCCTGAAGTTTCAGAAAATTCATGGAAATCCATGAAACTTTTGACATTTAAACTTTCCATAGTTACAAAGAGTTTCCGCCCTTCAGCTTCAACCACAATGTGAGAGGCACAACAAACGTTTCATTAGGGCTAAAGGAATCCTTTATTTTTATTATTCTTGAAGTGAAAACACGGATGGCGCAGTCGGCTCGAAGCTTCGTACCTGAGGGAGCGTGCAAAACTTTTCTTTCGCGATGATGAAAACAAAGAAAAGCGTCAAAAACAAGCAGAAAAAAAAGTTTCTTTCCTGGTGAAATGAGCACTTATAAAATTTTAATGATAGTGCTGTTCATTTTGATGATTGCGTGCTTGGATTAACGCCACGCGGCGGTGGGAATGAACGTCTTGTGCTGTTTGTTGCGATGGGGAAGCAACAATGTTCCATTTAAAGTAATTAAGAACTTTAATCGTACAAGCGCTGAGTGTGCAAGGCGCAAAACAAAACGCTTTTTGTCATTCTTGTTGATGTGGGACTCAACATTTCAGTGTAGACAACGCTTCAGTCAACAAAAGAAGCCGAAAAGCAAGATTAAACGCCCTAAATGAGAATAATTTCTGGCTTGTTGTTTTCATTTTCCACCGCAGTTCGCCTCAAAGCACAAGCAAATTTTTCACCGTCGATCCTGAGCTTGTGCATGAGGAAATTATAATTTACAAGCAGAGCACAATGAATGAAACGATAACAAGGAAAACACGAAAAATGAGAAAATGTGCAATTCGACCTCCTCACAACGAATGGCGATGAGATTGCACGTCTGCACCTTTCAGGCAGCCACCGCTTTTTGAATCGCAAATCTCGTTCCATATTTTATTTGTGTTGAAAAATATGAAAAGCATTGCGAAATGATATGAATATGAAGTTAGTTTTCTTCTCTCTCGGTTGTTACCCGCAACACTTTTCCTCGTCCCTCGTCTTCGTCAGAGAATTTTTCTAGAAAACTTAAACTAAAAAAAAGATTCCAAGGAGAAATTCCGCTTCTGCATTCCGAGACTGAGCGGGCAAACGTGAAGCGAAGCACATTCTGGTATGTTGCCAGCATACATTCGCTTTTCGTATTCTTTCCTTTAGCGATAGACGTGAACTTCTGTGATCATCGCTCAAAGAGATCTTCTAGGATTTAAGAAGAGCTTCTCGTCTTGCTTAAGGAATCTTCATTCCAAAGTCGTCTGCTCGACCTAAAAATGGAAACGAAGCATGAGTGGGGTGTGAGTTAAAGAATTTCTTCCGCTGTGATGTAAATTAACTCAATTGGAAGTCTCTTTCTTTTTCGTAACGTGACTTTAACATGCCAACCGTTCAACTTAATGTGTCAATTAACGAAATCTGCTTCAATAAGACAGGAGTTTGACTGCAGCACTTTTTTTTCTTGTTGCAAAATAGCATTTCGTGACGACAATTAGCAATGAGCGGCGCCTTGGCGGAGTTTGCGATGAAATGTTCTCATTTCATTTAAGCAGCAGCGCGGCAAACGAGGCGTGTTTCGAACGATTTGTTAAAAGTTTTCCCTCAGATTCTTCTCTCCTTGTTACCAAATTAATTTAAATTGTGCAGTTTTAGACTTCATGAAACTTCTGTGTATGTGCTTGAGCTGCAGTTCGTGCCATAAATTCTTTCGTTTCTTCTTAGTTCTTCCTCGAAAATTTAATTAAGCTGAAAAACGCTGAAATTCATTAAACCGGGATTCCTTGTCTCGTGAATGTTAATGCTAATTTTTTATCCGCCCACGCACTCGCCGAAAACTTTTTCTTCGACTGCATAAATTTCAATAATTCAGAAATCGTCTAATTAAGGATCAAGTTTGCTTCATTAGTCTCGCTCAAACTCGACTTTCTTTCAAGATCAAGAAGTCAAAGCTATCAGACTCATAAATCAAATATTGATTTTTATCGACAAGAACTTTTGTTGCCAAAAAAAAAATATATGAAAGAAATTGCGGAGGAGTGGGATGATGGGGAATTTATGCCTGTCTCAAAACCATTATATGCAGATCAATGATGATTTCTTCGATAACGAAAATAAAAGAGACGACGTTAATCTAGTGCAGGCAATCTATTCGACAGAGAGTGAATCTATAAACTTTGTTTCAAACTGATTCTGTCGGATGAGATTGGAAAATCGATACTGACACTGTCGAGTTGGATAAGCATTCGCATACAGAACTCGAACACACAATATATTTTAAATGAAATATCGAGTGTATGAGGAGAGGGCGATGGATGGAAACCAAATTGAAATTCATCAAACGAATCCCATATTTCTCCAATAAAATGTAATTTTGTATGCTCTGTCGCTTTATAGAAGAATTCTCTGTCGATTTGCTCGACACAATAATAATCCTAAAGCCAAGACTTGCTCACTATCTCCCTCTCTCTTGTGTGGAGGGTTCTCGTTGCTTATTATTAAATTTAATAAAAGCAAAAAGCAAGAAGCAACAACAAATCGAAAACTTACTCGACTAAGTGATTTCTTTCCCGAATCCGTCCGCAAATAAATGTGGAAATAAGTGAAATTATTGTTGTGGAAAGTTGGAAAGATAGTTCGGAGTCGGTCTCTCTTCAACAACATTCATTGATTTATAATGGATTATTTCATTTCCCGTCTCTCGTGTCCCTTCGACAGTGCAAAAAGATAAATTCCATCTTAATGACAAATGCCCTGCTTTTTGCCGTTTTCAAGACGACTCCGGAAAGTGATGAGATATTCTCCTGGTTCTGTACACGGAATAAATTAGTGACAATAAATTGCTGGAGCGTTTTATTTGCCGATGGACAAATCTGACAATCGTGTCACGTAGCAAAGTAAAATTTGTCACACAACATCAACAGAAAAGCGTTTTGTATCGGAAAATTGTCAACCTTGCCTCTACTCCCCACGAGACGTGATTGATTAAAGGATCCCGGTATTGTCGACTGAGTAGCGTGAGAGATCGTCCTGGGAAAGATGAAAATGAAAAAGCAGAAAAGATAGAAATTTTTCATTTACTATCCAATTACACATGTCGCTATATTTCAATTTCTCTCTGATGATTTTCTTCGCCATATCCGCCCATCAGCATCGCCAACAGCAATATCGCTATGGCAAGCAGAAATATCATATTGAGATGTGTCTCGCATTCGTTCGCTCTCTGCTGCTGCCGGTGATGTATGAAAGTTACATTTCTCACAATTTATCACGTCAAATGAGACGATAAACATTATTAATTCAAGTGAAGTTTTTATTTTTTCACTTTTTTGCTACGAGTCGAGTTTTATTGAAATGCCTGAGAACTTTTCTACGACGGTGATACATTTCCTTTTTCTAAGCTACATCAGATTCTTCTTCTCCCCGCATCGTTTCGGAACAAAGTGGATGCTCTGCGGGGGAAAGATGAGATACTCGAGAAATGAATTGCTTTAAGCTTCATTAAATAATTTCATCTCTAAAAGAGTATTCGTCTCTTGAGTACAGAAGTCGCTGAGGATGGAGAATGTTCAAATAGTTGCACGACGACTACGAGAAACGAAGAGATTTTAAATTACTAATCCTCGTTTTGAAAATGATCCTCATTTAGCAAAACTCAATTTTCTTTTAATCAATATTTGTATCTTCTATCTACGAAAACCCTCCTCTCCTTCCCCTTCCTACAACAACGAACAAGCAAATGCTGGTTCAACGTTTAACAAGAGAAGGAGAATAAGAAGAACTTTAATCAAATAAAGAATGGAATCAAATTTACAAGACTGAAAACTGGGTTTGAGAACAACTAAAACAATATTTAAATACACAACATAAAATAGAGGAAGAGCCTCGTATGCATGCACGTAATCGGTCCGTATCGGAAAACTCACGAAACATGTTCCTGTGGGTGACCCGGAAATAGAGTTTCTCCTTTTAAACTATTTGAAGTTCTCGGGATAAGAAGTTAAAAACTTACGAATTTCCCGATTTCCCGAGGATTTAGAAAACTCTAGAAAAAAAGCTGGATAGAGCTTTCAATACATGCAGCCCTCGTCGGTTTGCAATTTGAACTTCTCTGCTGAATGTAAGGCAAAGAGAGAGAAAGAGAGAGACAATAGATTAAAGGGAGCCTAAGACGTGACATAATTTCTGAACAGTGTTTCGTCTAAGTTTCTCATTCGAAACTTGTATTAGATTAAGCTTGCTTGAAGAGAAAGAGTAGGAGAGACTCTCCTATCATTCTCATGTGCAAGCTCTTTTGTGATGTAAAAGTGTTTAAACAACCATTTTCGGGTTTGAATTTGAAAGCTGAAAGAGACGACGTTGGCAAACTACATTAAAATTTTATAGTTATTTGGAAATCGTGTTGAGCATGTTACAGCAAATGTACATTAAACAACGACGTTGCTCTCTCGCTTGCTGCTTAAAATGCATGCACTTTACATGCGTCACTCAATATTGAACAGCTTCGATGCGAGAACTTTCGACGATTGCAACCTGCTGAACACTCTTTTTCAACAAGCTCATTCGTTGATCGTTACTTTCCGCTCTACTTCTTTTACAGATTTGATACGTGCAGAAGGAAACTCTTCGTCAGTTTCAAACAACCAAAGCACGACAACTTTCATCACTGGTCCATATCTTGACGGCAACGGCATTAGCAACGTCACAACGCAAATATCAACTCACGCTTATCTGCCATGCAAAGTGAGTAACAGCTAAGATTCTCTGATCAAACTATTTCATTAGGAATGTCTCAGCATTTTCTAACTCTCGCAATGTCATCGATTATTTCCGTTCCATTTCCATTTTAATTGGAAAAAATATTATTTCGCTGCTGTGACCTGATTCTCTCTCCATCAGAAAATTATTTATAACGTACACCCACACTTTATTAACTTTCGCTCACTCTCTCTCTGACAATCATAAACGTCGCAGTTAATTTCCACTCACAACTTTTTTTTCAGGTGAAACAACTCGGAAACAAGTCGGTATCATGGGTCCGCGTCAGAGACGATCATATATTAACGGTTGATAGGTAATTACAGCAACACGATTTTCCTTTTAATGACTTTTCCACAAGCGCATCAATGGCTTTTCCGTCCAACCTCAAACTTCGTGGTTTTTGTTTTTTCGCCCGGCAAACTCCCATCAACATTGGCCTTCTTCTCCGAAAGGCACAAGCTTAATTCATTTTGCGATGCTGAAAAAACGTTTCCTCTTCTTTTCTCTCCCTCCATAGAATGACATTTATTGCTGACGAGCGCTTTCAGTCGTTCTTCGTCGAGGCTACGGGAATCTGGACGTTGCAAATAAAATATGTACAAGTAATGTGTCAATAAAAAATTCTGCATTAAAATTACCGTCAATAATCTTGAGTTTCTTTCTTTTCTCTGTCCATTTACAACTCGTCAGGCGCGTGATGCGGGGCTTTACGAGTGTCAGGTCTCAACTGAGCCAAAAGTCAGCGCTCGTGTTCATCTGCATGTTGTTGGTAGGTTGAAAAGAAATCCTCACTTTTGCTTCTCCACCACGCCACCATCATTCGATTTATATTTCATTCCATCATAAACCATTGAATGAAAATATCATTTCGAATGAAAAATTTATGAGTTTCAAACTATAAATCAACTGGTTGCAATTCACATTTATATTTTATTTGTTTCTGACATAACACAATGCTTCGAGCCAGCCAGCAGTGAGTTTCATGTTCTGTCTTTTATCTCTTCTTCCTCCTAGTTCCTCGCACTGAGCTGATTGGTGATCCGGATCGATATGTGAAAGCTGGCAGCACCGTCATTTTTAGATGTGTAGTTAGAGGAGCATTGGAACAGCCATCGTACATTATTTGGTATCATGGGTCGCAGCAAGTTTATGTCGAGAACCGACGTGGATGGAAGGTTACATTTGACCGTGATAACGAAGGGGAGACACATAGTTCAGTAAGTTGACATTCAATTGAGATTATCCTGAGAAAGCTTCGTAGCATTTACGAAGGAATCCAGGAGAATCTAAGTACATGGACATGCTCATTAATGATTTGATGGCTCTTGCTTAACATCAAATTTATTTGACATAAAAAAATTCTCTTTTTACGACGACATCTGCAATAAAACATTCGTCGAATCACGCATCACATCAAATCATGGCGGAGCTTGTGCGTGCCGATACTCGATCAATCCATTTATTCATGTTGAACTTTTCCCTCTCATTTTGAACTTGTGGTTTCTTTGTGTCGTCTAACAGGTAGGCACGTTAATAATAGATTACGCCAGGAAGCAGCATTCAGGCAACTACTCCTGCGCTCCATCTAACTCTGCCCCCGTTCAAGTCACGTTGCATGTTATAAATGGTTCGTATAATTTGATAAATTCAAACATGACTTTTATTGAATTTCAATACAATGTGAAATGTTTCATGTCAAATAAACGAGAGAGACGAGGAAACTGCGCGCTCGCTGTGTTTATTGATATTCATTTTTATTCCGTGACGAGTTTTAACTGTCTATCTTTCTCTTTTTCTGGCGTGCAGGGGAGTCTTCTGCGTCGGCAGTAACGTCAGCATGCTCGCCAAGCTTAGGCTTATACGGTAACTTAGTTCCATTTGTTTTGTCCTTCTTCCTTCTCATTCAGACATGACATGCGATGTCATCAAGGCAGATAGGCAATTGAATATTTGTAATATTTTTAAGCGATTAAATATCATTTGTTATCAATTATTTGTTACGACTTTTTCCTTTTTATTGTCCTTAAGAGAGAAGAAATCGCATTAACATAATTCCCCTTCTGTCTGTTTTTATACGAAAAAAAAAATATTTATGAAAAATTGTTCAAAATGTCACATAAATGAAGAGTAATTAACGAAAATGAAAATTTAATGGCAGACGAAAAGCGATAAATTTATATTTGACATTAAGGGCTATGTGAGTGTGAGGAAAGGAGTTTTGTAAAATAACTTAAAGAGGTATGAGAGTTGAATGTCCAATTATATCGTGTACACACTGTTAATCCTATTCCAATAGAATTTAAATATGCGAAGAAAGAAGAATTAAATGTTCCATGAAAAAAAAAGTGAAAGACGATGCTGAGTTTTTTATTCTGGCAAACGAGCGCAAGTTATTTAATTAATTAAACGAGCGAGAGAGGAAGGAAGGAAGGAATTTTTTCGCAAGAGAAACTGTTTCGAGTTTTTTTTTATTTCGGGGAGGTTCATAAATTATGTCGAGAACTGCAATCATTTTAATTTTATTTCTAACGAGAAGATGATTGTCATGGAAAGCTTTAATTACAAGGAAATTCTAATTGAGAGAAAATGAAAGCGTACAATTAGATTGACCATTTGCCCCATTCACCAAGCGCTTATCCATTTCACCGACAACCTTCTAATAACAGTTCTTGTAAGAATCACGAAATCACGCAATGTCCGACATAAATATTTTATCCAACATTGAAGATTCTTGATCTAACCAACGTTCATGATGAGCCTCCTCCTTCCCCCTCGAACTTTGCTAGCGAAAATTGCACAACTCAATCCTCCGAACAAAAATGTTTCATATCTAGATAGAACGCAAAGTCTTTTTTCTCATTTAGTTTTAACAGCAAAATCGCAGTAAAATAAATGAAAAAACATTTAAATTTTAAATTTGAAAAAAGACTGAATAAATAAATTGAGCAAAAAATTGAATTAAAATTAAAATAAAATGAATTTATGGAGACGAGAGCGATGAGCCGAATCCGGTTTGGCTTCGCTGAAGAAAAATACAAATAAAAAGGAAACTTTTCTCTGTTTATAAATTTTAATTATCCACCGAATTCACTCGCCAGTGAATTAACATTGACAAAACTCGTTGACACTGATTAATTCAAATTATTTTTTCCAACTCACTCGCACAGACAATTTTAATAAATTTGTTTCAAACAGTGATCAGCATTTGTTATTTATGACAGCAGTTCGTTGAAATTGATATCCTCATTCCTCAATTTCACTCCCACAACCGCAAACCTTCTGTACTCGAAACTAATGTTTTTTCAGTTCCATGAAAATTTAATTGAACTCTATTTGCTATTCGGTTTTTTGGTAAAGGATCCACGAGAAATTTAAATTAATGCTTTAACGAGATATGTACAAAATGTAAATTCAATAAACGAGAAGGTTAAAAAATTCTGTAAATGTAATCTTGTATTGTTTTACTCAACGAATGATTAGTTTTCAGTGACTCAAGTATTTCTTTGAATATCTGCATCATCGCTTTAAGATTAATCAAACGTGAACAAAAAGTAAATATTTCTCTTTCAGATTTTTATAGTTTCTCATATTTGTTTTGCATGTTTTGAAAAGGAAACTCAAAAAGATTCCAAAGGAGGAAAAGAAAATGTTTACAAGCAAAGGAATCGTTTGAAAGGATCATACGAAGCAATAAAACGTTTACATGAAAATAAAAAGAAAGAGGAAAAGATATGAGAGGAAGCGACTATAAAACTTTATATTTGAAAAGGACTCGAAGACAATTTTTTTTGCTCCCTCTCGAGAGCTTTTTCTCAAAGTGCATTTAAGCTTGTTGGTTAGGTTAAAACTTCGAGTGGAGAAAAATCTTTGCAAACATTTCACTTTCGGTTCATTGCTTTGAGCGCTTTCGTTCAAAGAAGGTGAGAGGAAAATGTTTCCCTCAAAAACCATCAAAACTAATTAAAATCAACACCCGATGCCAATTTGAAAATCTGAAAAGGAGAAAGTTTGAATTTCTTGCTCAGTCACTTGCTGGCACGATTATATCGAACTTGTTTCTTGCTTTTGTGCTTTGCAAATTCTCTCCATCGCAATCAGTTTCCGCTTTCCGACCGCTTCATGAACTAAAAGCACTTCAAAAGCATTTGAAGGCATCGTAATAGTTGAAATTGGTAAATTATTGGATGTGAGAGGATGTGAAAGGGCGAATAGTTTGACATGGAAACGGATGCTCAAAGTAAAACAACCCACACTTTTGTAGGTCGGATTCGGTGTTAAACTGAAATATCGGATTTCCGAAATCGATGAATCTTTGTTGCCCGCACTTTGAGTGAAAACATTTCTAATTCTTTCGATTGCACAACAGAGAAAAGGAAAATAAAAAATGCAACACTGAATGGAAATTAATTTATTTTTTCCGCTTTAGCATGCTCGACTCGAGTAGCTTGGGAGATAACCATCTAAAGTGCTCAAGGATGAGAATGCTTTATAACCGAATTGAATTGAAGAAATTCTTTGAATTCCGCAAATATTTGATATCTGACTCTACAATTTCTATTAAAGTTTGATCTCAAACATTCAAATGTCATTCGAGTCCTGCAATCAACAAAGTGTTAATTACTTTGCCATGCACTTTTTTTCAAGTGCCTCTCCTGTTCAATGGCATTTCCACTCTCCGGTTAATTAAAAAGTTTCATATTTCAAAAAATATTCAAGATTTCCCTTGGCATGAAAAGGATTTCCCTTCGCTACTTCAATGATGAACTCTCACGCCATTAAATTTCCTTCATCATATTCGAAAGCGACACAATAATTCAGGTGAAAATCCAGCCAAATGAGACTTTATGCTCTGCTCAATAAATTATCATGTTTATCAAGCTTTGTTAACCTTGAATGCAACCCAAAGCTACAGAGGAAAAGAGACACAATCATCGTCGTCTCTGCCAGCCACCATTCCACCTGAAAATATCTAACAGCGCTTCAACGAGCAGAACACATTTCCATAATTACCATACAGAAATAGTAAAAAAGTGTATATTTTAAATTAAGGGACTCGGAGAAGAGCACTGCCGCAATTTGCATAATTAAATCGTCGTAGATATACTCAACATAATTAGATCCGTATCGTTATCAGTATGCAAATTGACGGGAAATAAAAATCAAATCGAATGGATCGAGCGTCTCTTTCCTACTCTCTGTGTGTGTGTCTCGCTCCTTCCGCTGCTTCCTGCTAAGATATTTTAATGTTAGTAAAACAGGCTCGTTAGACGTGTTGAGCACAATGAAGAGGAAGACTTGGGAAGATGTCAGCGATATTTTAACGATTTGATATTACGTCGATTTCTTAAGAGAGGCGTGTGTAGGAGACCTTCTTCCTGGGATGATGTTCAAATCGATGGTGGCAGGTAAATCTGTAACTTAAATCGATGAACTCACCCTCTTGCTTTGTTCGTTTCTAGAAAAGAAATTCATGAATATTCAAGCAAAACGAATGAGAGAACACGAAACTCAGCAGAACGTTCCTAGCTTTCTCGATGAAAGGCTAATTAAATCTAATCTCCTCAAATTTTTTAGCATGCGAGATGGAATTTCTTTTCAGAATTGAAATCCCGGACACAAGGGACCATTGATCGATATTTTATGCTTCTCAGTATCGAGAGATACACGTAGATTAGGCAGAGTTTAAAGGCATTTCCGTCCCCCGCATTTTTATCTTTCTCAATTTCTTTTGAAAACAAATTCTTCTGTTCGACGAGAGAAAGGTAGATTGAGGATCAGCAGTTTCTTTATTTGAATATCTCTTCCTCCCCGTCCCACCTTTCTGTGTGTAACATAGAAAAACACAAAATTCAACTGCTTCGTTTTTGTTATCGGCTCATTCTGTGTATCGTCAAATAATCTAATTTTATAGTTCGACTGAAATTTAGTTGTTAAACATGACAGAATTCGCTCTGTTTGTCTTCACCGCGCGTGAAATGATACATACAAAGCGCCGAACCCCAATTTGTCATCTCAACTCGATGCGAAAGCCATGAATTATGTGTCGCCTCGCCACAGAGACTCTCGCCATTGTTAATTAAGTTTGAAATGTTTATTTTAAATGCGTATTTTAAAACTTTCGTTCATTCCAGGGCTTTTTTCGAATCTGTCGAGAGGAAACTTGTCGTAGCCACTTTATCTGTTAATTTGTTCATGTGAGAGAAAACGTTCACGGCAAGCTGAAAATAGTTGAAGATGATTAAGAGTGAAAAAGTAAATTACGAAAAAAACCTTTGACAAGTCAAACTTTGTGTTTGCTATTTCGAGTTTTTTTTTTCGGTGCTCGATGTTTCGAGGACGGCAAATGATAAAAGTGCAAACGCAATTCAATTTTAAAAATTCCACTTCGCTTTCCCATCGTGCGAGAGCGACATTAAAAATGAAATAAGGTTTAATTGCTGTCCGTGGTATGCTCAGCCTCTCATCCCTCTTCCCTTAGTTCTCCTCCCGTCGCTCAACGATGTTTCTCGCTTCCCAAGCTTTACCATCAAATTTAAATTTAATTCAGTGCGAAGCCCGTAATGAACGGCGAGATTAATTGAAAATAACAGAAATTTCATTAATTGAGAGCATAATCAAATAATCCTCGAGCGTTGTGCTTTTTAAAAAACCTACGAAAACAATAAAACTTGTGAAAGCCAAAAATGTTTGGACAAGTTTAGTTTTATGCTTTCTTCGACTCAATTGAGATTTGTAGGGGAAATAATCTTTAGGAGCCTTCCATTTGCCTTCTTGTCGTCAACCAAAAGACCATTAAAGCGATTGCTGTCCCTTTGATCAGTCTCCGCATCCTTTCTGTCCTCTCATCGCTTACAATATTTCTTTTTTCTTCAAAGATGCTTGCGAGAGAGACTCTTTTCATGACGATGCTACCTTTTCTCAATCAATACTTTAACAAATCTATTCGAATGCCACATAAAATCGAGAATTGATTCAATCACATTGTGTGTGTCCCTCAAACAACAGCAAACGAGTTTATTTTTAAAGCGACTTCTAATAAAAGTTCTGGAACATAAGAAAAATCTGTCTCATCAACGAAATAAAACTTAAATATCTTTCCATGCGATTAAAGATTCAAGACCAACCAATAGATGTTATGAAAGGATCCACATCGAGAAGCCAACAGAGAAGCGAAGAAAAAGGATGGAAGGAGCATAAAATAAATCATTTATTTTGGACGAGGTTAACTTATTTATTGTTTTCTTGATCACTTTCAACGTTATCTGCCTCGCAATGAATAAAAATAAGGAGGAAAGGAAGTACAGAGCGCAACAAAGAGAGGGAAGGAGTTTGGGTAGAAGGAGTTGAAACGCAAATCAACAGACAAAACGAAATAATGCTTGTAAAGGGAAAATACATTATTAAATTCTTCAATTTAAGATGTCGAGAAATGGAAGAGAATCATTTGAAAGCTCGTCAATTGGATCTGATGTGACGTAAGTTCGAGAGAGATCCCTTAAGCTCCTCTTCTTCGTCGGAATCGGAGGAAATTCAAAAACCGAAGATAACGAATCATAATTAGGTTGTAAATCCTGCTCGATATACAATGAACAATAAAACGCTTTTCCGGCTAGAGCGATGAGAATGAAGAGAAGGAAAAGGACGAAACAGTAGAGTGAAAACCCCAAAATAATCACGAACAAAGAAAAGTTTTTTTTTTCGCTGAAAGGACAAGATGAAGTGGAGCATAAAAATGACGACATGCCCTGTGTAATGTTTGTTTAATAGTCCTATAAAGTCCATAAAAAGAAATATTTTTCCTGATGAAATTTGACTTTTTTTTTCTTCTCTCGAAACATATAAAAAAAAGCTTTCTCGGTCTACATCGAAGCGAAGGAAACAATTCGAGTAGAAGGAGGGAAAAGCACTAATAGGATCGCTTTTTATCGCTCTCACAATTCGCTTCAATGGAACGAGCGCTCGAGATGTTTAATTTTAATTTCTGCTCAGTCGGAAATTTTCTTTTGAAAACGCAACAAAGTCGAAGACAACGGAGAGAAGCTTTAGGGAACGAAAGAGAAGGAAAAGTTGTCCTCAAGGTTCTCGAAGATGTTCACTTTTAAAGTTAAAGTAAACAATAACAGACCTTCGGGAGAAAGCTGAAATAATAATTTTTGACGATGTTAAAAGGCTCTGAGAGGAGATAGACATTATGAACCCATCGAATGAAGAAGAAGGGAAAATCCATCCATCTAATCAAAAATAAATTCTTTAGAGAAGGACACAACTGAGCCATAAAAATTGTCAGGGCTTCGGACCTTCCGATGATGCTGTGTTGACCGGAATGTGCTCCATCAGACCCAAAAAAAATAAAACTTTTTCACTTCACATTCAAATCTCTCTCTCGCTTGTCGGATGAAAGAAACTTTTCTAGAGTTTGACAATATTTATGAATACATTTAAATTTGTTCTAGTCGTCGGAAAGCTATGGAAAAGTTTTTCTTTCATCCCTCGCCTTCATGTGAAACATCATCAAGCTTCAGCACAAACGAAATATATTCGAGTGAAGCGAGAGGGAAAATGCTGAAAAGCAACAGGAAAAGAAAACTACTTACGAGAAAAAGTTTGAGTTGAAATCATCATAATTACAATGATTTTTCCTTCTCTCTCTCACTCGCTGTCTTCCTCCTTCAAATAGCAGAATGAACGCTAGAGGAACCGGCTGTGATTTCTGATAGAGAAGAGAAGAGACAATGATTAGCATAACAACAAGAAAATATTTCCTTTCTCCGAAAACTCTGCACGAGCAAGAAAAGTTGTCTCCGAGACTTTTCACTGACGATGATTTCCCTTCTTCAATTTCCCAGCTAAATAAAATATTTACAAGGTTTTTGCTGCGTTGATATGGTAGAAAAGTCTTAATTTATTCAAATTCTCTCTGATTTTATGCAGAAAGTTGCTCTTTCGTTTGTGTTGCTTCGTCGACTTCGCGATTATCTGTCGTGCTATGTAAAATCTCCTTTGATAGTTGAATTGATTGCAGAATTAATTTCGTAACAAAGAACGAGTGGCTCGCGATAATTCACTTTCGATCCGTTATCTTCATTTTTCTCTTTCTCACCAACGCCATTCATCCATTCATTAATGGCTAAGAAAAGATTATTACTGAAGATTAAGACATGACAACACATAACAAATGCAGACGATTTGAGTTTCATTGTAAGAGAAAAGCTTGCAATGTCGTCGTCTGAAGCTTAAACTATCGCTAAGAAACTTGAAACGAGCAGTTATCATTACATAAATCTAATCCCTTCTCAAAAACATTCTCGAAGCTTTCCCTCGTCTTACCAAACGATGATTTTTCACATTTCTGCACGTGCAAAAATTACTTTTAGGGCCTGAGAAGAGCTGTCGGAACAACAAGAGCCCACAGGCCACAATCAAACAAAAGGAGATCAAGATGAGTTTCAGATCGGACTTAATCTCACTTCTCATGATAGTCGTTTATAATAAGTTTTCTTTTCTTGCTCCAGCTTACAGGATTCTCCTTCATTCGTGCTCTCACGAAAATTGCATAACGTTGTAATCCTAAGTGAAACGATCATGTAATGCTGAGAAGGATTAAAATGCTGTAATTATGATCGAGCATAAATGCAATCAAAACTTTTATATGCTACAAATATCTTGAAAGTCTTAAGTCGCTCTTTCATATCAAAAGTGTTTTCCTCGCCCGCTCTCTCTTGGCACACGATGAAGAGGAATACAGACAAATTTAGCTTATCTTTTCATCAAGCCAGCCGCATTAAGGAAGATAAATGCGAGGAAAGACTCAAAAGAAGGAAGCTTTTAAGGAGAGCTTGCGAGTGGCATAAAAAATTGGGTAAAGAAATGGCATCGAAACGAATTTTTTATCTTTGCGGATTAATATCTCGTAATCCTTGAAGGAAGCGGAGCAGAGCGAAGCGTTGCCTTCCATTGCCATCGCCAGTTGTTTTAGATAAACTGAGAAAGCTGTTAATATAAATATTTCTTGTAAAGTCATTTCGAGGGTGGCGGTTGTGAAAAAGATTCTATTAGAAGTGGATGATGAAAGACATTAGCCATTTTATATTTTTTTCCATCGTGAGTTTCAGTTTCAGCCGCTTTTTCATCGTCTTTCGCTTCCCGGATGTCTCTCGAAATGAAATATTTGCAATTTTTTTTTAATTTTGTTGCTTTTGGTGTCCACTTTATCTCCACGCGCGCGCTTGATGACGCCGTCAGCGGCTTTCTTTTGGTATTAGAGTCAAGGGAATTTGGAGGTCAGGTCATTACTCTAATAAATTAGTTTCAATTACGACGACGATTCGTAGTTTGGCAACTGAACTCCACGCGCTAGACGTCTCAGTGTTTTTATAAACAGAAAGCAATTTTGTTCTGCGAGTTATCTAAATTTATGAAAAGTTGTCATGGAGAAGAATCTTTTAAAGAATCAAGAAGTCTAGGCTTGTTTAAAAATATATTTTTATATTTTTAATATATTTATAAAAAAAAGTCTAGGCTCGTTTAAAAATATATTTTCAACTCGAATCGTTCACTTTGAAGTTTGAAGATATATTGACAGTCAGTTCAAGGCAAAAATCCAATTCAGGTATCAAGAGATGCGCGTGTAAAGATAAGTGCGTCAGTGAAAGAAAGTAAACGAAATCTTCTTCATGTTTCCGAGGAATTGATGACTTTCTTTAAAGTCAGAACAAGACAAACTCAGCAAAGTAAGCGTAGGTTAAGCCTTGAATCAAGCATCGTTTAGTTGGAAGCTTCAAATCAAGGCTTCTCTGCGATCGGGATTGAGAAAACAACTGCTGCATTATAACAATTCCGAGAAGCTTCTTGCAAATCCGTTTGTAGAGCTCTTGAAACTTCTTTTCTTTGTTTTTAACATCCTGTGAAACCTGATTTTCTCTTCCACACTTTTTACTGCTGTTAACATATGTGAGAAGGATAGAAGTGCAGAAGAAAGAAGCGAAAGAATTCTTCGTTTGTAATCTGTGTCAAAGGTAAAGCCAGAACAACTTAAAGGCTGAAATCGCTTTTTTCTGCAGTGATAGTCGAGATAAAAGTGTTTTTCCTATCGAACGTGATAACATGCGCAGATTGTTCGAGAGAGTCTTCTTTAGGATAAAGAGAGTGAAAAGTTGTTTCACAATCGACGCTTCACCCAGAGCAATGACGTCATGAATTGTTTTTTTCTTCTCTATTTTGAGCTTTTCGTGTGAATCTACAACGAACACTGAGATCAGCAGTAATTATGATTAAACTCTCATCCTCTCCATTACAAATCATTTTTACCGTCCTTCACTCACAGCTCACGAAGCTTTTACGCGATTGTTTATCAAGTTCCTTCAAGCAGAAAAAAAACAAGCGCCAGATTGATTTTTTAAAGCGAATTCATATCGAATTTCCATTTCGTTTTGGTTATTGATCGACCGAAAGGTCATTTGCATTATCAGATTGTTTCATTTCAGATTCTTCTTTGTTTGCAAAATATTTTTTGCCGAGCTCACCCGAGTGAACGATAAAAAAAGATTCGCCGGAAATTGAAAAGCACTTCTTCTCTAAAACGGCATCGAGGGACAGATTGAAATTCCTCAGCATTAATTGTCGCTTTTGCAGATTGAGTTATTAATAAGAACGCTTCGAAAAAGCAATAAAGCTTTTACTGTTGTGATTCGCCTGCTGTTCTGTTTATTACCAAAATTATTCCCATGAGTAAATGGATTTTACGCCGCACCAACTTCAATAAATAACCTCGAAAAGGGCTTCGCTCTTCCGATCGGGGGAATGTAATTAACATTCCGTAAAGTTTCCTTCTCAACGAAAAAAAAAATTTCCGAAGAAGCAACATTTCAATTTGAAGCGCGTCGCGCTATCGCTCGGCGAGAAATCTTGATGACTGCTTGATAGTCTACGACACGATGATCAAAATCAGGCAAAAGCTGTCGTGCAACAAAGTTTCTAATTGCTGGCAAACACACGACGCCCTCCTCTACTCTCTCTTTCTCTCTCTCATCAGCCAGAAGTTCTCGCAAAAATATGAAATGTTGATTCATGTTGTCACGTTGCAAACATAAATAAAGATATGCGATGCGATATTATTCAAAGCATTTCAACACACTGCAAACAAAATGTAAAATTATATTTTCACAGAGCATACACACAATGATTGTCATAGGAGTGGAAGCACATAGAAGGTTTAATTAAATATAAATAGATTTTCGTACAAGCTCACCAACTGTGTTTAGCAATGTGCTTTCCGAAAATTGTTTGTATTCCGACTACATTTGTACACAATAATGTATTTTATTGGTCTGATTTTTAAGGCTTTCTTCGTCAGAAGGAGATGTTGATGTTGTCTAATTGACTGTCTGTGTTTAAATAAGTCCCTAACTTTCTTTAAGATAAAGACTGACAAATTAACTTCTTCCGCAGAGCAATTAACAACAGAAATGCGAATAGCGAAAAAAGCCTTTCCCCCTCCCCTTTGTGCCCGGCATTCACGATTTTTATTCTTCTTCATACTCCCACGCCCACTCTACTCAACCTTCCTCTCGTCTCATGCATATCTACAGTAGAATCTATTCCTAGAGTCGACTGGGGAGGCAAAAAAGCTTCAACTTGTTTGAGTAATTTGAGGAGGAGGCTTGTTTTGTACAAATTAGAATTCCTTCTCTGTTCGTCGTTCGTTCGTACTCGAACATATTAAATTTCTGTGCCATTTTAATGAAATCCATATTGTTGGGAAACAATTGATCTCATTTTAATTTTGAGGGGGTGTGAGGTTCGAGCGGGAGTGCGTGCACGAGTCGTCTCATCTGTGTCATGTTGTCGCTTGTAAAAGCATTCAAGCCTTGAAATGTGACGTCTTAAAATTTGGAATTTTAATCACGATTCAATCAAGGGGCAAGATTGTTTCTCAAATCGTCGATACGCTGGGAGAGAAATTAAAATCAATTTTACGTCGTCGCTTTCGGAAAACAAAGAAAAACAATTTCAGCATTATTTGCTTTTGATAAAGTTGTTAAATTTATTCATTAATTATTTTCTATCTTAGAAGGACCTGAACCCTTTTTTAAAGTCATTAATCATAAAAGATTAAACTCTGGAATCGCTGTGAATGTTCGCTTGACAAAACATTTTGAAACTTTTCTAGGGATGGGGCGAGAAAATAGAAAAGTGAGTTGTCGTCGTTGGTGGTCGAAGTGGATGGGAAAACATTTGAAAAGCGATGGATTTCGTAGAGAGTTTGATGCAGGTCTTGCTCTTAAAGAAAAGTGCTCAAAGGTTATAAACCTATTCACAAGGACGAGAGTGAGTGAGCGAGAGAAAGCTTTCAAGTTGTGTTAGGTTAAGTATCCTGCATAGCAAACATGGTAAACTACGTCTCAACCCCATCGAGAAAAGAAAAAGCTTCGATGTAAAGCTTCTCGAACGTTTAACAATAAATTATAGCGGAAGGCATCAATCTTTAAATGAACAAATTTCAACACTCGCTTCGCTTCTTATATTGAATTACGTTTTAGAGCTGAGGAAATTTCACGGTGTGTTCAATTTATTACCTTCGTTGGCCATACGTTCACTATTCTCTACCACAAGAGCTACATTGTATCGGTCTCTGTTTCACCTTCTTTCTTCTCTCTACTGACGAATACTTCACACGACGATAGAAGAATTGCGAGAAAATTGGTTTTTTCGGCAAATGGCTCACGTTCAAACTTTTCCTCCACTGCGAATGTCCAATAAGAAAATCTTACGATGGAGAATAAAAATTCATAGATGACCATGTGCGAGCGACTCCCCGAGAAGATTCACACCTCCCGACCCATGGAAAACATTTATAACACTTAATTCAACGGAATGTGGCCATAAAAGATAAACTGTAACTTTAGTTTTATGATCATGGGCAGTTTCGTTAGTCGAGGCAACTATTCTTAATAATCTTTCTCAAACGGAAGAAGACAGAGTAGAGATGGGGTGAAAGTTTACGAGAAGCCTTTGAGCCAAACGAATACATGAATGTTGATGGGAATTATGCAAAGCGAAGAACTCAAATTAATTTCTATCAGAGAGCAGCGAGAGAGAAAAAAACTGCTTTAAATTACCTCACCCGTCGGTTGCTTGAGGCAGAGCTCGTTCCATCTGCATTTTTATGACACTTCTCTAATGAATCTAATTTACCTTTTAAATCATATTCAATTATCGCAGGTGACGTATTGTGTGAGTGTCGCTCCCGCAGTGTCTTTGGCAACGTCGAGTGCTGTGCCAGTAGATTTAATTTCAAATTATTCACACGAAAAATGTACGACACACGTTTTCCTCCTCTCGCTCAACCTCCTTACGGTGATTTCTTTCTAGAACATTCATCACAAGACGATGGGGATGAAGTAAAAGCAATTTGGAAGAGTGAAACACTCTTATTCATCGCCAGCCTTCCATCTTAGTATAATTTCGCCAGAGAGATTCACATACGTCGTACTGCTTTACACTCATTCATTTCAGTCTTTAATGAAAATATAATGTTTTTGAAAGCAATTATATCGCTCATATATCATGCAACACATTGATTTGAAAGGAAACGGAAAAGCGCTACATCTTTATAAAAGCTCTCCACGATTTCATGTTACGTAACCCGAAAGAGAGAGAGAGAGGGGTGCTTACGTAAATGATTTTATTCTGATCGATGAAGTGATTAAATCTCAATCAGTCGTCGCAGTCAGAATTCCGCTTGTATTCGAAGATAAGATCATTGACCTAATTACTCAACGACCCCGACAAAAAAGCTCTTTTTCTCGCAATGTAGCTGGGACGGGGGCTTGTTCAGCTGCTTTTCTCGCCCTTTCATCCGCGTCGAGAAGAATGAAATCACAGAAAAATGTAATAATCGGAGCTGGAAGACGACGAAGAAAGGATTGCCACCCACAAAAAAACAAATTTCCATCCCTTTTGCTTTAATTCCCATTCATTTATACATTCCATGATTTTATTAAAAGCTGCAAAGAAAGAGGAAAAAAATTAGTTTTCACTTCGTGTCACTTTCAGACTTTTCTTGCTGCCGGGCTCAAAGAAAACGGGTGAGGAAGGCTGGGAAATTTATTAAAGGATGACTCAAAGGTAATAAATCAAGAAGATTTTATAATTTGCTTGGGAGTGATATTAATCTTATTTTTATCATTTGCCGCATTCTCAATTGTCTCCTTCAGGTTTGCGCTTGTGAACCCTTGCGTCGTCAAAAATCACGTCACTCACTTTAAAATGTCACCGAATTCTTTCATGAAAAGAGAAGGAAACTTTCTTTTTGCTGATTCAGATCTGAATGGATTTTTATCATTAGCGGGGAACGGCATTACGCAATCAAAGCCTTTTCAGATCTGACAAGTTACGTTGATAATTTATTACTTGAATGGAACGGAGGGCGGAGAAAGAGAAATTCTCCCACGGGCGTTTCTATCATAATGAAATTTCATCTCGGCAGCTTTAGATCGTCGTCTGGATGAAAGAAGAATCGAGATTTCCTTTCAACGACTTGTGAGCGAGTAAGAGAGATCTACGGTTCGTTAATTTCATTTCAATTATGCTCTAATATGCACTTTCTTCTTCGACTCGAGATTCACTTTTCTCCATCGCATCAGCTTTTCATAACTCCATGGATGACAAAATCTTATTAAAAGCGATTCTCTCGCAGCCTCTGTGAATGCGAGTGGAAATTCACAGCTCGATAACGACATTTCTCGTTACAAGCTTTGCTTTTCGAAACAAAGTCGCATGAAGCATGATTATCAAGTTATCTAATTTTGTTGGACTCGTTTCTTTTCAAAATATGATTTCTAATGCTTCGTCGATGTTGATTGAATCAAAATATTTACATGACGAATCCTCTGACATGTGATAAATAATCAACGAGTTCACACCCAAAACCAGCTGAAGAATGAATCGCTTCGGAACTAAACAAAATATTTTTGTTTTTCCACTCGCCCTCCCATCGCCAAACCTCACCAGACGAGAGAAATATTCAAACAAGGAAATTTGTTCTAGATCGCAAAAGTGAGTTATCTACGGAAACTTTTTTATCCACGGGAATTAACAATTTTGGTTTTGATTGATTTGTTGATGAGAATTTCTATCACGAGAGGTGAAAAATATCGTTTTGATTGATTGACAGTTGCTGAACTGCTAATGAATTCGACATTATACCTTCCGCCAGAAGGAAAGAGAATAAACAAACTGATAAGCTTAACTTTCCTTCGAAAAATGTAAAAAGGCGTTCACCCTCGAGAGAAGGAAAGTGAATCCATTGCTTTTGGATAGAAAGCGATAAGAACGAGAGAGCCAAGTCCACTCGGGATTTATTTTTCTGCTAAATTTGTAATCTACATGAAAATATTGAGAAATCCCAAACTTTTTGGAAAACTGAAAAACTTTTTTTTATCCTTCTCGCTTCTGCTCAAGTGCACTTGAGCTTTAAATCAAGCTTTTTATTGGAGCTGCAGTAGCATCTTTAAGTGAAAATAGAGCCGAGCCACATGAGAACGAAAGTATCAAGCTCACTTGCTACAGCTTTTTTCCTGAAGTGTCATCAAAAGTGCTGCAGTTCACATGTAAACCACAAAATTTATCATAAATTTACGACGATCGCACATAAAATAATTTTTGTTTGTCGACAAAATATGCTTTTTATGGTTTTGTGGAAGATGGTCGGGGAATATTTGTGTTCATGTCGTGTTGTTATCTATAATCAGATCTCCGGCATGTCTGATAAGTTGAGACAATAGAGAGTTTTACTAACTGGAAATTAATGAGAAACTTTTCTCTCGCTTGATTGCCGCATCGAAGCGAACAAACAGACATAAAGTTATTAGAAACTTTTCTCAAAGTCGTCCCAACCTATCTTGATGAACTGTTTACAGCCGACCAAAGCAAACAAATAATTTTTATTGGAGAGTAAAACCTACAAACAAACTTTGGGCGTAAAGAGTTCGTCAAATCGTTTCTCGCGTGATTGCATAAAAATGTTTGCTTCGTTATTAATTCGAGCTTTCTCCCTATTCCACTCAGAAACTGATTTTTGCTTTCGTCTCGTGAATTATTTATCGCTGTGAATAAAAAAATGGTAAAACAGAAACAATTTGTTGTGTCAAATTGAATCCGAATTCACGGGAAATCTACGGTTTTTCGCGAAAATTTTGTTATCGTGCGCCTCAGACAAAAACCTCAATTTTACCGAAATTTTCTAGTGGCGTCGAATATCAAATGATTTTTAATAAACCGAGAGAGAAAAGTTTAAGTCAGCATTTCGAGAGAGAACTTAGTGAAGGGTTTTTCATTTGAGAAGAAACGAATTCGAAAGATTTTTGGTTTAGTAGTTGAGAAAACATGTTAATTATTCCTTCGAATAAAAAGCCCTAAGCGAGAGTGAGTGAGAAAGTGTAAGGTCGAACACGAATTGAAATAAATTTGATATTTTCCACATGAAATAATTTTCGAAACCATTCCAACGTCTTTCTCTCTAAAGCTCGCTAGCTCCCTTTCTCTCTCTCTTACTCCCTGCTGGCCCCAAATTATTGACAAATTTGCCACAACGAAGAGCTGGAAAAAGCACACACTAAGAGCAGAGCGCAAAAAATTTATGTATTCACGATTTTCAATTCGCTAGAAAACGGTGTGGAAAATAAAATAAATAAAAATAAATTGTTGCAACTGAAGCAAATGTGAAGCGAGCGTGAAAACTCTGGGGCGAATGAATATCAATAGATTTTTCAATTTTGAATAACTAATAAAAATTTATCGACTATGTTGCGAGTCGCTTGTTTGCGATCGCTATCATTGAACCTTCGCCATTGTCTGCTCGACACTTGAATGTCAGTCAATGAAGATAACGTCAGATCGTGTCGCGAGTGAATTAACTCATTTGATAGATATCAGAGATAATTAATTTACTGTTTTAATTAGATTTAAGCTTCTGCTTTAGTCGAAAATATTTTCTCGAAGGTTCTTCAAAAAATAATTGGGATTTCCCGAAACGAAAGTTAAAGTTAGTTAACGGATCAGGTAAAAATATTTTTTTCTATAAAAAGAGAAACAATGAAACTTTCTTCTCAGTTTATTTTAATCTTTCATTTCGTTCGCAGTTACTGAGTAACCTAAAGAACTTTTTTAAGAATGGAATTAACGTCAGATTTTGATTTGTGTGTGTGTTGTCTTCGGATTGATCCAATCGTCAGTTTAATTGATTTAAAGGAAGAGATAGCTCAGATTTATGAAAACATAATTGGAACGAGTGAAGGTTCAATAAATTTAATCGATAACGCTTTTAAAATCTGCATTGAATGCTCTTTCGCTCTAACGAACGTTAATGAAGCCATCCTGGAATTTAGAAAGGCAGCGACAACCTACTCAGCTATGCTCAATGACGAGACGGAAGTTGAAGAAATTGATTTCGAACTATTCAAGACAAACAAGAAAGTCACTGAGGAAGCTTTGGAAGAAGCTGAAATTGTACTCGAAAACGATCAAGGAAGAGAATGTGAAAATGAACCTTCTTCACAAGAAATCGAAATCAACGAATACGAAGAAGCTTCCGACAATCGAGAAGAAACTGAAGTTGAAGTAAATCTCGAAAATGATCAAGTAACTAAACGAGAAATTCGGTGCTCGCAATGTCGGAAGAAATTGAAGTCAAGATTTGCTTTAGATCGTCATATCGAGAAGTATCATTCTCAAGCAAAAGAATGTGAAAATGAGTTTACTTTAGAAGAAATCGATATCAAAAAACACGAAGAAACTTTTGACAATGGAGAAGAAAATATCGAAATTTATTTAGGTGAAAATTCTTTGATTTTAGATGAAGAAGATACTTTGGCTAATCATTCAGAAGAACAATTTTTCTGCGATCTTTGCTCATTTAAATGTGGTCACAAAGAAATATTCATTAAACATTTTGATATTCATTTGAAGAGTTTCAGACAAAATGATGAAATTAGATTAAGCCCCGAAAAAAGTACAGCCAACAAGATAAATAAATTCTTACCTGCTCTAATTGCTTTGCCTTCCTCATAATTTGTAAATTAGGAAAAATACTTAAATATGTAAATAAATTTCAATCTTACCAATCATAAATTATTTGTTTTCTCTCTGTTCAAATATTCAATGAGAATAATTAAGATAAAATTCAGAGACACAACAGTTCAAGTTTTGATATTCCACAACAAAATTAATGAAGAGCTTTTCGTTAGTCGTTAAAATTTGAAATCCTTCCAATTGACGATGTCTCAAAGTCGCAAGGGAAAAGCACTTGAGTTTTTCTCCTTTTTATGAATAGTTTCCCAAGTGGGAGCGAACACGATAAACAGACAAAAAAAAAGTTCGTGTCATTGAAACAAAAAAGAAATTCTCCCAGTCTCCAAACGTCTCCGAGCTCATAAATCCTTTGCTCCCTCCCGCCCAACGATGAAAGAATAATCGCTCTTATGAGCGGCTTTTAGCAACGAAGCCTCATAATTGCACATATATTCACCCAATTGTAGTTATGCGGCTGTTCTCGTATACGATCCCGTGCCAAAAAAAGCAACGAGTGAGAGACAAGCGAAGAAAATTGTGAAATAAATATTCACCTCCGTAATCCGTGGCATTATTCAAGCCTATTTTAAAATGTGTGACTCTCAGTGTCATTTTTCTTCTCCTTCCTTCGCTTCTCAGGTGCAGCATAAAATAAAAATGATGTTGCAAGGAGTAAAACGAAGATTGTCGTCCTAGAATTTTGTACAAGCTTTGCTGTCGAGTCTGCCATCTCGGTCATGCGCTCTTTCATGATTTCTATACGAAAACGAAGGAAACGAGCACGTTATCCAGCCGAAGTGAAATGCTCTTGTGTGCTAAGGTTTCGATTCGGGTCTCGTAGAGCTAAATCCTCGCCAGCGGGGAATCATCAACAGAATCAGAACGTCGTTGTGACTGTCGGCAGATACGAGCGTACTGTGTTATAATGAGTATCGTTTTTGTGATTCTTGCAAATTGAATTTTAAATTTGTTGCTAGTGTGATCAGCAGAAGTGTTGTGGATTTAATTAAAAATTCATAAAAAAAACCGATTGGAATGATGGCGAGAGATTGTGAGTGAAGTGAGACGTGAAAATTGGATAAAAAAATTTCCTCAAAAGTGTGTCACTCCAACCGACTCTCTCCACATTCAGCGACTCTACGGCGAATGGAATAATAATAATTAGATTCAAGTGTTTTTTTGTGCTGAGCAATTCATTCCTGAATATTATTAAAGTGAGTTGTGTGCGCAATTCTAACACAAAAAAGAGAAACCAAACCGAGAGACAGGTTTAAGGTTAAAGGTGAATTTATTCCAAGTTTGATGAGTGAGTTTTCACGGAAAAAAGAGCGAGAAACGTTGTTCGAGAAACGGAAACAACTCCCTAGGATATAACTAAAGAAAAAATTATTCTCCCTGACGCTAAAAGTTCACGGGCAAGTGTGTACTGAAGAAGTTTAAAGCGGAAAACTTTTTGTGCTTGTTTGTGAAGAGGACGCAAAAGAAAAAAAAGAAAGGAAATCAAGTCCGCGAAGTGAAAAAGCGTGAAGATTGCGATAAGAAATCGATAAGACAAGCAAAAGGAAGAGGAAGCGCACTGCATGTTGTAAATAAATTCATGATACCATGTCGGAATATCATCATAAATAGAAGAACACTCGCTTCTTACATACACACACGGCAAGAGAGGAAAAGAACGATGAGAGACGTTATGTAACGAGGAGGCCAAAAATGTGCAAACATAAATAAAAAAAGCGAAAAGGAAAAAGGTAAATAAGAGAAATTCTCGTGCACACACAATGAAATATGGGCGAGATCTAGATTATCCTTTGCCCTCTCTCATCCGCTCCTGTGGATTCTTTTTGCGAAGTTCTTTCATTCTCAACAGCTTCTCGTTCGTTACCATTCAACATTCCGACGCTTTTGAGCTTTCCGTCTTAGTGTCGAGCACCTCAAAGTGTCACAGGCTTTTTTTATTAAAAGCAAAAGAAGAAAGAGAGCGACACAATCAAGCGAGGGCAGGGGAAGGGAGATGAGGCAAACTCGACAGCTACAAAAACGACTGACACGATGCTTGTAGCTCACTTTCAAACACTTGTTATCAACAGCAACAGCAAAAAACGCTCTAGTAGTGATAGTTGATGATGTAAAAGTTTTTCATGTGAAAGAACTTTCAACTTTTTTTTTCCTTCTTGCTCAACTCGACGTTTTGTGGGGAAGCTTTTAGGGAAATTGGAATTTTCGCTTGAATTTTCAAAATTGCTTTTCTCGCTCGGCTGGATTCAAACCTACACCAACAAAAGTGAATCGTGTAATCATCGATGTCGAAATTGGATTAACGTCGAAGTAAAAATGCGAAGGAGAAGCCAAAATCGAGAGAGAATTAAAGGCAATCGATTAACTTTAATCAAACTCCGTGATTTCTTTTCGAAGTGGAAGCGAGAGAACGAGGGACTTTGATTCATTACGTGTGCAAGAACTTTGCTGTGGCTCATTATGGTCTGAAATAAAAGTAAAACTTTTTGAACTTTGGCCTGCCATGTTTCTCTTCGTTCACTTCCAAGTCTATCAAATCGACTTTCGTAACAAAATCATTTCCTTTCGGGAATGTTAAGTGACGTGAAGATTTCATAAGTTACAACTTTGCTTGACTCATGTGTAGTTTTACGTTGAATAAAAGAAATTGGTTAACAACTCTGAGGAAGAATGAGTGACGACAACAATAACAAAATCACATTAAAAGCATTCGCTAGTTAACTCAACTCGTACATGAGCCGCCTCAAACCAATTTCGTTGGTTCACACATTAAACTTTGTCCGTTTTTTCCTCTTTCGGTTTCACTGAAAGTACGTGACCTAAGGCAATGGACAGATTCGACAGAAGGAAGTTTTTGTTGTTTCACATTGAAGGAAGTCAAAAGTAATTATTCAAAGATAATCCATTAAAACTTTGCTTCTCCTACCGGCGTCAGAGAGATGGAACCTTTCTCTGTTTTATTGTCGGCTTTAGAGTTTTCTTCTTCGGTCAAAGCAATTTAGAAATTATTTAAATTTATTGCATGCGAGAATAAAACGTGCAAGAAGGTCGAGGAACGCTTAAAGTTTGACGATAATAAATTTCCTTTTGAGATTTCAAAGTTAAAATTTGAGCAAATCTTTTTCGCCCCGTCTAACTTTATAGCTTCTCCAACTTGACTCTCAGCTACCTGAGCTGAATTTCAAGCACTTCTCAGCCTGAAATTGTCATATTTCATCATTACTCTCGAATCGCTTTTAACCTGAAGCTGAAAGCTTCTTACAAATTGAGTCGTTTTCTCCTTTCGCCTTCTCCGCTTCCTCTCGTCGTTGGAGAGGAATCCAGTTAAGTCTAAAGGAAGTTCGTAATTAAATTTTAAGTTCTTTTGCATGTTCAAGAAAAAGGGTTGCGGGAGAATTATGAGTGGAGGTTTTTGAATTCTCCCAAAAATTTCTTAATTATAAACGACGATACACTTGACGATCTGGGGCGCGCAAACGAAGAGCTCAGAAGATGATTCAGCTCGACAAGAATTAATAATTTAAGGGGGAGGACGACAGCACGACGAAGTTGATAAATTCAATTAATTTTGATGGCTTGTGAAAATATCTCAGTGGATCGCTTTAACTTAATGTTGTCGATAGCAAAATTCTTATATAAAGAAGTCCCCAAGATTGTGTCTCGAATGAAAACCTAATCGTTGAAGGGTTTCGGTTGAAAAATTCATTAAGTCTCGAGCCAACGATAGTCGAACGATCCATCACAAACGCCGCGCATTGCTTGAGAGATAATCGCTTCAAAACAGAAGATAATTCACGTAAATTGCTCGCTTTTCCTCCTCCGCATCCGACAGGACTTTGAATCAGCATAAATTTCAACTCAAATTGAATTTCTAAGAACGTTACGCTCGACTGCGTCCAGGAATCATCGTTCAGCGAGTTTAAATATATTTCATCGATTTCTTCTTTATCTCGTTGCAGGTTCAATGACTTCATTACCCAGAAAAATGTTAATAGGTCAAAATGTCAATTGGTTTTAAAATATATCTGGTTCTGGAAATATTAACAATAATTTTACAAGGTAAGCTCGCTCGCTCATTATCAATGTCAACATGCCACACATATTTGCCCATTTTACAATCCCCTCTGTCAGATTTATCGATCGAGGGTTTAACCTTTCATACAAAACCCAAACAAATAAATTGCAACTTGAGCAATAATTTTCCCTACGACAATGTAAATTGAAAAGCGAATAAAATAAAGTTTTAAGCTTTTCAGAGAGAATTGTAATTAACTTTTTCATTGCATGACGCAACTTTTAATTACGTTTGTTTTGAGTTGAAGCTGTGCGGGGCTTTCATCATTTGAACAATTTTAAAATCGATTAAATATTGTAAACATCGTGGTGCGAGAGATTAATTTAAAAATTTTATGACAACGAAACTTTTTAATGTCAGCAGCGTTGTCTAAAATTGAACTTTCACTCGAACGGTCAACGCCACTGGACAATAACCACTGGAAATTACGCCTATAGATATTTTAACTCATTTTCAATCGGTTCACTGTCGTTCACCACAATTTTTCCATGCCGCAATATGCGATAAAAGGATTGAGAACGTCGATTAACATAATAATTGATTTAAATATTTAAAATATTAATAAAAGCTGCTCTCCTCAATCAGGGAAATTACTCGTAGAATGTTTGTTCAAACAAGCTGCGAAAAATTAAAATTAAATTGTTTTCTCGTGCGCGGGTGTTATTAGAGCGAGAGAGCTCTCGTTATTAAAACTGTAACATGACGTGAAAATATCATCAAAGAACGCTCATCGCACATTATTTCAAGCTGGAAAAAGATGAAATTATTTTAATGAAAATTTGATTTTCATACCGCACGACCTCCCACAAAGGAGAGTTTTCATTAATTGTTATCATAATTAAAAGCATAATCATTTTGAGGGATGTTGAGTGCTTTTTGTGTGTATTTGTTTAATGTAATTAAGGGACATGATCTATTGACAACAAATTTCCGAGAGTGTAGTTTTTGAACTCTAATTAAATGTAATCTTTGGATAGTTAATGGAATTTTCCAGTGAACAGTGCATAATGAATTCCCTTTTCCGAATAAATTCAAATGGGAGTTTGGAGGTTTTGTTTGACGAGTGAAGAGTCGCATGGATGAATTATCGTGCCAGAGGAACATTATTTATTCAATATTTTTGATGTTGCGGGGGAGCCTTTGCTTTCGACTACAAATTCAATTAAGTACGCTATATTTATTCATCATTTCGAAGAAGGAAAAACTTTCTCGTATTGCGCTAAGGCTGCCAGACTATTCATTATAACGAAAACATTTTCTGCTCAGTTGAAAAAAAAAAGAAACTTTCATGCTGTGTTTATGAAATATTGAAAACGAATGGCTTTGAACTCTTCAGAAACAAAAGAACGGAAGAGGGAAATTTCTACAAATAAATGATATCAGCAGCAGAGGGAGGAGGCGAAATATTTCCGCTTTGCTTGCTGTCGATAAATAATAATTTTCGTTTATTAATTTTCCAATCCCTTGCTCGCTCTTCGAATGAAAATACATTTTTGATGTCTAAACGGTCAATTTCCTAATTAACCGGAACGATTTTACTTCTAGACTAGTCTCGATCGCCTCCCTTGGTATCGATTTTATCCTTTGACTGTAATTTATCCGACGAATAATCAAAAAGAATTAAGGAAAAACTTTTTTAATGCTCAAAATATGAGTTGAAAATGTTTCTCGTAATAAAGGAAGGCGATAAATTATTATTTTCGATATTTAAATACAGTTCCAAGCTTCGCATTCGAGGCGAGTGGGGGAGAAAAGTTTTATTGCGAATGGAAATATTACATTTTATTTATTTTGGCATCGAATGGCATTAAATGTGCCATAGTCCAGAATGGAAAACGAGCAAGAAATGATATTTTTCGAAAAGGGGAGAGTTCATCAGTTACGAATCAATCTCAATATCAAAAGCTTTAGAATCGATATAATCAACAGGACGAGGAAAGCGATCAAGTGACGTGATATATGAGCTTTGCCCTCTGCTTCCTCTGAGCTTTCGCCTTGAACAACTTCTGTGCTTCTTCTTCCTCTGCGCTCAAATAACTTGAAATTCTTCCCTCCGCAATAATAGTGTACGACAATAAATTTAACTTGGCGAAGAGTTTTTCTTTTTAATTTTTCTCTGCAGAGCTTCGTCAATGCTTTTAGTTCTTCCCAAAGCGGTCACAAACGCATTCCCATTGGATCACTTCCGATGAGAAAAACTTTCTCGTCCCCTTAAATGCATTCAATTTCCTTCGCTCGTAAAATGTAAACTAAAACCTTTTTTCCTTCGTTTACTTTCAGATTTTATATGTGCAGACATTAGTTTATCATCGTTAGGAAAGAATAGTTATAACTCATACAGCGACTCGCATTCGAAATGGAATCTTGTTAGCAATGTCACTACACAAATAGGAACACACGCTTATCTTCCATGCAAGGTAAGTGGCGATGAATTCAACACGAAAGCTCTTCGGCCTCGATGGTTCTGTGTGGTTTTCCGATAGACGACCGCAGTAGTAATGACGACGAGAATGATGAAGAAGAAGAAGTGAAAGAGCTGACTGACATGCGACAAACAAGCTTTCCGCGAAACGGAAGGAAATGGCGAAATAAATTCCTACACAAGACGCGTCAAAATGAATTTCAATAAAAAGGCGATGAAGAGAGAGCGACACCGAAGTTTCGGTGTTTTTCCTTTGTCTCTGACTGCTTTCTTTCAATGACACACGAAAAGGGAGACCTCGAACTATGGCAAAGAATAAATTACATCCGCACAACAATTTATGGCTTTTGCATTCGTTTCTCTCCTCGTCGCCCATTAAGTGGAAGCAGGATTTGCTTGTCGTGAGGAGATGAAGGGCGAGAGAAACTAAATAAATATTTCTCACACGCTGCACGTTGTTTCTTTTCGCTTTCTTCCGCTTGCCCTTTGCTGCCATTTCTCTCATTCATAACGTGCTTTAACTCCTCAGCAATACGGTTCATGTTTGGTAGGGAAACCGAAATGAGAAATATTTGCTTCATAAGCCATGAAACATCATAAAAAAGTTTAATTCTTCAGTTTACGACTGCGCTTTCGGGTGTGGGTGGTCGGCTGCCTTTTATACTTATTTCTGCGAAATGTTGTTTGGGGAGAAATAAATATAAAAATGTTAAAGTAATCGCAACGTTGATTACGAGGGCGCTCGACAATGAATTTTCATTCGTAAGCATGAGGGGGCAGGAGGGGGCGAATGAACGAACTCTGAAGTACATGAGCATAAAAAGCCTTTCGAGATAAGCTTCTTCTCACCAAACTCCCTCCAATCAGCACAGACAGCTAAAAATAAATGTGTGCAGCCTTCCAGAAGCAATAATTAGGCAATAAATTGTCTTTAAACACTGATGATGAGTCAGAGAGAGAAAGGGAGCTCCCTCTACAACACATCAAACCATACACAACCGCTGCCATAATGAACACGATAAAGCAATCATTAAATTAAGGAAATTCAACCATAAATAAAATGAAATAAAAAAATTATCGAAGAGTTTTCCTCTTCGATGTCCGTTCAAAGCTCAAGGGAAAATTGAAGGGAAATGAACGTTTTTTCTCATCTTTCGTCCGGTTTTCTTTTCTGATTTGAGAAATGGCTAAGTTGACCCACATCAACACAATCGTCGTTACATTATTGCCTTGCCTTTAAAGCGGTAATGATAATAATACTAAATTAGGTTTCATTATGAAGCGACCAATTTCGTCCACATCGACCTCTTCTGCTGTCTCACATCGACTTAAGATTGTCTTCGACTTGTCTCTCTTCGACTCCTTCTCTTGACTCGAAGAAAATCGATTTATCGTTAGCGTCAGTTCACGATTTTATGTAGCGCAAGTCTGTAAACTAATGAACGTAAACATTCACATCTGATACAAAAGTTATTTATCGCCTATGTCGACATTTAATTTCATAACTTCCCCTCGATTCACTTCGCTTGGCGCTCAACAGCATCGGCAATAAAGTACATTGTGTTAATTTGAATTTTTCCTCTCCATCGGCTTAATTTAAATAACAATGATTCCTCAATTCATTAAACTCTGCCGGATCCTCTCACAGAAGAACCATTGAAGCAGCTTAATTGACGCGACGGAATAATAGAAAGCGAGGGAGACGAAGAAAATCTTTTTAATTAACTTTAATTAATTGATTTACTGTTATTGCAGGTGAAGCAAATAATTAATAAATCTGTATCATGGGTTCGTGTCAGAGACGACCATATATTGACTGTAGATAGGTGAGTGAAGGAAGGAGGACGACGATGAACTCTTAAAGCTGTGGTGTTAAGTTGTGATCATTTTTAATTGGTTTTGAACGTGATGATAGTCAGATGAGTTGGAGATGATAAAAAGCTCTTAAACACTTTTTAGCACTTAACATCTTTGCTTTAAAATGTGTCATCGTGTTGATGACAGCAGAAAACAGTAATGACAATTTTTTTCTCTATCTCGCTCTTCTTATTTCCTTCGACATCAATTTCCGTCTGCTCGCACTCATCAGAATGACTTTCATAGCTGATGAGCGTTTCCAATCATTTTACGTTGAAAACACGGGCTTGTGGACTCTTCAAATCAAATACGTACAAGTAAGTGCTAGTTCTTTCATCAGATAACAGATCTAATAACGATATAACCATCAGGCACGTGACGCAGGGCTTTACGAATGTCAAGTTTCAACGGAGCCAAAAGTCAGCGCTCGAGTTCATCTCCATGTCGTTGGTGAGTGTGAACTTTAACTTTATTTAATTAGTTAGCTGAAAAAAAAGCCTTAGAGCTTTGAGTCTAATCCAATAACCATCTGTGGTTACTTAATCATCAGCAATTCGTAATCGTCGCATACCATAATGTCGTCTAATTTGTTTCCCCATAAAATTTATCGACGACCTAAATTCATCGAACGAACGAATGGACATTAAACTGAGTTTTCTCTTGTCTCACAGTGCCGAGGACTGAATTAATTGGCGATCCGGACCGATATGTGAAGGCTGGTAGCACAGTGGTTTTGCATTGCGTGGTAAGAGGCGCTCTCGAACCGCCATCGTATATTATCTGGTATCATGATGCCCATCAGCTATTGAACGAAAATCAACAGAAATGGAAAATTAAGTTGGATCGTGGAACGCCCGACAGCCTCGATGATATCCCGAATGTGGTAAGTTTGACACTCAGTCTTAATCTTCTTTGCTCTTTCCCTTAATTAACTAATTAATTATTTGACGAGCTTTGCGATTTGATTAATGAATTGTTTGACTATCATTCACTCTCGTGTCGTTCTCATCTACGCAGGTTGGCTCGCTCATAATTCACAATGTAAATAAAAGGGATTCTGGTAACTACAGTTGCTCGCCCTCCAATTCGCCTCCATTGCTAATCACTCTTAATGTCATCAATGGTAAGTTTCGCTGTCGCTGTCTTTCCCTCTCTCGGTTTGCTCTCGTGTGCGCTAATAAATTTTAATGTCTGTGGGTCGGTTCGTTAACTCACTCGGGAGGAATTTTTCGTCAATGAACTTTTCTTCTCCATCATTGTTTCGCAAAGATCGAGGAAGAGCAAGCGAGAGTGAGATAAATTAATGAAAATGAATTTATTATTCAGTTTTGTCTTCTTCCTTTCTCTTTCCCGCCATCGAGCAGATGAGTCTTCAGTATCAGCAGTGACGTCGTCAGCCACAGCATTTTTATGTTCAAGTTATTACTCATTAGGACTTTTATTGTCATCATTTTTTGTTTCAATAGTTAATGTAATTTTAATGGGGTCCTCTTAAATAAATAAATTAACATTAATGTTCTAGAGGGAAAGTGTTGGATGAAATTGACCACAAACCTTGAAGAGAGACAAGCGACAAAAGAAGAATTTAAAGACAACTCCGATGGACAAATTTTTAGCGCCAAACAATGCTCGTAATTATTTTAATGTGATGAAGGAGGAAGCAGTGACTTCAAGGATTGAATCGCACGATTTTAGCAAATTTAATTACCGGAACAAGAATCAAATTAAGAAAACGCCTCGGAAACGAAAACTTGGGCTTGACTCTCTTCAGCCGCCCTCCCTCCCAACCCATTCTACGAATAAAAAAAAGGATTCTCTACACATAAATTACACACAATTTCATTTAAGAGAATTACAAATTTACCTACCCAAGTAAAAGGCAGAAGCAGGCGACGATGAAAATTTTAAAGCTGCAAAAACGAAACACAGAGTTTAAGGATTAAAAGTAATTAAACATGAAATTACATTATGAATAAAGGATAAAAGAAAATTCTTCGTTCTCGTGCAAGACGAGTCGACGACGATGAAGAAGACGACGAAGATTAAAATTGGAAATTGTCTCCGAAGACGAATTTTTTGTAATTAGTTTAACGAGGCAACAAGAAACAAATAGAAAAGTCATATTCGAGTAAATGCAATGTAATTTTGTTAAATTATTGTGTAAACAAAAGAATAAGAAAATGTTTGAGATGAGAAAGAAGAGAAAACATGAAAAATATATTCTTTGTTTTGTAATGAAAATGGAAGAAAATGTTGCGACATCTCTTGATTTACTGACAAGTTTCCTCATTCTTTGAAGTCTAAGAAATAATGTTTGAGTTTGTAAATAAAAGAAAATAAAGATGAGAGAGAAATTTTAAGAAAGTAATCCAAGGAAAAAGGTTTTAATGATCTCTAGAGATTTTAGTTGAAAACTATTTTAAATTTCAGGTAAATCCGGATAAGAAAATATTCTTGGAAACCTGAGAAAGTCATTAAGGAAAAAGATTTTGAGAATGCTCAGGAATTTGTTTTTCACAATTAATGAAATTTCGTGTGAAAATCTCTTTCAAAAATTCACAAAAGATCTCATTAAAATAAATGCACTGCTTTTATAAATACCCGTTTGATATGAACCCTTCAATATCAAAGCAGCTTCAAGTTTTATCGCCAAGTACAAAGCACTCCCCAATGAACTTAGTTTTAAACTTGAATTTACTCCCGAGATTTTCGAAAATCCTCAGAGGATTGACATATCAAAAGCAATTCACCATCTCTCGCTGTCAGGTTCCCTAGAACCAGCCATCCATGAAATAATAGGATTTCAAGTGTTTGTTTCACGTTTTTGAAGCATCTCAAGCAGAAAATTAATAATCGCCCGAGGTGCGCGAATCACTTTCTAGCTCGACGGTTTCGAAACGTTTGCCATGGCTTAAGAAGCTCTTCTCACAGGTCAACAAATTCTACTGGATAAAGTTCTTAATTTTTTCGAGGGGCATGTGATCAAAGTAAAAATCAAGACTCGCTCTTATCCAAATGAAAGTCGGCAAAAAAAAAACCTCTCACATCATAATGAAATGTGCATAACTAAAGAAAAAACCGCTGAAAGTATGGAAATTTTAATATCGTACAGAGTGTTTCGTCGCTTGCTGTTTTTTTTTCATCGGGAACGTTGTTTTGCTATTCTCCTTCATTTCCTCACTTCCATTTAACAGAAGCAGCGTATGCAAATGATTAGCGTGGAAATGCTCATTTTTCTCCTTTCAACGACGTTTACAAATTCAAACGATGGAAAGAAACGAAAAGTTTCGCCAGGGAAAATAACACTTTAACAGTGACGAGCGAACATCCCAAATTTCCGTGAACGAGAGAGTGAGATAAAAATTGTTAATTAAAAGATCTCTTCCATTCATTGTGCACGGCATAATCTTTAACGACCAATTTCCTCAATTCCAATAAATTTCCTTCTCTCTCGAAGCAGCTAACAAACAAACAGAATCATCCTCGTTTCCACTTTTTCTTGTTTGCCTCTATTTTCCTCTTTTATTCCCAATCGATTTCTTTCGATAATTTTAATGCCGTGCGCTCTGGGGCGCGCAAAAAAATAGCTCGAGAGTGGAACTATTTATAGCAGGAGGGAGAGAATCTGCTAATTATGTTGCTAATTATAGGCCGTTTGCTCGTTCTAAGCGGCTTTCTTCTGCCTTCACGGTTATGGCTGAATACATTAATTCCGACTCGAGCAACGACGAAAGAGAATGAAACTGATATAAATATGTCGATATTAGATTTACACAATGGCATTCTCCTCTCCCCCTCACGCTCGCTTTCACGCTATCATAGCATTTCATTAAGTTTTATTTCTTTTGCAATTCGGTCGTCTCCTGCAGCATGTAGAATAGCAAACGAGCCTGATAGGGCGACGTGGAGGACGGCGACAGGAAGTTTACATATTTACTGTAATGAGAAAGCGATCGCAACTTTGTTTATTAGATGAGTTTGTTTATGGTCGATTCTTCCTTTTCCAGACGCTTCTTTGTTCATGAGAGTGAGTTTGGAAACTCAGGGGTTTCGTTTTTTCTTTTTTTTTATATCGATGACTTAGAAATGAAAGCATTTGAAACCCTGACAGGAATTGGAAGGAGTAAAAGCTGTGATTGCAGTTTTCAGTAACTTCCTCGAGTTTCATTGCAACAAAAAGTTAAACAAACTTTCCGAAAATTAATCTGCGCTCTGCTTAATTACAATGAAAGTTTTAAATTAATCAAAATTAATTAAAGTTTTAAATTAAAATTGAAAGGTGCGCGAACAGAAGCGAAAGCGAGCGAGAGAGAATAATAATTAAACGCCACTAATTTATAATAATCGAGCAAAGAGGAGCAACAGCCAATGCATCAGAAAATTACGCCATTGTCCTGAATCTGATATCGACGATATTTTATAGCTTTTACGTGCTTCGCCACGAACACTAATTAATAATTTTTATCGCTACGAGTGACGAAAGCTTCTTTGTTTCGAAATTGTTGCCCGAGGTGTTACAATCGTCTCAATTCTTGCTATCGCTTTCAGATCGTGTTGTTTGAGTTTTCTTTTGTAAAACTCAATAAGGTTGAAAAGCAAATTTTATGCGCTCCACAGCAGTTTCAAACAAATCAGCAGTCAGTGTGCTTCTGACATCAACTTCATCGACTTAAAAGCGAAGATGCTTCATTTTTATGTAGAGAAAGCGAGGGAGAGAGTCACTTGACGATTTCCATTGAGAAACGATTCGTTTGCATGTTCTCCTGATTTTCAATTACTCGCTCGATTTAATTTTACTCACAATATTTGACTTGGGCGCTTTTATTTGAATTCAATCATTTCCGGCTTGTCGACAGTAAAATGCGCTGCGAGTGTAAAATTGACAGAATAAAAAAACGCTATTATATATTCCATTCGACGCCATGAGAGGCTTACATCAAATAAAAGCTCGAGATAAATTTAATTGAATCATACTATTTCATGTTTTCAGCATCCACTCGAATTTTATAACCCTAGAGCACATCAAACTACAACGAGATTACAAACAAGTGAAGTTTAGTGCGATTGTTTTGAGAGCTGCTAAGTTTTATTCGGAAATTAATGTTTCGTTGTTTATGTGGCAATAGCTTGCAGAATTTCATTTAATTTATCATGAAATCAATATTGAATGTTTTCAATTGTGTACATACATGAATTGAGATTGAAAGAGGCTTTAGAGTTGAGTGCGGTAACTCATCCGTGACTCAATTGATAGTAAACCCCAATGCTCGAACATCAAAGTGAATTGTAAATTTAATCGAGCGGGCTTTGCAACAAACCTCGTGCATCAAATATTGAATTAAAATGTTTGCACAACTTAGTTTTCTCTCCTGGAATAATTACGAGCGTCCCTTCATCCGGCGAATAAAATTCAATTTGAAATTTTCAACAGGAACGTGAGCTGACTAACAGCGAAGCGAAGCAGATTGCGCTGCTGTCAGCAATAAATTACTCAAACCAAACTAATTTCCAGCATTGAAATGTCAGAGAATAATAAGGAGAAATTAGCACACTTTCCACACGACAAACATGTGCAAGTCCATCCAAGTCCATGACAAGCTCGGCGAATAATTCTATTAGATTTTTCGAAATTATTCTGACTGCCCATGCAATTAAAGCTTCGTAGAGATAACAAAACATCCCATAAAGCGCTACATGTCCATTTTTCTGTGTTAATATTAAGCCTCAAGCAACAGCTTGCAAGTGGTAGAGCTCATCTCATATCAGTGGCATCAGTGTGACAAACGTTTATTCCTCTCCATTCATGAGTCCGGAGTCCATTAGATATGTAGACGCGCATGAAATAAATTTCTGAAAGCACACGAAGCTACTGCACATACAACTAATTTCATGAAATATGGAAAGACCAACTCAATGGCACTGGCATTCATAAAAGCGAGAGATCGAGAAAGACCAATAGTCCTCAGGGAGGACTTTTTGTCAATGGCGAATGAAAGTCTTTTCATCAGTTCAACTTTAGTTTGTTCGTCCAGTAATCTCAAAGCGTGTGAGATGAAGTCAAGGGAGAAAAACTGTTAAAATGAGCGACTTGTCTTCTTTCAAAGACATCACTTTACTCGGAGAATATATTATTTCTTGTTCGTATGGTTTTTGTTACTCGCAATTATCTTCCAACATGTACAGTTTCTGAACGTTGGTCTGTTCTTTCCCTCTCCATCAAGTGATAACGCTGTGCGGGGTGAATACGAGAGATGAAAATCCATATTTACCATAACGCCAAATCTTCCCTCCTTTCAAATAAATTTATGCTCGCTCGTCTCCATCGTGCGAGTGTTATCATAATGCTCATATAAATACCATTTGTGTGTTGCTCGTCGCTGTATGATGTACTTGAAAGAAGTTCAACGATTGAGAATAATCGGGACGAGCATATGATGGGAATCTGTATCGATGAAACTTCTCCCTTGTGTGCTCAACTCTACAGTTGAAGAAAGTTCGTTTAAATTCTCTTTTTCTCATGTAAACTGCGTCATAACTCTGTTAGAAGCTTGGTAGTATTTTCATTTCGCATTGGTTTGTTAACTGGGAGCGGAATGAAAGTTTTGTCATTAATCATAAAAGTTTTAATTTAAAAAAGTTTCCAGCACAAAATTTTTTGAAAAGTTTTTAATTCCAGGGACGTCAGCTAGTGACGTTTCCTTTGTACAACTCCCACCAGGAAAATTTTCAGTCTTGTTGGAAAAATGTAAAATCTGTGAAATTCAAAAGATACGAGAAGTTCATGCGGAGGTTTACTTTGAGTTCCTTTCTGCTTTCCCGCTTCAAGAGTTTCAAGCGTAAATGCGATGTGAAGACTAATATTTTATGAGGGAAGGTTTTTTATTTCAAATAATTTTAGCATTGAGAGTGATGTGAGAAGCCTGACGCACTCGACTGAGCTTCAAGGTCAAAACTAAAACAATTTGAAATTTTCCTCTGACTGCTTCATTGTCCTTTCAAGCGGGAATATTTATTTTTCACAATTGAGCATGAAAACTTAAACTGTCGCCGCCATTCCTGTCCGAGGAGAAAAAATATGATCCGTTGTGTGCATGATATCCAAAAGCTCAAGCCTGACACCAAAAAAAAATCAACGTTGCGAATCTATTCAAGAAAATAGAGGCGACGATATTAAAACATTTTTTTTGGGGGGATTTGCGAGTGCTACTGCGGAACTGAAAAATGTATAACAAATCGAGATTTCACATTCGAAAACTTAATTCCATGCAAAAATATGCACCGATGCGTTTTGCATGTAAATAACTGTGAACAAAAAAAAACTTAGGATCCGGGAATGACCTAGAAGGCTTTTTTCGATATTCACTATTTTCCTTTAAGTTTAAATTATTAGTTCGCTTTAAAATATTCCACAAGAGCAAACTTCTCTGCTTAATAAAATGGAGTTCCAACCATTCTGTGACTTCGTAAGAATTTACAAGAATTCGAAAGTTCGACAACTAACTTTTTATCTCGCGAAAAAAGCTTTGAAAAGAACTCGAAGAACAGTCGCAAAAGCGAAGGCTAACAAATAGAGAGAGAACTGAGCGAGCGACTGCATGAAGTGAGAAATTCATGTTTAAATGCAAATGCCTTTTGTTATCTGATAATTCACATTTGTTCGCTGAAACTCGGCATTCAAACAGCAGGTTTGAAATTTGCAGAATACTTTCAGTGAACTACGATTCTTGTGAATTCATTTCCGCTCTCGAGGGTAACGAGTGAAGCATGTAGCTCTTTCATGATTCTATCATACTCCGCCTGAGCTCTTCATAGAAGCAAAGAGTAAATTACAAGAGTGTGAACAAAGACGAGAATCTGTTTTGACTGGAGATAATACCAAGCAACCGCGAAAGCCTCGAGAAACAAAAAGTCGAGACGAGATTTCCTTGATTTGTTTAACTGAATGAAAACAACCCAACATCAAATAATAGGCACATAAACATCGCAATTGAATATTCGTTCGCTCTATAAACAAGCCAAAGGGCGTTGTTACTCAAAAACATTTCGACGACTCAATTGAAGTTATTTTCCTTTCGTTTCCGTGGCTGCTTTGCGACAACAGGTACAAACAATAAAAAAGAGAAGAAGAGAAATGATTTTTATGTTCACATTTACCGATTGATTTCTGACGAAATGAAAAAGTTTCGAGTTCGATGAAGAACTATTTGAAGAGACTTTAACTTTGTCAAATCAAATTCTCCTCGACGACATCTTTGCGACTGTTCATTAGAATGGAAAGCGATGTGAGGATAACAAAATCGTGCAACACATGTAAATTCACTCCCCGAAATCTTTCTCAGGCTTCATAAATGTCTTGTAATAGATGTTAAATAGACCAGAAAAACATTTTCCCTTTTTCCGTTTTTCCGCTTCCAGCAATAACATTTTTGGGAGTTAAATGAATTGAGAGAGAGAATATTCATAACTGTCCCCGCAAAAAAAATATGTCTACATGGCTTGCACATATGTAAGGAGTGCGAAAGTTTCGCTCTGAAAATTCCTATTTTGGGGAAAGTTTGAATGTTACGACATGAGCAATTAAAAGGATAAAGAAAGGATTTCAATTTGTCTGAATTTTATTTCAAAAGTAACTCATCATGACAAAACTATCAAATCGTCCCAATTGAAAGCTTTTTTTGTTGTTAGAAAGCTTACGCTTACTCAACAATGAAAATTTCTACAAAACGGAAAAAATTTGCAAAACAATTCCGCTGAGCTGTAGGAAAGCCCAAAAGAAGAGAATGAAACTCATTTAAACCGCAATAAAAGTTTTTCCGTAGCGTCAGAAGCTAATAGAACCATAAAACATGACAAATGTTGTGCGTGAAGCAACACGAATAGATTTTATGAAGAAGGCAAAGCTCGCAGAGGTAGAAAAATCTCATCAACTCCTTTCTGCCGTGTCAAAATTCTTTCAAAAGCAATTTATTTTAGGCATTTAAGTCACGCTTTGGCATGCTTCTCATCGAGCCCAAGCATGCTGAGTCAAATATGGGTTGAGACAATAAGGAATCCCGGCACGGTACTGAATGACTAATTCATCTTAAACCTTTCGCTGATCATCATCAGACACTTTCTAGACGAGAATTTCCTTTGAATAGAAAATTATTAAGTTAGTTTCGTGTCTCTTTGAGATTCATGAGCTCATTGACGAACCCTAAAACTCGTCATCGTCGCTACGAAAGCATAAATAAGGCTGAAGTCTTAGATTAACAACTCCATTTGTTTCGCACGTAACGAGATTGTGTGTGTGTGAGTGCGCTAAAATGCTGTGTACACATTTCGAGCATAAAGGTCTAATTATGTACACGTGAAGAAGTAATTTGTTGTATTAATTAATCACGTAAACCTGAGGCTTGTTAGGTGGAGAAATGAGTTGGGGAACAAATCACGGGACGACTGTGGACAGAACCTTGACTGAATCTGAAGTTTGCTTGGCGAAATAAAAAAGGATTTTCTGCTTGTGATTTGCAAGCTCAACCTTCCACCTCTCCACGTTTTAATTCTCAACGTTTAATCTCGTATTCTCGAGTGCGTTATCATAATCATGGGAATTTGTTGCCTGGGATGGACGACGCTAAAACGAGAGACAGTATAATGGTCAACGTAACCACAAGTTGAACAGCTTCGAGCAAGTTTTAAGCGGAAAAGATAGACTTTGTGACCCTCTATCATCTTCCTTTGTAAACCAAGCTCGCGATGTCAACAAGAACATGGAAATTTAATTATGAAAAATGTTTCTGTCGCTTGTTTCTTATTCTTTTTAAAATGAAGTAGAAATCTTTTCTTTTGAATCCAATACCTTTAAGCTATTTTTCTTCTCGTTACGATGAGGGTGTACCCACAGTCGAATCGGGTCAGACTGGGAAGATATTTTTGAATGTCCCAGACGATGACAAAGTTGTTCAAGAAAATATATCGAGAAGCCTCCATTCTTAATGAGCTTTCTTAGACCTGCTTCAAAGTCATTCTGCATAATTTTGCTCCTCATCACATTCGAAAGTTCGAGGCGAGACATTCATTAAGGAAACTGACGCGACAAATTAATCCCAAAACTTTCCATCAGAAATATGATGGACAGCCTCCCGCTCTCTCACTTCGTGTTACTCGTTGTCATCCTTCTTTTGTGTTCCATTGAAAGCCATAGCTTGTTATAAAAAATATTTCATCCAACGAACCGACAGAAGGAAAAGACTTTTTCATGCTGCAAGATAACGTTGAGGTTTTTCTTCTACTTACGATGATGTAAGATTTTTCAATGATAAAATATTTCCTCTCTGTCTCAACTCTGAATATGATGATCGATTGAGGAATTTTTTTTTTGAAACAAAACTTAGAAAGAAAACGAAACAAATATTGTCCAAGTATGTTGGGAATTGAAGGTTTGCGGTTTCAAAGCTTTTTCTTGTTTTCTATTGATTGGCTTACTTTCAATGACTTTGCAATCTCATCTCACGGAGCTCGACAGTATTTCAAATAAATCTCTTTAACAACTTCTTTAGAAGTGTCTTTGTGGTTTCAGGCAACAGTTTCCATAGAAAACAAATCGAGTCTTTGCAATAATTCTATGCCATCCAGCTTTGATCGTAAATTAACTTGTCTCAAGTGAATCTGTCAATTTAAGTCATTTCAGGAACTTCAAAGAAACGAACTTAACAAAAGCGTACACGATTCAATTCAGTACTGTCGCGAAAACCTTTGAGTTTTCTATAATTATAAAGTCGAGAAGGCGAAACATTTACGCGACCTTTCGCTAAGCCTTTAATTTAAAAATTCCATTTAGAGCTTTACAAAAAGCTTAGTTAAAATTCTCATACGTAAGCGAAAAACTAAGAAAAGAAGAAACATCAACAAGGACGCAAAACTATTTCCATTTGCCGAGAACATTCCAGCAAACGAACAGAAAGTTTCTGAATGTTTTTATGAGGAAAATGTTTACTTAAAGGATTGAAGAGACCACCACTGTTACGACTAATGACTGTTCTTTCGAAAAGCTCGCTTTTTCGTTACCTTGCAGTAATTAATAATAACGACAGCGCATGTTTGACTCCGATTATAAACAATAAGAGCTGATTCCAATATGAATTACCAGCAGGAAAAATAATAGAGGAGCGAAGAAATCGTCTAATAATTGATTTCGTAAATGTGGACATTATCAATGATGATGAGACGAACTGATAAGTTTAGGCTTTCTCTGTAACTTCAATGCCTCATTTTTCAGTTACGAAATAGTCTGATGAAATATTAATTTAGCTACGAGGACGGAAAACGGTCGTGAACGCAGCTGAGCTGTAATTATTTGAGCGTCAATACTTTCCCATAATTGTTTCATATCATGACACTTTGTTTGCGTAATAACCGTTTTCACAAATATCTTTATCTAATTAAATTCGTGATGTTGGGCAATTGAACTTGAGCGCGCACGACATCTCCGCTTTTTAATGACAGCACGAAGAGCGAGACGCGAAATAAAGTTGTAAAACTCGAGACTAATTAGCCATTACCGCTCGCTACTTCCTTTATCTCTCCTGGAAATTAATTAAAAGTAATGAGTTTGACATCGTCGATGCCACATCGATCAATGAAGTTTCATGTCTCTCCTCGTTTATCATCAATCATTTAAGCAAATATTTATTGAGAAACATTCGATGATGCAATGTTTCGAAATTGCTCGTAAATATCTCATGGCGACACTCGAAAACAAAAAAGAGAAAATGTTTCTGGTCGAGACAAATATTTGACGTTGACAGAACTGTTTTCGTTGCCAACTCGATCGGTGTCCAGTTTTAAACCCAAAGAAGCTTTACGAGCGAGAAGTTAAATGCTTTAAGCTCCAAGGGTTAATGTGCGCTCATCAGTTAATATCGGTAAAGCGTCTTACAACGCAATTTCGCTATCGATTCCTTTTACAATTCTAAACATAAATAAGAAGCTTTTAAGATTAAGCTTCCCTTCTACGCAATCTTTAATGAGCTTCCTTCACTTCCTCAAACGAAACATTTAAAATAAGAGAAAGAGATTCTTAAGATTGATGGATTCTTTTCACAGGATGTCTTTGAAATACTTTAGGAAAACTTCGTCAGATGCGCGAAGCTTTTAAAATTTAAACTCTTCATTGAGGAATGTTGTTGGCATGACAAAAGTTTCAATCCGCCCCCGACGAAGCTCTGCCATCTCGCCGTTAAAACCGTTATCTCTTTAGTCTTTCGGATGAATTGCTCAGTTATCTAAATTCACAAAACGCATGCTTAGGGAGAAGGAAAGTAATTGCTTGCGAAAAGGGTTTTCTTCGTTGATTTCTTCGTTTCAGAAAGAAGCTTCAAGCTTCACAAAGTTTAAAGACCTTAAAATGATTTAGATGAACCTAAAAGTCGCGGCGGTGCTATTAATGAACCTGCACAGCAACTGATGGTAGAACCCACTCAACGGTCAACAAATTTATCGCCTTACACTTCAAGGACATTGCTTTGCGTGTAATTGGGTCGCAAAAAGTTACAATTTTTCTATGAAGCCACTCGGCGTGTAATTCAAGGAAAACGTAAATGTAAATTTTTCTATAATTAATCCTTAAACAAAACTTCTTTCTTCTCCACTGACGAGTTTTACTTTGTAAACTTGTTCAGATTTCATGCTCCGGGAAATCTTATTTTTAACGTTTTTTAACTTCTTTCATTCTGATTTTTTCGAAAAGGTTTTTGAAGCTTACGAAACATAAACTCGACTCGTTGGGCAACAACATAAGAAGGAAGCTTCCCTTGCATTAACTGAGATTCTCGCGGAAATTTCAATGCTTCCAATGGAGACACTCAAAAGGAATTCCCTTAGCAAACTCCTCGTGTTTATGGGAGTGGAACATTTGCTTCGACTTCAATAATTCACAAAGCGTCCATTCAAAGAGGCTGAATTTACATTTGAAACAAAGTCATAAACGTCAATTGAAACCCATCGGAGCTTAAACTACGTCAACAAGTGCAGTTGAACATGTTGCAACTTGCAAATTGCTTTTCATTAAGCGAACGCATTGTAGACAAACTCACTCCAGTTTCTCGTGTGTTTTGTAATCAAATTATCGACTGGGAAAACATTCTAATTTACATGCGATATGCATAAACAAGTTGAGTTGACAATTATGTTGGCAAACTGGATTACAACGTTGGTGGCACATATTTTGGTTATTCATTGGGAAATCTTGTTAAAGCGGATGCCGTTGCCTCTATTGAAGTAAACAAAGAAGTTAATGCAATGAATGATAGGAATTTAACAAGGATTGAGGAGGAAGACGTTTGAGCAAGGCATAAAGTAGCAGATGGGAAAGGCTTAGGAAGAATCTTCTTTCTGAGAATGAGTTTTTTCACATGAAAGCAGAATATTTCATAGCTTAGAGCTTTCAGAGTGGGTTTAGTGTTCGGGTTAATCGGGCAATTAAGTCGCGAACGTTTCAACAATACTCGAGATTTTCGAGTGCAAAGTTCAGCATCATTTTGGGAGCAGACCTAATCAGCCTCTACTGTTCATGCCCTGTAATGAATGTTGCTCCGGAAATCTTTTTTTATACTTTCTTTCCCCTACTTTTACATACATAACGAGTTGAAGAGCTTTCGGTCTTTCCTTTTCTAATTCCTCAATCCTCTTTCGGTGAACAAAAAGAGCAGACACGAATAGAATGTCTTGAATTCCCGGTTCGCACGTTTGAGCTCAAAGTCAATAAGAATTGTTTGAGAAATAAAATCCGGACAATAAGAAACGCCAACATCGAAGTTGAGATGCGATGTGAATTATTGTTCATTTCCACAGACGACAAAAGCTTGAGAAGTCTTCTTTGTATGTCATGCAATCTCAACTGCAAAAGGAAAAGTTTTCTCCTCCTCGCCAGAAAGCAAAGACAGAAATTGTCTTTTGAGAAGTGGTCACAAAAACTAATTTCATTCCTTCACCATAAAACTATTATTTCCTTCTCACTTCATTACCGTACTTCTCGAAGTGATGCAAAACTTTATCATCATCTTCAGTATGGCAAAAAGCAATGAGAAGGAAGGAGAGTATAAAGTTTTTATTTTTTGAGTTTGAAATACGAATTGAATTTCAATTAGTTCGAGTGTCTAACGAACTGAGCTCATTAGATGCAGAAGGTCGTCGTCACGTCGCTCAAGGTTTCGTTCGTTAAGCGGCTGTTTTGTAAGGTTATACAATGAAATCGGGGATGGGGGCGATTTGATTAGACACTTTAAAGCTTCATCCACTCGTCCGACTCATTGGCTATTCAAAAATATTCAAATTCACGACATTTGAGATTGCAAAATTTTGGGGAAAAATAAATTAAATCAACACAGAAATCTCATTGCCGAGTGATAAGCGAAACCATAAACATAAATGGCGTGAATTTTGAGCTGCTAACGAAGCTTATGAATATTTCCCGCATTATTCTTTTAAAATTTAATTTCGGCGTCGCTTATAATTCAACAGATTTTTCACTGTTTGTTGTCAGTCGTGAAAGTTCGGTGAGAAGTTTGCTGTGACACCGGTAATCTGTAATCCGTTGTGAGTTTCAGGAAGCTGTCTTCCCCTTCAGTTTCGTCAAAGAAATAACAAGAATATCAGTCAAAACCAAACCCTCAAAGGCTTTGGTCTCGTAAACAAGTTTGTTACCACAGCAAAAATCGATGCTAAGGAATTTAAATTAAAATTGAAATGTTCACGCTGCATCAAGTTGGAAATAACTTTTGCTGATAACATTCTTCCTGTTTCTTTGAAGAGACTTTCCCCTTTTGCCACATTCCTCACGATAAAAATGAAATTAAAATCGCAGTTGAGACTGTAATTTTTATGAAAAATACTACTTTATAGCGAGCCGAGTCGACTGTCACGAAATCAGAGGAAAAGTTTCCTTTTCCCTTCTCGTTCGCTCGCTAGCTCGCTTACCGAACATAATTTTTGCATAAAATTTTTCTGTTTTTATTACGCTCACTTGAAATCTACATGAAATTTTCGGTTTGCTTCCCTTTTACGTCGTTGTTGTTCGAGAGCCTTTTTTCTTCGTTTTCTTCTACGAACCAACCTCCCTTCCCCACGTCACTTCTAGTTCGAGGCAGCGGCATAGGTTGGAACACCAAAATTAGACTCACAAAAAGTTTGGGAAGCAAAATGCTAAAACAAGAGACGAGAATTGTATGAAAATTGTATGTAATCATGAAAATTCATTCGGTCAACATTACCGCTTTATTGCTCTCGCTTGCCTTTCCCTCTCGCTCTCTGCCACTGAAAATTCATGATGTGAATTTACATTTCAACAGCATTGAACGAAAACTTGAATTGGCATCTAATTTGTAATTTCTCAAGCGCCATTCGCTCAATTCCAACGTGTGCACGATTTCGTGTGAAGAAAATGTTTTCGTTGTCGAGCTTTGCAGGAAACTTTTTTCGGCAAAAGGCATGAAACACATCGATAAATTAGCATTATGTTTGGAAAGGCTTTAAAAAAGTTGAATGAAAATGGTAATGAAGGGATTATGCTTGAGTAACGTCACGCGAGATTGTCGAGATAAGGCGATTAAAGCATTGAAAGTTTAAGTTTGAACTCGACAAGTTTTTCGTGGAATTAAGTTCAACTTTCATTAATATTCTAAAGCTCATGAGTTGAGTTTCATATCGTACAATCCCTAGCAGTATCATTGAACGTGACAGTTTTATTTTATCCAAGCTTACGAGAAGCTCCTGAAGTTTTTTTAATCATCGAGATTTTGTTTTTTTTCTGTTCCTGCTCAACGAGAGTAAACCAAACTTTAATTTCCCCCACAATTGGCTTCAGTCAACAAATCAATCCAAATGAACTTCCATTTAACTACAGAGCTTCTGCCTCAATTTCGCTATGGAGCAAAAACGTTTTACTTGCTTAACGAAACAGCTGCAGACAGAGGAAAACAATTAAAATTCAATTTCTAAAGTAACAAACTGTGTGTAAAATGTTAAAACGAGAAACCTAATTTATTTTGCAATTTAACTTAAAAGTAATTACGAGTTTATCGTGAAATGAAAGAGGGAGGTGATGGGGGAGGGAAAACTTATTTCTACCACACAATTCTCCACGACTGTTTATTCTATTTCACGCTGCTAATCATTAATGTTTTGTTTAACGAACACAAATTTCTCGCTTTGAGACTAAAATATCATTTCTCTGCTTGTTTAGTTTGCGTTTTGTGTGATCGCGAGCTGTGTAACTTGAGACTGAAGTGCGGAATGACGATGCGGAAACTTTGGTTTGCCATTATTATTGATATTGCTCTGTTGATGGCAACTTCTTATGCAGAGAATGATGGTAAACTGTCGCTCACTGAGCTTTTAAAAGTTGTTCCCGCTTCTCTGAATTATTTACATTTAATTTATTATTCAATTTACAAAATTGCGCAACACGTCAGACGAGGAAGTGTACACGAATGATGACAACAACTCTGGCGAGAAGGAAGTTTTGTTTGGAGACATGATACTCTCCGAGGATCAAATGAATTATTTGTATTCGAGCGACTCACAGACGAGATTAGCTCTCTCCAGTCCATTCAGTCGTTGGCCAAACGCGACCGTCTTTTACGACATGGACAAATCGCTGGACCGGAAAGGCAAGGAAGTCGTAATCGAGGCAATGGATTACATTCAGAACGTGTCGTGTGTACGCTTTCGAGTCAGAGATGGGAAGACATCGAATTATGTATTAATTAAGGCGGGACGAGCGTGCAGTTCAAAAGTCGGAATGCGACGTGGCGCACAGCAAATGATAATTGACGGAAAATTATGCTCAAAGGGAAGCGTCGTCCACGAGCTTTTACACGGCTTGGGGTTTCTCCACATGCACACTGCAACCATCAGAGATGATTACATTAAAATCAACTGGAAAAACATTCGAGACGAAGCTAAATTGAATTTCAAGCCATTCACGAAACCCGTCAGCATGTTCGAGACAGAATACGACTACGACTCGATTCTTCATTATTCGGCTACTGCCTTTGCCAAGGACAAGAAAAAGCCAACGATAACAGCGAAAAAACCGGCTCTGAATATGGGACAGAGAAAAGGTAACAGATTGAGCGAGCGAGATGAATCTTATCTCTGAAGCTATAAAACTTAATGCCAGGACCTTTCACTCTTTATCCGGCATGGCTTTGTTGCAAAAGCTTCACGGATATCCAAGAAATGACATTAACCTCTAAGAGAATTGACTTCTAATATTAATTTCTATTAAGTTGAGAAGTCTTTGGATAGAAAAACTTTCACTCTTTCTCCCTCCTCTTCTCATAGAAATGAGTCCTGGTGATATCACTCGATTAAATCGAATGTACAATTGTCCCATCGCCGACAACGACGACTCATCGATAACATTGAATCGCATTGCAAAGAGTCTAACGCAATTCCCTAATGGAGTTACCATTAAGCGAGTGGAACTTAATAAAACGACAGATAGTGCCGATGACCCGCAGATGGAGGACACGACTGCTAAAAATGAAATGGAATTGAATCCAATCCAAACGGTCACGGATGATGAGGACGATGATATGATACTGACGAAGGAGCAAATCGATGCATTGTTCTCTGTAAACGCTGCGAAGCGGAATGGTTTGAAGAATGCTTTTCATCACTGGCCCATGGGAGTTGTAGCGTTCGAAATCGATCCAACCTTTAGTAAGACTAAGCTTTTACTGCTTTTTACGTTCACTCGTTTTCTGGTTTTTCGCTCGACTTCAACTCGAAGGAGAATACATCGAGAGGAAGAGAAAGAAAAAGCTAAAATTGGACAATAAGAAACTCAATTTATTCCTTCGCAGGCCCAGAATTCATCTCGACCATCTACGCAGCGATGGATTACATTACGAACATTTCATGCATTCAGTTCACCCCGAGGACGTCTTACCACGAAAATTATGTTTCCATCGTCCAGGGTCCGGGCTGCAGCTCGGAAGTCGGAATGAAGCACACCGGGAAACAATTGATGAATATTAACGAGCAGTCTTGTCAACGAGGCAAAATTATTCATGAGCTGTTGCACTCGCTCGGATTCCTTCACATGCACACAGCGAAGTGAGTGTAGGACTTGAGGTTTAAATTCTAAAAATATTCAGAGGAGAGGAATTGACAGTAGGCTTTCATGAATTTGCTGGCGGTTGAGCCTGCGAGTGAACTTTATTATGAGAGTAGGACGTAACCTGCTTCCTACGTAAAAATTATTTAAAATATTTCGCGTTAAATTCCTGATCACTCGCAGGTTCCATTGAGAGTATTCGGCAAAAATGACCGAATTCCATGCCCACACAAAAGTCGTCACTTCATCATTCCCTTAAGTAGAATTTGATTCGAGCGGAGCTGTTCACTGCGAACGACATCGTGATTGCAACACTTTCGTTCAAGCTGAACAAGTCATATCATGCTGCTTGTCATGCCATTGCCACTCTGCAAGTTTTAGCGAAGCTGACACGTAAACAAGACAAGCAGCAGCTTCGTGGGGAATGCGAGTCTCGAAAGAATTCTTTTCATTGGGAATCTGTCCAATGCGCCATTTTGTAGAGAGGGAGAGAGAGTGGAATTCTTGAGCTTTTTGCAGCGATGAATCTTTATGAGATCTGCAGTAAGTCGTGGTATCGCTCGACGGGCCATGACTCGCCATCCATTTCTAATTCAACTGGAGCAACTATCTCAAGGATCACAGACTTTGAAATTAATTATTTATTCTCACTAGTCACCCCACGTTTCAGTTTTGTTTTCTTTCTTCGACAGAAACGACAAACTTTCCTATTTTTCCCTTTTCTTAAGACACAAGCGAAGATCTTCCAATTTCACGGCGCTTCTCCGTTTCATTTCAGTGAACGTGACGACTTCGTCAAAGTAAATTGGGAAAACATTAAGCGACAAGCTTGGCCCAACTTTAAGCAGTTCCACGCACACGTTTCGATGTTCTCAACGCCGTACGATTACGACAGCATCATGCACTATTCTCCACAAGCGTTCGCTATCAATCGATCAATTCCATCGATGGTTCCTCTCCGGCCGGCCAAGAATATGGGACAACGCGAAGGTAAATTGCTTTTTGTGTAATCCGACCGAATGGATTGCCAACTCTATGACACCGATTGTTAATTATCTTCCGATTATTTCCCCGGTTTCAATAGCGATGAGCGAAGGCGATGTAATTCGATTGAATCGAATGTACAAATGTGGACCTGAGTATAATACCGGAGATAATCCCCCGGCTCAAGCTAAATCGACATCGAGCGAAATTGAAAATCACAAACAGAACTCGTCAATATTCGGAATGTTTATTTTCAAGATTATTCACGGGAATTAATGAAGGCTGCACATGCCGAACTCTTTTATCCTCTTGCGCAATATGAATCGTTCTTTTTTTAAGGAAATAAAAATAAAATAAATCACAAAAGTCTTTGGAAATTTCCGCTGTTCAATGATCAATTGCTCTGGTGCATGCGATAAAGTTGAGAGCTCAGCCAACGAGCGATGTCTTTGTAAACATGGAAATGGAATCAAAACTTTGTTTGATTTGCTCGAGGATTTTGCTTTCGCTTGGACATTTCAATAGCAGAGAAACTTCATTTCATCTTATCGTGTCTACAATCTCTTCTCTCTCACTAACAATGTTTGAACAAACATTCAACGTCTTCCGATTTGTTTTCTCGACGATTCTTGCTTCGCTTTTGTTTACGGCCTTTATTTGACTACAAGTATTCGACGAATCGTCTCCTGAGTCTTGTTCAATTCGAGAACATAAATCGACAGTCGTAATAAAGAGTTACAGAATAAATTTATTCAATATCTCTCCTGCAGTTGACGACAGGTTGCGTAAATTATTTTCTATAATTTATGTTTCTTGTCGTATTCGAATTTCTTTACATTCATCCTCGACCTAATTTGACTCGCTCAAACTTTTATGAGTTATGCTCTATCGATTTTCTTCCATCTCGGCAGAATCCGCCATAAAATATTCAGTTGATCCGAACAAAAGGAAATCATTCCGTTTGTCGTTTACAGGCAAAAAGGAAAAGGCGCTCACGGAAAAGCGATAGAGTTGGTGGCGGCAAGCGAAAAGTTTTCTAATTTTTTTCCATTCGCAATTTTATTTGCGTAAATTTTCATCTCTTACACAGTTTGTCATTTTACTGCTGATTATGTCGTTGAATTCCAGAGGGAAAAATCTCATATAGGAGAGATAACGTTGTTATGCAAAGAAGAACAGAATTTCCTCGAGAAATCACATTCCAAGAGAATTGTTCGGATTGTCGTTTGCATGAAACTCAAATGAAACACTTTCAAGGATGAAAATGTCCATCGGAGTAAAATTTATGGCAAGCGTAAGCCGGAAATTCAAATTTCTAAACACATTGATCGATGGGGTGAGTTCGTGAATGACGTCAATGCTCAAACCTACTCGAAGAGCTTTTGTCAAAGCTTTACATTAAATATTTAAAGGAGAATTCTACGTGACTTCCGGTTTCTTCCTCACAAAAGCCCCCGTAAAGTATCAAAGTCTATCGAAAACTTCCTCAGAAGACCTGCGTCTCGGCATTTTAATTCAGTGAGAACAAATAAGATTTTTCTTTAATGGAATTTTGAAATTTTGTTTGTGAGCGAGATTGTAGTCAGTGTCAGATAACTTTCTGAGAAAAAAATCTTCCTCGTTGTTATGCCTTGAAGTGAATTCACATTAGACACGTAAAAAAGCTCAAACGTTAAAAGCAACAGCAAAAAAGGTTCGAGTTTCGTTGATATTCATCACAAATTTACAATTCTTTTGACCTGATAAATTCGATTCTTACCTTCGTTTCTCTCCAGAGACTTATTGCGTATTACCGAATGCTCTTTTGAGGGTGAAACGTTTCGCCTCATTGTTTACGGCAGCTTGAAATGAAATTTCATTTCTTTTCGCATTTTGCCGCTTCGGACGAATGAGAACCCCATTGCTTTCTTGGACTTTCTACCTGCGAGGCCAGGGCTTTGTTTCAAACTAAATTTTTTAAGAATCAAGATTTCTATCGATCTGACTTTCGCAAGAACGAGACCAAACCCCTGACTCCCACTCAAAATAAATCGTCGGGAGGACTAAAACAGTTTTCGTGACGCTTCAAAACATTTTCAAATTAATTGAAATACTTTGCCTAAAATCCGCGAGATTTTCTTTTCATCACCGCAAAGTTAGAATGTCGTTCAAGGAGATGAAAATCCCTTTCGATAAAACTCTCGAAAGTAAACTGATCCGAGCCTTTGATGAAAATATCATATTCAGAGCTTTGAGGGTTCAATTTTGTTCCCAAATCGACTTCACAAGCGTCGCGTGTCGACTATGTACACCGAGCAATGTACATAAAGCGTTATCATTACTGGGCGTCTATTGAGAAAAGTTTTTGTTTTATTTTGTCCTAAATATCTTTTACAAATCCTTTTCCTAGGACTAGATTTATCCTCAACAATTCGTCCCTGAAATTTTTTCTCTCTACATGATCGAATTATGACGTTGGAGAAGATTGCGTAGGAAGAAGATTGAAACGAGCGTAGGAGTTGAATCTGTATCTCGTCATCCTCCTACTGATAACGAGAATTTTACATTCAGTTCTCACCTGCAATAACAACAGTAATCTAATTAATTAGTATGAAAATTAAATGGATTCCGTTCGTTGTTTTAATTCCTTTTTATTAGCTCAACACTGTTTGCGACAGAGTATCACAGATTTGATGATGATTCTGTTATGAGAATCCACTCAAGAGCAGTTTAAGCCTCGATGGATGAAGGGAATTTTCATTAAGCGAGTTAAATCGAGAAACTTCGTGCACTTCATTTGGACGATACTCCTCTTTAATATTTTATGTACCTAACGGTGCTAATGAGAAAACATTTTCGTTTATTCCGGATATTCGTGAGACTCAACTATGATTAATGGAATGCTGTGAAAGCTAATTTACCCCTGAAGAGTCGGCGTTAAGTAATTTCACTTTTGATTCGAAAATCGATTGGGGAATTCCTGCGATTTAATCTTTTGTTGGCAAGGGGGAAGTTATGATGATTGAAAAAGCGATTCTTTATCATTCTCTCATAATTCACACGTTTTCACGGTTTCGCTTCGGTTTTAATTTCGTTTAACTGCCGGTACGTTTTACGATCATTAGTTGGTTGACTTGAGCACGAAGCCTCGATTTATTCCAACTTGTTGACGGCGCGTCTGTCTTTAGATTTTTGAAGAGAGACGAGCCGTGACGCGCACGATCCATCGACGACAGTGAAAATTATTGAAATGATTTTTTTCTTTCCAATTTGCGATTATCTTCGGTTGAAGAACGTTATCGAGAGCCGAGCTTTTATTACATGTTCAGGAGATGTCAGCAATTTTCAGATTGACCGGAAAATAATGACAATTTTTTCAATGAACATTAATTTATAAATAATGGATATCACATCGCGAAAATTGCTTGCTCAGCTTCGCTCTCGAAACGATAAACGTCTGACGATTCATTTGAAAGACGTTTGTGGTAAATGGAAATTGGACAGTGACGATTCTGCGGTTGATGACATAACAGGAAAGAACTCGTTTCTCGAATTAGAAAAGTTTTGAGCTTTTGTTGATTGAAGTTCTCCTCCGTCACAAAAAATTTGATGTAATTTGAAGTTGAGTTGGGTTGAGATAATTTCAAACGAAGCAAAAATTTCTGTTTAAGTTAAGATGCCGGGTGTGAACTTTTTCTCAGAAGAACTCTTGTGAATTGACGCCAACGTTGTGTCTTATTACTTTCTTCAAAATGGAAATATTCCCGTAACAACATTGTCGCTGCAACGTCAAAGAGATAACAAGAAATTCGCAGAAAAATTGTTTGGAATTATCTCAACATTTTAGGTTTGCAGAGAGAGGAGAAAATATGATTGCAGATAAGACCGAGATAAGTGGAGTTGTTGAAGAAAATTGCGATAAGAGCTTAGCTCCACCAATTTTGCGGCTGGAAACGGCGAATCATGTTTACCAGAAGAAACTGGACAAGTTCAGTTCGAGGCAGACAGAATGAAATGAGTTTTTGCAAAGCAACGACTTCAATATCAACAGAAGTGACTTTGCCTAATTGTAAACTTCAAAGCTTTCATAAATCATCTCTCTTGAAGTCAATAAATTATAAATAAAGTTCAAATCTTTTTAACTCTGAGATATCACTGTCCATCCCGAAATACATTTCAAACTTTTCTTCTTTCAATTCACTCGGCTGTCACTCCCCGAAACCTTCCACCATGAATCTAACTGTTCGGAGAACTCATTTTATTCTTCTTGTGTTATTTATTTATCTTCCGAATCGTGGAGTTCCTACGTCACGGCTCATTGTTTATCACAAAAGAGACATTTTGACGTAAGATAAGGAATGATGAAAAGTTTCGCACAGCTGAATTATTAAAATGACAAAAGGCTTTTACACGAACCTTCCTCAGTCATTCTCTCTTTGCGATTCGACCCAGAAATACTTCAGCAACTATGAAAGTTCTCGTAGGACTAATTTTACTTTTCATAAGTCTGGCCGTGACGTATGGAGGACTTATTGAAAGGGATGAGAAAATCGTCGGTGGGAAAGTTGTGGCTCTCGAGCAAACGCCTTATCAGGTTTCCCTCCTATATCGATCGTATCACACATGTGGTGGTGAGTTAAATACCGTTAAAAGAGATCAAAATGTCAATTGGCTTATTAAACGTTCTCTCTCCCTGTAAAGGTTCAATTATTTCGAGCAAGTTCGTCTTGACAGCTTGTCACTGTACGTGAGAATCATTCACAAAAAAACTTGTCTCAAGGTTTTGGGTTACATTGCTCTTACTTGAAGGTACAAAAGGAACGCCGGTCTCCTATTTATCGGTTCGAGTAGGTTCGCAAACTCTTCAACAAGGCGGAACGGTATTTCAGGTCGCGACGGTCTCCGAGCATCCAAGTTACAATCCGTACTACTTCGACTTTGATTATTCTATTCTTCAACTGGCTCGGGATATTCCATTAAATGGAGTCACAACAGCTCCAATCTCACTCCCGGAAGAAAATGATGAAATTGAAGATGCAACTCAAGTTCTCGTCAGTGGTTGGGGTGCAACAAAGAGCGCTACTGAATCGAACAAGCTTTTAAGAGCAGTCGTTGTTTCAGTAATGAATCAACAGAAATGCGATAAAATTTATGCTTACGATGGAGGAGTCACGCCAAGAATGATCTGCGCTAGCAGCCCAGGAAAGGACTCGTGCAATGTAAGATTGTTTGATTTAATGCAAAACGGATTCAAATTCAATTTATTCTCGTTCTATTTTCAGGGCGACTCAGGTGGATAGGAGGATTACACGAGAGTTTATAATCATGAAATTTTAAATCTTTCATCAACAGGTGGCCCAATGAAGCGACTGTCTGATGGCGCTTTGATTGGGATCGTCTCGTTCGGAATGGATTGCGCAGATGCCACGTATCCCGGAGTGTACTCTCGAGTATCCTATGTCAGGTCTTGGATTAAGACAGTTTCGGGTGTTTAACTGTTGATGGAATGGAATACATTTGAAAAGTTACGAAAGCAATAAAATTAACATATTTTGAGAGCGGGCCTCTCAGCGAACTTAAAAGTTTCGAGTGGAGTCCTCGTTCTCTGTAATTTGTTGAAGGAAAAAAGAAACTTTCGTCACGCTTTCCTAATTGTGAGAATTTCAAAATTGTGTTAGCATTAATTTCCTTCTCGTCTTCGACTCTCTATCATTTAGTCATTTCACAGGGAAAGTTTTTAATTCAATAGAATGCTGGCACTGTCACCGATAGCTTTGTGATGACGAAGGGAGAGAAACAATTTCAATCGAGACGTTGCTAAGGAAGAAACTCTACTCCGAAAGTGTCAAAGATCCTCCTAGTAAATGTTTAATGTCAATCGACACTTGACGAAAGGAACAAGGAAGGGCAAAGCGTTCAAGTCAAATTGGAAGAGTCTGGAGAATTTTAAGTTAAAGTTTTCACTTAAGAAGACCTTTGGGGTTGAAAAATTGAGCTTTGAAAGGAAATCAAAGGAAAATGATGTAACAAAAGATTTTTGGTTAAACATTTTCTTCTGAAGTTGGCGTACGTTGCTTTCGAACAACCACAGCTTATGAATATTCAAAGATGTAATCATCTTAGCAAAACCTGAAAAGAATTTCTTAATGAAATTGTGGAAATTTAACTTCCTCTTCCATTTTGGTCACGTGACTTCCTCACAGACCCTCATCCTTACTTGCGATCCTTTTCACATTCAACCAAGCGTGCATCACATGTGTTTTATTGTCGGATGTGATAGATGATAGTTTGCTTTATGTGTTGGACGGGTGAAAGCTTCTGCTACGTAACTCAATCAATTTCTGTTGGAGAATTTCATTTGCAAAGTTGGAATCAACTCGGGACGATTTAAAATTCAAAAACTTTCCATTCTACGGCGCTTCAGCTAATGACGTTCAGCTGAAAAGTAATCCAATTTCTTCCCGCGTCACTTCCGACATTCTTTCTGAGTTTAGTTCCGTTCAAAAACCGGAGACGGAAGATAAATTGGAGCTTAGCGATTTAAATCTTTTCAATAAACCATCGAGTTTTTTTTTTGCTCGGTACTTTCTTTTGTTAGTGATTAATCCAATTCAATAAATTCTTCACACAAGAAGAAATAAAAAAAGCTTTAAGATTCACCACGACAAGTGTAGTTTGTTTGTTTAAATTATCTTTTTGAGTGAAATTTATTGCTTTCGCTCCTCTGTAGAGAGAAAACTTTTATTTCTTGAAACTTGAAGTGATTTCCATTGGAAATAAAGCAAAAGCATTGAGGAATTCGTCAACTTTTACGACCATTTTAAATTTTAAATGAGCTTCGCCCCCCGTTGAAAATCTGAATCAAACAGCGAATGAATATTTCAGCGTGTTTCGTTAGAAATTAAGTGTTTGAAAGTTCCTAACGAAAAAGTTCTCAGACGGAACCCTTTAATGTCTTCTTCCTCCAACTCGAAGAAGCCATTAATTTAAATCGCTCGCCATAAATTCTCATTGTCGAAAGCACATTTTCTTGTGCACGTGATTTTCATTCAATTTTAATCTGAAAATGTTTTCCTGCTTCTCTTCTCAAATGTTTTTTCAAAGCGTAAAGATTTTATTTGAGAAAAATCTTTGAATTCATTTAGTATTCAAAGGAAATTGGCTGAGCACTCTGTTTCTTGTTCGGACAAACGTCAATGAATCTTTTGCTTTAATTCCACGAAAGGTTCTCATAGAATTCTCTAGAGAAGGTGCCTAAAGACTTCAAAGGAATAAATTTTCTTTGCGAGATGAGAGACTCCGGAAATGAAAGAAACTCAAGGACAACAACCTATTCATGAAGCTATTTTTTGCCGTGTTAATTAAATGAGTGGCTTAGTTGCACTACAAATAGAGTTTACTCTGCTGCTCAGAAACAATGAACTTTCGTTCAAAAGCTTTCGAAGAAGAAATATTTTTCACTTGAGCTTTTCCATTTCCCAACTCTAATTAGTACAAGGCAAAGAGGGAAACCATTTTCACGTCTCCTTTTAATTAATCAGAGAGCAAACAAACGACAGCTCTCCTTCGTCCTAATCACAACTTCTTAACTCAAAGTCGGGCAATTAATCTGGAGGAGAATAAATTAACAGACGATCCTTACAGAGCCATAAACTCTTCGCATTTATTGACGATTCCGGAGATGAATGTCATCATTTGTCAAGCGAAATGAAAAACACAATTACGTTACGTCACGATTACTTCTTGTAATCCCTTTCCCGCTTCGAGTTAGAATGCTCTTTCTGTTCGAGCATGGAAATTAAAGAAAAGCTATGGCATAAGCTAAACAAAAGTTGATTTCCGCAGCAATAATTTTTACATTAAATTTCTTCGTAGCACGGAAAATGTAAAGCCTCCTTTAGCTCGAGTGAACAAGTTAAACCTTTCACAAAACTTCATTTCACTTGACGACATACCTCACTGATTCCAACTTTTCCTAACCAAGTCCAGATTGAAACGATAAACTGGTCAGCATTTGTTGAACCTGACGAGAGAAAAAGTTTCTTCGCTTTATTAACCGAAGATCATCGAAAAGTTTTTTTTATTGAGTCACTTAAAAGCCACGTGACAATGCGTTGAGCTCGTAAATCTTGATGGTTCATTCGGAACAATCTAAATTGATGACAATAAAGCTCGACCAGAGATAAAAAAAACTTTTTCATCGTCTAAAAATCTTCACACGCATAAATTTAATTGCGAAAGACTCTCAGTCTCACAACAAAAGCTCTTTTTCTCTCTAAATATTTCATCCAATTAATGTTGATAAAGATTAATCTTTCATTATACACATTTCGCCTTTTGCGTCCCTCTGTGAGGCAACGGAGGCTGTGATTAAACATGTGGAAACAGCAATAAAAATGTCATAAAGCATGGCATCGTTCTGACACTTTCAGAGCGAATTAGGGTAGCGAGCTTTCATATTTTTTAATCTCTTCGCTCTCTGCTCTTTCCTTTCTCACCAAATTGCGAAATATATCAGAGGAATGTGACACAGAAGAGAAAGATTCAAGCGCAACGAGAACGGCATAACAACAATAAACAAAATGGCTTTTTGGGTTTCCTTTGCTGTTGAGCCTTGAAGGAGACTTACAACAAGCAAACGCAAAGCAAATTTAAATAGAACGATAAACATAAATAAAATATAACGTGAAACGCATGTAAACAAGTCGACTTTCGTTGTTTTCCATTCACTGCGAAAGCTCAAACCTTTTTTCTTTACCCAAGAAACGTATCAGATATGAAGCAATTGCTTTCGCTTAAGGGAGTTTAATGTGCGCGTCATGACTGCACTCCGTCAAGAGCAATGCGAAAAGGTTGAAGTGAAATTGAAAGAGACGCAAATGTTTTGGAAGTTAAAGAATATTTCGTAGCAGGAATTTGTTGTTCAAGGTTCTTGTTTGCTCGCTGACCTATCGAATGCTTTTAATATTGACGCTGGATTTGACATGAAAAGTTTTATGAACGAGTAAATAAATTGCTTCGAGTCTCGGCCAGCAGAACGTCTCTTTGAGCTCACATATTGAAATTCAAAATTGCATCTCTCGGTGAGATTCTCACTCGACAACTCAGACAGAACATTTCGCTTGCACTTGTCAAAAAAAGCTTTTCAACATGGCATGTCCTTTGATGTCGTCTCTCTTTTGACGTTTATGGCTTTTCATCGCCAAGCTCTCAGCACTCTCAGCACCTTCCTTTATTGAAATAGTTTTAAATCAAATATCTGCAGCGCCAGAGGAGGAGAAGGGAAACATTTCGATGAAAAATTTATTGTAACAAGAAGAGAGTACAGAAGAAGTTTCTTTACCGTCGCCACCACTTCCATTTTATTTAGCTCCATAAATTTCTTAGTTTGTCTGTCATGAATAATTTAAATAAATCTTCGCAGCTGAAAGAAGAATGTGAAACACAGCAAACGGGAAAGTGATATCGAGAGGATGAGAAACACGAAGCAGCGAGGAAATTATTCATCTTTTCACTTTACTCGTCGTCTCTTTTCCTTTGCACTGATGGAAAAATCAAAAGAGGATGCAGAAATCGAGCTGTCGGACAGTTTAATCTTTTGTTCATAAGCTGCTTTGTGTTGCAGTTTCTATTGTAATGCTTGCGATAAAAACATTGTTTCGATGCATTCGAAACGATACAACTTTTCATCAACTATGAAAAAGTGCTGAAGCCGCATTTTTAAGGTGTCAGTTACTAAATGTGAAAATGAAAGACTCTTTCAGAAAGAGTGAGAAGAGATTTTAATATTTCTGCCAAAGACTCTTTGCTATTCAAAGCTTTCAATCTTTTAGAAGCTTTTGTGAAGCTTTCTATGGCAACGTTATCTCAAATGCAGTGACTGCAAAGATCTATGAACGCTTAAATTTTTTACTGAAAGAGTAAAAAACTGAAAATTCTTGTAAGAGAAGGAGACTTCTGACTCTAGAATTTTAAACTTTTTACTCGATTATCTCCCAGAAATGGTTTCAGAGCAATCTTTCCAACGCAATCATGACAACGATCAAAGCAATGCTTAGTTATAACATCGAACTAATTGGAGATTTGTGCATCTAATGTTTCTATCCTCAATTGAATTTAAATTGCTTCAGTAATTAGTTTTTGATTACTAAGAAGTGAGAAATTCTCGGTGATTAATTTTCCAACAAAAAAATTTACTTTGAAAATATTTCTGTGCTTTGAAGTTGAATTCTGTTGACATAATTCCAGTTCGTCGAAAGCCAAATCCTCGAACGACGACCGTGAAAATCAACTCATGACTCTCTTACCTCTTAATGCTGGATCATTGAATGGAATGTAAATGAATTTTAAATTTTTAATGAAGCTTGAAATAGCTCGGGCGCTCATTTTTTCCCCAACCCGCATTTAAAAGCAGCTTTTATTTTATGAATAATTAATTCAACGTCCCTGACTGGTTAATAAAATAAACAATGGCTAACGCAGCGACCGGGAAAAATCCATTTTCAATTGATTATGAGGCAATTTCTCTCGCGCAGAGCTTCCCTCTAAAAGCAACCAGAAGGCAAGAGGATTAGTGAACGTAATGAAAGGGTTTTATAAAACATTTACCATATGTGCTCATTAGCATCGAAATAATTTCATTATAACGTTTAACAGAAAATATTCACGTCATTCCCTTGCCCATCAAACGGATTTTCGAAGAGCTCAGGCTTTCTAATTAGCCAAGCTTTCAATTCCACCAAATGATTCAACCAATTATTCATGCCCCAATTGATTCTTGTTCGACCTTTCCCATCGCAATCACACTAACCCTCACACACACACACACCGTGAATTTTGATATTAATTTTCCGCTTCCTTAAACATTTTTCGCTGCGTTCACTGAACGATGTGTTACGCTTTGAATTTCCAATCTCTAATTTCTGATTTCCTGCGTGCTTCACGTAAATAAATTCAGCTCTTGCTTTTGCCATCGACTGGAAGAATTCAGGGACGATTAAAATTATATTTGCACACCAAGTTTTTATGAGCAAGAATAGCAATCTCCGTGGGAAAATGAAATCGAGACCGGGAATTTAAGAAGCAGTTGGAAACTATTAAGCTTTATTCTTCCTTCACACACCATTAAGCAATTAGACTGCAGAACTGACCGTTCAGTAATGTTCTTGGAGTGTGAGGATTTGTTTGAGGACTTCATCACATTAGCGAGGAGATTGAGGTTGGCAAAGCTTAGGCTTTTATGTTAAATAAAGTTCTTTTAAAAGCAACTTACGTCAAAACTCGGGTCGGAAATTGTAAATATCTCAGAGAATTTAAGTCATTACTGTTGTCGGTGGATTATTTTTTCATTGATGTTTAAGAGACTTTAAAGATTAAAATAAAGAACAATCTTCTGCTATCATTATACCGAGACATTAATTTATTCGATGTAAGACAGTACCACCTTCTTCTAAATCTTAAAAACAACTTTCAATGAAAATGTTCAAAGATTAAACTTTGAAAGCGTTTTAATTTAAAACTTTTAAGATAAGAACGAAACCCAATTAAATGTTCAGTTTATTAATAATGAGCTTTGCTCAATTCAGTGTACGACAGTAATTTGTGATTATCAGATATTTTCTTCAATCAAACTTTTTATAACTTTCTTCATTAATTTTCAGTTAGCCGTCATTCGCTCAATGCAAGTTGTGGCATAAACAACTTCATCGTCCAATGAGCTTCACTCTAAGTTTAAATAATTTCCAATCGAGAGATGGAAAATGTTTTTTATGCTCCAACAAATTTCAAACAATTATTTTTAATAGCCTTAGCAATTGTTAATTGAAAAATTTGTAAAATTTAATTGCTGTGAGTAATTTGGAGAACAGTTTTGGTCTTAATTTTTATTCCTCGCTCAAAGTGTTATTGCCAGTAATTCTGTGATGAATTAAAGGACGAGAGTAATGTGGCAAATAGATTTAAGCTTTAAGGCTTTACTCGCTTGCTTTGCGATGATGTTGACGAGAACCGGGGCGATTGCCGTTGGTGAAATATCACGTCAAAGTAAATTAAATTGCTCTTTCATTCATGTAACGACTGCTTGACACAAAAAATAACATTTGCAGAATGCATCGAGTATTCAAAGCTTGTTTATGTAAATGAGGACAGTCCTGTTCTATCAGCAAATTCAGCGCAATCAAATAGCGTTTCGAAATGCGCTATCGTCGAAACGCCGTTGATTGTTGGTGGTCAAAGGGTTAATGAAAATGAATTTCCACATATGGTTAGTAAATGGTTTAGACGAACGACGACTACGACGAGAACCGGTAACGAGTCGCAGATAAATTGCGTTTTATGACAGCAACAGCGGGACGTGTAGAACGGACGTTAAGAATGACAAACGAGATGAATTTCGAAGCGAATCAGTTAACTCGAGCTCTGACATGAACATTTAATTTTATTCCGATAAAGGCTGCCGTAGGTTATCGCTCGGATGATTTTAATGAAACATATTCGTTCAAATGTGGGGCTTCGGTAATCAGTCCCTTGTTCGTCATGACAGGTGCGTTGCAGGAAGGCAAAGCTTTTTCAATGCTCTTCCTGTTCGTGTTCCGTCCATCGAAATGAAACTAACTCAAACACATTTTTCTCGCTTTTGTCAGCTGCACACTGCGAAAACGACAGAGAGAGCGGACATCCCATCGTTGCTAAAATGGGAGTCATCCATATTCATGATAGCGGAGCTAATGTTCAAATTATTAGCATCGATTCCTTCACATCACATCCACAGTATCGAAGCAATGAGAAATATTACGACATCGCTCTGATCAAATTGAAGTCATTTATTAGATTTGATGAACATGTTAGACCCGCTTGCGTCGCAACTGGATCGAGGCCATGGCCGAAAGCGATTGCCATTGGTTTTGGAAAGACTCAATACGGTAAGTTCAGGCGTAGGTAGATGAATAGAGGTTTCGGCTAAAGCAGCAGCTATAACTGAATTATGCTGCGAATATACTTTATTGATTTCTGTCGTTCACAATCCTCTCGTTGGTTTAAAAGACACTTGAGGGTGGCTAACAGAGATTTGGGCAATGCTCTTCTTGTCCGTCAACTCAAAAGTCTAGCCAACCTCTTTTTGGATGTTCCACCCTCTCTTCATAGCTAATTTATAGTGTTTACGTAATCCGGATCTCTTGCAGAGAATGATAAAGGCAGCCGACATCTGAGAAAGGTTCTACTGAGCTCAGTCGATAGAGCGACTTGTGTACGCACTTATCAGGTTATTTATTTTATTCACTCTCCTCGTACTCTTGCAAAACGAAATTAATTCACGTTCTCTCGACTGTTCACCTTCCTCCACATCACTCCCGACTCTTATTGCGGGCGATCTCAACAATGCACAGACTTATAAGCTGCTTAAAAATGGAATAATTGATTCGCAGTTCTGCTCCGGTGAAGAGAAAGGAAACAAGGTAGAGTGGGAAATTTAGATTGCCATGCTTTTCATTAGGATTAAAAAAATCTTCTCCTAGGATACCTGCCTGGTAAGATTCATGCTACCCGAGCCACGGTGAAGAGGCTGCTTTAATATTTTAATTAACAACAATGCACTTTAACATTTCCCTTTTCCGACTTCAGGGAGATAGCGGTGAGAATACTAATAGCTAAGAGCGAGCGTTTCTATTGTCTTCTTTCTCTGCTTATTTTTCTCGTTGGTTCGTTGGTGGATTTTACATCATCATCGCATTGCACAGGAGGACCACTTCAGGTTTGTACATGAATGCAATGACACGAAACAAGCTTTTTTTTCCCTCGCTCGTCTTTCGATGTAAAAGGGATGGGGTCAGGATAAACATGACTCTTGAACAAACAACCGGGTTGTTACACTGTCGTTGAGCACGGAGACTTGAAAATATTTTCACAAGCAAAATAGGAAAACTCAGTTTCGCATATATGAAGAAAAAAATGTTTCTCTCGTTCCAATTTCTCTTTGATTTTCACAGGTTGTGTTGAATGAGCCTTATTGCATGTACGAAATCGTCGGAATCACGTCGTTCGGGAAGTTCTGCGGATTTGCAAGCTCGTACGGCGTGTACACGAACGTTTCCAGCTTCGTCGATTGGATCGAGAGGAGCGTGTGGCCCTAAGAGTTGTCTTCGTATTCGGAGAGCGACGGCAAATGTTGTCGATGGGAAAATATACACGAAAACCTGTGCGAAAGCAATTTGCGTTTGATTTGCCATTGAATTCACGTCGCATTCATCAATCGACGAGTGCTCTCTCTCCATCATTGCGATTCCTGAGTGCATTTCAGAGGTTCGTGGCTTTTGGAGCTTTTTCCAAACCATAAAGTTCTTGTATGAAGAAGTGAACTTAGGAGAATCCTTTCAATCAAAGTGTATTGATTCATGTCTTGTTGAACTTGTCAATACTCTTCATTCGATTGAACTGTTCTCGCCGTCTACTCTTCGTGCATATTTACTCGAATATTCCCGACACGCCTTGCTTACATTTGTTTGCTTGAACTTTAATTTCTCTCGACACATTTCTGATTAAATAGTTCGTGTCGGTTCAAAGAACAAAACGCGAAAAGATTCTTACAGAAGCTTGAGGGCTTGCGTGCTGTGCTTAATAAGAATTGAAATATTTGTGTAAAATGTTTTCAAAAGTGAGAAAAACTTCACGAACGCTCGAGGCTGATTATAATGAGCTCTAATTGAGCACATTCAATCTACTTTAATTATATCGGAATGCAAAATAGCATTTTATGTAAAGTCCTTAAAGTTCTGTTTACTGCTTTTCTACGAAAATGTCATCAATCAAATATGAAACGATACAATGCACAGCTAACAATGTGGCAATTACAATGACAAGAGTTCGCACGGACAGGAAAAGCGAGGCAGCCGATGGATGTTTCATCGGTCATTTAACATATCACGCAGCGCATAAATATCGACCTCTTTCGCTGCTTGTCGCCTATGACGAGGAATTAATCATTTAAGCATTCGACGCATCAGACTGTTCAAGCAGTTATTAGTGGCTCGTAACACTTTAAGTAATCGCTTTACCGTAAATCGATCAATTGTGGCATTAGAAGGAAGGAAGGATTTCGAATGGAAAAAAAATAACATTTCAATCAACAAGTGTCGATGCAAGGCAGGGAATGTCATAATACAGGAAGCGATCATGTAAAAAAAGAAAAATTCTTTTATAAATTTTCGAAGAGAACGACATGAGTGGCATGACATTTCATTTCCGATTGTCGGAGGAGGAATCACAATGACAGAGCTAAAAGCATTTTCATCCATTTATTGAAAAGTTTATTCTTTTGTGGAGAGATTAAAACTTCTTATGAATTGTCTTATGCATTTATGAGCATCTTTCTTCTTCCTCAACTAACTCTTTATCTAAAACAAACGTTTTCCGACAATTGGAGTGCTCAGCTGAAGGCAAAAGAAGAAGAAACGATGAAAAAACCATTTAGAGTTGGAACGAAATTGGAGACCAGAAACAAGGAAGGCTCTTTTCATTTTCCTTTAATTATTTCATTTTAATCAAGGTCTCGAAGATAGGATGTAGATCAAGCAGCTTCATTAATAAAAAGGGGTAACAAACTACGATAAATTTCGCAAGAGATAATCAAGTAATACGAAGACGAACAATTTACTTATTTCTTTACGAACAAAAGCCTAAAAAACATTTAAAGAAACTAAAAAGCTTAAAGCGAACAAAACACACGACGTCATTCGGAAAGCTCAGCAGATTTTCGAATTGTGCAGCAAACCTTAAAATCGAACTATGACAATGCTGTTTTTGTTTATCCGATCTCGTATTTTCTCTCTAGTTCCGATTTTTTTTTTCTTTTACCAAGAGCTCGAGGCAACGGAGCAAATATATTTATAAAATTCTTGCGAATTTTCTGGTTCGGCTTTGCGAATCTCATTTTCAATGCTTTTTGCTCTCGCTCGTCGACTAATGGAAGCCTTTTGAATGAGATCCGGGGGGAAAAAGTGATGATTTTGCGTTTATGATGTTTTTTTTTGTTCGTCCGCTATAAAATGCAATTCAACACGACGAGGAAAAAATGTGTTAATTTCGGTGATGAAAATGGAGCAATTTGAGGCTTCAAGGATTTTCAAACATGTTTTCCTCCAATCCAATCAATAAACAACTAAATTTTCTCTAATCCAGTTTATCGAGCACAACAAAGTTTCACAACAGTTTGACACATTTAAGATTGAAGCTTCGATTTGCTTCGAGAAAGTTTTTCTTTCCAATATTTTTCTTTAGTAGTTTCTGTTTATGACTTTAGTCACAAACTTTCCCACAAGAATTGAAAAGTTTTTGCTCGGAAAATTGACGCAAATACATTTGCTAAATAAACTTTTCTTCGAGACTAATAAGTCAAGTGTTTAATAAGTGTGAAATTAATTGTTCGATTTGCCATCGTCACGAAACTTTTTCTCGTTTTCGAGTAAAACTTTGTCTTGTCGATGGCATCAGACTGATAACTCCGAAGAAGTAAAATGCACTTAAATCGTTTAAATATTCATCAGACTCAAAGCGACGATCTACCTCCCTTCGAATCCGGTTTGAGAGTGAAACAATCGACTCAAATTAAGAAAATTCAAATGCAAAATTCAACGAGAACTGAATATTTCACTGCAATTTTCCGATTGATTTTTAATAACGTCTCCGCTTTTCTCTTCTCATTCGGATTGAGAGATCAGACCGGAATGACAAAGCCGGAAATTGCACGCCAGCAAAAGTTGAAAGCACTTAAAATTAAATTGCGTTCGGTAATTAAAATTGAAAATGAGATCGATTTGACTTTTTGTGTCGAACGTAGAGAGGGCTCGAAATGAAATGAAGGCCCAATCTACGATAAATGTTAATTTTCTGACTTTTCCGATATTTTTTTATTTCAAATTTCATTCGCAATAAATTCTCGTTCCAAGCGATTCTTTATCCTCATCGCTAAGTGAGCGTTGACAATGAGTCAACATTAACGATGAATTAATCTTTTGTTCTACGTCGAATTATTTTTGAAACGGAAAAGCTAAAAGTACTCGACGTTCTCTCGGAGGGAGATGAGATTAACTTCCGCTTCCAAAAACTTTACTCTACGGTGATGGTTTTAATAAGAACGTTGAGAGAATAAGACAAATCCAAATAGTTTTCTGTTATCATCAGCAGATTTCCTTCGGCTTAACTCATTCACCAAAATTGTTTGTCTCCGACTCACCTCAAACTCTAGAAAGTGAAACGGAAACTTTTGCGACAAACTGCACACGTTTGCAAGAAAAGTTGAGAATTTTGTTTACTCAGGTGGAAAAAAGTTTCTTATCCTTCGTGGTCTTCCTTCTTTAAAGGAAAGGTTTGGATATCGATTAAATCAGCAGTTAACCCGAATTGTGTGCAATTCGATAGCAGTTAGAGACTTTGAATTGCATTTGCATCACACTCTCCAGAATATAATAATGTGAACAGGGAGTGAAACATGTGTAGAAAAGTGCTCAAGCAAATAGAGATAGAAGCTACTTTTAATATTATTACGAATATGTGATTCCAGCTTTCCTCTCTACGATGTAAGCGAAGAGTTTTTAAAAGTCCATTAAATTTTACTTTAGCCAATTCAGCTCTCTCTCGCTTCTCTTGCGATTGCTCGCCAAGCCATTTCCTCCGCTTGCCGTACATTGTATCTTTCCACATTTAGAAGCCATAATGCTAATCTGTTTGAAAACATTCTGATGCCTGCAGCATGTTGTGGATAATTTCGAGCGGCGTATGGCTTTGTATCGCTCAACAGAGGAAACCCTAAAGCTTTTCAATTTACATTTGACTTACGAAAATAAAAAGAAAGAAAAACTTTAATTGGCCGCTAAGCTTTACTCAACGAATGTTCTCTTATCAGTCACTCACACAACATCTGTAATGAATTCATCTCTCCCGAAGCTTTTGATCGCACTTGCGGCGAGGTCTTCTTTTTATTGCAATAAAAATTTATGAGGAAACTTTTCGTGAAATGAAAATTTATATTTTCGCTGTGACAGCTTGCATATTTTATCTTTTTGAGTTCTCTCTCTCTCATTTTTTTTTTGTTGATAATTTGGCGCTTTTTGTTGAAGAGTCGTCGCACAGGTAGCAATTGCATGGCGAGTGGGGGGAGGAAAGGAGATTGTTAGGAGTCAACTTAACAAAAGTTTGTACTTCCAAGACGGAGAGAGAACTTTCCTCCTCAGACCTACAATGAATTTATGGCTTCAAAGTCATTAAAAACTTTATGTTCGCTATCATTGCGCAGCAAAAAAGCGCTTCATAGTTGAAAAGTTTTCCCTTCTCTGCCCTCTTTGGGAAAAAGCAGCGCAGGAAAAGTCAAATGAGGGAAAAGCATTTAATTTATGAGCGATCATACAAGCTTGAAGCTTCGAGAATGGAAAAAACTTTGATGAGTTTAATTAAAAACCTCCAAACATGTTTTAAATTGTTTCTATATTAAAGAGGGAACGCTCGCTCGTTAAGAAAACTCTGCAATCATCCTAAACAGGGTGAAAAAAGGCTAAACGTCTCCAATACGTTCTCAATGTCAATCACCTTAATTTGCCTTCTTCTCTTTCATTCGTTTTCTACCCGCAACAAAAGGCAGAGTTGTTTGATCTCTCCCGATTTCCAAGTAACACGAATCGTTGCGAATCATTTTACGTCTCAAATGAGCTCCAAAAGCAAAAAGGAAAAAAAGGTTTTCTTTGAATAAACAATGTCGGAACTTTCTTTTCTCTCTTCTCCATTCAGTTCCTTTTTGTTTAGTAAGAAAATCTTGGGAATTTATTCATATATATTGAAATTGATTGTCAATTGATGTCGTCGTTGTCGTTGAATACGAAGAAATTGAAGAACAAGAAGAACTTCAATTGATCACACAGTTTGACTTGATAAAAGGCTTTTTCGAGATTCACTTTTTTATCAATATTTAATGTCGATCATTGAGAAAGATGTGCGTATCTTAATCAAACTTTAATGGAGGGTTTCTCTTTCGAAAAAAGCCTTTAAAACCCCATTGATCACCAAGAGGAAAAGTTTCTTTTATATCAACAATCAACCTAAATAAAGTTTTATTGTTGCGCAACCAGTTTCTCGCATGAATGTTTAAAACATTACGTAAGATAGATTTTCATTTTTGCTTTATTGTTCGCAATAAATAGAAGTTGTTGGGCTTGGCTTACATCGCAACATCTTCAGCGTGAGATAAATTTGCTGTCGCACGGAGCCATTCAAGAAACAAATGATTTTGTTGTCTCATCTTCAGTAATCATTATTAAACGATTTTATCGGTTGGAAGGAGAGAAAGGTTTCGAATTGAGAAAGTCATTCGAGATCCTTGACATTTGTCGTTTCAATCGATGTCGAATAACCGAATAACTTTCTATCGAGAGAATAAATTTTCTTAAAGAACTTTCAGTTTTTTTTTGGCTTTGATTCGCCTTTTGATGTCAATCTAATCGGAATTCCAGATATGCCAACGATTTACATTTAAACTTGAAGCTTTTGATCTCTCTCATCTTTTGAAAAGTCTTGAACAAGTTCGAATTTCAAAGAAAATTTTGATCTCTCATGAAAATCTTTCAATTAAATTAAATTTGTCTGAGCTCTGATTTCTCAAGCTCAGAAAAGAATTTGGAAAATCTATAAATTTAGCAATTTAGATCAAATCAACATTGTTCACGAGAAAGTCTAAATTTTCTCTTAAACTGCAGATTGGATTGAGAAAGTTAATAATTTCTTTAGCTGCGAACTTCAAGCTGTGTTGCATTGAGATTCTCGACACCTTCCTCTCATCGTCTGACGATTTCATGTACATTCCATCAACTGCCATTCGCATTCCAAAGTTTCTTGTTGAAATCGGATTATTCGTCGTTTCACTTTCAACTGAAATTTCAAGATTGAAAGCTTCTCATCATGGACATTTTCTGACCTACCTGGAATTTTTCTTTGATGAATCTCCATCTTTCTGCCTTCACTTCCTTTTGGACATCTGTACATTCGGTTCAAACGAGTAACGTCTCCGGCAGTCATTCCTTAAGAAAACGAGAAGTTATTTTAAGCTTTCAATTCACTTTAACTTCTTCTTTTACTTTTTCGCTGTCCCATTCCTTGAACATTTGCCTTTGGGTTTATCGTTATTCCTCCATGGTTCTTCGCAAAAGCATGTTGACTAAGAGTCAAATAGTTAAAACCTCTTCAGAACGACTTCAAAATCTCACCTATAATGCATAATTGATTCGAAATCGTAAGGCGTCTTGAACATTCCAACGAAACCCGACGCTTTCTTAAAATTGTTCATTGCAAATGGTTTGATGTTGTTGAAAATGATCTCGACGTGTTTGTCTCTGTTTGGCGCTGTGTGCATATGAAGAAAGCCTAGAGTGTGAAGAAGTTCGTGGACGACGCTTCCGTTTGTGCATTTCTCGTGAAGATGAAGTTGCTGTTCGCCTCTTCTAAAGTTTCCGACTTGAGACCTGCAAGACTTTCCATCGCCTAAGTTCACTGATACATAATTTGGGAACTCTTCTGAATTAAAATCGAGGAGAAATTGAACACACGACCGATCCATGATATAATTCGTGGCGTCCTTGATTCGTTGGATAAATTCTTCGCTGTAGTCCTCCACATGAATTTTGATGGGGACAATTCCATTCGGCCACCTCTTGAATTCCATTGTGTAACCCACTCGTTTGTTGGGATCTCGTTTGTAGAGGTAGTCAAACTGCTCCTTCGTCAACAACATATCGCCCACTCGATATAAGTTGTCAGAGATACTGCGGTTGCTTGCTTCATCATCATCATCAAACATTTCATCGGAATCTAAAAATAAAGGATTTTTCAAGTTAGAATTTAAAAACCAAATGAGAATGCTTTTCAACTTGTTTGACTCTCATCATCAGCCTCTTCGTTGTAAACAGATGAGCAAACTAACAAAAGAATAAAAAGCTTCCACATCTTTCGGGAATTTAAATCTGGAAATAGAAAATAATCTCCAACTGAGTTAGTAATCGCTTCTTTATATGAGAATTTAAATCGCAAGCCTTCGGAAATAATTGAGAAACTTCTTAATTAGTGAAAACAAATCCAATTGAGCGAAGAAAATTTTTTAATTTGTGAGTTGTTTGTGTTTAAACTGATAGGAAAATGCAAATGTTTAAGTAGCAAAAGTTTTGCTAACAAGAGAAGTAGATTTACTCGGATGTTTTTTGAGCTGTAGGTTAGACCTCAAGCGCTTCCTTAATGAACTGATGAACAATTGAATGTCAACCGCAAGTTTGAGAACAATTTCATTAAAGGAAATCATATTCTACGCTCATGGAATCATTATCGTGAAAGGAATTTCAAAGACTTTATTCAATGATTATTTCTATGAATAAAAGATTTAATTTTAATAATAAAATCGCAATGTGGTTTGATGAGACTTTTCAGTTGTTTTACAAAATTTCTCATTAGTTGAAATAAATCGTCGTCTTCTTCGTCATTTGACTCATCCTGATTGATAACAATCTTAGTCGCAACGTCTGTCGTCTCTTTGTAAACTTCCACTTTTTGATCTTCAAAGTTAGCACATTTGTACATTCGATTCAAGCGAGTGATGTCGCCATCGGTCATTCCTTTAAGAACAAACATTTCTCTTCGATTGCTCAGTTCAAAAGATTTATTTAATTTACTTTTTCTCTGCCCCATCTCAGAATCTTTTTCCTACGAAAGAATCTTCTTGAACATCTTTATTTTTGGATTTCCTTTCTAGAAAATGTAGCGCCTTGAGGAGAAGAGAGTTCAATTGACTGCAATCTTATCCGTCTGAGTTCGTAGACTCACTAGAAATACATGATCGAGGAATATTCGTAAAGCGTCTCGAACATGCTCACAGGTGCAAGAAAAATTGTTCAGTGTGTCTGATCTGATGTTCTCGAAAATAATCTTGACGAAGTTGTCCCTCTCGGGCGATGTGTGCATGTGCATGAAGCCAAGAGTGTGAAGAACCTCGTGAATTATGATGCCTTTGCCACATTTCTCATAAAGATTCAGATGTTGCTCTCTAACTATCAAGCCAACTTGTGAGCTGCATGACTTATCAACATACTGGATGAGTACGAAGTTGAGAAACTCATTTTCATCAAAATCTGTCTTGAACTGAATGCACAAGACGTCCGTAACATAATCCAAGGCGAAGCGGATTTTCTCCTTCATATCTTCGCTGAAATATCCTTTCCGAAGTCTTATCGGAACGATGGCGATTAGCCACTTAGCGTCAGCTGCTGAAAGTCCTTCTCGCTTGTTCGGATCTCTCTTATAATGGAAGTTGTACTGCTCCTTTGTGAGTAACAGTCGCCGATTGGAATTAGATTCTCAGTTTCTTTGACCTCAAGAGCATCTTTCAACTCGCCGTCGTCTTGATCTGTGCTGGATTACTTAAAATAAATCTCTGGAGAATAATTTATAAGACGAAAGCTGAGAAACTTCTGCAGACGAAGCGACAAATCCATTCGACACTGAAATGAAAAATAATAAAACTTTAAAGCTTTCATTTCAAAAACAAGAGAACTTTAAAGCTTCAAAAAGCTTTCAACTTCTTTTATAGTTTTCAAAATGTGTCAAAGCAATTGAAAAAACGTGTTGACAATTTGTTTTCGTTTTAAATTCGATTTGTCAATTTCGCTTGACAGAAAGTCTTGATTTTCCAGTGAAGCTTGAGTAGGTTCTTCGTTTTAAATCAAATCTCTGATGTCTTGATGGATTTTTCATGATTTTATTTGTAAATCTGAAGACTTGAGAATAAAATATTCGATTTCATGATTTTATTTTATTCTTTAAACATTTTTAAATCAAAGTTCTTTTCAATTTCGCTTCCAAGTCGCAAAGAGGCTTAATATAGTTCAAAACTACATTGACTAACTCTTTAACTTGTTCGTTCAAAGCTAACGAAGAAGTTTCCGATTGAGAAGTTCGCCGGACAAGTTCTCCTTTGTTGTGTTGTTGTGAGTTTGAATCGTTTGCTTCGTTTGAAGTTTCATCTTCCAAATCACTTAGTGACTCAGATTCTTGGAAAATTTCAACTTCTTTGCGCTCAAAGTTAGGGCACTTGTACATTCGATTCAATCTTGTAATGTCTCCATCACTCATTCCTAAAAATTTAGATTTTTGATGAATTTTATCTTTTGACAGTTCTCAATTACTTTTTCTTTGTCCCATCTCGGAAGCTTTCTCTTTTGGAAGAATTGTTGTGTAAACTTTAACGTTTGAACTTCCTTTCTGAAATGAATTTTGACTGAAGAAAGCTTGAGACGTCTCATTGAAATTTGATTTTCAAAGCTTACCCGTAATGCATGATCGAAGTATAATCGTAAAGAGTATCATACATGCTCACAGGAGCAAGAGTCTTCTCGAAATTGCGAACTGTTTCTGGTCTAATATTCTCGAAAATTATTTTGACGAAGTTGTCTCTCTCGGGAGAAGTGTGCATATGAAGAAGACCAAGTGAGTGCAACAACTCGTGTACGATGTTGCCCTTTCCACATCTTTCGTGAAGATTCAAAGCTTGTGGTCCATTTTGACGATTACCAACTTGAGAGCTACACGCTCCGTATTGATACTTGACCAACACGAAGTTGGGAAACTCTGATTGATTAAATTCTGTCTTGAACTTGATGCATGAGACGTTCATGATATAATCCATTGCGAACCGAACTTTCTCTTTCATCGATTCGTCAAAGTCTCCTTCCTTGAACTTTATAGGAACGATGCCCTTCGGCCACTTCTTATCAGCACTTGTGTATCCAACTCGTTTGTTCGGATCCCTTTTGTAAAGGTAATCGTATTGGTCATTCGTCAACAACATATCGCCAATTTTGACAAGATTCACATCGTCGTCACTTGATGATGGTTGATCTTCCATGATATCTTCGTCTTCCTGCTCATCTTCATCATTCAACGTGAAATTAAAAGTGTCCACGAAAACATTTGAGATTAACGCGAGAGCTATTAAATGTTTAAACATTTTTCTTCAATTCCGAAACAAGACAAAACTAATTTTGAGCTGTCACTTCCAACAGCTCTTTTATAAGCTTTCAAGTTGTTCAACTAAGCATGAGAAATCAGCGGAAAATGTCTTAATTAGAAAACCACGAGAGCAATTGAGTGGAACAAATTTAACTTCTTTTCACAATATCTCGGAATTTTCCCGCAAAATTTAATTGTTTGTCAAGACTCAAGATTTTCAAGTGAATCTCAGCATCGCTTATAAACAATATTTAACCACTTCGCTATAATTTATGTGAAGCAACTCAAGATTGTAAACAAATTAATTTGATTCCTCTCGTATCATGTCATCCACATGCTATCAAATTTAATGAAATGCATCAGCAAACACTCTCAAGTCTTGCAACACAAACATCTTCTCAAGATTAAAGCATCAGCAAGTTTAACCATCAAAGCAAGCAAAAATTAATAATTTGTCTCGTTTTTTTGCTTCAGACAATTCGGTTTGTGAATTGCACAAAAAAAAGTTTGGGTTTCCCATGGGCACTGTGAAATTAAACGTCAAAATGAATTTTAGACCAATTTATCTCGCATCAAATTTTCTGTCTCGTTTATGTTTGCAAACTTTTGTTCGGAAAAAGTGGAAAATTCTTCTTTTTTTTTGTGAATACGAAGCTGTAATTATTTTAACTCATCGCAAACTGACGAATGATGTTTGTGTCTTGTCAAATGTCGACTTAATTGCAATTACTGTCCGATGAGGAGGGGAAGCAAAAAGAATTGTTCATTAAATCAGCCAGACGACTGACAATTAACATGCATTGTAGTTTATTCTGATCCGGGAGCGTTTTTATGCAAAACCGATTGGGCTGATTAATTTGAATTGTTTCTCATTGGAATTTAACGCTGAGCTGACGGGAAACGGAATAAAATTGAACAGGCGCTGTTTAAAGCAATCTTAAAGAGGATTAAAGGGAATTTCATCAAGTTATCGGTTGATGGATTGCACTTTTTTGCTTCTAAGCTTTATCGTTAACATTCTTCCTTTAATTGGACATTCGATAACTTGTTGAAAGTTCTTAATAATGCAACTTCCATTAAAAAGGTTTTCAACCGAGAAGTACACAATCGTAACAAAGAATAACAATTTGTATAGCAACTGACGTCATTTAAATAGTTTGAGTGAAAGCGCTTTTTAATTGGCATATGTTTCTCTCGTTGCCACAGCACTGAAAGCTTGTGAAGTCGAGAGCTTTCACAAATTGACGTGAAAACTCAATTTTCCGCGATTCATATTTCCATTCAAAGCTTACGTGTTAGCGGGAAGAGGATAAACTTTAAAGTGAAACCTGGCCCGACGCAAGCTGACAATCGCAACATTCACATCTCTCTCGGATGACAGCGCAAAACCATTTTATGCGATTGCGGTTTCGTTTGATTGAAATTTCCAGCTTCACCATTTAATTCAGGTTTTCATCTGACACTCTCCTACACAAAGTGTTTGAATTTTGCTCGTTTTAATTTCGAATTTACATGTTGGATTTATGTGGTCGATGGAACTCACAATGCATGGAGGAATGGGTTTTTATTGCACATTTAATGTTTCGATTCGCTCGTTTGATTAATGACAGGACAGAAAATGCTATTGCACTTTGCATCTGAAATTGAGTGAAAGTAAATTCTCGTTCGATGATTGCCAAGCGGTATATTGATCTAATATCAAATGCAATGAATGTCGATGTGCTCTGATGTATCTCCCGCTCTCTCGCCTTCGGTTAGATCGGTAGATTGCAAAGGGTTCGATAGAAAATCTATTTCTATGCTGCAGATCGTGGTTGCACATTCACAAAACCTCAAACCATCATCAGTGTTAAAATGCGAGAAACGAAAAGTTTATTCAATTAAGTTTGAAAATACATAAAATTGCAACCGAGAATGCGAAATAAAATAAAACCAGCAACACTGCAGTAGAATTCCGCTCACATCTTAAATATCACTGAGCATTGGCGGCGTTGAGAAACTTTGCCATCTCTGACGAATCGCTCCGCAGTGATAAAGGAACTGCCATTGTTATGTATTATCGCCGGCAACACATTACACAACAAAAGAAACTGGTGAAAAGGGACCGAGCGATAGTATCAACAATGGATCCTTCTTGGCTTGGCTTCTCCTCTGGATTTTATGTAAAAGCTACAGCAGAAGGAGAAGGAAAAAACGAAGACCATCTCACGCCCACACTGAAAATGAAAAATAGAAAATTATTTCGAGGCGAAAATGTTTTATTCTGGTTAGTTTATCTCTCTCATCGTCCAACAATGTGTAAAAAGTATTTTCATTAGAAAGAAGGGAAGTGAGCAGAGCAAAAAATGAGAAATTTCATCAGATGATGCAGCAGTTACGAACCAAACCGCACACAGAAAACTGAGCTAACTATGGTAACTCGTAGTCGAAGACAAACATTCTCAGCATATTTCATACAAACAAAAGTTGTAATCAATTTTGAAATGAGGCAAGTTACCGGAAGACTCATTTCTCGTTTAAATCTTTAAGAAAATTGGTGAATTTGAGAAAATCCCGAAATCCCGGGATGTGGAGAAACCCTTGAGGAACCACAAATCTATCCGATTTCCATCGAAATTAGTCTCTGGTTGACCTCATCTTAATAGTTTTCCAGAAAACTCGTTTGGTCTTCACTCGAAAAGGAAAAGTTTTCCCTGTGATTATGGATTTAGAAAATAGTTTTTCAATCTCTTTTAGTCTTCTCCGAGAACCCATAAAAATGATTGATTTCAGTTTTAGATCGAGAGCGATAAGAAGGCGTTGATCCAAAGGGATTTAAATGGACTGTTTGTAGGTCAGTTACCATCGTTGAGGTTGCTCAGGGCTGGTTCTTCCGGTTTGGGACTCGACAAAGTGGCAAATTAGGAGGCAACGATAATTAGGTTTATTAATTGGATCTACGCGATTTTTCTCGCCAACACGTAGCATGAGGAAATGAATTAAAATCTGATGTTGAGAGCTTTGCGTGTACTCCCAAACGCACACAAACGAGTGTGACCTTGACTCGGAAAAGTTCTCAATTATTTCTGAGCTTCTTTAACCTGAAATTGCCTTCAATGAATATTTGACTCTTCTCCCACATGAGTTGGAAAACTAAAAGCAATCAACAGTGCGGATCAATTTTAATTGACAGTCAACATTTGAGTTTGCTAAATCAGACGATAATCGATACTGTTCTAGTGATGGAAAACTGAAACTTTCACGAGCAAAGGAGCAAATAAATTCTTGGATAACGAACGAAGCGTCGACGATTCTGGATAAAATGTTCGTTGAGCTTCTGCGCAAGCAAATGTTTCGTACTAGATCGACTTCTTTATCGCTACAGACACTGCGGCCCGGTCAGGAATACTTTAAAGGTTTATCATTGAATAGAAAATGCACTCAACAAAGTTGAATCAATTAAGAAACGTCAATCGCAGATCAGAAAATGTTTTATAGGAGATTGCAAAACGAAAACTAATTTTATGTTTCAATTATTTTTTGTAATATCTGTAACCGAAGTTAGTGACATTGACGTTGACTTAACACACATTCTTCATTCAAAAATCTACAGTCGTTCGTCAACCCTCATCACCCGCACTGGTCACTTTCTTCTGGAGATTTCAATTCAATTGATAGTCGACCTCTTCATAATTAATGAATTATTCTCCAGAGCTTCATTAACAAGACCTGGCAATGTTCCTTTCTATGACAAGAGACAAAGGGGAAGGCAATAGGTTTCAGGATCAACAAAACAGCCTCTCAAGCAAAGGCCATGCAAACACAAAAGTACACGACTCTATTACGACTCTAAACCAAATGTAAATTATCTCGAGTACATTTACACATTTACACATGTTCACTCGACATTTGGAATGTCTCTCGCTTTGTCAGTTCCTCCGCTGTTTGCTCATCACGTAGTTCTTATGTATGCATAATCGGAAACCTCATTTGCCGATGCCACATTTTTTATCGCTCGGTCAGTTGTGTTGGACTTGGGAATGTCTCATCAGCGATGTCACAACATGAAGACGTGAAGACTATAAATCAATTGAAGGGAAAGATATTTCACTTTCAGAATTCATCGCTGACGAAGCTCACCATCCATGACATGGATTAAAATGCAAATATTTACACCTTGTTGAAGCTTCAGCGAGCTCAAGCGCAATCAATAAATCATCGCATGAAGTTTATCGGTGCGGAATGAAAAGATTCATGTAACTTTAATTAGCTCAACGTCGAGAGCGCTGGTGGGAAGATAAATAAGAGTTTTGGAGTGAAAGCTCTGAAAATTTGATTTAACGCCGTCAGCAATCGAATTAAAATTTCATATTTCGAGGAAATAAGAGGACTCATCTTGTTCGTTAGTAAATTTAATTCTTGATTAAGAGCATAAATTTTCTTGAGTGAGTAAATATTGCACACAAGAGCATTTCGATTAATATTTCACTTCAAAGTGATGAAATGTTGTTATAATAAATGGAAACTCTCGCTTCCCCATCTCGCTGAGCTTTCGCGATGGGCGTTCTCCGTTCAAGTTCAATATAATTACGACCCACGAGATGGAAAAGGTGCGCTCATTAAAAAGCTTAATTTATAATTGTACAATTTCTGATGGAAAATGCAGAAGAAAATTCTTTCAAAGCGGAAATCATTAGAAATTAAAGGAAATAAAGAGGCGGAGGCGCAAATCCCACTCCTTCGAGTTTAATTGTTCATGGTTTGCTTGGTATCTGTTCAGCCGTGAATAATGACTTTAATCGGATAAACATTACAAGGTTGAAAGGCAATGCTAATTAAACCTAACTATGCTTCCCGCTTTTCTTTTCCTGTTCAACGATACAACATGTTTGCTTTAATTTATGGCCTCTATGTGACCCTTAGTTGTAATTAATTTATTTTCCCTGTGATGCCAATAACGACAAGCGATGGAGTGAAAGTTTTCTTACGCGTAGATTTCGAATCTTTCGAAGCTGCCGCATGAATATTTATGAGCCAACAGCAAGAGTTGGCATTGCTTATGCTATCTGAAGTCGAATAAAATGCTCGAGATTATTCCAACATCTGATGAGATCTTTAGCTACAAATATTTGTCCGCATAGCAATCGTTAGATGGAATCTTTGTATTCCCGAATAGCGCAGCAAGAAAGTCTTCTATGGGAAAGGGGCTCTTGAGGGCTTTCAAGAAGCTTTGTTGCTAAATTCTTGCAACTTTAGTTGTGGAGAGCCAAGAAAAAAAAAAGTCGCAAACTTTCTCGAAAGCACCTCGGAAAACGGAAGAAAAATTTCATCTGCATGATTGCAACGAGAAATTGAATCAATCAACTTGCATTCCGTGCTTATACACATTTCTCTCTGACAAAACTATTTGCATCATTTGAAGAATTTTCGATAAACTCCTCCGAACGAGGATTTTACTCCTTCGCTCGTCTGGGAAAGAAAATCTCTTTTTTCAATTTCCACAACTTAAGTCCGTGTTCTTTCAATTGAAACGAAGCTTTTGAGAAGGAAAGCGCACATGAGCTCAACGAATATAACTCAATGAAAGTTTTCTCTTGCATCTCGCTCGCTTCAACCCCGAAAAAAATCTACACATTTTTCACATTTATTTGCAAACGGAGGCCCTCGCGTGCGGCAAAATATAAATAAAAAATATTTTCCTCGTTCGAGAAAATTGTTTTGAGAAGAGATTTCCTTCTCGTTGCTTTCTCACAATAAATTTTATTGTTTGTAAGTGCACGATAAATTCGAATTTGAATAGAAACTTCGTTCACAACCCTTTCATGTTGAAACTGGCGTTGCCCATAACTTCAAGATCTAATTTTCATTTTAAGAAGATTTTCCCCGCGTTACATGATTTGCCATTTTTTGTGCTCGTCTTGCCGCATGGAGAGACTGTGCAATATGTTGAGTATTTATGATGGAAAGGAGAGGAGGGCAACAAAGAAGAATTGCGATATTTCTATGACGAAATCTTTCACATCGTGTGCGAACGAGCGAGGGCTTTTTACTTTCGTACAATTGATTACAGAAAAAGCTCTTCGTTCACTTGGATTCAGAATTTTCTTCTTCTCCCACGGTCTGTGAAGAAATGAATCTTCACATGTGCGGCATTTTTCATTCAAGCCGAAGAGGGGGGGGGGGTTGTTGCTATAGCGAGGGCAAAAAGAAGAATTCAATCTAAAACTTGCTTTATGTTGGAGCGATTCTCCGCTCTATCGCCGAAGCTACAAAGTCCCTCAATTCAAATTTGTTTGATTTCATTGTCCGAAACCTTATCTCGAATCCTTTTGTCAAACAAAAACTCATGGATACATGCAAAGAGTGGCAAAAGGTACAATCGGGTTAAAGTAGTTGATATTCAAGGGAAAGAGAGAAAACTGAATTTGTTTTCTTATGAAATCCAATTTTTCGCTGCAAACAATTTCATGAATTCTCCTTCTTCTTCTCTTTTGTAAGCCTAGTAAAATTTTAAAGCGATTTAGTGATAAAGGAATCGTCGATGTCTTTTATCCACGGTCCTGAGAATTTATTCTGAGCCATTCATGAGTGAATCGCAAGCTTCGACTTTATTTCGAACCCTTCTCAATTTAGAATTGTTAAATTCTACGTGTAATTCCTAGAGAGCTTTCATGAACCGTTCATGTATCTTCTAGAATAGAATTTGTACTCTCATCTCATGGTCCTTCGAGCCGAATATTTAGCAGCGACCTCTGGCGACTATTTTGAAGATTCATGTCTTGTCTAAGAGAAGTTGAGATTTTCTTTAGAATATGCGAAAAAGTTTTCCATTATTTCTCGATTTATTTGCTGGCCTCGTCGGAGAAATGACAATTTTCTTCTGATTTGATTTAACTGAAGCGAGTGTGGGTGTGAATAAAGAAGAAGGAACTAAGCATTTCTCTCGATTCTTTTTTCTTATCTCACTCTATCAAACTCACATGATGATGGAATGTGTGTGTTGAGAGCGAAGAAAGGAATTTCATCGAGGGATTTGATTTATTTTGCGACATGAATGTTAAAGAAGTTTTCGTCGTGGGAAAAAGGCAGCAATTGTGTTTACTCGATGTGTGGAGCTGCGAAGAGATCAAATGTGTCTCGGAAAGCGTTTAGCATTGAAACTTTTCGTTGAGTCCTCGAGCGTACTCTTTTGATGTTAAGGTTCTTGTTTACAATGGAAAGGAACTTGCTCAAAGTAATTTCGTATGCATCGAACGTCGGCTGACTGTAAGTCCATTGAGATACGAACTTGGCTTTTAGGGGATTGCAAACTTTATCGACTCGACTGCTTCAGCCATTGTGTTGAACTTCTCTTCATTGAAAAGCTTCCACTCATAACCGAGCTCAAATGTAATCGCACTTGAGAACTATTTGTAAAGTTTCTCTTGAGTGGGTTGTTTGTGAGCTGAGAAAATTGATTTCAGAAAACTTTTTCCTTAATGCATTCTTCAGTGAATTGAATTCTTAAGATTTCGAAGAACATTGAGAACACTTTCATGTACATGAATCAATTCGAAAGCATTTTCCATTTTCGATCGCTCGATTTTCCATTCGATGAAAATTTAATTTCGTTTTATTTACACAAACTTCTCCGAGTAAAAATTTTATTCAAATATTTTTCCAATAAGCTTCGAGTCTACAAAAATTTTCAATTCAAAACTTCGAGTTTATTTGATCTTTGTTTCAAATTAACTCAACTCATCCCACTCTCGTTTTTCATTTTTCAACCCGAAAGCTCTTTTTGATGACATTCGAGAGAAGATTGTTTGACAATCGCTTGCTATCGAAATGCAATTAATTTTCGAATGAAAGCTTCGTTAACTTTAACAGAAAGAGCTTACATCACTCAACATATACATCAACATTCGAGCGAATTTATTCTCGTCCTGTTCCTTCTCCCACTATCTGTAGAAATCGAATAAAACTGGATTTTAAATCCGTATCGGAAAATGGAGAGAGGAGCGACCGATAAAATTCCGTCGTAACGTTCATAGTTTAGTGCTTGTAATAGAAATAGAGCTGTAAGGATTATTGAGTTTCCTGAATGAATGTACGTTTCAATTTGTTCAAGAGTCGATCGAAGAATGCCAAACGGTGGAAAAAAGCACGGAAACATAAAAATCAATTAAATGTGGTTTAGGGAAATAAAATCTTTTGGGAGATTCGGTTGCTCGTAAGTCCTTTACATTCAAAGCTCGGGAGAAACTAACAATTTCCGGTATCGTTCCGAAATGGAAATCGAGCGAACAACAATGAATTTTCAAGATGGGAGTTGGGTGGTTGGTCGATTATTTGGAACTAATTAAAGAAAATGACTCGACTCGATAAGACGACGTGAAGCGGGGGTGTCGTGTCCCAAAGGAAATTTAATGTCTGCACATTTACTGGGTTAGTGTCGTTCAGGTGCTTTCGAATTCGTAAAGCGTCGAATGGAGTGGAGAGGAACTGAAAAGAAAAGCTAAGCTAAGGTCAGAGATAAAACCCCAACACGACGACGAAGCTAATACATAATTTAGTAATTTCTCTGTTTTCTCGTCTCCGTTTCCCTCTTGACAATTTGTTCTGTTTCTTTTCATCTCGTTATTCGACAAATCGACGACGTGAACGTTCGTCGAACAAGGTAAGACATCGAATCTCAAGTTTCTCTTTGCGACGAAAAAAAAAGGTTTCGCCATCTTTTTAACTTCCAGAGCTGAAAGCTTTCCCATTTTGATTTCCTTTCGATGAACACACGAGCAGTTTGGCATTATATTCTTGGCATGCTTTGACAGTATTAACGTTTTAGGAAGCTTCTTGAAACAGAGCGAGTCTCTCGCAGTAAGACATGTGTCACTTGAATGACAAGATTGAAGCATACAACGAAATTAAATTTCACACCATAAACGAGATTTATTCAGAATAAACGATCCATGCTCCCATCCCCTGAACTCCACACATTTCCAATTCAGTTTAAAAGCGGTAGCTTAAAAATAGAAATAATTCACTTCTCAAAAAAGATTCTCTTTACTTGAGAATGATTAGATGTAACGCAACTTCGGAGAAACTTTTGGTAACACGTAAGATGCTGGAATGAGACGTTGGTGGTTGGGTGGTTTCATAAATAACGTGAAGCCTTAGAAGAAACAAAAGCTCTGTAGCTTATAGACTGTAAGCGTAAGCGTCTCTCTCTTAACAACACAATTTTCTATCATAGAAATTTAATCTTCCTTTGTGACGTAGGCTTTCGATGTCTAAGGCAGTCGTCGTAATCACTTTCACAGCGATCTATTCTCTTACTCCTCAACAACATAATTCTATCTGCAATTTCCATTAAAATAATAACATCATAATTTGTAGATTAGATTCGTGTTCAAGCTGAGAATTTAATTTCCATCAACCCGCTCTCACTGATGGAGAAAACTTCTGGAACTTTTCAGGGCTGATTTCATGCTATGATGAGCTTTGAGAATATAAAATTCCTCGTTCATCAGTTCACTCATGTATTCAGAAGAGAAATTTTCGAAAGTAATAAGATACAAGAAACTTTCCCAAAACAAAAAAAAATAGAAACACGAAACAGCAAGAGAGAAACATCTTAAGCAGATGGAAATCCTCGACAGTCACAGCACAATTTTAATTGAAGCGTTTTGTACATGAAATATCTTTCTCTTCCCAAGAGTTCTCAGATGTTTTGCTTTTGTTTAGAATTGTGTAAAATTTTCTTACGAGGAATCTGTTTCCTTCTGCTCGACTCTAACGCTTTTTTGAAATTCGACTCTCAAACACGTTTTGAAGTTGGGACGGAGAATAAATTTTCGAAACATTCTAAAACGAATGCTTCTCGAGTAGATAGAAGAAGAGGAAGCAGAAGGAGAAAGTATGACTAAGTAGTTGAAAGCTTTTCTGTACTTTATTTATAATAATAACAAGAGTCGTGAATTCATAAAAGACGAAACTTTCTGCTCCAACTTTGGTTTCAGCATTTGCTCGCCCTCCGAAGCTAAAAAGTCTTATCGGAAGTTTAAGATTTTCCTTTAGAGGAGAAAAGTTTTATGCGAGAGAAGAGAGAAGTGTAGCAAATAAAACTTTAACAACAAAATGCGTTTGTAATATTTTCCCAATGGCTCCTGCTACGACAGCAATAATCCTTGAAATATATTTATTGCAGTCGAGTTTAATAAACTTTTAAGCTGTGTCGGAAACAATCAACATTGTAGTCTCGCTAGGGAAAAGTTTAGCAAGATCGTCATGAACTTTTATTTTAATGAACTTCAATAGAAAGTCAGCGCTGCCGAAAGCTCCCCACGCATTGCCATGACGCAGTTGAAGCACTTTTAGGAAAACTTTCTCCTTTATCGGCTTCATCATTTCGAGCTAAAGCGTTTTATGTAATAAAAGCTGAAATATTAATAAAACGAGCAATGAGAATTATCCTTTGAAGCCACAGCAAGAGATTATTAGTTGCGTAATGATCTCATTGTTGCTACAGCAATATTTTCACTTAGCCAATCAATTTCAGAACATTTCTGGAGCACATAAACCATAATCCATTCTCTTCATTTCATTCCCGTCATATATTTTACGCTTCTCATTTTTCTTCTTCATATCCACAAACGCTCGGCAACCCGAAAACCTCATCGAAGATGATTGAATCAAATCAATAATGTTTTTCTATTAAGTTAGTTCTGATAAAAGAGGAGAATTCCATTAAGATTTATTGATTGTGTGGGACAGAATATTTCAGTTCCTCCCTCACTCGTTCATTTGTTGATGTCATCTTACTCGGGAAAGAAAAAAAATCGAGGATATCGGTAAAAGGCTTTTTTCGTTCCTTCAAAATCTAAGGAGGGCGAGGGGTAAGTAACTACAGCCAATTCTCGAGGTGTAATCAACTGCAAAAACATCAAAAGATTAAACTAATTATTATTTGAAAAGAGCCTTTAAAAAATCACGAAATGAGAAAACTGTTCTCAATTTATTTCATTTGTGTGTTGATCGGATGGAAAGAAGACGTGAAGCTGAATGACAAAATGTGACTCAAGTCGAAGTAGATTATCATTGTACCCAAAGTTCATGTCTATCAGTTAGTTGTCTTACTTGTCATGTCGAAACGAAACACATCCTCGCTTCATGACGCTCACAACATTTCATAATTCAAAAATCACGTTACGACTTTCCACGACGACAGATGGTTGAGGGTTTATAAGACTAAAGATGATGAGTTTCTACGCTTCTCTGCTCGAATTCGCTTTTTGTTGTTTTTTTTTCTTTCGTCGTTTTCGGAGTCAATTTATATTGTCTCATTCTTTTCTTCATCTTCAACCGCCACGCTGATATTACATTTTGCCTTCTTTCACATCCATAAGAGCGAGGGAGTGAACTCTCAACTCAACTCAGCTCCAAACAATGAGCAGCAGTGGCAGAAAAAAGCTTTTAGCAATTGAAGCAATTCGGTTGGCATTAACATCTATCAACTGATATCAAATGAACCTCCGATCTGCCAGGATGAGAATGTTTTTTTTGTGAGACACGATAACACTTCTAGCCGCTCAATAGCCGCTCGTAATATCAAAGCGTCTTGTTAACAATTTGTCACAGTTCAGTCTATCGCTTTTACATTCCGAGAGATCAATTCTCGTTACAGCTGCTGAAGGCTAAACAGTGGAGTGAGAGGGTTAGATAGAAAAAGAAGACGATGGCAACGTTGGCAAAGAGAAAAAAAAACCATTTTGTCCATTTAGTTTTTGACATGTTTCAGAATGCGGTTGAAGCGAGCACAAAAACGAAAACGACAGAAATTCTCAGGACAATGTGTGTGCGGTATTTGATATGGATAACTAATAAAACTGCTTTTCCTTCCATTGTTTACTGATCAATGTGTTTGTACTACTAATGGGCGATGGCAGTTTTTCTCACAGCGTTTTTCGCCCACAGAATAAGAAAATATTTAATCGAGCATCGGATGGATAGAAACTCATTTGTGATTGTTTGCACAAACATCCATCAAAAGTTTTGCTGAGCGGTGCTCTTTGCTTCATTCGCACGACACAGCTTGCGATTTGATAGGCGAAATTTATGATTCGTTCTGAGGTGTTTGCCGACATTCATTTGATCCGTCGCTTTCCTTTCTTTTGAGAAGAGAATACGCGAAACTTTTCCATTCACTCGCAAATCGTACTCAGCTAAATTAGAGAATAATAAAGAAGAATCTTCGCACTCAATGCAAACTGATGGCAGGCGAAAGAAGAAACTTTTTCTTTCCCGTCTTTCAAAACAGCCAACGAACAGGAGAAAAGAAAATTTTGAGAAAATAATCCGTCAAAACATTAATGCTCTGAGATGGAAGGACGAAGAAGAAGCTCAATACAATGCAAATTCACCTGATAACAAAGATGGCTCGAGTAAAGCGGCTTACACAACAAGAATAAATATTTTTGTCTTCAAGGTATTAAAGCAAAAGCTCGTTCATTGCATAATGGATTCTCTTCTCTAGTCGGAGGTTTTATTGCTCTCCTATCATAAAGCGAACGAGTGACTTTCCTTGACCATGAAACATTGAATCGGCTAATAAAGTCATTTTTATGTAACAAATATTTATGGCATGAAGTTGTCGCTTTACTGCCCAAGTGAATCTTAAATAAGCCAAAGGAAAAGCTCCTTAATGGCACTAACTAAGACAAACAGTTTACATTACTGATTAGGAAATATCGCCGAAGGAATATTAAAATGTATTTGCGCGAAAGTTACATCCAACTCCCTCCGCACCTTAAGAAACGATATTTCCGTTTCTTTTTCACTCAATTCAGTGACTTCGAATGAAGAAAGGTCGTTGAACTCTGATATTTGTTTGTTTTAAGTGAAATTTATTGACAGCTTTTCATCCAAAAGTTTCAGAGATTGACTGACGTTCGAGTAAATTCCCAACCAACGTCTCCTTAGGGTCCTGGCTTTATTCCAACATTTCCCCTTTGCATCAACGTCAAAAAATTGCTGAGTGTCTGAATAACGAAGGCAGAAACTTAACCAAATAAGTCGGAAAACTTTGCGTGCGTGATTTTTGATTCGTTTGCAAATGGTTTGTGTTGTTATTACGTTCAATGTAATCAAATTCATTTTCTTTTCTTTTGGTATTTGCGTGGAAAAGAGAGAAAACGGTTTTTCTTTTCCATTTATTTACATTTTCTATCATTTCCGATTTACTTTTGTTTACAAATCGCGCTAGCGCAATCCGCGTGTAATCTATTGAATGAGATAATTGATATTTGCGTTCGTTCGTAGAAGATGTCAAGCATCTTGAATCAATGCCAAGACACGTCTGTCAACGATGGGATTAGTGTTCTTAAGATGATGTTAACATAAACTTTGCATCGCGATTGAATCTTCGCTGTGAGTGAAAATGTTTGCTTAACAGAATGATTCGATTTGTTGATGTCAATCAATCTCTCAGAATAAACGATGAGACAGAGAACCTCGGTAACAAATGTTTGACTTCACAGGATTCAAAGACTAACTTTGAAAGCTTTATACCCCAAAATTAGTTTTCTAGATTTTTGCTAATCGTCTTAAAACTTTCTCGGAGCTCAATTTCAAACTTTGATGATATCTAAGTCTTGTTGAAATCGATAGAATCGGATGGGGCGACTGTCAAGATGAAAGTTTCTTATCGCAAATCTTCCACGTTCGTGTTTTCTTCCATCAAACGGATCACATTCTAGGCAAGAAGTAAAGCAAAGTCAGCATGTTTGTTCAATGCTAATCTCGCCAACTGTTTGAAAAAGGATTGACTCAAGATTCTCTTCGATTTCGTTCACCAAAACTTTTCTCTTCCTTTTGCGATCAAACAAAATCCATAAATTATTCATAGCGAAGATAAACTAAAAAGTTTATGAAGCTGAGAGCTTTTTTTCCACCAGGAGACGAAGTAAATACAATTTCAAGAGTAAAGCTTTTACATTTCCCGGAATTGCTTTCTCAATTCAGTTCTCGAGATCATGCAAACAAGAGTTTTAACTTAAAATGTTGTTATTGAGCTCCTTGTGTTTGCTTTCCATGCTGAAGTGATATTCATATTGACTCAAAAACTTCGGTACACTTCAAGATTGAAGTAAAATGTTTACTCTACCTCCTTCGGAAATTTCTTGTCCGCTTGCTTTGGAACAAATTTATTTTCAAATTAATTTCGTAAAGTTTCAAATTTGTTACAATAAATAGAACGACATTGTCTCGAGTAAAGACACAAAGTTTCAATCTTCTCATCCTACTACTTCCATCTCGAGCACAGTTGTCGTTATTTATCGAATAAAAGTTTCTTTAAAATGCATGAACAGTTTATCTCATGTCAAATGATTTATAGCGCAACAAAATTAAAAGACAATTTCCAAGTGTGAGTGAACGAGAGAGATTTCTGAAACGAGCGATGCAATGAATTCAATTCAATTTGCTTTGAAACGAGCACATGCACAATACTCCGAGCTAAAACTGCATTTAATCAATGTTGAGGAGGATGAAGACGACGACTATTCGCCTTAGAAGTTTTGAAATTGTAAGAATTTAAATGAGCTTTCATGGATGTTTCTTATGCTCGATGCAATAAAAAACGCTTTTTACAATCATGAATGCACAAACAATGCAAAGAGGGAATAACAGAAGAGATGATTGTAGAATTCAATGAGAAGGAGTTGAAGAAATCTGTTTTGAAAGCAAAGAAATAAATCTTTGCGAAGTGAAAAGTTTTCTTTCTTATTTCAGACGGAGAAGATTCAGAGATGTGAAAAGTGAATGCTTTTGTAATTTACATTGTAACGACTAACTTAACATCCACTTCAAGCTTTAATGAATTGAGCGCAAAATCTTTTGAAAAAAGTTTTTTTGACTTCGAGGTTTGTGTACGATCCCTGATATCTCTTAAATCTCTGCCACAATTTAAGGATTGACTTTGTTCTTCACACGAGAAGCTTGACAAGAATCTTGTCTCATGTTTCTTACATGAACAGCCTTTAAATATAAAAAGACTTTCTTCTCTGAAACTCGCAAAGTTTTCACAATTTCTTTAGACTGCGAAAAGGGAAGAGAGGGAAATAGAATGTAATCACACGAGTGATCGTAAAAGAGTTTGCATTTGCCTGGCAAATCAATGCGCTTCGAGCACGAGGAATCTACACATGGTTTAGCATAGGGAGAGACAAGCAATAGTTGCATTTATGCAAAAGGCAATAAATATTACTCGTGAAAAAAAGCGAGCGAGACTTTCCAACTATTCATGAGAATGCAAATTTATGAGCATATTTACGACTTATCCCCTCCCAGTTTCACACACAAAATGCTTAATAATTTATACTTTGTGCCGCTTCGGATTTGAAAAATCGGGCGAGAACAGAAACTTTGCGAAAGATTTGAAAACTTAATCCATTTTACCCGCACCAACCGACAGGAGCAAAGTTTATGATTTTTTTTTCAGTTTCTTAATCGGAGCATAACTCGAAGGTGGAAAGAGGAGGAGAAGGTTTTCTTTATTCTCTCTTTGCATGCGATGCTTTGAAGTTCGGACCGGATTTATTGCTTATTTATAGTCATTCGTCCAGAAAGGAAGCGACGCTGGAAATTGATGACAAAAGTTTTGATAAATTAGCTGAATTAGCAAAGTTTTTTTTTCCGTTTCGGAGGAAGCTCGAAGACATTAAATTTTAAGAAGACGACATCAATGGAAAACTTTTACAATTCTCCGTCGAATCTTTTCTTACTTGACCTCATTCCCGTTTCGCGTCGTCTTCTCATTAAGCTTCGTAATTGAAACTCTCATAATAAATAAAGTTTGCTTGAAACAAAACGAAGCAACAAACTCTTAATCGCTTAATAATGATACCTTCCGTTCTCCTCCTGCTAACTCGTCGTCGTTATACGAGCTAACGCTCATCGATCATGACACCGCGCGATAGTTTTTCATATTTCACTAAACGAGGACAAAAACTCTTTGTAGCAATTAAAATGTCAATTGACACGATGTCGAACACGCTCAGAAACTTTCATTTCGCTCATCGTCATCGAGTGCTAATCTTCGAGATTCATTCAACCACTTTATGTCGTCGAAGTAAACGCAACGAAACGACTGAAACATAAACGCTTAAAAGTGTTCACAGCTTTGTCCCTCGTAAAAGAAAATCGTCGTTAGACTTTTAAAAGTCATCATGTGAAGTTGAGAAGCTTCGTTCGCATCCTTCCAGCTCCGGATATTAAAAAATGTCTGAACTTTAATTGGCAACAAAACGAAGGAGTTGACAAACATCTCTCGAGTCATCCTCTGAGACTTCTGAACTTCTCATTCACTTCTGAAAGCTCTCCGCTCGAAGCTAAGCTCGTGTTTCCGCGTGTCTACTCGTATTCCGAGACAATAGAAACGTCGCTTGCATTAATCCACACTTTCACCCAGAAAGAAAGCGAGAATGTTTGGCTGTCGGTGACGACACAAAACAAGAAAGAAAAGATAAATTGTTTTCTTAGCAAACTTCAGGTTTGTTTATTTTTTATGTTTTCATCGGATAACGAAGGGAAGAGAGCAAGCAAAGAGAGACGACTTGGAAGTGTGTACATTTGTGCCCATCGCAGTCCAATAAAACTTCTTTAGATTAATGGATACCAAGATTGTCCCCTTGAGCAATGATTATTATTATGTAATTACGGGTTGATTGTTCATTTGTCATGTATCACTCTCTATCCTCATTCCCTCCTTGAATGAGTGCGGCGAGGAAAAGTAAATTGATGAGTTTGGTCTGAGAAGGTCAATGAGGTTTCACGAAAGTTTGATTTATCGATTGGAGTTGAGTGAAATTAATTGATGAGCGCACGGGGCACTCTCGAAAGTTATTTCGAAATCATCATATTTATAAAATCATTATAATTAATTAGACCATCGCCATCGGAATCAGCAACGCGTATCATTTCATTAGCCTCGTCCTCCGTTAATTTCTCTCCTAAATTAGTCGCAACATGACGTAGCTCGGCAGCTGAAATCACGCCAGTGTCGTTGATGTCGAAGACTCGGAAAGCGTCACGGACATTTGCTTCCGTGTCCAAGTTTTTCATCTTCGTTGACATTAAGACAACAAACTCATCAAAGCTAACGTTGCCACTGTTGTTTGTGTCAACCTCCTTAATCATCTCCAAGATTTCGGCTTCAGTTGGATTCTGTCCCAGTTGACGCATCACGGTTCCCAACTCTCGGGTCGTAATGATGCCATCGTTGTTAAGATCATAAACAGCAAATGCCTCTTTCAGCTCGTCGAGCTGTTCTTCACTCAAGTTAACAGGCAAACTCTTCTTCATCACGAAAATTTTGAATTACGACAAAGATTTCGTGCAACTGCGTCGTAAACTACGAAACTGCGCCAACTGAGACTTGTTCAATCTCAATTAAAATGTAAAACGATCCCACCGCGGTGTAAATAATGAGAATGACAAAATTAATTAATGAATTAAATGAAATGCAGTCGTTAAAGTCTTATCAGTTTCCATGAAACATTCACACAATTACTTTTCACTTCATTAGACAACAAAACTTCTTCCTGCCGCCTACGAAGTCTTCCCACTCAACACGAGCACGGCTTCGAAATGCAGAAACGTTTTCCTCTCGTAAACATCTCGAAAATGTTGGGAGATGTGCTCGTTAATGACGAGAAAAGCTATAATGTCGAAGGTAAAGTTTAAAAAGCTTCAAACATTTCCAAAACTTCAAAGTCTCAACTCGCAATTTAGAAGAAACTTTGAGCGTAAATTGAAATTAGAAGTTTTCGAAAGTTTCAGTGACGTCATCATCTTCATCCTTTTTAGGTCTCCCTCAAAATATCTTCCACCGAACTATCTCGGATGCAATTAATTAAATTGTTTTCGACTCAATGTTTTTACCTTCTTCAAACAAAAACGACTCCTTGGGGGTAAGAATGCAGAAGAGAATTCCTTTTCAATGTGTGGCATAGCGGAAACGTTCCGTTGTAGAGTGAGTGAATAATATTTTAATTAAACATCATATTGCAATTTGTAACGGCACAATAACTTCATCATTATCATCTTCACATCCACAACATTTATAATGCTATAAATTATGAGAGGCGAGGTAAAGTCTAATTAATGCTTGCGACGATAGGGAAGCGAGAGGGAGAGAAATATTCTCGCAGTCGACAGATACATGCAATGTGACATATTTCAGACTCAGCATTTGCATAATCGCTCGTGTAATAAACTTTTAGTGTGTGTCGTTCTGTCGTAAAACTTTCAATTGACGTAAAAATGCTTGGCAAAGTCTTGCTACGAGCATCGTCTTCCTCTGATAATAATGCCATAAATTAGAAACGTAAGAATCTTTTCCATTGTTCTTGCTCTTGCTGCAGCTGCGAATGAAAATATTCGTTTTAATTTCTTCGCTGTCGTGTTCAGCCAACAACAAAGTCAAATGGCAACGAATTTTAATTTAAGTAAAATCTTTCATGTTGCTACAGCTTCGAGTGTGATGAGGATGCACACATGGAGCTCGCGTTAAGCTTCAGCCACAATTATATTGCTTGTCTTTTTCATGATGTCTGTAGGTGGATGAAGTAATAATAAGATCTACAGTTTCAGAACGAAATTACTAAAGGGACTTCTGGGAAGATGTAAAACTGTAAATTCCTCTTCGGATGAAAATCCCAGAAAAGATGAATTCCTTCACATTTCTAGATATGTATGAGAGGAAAAGCTTTTAAGCTTAAAGGAATTGCCAAAGCAACAGCCTCTGCAGGTGAATAGCGACTAATGATACATTGAGGATCCTTCAAAGCAACCAGATGTGCGGTGAGGCAGAAAGTTCCTCGACATAATAATTTCCGTATTTTGGTCTTTGATGCCTTTCGGAATACAATGGAAATCATGCAGAAGTGAAATCTGTAGTTTCCCATCTGCCATAACTATCGTTTAACAACACCCATTTATAATGTAAGGAAACGTAATCTCCAACGCTTGGCTTTCATCATCATCATCATCTTTCAATTATTCTCATATGCTCACGTTATTTTCCTTTTCTTCTCACTTTCCCGCTTTTCATCTTCATCATGTCGGAATATCTTCCTGTGCGATTGAGATTAATCAACTCGACGATACAATAAATTTTACTTTCGATGCGTTCGAGTGATTTGAAGCTCGAAACATATCGCTTGCCATTAAAATACCGCTAAAAAGATTCGACGAGAACAGTTGAAGGTTTGATTTAATGTCGTTTCGTGGCTTCGAACGTAAATCTCTACCCGCCGTCAATCGCAGCGATTTCACATCAATGATCTGACGTACGAAGCATTTTCCCCGCACGCGTCGGAAACTTTCCCGTTTGGAAATAAAACTTTTCAATGAAAACGGAAAGGGAAGTTTTTTCTTGGCTCATCACATTTAATGACTGTTTAATTTGGTAGAAAATGATGAGATATTTCAGACGGCTGGAGTTGCGGAAAATTGTTTCCCCGCAGTTCTGGAGGATCAGAAATGTTTTCCCTTCCTTCAAACGATTGCGCAACAAATTACTCAAAATTATTTCTCTAGAAGTTTGAATATTTTGCGTTGTCTGGCGAATTCTTCAAAGTTTTTATCTTTCTCTTGTTGAGTGAAGAAAATCTGAGAAATTATGATAAAAATCTTATTTTACATTTGAAACATTCGTGATCTTCATGAAACGTGATATCTTCAATTAAATTAGACGCCACGAGCTGATAAAAGCTCACATTTCATTTTCCTCCCAAACAATTTTCATCGTACCGATAAAACTTCGAGAATTGCAATTTTATTATCAACCGGTGCTCGTTCTTATCAGCCAATTTCAACGAAATATAAACAATTGAGATTACGATAAGCTCAATATTTCTTCAGTTTAAGTTGTCACGTCGACTAGAAAATATGGTGAACTGCTTTGTGAGCTTCAATGGGAATCAAAACGGAATTTTTTACAGTGGACAAGAAGTTTCTGGTTCAGTTACTTTGCACAATGAGAAACCGAGAATGATACGAGCCCTGCTGCTTAAACTTGAAGGCTACGCTCAAACGAGATGGACTGAAACAAACTCAAATAGTTCGTCATCCTCAACATCCTCAACATATTCTGCTCACGAAGATTTTTTGAAAACAACAACTGTCATCAGAAATTATGCAGTAGATGAGGAAGAACTTCCAGTCGGTCAACACACGTTCAGTTTCTGTTTCCAACTTCCCTTGACCATTCCTTCAAGCTTTAAAAACCTCTACGGGGACATTGAGTATCAAATCAAATTTGAAATGGATCGTAAACTCAAGTTCAATCATTCGTTCGTGTTTCCTTTTACTGTCATCACTGGTTTGGACTTAAATTATGAAGATGTCGCGCTCAAGCAACCGTTGAAGGTTGAAATGTCGAAAAAGTTTCTTTTCAACCGTGGATCAGTTGTTCTAACAGCTGCGCTACCTTTCTGCGGTTATGTGGCTGGTCAAATGTTGTCCGTAGATGTGAAAATAGTGAACGGCTCGAGTGTGAAAGTGGATCGGGTTTTGGTTCACCTTTATCGTATCTGCCACTTCAAATGTGAAAACTCTATAAGTACCAAAGATGATTTTCAACTTTTAGTAAAAGGAGAACATGAAGGAGTTGCGGTGAAAGAGACAAGTCAAATGACGTTCTCATTGGAAATACCTCCAGTCGAGCCTACAAATGTTCGATTCAGCAAATACATTTTCACGAAGTTCGAGCTTCTAATCAAGGCGAAGGTTGGCGGTTTACATCGAAGTCCTTACTTGAGAATTCCAATTACAATTGGAACGGTCCCACTCAGGGACATTCCATCATCAAGTTCGCCACAAAGTTTTGATGTCTTTGAAAAGCTTGGGAAATTAAATTTTAATTAAATAAAGAATTTTTTGATTCGGCTTGAAAGCTCAGGTTCATTGTCGCAAATTTACGAAAGCTCAAATCGCTTTTATTTTCAGGATCTGTGCAAATCTTTAATAAAAGAATTTCAAGAATTTTAGAGGTTAACGGCTGAATTCAAATTTGGACGTTTTCCAAATAACAAAAAAGATATAAACTAAAACCGCGCCGCGCCGGCTGAAATAAAAATTATCCAACATCACGATTTTCACCTGTAGACAACTCATTATTTCAAGTTCATCGCGTCATGGGCGACTCAATTAAGCAAGCCATCTTTATCGAGCTTGACAACGCACTGAAACGACCGGATCCTGAAAATGAAGAACGACTGCGTCAACTTAAATTCACAGAATGTAAGTTAAGCGAGATACTAAGGACGATTTAAAAAGAATGCTGATTTCTTTTAGGCTATGGAGTTTATTTAGCAGAGTTGACACTCGATGAATCACTTGATCAAGGATTACGACAACTCGCTTCAGTCATGTTAAAGAAATACGTCGACGAGCATTGGGTCTTAGATATAGATGACGATCAAACGAAACTGGTGGCTACGAAGGAAGCGAAAACTGCAATTAAAACCATTCTTCCTGAAGGCTTACACTCGTCCAACTCAAAGATTCGCAACACTGTCGCTTACACAATCTCGAGCATCGCAAGCTTCGACTGGCCTAACGATTGGGTCGAATTGTTTGACATCATCGTGAAATGCCTTGCGGGAAGCAACGACTCAGTGCATGGAGCAATGCAAGTTCTTGTCGAGTTCACTTTCGAGTTGGAAGAAAGAGTTAAAGATGTCGGACCAATCATCTTGTCTGAAGTTTATCGGATCTTTGATTCGGAGTCAATCTTCAATGTCAAGACTCGCAGCTGCTCAGTTGAAATTCTATACTCACTGTTGAAATGTGCCAATGTACATATCGACGTAAAGGATCAGCAGAGCTTTCTTAATCCCGTGTTGCCAGCATTTTTAGAAAAACTTATTCATGGGTTGACAGTTCCGAATGGACCCACCAGCAGCTTTGAGCTGAAGACTGGAATTCTCCGCACATTTACTTATTTAATTATAGAAATGCCAAAGCTTATTCAACCGTTGCTGCCTGTGATTCTACCTCCTGTCTGGTCTTTACTGACTCAAATGGCTGATGTCTATATAAAGTCAATTGTCAACGAGAGCGAAGAATTGTTTGGAGGCGATGAAGATGAGAAGAACGAATTCGTTAAAATGATTCTACAAATCTTCGAGTTAGTCCATTCGATCATCGAAAATAAAAAGCTCCACAATTTCGTTAAAGATGTCATTCCTGATTTGATTTACATTGTCATCCTCTACATGCAAATTACTGAGAATCAAATCGAGACATGGTCCGATGATTGTGAGAAATATGTTGAAGACGAGGACGAAGAAGGAGTTGATTACAGTATAAGAACTTCAGGGCAAGACATTCTTCAAAAGCTTGGCGACCAGTTTAAGGAAAAGTTCCTGATTGGTTTGACAGAAGCAATAACCAAGCTCGTTGTGTTGGCGGATGCTGAACGAAATAGTAATCGTCATTATTGGTGGAAGACTCATGAAGCTGCGATGGTCGTCGTTGGATCTTCTGCATTTAAGGATTTGGTGCTGTGTCAAGATCAATTCAACTTGTTAGAATATTTCAACTTAGTTAAAAGTCTAATGGGTTACGAATCTGCACCGTTCCTCCTTGGTCGATGTCTTCAAATACTCGGCTCTTATATTGAAACTGAATCATGTGCTCCTCATTTCTCTGATGCAATCAACACAACAATCACCAGCATTGCGTCTGACAAACCAATCACTTTACGTATCTCAGCTGCTCGTGCTATTTACTCATTCTGCGAAAACTTGAAGGACAACGAGAATGAAAGGAAAGCTTTTCTCGTGACCAAACTTGAAGTTTTTCTCGATGGAATCTTGCAAATGATTAACAACGCTCAAAGTGCTGTACTTGGACTGATGTTGGAAGTTCTTGAAATGCTATTATCGTTCGATGTTAACTTCACAGCTTCGACTGCTGCTCGAATTATTCCGCTCGTTGAAACTTTCTTCCTTAACTATCATGACGACCGTTTCATTCTCGAGCACGTTCAAGATATTTTGAAGATTTGGTCACAAAACCCTTTCTGCCATCAGACACTTCTTGAAAAGGTTTTACCAACTATCATCATCATGCTAAATTGCCAGATTGAAGTGAAGAAAGCTAATCTACAAGATATTGCTTTGGATATTCTTGAAACAATCGTCAAGTATTCTCCGAAGAACAGTAAGTTATAAATTTAATATTAGTTGAAATTTACTCAATTGTTTTCTCTTTTTAGCTCGATTAAACGATCAACTGATTGAAAGTGCTTTCCCAGCTGCAGTCAACGCGATTCTTCGTACTGATGACCACTCAGTCATGCAAAATGGTGGAGAATGTCTTCGATCCTTCTTGCAAGTTGCTCCAGAACAAGTTTGCACGTTCCAAAACGGAGAAGGTCTTCGATCCATTCTTCAAGTAACGACGACCCTTCTGAACCCGATGTCGTCTGAATATTCTGCCTCTTTCATTGGCCGTCTTATCATTACACTCATCACAAAAGCAGGAAGTTTCCTTGGCGATCAAATCGATTTATTATTGAAAGCTGTCATCAGCAAAATGCAATTAGTCGAGTCACTCAACGTTATGATGTCACTTTGCATGGTTTTCTCTCACTTGTTCCTTACTCAAATGGAGGCAGTTATGAACTTCCTATGCTCCGTTCCTGGGCCCGATGGATTGCCTGCTACAAACTTTGTCTTCAATACTTGGCTAATACGTCAACACATGTTCTATGGACTCTATGAGAGAAAAGTTTCCATTATGTCGTTGTGCAAATTATTTGATTATGGAGTCACGACAATGGATCAACGATTGACTCAAGTCACTATTAGAGAAGCTGTCGACAACAACGGCCCAAGAGGAAGAACTCGATCGCAAACTTTTACTCAACAATTCGTTCAAATCCCAATTATGGTGAAAATCTTTAAACTTCTCATCAATGAGCTCTCCAACTTGCGCGAATACAAAGAAGCTGTCAATGACACTTTGAACGACAGCGATGATGAAAGTGAAAACGAGATTGAAGAGTTGCAAGGGAAGAACTTGAATGCTTTCATGTTTGAAGATGGTAAGTTTGTTAATTAAAAATAAATCTCTTGAATTAATTTAAATCTTTTTTTACAGAAGAAACAACTGAAGATGACAACGAACTTCTTCAGGAACTTATGCAGGATCCAATTTTCAATGAAGACACGGAGCAAGCTCTTACAAAATTCATTAGAAACTTCAGTCATAACGAAAACTTTGCTGCTTTGGTGGATCAACTTACCCCGGAGGAGAAAACTTTGATGAAAAATATGCATTTGAACTAAAATATAAAAGAAATCGCTTGAAGACGAAAGTCTCTAAAAGTTTAAAATTCATTAATAAAGCTTTGTTTGTTATTTTACTTAAAAAATTGACTTTCAATTTACAATCCATTTGATGCACGAAATCAAAAGAATCAAGAAGAATCCAGCAGCCAACAGCAAAACAAAGAAACTGAAGTAGAATCCGTAGTTGCTTACTCGCTTCAAACAGTTTTCATTCAAATTAATTCTCATCTTCTTCAGTCCAATTGGATCTTGAGCAGTTGCGTTGATGCAAACGTTGTCGTTCATGTTTAACGATTTCAAGCTTTTCAAGTGTTTCATGAAGTCGAAGCCAACATTATTTAATTTGTTTCCTGACAAGTTGATTGACTCAAGTTTGTCATTAAACTCGAAGGTCTGTGCATTGATTTCTTCTATCTGATTGTCACTCAAGTCGAGAGTCGTCAAGTTTGGAAAGTTCTTGATATCATCAACTGAGAAATGATGAAGCCCGGTTTGTGTGATTATTAGATTTTCCAAGTTTGGAAAGAAAGTTTCGAGACCAAGAGGAAAATATTCGAGTAGAGGCGAGGAATTGACCTTGAGAGTTTTGATCTTCTTGTAGCTGACAATCGCTCCGAGCGTTCCACTGATTGCGGTAACTGTGTCGTTATGGTTTCTCACTTCAAGACCACTTGTTTCACATTCCGTAATAGCAAAGTTCACCAGTTTGTAGTCGCATTCGATTTTGATTGATGCAACTGTGAGGCTCACGAATGAAAATAAGACCAGCAAGAACCTTGAACATTAAGAACAAAATTAATATTTTCCTAACTTAAACATGAAAACTAGAATAGCTAAATATTCTTACTTCATTTTAAAAATTTAAAAATTTCACGCCTAAAAAAATTTCAAGACCGGTCAGAGAAGAAAACGTTCTCGAGTGATGGTCTCAAACTTAAATCTTAAAGCAATAACGACAAAGAATGACGTCGTCTCCATGAAATCTTTTCGTTTGTATTCTTCTTCTATGTATTCTTTTTTGAGTTCATTACTTAAATGAATATCAAATGTGAAAATGTTAAGCAACACGCAGACAAACCGGTTGCTGATGAAGAGTTCTCTACTTTTGTATTTTAAGCCATTCTAGAAGTTATAAAAAATTTAAAAAATTTAAAGCTTTCAGAAGCTTTTTAATTGAAACTTTTATTGCTTATCTTCAAAAGATCTTTTTTAATGAAGTGATCGATGTTGTCATTTTATTTAGAACAAAATCTGTTTCAATTCAAAACAGATTGTAAATCTCCAAACTGATGATAAATTTATTGTTAATTGGCCGAACTGGAACTATAAAAGCTTTGAAAAATGAAACAAAATCGTGTAGACTAAAATTTTAAATTTCATTCATAGACCAAAAATTACCTTTAATGAAACAGAAAATAAGAAAATATTTTTCAGTATCACTTTTATTTAGATTTCCTATATTTTTGTCAAAGGCTTTCATTTTTCTCTACATAATAAATTAAATTCAAAGCTTTTCTCGATTTTAAACTTTTTCTCTAATTGTCGCAATCTCCAATTTATTTCAAAGTTTTTTTTTTAAATTAATAGTTTTAAACATTAAATAAATTTTATCAAACAAGAATCAAACTTTAATTAAGTCTAAAAATGATCGGAAAACTATATAAAGCGAAGAAAAATTTAAACTTTTAGTTTAGTTCATTCGATTACAAAATGAGCGTGAATGGCATTTCAATTCAACTTTTCGGATTTTTGTTGTGTCTAGCGATGAAGGTAATTTTCTCAACTTTTACAAAAAAGTTTCCTAATTTGATTTGATAAACTTTATTAAGGAATGCGAGTCGGCATTTGAAGTGTCACTAACTCATCGTGAAGTCTTCAAACCAAATGACAAAACTGCTGTCAACTTCGATAAGCTCATGGTAAAGAAAGTTAATCGAACCCATCCTCACATGTTCATCGGGGAAATTGAGCTTTTCGTTGCTTTCGACGATTCAATTGAAATTCTTTTGCTTTTAAACAAGAAATCTGGAAACGAATATAAACGATTGCCTTACAAGATTGGACCAACTCCTTTTTGCCAGTTCATTAAAAGTGAGACAATGTTCTTCCCGGTTTTCCACAACGCGACAGACTTTCCTGCAATTGAATCTTGTCCGTGGCAACCAGGAAAATATCACGTTCTTGGATTCCAGCCAGATCTTTCGAAAATTCCGCCATATTTCGCCAGTGGCGATTACATGGCCGATTGTCAATTTCTCAAAAACGAAGAAGTTTTACAAGGAATGAAGTCCTACGTTTCATTCTTAAACAAAGATGTTTGGAAATGATCAGAAATATTTATTGCAAAATAAAATTCTGTCACGATTACTGTGACTGGCGAATATTTGTTGTCAAACAAAACGAAAAGTTATAACTTGCACGAGCTTGCGATTAGATTAAACGAAATACTTTTCAAAGATGACCCCAAAGCGGAATCAGCTTTTGGGGCTCTCTCCGTTTCACTCCAATCCAACTGAAGTTGTCGATCCACAAATTTTGATTCTTTTCTGCAAGATTGAGTGACTTTTTGTTCTGATGAGCAATGTGAACAACAATTTCTCGTTTTAAATCTTTTCCAACCTTGAAAGCTTGCTCAACTTGGGTTACACGACCAAAGCTTTGACGATAAAATTTCTCTTTGACTTGCAAATTTCCCATCGCTCCAGTTTCAAGCATAATGCACCAAGCAACGAGTTCTCCAGTTTTTGAGTTGAAGAGTCCAGTTGTTGGATTATGAGTGATTATCGTTGAGAGAAATTCCTTTGATCGGGAATATCGCTGAACCCAAACTGAGTCGATTTCATCGACGTGACTGAGATTAAGAGAGCCCAAGTGAAAACCGTCAGGCGGCCTACAGCAAATCAAGTTATTAATTGTAAATTCACATTGCGAAGAACTTACTTCAATCTAAAATCTTCGCTATGATCGGAATCAAGAAATTTTCGATTCGTATAAATACACCTTGTGCTGCTATCAAAGGTTATTTCCAGGTTTTGCACTCGAATCACATTAAGCACAATCGGACGGAATATATCGCGAAATGAGATAAACACTTTATTTTCGTCGTAATCAAGTAATTCGAGAATCCGTTGTAATGATGAGAACGGTGAGGGCTCCAAAGTATTAAACAGAATATGATGATCGTTCTCGTTGACCATTGCGAACGTTCCAGTCTTCTTCCAGTCATCGTTCAAAGTCCAAAATTTAACTTTCTCTTCCCATTCTGGAAACTTTTCAAATCGTTCGATGAAATGAACTATTGCAGCGAAAGTTGAAACGTGCAATGGCCACTCGACTCTATAAAGATCTCTCAATATTGGGAGCTCACTTTTCGTTATTCTTTGTAGACGCGACATCGTAGACTGAAAATAAAAATATATATTCTTGGTTTTCTCTTGATAACCTGATAATACTATCACGAATGGTTTACGAATTAAGACTTTGCTGAAAAAAAAGAAGATAACGGTTTTTCATTTTTTTTTAAGAATTCTTTAAAAAGCAAATCTTTTATATTTTGTCTCCAAATATTTTCGCTACTTTCATTAGAAATTTTACAGATGTGTTTCTTTTATTCATCAATTGAATCTTGTCCGTGGCATCCAGGAAAGTATCATGTTCTTATATTCCAGTGAGATCTATCAAAAATTCCGCCAAATTTCGCCAGCGGTGATTACATGACCGATTGTCAATTTCTCAAAAACGAAGAAGTTTTACAAGGAATGAAGTCTTACGTCTCATTCTTAAACAAAGATGTTTGGAAATGATCAGAAATGTTTGTTGCAAAATAAAGTGTTTCGTGTTAACTGTGACTGGCAGTTTTCATTGAGCAGATAACTTGCGCATGTGACGAATATTTGTTGTCAAACAACACAAAAAATCACGAGCTTGCGATTAGATTAAACGAAATATTTTTCAAAGATGACCCCAAAGCGGAATCAGCTTTTGAGGCTCTCTTCGTTTCACTCCAATCCAACTGAAGTTGTCGATCCATTTTCGTTTATTTTTCTCAGCAAGATTTAGTGATTTTGTGTTCTGATGAGCGATGTGTCCAACAAGTTCTCGTTTCAAATCTTTTCCCATTTTTAAACTTTGTGTAATGTGAGTAACTTGTCCAAGACCTTGCCGTTGATATTTTGCTTCAACCTGTAAGTTTCCGATTGCTCCCGTCTCGAGCATAATGCACCAAGCCACAAGCTCTCCAGTTTTTAATTTAAACAGACCAGTCGTTGGATTGTTTTTGATGATCGTTGTGAAGAATTCTTTTGATCGTGAGTATCGTTGAGGCCAAACTGAATTAATTTGATCAACATGATTGAGACTTAACGAGTCCAAGTAAAAACCATCAGGAACTTTCACTTTATCAGCCAGAAAGTCAAGATGTTTTGGGTCTGTGTACATAAATCTTGTGCTGCTATCAAAAGTTATCTCCAGGTTTTGCACTCGAATCACATTCAGCACAATCGGACGGAATACATCGCGAAATGAGATAAACACTTTGTCTTCATCGTAATCAAGTAATTCGAGAATCCGTTGTAATGATGAGAACGGTGAGAGCTCCAGGGTATTGAACAGAATATGTTGATCGTTCTCGTTGACCATTGCGAAAGTTCCTGTCTTCTTCCAGTCATCGTTTAAAGTCCAAAACTTAACTTTCTCTTCCCATTCTGGTAACTTTTCAAATCGTTCGATGAAATGAACTATCGCAGCGAAAGTTGAAACGTGCAATGGCCACTCGACTCTATAAAGATCTCTCAATATTGGGAGCTCACTTTTCGTTATTCTTTGTAGACGCGACATCGTAGACTGAAAACAAAAATTCTTGGTTTTCTATTCATAAACTGATAATGCTATCACGAATGGTTTACGAATTGAAACTTTGCTGAAAAACAAAAGATAACGATAAAGAATGGTCATTTTTTCTTTAAGCATTTTATTTAAGGTTTCTTTAAAAAGCAAATCTTTTATATTTTGTCTCCAAATATTTTCGCTACTTTCATTAGAAATTTTGCAAATGTGTTCTATTCATTTTAGCTTCATCGAGCTTTGTTCCTTTTCAAGTAAACTTGTTTAACATTCGAATAAGTTGAATTGTTATCATTAATCCTAATTAGCAAAGGAATAATCAAACAAAATATTTTTTTTCTTAACGCCAATGCTGGCGACAAAAGCTTTCAGACAAAAAATAAAAAGAATTTCTCTTCTTAGCGAAGTTTTTTGTAAACTTCAAAGCAATGACTTTACTCACATTTAGTTCAAGGACTTAAAAAACAAAGAACTTCTTCCACAAACATTAGAAGCTTTACTTTAGTTAATAAGCATTTTAATTTCTTCAATTTTTTAAAGGGGAAACTCCAATTTGGTTGTGACATTTACCGCTTCTATTGCATCTCATAATATTCCTTCCAGCTCATGGATCTGGTCTCTTCCATCGTTCGTTAGGTTTCTTTGAATAACACACTGAGCCGAAAGCGTAACTTTATAAGCTAAATACTTTTTAGAAGCAATATTAATTATGCAATGTTATTCCGTTCCATGTCGCTCCTTCAATCAATTGCCATTGGACAAGTGAAGTTCTCATTCTACTGACGAGCTAATGTGTTTATTCTTCTTTTTCTGCAGCGTTCTGTTGAGAATAGAAATTTTTTCAATTACCTCACTTGACTTTTGGAGCTTTCACTTGACTTGTAAGAAAGCTTTCGAGTCAAGTTGACACTTACATTTTGAGATTTTTCCTTGATCGATTCTTCAGCTAATTTAATAAGTCGAGAGGGAGAAATTGAAAATATTTATTAATTATCCGCAATTCCTCTGATGATCATATCAAGTGCATCGACAAAACCACTTCACTTGTGTATGATATTTAATGACATTTAGACTTGTCTGAGTTACGAACAGAAATGCATGCAAGTAAATTATGAAACGAAAAAGTTTCTTTCGATCGTGCATTTTGACGAAATGTTGCGGTTGCTCTAGTTGCGAGATCAAGGAATGCAGTGAATTTTTCCCATCAACATAAACGAAAGTTAAACAGTCAAAGTGACGATCAATCAACAATCCTCAACCTCATTCAAATACACCACAGGAAGTCTCCAAGACTTTCTTCATTCAATCGAAGCAAAGAATGTTGGAAATGTATTTTCTGACTAAAAATGAATTCTATGTTTGAAAAACTAAAAATTTTACTAAACCGAACATCATTAAAAAGCTTTCAACATCGAAATTTAGCGTTTCCATGGAATTTTGAGAAGGAAAAGCAGTAAATTAAAGACTTCAATGGTTTCATTCGCTACAATAAACATCAAATTTGTCTGCAATGGATGTTTTCACGATTGAAAAGTCTTGAGCTCTTTCTAACAGAAAATCGTTTTGATGCAAAAAGGAAAAGTTTCTTTCATGATTTTTTTTTTCAAAGTTTTTGCGATGCAACAACTAAAAGTTTAACTAAAGCTCTAAAGAAGAAAGAAAAGATTTTGTTTGTCTACCTTTTGAATGGAATGAAACATAAACGTGTTCGCTATTTATATTTTCATGGCATTACCGGGAAAGTTTCAATTTACGGATTTTGTTTCTTTTCGATACTTCGAGCGATAGCAGCGAGATCATCGTCGTCCAACAAGTTCTCGTTTTCTTTAAATGCATAGGTTGTTGTTGTGGTTGTTTGATGAATTTGGTGTGAAGATGACGATGGCGAGTAGAAATCAGGGAAAGTGTCGATCATTGTATTTGAATCGCAACTTGTCATGCTTCCCGACATTTGTGACATTTCACTCGCGTTGCGATAAGTTGCGTTTGTTGATGTTGAGCTAGTTTCAATGCTTTCGGTGCTTGTGAGTAACATTTCCGGGTCAGTTCGATTGAGTGAATCACTCGAGATATCTCTTGCTGGCATATCGTAATGAACTGTTGAGGTTACAGTTGATGTTTGTCCGCTTGCTCCGGCAGGTTGTGAGGTAACAGTTTTCGTGATTGTTTGAGTCACAGTTCGTTTGCCTCCGCCAGGTAAAGTTACTTCAAAGTTCATTGTGTCGTCAATACTGTCTCGTTCCATTCTCGAGCCTTGACTTGCTGCAAATTGCAATTCAATCGAGTCAATGCTATCGCTTCGTCGTTTCACTGGCGAATTATTTTCAATTGAATCGACGTCAGAAGATTTTCCTGTTGCGCCGCCTTTTGATGCTTCAATTGAATCAACTGAACTTGTCATTGGATCGTTTGTGAGGAGTTTATCCAAACTATCGCTGCTTACATGTTGTGACGATGTTTTATCAAAAATTTGTTTCATTCCAGATTTGTCGTCTTCCAAACTATCAATCGACGCTTCCATAATACTGATGCTGTTGTCTTCCATGATTTCTTGTGCGCGTTGTTGCAATTTCACGAATTCCTGAGCCATTTGTTGCTCTAAATGTGAAGATGGTTTGCCTTTAACAACCGTCGATGTTACAACAGTTGTCGTTGAAGTCACTTTGCCTCCCGAAGGAGAAGTCGATGACTTCGGACTTGATTTTGCTCCATTGGAGCTTCCTGAGGATTTACTCGAATCATCTGATCGAGACAAGAGAAGGGCAGCTTCCTCCTTCGCTCTGATCTCAATCAAATGAGCCTCTAGACATGCATTCTCTAATCCTTCAAACTCCTTCAAGCTCGACAAGCTAATGTCATCGCCATGCACGCCTTTCACACCTCGTTTCGGATAACTTCCATTGCTCAATGATTCTTGTGAGCTTTGAGTTTGTTTCTGACGATTCTCTAATGAAATGACGTGCTCTAAGCTTTCAAACTCTTGCAAGCTGTTCATGGAAATGTTATCATGCTCGCGACCAGACTGAAGCTTACGAACTAAAACTTCGTAGTCCGGCGTGCTTGAGTATGAGTCTTTGAAACTACTGATGCGACTACTGCCAACTTCAAAGTCGGTATCTTCTTCTTTAATGTCTTCTAAGATGCCACGATCCATTTCATAAGGATAACGCAAGTTTGCTGGGTCAGAAAGATTCATTTCTACCCAACGTTTGCTACCTTCAAGTGAATAGCCGTTGCCTCCTCGTGCAACATCGCCTTCTTCATCTTGTGGTGGTGAATCTTCGAATTCAAAGTTAATATCAGTTGTGGCGAATGTTGATCCAGCGTCAGTCGCAGCTGGTGCTGATTTGACAATGTATTTCTCCATGTCCTCGTCGTGCTTTCTCACGTACTTTTGCTGTTGGATCGACAAACTTTTGCCTTCTTGGTCAGTTTCTTGCGCTTCCTTTGCGACTTCTTCGACGATCACAAACTCATCGGAGAGATCTGGTTCATTGAGCATTTCAAAAGAGTCACTGCCAGGAGATGGCTGCTGATCTTCCTCGTAAATGTTGTCGTCGTACGACTTGGTGATGTCTTCTAAGCGAGACTTGTACTTCTTCGCTAGAATGTCTTGGTATTCTTCTTCTGTCATTTTATACTCAACTTGCTTTGCGTAATGAACAGTTTGTGCAATAACTGGTGGTAACGATTTAGCTTCTTCTTGTTCTTGCTCTTCTTCATCTTGAACGAGATCTTCTGTTACTTGAATATTTGGAATGTCTTGAATGATTGAAGGTTTCTTCTCAACGACATGATCCGTGCTAAGTTCAATTTCAGCATGAACATCTTCAACGATCGTTTCGATAACTGATTGCCCTGGCGAGAAAGATTTCTTCTCCTCATCCTTTGCTTTTGACTTTGAAGCAGGAACCCCTGGAGTTCGGAATGATCGAGCGTATTCGGACTCATAACGATCGTACTCAGAATCAGAGGACTCTCCGTGAGTTTCATCTTTCTCAGATGAAATCACGTCGGAAGAGTCTTCCTGAAGGATAAGATCTTCTTCGAACGAATCTGATGATTCTTTGCTTCCGGCTTTGATGAATCCACCAGCAAACACGCTTGTACTGTCAGTGCGTTTATGTCCGCGTTTCTTCAACGTTTCATTTGATTCGTCGGAACTCGTAGTCGTGATTTGAGTATTGACATTGAATTGATCTTGTTCTTGAACAGTTGTTGTTGTCATCGTTAAGCTTTCGACTCTTGTGGTTATGTCGTGATCAGGAGGTGTCATACCTGAAGCATCGTCAGTGTAAGTTGTGTAGATCTTTGCACTGTCAAAGCTTCCAACGAGAGATCCCATCATGTCAGCGTGTTCATGAATCTCAACCATCGTCTCAAGATTTGAAGCACTAGACATCGAGATTGACAACATGCTTCCCTCTTCTAAGCTCGATCCAAGTTTGTGTTCTTCCCAACTTCCATATTTAAGATCTTCGACACTTCGAGCTAGTTTCTCGTCGTATTTGGTTTCGTCTAAGAGATCAACAGATCCAACGATTGGTCTGATATCGGGAGCGAAGTTCATTTCATGGGATCGTTTCATTAATGGAGCGATTGGAGGTGAAACATCTTCGCTCTGAGTAGCTTCTGATTCGAGACTTGTGTATTTGTTATCTTTGTCTTCGAAGTCAGTGTCGTGCGATAGCAAATCTGTTTGCAAATGTTCTTCACACTCTTCCATTGTCGATGGAACGAGAGTTTCGGAAACTTCTGACGCTTCCATGCTGGCCAAGTTACCAGAGCTTTCAGAGTCCAAGCTCTTCATACTGTCGCGAGAACTGATAGTTGTAGAGTTCAATGTACCAACAGCGCTGTGATACTCAAGAGTTGATCCCGGAAGTTGCGATTGATCATGAGCCGTTTCATACTCTGACGATTGATATTGAATTAAATTTTCAACATCAGACGACAATGGGCGACTGTCAGTTCTTTCAAAACTCTGATAATGACTTTCAGAGCTTGATTCGATGTCAGTGGCAGACCAACGGTTAGATCCTTGCTTCGCTTGACCTTTACGATGAACTACATCGAGTTTATTGAATGATTCGTCGTTTGACGAAAGCTGAGACTCTTCAGCTTCAGATAGTTTTGACTTGGCTGCTTCTGGTTCTTGAATTTTTACGATTGGTTCTTTCTTTGGTGTTTCGGGAAGCTCTTCCTGCTCAGGAATGCTCGCCGGATATTTAAGATCAGGCAAAATGTTAATTTCAAACTCGCTTGGTGATTGCTTAATCAACTTTCCGTCTTTAACAACTTCAATGAGCTCTTCTTGAACAGCGTCCAAAGAATCTTCTACTTCCTCGAGAGTTTTTTCGAATTCTTCTTCTCTCATCTTTGAATCAAATCGATAACTGTCCTTGGATGAAACTTCAGTAAAGTTCTCAAACTTCAAAGGTTTCTTTGGCTCTGATTCAACTGAGCTCTTCATTACTTCGATAGCGGAAGCTTTCGCTGGTGTCACGTGTTCTTCAGCAAGCTCTAAAGGTTTTTCCATCTCGAAACTCGTCTCATTCTTAATTGGCGAATGAATGATGGGTTGAGATTTCGCTGGAATTTCCTTCTCTTCTGATTGCTGACGCGAGAGCTTTTCTGAAACTTCAAATTCACTCTTCTCAGCTAACTCGACTTTGATGTCGCTTTCAGCGGAAATTGCCATGACATTTTCTTGAATTTCTTTCAAATGAGAAATAATTTCTGACTCTTGAACATCAATTGAATGTTGATAACCTTCATTGTCAACTCCAAAATCTTTGAAGGTTTTCTTGATGACATTTCGACTTGACTCACCGATATAGAAACCAGCCGCTGACTCATCGTCAGTCTCTGATGCTCCAACATCATCGATCTTGTCCATATCGGTCACTGGCTTTCTGATTACTTCTTCCTTTTGCTCGGAAGCATCCGAATCGTAACGTTCGGAGATCGGGAAGCTTTCGTCTTCCAATCGATCTTCATCGTCGCGAGAAACTTGTTTCGACTCTGGCATTGACCTCAAACTGCTTGTATCAGTATCAAACGAGTCCTTTACTTGACCGGCGATTCTCGGCTTTGGAATTGGCTGAGGGAGAATCGGATGATCGAATGATTCCCAGAATTGCTTCTTCCTCTGAAAACTATCGCTACTTGTTGTGTGCTCATCGGAAGCATTCTGCTCCGAGTCAGTTTTCTGATTGTTAATCGTGAGACTCGTGCTTGACATGGAATTGCCATCGACATCCGATGACATCGACGAATAGTTAGTATCATTTGTGGATGATTTAGTTAGTCGAGGCGTCGGTTTGGGGATATCGACAGATGGAAGTTTCCGCTCTAGAATGAAAGTTCGGTGAACGGAAAACAAATCAAAAGTAAGAACGGAAAAGTGTTTTTCTTTTTATCAAAACGAGATGGTTGGGAGAGACTTTGGTGAAGAATAAAAATAAAACTACAAAGGTTTTCATGTTTTCAAAAACAAATAAAACTCAAAATATATTTTCCAGATACGAGCATCTAAGTTTTCTAAGTTACATAGAGTATCTGAAAGTTTAATGACAAATAAAAAGTTTAAATTAAAAGAGAGAGTCGATCTGACTGAAAGCTTTAAAGCTTTTTCAATCAGAAAGCTTTTAATCTCAAAAGCTTTTAGCAAGCAAATGAAAGGATCATAAATAATTAAATCATGCTGTGTGTGATCTTCAATTAACATTAATTACGATTTGCCAATGAATTTGTTTCTCATTTTTTGATTTTCATTTTTGAAAGAGCTCAAAACTTTGATCGAGGATTGTGAAACAAGACGAGAGAGAGAGAGAGAGAGATAGAGAAAAAGAAACTTATGTACAAATGAAAGTATTCTAAGTTCATCTTCTCTAAGTCATCAACGACAGTTAAACAACAACATCCTTTCTCTTAACAATAAACAATAAACTCTGATGTTAGGTCAACACAATTTTCTTCTTTTAATCGATAATACGGCATCAAATATTCGTCAAATTGGATTTCATTCATCATTTACGACATTTTTAAGAATTTCTCGACAGGATCGCCTCCATTGATTTTTTATTGTTAATTAGACAAACTTTACATGAAATTATAATGAAAAATTTCGGCAAAATCATAAAATTTCTCGATGACGCTTTGACTTTTTCTTTTGCAAAATGAATTAATTAAAATCAAATCAAAAAGTTGACTTATTTGTTATGCTGTTGTCTGAATGTATCACCTGGGAAACTGAGCACGTCTTGCAAGTCATTGTCAGGTGTGCTTGAACCGAAGTCACCAGTGGTGGCCGATAAGCTCTCATCCCAACTTATTTTTGAGAAATCGCTTTGCAATGCGGAAATGTCTTCCTTGTTAATAAGACCGATCTCTTCGAGATCGAGACTGTCCGGGTCTTCGTCTTCACGCACTTCAGACGACAAGTGTTCGAACTTACGTTCGACACGTTTGAGAGTTGGCTCAGCGATGTTGCTAACTGTTGGAGCTGGTGAAATTGGAATCACCACAGCGATATCTGACTCAGGGAAAGAAACGGATTTTTTAACATCCGAAACAATGTCGCTATTCTCGACAGTTGCGACTGTTGTCTGCAAGACTTCATCAACTAAATGATGAGCTTTAGCTTGAACTTCATCGGAAATAGAATCGTCACTGTCGAGATTGGTTTTCAACAAGTTTTCTGCCAGAGCAAGTATCTCTTCAGAAGATGAAGAAGAAGACTCATCGAGAATTGTGTCTTGCAAAACCTCATCGATTAAACTTTGAGTGGTTTTCAACAAAATTTCTGCCTGAGCATTAAATTCTTCCTCAGAAGATGAAGAAGAATCATCGTCAGAATCGCTAGCACCCTCAGGTTGTTGGGGTGGGACTGGGATCGGAGAGGTTGTCGTAATATTTGTTGCAGTATTATTGCTTAAACTACTCTCGGGGTTAACATCATTGAACGCACTACTTGTAAAATTGTATTCGTCATCAACATCTTCAAAGGATTTACCAGACATTGACTCAATCGTCGGTGACTTGACAATGATATCGCAATCGCTCTTAATGGCGAAGTTATCACTGATCTCGTCAGAGTGCGCTTGATCGAGGTTAATCGAATAATTGTTCACATTTATCAATGGCAATTGAAACTGTTGCTGTTGTTGTTGTTGCTGATCATAAATATTTTCGTCGATGAGTTGACGCTCATCATAGTCGTCGCTTTCACGCGAAAATGATGATTGATTGAATGTTGATGAATTATTATTAACGACTGTAACACTTTCTTCTAAAATACTATCAACTAAAGTAATCGCTTCTGTTTGTATTAAATTTAATAAATCATCGTCGCCTGTAAACGTAAATAAAGAAAGAAGTTGGAGAAAAAAAATGATTAAAACATAATTTTTAGAAAATACAAAGAAAATAAAATCAAGATTTGAGTTTTGATGGAATGTGATGAAAATTGCGAGAAAGCTCACAAAAGCTTAAAGCTCTCGTGAGCTTTCTTTCTAAGCTAAAATGATTTATTTGCAAAAGATGTGCAACTTTAGCTGAATTAAAAAGTCTGAGCTTCGCAATTAAATGATTAAGTGATAATCTATGTTAGTGATTAATTAGCTTTACAACATCCAATCAAAGCCTGCCTCAAAAAGCTTTCTAAAGAGGTTTGCACAAAAAGTTAAATTTTGTTTTGACAAAGTTAGGGAAAGTTTATGATTTAATGATTCGATGATGGCAGTGTTCGATGATGAAAAGTTGAACTGATAAAAAAGCAAGTCATGAACTTAATTTACAAAGAAAATAATTAAAGGTTTGGAACTGCGTGAAGAGTTGATTTGTTGTTTGCAGTTGAAGCTTTCTCAAAGAAATGTGAAAAGAAAAATAAAATTGGGAAAATGTAAACTTGACAATTCAGGAATTTCAACAATTCCGCAATGTTGTCAAGTCTAAGAAAATGAAATCAAAAACTAAAAAATTCTCTAAACTATTTTATTTTTTCTGTTGTCGTCTTTGATGTTTTTGTTTGTTTAATGAAATCTCTCGATTATATCGCCCTTGAAGAAAATTCTTCTATTTCTTTCTTTCTAGTCACACACAGCGAAGATTTTTTTTAAGATAAAATTCAAAATAAATTGAAATCTCTCGGAAAAATGAAAAGGAAAACAGTTCAACTCAAAAACGAAACGTGATTTCATTTGATGCGAAACCGTGATTAAAGTTAGTTTTGTTAGTGGCAAAAATTATTTTGTGTATTTAATGATGTTGATGATGATGGTTGATGATGATCAATGAGGATGAGGAAATCAAACGGATAAAAAAACTTGACAATGACACAAAACCAAAGAATGAATGTTTGTCAAAGAAAACTGAAGGAATTTGTTGTCTTGATTCGAAAAAAAAAACAATGAAAAGCGGGGACTAACCTTTTTCGCCTTCAGAGTCGCGTTCTTCAGTGTCCTCGCTTCCAAACTTGTCGAACTTCAATTGATCTGTAACGGGTCAGAACGTTGGGAATAGAATGCTTGCCGATCAACGACTTAAACTACATCAAAGCTTAGCCTAATGTTCGGTTTTTGATTTCAATTTTAAGAAAATTTTGTGATGAGAAAGAGAAAATGAAAAGCTTTTGTATTTTCTTTTTTGTGAAAGCAAACAAACTGAAGCGACAAAAAAATAAAACGTAGCAGCAAAATGACGTCGATTGTACAGTAAAAAATTTGAAAATCACCTTAATTACTATAAACACGCACAATTAATTTCTTTAAAAAAATGTTAAAGCTTAACGAAAAAGAAAATTATTCGTCGCCGTCAAAGTTCTCGACGTCTGTGTGAGAATCAACGAGGCAAAGATTGTCTTTGATCTCAAACTGTTCACGCACTCGATCGAAAGCTCTCGAATGAACTTCATGGATTTCTGATGTTGACAACTCTTCGAGATCTCGATTTAACTGCATTGGAGTTGCAGTTTGAGCTCGAGAATAAGAAACTCCTCCTTCTTCGTTCTCTGATTGACATTGATGATCTTCAATGTCGGTACTTGCATTAAAGTTTTCAGGAGAAAGTGAAACTCTTGGGACTTCTGGCAACTTCAATTCAACCAATGAACTCGACTTTCGATCAACTGAATCACGGAACGACGTCAAAGTGCACGTATCGATCTGAAAGTCAATCAACGATGCTCGAATATCTGGCGAAAACTGAGACAAGTCGATTGATTCATCACCAGAAACACATTCAGTGTCAGTTTTACCGTCTGCGTTGCTACTTGTCGATGGCTTTCTCGTTGTGTCAACTGCTGCTCGACGATGCTTCTTTAAACTTTTGTCCTTTAACAAAACATCATCGTCATCAACGTCCAAGTCCTCGACATCAGTGTGAGCTCCAGCTGAGCTCGCCTCGACGTAAAGTTTCGTATCAAGAAAGTTTGATTTTGGTCTAGTTTGCGAATGCTTTGGCTTCGTGCGACGTCTTCGACCATCTTGCCGCTTAACGAAAATATCTTCGCAATCAGTGAGAGGCTCAGGAGTCATCGAAGGCCTTGGAGAATTATTGTTTCCTGAAGTATGATCCGAAGAAGTTACGACACCTCCATCGAGATCAGGAATGCACTCGATCGTGTACATGGGAGTTTCATTCCAATCATCATCATCATCTCCTTCGTCTGAGAAGTCTTCGACATCGGTTAATCCTTTGTCTGCATCGAGATCATGGAACCCAAGCAAAATGTTGTCAGGCAGAGGCGTTGTCTGCTTCATTGGCTCTCCCGTTTTATTTTCAATCAAGAAAGTTAATTCTCTAGTTGGTGATGGCAAAGGAAGTTCTGGTTTGTCATCGGAGTCGCAATCATCTCCAGATGTTTCACCAAAATCTTCAACATCAGTTAACGCATCGCTTTTGATGATTGCAATCGGAATGAAACTCTTCTGCTTTGTCTTGTTAATCATCATTGGCTCGTCATCATCGTCAGATGAGTTCAAATTCTCAACGTCCGTGTGACCCTCGTCTTGATTTGCAGGCAAGCCAAGCATTGCTGATGGCGCTGGAGTACTTTTGCGTTTCGTTTTCTTCTTCGATTTCTCTTCTGCTACGAATGAGATGTTGATTTCAGGATATTGAGGAGGATCTTCAATATCACTTCCTTCAAACGCCATCACTTCAACGTCAGGAGTCTCGAGAATTAATGGAATTGCCTTTCGAGCTTTTCGTTTGTCATCGTCAGAGAAGAAAATATTCTCAGTATCCGACTTTGCATCTTGGATTCTATTGCCTCGTTTTGGCAATGACTTGTGTCTATTCAAGCGAAGTTTCGGTTTTTCTTCTTCTGATTCCGATGAAGTGTGTCCAGAGCTGTCTGGTTGAATAATCTTCGGAGCAAACTTTTCAAATTTCTGTCTGCCACTTACGGAATCGTGAATATCAACACCGGAGCCTTCAAGGACAATTGGTTTTTCATCATCTGAATAAACTTTTTCATTCTCATCATGTTCATCGTCGGAAGCTTCAAGATCTTCGCAATCAGTAATTCCGCCATAATCAGGAACGATTGCAAGACGGAATGCAGTTGGACTTGGCGATTTGTTCACTGATTGCATCGAAGCGAGTTTGTTTCTCTGATTCCCAGTGAGATTAGAAGACTCTTCGATGACTCCTTGATCGAGATATTCGTTCAACGATATCTCAGGTCCATAGTTCTTCTCAGACACATCTTCGTTATCCCCTGAATCATCAAAGTCTTCCACATCCGTGATTCCACATTTACCTTTCAAACCATCAGCCAACGAATTCTTACGACTTGTATCGCTTTCAAGCTCTTCAATGTCAGTGTGACAATCAGCGATGTCCGGCCGTTGCGAGTCGTCATCATCTCGATCATCGGTCTCGTCGAGAGTTATCGAAATCACAGGAACCTCAGTCATGATTCTTTTCAGTTTTGAATTGCGCACAAACAAAAATACATCAAAAGAAAAAAAAATCGAAAAGTGTTAAGAAAGCAAAGTTTTGAGTTTGAGAAAGTTTGGCAAATCAATTCGTAAATGGCTGAGCAACAAAGTTTCAAATGTTTCGAAAAAGAAATAATACAAGTTTTGATTTTGAGCTACAAATTTACAAACATTCATCAACAAATTGGGGGAGGTTTGTGGTTTGTCACGTGAGAGAAATCGACGTGATTTCTTCAAATGTTTACGTTCAAATTACCTTCTTTGAGTTCGTAAGCGAATTTATGTTTTTGTCTCGTTGGTGACACTGCCTGGAATTCAAGGAGTGGTGAGATTGACTCGCTGTCGACAACCAGCGGTGGTTTCATTACATCTTTGTCGTCCTTAATCGGCGTCTTGTCGAGTTTCGTCGACTTGTCAATCAACTGCAGCGGAATCTTCGTCGCTGTCGGAGATTGGGGACTAACTGTCGACTTTTTCTTTGTCGCGTCGGCGTCGTGATCAGATGTTGATGAAGGAAGTGCAATTGAGTCAGAGAGACTCGAGTCGGTAGTTTCAATGAAACTGCCATCGACTTCACTTACGCAACGAGTCTTTGGTTGTTTGTAAATGACTTCAATAGACTTCGGAGATTCGATTGTACGAGTAAATACTTCACTGGTCATGACAGTGTTGCCATTTGAGGAGTTTGGACGCTTCAAGTGATTTGGACTCGAAGGCATCGACGACGGAATTTCTCCATGCTCAAATGTAATTGCGTCCTTGTTTGCATATTGCAAAGCAGATTGACTGCGGTAAGAAATGTCTGCCTGAGTAATTGTGGTTGTGGTCACGGTCTTCCCTCGTCCCTTCTTTCGAGACGCAGCGATACCGGAGCTCTCAACCTTTTGAACTTTTAAAGTTTCATTCTTTTTCTTCATATCTAAAGACTCTTGCGAGTCGCTTCTTTCAATTCGTTCAGTCTTTTTCTTTTTCCTGCTAATCACAGTTGGTTTATCACTGGACTTGGTTGCTGAAGAGATTCTTTGTACTTGCTTTGAGGATTTAGTGACTGTAACGGCTTTTGCCGACGAGGCTTTCTCAACAGCAATTTTCTCAGTTGCATGTGATTTCATTTCAGTTATTGACTTAGTCGCTGAGGCTTCTCTTTTGGAAGTTTGCTTGGAAGTTGTAGTTGTTTGAGGCTTTTCAGCTGAGGTTTTCTTAATTGGAATTAAGCTTGAGTTCTTCTTGTCTTTCGACGACTTGGTCATTGTCGAGATTGACGAAGACTTTGTCGTCATTGAAACTGAAGAAGATTTTTCTGATCGAGTCACTGTAGAGACCGATGAGGATTTTTCAGACTTGTCAGAGTCAGAAACCAAATGTTTTTCCTTTTGAGAATTAGAATCAATCTTTGTGATTCTTCGAGGTTGACTTAGTTCACGAGGTTTGTTATCAATTATTAGAGCTCGCTTTGTTGGCGATGGACTGCTCTTCTTTGAGGAATCAGAATCTTTCTTAATTTCGATGAAATCTTTCTTTTCATCTACAACTTTAATTTCTACTTTGTTTGAATCGCTTTCGCTGTGTGTCGTCGAACGTTGAGCAATGTGATGTGTGCGACCGATTTTTTGATCGCGTGAGACGGTGGATTGCATGTAGCCGTATACGCGTGAGGAACTCTTAGTAACATGTGTCGTTGAGCTTCTTGTTAATTCAACATCAAATTGAGATTTTGACGAAACATTTGATTTACGTGACGATGTTTTAGAAATCGTCATTGATTTGCTTGCAGAAGCTTTTCCAGAACTTTGAGAAGTTTCTTTTTCTTTCGTGTCACTTGGTTTCTTGTAAGAATTCAAAGGTTTAGGTTTACGATTGAGAACAATGTCAGTGCATTTAAGCTTCTTTTTACCAGACTCGCTTCTTGGTGACTCTGGAGTTGGAGCGTCAGCTGATGTGACTGAGGATCGTTCTTGACGAAGATTTCTTCGCTCGGAACTAATTCCTTCTAAGACAGAGTCAGCCATTGAAACGCTTTCAGTATATTCGGTTACGTCGCTTTGCGGAGAACTTGTTAGTTCAATCCGAGCTTCATTTGTTAATTGTTTATAGTTTTTGTTAAGCTCTTGAGTTTTGCTGAGACTGCTGCTACTGCGAGTTATGCTTTCAGCAGTTTGTTCATCTCTTTCGCTATCATAAGGTAATGTAATCATAGTTTCTTCAAATTTGCATTCACTTGAAATATCAGAGGCTGCATTGTCTGAGAATGAGATCGATCTCTCGTATTGAGTGTCTTGGGGTCCAGAGACAAATGAATCGGGCGAAAGATCGCTTGGTTGCTTGTCAGATTTATCAGATTTTGTTGAAGTTACAAGTGCCGGTGATTTCTCAGGCTTCACATTTCTAACGAAATCTTCTTGAACAAATTCTTTCAATAGATCCTTAGCTTGTGTAAGAGTCTTTGATGCTGAGAAATCATCTTCTGATGTAGTCGTTAGCGTTGTGTCAGTGACAGCTTCACTGACGTAAGTGATAGAGGAAGATGTTCCGTCGGTAACAAACGAAAGTTCTTCATCTCCCATGATTTCACTTATTTCGGACTTGATTGATTGTTTCCTTGAGACTTTTTCGTCATCTAAATTATATGGCTGAACCAATAACTTCGAGACCGAAGAAGTGCTGCTATCTAACGAATCTGACTCAAAAGCTTTCGATTCAGACACAAAACCTTGCTCAGAAATCTTTGAAGAGCTCATTGTAGAAGAAGATTCAAATCGACTTTCAACGATTGTTGTAGTTGTCGATTCTAATGATTCTGTATTCTCAAAATGTTTCTTCAGGTCGACTTTCTCAATTGAAGATTTTAATGATGCTTTCTTATCGTCTTCATCTGAATCAGATTCGACAGGTTCAGAGATCTTTTGTGGCTTAGAAAGCTCAGCAATTTTATCGTCTGATGGAGATTTCGATGGAGCTTTTTCAGTTGGTTTCTCATCGATTGCTTGAGGCAATTTATCGTCAAGCTTTGGTTTTTCATCAACGATTGTTTCTTTCACAATTGTGACAGATTGCGTTACTGATTTTTCGACGCTTGAGAATTCTTTTGTTGTGTCAACTTTCTCGAAAGGTTTCAATGGATCGACTTTTCCAAAGACAGGAGTTTTCAATGGTGCTTCCTTATCGTCTTCATCTGAATCAGATTCGACAGGTTCAGAGATCTTTTGTGGCTTAGAAAGCTCAGCAATTTTATCGTCTGATGGAGATTTCGATGGAGCTTTTTCAGTTGGTTTCTCATCGATTGCTTGAGGCAATTTATCGTCAAGCTTTGGTTTTTCATCAACGATTGTTTCTTTCACAATTGTGACAGATTGCGTTACTGATTTTTCGACGCTTGAGAATTCTTTTGTTGTGTCAACTTTCTCGAAAGGTTTCAATGGATCGACTTTTCCAAAGACAGGAGTTTTCAATGGTGCTTCCTTATCGTCTTCATCTGAATCAGATTCGACAGGTTCAGAGATCTTTTGTGGCTTAGAAAGCTCAGCAATTTTATCGTCTGATGGAGATTTCGATGGAGCTTTTTCAGTTGGTTTCTCATCGATTGCTTGAGGCAATTTATCGTCAAGCTTTGGTTTTTCATCAACGATTGTTTCTTTCACAATTGTGACAGATTGCGTTACTGATTTTTCGACGCTTGAGAATTCTTTTGTTGTGTCAACTTTCTCGAAAGGTTTCAATGGATCGACTTTTCCAAAGACAGGAGTTTTTAATGGTGCTTCCTTATCGTCTTTATCTGAATCAGATTCGACAGGTTCAGAGATCTTTTGTGGCTTAGAAAGCTTAGCAATTTTATCGTCTGATGGAGATTTCGATGGAGCTTTTTCAGTTGGTTTCTCATCGATTGCTTGAGGCAATTTATCGTCAAGCTTTGGTTTTTCATCAACGATTGTTTCTTTCACAATTGTGACAGATTGCGTTACTGATTTTTCGACGCTTGAGAATTCTTTTGTTGTGTCAACTTTCTCGAAAGGTTTCAATGGATCGACTTTTCCAAAGACAGGAGTTTTCAATGGTGCTTCCTTATCGTCTTCATCTGAATCAGATTCGACAGGTTCAGAGATCTTTTGTGGCTTAGAAAGCTCAGCAATTTTATCGTCTGATGGAGATTTCGATGGAGCTTTTTCAGTTGGTTTCTCATCGATTGCTTGAGGCAATTTATCGTCAAGCTTTGGTTTTTCATCAACGATTGTTTCTTTCACAATTGTGACAGATTGCGTTACTGATTTTTCGACGCTTGAGAATTCTTTTGTTGTGTCAACTTTCTCGAAAGGTTTCAATGGATCGACTTTTCCAAAGACAGGAGTTTTCAATGGTGCTTCCTTATCGTCTTCATCTGAATCAGATTCGACAGGTTCAGAGATCTTTTGTGGCTTAGAAAGCTCAGCAATTTTATCGTCTGATGGAGATTTCGATGGAGCTTTTTCAGTTGGTTTCTCATCGATTGCTTGAGGCAATTTATCGTCAAGCTTTGGTTTTTCATCAACGATTGTTTCTTTCACAATTGTGACAGATTGCGTTACTGATTTTTCGACGCTTGAGAATTCTTTTGTTGTGTCAACTTTCTCGAAAGGTTTCAATGGATCGACTTTTCCAAAGACAGGAGTTTTCAATGGTGCTTCCTTATCGTCTTCATCTGAATCAGATTCGACAGGTTCAGAGATCTTTTGTGGCTTAGAAAGCTCAGCAATTTTATCGTCTGATGGAGATTTCGATGGAGCTTTTTCAGTTGGTTTCTCATCGATTGCTTGAGGCAATTTATCGTCAAGCTTTGGTTTTTCATCAACGATTGTTTCTTTCACAATTGTGACAGATTGCGTTACTGATTTTTCGACGCTTGAGAATTCTTTTGTTGTGTCAACTTTCTCGAAAGGTTTCAATGGATCGACTTTTCCAAAGACAGGAGTTTTCAATGGTGCTTCCTTATCGTCTTCATCTGAATCAGATTCGACAGGTTCAGAGATCTTTTGTGGCTTAGAAAGCTCAGCAATTTTATCGTCTGATGGAGATTTCGATGGAGCTTTTTCAGTTGGTTTCTCATCGATTGCTTGAGGCAATTTATCGTCAAGCTTTGGTTTTTCATCAACGATTGTTTCTTTCACAATTGTGACAGATTGCGTTACTGATTTTTCGACGCTTGAGAATTCTTTTGTTGTGTCAACTTTCTCGAAAGGTTTCAATGGATCGACTTTTCCAAAGACAGGAGTTTTCAATGGTGCTTCCTTATCGTCTTCATCTGAATCAGATTCGACAGGTTCAGAGATCTTTTGTGGCTTAGAAAGCTCAGCAATTTTATCGTCTGATGGAGATTTCGATGGAGCTTTTTCAGTTGGTTTCTCATCGATTGCTTGAGGCAATTTATCGTCAAGCTTTGGTTTTTCATCAACGATTGTTTCTTTCACAATTGTGACAGATTGCGTTACTGATTTTTCGACGCTTGAGAATTCTTTTGTTGTGTCAACTTTCTCGAAAGGTTTCAATGGATCGACTTTTCCAAAGACAGGAGTTTTCAATGGTGCTTCCTTATCGTCTTCATCTGAATCAGATTCGACAGGTTCAGAGATCTTTTGTGGCTTAGAAAGCTCAGCAATTTTATCGTCTGATGGAGATTTCGATGGAGCTTTTTCAGTTGGTTTCTCATCGATTGCTTGAGGCAATTTATCGTCAAGCTTTGGTTTTTCATCAACGATTGTTTCTTTCACAATTGTGACAGATTGCGTTACTGATTTTTCGACGCTTGAGAATTCTTTTGTTGTGTCAACTTTCTCGAAAGGTTTCAATGGATCGACTTTTCCAAAGACAGGAGTTTTCAATGGTGCTTCCTTATCGTCTTCATCTGAATCAGATTCGACAGGTTCAGAGATCTTTTGTGGCTTAGAAAGCTCAGCAATTTTATCGTCTGATGGAGATTTCGATGGAGCTTTTTCAGTTGGTTTCTCATCGATTGCTTGAGGCAATTTATCGTCAAGCTTTGGTTTTTCATCAACGATTGTTTCTTTCACAATTGTGACAGATTGCGTTACTGATTTTTCGACGCTTGAGAATTCTTTTGTTGTGTCAACTTTCTCGAAAGGTTTCAATGGATCGACTTTTCCAAAGACAGGAGTTTTCAATGGTGCTTCCTTATCGTCTTCATCTGAATCAGATTCGACAGGTTCAGAGATCTTTTGTGGCTTAGAAAGCTCAGCAATTTTATCGTCTGATGGAGATTTCGATGGAGCTTTTTCAGTTGGTTTCTCATCGATTGCTTGAGGCAATTTATCGTCAAGCTTTGGTTTTTCATCAACGATTGTTTCTTTCACAATTGTGACAGATTGCGTTACTGATTTTTCGACGCTTGAGAATTCTTTTGTTGTGTCAACTTTCTCGAAAGGTTTCAATGGATCGACTTTTCCAAAGACAGGAGTTTTCAATGGTGCTTCCTTATCGTCTTCATCTGAATCAGATTCGACAGGTTCAGAGATCTTTTGTGGCTTAGAAAGCTCAGCAATTTTATCGTCTGATGGAGATTTCGATGGAGCTTTTTCAGTTGGTTTCTCATCGATTGCTTGAGGCAATTTATCGTCAAGCTTTGGTTTTTCATCAACGATTGTTTCTTTCACAATTGTGACAGATTGCGTTACTGATTTTTCGACGCTTGAGAATTCTTTTGTTGTGTCAACTTTCTCGAAAGGTTTCAATGGATCGACTTTTCCAAAGACAGGAGTTTTCAATGGTGCTTCCTTATCGTCTTCATCTGAATCAGATTCGACAGGTTCAGAGATCTTTTGTGGCTTAGAAAGCTCAGCAATTTTATCGTCTGATGGAGATTTCGATGGAGCTTTTTCAGTTGGTTTCTCATCGATTGCTTGAGGCAATTTATCGTCAAGCTTTGGTTTTTCATCAACGATTGTTTCTTTCACAATTGTGACAGATTGCGTTACTGATTTTTCGACGCTTGAGAATTCTTTTGTTGTGTCAACTTTCTCGAAAGGTTTCAATGGGTCGACTTTTCCAAAGACAGGAGTTTTTAGTGGTGCTTCCTTATCGTCTTCATCTGAATCAGATTCGACAGGTTCAGAGATCTTTTGTGGCTTAGAAAGCTCAGCAATTTTATCGTCTGATGGAGATTTCGATGGAGCTTTTTCAGTTGGTTTCTCATCGATTGCTTGAGGCAATTTATCGTCAAGCTTTGGTTTTTCATCAACGATTGTTTCTTTCACAATTGTGACAGATTGCGTTACTGATTTTTCGACGCTTGAGAATTCTTTTGTTGTGTCAACTTTCTCGAAAGGTTTCAATGGGTCGACTTTTCCAAAGACAGGAGTTTTTAGTGGTGCTTCCTTATCGTCTTCATCTGAATCAGATTCGACAGGTTCAGAGATCTTTTGTGGCTTAGAAAGCTCAGCAATTTTATCGTCTGATGGAGATTTCGATGGAGCTTTTTCAGTTGGTTTCTCATCGATTGCTTGAGGCAATTTATCGTCAAGCTTTGGTTTTTCATCAACGATTGTTTCTTTCACAATTGTGACAGATTGCGTTACTGATTTTTCGACGCTTGAGAATTCTTTTGTTGTGTCAACTTTCTCGAAAGGTTTCAATGGATCGACTTTTCCAAAGACAGGAGTTTTCAATGGTGCTTCCTTATCGTCTTCATCTGAATCAGATTCGACAGGTTCAGAGATCTTTTGTGGCTTAGAAAGCTCAGCAATTTTATCGTCTGATGGAGATTTCGATGGAGCTTTTTCAGTTGGTTTCTCATCGATTGCTTGAGGCAATTTATCGTCAAGCTTTGGTTTTTCATCAACGATTGTTTCTTTCACAATTGTGACAGATTGCGTTACTGATTTTTCGACGCTTGAGAATTCTTTTGTTGTGTCAACTTTCTCGAAAGGTTTCAATGGATCGACTTTTCCAAAGACAGGAGTTTTCAATGGTGCTTCCTTATCGTCTTCATCTGAATCAGATTCGACAGGTTCAGAGATCTTTTGTGGCTTAGAAAGCTCAGCAATTTTATCGTCTGATGGAGATTTCGATGGAGCTTTTTCAGTTGGTTTCTCATCGATTGCTTGAGGCAATTTATCGTCAAGCTTTGGTTTTTCATCAACGATTGTTTCTTTCACAATTGTGACAGATTGCGTTACTGATTTTTCGACGCTTGAGAATTCTTTTGTTGTGTCAACTTTCTCGAAAGGTTTCAATGGATCGACTTTTCCAAAGACAGGAGTTTTCAATGGTGCTTCCTTATCGTCTTCATCTGAATCAGATTCGACAGGTTCAGAGATCTTTTGTGGCTTAGAAAGCTCAGCAATTTTATCGTCTGATGGAGATTTCGATGGAGCTTTTTCAGTTGGTTTCTCATCGATTGCTTGAGGCAATTTATCGTCAAGCTTTGGTTTTTCATCAACGATTGTTTCTTTCACAATTGTGACAGATTGCGTTACTGATTTTTCGACGCTTGAGAATTCTTTTGTTGTGTCAACTTTCTCGAAAGGTTTCAATGGATCGACTTTTCCAAAGACAGGAGTTTTCAATGGTGCTTCCTTATCGTCTTCATCTGAATCAGATTCGACAGGTTCAGAGATCTTTTGTGGCTTAGAAAGCTCAGCAATTTTATCGTCTGATGGAGATTTCGATGGAGCTTTTTCAGTTGGTTTCTCATCGATTGCTTGAGGCAATTTATCGTCAAGCTTTGGTTTTTCATCAACGATTGTTTCTTTCACAATTGTGACAGATTGCGTTACTGATTTTTCGACGCTTGAGAATTCTTTTGTTGTGTCAACTTTCTCGAAAGGTTTCAATGGGTCGACTTTTCCAAAGACAGGAGTTTTTAGTGGTGCTTCCTTATCGTCTTCATCTGAATCAGATTCGACAGGTTCAGAGATCTTTTGTGGCTTAGAAAGCTCAGCAATTTTATCGTCTGATGGAGATTTCGATGGAGCTTTTTCAGTTGGTTTCTCATCGATTGCTTGAGGCAATTTATCGTCAAGCTTTGGTTTTTCATCAACGATTGTTTCTTTCACAATTGTGACAGATTGCGTTACTGATTTTTCGACGCTTGAGAATTCTTTTGTTGTGTCAACTTTCTCGAAAGGTTTCAATGGGTCGACTTTTCCAAAGACAGGAGTTTTTAGTGGTGCTTCCTTATCGTCTTCATCTGAATCAGATTCGACAGGTTCAGAGATCTTTTGTGGCTTAGAAAGCTCAGCAATTTTATCGTCTGATGGAGATTTCGATGGAGCTTTTTCAGTTGGTTTCTCATCGATTGCTTGAGGCAATTTATCGTCAAGCTTTGGTTTTTCATCAACGATTGTTTCTTTCACAATTGTGACAGATTGCGTTACTGATTTTTCGACGCTTGAGAATTCTTTTGTTGTGTCAACTTTCTCGAAAGGTTTCAATGGGTCGACTTTTCCAAAGACAGGAGTTTTTAGTGGTGCTTCCTTATCGTCTTCATCTGAATCAGATTCGACAGGTTCAGAGATCTTTTGTGGCTTAGAAAGCTCAGCAATTTTATCGTCTGATGGAGATTTCGATGGAGCTTTTTCAGTTGGTTTCTCATCGATTGCTTGAGGCAATTTATCGTCAAGCTTTGGTTTTTCATCAACGATTGTTTCTTTCACAATTGTGACAGATTGCGTTACTGATTTTTCGACGCTTGAGAATTCTTTTGTTGTGTCAACTTTCTCGAAAGGTTTCAATGGATCGACTTTTCCAAAGACAGGAGTTTTCAATGGTGCTTCCTTATCGTCTTCATCTGAATCAGATTCGACAGGTTCAGAGATCTTTTGTGGCTTAGAAAGCTCAGCAATTTTATCGTCTGATGGAGATTTCGATGGAGCTTTTTCAGTTGGTTTCTCATCGATTGCTTGAGGCAATTTATCGTCAAGCTTTGGTTTTTCATCAACGATTGTTTCTTTCACAATTGTGACAGATTGCGTTACTGATTTTTCGACGCTTGAGAATTCTTTTGTTGTGTCAACTTTCTCGAAAGGTTTCAATGGATCGACTTTTCCAAAGACAGGAGTTTTCAATGGTGCTTCCTTATCGTCTTCATCTGAATCAGATTCGACAGGTTCAGAGATCTTTTGTGGCTTAGAAAGCTCAGCAATTTTATCGTCTGATGGAGATTTCGATGGAGCTTTTTCAGTTGGTTTCTCATCGATTGCTTGAGGCAATTTATCGTCAAGCTTTGGTTTTTCATCAACGATTGTTTCTTTCACAATTGTGACAGATTGCGTTACTGATTTTTCGACGCTTGAGAATTCTTTTGTTGTGTCAACTTTCTCGAAAGGTTTCAATGGGTCGACTTTTCCAAAGACAGGAGTTTTTAGTGGTGCTTCCTTATCGTCTTCATCTGAATCAGATTCGACAGGTTCAGAGATCTTTTGTGGCTTAGAAAGCTCAGCAATTTTATCGTCTGATGGAGATTTCGATGGAGCTTTTTCAGTTGGTTTCTCATCGATTGCTTGAGGCAATTTATCGTCAAGCTTTGGTTTTTCATCAACGATTGTTTCTTTCACAATTGTGACAGATTGCGTTACTGATTTTTCGACGCTTGAGAATTCTTTTGTTGTGTCAACTTTCTCGAAAGGTTTCAACGGATCGACCTTTCCAAAGACAGGAGTTTTAAGTGGTGCTTCCTTATCGTCTTCATCTGAATCAGATTCGACAGGTTCAGAGATCTTTTGTGGCTTAGAAAGCTCAGCAATTTTATCGTCTGATGGAGATTTCGATGGAGCTTTTTCAGTTGGTTTCTCATCGATTGCTTGAGGCAATTTATCGTCAAGCTTTGGTTTTTCATCAACGATTGTTTCTTTCACAATTGTGACAGATTGCGTTACTGATTTTTCGACGCTTGAGAATTCTTTTGTTGTGTCAACTTTCTCGAAAGGTTTCAATGGATCGACTTTTCCAAAGACAGGAGTTTTCAATGGTGCTTCCTTATCGTCTTCATCTGAATCAGATTCGACAGGTTCAGAGATCTTTTGTGGCTTAGAAAGCTCAGCAATTTTATCGTCTGATGGAGATTTCGATGGAGCTTTTTCAGTTGGTTTCTCATCGATTGCTTGAGGCAATTTATCGTCAAGCTTTGGTTTTTCATCAACGATTGTTTCTTTCACAATTGTGACAGATTGCGTTACTGATTTTTCGACGCTTGAGAATTCTTTTGTTGTGTCAACTTTCTCGAAAGGTTTCAATGGGTCGACTTTTCCAAAGACAGGAGTTTTTAGTGGTGCTTCCTTATCGTCTTCATCTGAATCAGATTCGACAGGTTCAGAGATCTTTTGTGGCTTAGAAAGCTCAGCAATTTTATCGTCTGATGGAGATTTCGATGGAGCTTTTTCAGTTGGTTTCTCATCGATTGCTTGAGGCAATTTATCGTCAAGCTTTGGTTTTTCATCAACGATTGTTTCTTTCACAATTGTGACAGATTGCGTTACTGATTTTTCGACGCTTGAGAATTCTTTTGTTGTGTCAACTTTCTCGAAAGGTTTCAATGGATCGACTTTTCCAAAGACAGGAGTTTTCAATGGTGCTTCCTTATCGTCTTCATCTGAATCAGATTCGACAGGTTCAGAGATCTTTTGTGGCTTAGAAAGCTCAGCAATTTTATCGTCTGATGGAGATTTCGATGGAGCTTTTTCAGTTGGTTTCTCATCGATTGCTTGAGGCAATTTATCGTCAAGCTTTGGTTTTTCATCAACGATTGTTTCTTTCACAATTGTGACAGATTGCGTTACTGATTTTTCGACGCTTGAGAATTCTTTTGTTGTGTCAACTTTCTCGAAAGGTTTCAATGGATCGACTTTTCCAAAGACAGGAGTTTTCAATGGTGCTTCCTTATCGTCTTCATCTGAATCAGATTCGACAGGTTCAGAGATCTTTTGTGGCTTAGAAAGCTCAGCAATTTTATCGTCTGATGGAGATTTCGATGGAGCTTTTTCAGTTGGTTTCTCATCGATTGCTTGAGGCAATTTATCGTCAAGCTTTGGTTTTTCATCAACGATTGTTTCTTTCACAATTGTGACAGATTGCGTTACTGATTTTTCGACGCTTGAGAATTCTTTTGTTGTGTCAACTTTCTCGAAAGGTTTCAATGGATCGACTTTTCCAAAGACAGGAGTTTTCAATGGTGCTTCCTTATCGTCTTCATCTGAATCAGATTCGACAGGTTCAGAGATCTTTTGTGGCTTAGAAAGCTCAGCAATTTTATCGTCTGATGGAGATTTCGATGGAGCTTTTTCAGTTGGTTTCTCATCGATTGCTTGAGGCAATTTATCGTCAAGCTTTGGTTTTTCATCAACGATTGTTTCTTTCACAATTGTGACAGATTGCGTTACTGATTTTTCGACGCTTGAGAATTCTTTTGTTGTGTCAACTTTCTCGAAAGGTTTCAATGGATCGACTTTTCCAAAGACAGGAGTTTTCAATGGTGCTTCCTTATCGTCTTCATCTGAATCAGATTCGACAGGTTCAGAGATCTTTTGTGGCTTAGAAAGCTCAGCAATTTTATCGTCTGATGGAGATTTCGATGGAGCTTTTTCAGTTGGTTTCTCATCGATTGCTTGAGGCAATTTATCGTCAAGCTTTGGTTTTTCATCAACGATTGTTTCTTTCACAATTGTGACAGATTGCGTTACTGATTTTTCGACGCTTGAGAATTCTTTTGTTGTGTCAACTTTCTCGAAAGGTTTCAATGGATCGACTTTTCCAAAGACAGGAGTTTTCAATGGTGCTTCCTTATCGTCTTCATCTGAATCAGATTCGACAGGTTCAGAGATCTTTTGTGGCTTAGAAAGCTCAGCAATTTTATCGTCTGATGGAGATTTCGATGGAGCTTTTTCAGTTGGTTTCTCATCGATTGCTTGAGGCAATTTATCGTCAAGCTTTGGTTTTTCATCAACGATTGTTTCTTTCACAATTGTGACAGATTGCGTTACTGATTTTTCGACGCTTGAGAATTCTTTTGTTGTGTCAACTTTCTCGAAAGGTTTCAATGGGTCGACTTTTCCAAAGACAGGAGTTTTTAGTGGTGCTTCCTTATCGTCTTCATCTGAATCAGATTCGACAGGTTCAGAGATCTTTTGTGGCTTAGAAAGCTCAGCAATTTTATCGTCTGATGGAGATTTCGATGGAGCTTTTTCAGTTGGTTTCTCATCGATTGCTTGAGGCAATTTATCGTCAAGCTTTGGTTTTTCATCAACGATTGTTTCTTTCACAATTGTGACAGATTGCGTTACTGATTTTTCGACGCTTGAGAATTCTTTTGTTGTGTCAACTTTCTCGAAAGGTTTCAATGGATCGACTTTTCCAAAGACAGGAGTTTTCAATGGTGCTTCCTTATCGTCTTCATCTGAATCAGATTCGACAGGTTCAGAGATCTTTTGTGGCTTAGAAAGCTCAGCAATTTTATCGTCTGATGGAGATTTCGATGGAGCTTTTTCAGTTGGTTTCTCATCGATTGCTTGAGGCAATTTATCGTCAAGCTTTGGTTTTTCATCAACGATTGTTTCTTTCACAATTGTGACAGATTGCGTTACTGATTTTTCGACGCTTGAGAATTCTTTTGTTGTGTCAACTTTCTCGAAAGGTTTCAATGGATCGACTTTTCCAAAGACAGGAGTTTTCAATGGTGCTTCCTTATCGTCTTCATCTGAATCAGATTCGACAGGTTCAGAGATCTTTTGTGGCTTAGAAAGCTCAGCAATTTTATCGTCTGATGGAGATTTCGATGGAGCTTTTTCAGTTGGTTTCTCATCGATTGCTTGAGGCAATTTATCGTCAAGCTTTGGTTTTTCATCAACGATTGTTTCTTTCACAATTGTGACAGATTGCGTTACTGATTTTTCGACGCTTGAGAATTCTTTTGTTGTGTCAACTTTCTCGAAAGGTTTCAATGGATCGACTTTTCCAAAGACAGGAGTTTTCAATGGTGCTTCCTTATCGTCTTCATCTGAATCAGATTCGACAGGTTCAGAGATCTTTTGTGGCTTAGAAAGCTCAGCAATTTTATCGTCTGATGGAGATTTCGATGGAGCTTTTTCAGTTGGTTTCTCATCGATTGCTTGAGGCAATTTATCGTCAAGCTTTGGTTTTTCATCAACGATTGTTTCTTTCACAATTGTGACAGATTGCGTTACTGATTTTTCGACGCTTGAGAATTCTTTTGTTGTGTCAACTTTCTCGAAAGGTTTCAATGGATCGACTTTTCCAAAGACAGGAGTTTTCAATGGTGCTTCCTTATCGTCTTCATCTGAATCAGATTCGACAGGTTCAGAGATCTTTTGTGGCTTAGAAAGCTCAGCAATTTTATCGTCTGATGGAGATTTCGATGGAGCTTTTTCAGTTGGTTTCTCATCGATTGCTTGAGGCAATTTATCGTCAAGCTTTGGTTTTTCATCAACGATTGTTTCTTTCACAATTGTGACAGATTGCGTTACTGATTTTTCGACGCTTGAGAATTCTTTTGTTGTGTCAACTTTCTCGAAAGGTTTCAATGGATCGACTTTTCCAAAGACAGGAGTTTTCAATGGTGCTTCCTTATCGTCTTCATCTGAATCAGATTCAACAGGTTCAGAGATCTTTTGTGGCTTAGAAAGCTCAGCAATTTTATCGTCTGATGGAGATTTCGATGGAGCTTTTTCAGTTGGTTTCTCATCGATTGCTTGAGGCAATTTATCGTCAAGCTTTGGTTTTTCATCAACGATTGTTTCTTTCACAATTGTGACAGATTGCGTTACTGATTTTTCGACGCTTGAGAATTCTTTTGTTGTGTCAACTTTCTCGAAAGGTTTCAATGGATCGACTTTTCCAAAGACAGGAGTTTTCAATGGTGCTTCCTTATCGTCTTCATCTGAATCAGATTCAACAGGTTCAGAGATCTTTTGTGGCTTAGAAAGCTCAGCAATTTTATCGTCTGATGGAGATTTCGATGGAGCTTTTTCAGTTGGTTTCTCATCGATTGCTTGAGGCAATTTATCGTCAAGCTTTGGTTTTTCATCAACGATTGTTTCTTTTACAATTGTGACAGATTGCGTTACTGATTTTTCGACGCTTGAGAATTCTTTTGTTGTGTCAACTTTCTCGAAAGGTTTCAATGGATCGACTTTTCCAAAGACAGGAGTTTTCAATGGTGCTTCCTTATCGTCTTCATCTGAATCAGATTCAACAGGTTCAGAGATCTTTTGTGGCTTAGAAAGCTCAGCAATTTTATCGTCTGATGGAGATTTCGATGGAGCTTTTTCAGTTGGTTTCTCATCGATTGCTTGAGGCAATTTATCGTCAAGCTTTGGTTTTTCATCAACGATTGTTTCTTTTACAATTGTGACAGATTGCGTTACTGATTTTTCGACGCTTGAGAATTCTTTTGTTGTGTCAACTTTCTCGAAAGGTTTCAATGGATCGACTTTCTCAAAGATTGGAGCTTTCAATGGTGCTTCCTTATCGTCTTCATCTGAATCAGATTCGACAGGTTCAGAGATCTTTTGTGGCTTAGAAAGCTCAGCAATTTTATCGTCTGATGGAGATTTCGATGGAGCTTTTTCAGTTGGTTTCTCATCGATTGCTTGAGGCAATTTATCGTCAAGCTTTGGTTTTTCATCAACGATTGTTTCTTTTACAATTGTGACAGATTGCGTTACTGATTTTTCGACGCTTGAGAATTCTTTTGTTGTGTCAACTTTCTCGAAAGGTTTCAATGGATCGACTTTTCCAAAGACAGGAGCTTTCAATGGTGCTTCCTTATCGTCTTCATCTGAATCAGATTCGACAGGTTCAGAGATCTTTTGTGGCTTAGAAAGCTCAGCAATTTTATCGTCTGATGGAGATTTCGATGGAGCTTTTTCAGTTGGTTTCTCATCGATTGCTTGAGGCAATTTATCGTCAAGCTTTGGTTTTTCATCAACGATTGTTTCTTTCACAATTGTGACAGATTGCGTTATTGATTTTTCGACGCTTGAGAATTCTTTTGTTGTGTCAACTTTCTCGAAAGGTTTCAATGGATCGACTTTTCCAAAGACAGGAGCTTTCAATGGTGCTTCCTTATCGTCTTCATCTGAATCAGATTCGACAGGTTCAGAGATCTTTTGTGGCTTAGAAAGCTCAGCAATTTTATCGTCTGATGGAGATTTCGATGGAGCTTTTTCAGTTGGTTTCTCATCGATTGCTTGAGGCAATTTATCGTCAAGCTTTGGTTTTTCATCAACGATTGTTTCTTTCACAATTGTGACAGATTGCGTTATTGATTTTTCGACGCTTGAGAATTCTTTTGTTGTGTCAACTTTCTCGAAAGGTTTCAATGGATCGACTTTCTCAAAGATTGGAGCTTTCAATGGTGCATCCTTATCGTCTTCATCTGAATCAGATTCGACAGGTTCAGAGATCTTTTGTGGCTTAGAAAGCTCAGCAATTTTATCGTCTGATGGAGATTTCGATGGAGCTTTTTCAGTTGGTTTCTCATCGATTGCTTGAGGCAATTTATCGTCAAGCTTTGGTTTTTCATCAACGATTGTTTCTTTCACAATTGTGACAGATTGCGTTACTGATTTTTCGACGCTTGAGAATTCTTTTGTTGTGTCAACTTTCTCGAAAGGTTTCAATGGATCGACTTTTCCAAAGACAGGAGCTTTCAATGGTGCTTCCTTATCGTCTTCATCTGAATCAGATTCAACAGGTTCAGAGATCTTTTGTGGCTTAGAAAGCTCAGCAATTTTATCGTCTGATGGAGATTTCGATGGAGCTTTTTCAGTTGGTTTCTCATCGATTGCTTGAGGCAATTTATCGTCAAGCTTTGGTTTTTCATCAACGATTGTTTCTTTCACAATTGTGACAGATTGCGTTACTGATTTTTCGACGCTTGAGAATTCTTTTGTTGTGTCAACTTTCTCGAAAGGTTTCAATGGATCGACTTTCTCAAAGATTGGAGCTTTCAATGGTTCGTCTTCATCTGAATCAGATTCAACAGGTTCAGAGATCTTTTGTGGCTTAGAAAGCTCAGCAATTTTATCGTCTGATGGAGATTTCGATGGAGCTTTTTCAGTTGGTTTCTCATCGATTGCTTGAGGCAATTTATCGTCAAGCTTTGGTTTTTCATCAACGATTGTTTCTTTTACAATTGTGACAGATTGCGTTACTGATTTTTCGACGCTTGAGAATTCTTTTGTTGTGTCAACTTTCTCGAAAGGTTTCAATGGATGGACTTTCTCAAAGATTGGAGCTTTCAATGGTTCGTCCTTATCGTCTTCATCTGAATCAGATTCAACAGGTTCAGAGATCTTTTGTGGCTTAGAAAGCTCAGCAATTTTATCGTCTGATGGAGATTTCGATGGAGCTTTTTCAGTTGGTTTCTCATCGATTGCTTGAGGCAATTTATCGTCAAGCTTTGGTTTTTCATCAACGATTGTTTCTTTTACAATTGTGACAGATTGCGTTACTGATTTTTCGACGCTTGAGAATTCTTTTGTTGTGTCAACTTTCTCGAAAGGTTTCAATGGATGGACTTTCTCAAAGATTGGAGCTTTCAATGGTTCGTCCTTATCGTCTTCATCTGAATCAGATTCAACAGGTTCTGAGATCTTTTGTGGCTTAGAAAGCTCAGCAATTTTATCGTCTGATGGAGATTTCGATGGAGCTTTTTCAGTTGGTTTCTCATCGATTGCTTGAGGCAATTTATCGTCAAGCTTTGGTTTTTCATCAACGATTGTTTCTTTTACAATTGTGACAGATTGCGTTACTGATTTTTCGACGCTTGAGAATTCTTTTGTTGTGTCAACTTTCTCGAAAGGTTTCAATGGATGGACTTTCTCAAAGATTGGAGCTTTCAATGGTTCGTCCTTATCGTCTTCATCTGAATCAGATTCAACAGGTTCAGAGATCTTTTGTGGCTTAGAAAGCTCAGCAATTTTATCGTCTGATGGAGATTTCGATGGAGCTTTTTCAGTTGGTTTCTCATCGATTGCTTGAGGCAATTTATCGTCAAGCTTTGGTTTTTCATCAACGATTGTTTCTTTTACAATTGTGACAGATTGCGTTACTGATTTTTCGACGCTTGAGAATTCTTTTGTTGTGTCAACTTTCTCGAAAGGTTTCAATGGATGGACTTTCTCAAAGATTGGAGCTTTCAATGGTTCGTCCTTATCGTCTTCATCTGAATCAGATTCAACAGGTTCAGAGATCTTTTGTGGCTTAGAAAGCTCAGCAATTTTATCGTCTGATGGAGATTTCGATGGAGCTTTTTCAGTTGGTTTCTCATCGATTGCTTGAGGCAATTTATCGTCAAGCTTTGGTTTTTCATCAACGATTGTTTCTTTTACAATTGTGACAGATTGCGTTATTGATTTTTCGACGCTTGAGAATTCTTTTGTTGTGTCAACTTTCTCGAAAGGTTTCAATGGATCGACTTTCTCAAAGATTGGAGCTTTCAATGGTTCGTCTTCATCTGAATCAGATTCAACAGGTTCAGAGATCTTTTGTGGCTTAGAAAGCTCAGCAATTTTATCGTCTGATGGAGATTTCGATGGAGCTTTTTCAGTTGGTTTCTCATCGATTGCTTGAGGCAATTTACCGTCAAACTTTGGTTTTTCATCAACGATTGTTTCTTTTACAATTGTGACAGATTGCGTTATTGATTTTTCGACGCTTGAGAATTCTTTTGTTGTGTCAACTTTCTCGAAAGGTTTCAATGGATCGACTTTCTCAAAGATTGGAGCTTTCAATGGTTCGTCTTCATCTGAATCAGATTCAACAGGTTCAGAGATCTTTTGTGGCTTAGAAAGCTCAGCAATTTTATCGTCTGATGGAGATTTCGATGGAGCTTTTTCAGTTGGTTTCTCATCGATTGCTTGAGGCAATTTATCGTCAAGCTTTGGTTTTTCATCAACGATTGTTTCTTTTACAATTGTGACAGATTGCGTTACTGATTTTTCGACGCTTGAGAATTCTTTTGTTGTGTCAACTTTCTCGAAAGGTTTCAATGGATCGACTTTTCCAAAGACAGGAGTTTTCAATGGTGCTTCCTTATCGTCTTCATCTGAATCAGATTCAACAGGTTCAGAGATCTTTTGTGGCTTAGAAAGCTCAGCAATTTTATCGTCTGATGGAGATTTCGATGGAGCTTTTTCAGTTGGTTTCTCATCGATTGCTTGAGGCAATTTATCGTCAAGCTTTGGTTTTTCATCAACGATTGTTTCTTTCACAATTGTGACAGATTGCGTTACTGATTTTTCGACGCTTGAGAATTCTTTTGTTGTGTCAACTTTCTCGAAAGGTTTCAATGGATCGACTTTCTCAAAGATTGGAGCTTTCAATGGTTCGTCTTCATCTGAATCAGATTCAACAGGTTCAGAGATCTTTTGTGGCTTAGAAAGCTCAGCAATTTTATCGTCTGATGGAGATTTCGATGGAGCTTTTTCAGTTGGTTTCTCATCGATTGCTTGAGGCAATTTATCGTCAAGCTTTGGTTTTTCATCAACGATTGTTTCTTTTACAATTGTGACAGATTGCGTTACTGATTTTTCGACGCTTGAGAATTCTTTTGTTGTGTCAACTTTCTCGAAAGGTTTCAATGGATGGACTTTCTCAAAGATTGGAGCTTTCAATGGTTCGTCCTTATCGTCTTCATCTGAATCAGATTCAACAGGTTCTGAGATCTTTTGTGGCTTAGAAAGCTCAGCAATTTTATCGTCTGATGGAGATTTCGATGGAGCTTTTTCAGTTGGTTTCTCATCGATTGCTTGAGGCAATTTATCGTCAAGCTTTGGTTTTTCATCAACGATTGTTTCTTTTACAATTGTGACAGATTGCGTTACTGATTTTTCGACGCTTGAGAATTCTTTTGTTGTGTCAACTTTCTCGAAAGGTTTCAATGGATGGACTTTCTCAAAGATTGGAGCTTTCAATGGTTCGTCCTTATCGTCTTCATCTGAATCAGATTCAACAGGTTCAGAGATCTTTTGTGGCTTAGAAAGCTCAGCAATTTTATCGTCTGATGGAGATTTCGATGGAGCTTTTTCAGTTGGTTTCTCATCGATTGCTTGAGGCAATTTATCGTCAAGCTTTGGTTTTTCATCAACGATTGTTTCTTTTACAATTGTGACAGATTGCGTTACTGATTTTTCGACGCTTGAGAATTCTTTTGTTGTGTCAACTTTCTCGAAAGGTTTCAATGGATGGACTTTCTCAAAGATTGGAGCTTTCAATGGTTCGTCCTTATCGTCTTCATCTGAATCAGATTCAACAGGTTCAGAGATCTTTTGTGGCTTAGAAAGCTCAGCAATTTTATCGTCTGATGGAGATTTCGATGGAGCTTTTTCAGTTGGTTTCTCATCGATTGCTTGAGGCAATTTATCGTCAAGCTTTGGTTTTTCATCAACGATTGTTTCTTTCACAATTGTGACAGATTGCGTTACTGATTTTTCGACGCTTGAGAATTCTTTTGTTGTGTCAACTTTCTCGAAAGGTTTCAATGGATCGACTTTCTCAAAGATTGGAGTTTTCAATGGTGCTTCCTTATCGTCTTCATCTGAATCAGATTCGACAGGTTCAGAGATCTTTTGTGGCTTAGAAAGCTCAGCAATTTTATCGTCTGATGGAGATTTCGATGGAGCTTTTTCAGTTGGTTTCTCATCGATTGCTTGAGGCAATTTATCGTCAAGCTTTGGTTTTTCATCAACGATTGTTTCTTTCACAATTGTGACAGATTGCGTTACTGATTTTTCGACGCTTGAGAATTCTTTTGTTGTGTCAACTTTCTCGAAAGGTTTCAAAGGATGGACTTTCTCAAAGATTGGAGCTTTCAATGGTTCGTCCTTATCGTCTTCATCTGAATCAGATTCGACAGGTTCAGAGATCTTTTGTGGCTTAGAAAGCTCAACAATTTTATCGTCTGATGGAGATTTCGATGGAGCTTTTTCAGTTGGTTTCTCATCGATTGCTTGAGGCAATTTATCGTCAAGCTTTGGTTTTTCATCAACGATTGTTTCTTTCACAATTGTGACAGATTGCGTTACTGATTTTTCGACGCTTGAGAATTCTTTTGTTGTGTCAACTTTCTCGAAAGGTTTCAATGGATCGACTTTTCCAAAGAAAGGAGTTTTCAATGGTTCTTCCTTATCGTCTTCATCTGAATCAGACTCAACAGGTTCAGAGATCTTTTGTGGCTTAGAAAGCTCAGCAATTTTATCGTCTGATGGAGATTTCGATGGAGCTTTTTCAGTTGGTTTCTCATCGATTGCTTGAGGCAATTTATCGTCAAGCTTTGGTTTTTCATCAACGATTGTTTCTTTCACAATTGTGACAGATTGCGTTACTGATTTTTCGACGCTTGAGAATTCTTTTGTTGTGTCAACTTTCTCGAAAGGTTTCAAAGGATGGACTTTCTCAAAGATTGGAGCTTTCAATGGTTCGTCCTTATCGTCTTCATCTGAATCAGATTCAACAGGTTCAGAGATCTTTTGTGACTTAGAAAGCTCAACAATTTTATCGTCTGATGGAGATTTCGATGGAGCTTTTTCAGTTGGTTTCTCATCGATTGCTTGAGGCAATTTATCGTCAAGCTTTGGTTTTTCATCAACGATTGTTTCTTTCACAATTGTGACAGATTGCGTTACTGATTTTTCGATGCTTGAGAATTCTTTTGTTGTGTCAACTTTCTCGAAAGGTTTCAAAGGATGGACTTTCTCAAAGATTGGAGCTTTCAATGGTTCGTCCTTATCGTCTTCATCTGAATCAGATTCAACAGGTTCAGAGATCTTTTGTGGCTTAGAAAGCTCAACAATTTTATCGTCTGATGGAGATTTCGATGGAGCTTTTTCAGTTGGTTTCTCATCGATTGCTTGAGGCAATTTATCGTCAAGCTTTGGTTTTTCATCAACGATTGTTTCTTTTACAATTGTGACAGATTGCGTTACTGATTTTTCGACGCTTGAGAATTTTTTTGTTGTGTCAACTTTCTCGAAAGGTTTCAAAGGATGGACTTTCTCAAAGATTGGAGCTTTCAATGGTTCGTCCTTATCGTCTTCATCTGAATCAGATTCAACAGGTTCAGAGATCTTTTGTGGCTTAGAAAGCTCAACAATTTTATCGTCTGATGGAGATTTCGATGGAGCTTTTTCAGTTGGTTTTTCATCGATTGCTTGAGGCAATTTATCGTCAAGCTTTGGTTTTTCATCAACGATTGTTTCTTTCACAATTGTGACAGATTGCGTTACTGATTTTTCGATGCTTGAGAATTCTTTTGTTGTGTCAACTTTCTCGAAAGGTTTCAATGGATCGACTTTTCCAAAGAAAGGAGTTTTCAATGGTTCTTCCTTATCGTCTTCATCTGAATCAGACTCAACAGGTTCAGAGATCTTTTGTGGCTTAGAAAGCTCAGCAATTTTATCGTCTGATGGAGATTTCGAAGGAGCTTTTTCAGTTGGTTTCTCATCGATTGCTTGAGGCAATTTATCGTCAAGCTTTGGTTTTCCATCAACGATTGTTTCTTTCACAATTGTGACAGATTGCGTTACTGATTTTTCGACGCTTGAGAATTCTTTTGTTGTGTCAACTTTCTCGAAAGGTTTCAATGGATGGTCTTTCTCAAAGATTGGAGCTTTCAATGGTTCGTCCTTATCGTCATCATTTGAATCAGATTCAACAGGTTCAGAGATCTTTTGTGGTTTAGAAAGCTCAGCAATTTTATCGTCTGATGGAGATTTCGGTGGAGCTTTTTCAGTTGGTTTGTCATCGATTGCTTGAGGCAATTTATCGTCAAGCTTTGGTTTTTCATCAACGATTGTTTTTTTTACAATTGTGACAGATTGCGTTACTGATTTTTCGACGCTTGAGAATTCTTTTGTTGTGTCAACTTTCTCGAAAGGTTTCAATGGATCGACTTTTTCAAAGACAGGAGTTTTCAATGGTGCTTCTTTATCGTCTTCATCTGAATCAGATTCAACAGGTTCAGAGATCATTTGTGGCTTAGAAAGCTCAGCAATTTTATTGGCTGGTAGAGCTTGTTTTGATGTTTTTTCCACTGCTTGTGACAATTTATAATCAAGTTCTGATTTTTCTTTAGTTACAGTTTGTTTAATCATTGTTATAGTTGTAGTGAAACATTTTTCTTCTTTAATATTTTCCGTTTCTAAAGATTTTTTCTTAGAGATTTCGTTTGTTGATTCTTCAGTTGAGCTTTCCTCATCTGAAATTTTTCTTTCATAAATGGTTATTTTTTCGGCAACAGTTTTCTGAATTTTTTCTTTGTCAGTTGGCGACAAAATATCGTCAGTTGTTTCCAAGACAAGTAAATTCCTTTCAGAATCAGTTATGCCTTTCTTTGCGCTAACATCATCAGTTTTTAAGTCAAATTCTTTGATCTTATGTTCAAGAGCAGCTACAGTTTCAGAAACGTTGACAACTTTGTCGTCGTCCTCAATTTCTGTTGCTTCGCACGTGTCACCTAAGTCAGTTAGATCACACACACGTTTTTTCACCATTTTCACTTCGAAAACTGGCTCGTGAATCCCTTCAAGGTTTTCAGTGTCAATGTGATATTTATCGGCTTTGAACAAAGGACTTGCCAGCTCTCTCTTTTCCCTTGGTTTTTCTGGGACTTTCACTAAGTCAGCCTCTTGCAAAATTTGTGATTCAATTTCACTGAGAGTTTCTGCTTTCCTTTCAAAAGTTTGTTTAACGATAGTATCAAGTGTCGACTTGTCTCGTCTTCCCGATTCAATCGAGATTTGCTTTTCAATCTTTTCAATAACTTCTTGAACTGGTTGAATTGGTTCTGACAAAATCGTTTCTTCCGGTTCTTCGTCTTTATCAGGCGAAAAGATTTTCTTCAATTCGGAAAGGGTTTGCTTGCTTTCGATCTTTTCATCGACGTATTGTTCAATCTTCGGACCTTCTTCGAAATCAACGCGACGTTTGGAAACACCCTGAGTCTTTGAATTTTGCTCTTCAAGAATTTTTACTTTAGCTTTTACTTCGCCTGTCGCTCTTCGACAGAACAAAAACTCTTCGTCTGTGATATCAGGAACTTCGCTTATGGATAAAACAATATTTTCATCGAGGGGACTCGACGAAGCATCTTTCGTTTCAATCTTATCAGTGATAGTCGCAGCTTCTGAAGTTCCTGACACTTCATCAAATTCCATAATTGGACTTGTTGCCGTTGTCGTGTATTGAGTTTCCTCATCGGCTGCCATTTGGAAAGCATTATTAATCATTTCAGCGTCATCAGCTGCGATAGGACTTAAGCCAGCATCGGTTAATTCCGTTTCTTCAGCTTCAACTTCGAGAAGATCAAATATCGGCTTCTTAGCTTCTGAAGCATTTGCGGAATGTGAACCAATGCCTGGGCTTGTGTTTTCAGTAAAACCACGCGGCATTGAGATTCCAGTGTCGGTCACATAATGAGACACACTAGGATCAGTTGCTGGAGATTCAGCATTAGAATCAAAGCTACCATAAAGATGAATACTTTTCTTTGTAGCGAAAGCAACTGATTCGTCTTTTTTGCGATCAGCTCGATTACAATCATCTTCCTCGTTTTGCAATTCATCCTCAATGATTGTGTATTTATATTTCTTAGGCGTGCTCTTTGGGTCTATCATCGACGATTCATTAAATTGAGTTTTAGTAACACTGACGCTCGACTCTGAGCTAATCTTAATGTCAACATCTTGCCTTCCATAAACAGTCAAACGACTTTCAATTAACGTAGAAGTTTCTTGTATTTCTTTGCGTCCATGAATGAGCTTAGGAGATTTATAAGAATTATCTGACGACTCGACATAATCAGAATCGGTTTGAGGAGAATCATCAATCTTTGGGATTCTTTTGTTATCAGGGAGATTCCTCTGTAAAGTTTCTAATCGAAGATTAATGTCTTTCTTAGATGACGTAGAAGTTTTCGTTGTTTCAGTGAAGCTTTGACTTTGCGACTGTTGAGTGCGAACCGAAGCTTTCGATTCCAACTCTTCCTCTTCAGTTTGATCAATCTCAAAGTCTTCGGCCGCTGCCAAATATCTTTTGCTTTCACTCAACCTTCTCGTAAGATCGACGGACAATTTACGAGCAGCATCATCTGATCATTCGACGTTCATTAATCAAGTTTGTTAGTCCCCCGCATTCGTTGATAGTTTTGTAAATATTTTCGTCGACAAGACAAGTTTTTGAATTTGTTTTGAAATTTTAGATTGCAGCGTGTAATAATCATGGATAAATTGCATGTTAATTAAATACGATTGGGAAGACTTAACATCGAATAAAATATTTTGTCATTAATTTCCAACATTTTTAAAATAGTGAATCACAGTCAAATATTTTCGCGATGGTCATATATGATGTCGTGGTTTACACACTGAGAAGACATTTGAATGATGAAACAAAAGATCGTTTGATGGCGACGGGTATGAAACATAAATTTAGCTCGATTTGCGTAATGAAATGTCAATCATAAAACAACCGAAAGAAAGTTTGCAAATGTTCGACCTCGCAACGAAAGATGATGCGACGTCGAACGAGGAAAATTTTAAGTGAAATATTTATTTGAGTGTACAAAAATATCCACGACTTCATATATCCAACATCGAACTGAAGAGTTTTTTTGCTATGTGGGAACTCAGATGACATTACTCAACTTATAAAGATCTAAAGCAACAAATCTCTCGGTAAATCCCTGTAAACTAATCAAACTAAAAACAAGCATACGAAATCATAAACTTGGGTGGAGTTAACTCTGTTGCCTGCCATAATTACAACGTGAAGGAGTCAGCTGCAGCTTCCATGCATCAGCCAACGTAACCAAAAATAATTTTCCACGGGTTTGTCTAAACTTTCTTCACTTCCCTGACTCAACCAGCAAATTCGAAGAAATCGAAGCTAATTCAATTAACGAGGAATAGCGATCAACGCGCAAGACTTTAAAGAAAAATTACGCGACGAATGTTTCCTCGATTTGCTGATTGACGAAGAAAGTTTCTAACAAAATTCAAAGTTCGTTTGATAGTCCAATTAAAGAATTAGTAAAGTTCACTTCGAACTTCACCAAACTAGATTGCATTCCAAGACTAATAAAAGTGAAGTGAATTTCAACTTTTATTCTTCTTATGTCAAATTCAGATCATTGTGTGTTGTTTGTGTTAATTAAATGAAAAATATCCAACGCGACTTTTGTACACTCAAATACCTAATCCTCTCAACTTTCTCCTAATAATTTGCAAACTTTTGAAGTTACTTTATGATCAACTACAATGAAAATCTCTTGAAACTCTGCTGAAACTCTTTGTTATGTAATCTTCGGAGACTTTCTTCTGAAAAGACTTAAATTATAAAAGAAATTGAAGGGAATTTGCTCAGCCACGAGCGGAATTGATTTGCTTTGAATTGGGGAAAGTTAAGAATTCATTCGAACACGTGAAACTTACCAGAACGTCAAACTTTATTCTCAAACTCGTATTTAGCTTTTCTTTCGGTGTTAATCAAATTCAGAAAGTTCTTTAAAGCGAAGAAAATTAATGAAGAACTCAACTTATACACAAAAAACACACAAATTTCGTTTTATTTTCTCGGTTTCTTGTTCGGGTTTGTTTTGGTCTTAAAAATCCCTTAAAATGTCTCTCGAATTGTTCAAACAAAAATGTAACGAACTGAAAATATTTTTCTCTGTCGCTGCAAAATCAAAACTAAAGTTGAACGAAGGAATTTTTTTGCTGAATGGATTGAACTGCGAGAATTCAATTTACTGTGTGTAACTTGAAGGAATTCACTTGAACTACGATAGAAAATCTAATTGAATTATGAAAGTTCAGTCATGGCATAATTCCATAACACAGCGATGCGAAGCCTTAAAAGTGTCGCAAGGTTGTCGAGAGTGAAAGAGATTCAGAAACCGCGGTTGACTGACATTGATCGGAAATCAGGTTAAAACGACCATTCTCGAATTCAAGGTTCCATCCAGCAAATCCTAAATAATAAATCAAAGTCCACCGATTCGAATGTCAATTAGTCAGTCGTCGAGTCATACGAAGAAGCCCCGTTTGATCAAAAATCAAAAGCAAAGCATAAAAGCTTCCAATAAAAGCCATTCACTAAAACATAAAAAGCTAAACAACAAAAAATACTGAAAATGTGAAACAAAAAAAAAACGACATTCGAAAAAAAAAGTTTCTGCCAGATTTAAATTATAAAACATTTCAGTTTCTGTTTTTATTTTCATTCAAATTGTTTACCATAGGTCAAAACATTAAAAACTTACAACAACGAAAAAAAGAAAAAAATTGATTAAAAATAATAAATTGAGTAAATTAAAAACATTTTATTCTTTTGCTCATTGCCATTTGATAGTCATTTTGCTGTCGGATGCCAAAAATTAAATTTGAAGAAGACACAGAGATGTCAAAAGCAAAAGTTTTTTTTAAAGAAAATATTTACAAATCAAAACGAACAGAAAAAATGAAGAAACGACAAATATTTAGCGATCATAACAAAAGCGAGAATATTTCTTTCTGATATCAAGAGAGTAAATTATGCATGATTGATTACATTTTACAATGAAGGAGAGAAACAAATAAGGAGCGATAAGGTTTCGATGAAACATTTAACTTGCTACAATGAACGATGCTCTTATCTAAGATATGAGAGTGGAGTTCTTAGCAGCAACATAAACTGATTCAAAAGGAATTCATCGACATTAGATGATTTGAATGGAAAGGTTCATCGAATTAGTGGAAAGTTGTTTATGTCAATTTTCAATAAAATCACTTTTTAAATGAATCATCATCTTTTCGACTTATTTCAATAAGATTTTCTTTCTTAACTTTAAGTTATATTTAGAGATAAGTTTACTGAAGGAGTAGAAACTATTACATACCCGGTAATTGCTGAACATTGCTGGATCGCCCGTCAAAGTCGAGGGGAGTTGATGGTGGAGTTTGTGTCGATGACTTTTTCACTAAAAAGTTTAAGAAAATATTTTAAATTTTAAGAAATTTTTTTAATTTTAAGTTGAACAAACCTGATTCCACTTTTTTGTTCTGAATAAGTTCTTCATCATCAAATTCATAATCGCGATGTTCGTCACTGACATCATCTAAGTTAATGCTCTCGATCGTTCGGATTGTTGTCGTGGTCGTGATTTCTTTGGTTTCTCCAGGAATCGTTGTCGTCTTTGTGAAAGTTTCACTTTGGATGCTGTCAGCCTTTTGGCGCGCTTCCTCCAAAATATCATCGACGACTTGTGGATCCATCACTTGACGTTCATATCGATCAAAGTCATCGTCTTCCTGTACAAAGACGGTCGTAGTCTTTGTCGTGCGGCCATCACCGTCACTTGTCGTTGTAATGACAGTTTCGCGCTTCGTCACCAAAGGAGATTCGTGGTGTTCACTTGAATGGAACTTTCCATTCGTTTCTCCTTCATTTTCGATGATTGTTGTGGTCTTCGTGGTGACCGTTGTGACTGACCTCTGTTCAGGGAAATCTTTGTCATAGCTTGCTTTTTCAATCTCTGAAGCTAAGAAGTTTTGTGTCGTCGGAATTGCCTCATGTGTGTAGTGATGTTCGAATTTCTCGACATCACCCAACGTCTTATGGAACTTGTCTTGGAGTTCTCGTTCAAAATCTTCCTTGTCGACTGACGAGCTATCATGTGAAGTCGTTTTAAGCTTCACAACTTGCTCAGGAACGACGGTGGATTTGTAGGAGTTATCAACTGGCTTTTGCATTAAGATTTCGTCTTCATGTTTAGCTCTTGCATCTTCGATTAGGCTCTGACGCTTGATGGTGGTGATTTCCTCGACAATTTCTTTCTTTTGATTTGAAGGGATAGCTTTTTGTTCACCCGAGAGTCGTTTCTCGATCTTCTCACGTCGCTCAGCAACTGTTCGTTTGGCAGCTTCTTCTTCATCTTCCTCAGATTCAATGACTTTCTCTTCTGCAGAATATTTGCTCTCGTCATGTTCGTATCGTCCATAACGCTTCTTCGTTAATTCTTCGATGGAATCAGAATCTTTGATCAAGTCACTTTCTTCATATCCATTTGAGTCGCTTGTGCGCTTCGGTTGACGTTTGATCACTTGCGATGTCGTCGTTGTGGTAGTGGAGGTGATAGTTCGGGAAAGGCATCGATCGACAATATCATCGCGTCCAATTGAACGCAATCCATTCTCGAGGATGTTGACATCGTTTTGTTTCTTAGATTGGAACAACTTCAACATTGCTTGTGCTTGCTGAGCTGTGCTATTAGGGAAGTCGTCAATAATGTTGTCGATTTCTTCTTGGGAGATTCCAATTTCAGGTGCTAATTTTACCCAATCATTGCCCAAAAGGTTGGAGATATCGCTGGTTCTCAACTCGATCGAGTGGTAAGAGACAGACTCAGGTTTACGGAGACGCTCCGACCAATCAAAGCGGGTAACGCTGTCTTGACTTTCATCAAGCAACGACAATGAGTCGGGGATGATGTCTTCGGGCAGGACAATGTTTAAGATGCAGATTGGGCTTTGTGGTGATTCACCCTTGGCAACCTTCGGTTCGCGCATGAACAAAGCACGTCCGACGGTATCAGCGTGTTGATCTTTCACGCGAACAGAGAATGGCAGACGATTTTCTTTGAATGCCTTGAAAGGGAATTGAAGTTGATCGCCTGACTTAGTCACAGCAATCAAGTTGCCAGCTAACTCCAAATATTGAACCTTGTTCTCCAAGACTTCAACGTCACGGCTCTTTGCAACTTCAGTGAAATGTTCTTGTTGCTCAAGAGTTTTGTCCTCGCGATCATCGGTCATGCAGAAGACACGTAATCTCGCTTCCATCGGATCAACGCGCTTCGCAAACACGACAAACTTTGCCATGAAAGGAACATGAATGGCTTCCCTGTTAATCGAAAACCTAAATAAGTAAATTGCGTTGTGAAATATTAATTTAATAACTTGCCTGTAGAGTTCGGTCGCCATTTTCGTCGCATCAGCAATATTGCGACAGTCCATCAACCAGAACCTGGCTGAGACAGTTGTCGTGAACGAGACACAGTCGTTGACAAAAGTGAGAGGTGTCGATCCAGTAACATCTTCCCATTGAGCTCTTGTCGTTCCGCCTGTTAAAAGTTGAAAATTTAAATCAATTAAAATTTGATGATAGAAAAAGATAAATTTCGAAAGCTTAGCCATCGAGATCAACATAAGAATCTTAAGTCTAACGAACTATACAGCAAATGATAATGTCATAACAATTTCAACTGTGCACATTATAACTGACAACGCTAAGTTGATTCACATTTAAATCTCCATCAAGGAACAGACACTTTCTTTGTCTTTTAAAAGCTTTCAAGCTCCTCTATTCCTTGAATGTAACACTTAAAACTATTTCATGAACGTGATTTGACTTCGACAACATTAAGAAGTAAGTGCGAAAGAAAATCATTCGAGAAAGGCAAAATGATAAGAAATGAATCGAGAAAATGAGGAGAGAAGTTACAATGAATTTGTAATCATAAGAAAAGCGCTAAAGAAACGTAATCAAACATCAACCTCCAATTGTTATCGAATGTTTCGGCTCAGATTATTGATTGAAACCATTACTATTCAACCACCATATCGTCTCATCAATGAATATTTAAAAAGCATAACAGTAATCTAATGATACAAAGAATCACGCATTACAATGTCAAAGTAGCACAGAAAAAAAAGAAAATTCAGTTGATTTGCGTTTGAGGAAAAATCGGATTCGAGAAGTAAACTTCGAGAGCTTTCAAAAGCTTTGAACGCAAAAAGTTTGTTTTCATAATTTTTACCTGAAAAATTCGTGCACGTTTTGTTTAAATATTTAACAAATTTAGTTTTTTGATTTTAATATAAAGAAAAATCGATAAAATAAATTAAAAGATTTGTGGTCGAACTCAAGCGTGTGATCCTTTCAACGAGCAATGGAGCTCAAAAAAAGAAAGTTGGTGAGCTTAAGGATTAAACTGTTTTGGTTCCTGTTTGGCTCAGTGACTTGATAGCAACGGTTTCAGAAAAGTTTCCTTTGATAAGGCAACTAACTGTCTTCATTTTCTTTAAAACCCGCTCAGATAAAAATTTTGTTTCGTCGGCAAATTAAAATTTGAAATCATAGACTGTGAAATTAAAATAATCAAATGAAAAGTTTAAGAACGAACTCATAAAGAATTGAAGCATTTTAAAGTTGATTTTAGTTTAAATTAAGCTCGTCTTTAAGCTCAGGCTTTAAGTGGAAAGCTTTGGCAAGTGGAAGCTCCGTTTCATCCAAACAAAAACGAGCTTGCATTTTACTTTTAAACTTAAGAAATGTGAGAAAGATATGAGAGTGAGTTTATGTCTTTTTTGTAAAGTCTCAAGATCAAACGTTAAGAATGCAATTAAGAGTGAAAAAGACTTTTTGTTTCGCTCATAAATTATAACAATGGTAGTTTAGTTATCGTAAATTATATACGTTACTAAGATCGATGATGATTCTCATTCCATAACTAAGTTAGTTTCGGTTCTAAATGTTCATGCCATTGCTTTTGTTTGTTGGAAACTATTTAATGAAAATCGCGTGATAAGGTCTCGTTCAAAGCTCGAGTTGGAGTTGTGATTTATTTCGCGTACAAATTGTGATTCGCAAGCTTTGGCAATCGAGCTCATTTAATCAGTGATTTAATGTTTTGCAGCAAATTTATTCAAAAATCAATAAAGTTTTCATGTAACGTATATAGTTTAGCATAGCGAACAGAAAGAAGAAAGGAAAGTTTACCCTTGGGAGGCCCATCAACTAATAAATCAGGAAGTAACTTGAACGAAAGTGAGAGAGATCCTCATGAAATCATAACAAAATAACATTCAGAAGCTTCAATAAGAACAAAAGTAATAAATTCCCACAAAAGTTTCATTAAACAAAAGCTCATAATTTTTAAATAAACTTTTTTTGCTTTTCGATTTTCCATGTTTTCCGTTAGTTACCTTTTAGAGATCTTTTCCGAAACACTCCTTTAATAATTTATTCGTGTCAACAACAAATTTAGCAAATGATTTTTCGAGATTTTTTCAGTATTTTTCAACAGTAGAGAAAGAGAAGGGAAGAGAGTGGTTACGTGCGTTAATTAATGTTTTTTTGGTTTTGATTTTGAAATGTTAAAAATGTTTTCGTTTGCAATAAAAATTTCATTTCGCTTGCAAATTTCTGAATGATTCTCAACCTAACTCGTGTTTGTATCTAAGTATAAACTTGGCAAATGGAAGTGGAGTTCAAAAATGCCAAGTTTAAGGTTCTAAATTCCCTAAAGTGTTTACAGGCAACTTCTTTACCTGCCCTAACATCTTTGAAAAGTTTTATTTATCGTGATCACTGAATCACTCGTGTTCTGTACGTGATTTTTACTGCAAATGATTTTCTTTTTGTTTTATCAGAAACAATAAAATTGCAATCAAAGAAAAATGAAAGAGTTCAAGTCAAATTTGAGATGTTTTCTCAGAAATAATTTTGGAGTAAAAAAAGTTTTCAGATAAAATTCAAGAAATCAAAAAGTTTCAAATCCAATTTTTCCTATTTCGTCGAAGACTTAAATTTGTTCTCACAAAAAAACGTCAAAAGCTTTAAGCTTTCAAAAAAAATAGTTTTGACATGAAGATTCAACAAGTTTACAAGTTTTTTTTAACAAAACTTGTTGAAGCTTCTCTTAAAATCTTAGACTGACTCTTATCGTCATCAATCGAAATAAATTTAACAAAATTCAAACCAAAACTGATAAAGACGTGTTTCACTCACTTAAATAATATTCTTAGATTAATTCAAATATCTGTACGAACCTGTTATTGAACACAAAAGACGCAATGTCGGAGCATTTCCGGAATATTGGTTGATCATTCCTTGGCTATGAGCTCTCGGAGTTGGGATGCTCAGTGTAATAGCTTTGTGGAACTTGCGACGACGTGGCTCAACTGTCACGACAGGTGAAACAGCAACGCCACGTCCCAAAAGCTTGGCTGTCAAATCAGGATCGATTGGTTGCGCCTAAAGAATTCGAAATGGTGGAGAAGATTCGTCAGTAAAAAATGAAAATTGATAACTTTCTAAATCAAAATATTTAAAGAATAATTAAATAAACTTAAAAAGTAAAGCAACGACATTTTGAGACATGGTAGACAGAAGCGAATTAAATTATAATCAGAAAGTAAATCAAAATTGTTTAACTTTTAAATAATAAATTGAAATCATAAACTTTTGAAATGAAACCAACAAAGTGAAGCAAGGCTCGAACATTTAAAATTATATTAAAGTTTTTGTTCATTGAGTTTCGTTAAGGCAATTTTCCACTTTTTTTGCAAATATTTTCCGAATGCAAATAATAATTTGAATTTTTTGATGTGTCTCGTGTGTGGATTGTGTGAATGTTTGTGAAAAAAAACTTAAGGAAACTGAAGTAAACTCGTAATGAAGCTTAAAACTTAACGAGTAAATGACAAAAATTAGTGTTAATTCGACAAATGTTTCAACTTTTTGAAGAACTCTGAACAGAAAAGAAGTTTCTTCTCATGTAAAATGATTAATTGAGCTTTTGGGAGCCCAATAAATTTAGTATTTTCAACTCTACAAGCTATTTTTGCTATTCTTAATCAACTAAGTTTAATATAATTTTAAATCGAACCATGTTTCGTTGGTGCTTTGACAATTCTCATTGAGGGGACTCATTGGCTTGGTGGACCACAATAAGACAAAGTTTGTTAGTTTAATTAAATGTTTTTATTCGAGATGATTTCATGTTAGGTTTTGCAAAAGAAATTGATCTTGTATCAGTCAGAAACTAAATTTATTGGGCACTCAAGTAAGTTTTGGAAAGAAACTGTTAGTTTAGAGAGTTTTGTTAGAAGAAAGTTATTCAGTTTGAAGCTCCCCTGGCATTTTATCAAAAAAGCTTTTAAGAAATGAGCTTTAATGTTCGAGGTTATTGACCTTTGATGCTTTGGAAAATGCCAGAAAAGTTCAATTTGGTATAAAATGTTCGTTATAATATCGTTGGTTAATGATTGGTTATCTTAAATTCTATTTCATTGGCTTCGATTTTCTTTTTGTTTTGAGATTCCTGAATGTCTCGTATCGAGAATACTGAAATTTACTTGATTGGTTACTGAGAATTATGAGGAACGTTCATGAGTTAAGTCACAATCATTAAATTCCTTATTTCTCTTTTGCTATCACTTCGACTCTTACTCAATTCTTTTTCGACCTTCTCTGACGAACGCTCCTCAAATTATTTTTAAAACTACATAAAGTTAGTAAAATAAATATTTTGATTATGATTACTGTGACTTTCTTTGACTAGAAATCTCTTTCCTTTAGGCTTTTCGTGTCGGCTTTCTATCACCAATTCAATTTCTTAACTATTCTCATTCCATTTTCATCAGCATTGATTAGTTAAAGTTCTAAAAATGTTAATCGACTAGATTTTCAATCTTTAAAGTATTTTTTTCATCGTCATTGATGAGGCAATCTCCCTGTTGCTTACTTTATCTGATTACAGTTATGAACACGAAAAGAAAACTTAAGTTCGAAAGAAAATTTGTACTTGAAATTATTATTTTGTTTTGAGAATTCCTGAATCAGTCGTCGACGCGATTATTGTCAAACAAAAGTCATCAAATCAAATTTTTCTACACGTCGACGACGCTTTTGAGGGAGATTGTCAAGAGGAGTAGTGAGATAGTGGGATTGAAATATCGTTTGGTGCACTAAATTTTCTCGTCTATTCAATCTCTAACTCTAGCATTAAACTAGATAGATGAACCTTTCGTTTTGCAAGCGTCTGACTAGATCTGAGATTGAACTCTTCGTGGATAAGTTCAATCTCTGATTAAGCATTGGAAGATGAACGATATTTCTAAGAGTTTCTTTTCTTGGGTTAAATTAGGCAAAGGTTAGAAAGAGATCTTCAAAAGTGAAATTTCATCGATGGACATTCAATTTACCAAATCAAAGAAAATCTCTTCTTCTTCGGTACATGATTAACACTAATTTTACGCAATTTTTCCGGCGCGACGCCTTTTCGCGGCTTAAACAAATTTACCTGCAATCCAACTTTAATCTTCTTCGTGAGTGCGCCTTGTGGGAACACAGCTTGAACTTGTGGCACGACAGTGCTTGAGACCATGCCACCCTCTGGGCCGATTGCGTGAACTTCTTGGTGAATACGAGAGATAACAGCAAAGTATTGCGGGAAATCGTAAGTGACAAAACGACAGATGCGTCCGCCACCCAATTCATCCATTTGAGCGATATCTAAAATGACAAATGTAAGCGAATGAATTCAGAGAGAAACTGAAAAAAAACTTACCTTCCGGTTCGAAGCAATCGTTCAAAATCTCTCCAATGATTTCATCGGAATTCTCGATCGTGTGTTCACGCCAAGTTTCTCCGTTGTCTGATCGCAAGATGACAATCTCACGTTCTTTACCGCGAAGTGAAGCAAAATGAGGAACTTCCATGATGACTGGTCCCAAGAACTTTGCTCCAACTGGTCCGAGTTCAAGAACTCGACTTGCCAACGCTTCTCCTTCCATCAAAGGAGGTGGATGCATTGTACGCTGAGGCTTGACATAACGGCAAGTGATTCGAGTGGGCTGAGCAGCTGAACGAGCTGGAACAATGATTCTAACTCCACTGTGGCGGCAGCCACGCATTGCTCCACCGCGAGCATCAACAAGGAAGGACACCAAGAAGCTGTAATCAGTCAAAAATTGCCTTGAATGTTCATTGACATCTAACTGTTCTTTTAATCGAATCAGCTAAGAAAAAAAAGTGTCCTATTCTAGTCACACAACACGTGAGAGAAAAAACGTAATGGACAATCATCGATACTCACTTCTTCCAATGTAATTTACTGAATGATTTGATTTTAGTTATGATAACAAAGGAAAGTTAAATATCCAAAGGGTAAAGCAGCGTTAAAGGAATGGTCAAGAGCGAAATTCATGAAATATTTTAATGATAAAGAACCAAAAAGATTACATACCCAACATGTTGAGGATGACGATCGATGACAATGTTATCAGCATTAGCAGCGTAATCAACGACGGTATGTCCAGTGCTCTGTTGCATTGTCATGTGCTGTGGACTGATTGAATCTTCCAAAGCTTGTGGTGGCATTGACGTAATCATTGCGGACTCAGTTGACTGAATCATTTTGTTGTCAGCGCGTTCATCGCGTGTGACATCAATCGGAAGAGAATCATCTCCTAATGACTTCATCTCATCGACAGTCAAGTATCGGTAAGGTTGATCAGACAACGCTGTGTCTTCACCTGTGAAAAATAATTTACAAATTAGTGAAAATCAAGAAACTTTAAGTTTATCGCTGAACAAAAAGCAAATGAACCAAAAGGAGAGTAAACAACAAGCAATCCGTCTTTGTAAGGCAAAGCACTTTGTAAAGCACTTACGTGTCATACTATCACCATTGTGATAGGGTAAGTAAATGTGACTGCCATTTGATTGCTGATCTAAATTTAAGCCAATCGACGTGCCTAGCACAAACTCATTCGTATCGCCTTTCATTCAGGAATCAAAATTCGAGGGTGAGAGAATGGGGAGTGGAAGATAGAAAAGAAGAAAGAAAGAGATTTGGAGCACACGTGGCGATAGCGAGCAATTCCTTTAGCGAATGATTATAGTCGAGTTGATTTGTTCAGCCAATCAATGGTGGAAATAAAGATTTTGAAATTTTGGGGCATGCTGTGTGTTCATGTCGAGCGAAATCATAAAAGTAAATGACGCAATCATCATTGCATGTACTGACCTTCTTCCTCTGAATCTGACATGAAAGTTTCGTGCATTGCTTCGGGAGCAACGACTCGATATTTCTCATCAGTCATCGATGTTGACATCGATGCTTCCTCGTTCGTGACTGGCTTCAAAGAATCGAAAACGCTGATGTAGCCAAGCTTTTGCGCAATGTGCAAAGGTGTTTGACCGGTCTAAAGGATTAAATTGATTGAGTATATCAGAGATAAATAAATGAGCGATGAACTTACGCTTGTGACAGCATTCGGATCGGCCTTGTGTTCAACTAGAGTGTGAACGATGTGCAAGTGTCCTTGCTGAGCGGCCTGATGCAATGGCGTGTATCCAATGCTTGTTGCTGCGTTAGTCTCAGCTCCCTGTTCAATCAAGTAACGAACCATGTTGGCTTGACCGAAATGAGAAGCGACGTGAAGAGGAGTGTAACCAGCTTTAGTTGGAGCTTCGATGTTGGCTCCATGCTTGACGAGAATCTGAGCGACTTGAACTTTGTCTTCTTGCGCGCACAAGTGCAATGGAGTCAAACCATTGCGAGCTTGCTGATCTGGATTTGCCTTGTGCTCCAGTAACAAGCTCGACATGTCGGTGTGACCTTCTTGAGAGCTCAAATGCAATGGAGTGAATCCAGCTTTGCTTTCAGAGTTGGCTTGAGCGCCATATTCCAAGAGAGTTGTAGCGATGTCCATTTGGTTCTTGCGAGCCGCGATGTGAAGTGGAGTGTGTCCATTCTTAGCTGTAGCATGAGGACTAGCGCCCTTTTCGAGCAGCAACAAAGCAACGTTCTGATGATCGTAATGACTTGCAACATGAAGAGGAGTAACTCCATTTTTGCCTTGAGCATCAACTGGAGCTTCCTTCTGCAACAACAATTGAGCGACTTTGATGTTTCCATACTTCGCTGTCAAATGCAAAGGCGTGAAGCCTTTCTTGGTGGTTGCATCGATCTGAGCGCCATTGTCGAGTAAAACAGCAGCGACCTAAAAATTAAAATTCATTATTTTCAAGTCTCGAGAGATTCTTTGAGTTCATCAAAACAAAAACTAAGCTTTACAACATTCGGCTACAATCGAACTTTTGTGACAATCAAGTTTAAATTGCAAAATCACTGAACATCGAAGTGATCAACCGGCTAAATGATAAATGCAAAAGTTTTGTTAGTACTGAGGACAAAGCTACGACTCGAATCGACAGATAAAAGGGAAACTTTAGAATGTTCAGTGACTTTACTTAAACTCTCGTCGTCAAACCGTCGGACAATGCACTTTTCCTCTGAAATTTCCCTTTTATGCTTTGAGCTTTTCGATACAAAGTTAAGTGCTCGCAAATTCAACTTTTTCTTTTTGGGACTTTTGCTTTGAGTTAGATTCGACAAAACCAAAATGAAACAAAATCAAAAAAACGTCAGCTCAACTCAAAGTAAGATAAGCACGTCAGTTCGCTGTTTCGTTGAGCGCTAAGCCGACGTGACGGTTGTTGGTTCTAATGCACGTTATGGAAAGTGGGCGGATTATGATGACAAACAAATGACATTTGGTTATTTGAGGTTTGAAAAATGAAGTTTCAAGGAAATTTCTATTTACCCGCTAAAGACTTTTTCTTTACTCTCACGATCTTAGTCACAAAACTTTACTTTCTTCCGCTTTAAAAGGGACATTTCGGTTTGAGGAAAGGGACGAAGTGCATTTACGACTCACGAAATAATAAATTTTCGAGACGAAATAAAAACGAATTTTGTTTTTCTATTTTTATGAAAACTTCGTCGACTTTTTCAAGTGAAAAACATTTTCTCTTCTTCAAGAACGTTTGAAAGATTTTCTCGTCAACATACAGAAAACAAGTAACTAACAATCAATTTAAACTGTTGAAAACAAGTAAACAAAACATAATTTTCGAAGGACACAGAGAGAACAGTAATCTCAAATAAAATATTCTTGATGTCTAATCCAAAACAATTGCATAAGATAAACAGTATCAACATGATCCATCAACTTCTTAGCAACAAGATCTTTTACCTCATCTTGTCCTTCCTTTGCTGCGATGTGCAGGGCAGTGTACATATCCTTAGTGACTGCGTCAACTTGGGCTCCGTGTTGGAGGAGAAGCATGACGATATCAACGTTGCCGAGACGTGATGCGATGTGAAGAGGCGTTTGCTGTTCACGAGCGCGAGCATCGACTTGGGCACCGTTGCGTAAAAGAATACGAATGATGTCAGTCTAAAGAGAGAACAAAGATAATTAGATTCCTTTTCAATCAAAAAAGTTATGTCCAGATCTTACCTGATTAGCACGAGCCGCCAAATGCAATGGAGTTTCTCCACGAACAGTTGGGACATCGGGACTAGCTTCGTGTTGCAATAAATAGATGACGATGTTCATGCATCCCATGAAAGATGCGACGTGTAGTGGAGTTAAACCGCTTTCAGTTGTTGCACTGATGCTGGCGCCATGCTTCAACAACAGCTCGACGACCTTGATGCGATTCTTCTTGCAAGCAATATGCAATGGAGTGAATCCATTGAGAGCGCGAGCGTTAGCGTCGGCGTTGCGATCGAGAAGAAGCTTAGCGACACGAACGTGACCACAATGAGCTGCAACGTGCAATGCTGTCAAGTAATCAACAGTGACTTCGTCAACTGGTGCGCGATGGTACAAGAGAATCCTTGCAGCATCGACATGTTCGCCTTGGGCTGCCATGTGCAATGGAGCAAGTCCATTCTTTGTCTTTGAGCTGATGGGAGCTCCACGCTCAAGCAACATATCAACGACTTGTTCATGTCCTGAACGAGCTGCACAATGAAGAGGCGTCAAGCCGTCTCGTGTCTTACTCTCGATGTTTGCTCCCTTCTCCAACAACAATCCAACCATGTTTGTCTTTCCCCACTTAGCGGCGACGTGAAGCGGACTGATGTTGTGCTTAGCTGCGTAGTTTACATCGGCGCCTTTCTGGATCAATAAGTTGGCGATTGCTTCGTTACCATAATGAGAAGCGATGTGTAATGGTGTGAATCCCGATTTGGATGTTACGTCAGGATTGTGATCATTCTGTTAACGAGAAAAGTTTAGTTTGATGAGAGGAGTTTGTCATAAAAAGTAATTTGAGACTCACTTCCAACAGCAAAGTTGCTGCTTTAACATCATCTTTCTTCGCAGCGATGTGGAGTGCGGGTAAACGAACTTTACCGCGAGTGTCACTTTCGAGCAGAACAGCAACGACTTTGTCATGACCCTGCTGCATTGCAACAGCCAAAGGAGTAAATCCATCTTCGGTTGCTAAGCTCTGGTTGGCTCCATTCGACAAAAGTAGTTTAACGACGCTATCGTGATTCTCTTGGGCCGCCATGTAAAGCGGAGTGAAGCCATTCTGTGATTGTACGTTCACCGATGCACTGTGTTGAATAAGAAGCTTCACGACTTCTTCCTGTCCCGCCAAAGAGGCGATGTGTAATGCTGTATTTCCCTTTTTGGTGGCGGCATCAACAAGCGCTCCGCGACTCAACAACTCCGAGACGACGGTGACGTGTCCATCTTTGGATGCCAAATGAAGTGCATTCAAGCCATTCTGTCGTAATAATTAAAGTGAAACAATTTGCTTGAGTAATTATCTCGCGGTATCAATGTTTGTTTAGTCAATTACGACTCGCGGCTTTGGGATAACAACAATTTACTTCTTACTCGACTTTAAATAGTCTTTAACAAGAAACGAAACATGGGAAGTGATAAAGACGAAGAGAATCTTTAAAGTTAAATGCGATCGCAACCCACTCTCGTTTCACTGCACAAGCAATTTAATAAGAGGCGTTGTCATAAGAGTCTTCGACGTTGATTGCTTATTAAAATTTATTTCTCTTTTTCACTGGCCATAGCGACGATAAGTCTCACGCTTTGTGTGAAATTGTTGAAAGCAACGTCTCATTTAGAGAAGTCGATGCTTAGCTCAGCCGATTATTCAAATTAATTGCGGTTTTAGTGAAACTTTTGATTGCTGAGCTTCGAAATTGATTGTCGACTCAGAGCTCGCGAGGAAATTAATCATTTAATTGAGATTGAGGCGAGTCGATACTTACAGCGTTGCATGTATTAATATCAATGTTGTTCTTCAGATGCTCGAGAACTTTCTCAAGATTTCCGGCACGTGCCGCTCGCAGAAATGATGTGTTGCCATCAGACTGAAAGTGGAGAGAAAGAAAATAATTGATTATTACTTCAAATCTAAAAGTTTTCGTTGTTTACAAGACGAAGGCGTCGAAAGAGAATTCACTAATTGAGTTTGCGTTTTGATCGCGTAACTGTGCTCACTGAAATTTCGATGGTATCGCGACATATCAAGTTTCTTCTTCGCTCAATAGCGAAAGCAAATGGCAAAAGGTTCAGGTCATATTTGATATCAATCAGGGAACTTCAAGGCCGACGGATCAGGAATGTGACGCGAGATAATCATTAAACTTAATCGACATCTTTTGTATACATCTTTAAGAAATGAAACATTTCTCTTCGCTTTCAATTAAAGTTTCACAATCTTCGTGTTGTCTAAAAATATCCAAAGCTGTTTGCTGCCAGCAGTTTGTGATTCTCGTTTGGTTAATCTTCTCCAGTTTGAATGAGAAAGAAGAAAATGACCGAAGGAAGGAAAATCGATAATTCCCACCGAATTGGCGGCAATGCTTTTGACGACACGCAAAATTAATCAAAGCTCGACGCTTCGAGATGAAGAAGAACTCTCTCGTTGATAGCATGACGAGAATGTGTTACGTTGCTAAAGCAATCATCATCTTCTTTCCATCAAAATCGTAATGAGTGCTCGTCATTCTCTCGTGAATTCTTCTCCAATTAACCTTCTGACTTTTCATCCTCTCATAGTTTTTATTTGCAAACCGAGTGTTCGTTCTTGCACAATTTCACGATCATAAAGTTTTATCACTTTCGAGGACTCTTGTCAGTGTATTACGGTAGCGAAACAATAAAAGTCCGCGAGAAATGAGATTATCGTTTAAATTAAGTTAAATCAATCATCGTAGTGACTGAGGAAAGAGAGAAATGAAAAGAGCGCTCATCGTGCCATTGTGAGTCTTATTTAAATTAGCTGTGAGTCATGAAGACTCATAAATTCCTTTATCGTTTAATCGATAACTTGAATCTAATTGCTTACGATTCAAAGAAAACTTTGTTAACGTACCAATTTAAAGCAATTCAACATTCTTAAACAATATTTCGACTATGATTGTCTTTAATTGAAAAATCTTGAAGATTTGTTGTTGCTTTTCACTTAGAGGCGGCTTGGACACCGCCTCTTGACGATTTGTTGAGTCTTAATCACTCTCAAGCTCGTCGTTAACGTTATGAAATCTAATTCACTATTTAACTTTTGAATAACTTTAGTTTTTCTCAGCGCGTCTGGAGATTTTTCCTTTTCGCTTCTGATCTGGAAAACTGTCGGAGGTTTAATGTTCGAAAGAAAAGCGAATTCGCCCACATCTTCAACAGTTTTTCGTTCTCGCGAGCGCTCGTGCGCATGACTTTTAGTGCTGGCTTTCATTCTATGTTAACAAACAGTTGCTGTTACATTTTTATGTGCCAACGTTACATCGAAGAAATAAGCCAGAAGGTAAATAGCGGCTGATGTTCCATTGAAAACGTTAATGGATTTTGATTCTGTCGAGAACTCAGAAGGAAGAGAATCGTTGGGGCTTCCCTGTAGTCTCCAACAAATGTCATTCATCAAACAATTGTTCTCATACTTTTCAACATTCCGAGAATATATTTGGATTTCTTGCGCGCCACACCCATCGAGCTGCGTGTGGACTTCTTCTTGCTTCACTCTGCGTTCCTAAAATATCCTCGATAAGGCCTTGCTCGCCTTGAACATCGTTACCTCATCACAAACGCATGAAAACAATGGCTGAGCATTACATCAGCAAAGCGAGGGAGAAGCTCTTATCGATTTTTCCACCCTCAGTAAATATTCAAGTCACACTCGACATTCAAGTGCATCGACAATGAAAGTTTATAGACTGCTCACTATTCAATTTGTGTTTTCATGAGCTGAAAATGATTATGAATATTTTATGGAAAGTTCTATTTCGATCGAGGAAATTAAATTTTCATTCGATGGAAAAGTTTGTAGCATTCTCGTCGAGTTGGAGCTAACATTGTTGCATTAAACTTAATCCCCGCCAGTCTGTTTGGCGTCGAAAAGTTTATGTCAATCTTCTCTCGCTTTTAACGACAAGTTATCTGGGTGCGCTATTAAACTTAGAATCGGGGTTGGTTGTCATTCATCCATTCACACCCTCACTGCTCTAAATTCACACTTGCCACATAACGATTGCTTCCAAATTAATATGAACTGAATGTAAAGGCACGAAATCAACATAAGCCGAGCGAAAGTCATTAAAAAATTCTCTTTCCATCGTCACAACCCTCGAGTCTTGTTTGTGGAAGCAAATTGAAGTTGCTTCTTCTTCTGTTTGCTCACTGCACATTAAACGATGCATGCTGAGAACAGATTATTCCCATATCAAAGCGATTTCAAACTCAAAAGGGTGAAAATCGATATTTTATGAAAAATGTACGTGAACTAAGTTTAATTTATTTAAGAGAGAAGAGTTCGGATCAAAATGATTTTAAAATTCGAATCTATTGAACGTCAATCAATCTCTTTCTCTACCGGCTGTCTCGTTAATTTTACGCTCGCCCATGTCAATGCGATTTCCGTCGAACAGTTTTTGGGCACTTTGAATATCGATTAAACGCTTCGTCACTTTCGCTTTTCGTTTGTCTCGCTGTTTGTACATGAAAAATAACTCTCGCTTTTCAGTCTCGGATTGCCGTCTGCGAAACTGAAAACGGAAATAGTGAGGAAAGGAAAGAAGAAGATTCGTTATGCCGAGTGTGGGGAGTAAAAGCGAAAGCAGTCGAGGGAAAATCAATAGTTCTCGCATAAATTTCCATTGCAAACAAATTTTTTTGTGTGGACCAACGCAACTTGTTCTTCTTTTATTGTTACCAACACAAACTAAGAATCAAAGCGAGAACGTTTGGGAAAATCGATGAAAGTGTCGTGTAGAACAGAAAATAGAACTTTTATTGCAAAAAGAAAGAAGGACGAATGAGTTTTTCCCGCAGACAAAGCGACATGAATAGGCCAAGTCCTTGTCACTCTCTCTCACTTCCTCGAAAATTTGCGCTTTGGTTCGAGCGTAAAGCCGCGACGAGGCGAATAATTCATTGTCGAATCTTTATAGCGTGCATAAACAAATTAAACCTAATTTGAATCTTTTGGCTACTCGAATCGATTTTCCGAAAGAATTTTCCTCTTTCCGCTTCTTCACCGGCGCCAGTTGCAAAAAACTGGTTAATTTTATACTCGGCACGTACATGCAAGCGGAAATTCTTGAGGGAAGGAAAAAATATCGATCGCAATGCGGATAAGTAAGAGAGCCGACATATTGGATTGAAATCGTCGAGAAAATCTTATGAAAACAGTTTAGGAACTTTCCTAAGTCATTAGATTTAATAATAGAACTCGGAAACGGAAATTATTTTTCCGATTTGACGGCCCACGAAGGACATTTTGATTTGGAAAAGCCGAATTTTCACTCGAACGAAAAACAAAAATGGAGGACGACGGTGGAAAATTGGCTGCGAAAAAGTGAAATTTCACCATGAAAATTGGCCGCAAACTTGTTTGTTCATCGTGAACTAATTTGTCTAATCCGCTTAGAACAATTTACAATCAGCTTTCCTAAGGATTTCGCAAAGCTTTTACCTGAATTCCGTTTTCAGTGACCATTTCAAGGTCGTCTTAAAAGACTAATCCCATACACGTCCAAAGGAAAAGGAAGAGAAATCTGCACTTGAGCAACTCGCAATCAACTTTTTCACGATTAATTACTAAGCTTAGTGAATTAATTATTAATAAAAGTGTGAAGAGTATTAAAGTTTTCCTGTCAAGTTTTTCCAACTGTTACCGATGAGGTTCCGTCGAAGACTGAGTGTCGCTCTTAAAGGAGTAGCGGTGAGTTTCATTAAGTGACGTCATCAATTTCCAGCGTTGTCCTTGCGCCGACTCAACTCAACCCTCCATCAAAAGATTCATCGCCCTCTCGACCCTCGTTGGAAGTCGCAACGTGCTATCGAGCACATGGGAAAGCTGATTTGTTTGACAACAATCGGCAGGGGACTGACTTTTGTTTGGGAAATTCCTTGTGCACGTTAGCGATGTCGTCATTATGTGCTTTATCAGCATTTGCCGCCGACTTTGACTTCTGCGCATTAAAGCGATAATTGTTAGACGATAACATTTATCATTGAAGAGTCGAATCGCTTTAACGTGGATTCGTTATTTTTATGAAAGAAAATTTATTTTATTGTTGCGGGTTTCACATTAAAATGCAAATTGAAGAAGAATTCAATTGTTTCAAGATCAAATGTGTAAATGACGAAGTGACAAGAGCTTTTTGCTTGTGTTTCATAATATAAAAAAGACTGAGCAATTTTTCACGCGATTTAACTCGACATTTCCGCAACTTTTCAATTCGCAATTCTTCTTATTCTTTGATCGTCATTTAAAAAAAATTCTAAACATGAAAAATCGTTTCAATGCATAAATTAATAATTAAAATTAATAGTGCATCGCATGTGGAAGCTAAAGACTAATTTATTCTGTTCGCGATGGAGAAACATGTGCAGAACAAACTTAGAAGGGAAAGACTCATTAATGTTCACCACGAACGTCGTCAAACTAAAGTTGCATGAGAAATGGTGAACATAAAAACTTCGAGTTGAATTTATTACTTTCAAATGCTCTTATCGATCGTGAGTGTTTGCGTTGTTTCGAGTGTTTAAACTTTAAAGAGAGTATCAAGCAATAACCTTGCCCTAGGCAATATCAAACCCTTCGAGGCCACCGCAAATTATTTTAATTTAATGAGTAGGCAACACCCTTATGCATGACTCATCATGAAGTTGCATTTCGTAAAATCTGATAAGCCAAGTTATTTTGAATTTCATTATCGAGCGAGCAGTTTTCTTTTGTTGATCGATACGTTTAATGAGTATTAAACACGCTTCGATCGTTGGGGCGATGATTCATCGGCAGTCATCGCGACAATCAATCGACAATGATCTTGAGAAGAGAGGAAAGAAAGATAATTGAAGGCGGTGATTGACTAATTTCTGCAATTAAGTTTATCGACGCTACTTCGATCGGCTCGTGTTGCAAGGAACATGAGAAGAAGCAGTAATTACAATTGCATAATTCTGCAATTACTTCCGTTCTCTTGTTTGTTCTATTTTCAGCACAACTTGCAAATTTAAAATCGAAGCAAATTGTCAATTATGCAAATTGGCATCGACTTTTCTTCGCCGGCTTATTTTGTTTTGCCATCGAAGCACAAACAGAAACAAGTTACAAACACAATCAAACAAAACTCCTGCACGTGCACGACGAGAGATGTTGTCAACAAATTTTGAAAGATAAATTGCGCATGTCCTCTGAATTTTCCATGCGAAGGGTGAGAATGAGAGTTTCGTTAAGTTCTACTCTCGTTTAACGAAACCATCGACGATGACGTCATGACTTTTCTCGAAATATTTTTTATTTGCGAGTCGCGGCTCATTGTTGCAAACATTATTTTTCAAAAATTCATCACGTGAACTAAACAAATGCCAAAAATAAACATTTCTCGGCTCTCGTCTTGGGCAAAGTTCAGATTCACAATGTGAGGGCTTCGCTATCGCGGAAATCCTTCATCAATCGTGATAAATTAAACACTGTTCGGTTCACTTGATCATCATGAAAACGTGTCTGGCAGGCAACGGAATTCATATTTGGCTGTTTAACTAAACAAGTTTTACGCCTCAACTGATTCGAGTCAAGTCGCAAGATTTTTTATCGTGCACCCGGCAAAGTATTTTCGTCTTGTTATGCAGTCCTCTGTTAAATCTTCGACAACGGAATCATGAGAGAGCGATTGAGTCGTGTCATTGTGAATGAAGCTTCCCATGAATCTGTTGAATCGATTCACACCGTTTGGATAAACAGAAATTGAGAGAAGATTATTACAGCATATGAATACACTTTCTGAATTCTTCTTCACGCTCCCCCAATTGGGAAGCTAAAAATAAATTCGTCCGCGGCAGTTGGAACAGAACGATTCGCTGCTCGTAGGTTTTCTCTTCACGAAAAACAATTTTTCTACGTCTCGTGAAATGGAAAATTTAATTAATATTTCGTTGTCGATCGACCAGCGCCACCCATTTCGCGTGTGGCTTTATAGAACATTTTTATTTTTAACAACAAAATGCAGTCAGACACTTACGCCAAGTGAGGAAAGTGATGGAAATCTTTTCTTCAATGAATTCATTTTTCAAATTTTTCTTATTTTCGTTTTGACTTTTCAATTAACTTTTCACTTTGATTGACTTTTCAATTTGTTTTCATTGCTCTTTGCTCAAAAATTTTCTTCCTGAAATGTTTTTATTAGAAAATATTCCACGGTTGTCACTTTTAAATTTGAAGGAATTTCCGGTGAAATTTCCACAAATTTCAAACGCGAAACTTTACCAAAGAATACTGAAAACTATTTTTATTTCGCGAGCTACGAGCACATCAAATCAAAATCACCGACTAGACTGAAAGAGCAGATTCACTTTACGAGACGAGAAATAAATATTTTTTTTTCGGGGAAAAGCCGCTCATTCGTTTCATCACTCGACGCGAGAATTTCCCAAGAGAAGAGTCTCGATTTGCCTCACGAGCCATCGAGCATGGGAATCTTGTAATGAATTATGATGAATGAAGCTGCTGTGACTTTCATAATCACAATAAGATTCATTGATCATGATGACTTCATCTTAACGAAACATCGCTTGGGAAATTCTCTCATAATTTTCCTCTCAAATGAAAATTCTCTCAACCATCGAGAACTCACCAAACGCCATCAACTTCTTTAAAGTGCAATTCATTTATTTTTATAACGAGCAACGATCTCCAAGTGCAGACAAACAATTAAATGGCATTGCAAACGATCGAAATTGATTTCAATTATGTCCATTTACAGCTCTCGACGTTGCGATAAAAAAAACGCGAATCGAAAACCTGAACTCTCCCAATTAAGCAAGCAGATTGAGTTTCCTCTCGAGGCGATCGTTCGTTATACTCGCTCGGCATCCGTTGCGAAAAAAAAAACGCAAAAGTAAATATGGAAATCGCAACGAGAACATAACATGCGAGTAAACATTGACCTAGTGAAAGTGTTGAGTAACAATTCTCTCTCGTGCAGCTCATTTTATGCAATTTAATTTATCCACAACGTGCTCGATGTGTTTCCTTTCGAATTCGAAAACAGGTTTCAAGAACAATCGAAGGTAAGTGAACTTTAGATGGTTCTAGATCAATCAGTTGAGTAAATATTTACAAAGTTCTCCACATGACAATTTAGAATTTGTCGTAACTCGCTTGGAATATCATCAATAATTTTAATTCTCGTCGAGTTATTAATGAAAATTGAAACACGGAGAGGCTAACAAACGAGCAAGTTGCTCGTTCTCTCAATGGGCGTCGTAAATCATAAATTTCAACACGAGCTCTGCTTGAATTCTTAATGATTCTTCTCTTGAATTCTAAATGACTCTTGCTTTGCCGCCTCGGCATCTAAATCAATTAAAGCACCACCCGAGAAAGAATTGAGACATTGAAATTCACTTGAAGTTAAGAAGACGAGGCCGCCACAGTTTGCATCAAAAATTCTTTCATCGCAATATTGGATAATGAAGTCGTTTACAGTCAAACAAATTAGGAGCGTTCAGCTGCCATGAGTGATGAGCTCGACGATGGGCATCTGAATTCGCTGCTGCCAATCAACCACTTTTCAGCTCGTTTCACATGTATTCGTCAATGGCGAAGGTGTTAGATCGTTTACCGTGCTCAATGTTCTGTAAATACGAATGTTGATAATTTATTCAAACCAATGACTCGACTGCCACGTCACATTTTGGATTATGTCATCGGCAGATTCTCTAGCGAGTTTGTTGATTTGTGCATGAGGCAACAATGAAATTAGATTTTAGTTTTGCCGCAAAACTTTTGCGGACAGCGGAAGAGAACGGCGAGAAGATTTATGGGCATGTGATGTTGAAGCAACTAACAAGCAAGTTCATGGTGAGCCGCCGACCATTGTGTGGGTTCAACGATTCGTGTTGATCCGATTAAGCCCTCGAGAGTAATTTTAAAATTTGATGAGGAGTAAATTATTGCCTTCGGATCGTTTAATTCAACAAAGAACTTTGCAGTAGAAGGAGCTCGTTCCAAATTGCACAATAACGGTTCAGATTGCTGATTAATTGGGTAATTCAGACTCTAACAAGGCGAAAACATAAGAAACGTGATGGTTGGAATGGTTCGTCTGATCACTAATTCATTCGACGTGGCGGAATAGAATTTTTCCTTTTGCTGATTTGCGTCAAGTAATGGATGGGCCGGAGAAAATGTTTCCATTTGCTGTCTCGACTTTGCAAAGTGAACTCGACTCCGCATAAATTTCCTCACGTTTCCAATCCAATCTCTCAACATGTCAATTGCTCGACGAATGAATGTCAATTGTTTGTGGATCATTAGCTGTCAAGAGAACGCTATCAAATATCTAAATTATGTTTTCCTTTGTTTGTAGCAATGTTCGGAGAACTCAATCCAACCGCAGACTTCTGTTCCTGGCCCGTTCCCATTCGCTTAACTATCTTGATCGATTGCTTTTCTCAAGCAAAGACAATCAAACGAGATCTCGAACGCATTAACATCTTAATTGGATAGTCGAAGAAAGTTTTTTGTTAAATGCACGGGCCTTGTTATGTCGGCCATCAAATTAAGGCCTGAGAATTAATAAAATTGCTCCGGATTTTCCAGTCCATTGGACGCCAAGTTTAGAAAAGTTTCCAATGCCGTAAGCAAAATTTAATTTATTTTTCTGGCAATTGATCAACAAACCTCATTTAAAAAGCTTTTTTGGATTTTTTTTTTTGCTCTTCTTCAGTCTCTGCTCCGCAAAACTGAATTGCACAATAAAATTAGTCGGAGATGATGTCATGGCGATGAGAATAGTCTCATAATCTCGTTTTATGGCGTTCGCAATCTATGCGAACTTGAAATGGACACACACGAGCGTCGTCGATGACATTGCCACGCTCACACCCTTGTCCGAGAATCGCCGTGATCCGATGGGGAATTTGCGATCGTGTGGAGAGAAAAGATTTTTTATAACCGCAACAAATTTCATTCGTAGAGTGACATCAACGTTTACGTTCTTATCAGCTTTGCGGCTTTCACTTCATTCGAATTAACTTTGCGCTAGAAAGTAAATATTTTCACACGAAATCGCTTTCCTGGGATTAACTGGAGCGAATAAGGATAATGAAACTTTTCTGCCATTCTGATTACATTTTATTATACTTCTTTGTAATCATGAGTCGATTAATGTTCGTCTGGCATTCGCTTAATGAAATTGTTGGAATTAATGTAGACTGTGTCACTTTGTTGACTCGGAAGTTATCTTGTTTCTATCTTGTTTGACAAAACCAATAGCAAAAGTCACTTTGACTGTCTTGAAGCTTTCAAAGTGCCATGGAAGCTATTATTATCGCCGTTGACTTTCCCTGACTTCCGAGCACTAATGCAGGCCTACTTAAAGCAGATAATGTCTCTGACACTGCCTTTCAGCAACGACAATCCCCATCAGCCAACAATTTTCTCATTCAAGTTAATTCTTATGTCAATTATGCTCGTTCTCTCTTTGCTTTGCTTGGACACTATCAACACTGATTCGAGAGACAAAACGTTGGTATTTGTGTCTCATCTTTTTTTAGACTTCGACAAATCCAATTTACCGAAATTATCATAATTTGTTTTTAGCCTCAGAGTCCAACAATGAAAAATTCTAAGCTTCCGCTTTTTATCTGCGACAATTCGCTTCGAGCAGTACACAAACGTCCATTCAATGAAGCAGCGACGGTAGTCAATTAAGTGCCCACGATTTAAATGACAAACGCTCGTTGTGTAATTGTCTAAATGGAGTTGTAACGATAAAGATTCTCGGGGAATGTCTTGACTTGAAAAAGAAATCCGAGCTGCGAAGCAAATTGACTGACTGCTGGCGCCTTTCACAATGCTTTTCAATTAAGAGAGATTACAGCGAAAAGCTGAGGCATTCATGAGTAATAAAAGTTAAACGACGTGGAGAGGATTACACGCGCTAGACAAACTCTTTGAAACTAAATTTGTCACCAAATTCTTATCGCATCATTTTTGTTTTGCTATCAAAATTCTGATTGATGTTTTTCCCACGAACTACGTCGAATGCTTTGATTACTAGCTATTCACAAGAATGTATTTTAATTGAAACGGAAAACAATTCTAGAAGCTCGTGGGTTCGTAATGTGAGACAGCCGTCGACAGAAGTACGGAGATGAAGTCAAAATATCATTTTCTGAAAGCAGCGTGAAAGCTTTTTTTTAGTTAGAGTGAAACTTGAGAAGGATTTTGTCTTAATGACTTACTTAATTAGTCATAAGCGATTCGTCTTCGTCATCAGTTAAATCTCCCGACGACTTTCAATTAAATGGATCGTTAAAGGAAATTTCGATTGGAATTCTTTTTTGACTTCTTCGACCTTTCTAAGCTTAGAAGCTTTGTCGATGACATCACAGACGAGCAGACAAAAAAACATTTTTTCCAATTACAATTCATTAAATTGAAATAAAAAATCATTTCGATAAATTTCCGGAATTTGCGTAGGTCGAGAGCCTAAGCGACAGCAAGAACCAAAATATTTTAGAGTTTTGGCGATTTTTGTCATTTTTCATTCAACTTTTCTCTCATTTTATTCTAATTCGCTGGAGAGAAACTTGTTTTCGAAATTTGAATTTCACGATAAGTTTCTAAAGTCTGTTTCTCCTCAGATTGAGCTGGATTATCTTCCCCCGAAAGAGTTTCAATAAAACACAATAAAAATGAAAAGCAGTTGGTGAACGAATTTAACTTTGGGACTTAACTTTCTTAACTTCAAACTTTTCCCTCGGATAAAAATCCCGAAAGCAATTTCGGTTCTTCGCATGGATTAACAGAAATCATTTCGTATGCACACGCATCGCTGCGGTCGATTGGAGCAAAGAAAAAGGAAATTCTCCTTTCCTTCACGCCGAGTTAACTTGCCCCGGATCATCTGACCTCTACAAAAGATTTTCAATTACAAATCGTGCCGCAAACCTCCCAGTGCATTAACCTTTCGACACGTCAGTCTCACGTCAATCCAACACTTGATTCATTTCTCTTTCAGTCTGAAGCCATGATCAACGAGTCATAATCTCACTTCCCGCAATAACTTTGGAAATTGCTTCGCAAACAAAGTCACTCCATAAAAAGCATTTTATGAGTCGAGTCAGCAAAGGTCAACATTGACAGTTCTTGCAGAGAGTTTCATTTTATCGCGCGCGAGACTCGCGAAATTACATAAGAGAGATTAATGTGAGCTCATAAGTATTCGTTCTGTTTGATGAATTTTTATTCCGCCGCGATCGCTCGCTGTATTGGTTCGGTAAACACACTCAGACCATGACGTTATCAACGACGACGAAACCGGTCGCGAATGTATTCTCAACAAAAAAAAAACTCATCGCCCGGCCGATTGTTGAACGGAAAATCAAAATCGCTTTAAATGCCAACGAAAAATTCTGCTTTATGACACAACCTTGAGTGGCAGATGGAAACGACGGAGCTCTCTTTTAATCGAATCGCAAGTCTATAATTTGCTTGCTGCTATCAAATTGGAGTAAACACGAAGATGAGTCAGTCGAAAGTGACAACAGCTTTCGTCATCGTCGAGAATAAATTTGATTACAGAGAAGTTTTGAATGTCATGTTCAGCCTTTTCAAGAGCCAAACCGACTCGCTATCATTAAAGTTATCAGTTTCACGCAATGCTCAATCAAACAGAGATAAGATTCTGATTGTTTTTTCATTATGAAAGAAATCGTCGAGTGATTGGATTTTAATGTTGGAATCAAAAAACGTTCTTGGAGTTGTTGGCGTTTCTTTTCATATGCAAATCACAAATCGCATGCAGAATGAAAATGTCGACAGGAATTATCCAACATGCCTCGTCGTCTTCGTTCGCGGAAGTTCCGTGTTTGGGGTCAAACAACAACTGCAATTATAAATTCCACGAGATGTTTTTTTTTCCTATGACAAGAGAGAGACTGCAGCAGAATTATTGACACAATTCCCGTCGTCGACTTTTCCATTTCGGAGAAAAATTTCCTCTCGCTGTTTGATCACGAGCGACAGAGAAAATTGCAGAAAATGCAGAAATTTAATTATGACGAGAATTAAGCTTAATTAGACTTGGCATTGCTGCTTGCGAGTTGCAGCTTCCCCTTGCGCAATTATCACATCAGAATCGTCAAATGAAGTTCATTCAAACGTTGCCAAACTTCCAGGTACAGAATCGATTTATATTTTTCGCAGCTGATGATAAATTTATGTTTCTCTCATCAATAATTCATCAAACGTTTTCAGGTCATCGTTTGAAAATTTCACACTCGAACGACTTTTCACCGAAACTAAAGTTTTACTTTAACTTTGTCGAACCGCATCGAATGTTGTGAATGTCATTCACAAACACTGACTTCCTCCATCTGTCGCCTTAATCGCCTTGATGGTTGCACACTGTTTTCTTATTAATTACCAGCAGAAAGAATTTTTGTTGTCATCAAGCAAACAAGATAAAGAAATAACTTTGAATTCCGATAAATTTTCTTTCGGAAGAAGAGAAATACTTGGAAATCGAGGCGAATGACCGCAAGTGAAGATTCTTTTGTAAGTTATTGGGTCAAGTGATTGCGCAACAAACTCTCACTACTCACCAACTTTGGAGTTGATTCGGCCATCAGAAGCTTTGCTGTTTGCAGTTTTAAACAAGATTTTTTTTTCGCACTTATCGACTATTGATTTTTCAGGTTTAAAGCTATTTTCATTGAAAATCGAGTTTCTCGCTTCTTCTTTCAACTCAGTTCAACAAACATCAACTCGATTGATTGATTTATCAAAAACATTCACTAGAATCTCAATTAAATCAATGAATTTTCATTAGAAAAAGTTTTGCGACTCTTATCACTAACTGAGAAAAAATCTTCTTTTCCCTTCGAATGGAAAGCGAAGCAGTTCTAGTCTGGAAAGCAATTGCACTACTAACTATTGCACACGCTCGCTGGCTCTATTCCACCCTCAAGTTGGCCTCCATTCCACACTAGAATCGATCGATAAAACAAAAATTGTTGTGCGATCTTATCTTTCAAATTATTAACCCTTCAATCAAAAAGTCGTTTGTAAGACTTCACACCTTTAAGCGATAACTTCTTTTCAATTTTTTTGACCCGATTTCCTTCCTAGAAGATTTTCAAGCACTTAAAATCGATTTTTTTCTGCTCAGCGAGAATAATGTTCTTTCTTTGAAATTCTAAATTTAACAAAAAATTTCGTTTCTCTTTGTAGTTTCGTTCTTAAGTGCGCTCAAGCAAGTTCTTATTTGATTCTGACTCGTCTTGTCTCTCGAGGAATTTCTTCTTTTCGCCCCTTTTTTTCACTTAAATTAAATTCAATTTTCCCTCGCTCTCTCGCTCGTCTTCACATCTGTGCTGCAATCCGACGCGACTTCGACTGCAAGATCGTCGTGGAAGTCGAGAATTGGAATTGAACAGAGTTCGAGCGAGACTGTGTTTCATTCCACCAAAAGTGATATAAAAATTGCGCTCAAATCCAGCCGAAACTTATCGAACTGGAACGCGTATTTAGTTCCACATACGATGATGGCTTCGGAATTCTGCGGGTTGCCAGAAACACGAGATTTATTCTGCGGTTTTATGCACTTTTTTTAGATTTATGGCAACGACCCGAAGGTGATCTATTGGAAATCGAATATTTTTCCCCTTTGCTCGTAGCCGAGATTCTAATTGGAATGCTGTGCGCTCACAGCTTGCGTCGCAGTTTGAAGATTTGTTTTCGTAACATGAGACGAGAATTTCTCTGCTATCTCTTTTCAATTGAATATTTGATTATAATTTTTAAATCGCTTTTCCGGCACAACTTCGATCTGCACTGCGTTAGTTAATTGAGTTCAGAGAATGGAACTCGATACTGAGATTCTTTCTTTGTTTATAAGTTTAAGTTTCAAGTGACTCTTCATAAACATTTTTAATATTCTTCCGTTGTTGAATGATTCGCTTCCTTAGATTGTTTAAAAGAAGCCCTTCTCAGCTTAAGAGTTAAAAGTCAACGCGTAGAGGTCATTGGATCTATGACTCACTCAGAAGTAATCTCCCAGCCGACAATTCATCAATTCGTCGACGATTTAACTTCAACGCAACCGGAGTTTGTTTGTAATCAACAATTTCTCATTCTTTCCTTTCGAAATTCATTTTCATTCTCTTTCTTCGTCTTCCCTTCTTGTTTTTTTTTATTATTTTGCTCGCGTTTTCTTCTCCACATCGCCCCGCGGAATAATGCCCGCGATGGGGAACTGAAGAAAGAGAGAGAGAGAGATCGAAAATGGTGAAGAAATCGTTGGGAAAAATTGAAAAGAACAATAATTGCCCAAAGAATTTCTGAAAACATTTCAATAGAACATTTTCTTAAAAGAATAAATTTATGAGTCAGAGCATTTGGGAATCCGCGTAATAAACTTTATGACTTCTGTACCTGAAGAAACTAATACGCAAAACGAACGATATGCTAATGATTTGACGACGATATTATGTTGCGTTTCTCATGTACATAACTTCGCTGGTTTCGGCGAGATACGAAATTCGATCGCACGCCATAAATAGTGTGACTTCAACCGATCGACTAACATGAGTCTCTTGTACAATTAGCACCGCGAAAAAAAGTGAGATCGCGACGCCGCGTCCATTAAGAAAAGTTGGAGACTTACGATCTGATCAATTGTTATTCCGTTTCCATTGCTGTTGCCGTTGTGCTCATGACGATTATTATTTTCGATAATTAAACTCATTTTGATGGATTTCTCATAAAAAACAATTCCGCAGCGTCACAAGAAATTTTTCTTCTTCTCTCACTTTAATCTCTCTTCAAAGCTCTTTTTCCTTCTTAAACCATCGGAATCTTTTTTCTGAATTTTTTAATTTGCTTATTTTTTTATTTTTTTCTTGCTTTCAAATTTTATGCGGAGCGCGATCACAAGTCACCGGTCTGATGATTTCCGAGGGACTGAAGCGGACTGAGCTGTAAAGAAGAAGTTTGTTGAGGTTCAAACTTCGTTCGTAGTACTAGACGAGACGCTCCAGTCAAAAGTCGAACGATCAAGAGAATAATTTTCTTGGCACTGGACGATTGCAGGATTAATGTTCATTTTCCTTTAATTCAAAATAATTTTCCTCGACATTTTCTCTAATTTAAATTCATTTTCATCGAATGACATTAAACGACATGCAGATACATTAAATTTAATGACTCAATCATCAGCGACACTGGATTATTGCGCAAACTGATTTGATTAGATCGGAAAATTATTCAAAAGTCATAAATCTGAGACTTTATTTAGAAAGCCAAAGACAATTTTCCAATGATCTCGTTTTTGTTTTTCTCGCGCAATCGCATCAAACTCTTTGGATTTTCCATTGAAGATTTTCCCCTTTCTCAGTGAAAAAAAAAAGTTATCAGCATCGAACCCAAAAATTCCGATGCAGCTTTTTTGAGAGTGAATTTTTCTACTTACATGATGATGATGGTGATGATGACTTGAGTGAGTCTTATGCGTGTCGACCGCTTCGTGTGTTTTGTGTTTGGAATGCGATTGATGATGGTGCGACGAAGAATGTTGGGGATTATGCGAATGGTTGTCCAGATTGATTTGATGATGACTTGCATTCCCTCCCACATGAACATGATGAGGAAGTGTAGAATTATGATGGGGAGCTGAGTGCCCATGATGTCCCGGATGATGTCCACTCTGAGACTCCATCAAACTAAAGAATAAAAAAGCAAATGTAAAAGGAAATTCTCTCTCAAGAATTAAAGAAAAATCTTTGCAAAGCAAAAGAAAGTTAATCTACCTTGGGTTGATGTGCGTAACGAACTGCATGATGCGATTAACTTCTTCTTTACGTCAAAAGCTGAGAATCGAAGATAATTCAGGAATTTTCTGTCTTAACAATCACATGACCTTCTTGTCATCTTCAATTTCCTTTTCGTGTTAACAACAACCTCGTTCACGCAATCATCAATTTCTTTTTAAACGCCACTTCTCAACACTTTTCTTGTGTTTATTGATATCTTATATCATTACTTTGAGTCTGTTTTTGGGTTCGTAAGCCGCTAAAATACCAAAGAAAACGATAAACGAGGAATGTTTCGACGGGGAATGAAAAAAGGAAATGAAAATTCATTGGGAGACGTCGTGACGATTCGATAAAGGAAAAATATTTGGCAATCGAACGAGGATTTCAAACACGAAGAACTTCCTTTTGTGTTCGACAAGGCATTTTCAGGGCGTGAAAACCTCCCAGCGTCTCTCCCTTTTGTGCTTTCTTTAGCCACGATTTTACACTAAAAACGACAGTATAAATATTTTCTCCGGAAGGAGCGAAAATTGTATAAATAAATTCTTATCCTAAGCACATTGCATGCATCGGAGGACAAGTAAACATTTGAGTTTATTGTTGTCTGCATGAAATCACAATTTAAAAGTGAAATATCGCACAACAATTGTCGAGGCTCACTTGTCGTTCGCGATAAAAAAATATTTTTTCATAAAAGAGCACTCGACTTTATGTCCTTTTCGTTCGTTTGCTCGAAGCCATTAAAGCTCGTTTCACTCTCGTACTTTTTCCTTGCCGTTATTAATGTAATTACATGATAAGCCGCCCTCAATTATCCTCTTAACCCTTTCTCTTATGCCGGCCACTGTGGAGGTGGAAGGAGAACGTTTTTGTAATTCTTTACTGACCGCTGAAATGGGCGTCGAGCATAAATTAAGCTGAGATAGGAGAAGGAAAGCTTAAAAACTTTAAAAGTTTGATAAACACTTGAAAGCTTAGGTTGAAATAAATTCTTTAACTTTTTAATTAAAATTTTCCAAACGATGAATCATCAAATAAACTTTCTCATTTACTCTCGATTCTGTCCAGCAAACGCTCAAGCTTCGTTCCATTGTACATCGCAATTAAACTATTTTTAGATCTCTTGTCTATCCATCTTCAGCAGTCTGCTAACGTCCAGTTAGATGATAATAAATTGTCAGTTATTGCCTTTAACCAAACCTTCTAGCTTTGATCTTATTAAAGTCTTTAAATCATTTTACTCGCGTTTGCGATCTATTTTTACTTCCAAAAACTTCGTTCCGCCAATGACCTTTCAGTCTAAAGTCATCGACGAAGTTATCGAAGAGAAAACTCTCAACGCCACGCACATCCGAAAGAAGGAGAAAAGTTTTGATAAAATTTTCCCAGATAAGAGTTGAAAAGAAAATCCAATTGCGATAATGGAAAATATCGCTACACTTCATAATTTTGTGTGTTTGTAAGCAAAACTTTTCCCTTTGGTTCAGATGAAAATCCCTCGATGATGGAGAAAAAGCGGAGTTTCATTTTTTATAAACTCAACTCTACATTGAAAATTTCCCCTTTCACTTCAACATTTGTTATACCGTGAGCTTTAGGCACCGAGGGAGTGAAAGGCTTAAGTGAAACCCTGACGAGTTTTAAAATACCAAAAAGGGAGAGCAGAGTGAGCTTAAAACTGTAAATTCTAATCCGCCCGGAAACTAATTCCTCACAAGAAAATTTGTGTTTCGTCGCAAAAATAATTAAGAGCTCAAAGTAACCAAAATTTGTGTTTCTTAATTACTTTAAAACTATTCCATTTCGAGAACTTCACGGGTGAAATAAACTTCTTCAAAGTCAACGGATTGACAGCAAAAACTTTTTTTACGATCTCCGATAGAAACGCGTCCGATTTCAGTTGTAGTTCCTTGTCGACTGAATTTTGTGCTTTTCGCAACGTTAGAAAGACGCACGCATACATTCGAGCAGCCGAAGATTTTTGTTTTCCCTTCAACATCGGTTGTAATGTGAGAGCTTTTCCCACCCCAAACGAGCGAGGGTGGTTTGGGATTCGTGTTGCCACATCGAGAAATACACAATAAAAATAAACTTTTCAACCACTAATCGTGCAATGATTTTTGTCAAATTCCACGAGAAAAGCGGAAAAGTTGGCAACGTAGTTGTGGTAGTGTCGTAAAATGAGCTTTCAAGCGGAAAGAAGTCGTGCCTCTAATTGATATAAAAAGCAATTAAAATTGCATGGTAATGCCGCGAATTCACGTGTCATCGAGGCGCAGACTAAACACTTTCTCCAATGAATGAATCAAAGTTCATTCAACAAGTTTCATCAGTTGATGACTACAAAGCGAGCGAAGTTGACCAATGTAACTAAAAGTTAAAGGATTTGCGCAATATTTCAGTTTTCTGTGGTTATTCTAACACAATAAAAACAATCGTTGAACTCTCGCAGTTCGTTGCAGGTTGCATCGATTTTCCGCGAATGTGAAGCACAAAAGACGTCACCGCAAAAAAAGGAAACCGTCCACTAATTGCAATCGATTTCGTCTACTTCAGACTCTGATTTATTGTCGAAGTGATGCCAACGACTTCTCCTTTTTCCCCATTCAAAATCAACATTCGATTGGTGACGAGTGTTTTGCTGATAGTTTCAGTGCGAGCTGCCAGAAAATTCCTGATTTGTCGATTTATTTTCCGCTCTTTTCATCGGCAATTGTATGAGTCGGCGGTTCTAGAACTAAATCTAATTCGACACGCTTCTATCTCAAGCTCATAAAATAATTCTTGTTGAAGATGATGTGAAGGCAAATTGAGAAAGCACATCAAGAAGGCGCCAACTGTCTCGAGCATCAATTCAATAAACATCAGGCTCGTTTCTGCTTTTCTATTCCAAAACTAAAGAAGAACTTTTATTGCATTTAAACTATGATCCAATTTTCTGTGAAAATGTTTAAGTTTCCTGTGCCATTTCGCAAGTACTTGGTTGAAACCTTTTAGAAAACATAAAAAGCTTTTTAAGTTAACATTTCTAATGACTCGCGTTGAAGTTACGAAACGGAAGGATGGTAATGGAATCTCCTGAGCTTTTAAAAGTTCGTCTTTTCAGGAAAGGGTGGGAGTAGATTTTGTGCAAGTGTGCGAAAGATTTTTCGGAGAATTAGGTCACTGGGGGGAAGAGGATAAAGGAATTTCGTTGACATTCACACGCGAGTCGGCAGCATAATAACGAAATAATAAGTCTCTATTAACAATTTGTCATTTACATTTGCGGTGAATGATTAATTCCTTCTCATTTTGACAAGGACAGTGCAAGGACATTTTTGGGAAACGGGGACGACAGCTTTTTGTTGAGGTCGTCACAGGATGAAGCGAGCATTGCCTGTCAGTTGTGGAACATTCTCACGAGACAAACATTGAGTACATTCATGTAGCGATCCCAAAGGCATCGAATTTCTGCTCCACTCGTTTGGCCATGTCCGTACGATTGCAGGTCGAGTACACATTTTGTTATAGCTCCGAGGAAATCTTTGACTTGGGTTTCGCTCCAGTTGTTCATTTTCCACGGCTCAATGAGCTTCTCTGTTAGCTCGAGGAAGAAGTTACGGAGCTCACGAGATCGATTAATGTTTGTAGCGATTGTAATGATTGAGCGCCAATAGTTCTTGAAGTTGATGTCAATTTCTTGGTATGCTCTCTCCAACAGAGAGTCTTTCAGTCGAATCAGGACTAAGCTGTGAAACAAAAAAAAATCAATGATTTGGATGACATTTTCAATTTAAATGACAACTCACTGCTTGATCTCTCGTTCTTTATCGAAGAGACAACGAAGTTCTCGGAGGTCTAAAAGAAACTCCTTGTCAAATTCTTCTTCCATTTCTTGCGAATGTTGATAGCAGTAGGTCCAGTAGTTCATGATGCTGTTCGCGCATTCAAAGAAATCACGGAAGCTCAAGTAGAAAAGCTTTTTCTTCGATAACTCAAAGCGTTGATTAGCGAGGAAAACAATTGCACAATATTTCCTTGCTAAGTCTTCTGACAACAAAAACTCTCGTTGGATTGTTTTCAGCAACGAACTCGATGGTAGGGCTTCGTCAATACATTTCATGATCCGCTTGATATTGTCAAATTGTCGTCGACAGCTTTTCAGCTTAATCATTGTCTTTTCGCTTATCTCGTCAAGGTCTTTTCTGTATTTTGAAGATAACTTCTTTCCCAGCAGCTCACGACAAACGTAATCATCTAACGAGTAATACTGGTCGATGATGTGCATTTTTGATGCCTTTTCAAGTTGGAAGCTGATCGAGGAGTCTAATTTCTGTGGTGCGTCTAGAAACTTCTCAAGATGTGAATATGTTCGGTAATGATCCAAGACATCTGACGCTATCAGTTCAAGCGAAATATCCGCTGAAACTTTCTTCTTCTGCCTTTGAGTCGCTTCAGTTCTAAAAGAATGAACCAAAAAATGTAAACAAACATGTAAATCAAACATTTTCAAGTTAAAACACTTCCTTACGGTGACAATCCTTCCAACCAACAAGCAAATATCTCTGCGTCGACATAGATGTAATTAGTTATGAAGACATCGACATTATAAAAGTCGTGGATGTGATTCATTGCGGAGCTTTTGATCAAGAAATTTTCAGAAACTTTTTTGGTTTGTAACTTTTAATTGAACCCCTCTTTGTGAAGCGAAACATTTGTGTAACATTTTCTTCGAACGAACCCTTAGTTGAAGCGAATTCTTGCAATCAAAAAGTTGCAAAACAAAATTATTATTAATTGAAAATGGACGAAGACTACACAATATACAGAGAAGAAGATCTCTTTGCCGAGTCTCTAAGTGTTTTAAGAGAGATTAGACGTCAAGGAAGACTATGTGATATAATTTTAAAGGTGAGTTCACCAGATTTTCAAGGGTTTCTAGGAAAACAATCTTTTTCATAACAACAATCGTTTGTCTTAGGTCGATAATGAAACGTTCTCAGCTCATCGCGTTATTCTTGCTTCCCAAATTCCATTCTTCAATGCCATGTTCTCTCAAGATTATGCGGAGTACTCTAAGAAAGAAATCGAATTAAAGGAAATTGATGCAACTGCGCTGGAACATTTAATTAATTTTGCGTATTCAGGATGCGTTCGAATCGACACAGCCAATTGTCAATCAATCATGATTGGTGCTTCGTTCCTTCAATTAAACAAAGTTCGAGATGCCTGTGCTCAGTTCTTAATTCAAAAGTGAGTTTAATTAAGATCCAGTTGGCACCGTAATTTAAATTTTCTGTTTTCAAGGTTCCATCCTCAAAATGTCCTCGGCATTCGCAACTTCGCTGATACTTTGGCTCACTCGCATCTGGTCTCATCAGCTGACAAGTTCATAAATTGTAAATTCGCCAGCATTTCCACTTCCGAAGAATTTCTCCAACTCTCCTTTGCTGATCTCATTGAAATAATTCGAAGAGATGAGATCAATTGCGCTAGCGAAGAAATCATTTTCGATGCTGCAATCCGATGGGTCAAATACAACGAACAAGAGCGATCCGAACTGCTTCCTGAAGTTTTATCGAAAATAAGGCTTCCATTGTTATCGCCACAATTTCTCGCCGACTCAGTTGCAACAGAAGAATTAATAAGAACTTCGCATCAATGTCGTGATCTTCTCGATGAAGCGAAGGATTATCATTTAATGCCAGAGCGTCGTGATCTTCTACAAAGTTATCGAACGAGACCTAGAGGAAACGACTACGTTCAAGGACAAATTTATGCAGTTGGGGGATTGACAAAGTCAGGGGATGCTGTCTCAACAGTTGAGATTTACGATCCAGAGAAAGATGAATGGAGAATGGGACAAGCAATGTCAATGCTTCGATCGCGAGTTGGCGTTGCTGTTCTTCATGGAAAACTTTTTGCATTCGGAGGGTTTAATGGGCAAGAAAGACTTTCAACAGTTGAAGTGTTTGATCCCGAAACGAAGAAATGGAGTCAAGGTAAAACGATGATGTGCAAACGATCGGCAGTTGGCGTTGCAGCATTGGACGAATTTATTTATGTTTGCGGAGGCTATGATGGAATCACGTCGCTTTCAACCGTTGAATGGTTAGTTGCAAAAATTTATTTGGTCATGTCAGTTACTAAATTCGTTTCACTTTTAGCTATTGTCCAAAAACTGATATTTGGAAGAAAGTTGCGCCAATGATGCGCTATCGATCAGCTGGGGGTGTGTCTGCGCTTCGTGGATTTGTTTACGCTTTAGGGGGCCATGATGGGCTCTCAATTTTTGATTCTGTCGAACGCTACGATCCAACTACAGACACTTGGACAAAGGTGAAGTCAATGCTCAGTAGACGATGTCGTCTTGGCGTTGCAACGCTCAATGGAAAACTTTTCGCTTGCGGTGGCTACGATGGATCATCATTTCTTCGGTCAGTTGAAGTTTATGATCCGAATTACGACGAATGGAAGCAAATTGCACCAATGAATGTTAAGCGATCTCGTGTGGCTTTGACAGCTAACATGGGAAAGCTCTACGCAATCGGTGGCTACGATGGAGAATCAAACTTGTCAACTGTCGAAGTTTATGATCCTTTGCTTGATAATTGGAATTTCGTTGGGAGTATGAAGTGGCATGGGGGAGGCGTAGGAGCAGCAGTCTTGCCCAATTAAGACTTCCAAGAGCTTTAGCTCGAATCTCAAAATTTAATCTTAGTGATAAAAACGTTTCTCTGGTCAAAAGGACTTACTCTCATCACTTTATCAAATATTTTCCATTGCAAAAATTTAATTTGTGTGAACTCGAAAGTTTATTGAAAAGAAAATGTTAATAAATACAGATTTGTGGAGTTTTAATCTTCTTCGTTTTCGAGGTAAATGTTCTTTTGACCGAACTTTCCGTATAATTCTGCTTTCAACTTCGACATGACCACTTGAATCTCTTCAATTTTATTCTCGATTCCTTTGATCTCCTCGACTTTCTTCTCCTTTGTTTCCTGCAAAAGTGTTTGAGTCTTCTCGAGATTGTTGTAAATGAAAACCTCGCCGATCAGGAATTGAATTTGCTCGTCGTCAACCAACTCAATTTCTTCAATCGCCTCTTCGATGTTGGTGAGATCATTTTGCTTAATCTTCAAATCCTCTTTGAGATCTTCAATTTTCGCGACGTGATTAGCAAACTGATTGATTCTCATCTGATCATCGAATGTGATCTGAACATCTGCGTCAGGATCCTAAAAGGAAACAAAAATTTCAGCATGTTTATGAAAATCTGATTTTATTTAATCGATTATAGAAATAAATCGACAAGATTAAAACTATTTTCCAATTCCAACATAAACTCACGGGTTGGAAATTTGTTAATCCTTTTGATTCAACTGCGGCCATTGTGCAAATGTAGGAATTTATCTTTAATTTAAAAAATTCAAAATTCTTTTGCGGATGCTTTGTTCAGAACTACGTAGCCAAAAGTTCAATTGGGGGCGTTCATTTGATCTTGGGCGTTTTCAATAAAAGTTTTGTAACCAACCAACAAGATTCTTCTAAACTAAATTTTGATATAATTATACCGGAAATACCATCGTAATCAATCTAAAAAGTAAGTAAGAATAAAATTTCAGTCGTTGTTCAACTAAAGCTGATGGAATAATTTGAATTGCGACTAATTTTATGTCATTTTGATGCAAATTTATTTTCATGTTTCCTCCTGAATCTTGTTTTTCCAGATCATGGAACAAATACTTGTATCAGCAGCAAAGCAGTTGGAGAAGCAACTCGATAGTGAGATTGATCGACTCGATAACCTTGGCGGCGATGACATCGAAGCAATCCGAGACCGTCGTTTAAAAGAAATGAAGCAACGTCAGGAAAAAATGGTTCAATGGAAGCAAAATGTAAAGAAGAAAACATGATGAGCAGTCAAAATTCAATTAAAATATTCTTACGTTTCCATTTTAGGGACATGGCGAATACACTGAGCTCGTAGACGAAAAAGAGTTCTTTGAAGTATCAAAGAAGTCGGAGAACAGTAAGAAAATCAATATTGGCCATGAATCATGTCTTCTTAACATTTTGATTCTTTTAGTCGTTTGTCACTTTTATCGTGACGTAGCCGAGCGTTGTAAAATCGTGGACAAGCATCTAAGAATTCTTGCTTCTAAACATATCGAGGCTCGTTTCTGTAAAGTCAACGCAGAGAAATGTCCTTTCCTCACACAACGCCTTCGCATTAAAGTCATACCAAGCATTGCATTAATAAAAGACAGCAAAACAAAAGATTACATCGTTGGATTCACAGACTTGGGTAACTGCGATGACTTCAGCACGGAGATGATGGAATGGCGCATTGCACAATCAGGAGCGATCGATTACAACGGCGACTTGCTCACCCCACCTGACAACAAGAAACGTCAGACCTTCGAAAATAAGAGTAAAACCATCAAGTCTTCAAGAGCTTATGATAGCGACTCATCTGATGGTCTCGACGATTAATAGAGCGAGATGATCTCAATATTTCCCTGTGCTTTGCTTACAATTGTAACCCGCTTTGTCCTTTGCATAACTTTGCTGCTAACCCAAAATCAAATCTTGTATTGATCATTCTTTTTTTATTAATAGAACCTTGCACAAAAAGATTAATAAAGTTTTTAGACAACAGAAAGAAGTCTTAGAAGATCGCGACAAGGGTGGAGAAGAAGAAATCTAACGCTTGTTCGTTCAACGTTTTCATCAAAGCAAATATTTTTCTTCGGAGAATTTTTTCATTCAGTGCAGTCTTTCATGAGAGTTTCGTCGGAGAAGTCGTCGTTCGTGATAAATCAGACAAAAAGAATTAACAAATGCAGTTTTTAAGGCTTTTACCTTAGTGCAATATAATTGAAAATGCTGATATGGCCACAAGCGGAAACATACTGAGGCCAAGTGCTCGTGCAAATTTAGGAAAATGCAAAAAATCAATTGAAAAAAAAGTTTATTTGTTCGTTCTCTGCTTTACAATCATCACAAATAAAGGATTTTTATTCGCCGACGCCCTTGAACATCAACACTTTGGTAAGTTTGTTATTTGCATAAGCAGCTGAGTGCATTTCGTGGTCTCTTTTGAGAAATATCAATCAATTGTTTATTCGGAATATTCCTCTTCTGATGGAATTTATTTACTCGTCGTTCTTCTTCTTCTCGCTGCTCTCATTTTTTGGGTTGATGCGATGAGCCAACATGAAACAAGATTCATGTTGAACATTAAATCTTATTTGAAATAGAAAACAAATATTAAACACGACGACAAACTCGAGACATGGTGCGAGACACAACTTGGATTTTATTTTTACACAAGTCAGAACGCTTCTCATCATCACAGCGAGTAAAGTGTGTGAGGTTTCTAGGGAGAAAATTATGATTCATAAGCTGGCTCAGGTTCGAACAGTGTCTTCTTATTTTTCTCCTTGGATATTAATAAAAACAAGCCCACCTCAGCTAAAGAGATTCGCTGACGATTCGCTTGCACAATCTGGAAGTCGCGACTAAATGATCTTCAAGGTGACTCAACGACGGCGTTAACGCTAATTTTCTTCGAATCTTTTGTGAATTCCGTTGAATATTATTATTCAGTCTCAATGACTCACATCTCAAAAACACCGGAGGTTCATGCTCGGCTGCATAATGCCATGAGAGCAAAGAGAGAGCCCAAACACAATGCGTTCGGTCAACGCTATTCACATGGCTTCAACTTCTCTGCCAATTTAATTCGTCACAGGGAACTGCACGTCTAATTTATTTGAAGTCTCGTTTGGCAACTAACGAAGCGAGCTCACAATTATTTGCATTCCAAGTACAACAAACTAGTCGAATTAATAATGAATGCACTCAAAAGTAGAACGAGCGTTGCAAATTTCCTTCATGCGTCCGTTATTTTAGGATGAAGGTTGATCGAGGAGAAATAAATTAATTACTTTACACATTTCACTTCTCAGAAGTAAACTTTGTTGGGGAATTGAATCTTTCAAATAAATATTTCTTGTCCTTGAATCTTAATCATCCTTAACCCGACCTAACTCATCACCTGTCTCAATAGTCTAACTTTACAGACGATTGTCATGACAACCCAAAACAACTAAACAGAGAAATATTTCTCGCCATGTGCCATTTTGCTCTTCTTTCTTTCACTCGTTTCGATCGGAAATTGCATGTTTTGTGGCGTGAAACCGCACACATTTCCATCTGACACAAATTCTCTTTGGCTTTCGAGTCGACAGCACTCCCTGCTTCCAATGAAATGAGAAGACTCATCAATTTAGCTTCTCTGTTGAATGAAACGTATTTGATTCTGTTATTCCATCATCATGCATTGTTAGTTTCGCTGACATTTCTCACTTTTTATCCCACACCACGCGCATCGTCGACTCCCTCGACACGAAATGGTCAGACATAAAATCTAATGACTGCGAAAAGTATCCAAAAATCATTTAGACCGGCAATTTAAATTTCAAATCACTCAGCCGAACCCAGACACGAGGAAACACAAAAAAACACTGACCATAGCGAAGTTGAACCACAATTTTGGCATCAACGAGCCAACGGCGAAGAAAATCGCGCGAAAGTTTAATCTAAAAATAACTCAAACTCCTCAGATTAATTTCGATCAAAACAAGTCTACTCAGGTCATTGTTACGATACACTTGTGAGACATTTAGTGCACCATGTGGCTATCTTTTCGCTGTGGACGTGAAAAATTATCGTTTCAGCGAGAAACGAAAGTAAACAAAAAAACGTCTTCAGTGATTTTTATTTTCATTCGTCAACGATGTTTTAATTAACAGAGTTCAAGGCAAAACGAGGAAGCTGATATCGCACTATTCACGTCATCATCTAATTAACAATGACACGCGATGTTCCGTCTAATCAGCTGCGACCTTTTTAACTAATTAGAATGCAAAGGCAATAAAAGTTTCCTTGATGACGCAAACAGCTCTTAACTGTAAGAAGACATGAAACTTCTTCCGCTTGCACGCTCATGAAAATAAAATGATCGCTCGTGTCGGCTCTCTTTTGTCCATTTCATTATCAGTTGTGTCAGAGAAAGCTTTAATTTGTTTTGCAAATAAGTCAGACAGACATCCCCGCGAGATTAAGTTCGGTCAAGTTCTCAGAAGCTACGCGAATTTCAATCAAACAAAGTTGCAAAAGCTCTTTTGAGCTCACTCAACGAACGTGTTCGACATTACAAAAGTCTTCGGATGAAAAAGAAGAGAACATTGAATAAACTCTAGGAAACGATGAATATCAATTTTCATGGGGAGAAATGTTTTCATTGAAGCAACTCGAATGGATAACAACTCGAATATTTATCAGTTGAGTCACGTTATCAGTAAGAGCGAGAGCGCGATATTAAACAAATATTTCACTCTTCGCTGGAAAGCGACGCGCTTGCCCCAAAAGTAAATATTATGAAGACGATAAGCTTTAACTGCAGTTGGGCTTCAAGATAACATTCTAAATAACTTTTCAGAGTTCAAGGAAAGATTTACGAAAAAAAAAACTAAAGTAAATTGATGATAGAAACTTCGCAATCACTTAGCCCAATTCATTCTCGTTTACATTCCTAATCTAAATCGTTGCTATACAAATATCGCTTAAAACATCCCATCGCTTAATCTCCGATTAGCTTCATTTCATTGCCGAATCGCGACACTATTTGTCCACTCCTTCCTTATTCTCGTTCGTTACAATGAAATGATGTCACTTTCAATAACTGCTTCTGTTTATCCCATTTACGTCCACTTATGAGATTATGACACGACGGAATGATAAATTGCGTGAGTGAAGTCTTTTCCGAGCACTAAGTGTTCCGAGGGCCTTTACCGTCTAATTAAATTGTTGCTTGTAAACAACCGACTTGGCTATTAATTATCGTTGTTGTGAGCTTTAAATTTAACGCTTCATAGATTTGTTATGAGATGGAGAGAGTCCCGAATTAATTCTCGACAGAACGCTACGCACACATGTTTGCCATGCCCGATTAAGCGCGGTTTCTTCCTCGTCGCAACGCTCGCTGTCAAAGCAAGTGAACAGAATATTCAAAACGAAAATTTATTTGACATTCCAAGCCACTCATTTGGAATTGCTTCGTGATGTTTCCAATTGATTTCCCTTCCTTTTGCCGCGCTAGGTCGTTAAATTTGTACAAAGAGTGAGTCGTCCAAGCTCAATTGAACGATGAGTCTACCGATGATTGATTCAAGAGCAAAGAGATCAGGAATTATTCGTCGTCTCGGTCTGGAGAGATTGAACTTAAAAGTTAATTAGATTTTAGTTGGTTTATTCAATTTTTGAGCCCTAGTTTCAGAGTAACGCTCAACTTTCTCCCAAAAAAAAAACTAACTTAGTTCGCATATGCGAATAGTTTTTAACTAAAATTCACACGAACCCCCAAACGTTCTTTCAAAGCCGCTGAGCATACATCGGCCGCATAACTTCATGAATATTCATGGCTACACAAAAATTTCATCGCATTCTCTCATAAAAAGTTATTACGGTTTTTATTGTTTGCGTGGAAATTTACATAAAAAGGAAAGAACGAGAAAGCTGCTGATGTTATCGGAAGTGAGACTTGATGCTGCTGATGTTCATTTTGATGAGAAAGGAAGTGCAAGTTGATAGTCAATGCAACAGTTGGAGTGCCATATGCACTCCTCATCACTTCAAATTGAAAGTGATCAACAAGCCATGATAGAAATTAGTTTTTTCCCCATCTCAACGTATTCCCATATGTCTCGCAGGCTCTTTAACAATCTGTGAGTGTGTGAAAAAAATGTCCCAATCGACAGTTCGGGTTGGAATGCTTTAAAATAAAAACCAGAGAATTCATGATTCTCTCTCGCTATGAAATGCCCTTCTCGTCGTCGATGCTTCCCGAGTCTGTCCCATTGGAATTACAAATTTGTCTTCCTCTTCTTCGTTTGACGTCTTTTAGCTTTCAAAACATTTAAATCTCAAAAGATCGTGAACGAATGATTACGTCACATGATGAGCGAGTGTGATACGACGAGCCACCAACATGATCGTCTGCTGATGTTCTTGTTGATCTGCGTGAATGAAAAACGACTCTCGAGTGCGGATGCAGACGGAATTGTGTTTAATTTCTCTTAATTTTAGAATCATGAGATTATGAGAGGCGCTCGCTCTCAAGTGTAATGCGTTTTAAATTACGAATTGAAAGAAAAGTCTTTTTTTTCTCACAATCGTCACTTTCTGCTTTTCTTTTACAGATTCGGTTACCTTTAATCATCACAGCGTAATCGAGCCGAGAATCGTTCATGCGAGACATAAGCGAGCAATAGAAAATACTCTGGAAAAGGTGAGAAGAGAGAAAAATATTTTTATTTTTAGTTTTCCGCAGAGTTTTCATATTTTTTTTTTCGGCGAAACGAACGAACGAACGCACCTTTGTATTCTTTGCTGAGTTATCGTGTGAACTCATTTCACTTGCGTTTGATAGCTTTGAGCTTGGTGTTCGTTGAACCACATCAATCAAGGACGACTTGAAGAGTCAAGCTTAGAGTTCAATGACATTCATTGAGATTGTTATTGATTCAAGACATTAATGAAATGTTTATTGGCTTTTCGGAAACTTTATTACAATCACAAGTCGTCGTTTTCTAATGTCTCTTCTCTCCTTCCACAGAATGGTTTACACGCTACCCACATTCATCTCATATATGAACACAATAACAAAGATGTGATATTAGATTTACACTTGAACGATAATTTAATACCGAAAGGACATTTTGTAAGCTATCAACAGCCGAACGGTGATAAAGCGATTAAAAAAAACTTCACAAAGACTGAAATCGATCTGTGTAACTATCATGTAAGTAGCTTCGCGAAATGGTTTAATGACGACTAATTTTCTTTGTCTCTGCAGGGAAAACTGCGACACAATCCACACTCGAGTGTCGCGCTCTCCACATGCGATGGAATTCGAGGCGTCGTGTTCGATGGCCACGATACTTATTACATTGAAAACGAAGTAAATGGACCAGATCGTAAACATTTTCTGATACGGTAAGTTGAACGACGGAGCGGATCATTAAACGCGATAGTAAACATGTGATTTCTGTTTTGTTTCAGACACTCCGACTTAAAAAACGATCATAAGTGCGGGTATGAGGGCGGAATCAATAGAACTCACGACATGACGCTCTTCGACACGACCGAGTTTAATCGAATTATGCGAGTGAGTTTGCGTTTTATCAATTGATGTCAATTTGTTTTGATTTTATAATGATGTGACTCTTCAACAGTACAAGCGATCGTCGTCGGATGGAGTTCAAGTTCGTGGACCATACAACTCGAATCGAAGATCGAGTTACGTTGAACTGGTGCTCGTCGTTGACAATAAAGTTTTTAAATCGCTTGACAAGAACATCACGAGAGTTCATCAGCATTGTAAAGACATTGCAAATATAATCAATGCGGTACGTCTAGCGACTGATGATGTAGAATCTTAATTAAATATTTATTGTTCGCGTTTACTCTTCACAGGTCTACGTTCCGCTGAATATATTTGTTGCGCTCTTAGGCGTCGTCATCTGGTCGGAACAGAACTTAGCCGACTTGTCGAGTGATGGCGACAAAACGCTTCGAAGTTTTCTTAATTACCGCAAGAAATATTTAGTGCGAGATCATCCAAACGACAACGCCCAATTGCTCACCGGAGAAGTTTTTGACGGAGGCGTTGTTGGGAAAGCGTTGAAGGGTCCAATTTGTACTTTCGAATTCTCAGGCGGCGTTTCAATGGATCACAACAAAGTAATTGCTATTGTGGCAACGACAATCGCTCATGAAATGGGACACAACTTTGGAATGGAACACGACACTGACGATTGTAACTGCCCAGACGAGCGATGCATAATGTCGTCGTCAAGTTCATCTATTGCTCCAACGCACTGGAGCTCATGCAGCATTGACCAGCTTAACTTAGCTTTCCATCACGGAATGGATTACTGCCTTAAAAATAAGCCGAAAAAACTTTTTGAATCGCCAATTTGTGGCAATGGCTTTGTAGAACCTGGCGAGCAATGTGATTGCGGCCTTCCTCAACATTGTAACAACTCGTGCTGTAATCCAAATACTTGCATGCTCCACTCAAATGCGTCATGCGCTACAGGAAGTTGCTGTGACTTGACAACATGTAAGCCGCACATGGCTGGAACACTTTGTCGCGATTCGTTCGGAGAATGCGATCTCCCAGAATATTGTACTGGCGAGCAAGAATATTGTCCGAATGATGTTTACAAACGTGACACCGAAGAGTGCGAGGGCGGAAAGGCTTACTGTTACGAAGGCTCGTGCCGTTCTCATAACGATCAATGTAAGCTGCTCTGGGGACCCTCCGGCGCGTCATCTGATCAGTGCTATGATAAGAACACCAACGGAAGCCGTCACGGAAACTGTGGCTACGATCGTCTCAAGCAAGAATACATCTCGTGCAAACATGACGATGCAATGTGTGGGATGCTTCAATGTCGCCACTTGAACGAACGTTTAGAGTTCGGCATGGAGTCAGTTGCAATTTTATCTCATTCGTTTAAGAATTATCGTGGGAGTATTGTACCATGTAGAACTGCGATAGTTGATCTTGGCCTTCAGTCAGTTGATCCTGGCTTGACACCTGATGGAGCGAAATGTGGCGAAGACAAAATGTGCGTCAAACAAAAGTGCCTTCCTATCGCTAGCTTGAGAGTTGATGGAAAAGTTCTCGACTGTCCTGACTGTAATGGAAACGGTCTCTGTAATTCAAAAGGTCACTGCCATTGCTTCGAAGGATGGGCACCTCCATTTTGTAATGAACCAGGAGTTGGTGGATCAATTGACAGTGGACCTGCTAGTGATCCTGATAGTAAGTTCTTTAACCTCTTCGTCAAATCATTCAATTTAATATCAATTTGTCTTTTTAACCAGGCGGAAGACTCTTCAGTAAGATTATGTACATCTTTTTCATCGGCGTCGTGCCTACCTGCACTCTCTTTGCGCTCCTCATCTACTTCTGGCGTCAAAACAACTTCCAACTCTCCAGAAAGTCGCCGAACTTGTACGTATCTGACTCAACGTCTAAAGTGGGCGATAAATTAACCGCTAGAAACATTTCGAAGCCGCATATTAGCAGTGGCATGTTCTTGTCAACCACTAATCCTAATTTATTATCGAAAAGCACAGATTTACTTCATGTTGACCGTTGTGATCAATTTTGAGCATGTTTATTGTTTTCTGGTGAAATAAAATCTTAAGTAGCCTAATTTTTCATCACGAGCTCATCGAGTGATGTTGGATTAGCTGTAGTTTCGTTTTTCGTTTGTCTCGTTTGGGTTAACAATATTTAACTTTTGGTTTGTCAAAATGCTTGGTATGCTTGAGGATTGAAATGTTACGAGTGAAGATATTTACGGAATTCTGTTTTAGAAAACCCTTGGGAAATTCTAAGAATTCCCTTTTCAATCTTCACTTGATAGTTTTTAATCTTTATTTATAGCTGGCATTGAGTTTTTCAGCTTTTGTAGTTTGTTTATTAACTCTAATCCCTTAATTGGTTGGCATGTTGGAATGGGTAAAGCACTTGCATCAAGCTCGTAAACCTGTTGATTAATGTCGATTTATTTAATTTTAGACCAAAGCCGAACATCAAACATCATATTACGAAAGGCAGCTCTGGCTCGCCCCAGTCCCCGACATTCGCTCCCTCGTCACCTAATTCTCCTGATGACATGAACTCATCATTACTCCGACCATCGTCCGATGTTGAAAATAATTACATTTTTGGAAAGTTCAAAGGGTTTACATTGAAGCCCTTGCCAGGAGCAGAAAAGCAAATTTCAAAAACACCAAAAGTCGCTTATGTCACTCCAGTTACAAAGACAAACAACGAAGTTGATTTGCATATTGTTCCCACTAGAGAAGCTCCAGCACCACCAGTCCCAAAACATGGAATCAACTCGAAGATTGATAAGTTCAATCACTTGAATGCTTCGTCGACTCCTCCAGCATTGCCTCCATTGAACAAAGGTTCAACTGCTCGTCCAATTATTTCAAATCCAATTTTAGAAGCATCAACGAGCGATGCCAGAGAAGTTCCTTCGGTTGTGAAATATCCAACGATTCGCCCAGCCCCAGCACCTCCTAAGAAAGATCAGAAAATTACATTTGACGAGAACGTTCTGCCAGAAGTTTTAATAAACCCGATGAGCAACAACGTTGATAAGAAACCGAAAGACGGAACTCTTAGTCGAATTCAATCGTTTTTAAAGAAAGATCCCAGCAACAAACCAGAGAAAGTTCACAAGCAGCTCAAAGCAATCGACAAAGATAAGCTCAAAGATCTTCAGATTTCATCGCCGATTCTCATTTCTCAAGTTCCACTTAAAGACGCGAGTGATGACGACGATAAAAAGACCAAATTGAAAAGAGCTCAATCAATGAGAGATCCTCCTTCCCCACCTGTTGTAAAGCCGGCTCTGAACTCATTCGGTTCTATGCGGCAACCTCGACCAAAATCAATTGTTGACCGTCCAACTTTGCCTCCTCCGCCTCGACCTCCTCAACCAAAACTGCCGACACTAGCACAACCCGAGACATCGCCTTCTAATGAATATGATGATTGCGAAAGTCGCGAAGCGGGAACACCAGACAATATTTATTCTGTTATTGAAGAGTCACCAAAGTCTCCCCCAGGAGCAGTTAACCAACAAGGATCGATCGAGAGTATGGGACTGCTCGGTGAGATTGTAAATGAGATCGAACATCGTAACATTGACTCAATTTACATTGCATCGAAAAAGAAAAAGAAACCAGGCGAGTCAAACTATGCGAACTCAAAGTCTGTTGATGACGAATATTCTGGCGACGCTGGCAGCACGACATCAAGTGGTTACATGAGACCAATTGGAGCTCCAATCGCTAGAATTCCACCATCACAATCCATCGGAAAAATGCCTTCGACGACAAGCAGCAACAGCGTTAGCAGTTTCAAGTCAGCGAAAAGTTCTGGAGGAAGTTTAACCAGTCCGAAAGGCGTCACTAGTCCTGACACGAAGGTCATAACTTTCGATGGACCGATGAAGAGGAACAACAGTGACTTGAATAAAAAGAATTCAGCAGCTGTAGCTGAGAGCGAATACAAGACACCAACAAATAAACCTCTCTCAGATGAAAAGGATTCGTCGATTGGACCTCGAAGGCCATCGCTAAAGAAAACAGTCACGCCACCGTCCATTACGCTAAAGAAAACTGTTCCAGGATCGATCAGAAAGAGAAGTCCAAGTCCAACGAAAGCACCAACCATCGCTAAAGTCCCATCAAAACCAAAAACGCTTCAAAAGCCAACGGTCGACAAATCACCGAAACCTTCTCTAAAATCCTCAGCGAGCTTAACGAATGGCAGCGTGAAAGGTCCAACAAATAACTCAACGACGGCTGGTAAAGTCTTAACAGCAGCTGCAAAGAAAAAGTCAAACGTGGCAGCTCTCCAACAGAAATTCGAAAGTTCCAAATCGTAAAAGTTGCTTCAAAGTGCTCGACAGTAGAAAACATGTTAAAGTTTGTAATTTCTATACGATAAGCCTTAACGATGCAATCGCAAAATTTTCCGAGGACGAAAGTTCTTTTTCCTTAAAGTTCTTTAGCGATTGTTGATGAATGTGAATTTTGTGGCTTACAGTAGTAACTGCTTTGTCGTGGAGCTGCGAAAGTTTTCGTATTTTCTTAGTAAACATTTTCCATGACAAAAGCTTAGATCCCGATCGCAATCATAAGAAAAGCTTCGAGTAGCCGACATAAACTTTAAGAGAAAAGTGCATTAAGCTTGTTGAATGAGAGGATAAAGTTTCAAACTTATTTAGCAGGTCTATGATTGAATGAACGCGATTAATTAAGAATAGAAAAGATTATTATAAGCGTAACTTTAATATTTTTATGAAACTACTTAATTGAAATAAGTTTTAGAAAGTCTTCGTTGGATAAAACTTTTCTCATGAGACAAGAGCGAAACAATAAATTTTAGTTTTTTTGACTGCAAAACTAATCAAACTGCTTCTTGCATTAGAATTGATGACTTCGTTTAAACAAAAGCGATCTAATCTGTTATGTTTTGTACATAAAAACCAAAGAAGTTGTGCAAAGGAAGATGAGAAACTGTAAACGATGCTTTATGATTTTAATAAAAAGGAAAAATTGAAATGAAAATTTAGGATTTTTGTCTGACCTTTGCTCGCTCTATCACCATCCACGTCTAAAGATAAACGAGAGATAGCGTCGGTTGAATCATTTATCTATGCCATATGCCTCTCGACTTCACTCACCGTCTCTCAATTAAATCATCGCTCGTTATCGTCCCAACCTAACTCGACGGCAAATAAAGTTGCACAACTCTCTTCGGAAATGTAAATATCTAATCAGCGGTTAATTGAGAATTATTGGGAAATTCAGCAAGCCATGTGGCTTCTGACTCGGTAGGAAATTATGCAAATGTGTCTGTCGGTCTGATAGTTTCCGATTGCGAAATACTTAACAATCTCTGTCAAAGAGGCTTTGCTGATAAAATCTTTAACAAAACCTTTCTCCTTATCATCGTCGCGTCCTTCATCAAACTCCACTTTGGCGTGAGCTCTTGAGACCCCCTGGAAAGTCAAAACTATGCAAATTCAGATGTTACTTTGACAAAGAAAAGTGTTCACCGTTCAACAAAGCTCACCCACGCGATATAAATCCTTCATCCCGTTTCGGATTTATGAATGAAACTCAAATGAAAGCTCCGATTGGTTCAAAGCTTCCGTGACGTCATTCGCTCTCGGCACCAACGAAAGTCCTCGCTTTTCGTCGTTGATGATGCCACAAACTCTTCAATGATGGCACAAAAACGATTCCGGTAAATTTCAAGTTAAACAAAGAAGTTACAATGAAAATGATTCTTTGAGAGGTGTCGCTAATCGATTATTTGGAAAATGATTTCTTATCAATTATAATCAACAATTATTGAAGCTCTATCCGGTAGCTGTCGAATGATGAGTGTCACGTCAACTGTTGCGCATGTTCCTCGCTACAATCGGCCATAAAACAATCGTCGGCTGAAGCTCCGAAATTCAGTAGCAAACGAATTGTGATCAAGTTTGGAAGTGACCGAAAGGAAGTGAATAAAAATATAAATTCAAAATCGTCGAGGGGCAAAACAAGTTAGATTGAAAATACCGCCAATTAGTGTCGAGAGTTGAGAAAAGTTTTTTTTATTAATTTTCAGGGAAGTTTTTGAATTTTAATTTGTTCGCTCTTTTGGCAAGAACGACAAATTGCTTTCTTGCAATCAAACGCTTAACAAACCAATTGTCCGAGGGTAAAAGGAAGCACAAGTAGAAACCTTGAATTTCAGGTGAGTTGGGAAAGACGCTGACAAAGTGAAACAATCTCGAATGAAAAAAAGATAAGAAAAACAAGAGAAATTAATCGAGTTAATGAAACGACGTCTTGGGAATTTTCACCGGGCATAAATCACGTGGAAAAGCGGAAAATTCACAACAAGAAAAACTTTTTATGCTCTCGAGTGTTGTGGCATTTCTTGCCTTTTCCGATCGTACATGTAAGCGAAAAGTTTCTGTATCAACTTTCACCGAAAGTCGGTAACGGGCGTGCAGCGATGAATTCTTTAAAGCTAAATATATTTTTTGATCTCATGGCGTAAATCCTTTAAATTAAATTTGACGGGAATGTTTCTGCCATCACAGAAGCTTCTACTTTGATTCGAAAATCTTTATCGCATTAAGGTGAACGTTCATCTCCGTCGCAATGACATTCATCATCACGCATACGTTGAATTATTGAGATGAGCGGCGCCTTTGATGATGAAGGAAAGGAAGGAGATTAAAACACAAGCCCTCGGCTTCTCACGGCTCAGCGCTAATTAACTTTCAACATTTTCTAGCTAGGAAAATTCGTTCGAAATCCTATGATAATTGGATAATTAGCGGTCACCCAAAAGTCTAAGAATAGAAAAAGGAAATTTAATTTACAAGACAGAATTAATTGGACATGGACATGATGAACTTAAGCGACAGTTTTAATTCTTCTCCTTCCTTCTCATGATGATAAATACATTTTTCTCATAGCAGAAACAATGTGTCATCCTGCGACCTTTTTTATGATGTTCTGAGGGCACTTTTGCTTACACCAAAAGCAGCAGATTCTCATTAAAAGTAGAAGCAAATGCGGCACATTAAAAAGTCAGCTCAAATAAAAACAAATGGCTTGATAAAGTTTCAACTTTTCAAGCTTTATCGTTGATCTCTAGGACGAGAAAAGTTAAAACTTCCTCCAACTCATCATGAGCGGTTTTCCTTCCTCCCTTGAGGTATCAAACAATGGACATCAAACTTTCTTTCTATGGGATCCCACCAACGGATTTTCATTAAATATATACGAGGCTACAATTTGATATTCTCGGAAGATATCAAGTGAAGGAAAAACAGTTTCCATCGCAATCTAAAATGTGCTTGATGAACTAAAACTTTTCATTTATGAGATTGAAGTTAATCCAAAAAATAAATAAAAAAGAATTTTTGGAGCTGCGGGGTATCGATCCCCGTACCTCTCACATGCTAAGCGAGCGCTCTACCATCTGAGCTACAGCCCCGTAAACTTGCTTATAAAAGTTTTGGATAAAAGCCAATGCGTTACAATTCGATTTATTTAAACGACCCACATAAGGTACCTGATAGCTTGATTTACATTTCACGTAACTCGAGTGAAGAAATTGCTGCGCAAACAAGTTTCATTCGATCTTGAACAGTGTGACTGAAAAATTTGTTTGCAGTGCATAACTTCAAGGGAATCAAACTGTTCTCAACACAAATGTGTTGCAATCATCTTTCGTTTGCATAAAATTCATTGAGCCAGGGAATTGGACTGGTCTCTGGACCATCAAGAAGAAAATCAAATATTTTGAAAAAGTCTACATTCTTGAGGTCCTTAGATCGACCAAAGCCCTGCAACCAACCACTTGAACATCACACAAAACTTTCCGGAAAATTCGTTTCACGAGAAAGCAACAATGAAAAAGTCACGAGAAGAGAAAAAAAATGCATGCTCGAGGAGAAAATGAATAAAAATAAATTCACAAAGAAATGAAAATATTTATTTTTCTCAGTGAAAGCGACAAGGGAAACGAATGAGAAGATAAATAGGTTCAAATGAAAAAAAGATTTTTCGCTTTTGCCTGCGAGGAAAGTCGGCACGAAGTCATCGCGATTACTTACGCTCTCGAGGAGATGAAGAGCAAATGTTAATGTTACTTTGAGATTTATTTGGTGAGGCGAAGACATGAACACCTTGTTACATCATTTTTGTTTCGTATTAATTCACAGACAGCGCTTCTTGCTCACTTTCGCGCGTCAACTGACATTACAAATTAAGCTCCTGATGCTAGAGCCATTTACAAACTCGACAGTGTTGTTTGAAACAAGCAAACATCTTCCTCGATCTAATCTTGTAATCCCGCAATTTCTCCACCACAGAGACCAAAATGGTTAAAACATTTCCCCCAAAGGACATTTCTGCTATCGGCGCTTTCATCAGTCGCACTTTTGACTTTTTAAATTTTCTTTTTATTCTCAAGTTCGAGGGTTTTGCAAGTCAATGAAGAGGGAAATTCCATTGAAACCCGCTTTAACAATTCACGTCATCTGATTAAAACTTTTCTTTGTTGATCTGAATTTTAGTTTTTTTGTTGTTCACTTTTGCATTTTCCATTTTATTATTCCTTTGAGAGCGATCCAGGTTTCCTTCTCTTGAAACTCATTCGTAGTTGACTTTTTGCGGCTCACTTGAAAGCACTTTAAAGCCATTAAGGATTGATTGCTTTTTGCTTTACTGTCGATTTTACGAATTTAAAAGTCCCCTCAGTCATCATCGACATCGTCCCAAGTTTTGACAGAAATAAAAAAATCATTTCGTCTGACTCAATTCAGTTAATCACATCGAGACTCATCTTATTTTCAATTGAGTGGGAAATTGTGTTGGAATTATGTAAATTTTTGAGTTTTATCGATTTTGTAAATTGAAAACTTTTCGATTTAAATTCATTGGAAAATTGAATTCTCCAACTCAAAATGAATTGTGTGAAAGCCGCTTACAAACAATTCGTAAATTTTTAATTACTTTGATAACGACACAGCTAAGTCCACGTTGGAACATATCGCAGCTGTCAAAACTAATTAGAAAGTAATTCTCTTTATTCATGAAAAATAAAGGTTTCATCTCAAATAATTGACAACTTCCTGAACTGCGGAATCTGAAGTCAAAGTTTCTCTCGAAATCTCATCTCGAACAATCTGATCTCCTGTCACATTATAAAGACTTTCAAGTTGAAAGTTTGCTTTTCATTTCGAGTTTCGTCGTCTTTTTGCTAAGCACACAAACCAACGAAGAACTTTCCATTCTATGTCCCACGCTGTCGAGCTGCTGATTTGAGATAATTTCATCAAAGTTTCCCGAACACAAATTAAAACGTTCATGAAGATTCTTTCACAACTTTCTCACAATTTAATTATTAATATTTTCTTGAACTTATGGAATTTCCTTTCGATCTTCCGTGAACTCGCATTTCACGTGAGAAATACAATTTTTAATTTGTTTCCTCGTCGATTAAGCAGCAGAGATTTTAATTAGATCAAAAATGTTGCGATCAAGTCAAGCGACGAGGGATTCTAAAATAAACGATGTAATTGAATCATTTCGAAGTCAAGTCAAAGCACGGGAAAATCTGTCGACAAAATTAACATAATTTTCCTTTCAGTTTTATGTTTCTCATGGAACTTAACTCAATTAATGGTCATTAAGGCTTAAAGGAAGTTTGCGGAGAGTGAAAACCTTTTTCTGTCATCATCGATGTAATGAAGTTGTGAAAACAGAAAATCCCTTTTGTCAAACGACGAAGAACATAAAAGTAGCATTAATAAGCTTAGGAAAGTCAATTTGTTGTTTTCGATTAAACTCTAGTGGGAAGGTAATGGTCGCGGTAAACCAAAATACTTTGGTGAGGAAGCAACAGGAGTCTCAACGATTCATTCCACTTGTTGATAGCGACAACGACAATGCAAATCGATTTTCTCTTTTTTGTGTGTCATCGCTGGAAGAGAAAACTCACATTTCGAGTGTCACAATTAATTGAATGGAAATATTTGATCAGCATTTTTTTTTTGACGATTCTCCTTCTGAATCAGAATCAACATTCGCCACGAAAAAAAAATGCGAGAGTTTCAATTTTTTAAAAGTAAACATTGTTCAGCAACGTCAGAGCTTTCAAGTCGACGAACTTTAACATTTAAATTGTCGAGGAGAATCCAATTATTGCGGATATGGGTTGATGGCTGATGTCAGTTGACAATTCATTTAACTTTTAGTTGCGAAAAGTTGCAACGAATAGAATGTTCAAGGTGTAAATCGGGTGAGCGGAGATTTGAAGTCTTAGTCTAGGTAGTCGCAATCGATAAGGAAAAATTGTGATAAAGCGATTGAGAGTGAAACGTAAATAAATTTATCGACGGTGACATGAGATAATGTGGCGTGATGAAAATTACGGTTTAGATTACAAAAACACTCAGAATATTAGTCAAGCGATGTGACATGGGAAGGAAAGGCTTTATTCGTTCTTCTCTTACTTCAATGGAACTCTTATTCAAACGAATATTGTCGCGAAAAATCCCTGAAAACATTGATTTTCCGCGGTGAACTTTACAACACAAATTTCTTGTTTGTTATCTACTCGAGTGTTCATGAGCACGCCACGACAATTGACCACACGTAGCATCATCAATATTTCATAATTCATTGAGCTAAGTTACAAAGTTCGTGATTAATTGCTTTGAACTTCAGCAACAGAAAGAAATTGTTCATCTTTGAACTTCATTTTTTTATTTTCTCCTGCTTGAGACGTGAGCGCAACTTTTCAACGAACAACAATAAAAATGTTTTTAACGACGCTGTAAGGAAATAGCTTCTTTCAAGTTTCCTTTCAATGGATTTATGGCTGAGCTGCTCTAGGGATCGACGAGATTCGCTTTTCATTTCTTTATTTAGAAGCTTTCATTGCTCGCAAGAGAAACCAAAATCTTTTGAATAAATAATTGTGACGACTGAGAACAGGAAATCCTTCCACTTATAATTAAATATTTCTCTGTTTCGAATGAGAATCTCCGTCGAGTTATGCAACTTCAACTTGTTTTTCTTTCTTTCGTTTCTCACTGCTCTGAAACTTGTTTTCGTAATTATTTCAATCTCCGCGTGTCGAGTAAAGTCAACCAACGTAAGTGAAAGGAATTTTAATTCGACCAGTACTTGAACTGGGTCGCTTAATCGAGATATCTTGTCAAAAAATCCGCTTTTGTTCAAATCGTTTATAAGCAAGTTTACGGGGCTGTAGCTCAGATGGTAGAGCGCTCGCTTAGCATGTGAGAGGTACGGGGATCGATACCCCGCAGCTCCAAAAATTCTTTTTTTTAGATTATTTTTAAAATTATATTTTATCACCAGGAATTAAAGATGAAGCGACTAGTAACTCTAGTCATTGTGATCATCACGACATTACAAGCAATACAAGCAGAGCACCATGACGATCATAGTCAACAACATCAAAAGAAAGATCAATTAGGATTCTTCGTGAGCTTCGAATCTCTTTCAAAATTCAATTTCTAACAATTTTTATTCTCTCAGGGTTCTCGTGGAAAACGAAGTATCAATACCGAACCGTCAATAACAAACGAAATCGATGATGGAAACGAAGCGAGCTTGAAAGAGTTGTCTGGCTTGAGAGACACAATCTTGGGAATGCAGCGAAACGTTCGTGCACCGAAAGGTTTCTTCGGAATGCGCGGTAAAAAGGATTATGACATGCTCATTCAGGAAAAGCGAGCTTTGCTAGGAAATGCACAGGTTTGGTGGGAAAATCTATCAATCTTCAGCTTTCATCAATATTTTCTCTTTAACAGAACGGCATTCGTGATCGAACGAGATTCGTTGATCCTGCTGAAGTTGAAAATGACGGAGCTTTCTTCCCTAAACGTGCACCATCTCAAAGTTTCTTCGGCATGAGAGGAAAGAAGTTTGGCGATTATGATATCAGTGGAAGTACCAACGATAAACGAGCACCAAAAGGCTTCATGGGAATGCGTGGAAAGAAAAACTTTGACGACGAAGAAAATGATGATCCGCAAGTTTACGATTACAACTACAACAGCGTTTACGATAAGCGAGCACCGAGTGGCTTCTTTGGAGTTCGAGGAAAGAAATTGTTCAGCGATTCGAAGCCATCGATTCCAATGATGTTCCGTTAATAACAAAATGAAGTAAATCTCTTCCTAATCAAACAAACCGTCATTGATTAACGTTTAAGCATGTTCAATTTTCCCCAAAAATTAAAATTCAGCGTCTCGCACAGCAAATTCAGTATTTTAATCGCTTTACAAAGAAAAAGTTTCACAAAAATGGGATTCATTGATAAAACTAAAGTCTCCGAGCTCGTTTAATGTCTATTGCGATAAGAGCGCAATTAAACATCGACAAAAGGATCAGAAGTCGTTAAAGTTACATTTTCCAAAGCCCAATCAGAAGGAGATTAGAGTGAGAAGAGGAAAGATTGAAGGTTTCGAGGGAAATGAATGAGCTGTCAAGTCGGGCGATTTTATTTTTATATCGAAGCATAATCTTTAATTCCGTTGTGTACTCTTAAGCAAATATTTTATCAGACATGACTCTCTTCGAACAAAGCAGATGGATACGTGCATGGTTTCGAGGGTTTCTGATGAGGATGACGAGGCACTGGCGGCTTCCCATCTCAAAGGAAATCAAAATATTACCATAATTAGTTTAATGCATAAATGCAAATGAACGTTAGGAAATGTATTTTTCCATTTTAATTAATAAAGAGCTGGAAAGTATTCAGAGAAGGTTGAACCGAACTTGAGACTTTTTATAATAATTTCTTAAATTTCAGATTTTAATTAAACTTCACTTTTGACTTCACTGTTCTTTCAGAAATGACCTTCGTCTCGCTTCTAAGACAAGAGAAGAACCTTCTTTCATTCAAATGAGTTCAGGATGAAATTTTATAGTCATTCGGTTTTAATTCTACTTACAATTGCTTTAAAAAGCTCTTCACCGATTCCAAATTGAAGTTTCATTCTCAGGAAGCTTAGAAATAATAAAGATTTTCCACTTTCAAGATTTCTCAAATTAAAATTTATTGACGAGCTTTTGTTGAAAAGCGAACTGAGATTTTCAATTTAAAATGCAGAAACTCGATTACCAACATCAGCGAGGAGAACTAAAAATATTTTGAAGGAAAGCAGAATTTGTTATTCAAATTTAATTAGCACGGAAACTGTTCAAGTTGCCAGCTAACGAAATTAATTTATTTTGTTCTTGATTTTTTTTGAAAAGTGCTAATAATTTTTTATTTTGCAATAGAGAGATTCATAATGAAAGTTTTCCTGCAAAAAGCTGCGATCTAACCACAAAATTAAATCAATTTTACTGGAGACTAATTTAAATTGATTTTGCGGGGCGACAGGTGGATTTGATTGAAACTCCGCAACATCAGAATTCCATCAAAGTAATTAATTGAAAAATGGACTCATCATTAACAAGTCAAAATTAAATTAAGTTAATCAGAATACTTCAGAATATTGGCGACACTTCAAAACCGCTTGAGCTTTTTATTGAAAAGTCATAATATCTCAGCGAGTGAACAGATATGTCAAGAAATTTAAAGAGAACTTTATTTTTCTGTGAAATCCTAAATAATCATGAAATTTCCCATTTTCAATCACTCCTACGCTGTTTGATTTATTTTTATGTAATTGCAGTTCTGGTTAATCTGAAGGAGTTTATTGACTCAAATATTCTGTTGCGCATTTCCCATTTTTATTTTTTAATTAATTTTACACTCAGAGGAATACCAATAAAAATCATAATTTCATTTGAATCGTTTACACAATCAATATCACAATTGAAAAGATGAGTCTCGCTGTGATTAAGGGACGCCGTGATTTCGAAGGAAAACATACTTTTTACATGTATTTTACATGTATTTATTTTTTAATTACATGTAAAAAGTATGTATTTTATATGTAAAATACATGTAAAAAGTATACTTGTATACATTTTACATGTTTTTTTCATACTCGTTTTTGTGGAAAAACCATGCGAACGCATGCATTTTTTTGTAAAAAACATGTAAAATGTTTGTAAAAAACATACAAAAAGTATATAAAATACATGTATTTTGTATAAAAAAATAATATTCGTGTTCCACATGAAATCCATGCGAACTGTAAAAAATATATAATTTACATGTATTTTGTAAAAAAAAGTTACACTTGAGAAAATTCTTATGATTTTCTTTTAAATTTTCATATAAATATGGAGTGAAAATGTTTTTATTTTCGACGATATTATTTTAGACTAGTTTTTCCGTGTGGCTATGCCGTTTGTCGAGACGAATCTCTTTGAAATTTAATGAATCGTCTTATCCAACTGAACATTTGTTCTGAACATTTCACAGCCTAAAAGACACAGGAAAACTAGCCGAAAATAATATCGTCGAAAATAAAAACATTTTCACTCCATATTTATATGAAAATTTAAAAGAAAATCATAAGAATTTTCTCAAGTATAACTTTTTTTTACAAAATACATGTAAATTATATATATTTTACAGTTCGCATGGATTTCATGTGGAACAAGAATATTATTTTTTTATACAAAATACATGTATTTTATATACTTTTTGTATGTTTTTTACAAACATTTTACATGTTTTTTACATAAAATTGCATGCGTTCGCATGGTTTTTCTTCAAAAACGAGTATGAAAAAAACATGTAAAATGTATACAAGTATACTTTTTACATGTATTTTACATATAAAATACATACTTTTTACATGTAATGCAAAAATAAATACATGTAAAATACATGTAAAAAGTATGTTTTCCTTCGAAATCCAATTTCCCGTGATTAAGCAAATTGAATCTCGCGAAATAAAAATTTTACAGTCAAATGTCAGGTCGGCGATGAAGAAGGAGCAACTAACAACAATTGAGACTTAATAGCTTTAAAGTGCTTTCAAGTGAACCGCAAAAAGTCTACTCCGAATGAATTTCAACAGAAACTGAAATACGAAAGCTTTTCTGTTTGAAATCATTCTCCAGAAAATTTCTTAGAACTTTTCTGATTTTCCATTTTGCTGACCTTGTTTGTTTGTTTGAATATTTATTTTTCGGTTCGCAATCTATGTGCATTTAACCGGGCCTCGCGTACAAATAAAATTTCAAAATACATATTTTCAAAAAATATTATAATCCAAAAAAAATTGTCGTAATCGGGAAAATTGGTCCAGGAACCAGGTCCTTAGAAGGATGACGAGTCCTTCCTCCCCTACAGTTCCAATGATGCGTCACAGGTCAAAAAAAGGAGTTTTTCAAAAAATTAATATGGTCGAAGACGAGAAATTTTCACTGAATCTTGTTCGCGAACAATGATGTTGTCAAAATCGGATCCTTCGTTGCTCGAGGTGTTCGCGCACTTCCATTATGCCCAGATCAAACCCAATGGTTATGTCCATGCGGTGACGGCGCCCGTGCAATTTCTGGATCTTTCTTTGTTGGCACGTCGAAACAGTTTTGATGAAAATTCGATGTTAATTTAACTAAACTGGAGATTAATCGTCGTTCTGAGTGAGTCTCCCACAAAATCTCCCTCAGCAACTACGTATTAGTCCCCGTCAGCGAGTCTTCACTGTAATTTCAACTTCACTTTGAATGACAAAGCGAAGCGAAGAATTACGCCATTTGTCGAAATCGAGATTTTTTTCCAATTTTTTGAAATCTCATCCAAATTTTGTGTTGATTTCAATGGAAACAGAGTCGATTGTTTGCTTCGACTCTTCAAGGCTTCGGCTCAGGATCAGTTGAGATGACCAGACCGTAAAATGCGATGAACTGCGCAGTCAAAAACGTTTCTCGAACTTTCTCCGCTGCGGTGTTGAATTTCAGCTTGCAATCGATGACTTTCCACGAAATATCACTATGTTTAGATGAATACGACACTTTTAAATACTTTTGGGCTGCCTAGAAAGGACTTTTTCGAATTAACATCGCCTCTCAATTTTGGACGATGCGGTTGAGTCGGCAGCCGAATGACGACTCGATTTTGCTGACCTTTCTGTTGATTGTTCCGTTTCGGTCTTTAATAAAGCAAAGAGCAAACACTCGATTCGTTTAGAGCAAGTCAATAAATTCCTCAATATTATCTAAATATCCCTCGTAAATTTCAGTAAATTTGCCACTTCATAAATAACGAGAACGAGATTGCGAAAAGAACACCTGTTGGATGAATGAAACTGATGTAAATTTGTCTCAGATTCCTACACAAATGTTGCTATCATTTGATATTCGAGATAAAGTAAGATAAGAGAATTTGTAAAACAGAACGCATTTGTCGATTTAAACGCTGCAGGAACTTCCTTGTTGGGCGAGACGAACGATAAACCCGAAGTTGATTGATTGCTATCGTAAATAATTGTTTGAGAGATATTTGTGAATATTTTCGCGACTGATTCGTCAGATTTTCGTGGGTAACATCAGGTTCATTGCTGATTGGTTCAAGTTCATGACGTCAATAGAAAAATGATGACGGTGATGATGATTCTCGAAATATTAACGCAAGAATTTTTATCTTTCTGAAGCAATCGATGAGAAGGAAACTTCCCTTGGCGCCTCTAACGAACATGAAATCGGTCTCCTCGTGGCTCGCAATCTGTTGAGCAATTCAAACATTTCGTCATCAATGTCGTACAACAAGCTTCGCCACAAGGAGACACGAGTAGAACATCACAATCATCGGAAAATGAAGCTCGAGCACACGAGCAACGACGAAATTTATTTTCCCTAGAGCGCCCTCAGGGAAAATTTCTGTTTCGCAAGTTGTGAAGTGTGTGTATAAAAACAATCTCTTTTATACTCGCTCAGCAGTCTGCTGATCCTTCAGTTGCTATTCACATGTCCCGCGATAAAGTTGTCGTCAGAAAGTGATCGACAATCAAAACGAGAAAAGTTTTGTTAAATCTTTTATTTTTTATTTATTTTCAATCTTTTTATTTGAAACTGTGGAAAGCCTTTGATTTCATGAGAAAGTGAAAAGTTATAAGGAAAATATTTGGAAAAAGATTTAAAGGTGAGCGAAGGAGAAATTTGCATAATCAGTTGAGGCGTTTGGTTTTGGTTTGGAATCAGAAGAAATTTTCCAACAGAAACTCGAGTGGAACGCTTCAAATCTCTAAAGAAAATGCTCTAAAGAAAAGCTTCGTCACGGACGCGATTTGGACAGTTCAGTAAAGTGGAGTTTTCTCAATAAAATAAGTAAAGTCAAGATCGTTTTCCCAAAAGAACTTTGTAAGCGCGTGCAGTGTCTCGTGACTTTAACTTCAGATGAATTAAATTTTAAATGAAAAATCTTTTTCCCATTTAAGAAAAATTGGGTCTAAAGAAAAATCCGAACGGTAACAAAAAATTCTTTAGGTGAGAAAGAATGAAGATAATTAAATCAGACATTTAAAAATTATCGCCTAATGGCAGGAGAAGGTCGGCAAGTGTTCGAACATCTTACGAACGACCTAGAAAAATTTGAACGAATTTTTCTCAATAATTTGATCCATTAGTCACTTAATCGCTGTTGATACTCAAGCGTTGAAAGAAATTATTTCTTCGTTGGCTTAAATGGAATTTAATTATTCATCCATTCTTTCACTGTTTTCACATCGCCATCAGTCAGAGAAAAGACTTGCACAACGAGAACCGAACAAACAAATTTGCATTGTGTTAAAGCTGACGCTTCCTCGAAACTATCTCTCGTCAGTCTCTTCAAAATTCATTCCAACTGTTGCACGAGCAATCTTCTGATTAAACTGAAAAAAAAAATCGTTTAGAAGAGTTCAGTGAATGCGAGTTGATTCAATTTTCTTGGAAACACTGAGAGCTCTAAAAGCATTTCGGCATCATCGCTAAAAAAACTGAGTCCATTAATATTCAATGAAGTTTTCATAAAACTTTATATGATTATCGGTCATGTGAGTGGGGAAATCTCCCTCGAACGCATTCTCTTCTTATTAATTTTTCATAGCGACAGCAAAATTTAATTTACAAGCTCTTCATGTACGAACGTTGTAGAACGAGAGGTGAAATGTGTCGTTCAACTGAAGAAGGAAAGGCCGTAAAGTAAAAGTCATGTCGAGGATTCCCAAATCATCGCTCGCTCTTAATTACAACATTAATATTTACCATAGAATTTTCTATTTAAGAAGTAGAGCTTGTTGCTTTCTTCAGAGCAAAGAATTGTGCAATAAATTTAATTAGAGCAAAAGAAGCCTCTTCGTCCAGGGACAAAATAGAAGTAAAGCATCAAAATAAAATTACGATTGGAAAAAGTTTTGTTTCCTCGTTCTCAAGTCACCTGCTGCTTGTTTAAAGCATTAACGAAGACCAGCGCAGCGTGATACAAATTTAATTTATCATTTGCATATTAGAGACGTTCATAGTGCAAGAGAAAGTTTCTCTGAGAGCTTCGAGAAATCATCCAGCGATCGCGAAAGTTTCCCGTTAATTGCTTACCAACTTCCCACGCAGTTGAAGTGTTTCATTATCGACTTAATGTTAAAAGTTTTGTTGCGATGGCGAGATAAGTTGAACAATATTCTCTACGCAATTAAATTTGCGCTTAACAAATGAATAGACACGAAAATTCGATCCCTTGAGAGTCGGACTCTACCAGGAAAAAAATATTTCAACGGAAATTTTCATTTCCTAGTCTACCTAACACTCTTCGACTTCATGACTTCATTATGAACTCCATTATCGAGCCAAGAGAATCTTCATTAAAGAGACAATAAATGTTATTGATAAATATTCGTTTGCCTGCCTCTCCGCTTTTTGAATCGGAGAGAAATTGAATTCCTAATTCATCGTTTGATATTTGCTCTGGCAGAATAAAGGATTCGATGTTTTATGAAGGAAGACGAATGAAATTATTGACATTTAAATTATTTATGAAGTTCGTTAAGATAAAGAGCGAAGCGAAGAAGAAATTTCTGAATTTTCTTGGATCATTTAGTATTCGCAATGAAAGATTAATTAGAATCAGTTTACTTCGGGTGTGATCGCTATGTGTTTGCTCAATCTTCTTAAGTTTGCATTAAATTTCCATTGGCAGGCGTGCGACGTAAATTTGCATAAGTTTCTTCCTTCAAACGAAGATGCTTGATGACGAAAACAGATAAACGAGCTTTAAGAAGCTTCGATGCTCAAGCCAATGCGTTTTCATTCAAGAAAACTAAAAAGTTATTACACAGTCTCTGCAAGTCGTTGCATTGTTTGTAATGACAATGAAGCTTTCGTTATTCTTTAATGTCTCGTTGTTATAAAAGGAAAATATTTTCTGCTTTTTTATCGTGAAATTTTCATTCCCGTTGTTGTTAAGAAACAATGAACGTTCATGTAAACTGCGTACAAGGCTTTGGATGATGAGATGTTAAAACGTTTTATGGACCTAATATAAGCCGATGAGTTCTCGTTGCAATGTATTTAAATAAAAATACGAAGGAAAGCGAATACATGTAGGACGGAAAGGATTTTCTTGAAAACCTTCTCTCCTGTCGTATCTCGCCGTGCGATAAGTTTTGAAGTTTAATAACAATTTGATTAACAAGTAAAATACAAAAATTTCGTTCGCAGCTGAAAAAGTTTTAAATTAAATTTTTTGATGGACTTTGATCCGCAAATATAATTTTTAAATCGTACGCATCATTTTTTGAGTGAATAAACGAGGAACTTGGCAAGTGATAAGAGAAGACTCATAAATTACGTGAACATGAAACAAATTTTTAGAAATCTTTGTTACCCACCGATTCGTTTGGAATTCCCCCAACTAAGCTTGCGTAAAACTGAAGAAAAAAATTAGAATAAATATTTGTTCCACTTTCCACAAGTGAACATTGAAGTTTCTCTTCTGCCACGCTTCTTTTATCGAAACGAAAGCATTGTTGGTTTAGTGGTATAATTCTCGCCTGCCACGCGGGAGTCCCGGGTTCGATTCCCGGACAATGCATTCTTTTTTATTTATTTTTTGTTTAACTTTTTTAGCTAAAAAGCAAATGTGAGACTTCTTTTCTATTTTTTTCTAAAACAATTTATTTGGAAAGCGACTTCTAAATAAATTAAAGTCCTTACATCAGTTAGGATTAAAATTTTACATTTTTAGAATATTTACACAAAAATGAAATTAAAAATAAATTAAAAAGAAATGCATTGTCCGGGAATCGAACCCGGGACTCCCGCGTGGCAGGCGAGAATTATACCACTAAACCAACAATGCTTTCATTTGGTTATAAAACTTTTGGCAGAAGCTTTACTTAAGCAATGATTAATTTTTTTCAGAAGTGTTAGTTAAGCTTCACCTCGTGAAAAAACGATAAATCATGTTCAATTCTTTAAACGTTGGGTATTCTGAGAAGTAAATCTAATGAAAAAGCAGAAATCATGTAAAATTATAATTTTACAGCTTGGAATCGCTTCGGCAGTTTCTCTGATAAGAAACCTTTATGTCTTTATGTATTTCTCACGCAGAGATAAGACGACGAAAAAACTTGCAAATTGTTGGACATTAATATATTTTATTATTGCAAATGGTTCAAGCTTGCTTCCTATCGTACGTCATGCTAAATGAAGAGGCGATCCAGATCCGTTGTCTTATGAAATGTACCAAAAAAATAATTCACGTGCGGAGAACCCGAAGTTTAAAAAAAGAATGCATTGTCCGGGAATCGAACCCGGGGCTCCCGCGTGGCAGGCGAGAATTATACCACTAAACCAACAATGCTATCATTTCGATGAAAGACGAGTGGCAGAAAAGCACAGAGTTCGATGTCCGACTTAAACTAAATAATTAGCAAAAAATAGAAATACACGCGAGCAAATTATTTGAAATTTTTATTCTCGAATAAACTTCGATTCGGAATCTCCGAGAATTTTTTATTTTACCAAAGTTCTTCAACGTTTTCATTCAATTCTGAAATCATGATTCAATTACCTACATTGTTCAATTCTTCTTTTCTCTAGTCATGGCTTTAAAAATTGATTTACGACATGACTAGTGAGAATATTTAAACAGCTGTTCACCCACATTCGTACCTTCGATGAATAAGGAAGCAACAAGTTAGATTTTCCGATCTTAAAGCTTTTGCTTATATGAAACTTTAATGCTAACTGTGAATTGAAAGTCAAATGAATGTAGAAGCAGAGAAGCCTCGAGTTTCACAATGAATTTGATGCTGTGAGTTCTGCGCTTCATATGAGAACTTTAAGCAAACTCAATTAAATTAACATTTCAATTTACACTTTGAAAACTGGAAAGTCCGAATGAGTTTGTTTAGAGCGAGAAAAAAACATGTAATAGACTTTCACCGCAGCTCAAGGCAATGTTGATTTAAATTCCACGAACTGTCGAATCCAAGCCGTTACTCTTTATTTTGATGAATCCTTTGTTGAAAGAAATGTAAACTCTTACAATCTTTAATCCCGTGAAAAATTTCACTTTGCGAACAGGAAGTTTCAACAGATTTCGCTCAACGAGAAAGCTAATTGAAGTTTAAAAGAAAAATCAAGTGGACTCGAAATCTTAAAACTCGGAAGTGAAATAAAAGAATTAAGCTTCGAAACTTTCTATTGAATTTAATTAAAAGCAGTTAAAGTTGTTTCTGGAATTAATAACCCCTAAGTAGAAAGTCTTGTCTTGATATTCATTACACGAACCCTTGAGATTTTTATATAGCTCGCTTGGGGAGGTGAATGGATGTTTCCTTTGATTATTTCTTCTCTCTTTCTTCCGACTCTCATTAATTCCCAACTTTCAACCTTTTCTACTAATTGCACGACGATTCATTCAACAAATGAAACATTAAACCGATTCATGCTGGTCTCACAACATGTATCGAAGACAAAAGCAACGGTTTCTGTTCTATTCTCGTCGCCACTTGACAAAAAATGAAGTGGAAACTTATTTTCGTAATACGCGAACTCTAAGTTCTACTTGTTGAGGGCTTTTGTCGTGTAAATGATTTGCAAACAAAAAAGTTTTACATGATGAAGGTGTAATGGAAATAATTATGATTCTTCCTTAATCCTCGACGCTTTCGTGTCGACAGGGTTAAGCTCCATACAAACAAACACCTCAGCGAACAGTGCAAACAAGAAGGAAAGCGCTGAAATTGTTTTATGATCTTTAAAGCGTGTTCGCAGTCATCATCTGATTTAATTAGAATTCTCTTTTGCTTACAGGCGAACAAAATGATGAACTCTTTGTTGCTTGGAACGCTTACGTTGCTGATTGTCGCTCCGGCTATTTCGATTTGCGATGAGGATTTAAGTAAAACTTCAGAGATTTCAGAGAATTTAATCAATGAGCCGTGGTCGTTATATCGACAAATTCGATTGCCGAGTGGATTTCAAGGCGTCAGAGGGAAAAAAGATTTTGATGAGGTTTGTTGACCTTTTAATGTTTCTTTTTGGTTGATAACGGAGTTCACTTTCTTCTCAGTCTGAAAACGAAAATTTTGTAAAACGAGCACCAGCACAAGCTTTCTTCGGTATGAGAGGTAAAAAGTATCTCGATGGCAAACGAGCAGCAAGCTTTTATGGAGTTCGCGGAAAGAAAAGTGAATTCGATGATCAAGATTCCAACGAAGATCTTCAAGCTGAACTCTACGAAGATCTTCAAAGGGAACGAGAGAAAATCGCAAACTTCATGGAAGATTATTACGACGAAAAGGAGAAGCGAAAGCCTTCGGGATTCGTTGGGCTGCGTGGTAAAAAGTCTGTGAATAATGATGATTACCTCGATTACGAGAAACGGGCGCCAATGGGGTTTCAAGGTGTGCGAGGAAAAAAATCTGAATATCCCAACTTTATTCGATCCGATGAGAAGCGAGTACCAGCCGCAGGATTTTTCGGAATGAGAGGCAAGAAGCAGCCGTTCCTTGTGAGTTGATCGACGCATGAAAATTATTACAGATTTCTAATCGGATGTTATTGCAGGGCTATCAATCGACATCAAACTTCTTCGGTGTACGCAAGAAGCCTTACATGCCGTACGGAAAGTTTGTCGGAGTCCGTGGCAAAAAAGTAAAAAAAAGTTCTTCTAATTTTTACGAAATTTTATTTAACATTTTATTTCACACTCTACAGTCACAAGAAAAAAGACTTAGACTCGAGACCGATGAGCTTCATCAAGCAGATGGTCTTCAACCTGCCGCTCGAATCAACTCTGATACAGCACAAGACAAACGAATTGGTTTCATTGGAATGCGAGGATAAATCTTCGAGATGATGATCAAAAAGATTCAACTTTACTTTCGTGGCTCAAAATTCTTGCTGACCAAGTCTGCTGCAATAATTCTCCAATCTCTGGGCTGGGAGATCCTGGACAAATTATTGCTGACAATTGATCTCCTTTGCATTCTAAGACTCGATTACTCCGCATCTCTACCTTGTCAATTTTATTGAAAGTATTTTCTCACTTCTAGCTTTACTAAACTAAAATCTAAAATAAAGAGATTTCATTGAAGGCAAAAAAAAATTAACTTAATTTGTTCTTAGCTCTAACAAGTCAATAAAAATATCCTGCAATGTAATTAAATTGTTTAAGGTTAAAAGTTGAGAATAAAATTTGTTTAAATCCAGAATTTCATACTTTTCCCTGTTTCTCGAAATTTGCAAGAAAATTTTTTGAACTACGGCAAACTTGGGTTAAGTGACACGAGAAGAAAGTTCCCGCTCAAATTCAAAAGGAAACAAGAAACTGGGGTTGAAGATGTTGAAGGTAAACTTGGGTTAGCAGCTGACGAAATCGGCTTTTTATCCCGGAACCGAAAAATAAACATTCTGAAGTTATTTCGTGAGCTAAAGACTTTAAAATATAATAGTTGCTTAGTTAAGTGACTTTGGATTGCGAGGAACGAGAAATAAATTCGTTCTCATGTCCAACAGCGACGAATTTGAAGAAAAATTTGGAGGTAAAATCTCGTCGACGTTTTTAATTCTCGAAGTGCTTAAAACGTAAATTATCAATGAAAACTTTTGTGAGAAGTCTAACAGACATCGTGTTGATCAAAATAATAGTTGTTTGATTAGGAAATTTCATGAATTTGTGAAAGAAAAGTGGAATTTTCATTTTCGTATACAAATGTCTGGGGGCCATCATAAATTATGACACGAAGTGAAAAATATTTGATAAGTGACTGTCGTATTTCGATCGAAGCTATAAATTTTGTTTATTGATTATCATTGAGCAAGTTTCATTCGTTTTCTTGTGAAATCGCTTCTAAACGAACTAGTTTTTGTTACGGAATTTTTACTCTTCCCTCGCAAAATGCATTGCGTTCAAGGCCATAAACTTTATAGAAGAACAACGAAAATGATATTAAACAATTTTTTTTCTTTACACAAAGGCGAGGAAGATAGCGGCCCAATAGACGGAGCATTAGCATCCGGTGATGAAGAAACTCCCAAGAACTTGAATAATGTGAGTAAAATTTATTTGATTGTTTTGTGCAAACGGTAAACGAATTATTTTTTGGATATTTTAGGAAGGAGAAGAAGATGATGACTACGAACCAGAAGATCGAAAGCGTAAGAAAGGCAAGAAGCGGAAAGTTCGAAGTGAAGAAAAGTCAAAAGGACGAAAGAAAAAGAAACGCAAGAAGAATGAATCAGATGACGAGCCTGAAGATGCTGGCGATTCCGACGAATATTCTTCGAGTAAACGCGGTCGAAAGCGAAAGGAGAAGGAGGAAAAGAAAATTCAAGCCCCTCCAACTCCTCCAGCAGCATCAACGTCTGCTGCTGAATCGAACATGCCAACTATTGAAGAAGTCTGCAGCACTTTCGATTTGACTGACGTTCCGATTGAATATTCGGATGCTGACTTCCAAAATCTCATTACTTATAAGATGTTCCAACAGCATGTACGACCAATTCTCCAGAAAGAGAATCCTCGAGTTCCAATGTCTAAGTTGATGATGCTTGTCGCAGCAAAATGGCGCGAGTTCTCGGAAATCAATCCTCATATGCAACAAGAAGAAGAAGAAATTGAGAAAGAAGAGGAAGCTGAAGAAGCTCCACTTTCTCCTGAGTATCAACCGAAAGAAACAAAGTCTCGTTCAAGCAAGAAATCTGTGAAGATCGCTGAAGAAGCTTATGAAGACGAAGATGAGGAGGAAGAAGTTAAAGCAAAATCAAAGAAACGCGGACGAGGCAGCAGTGGAGCTGCAAAGAAAGGTCGGAAGCCTAAAGTTCCGACTCTTAAAATTAAGTTTGGAAAGCGAAAGAATGCAAGTTCTGAAGACGACCAAGATGAATCTGTCGCAGGTTCAGAAAGAGAGTCCGACATTGAATTCGAGAAAATGCTTCAGCAAACTTCAGATAAGGAAGAAGATGAACAAGTTGTTGAGAAGGAAGACATTGATCCAGCTGAACCTCTTGTTCGTAAAAAGGCAAAGACCAAGATTGGCAACAAATCTAAGCGTAAGAAGACAAAGAAAGCATTCCCAGAAGACGACATTGAACATCAAGATTATTGCGAAGCTTGTCAGCAAGGGGGTGAAATCATTTTATGCGACACTTGTCCAAAAGCTTACCATTTGGTTTGCTTGGACCCTGAACTCGAAGAAGCTCCAGAAGGCAAATGGAGTTGTCCAACATGTGAAGCTGAAGGTCCGGGAGGAGCTGAACAAGATGACGATGAACATCAAGAGTTCTGTCGTGTTTGCAAGGACGGAGGTGAATTACTCTGCTGTGATTCGTGTCCATCAGCTTATCACACATTCTGCTTGGATCCACCGCTCAGTGAAATCCCTGACGGCGATTGGAGATGTCCACGATGTGGTTGTCCTCCTTTGCCTGGAAAAGTTGCTAAAATCTTGACTTGGCGTTGGACCGAACCAATTCCTGAAGATCCTAATAATCCACAAGCTTCAACTTCTAAAGCTCAACCAGTTCAACAAAGAATGCGTGAATATTTCATCAAATGGAAAGATCGTAGCTATTGGCATTGTAGTTGGATTACCGAACTACAACTTGACGTTTTCCATCCTCTCATGTTCCGTTACTATACTCGAAAGTACGACATGGAAGAGCCACCAAGATTCGAAGAACAATTGGATGAGCAAGATCATCGATACAAACGATTGAAACGTCATCGTGGTGCTCACGGAGATGTTGAAGACGACAGTAAGAATCTCGAAGAGAAATTCTATCGATATGGCATCAAACCTGAATGGCTTGTTGTGCATCGTGTCATCAATCACCGTACGATGCGAGACGGACGAACTCTGTATCTTGTGAAATGGCGTGAGCTTGCTTATGACCAATCAACATGGGAAGAGGAAACCGACGACATTGCTGGTTTAAAGACTACGATTGAATACTACTTAGATCTTCGTGCAAACACAATGGAACCTGGATCAGCAAAGAAGGGAAAAAAGAAAGGCAGACGACGAACAAAGGAACAAGATGACGAAGAACGGGGGGAGTTTGTTATGAAACGATTCAATCCACCTCCAGAGAAACCAACCACCGAATTACGCAAGAAGTATGAAGTTCAACCTGAATACTTCAACGAAACTGGATGCCAGTTGCACAATTATCAGTTAGAAGGAATCAACTGGTTGAGATATTCATGGTCTAATAAGACAGATACAATCCTCGCTGACGAAATGGGTCTTGGAAAAACAATTCAAACTGCAACATTCCTCTACTCGCTCTACAAGGAAGGTCATTGCCCCGGTCCATTCTTAGTAGCTGTGCCTCTTTCAACAATTGTCAATTGGGAGCGAGAGTTCGAATTATGGGCACCAGACTTTTATTGTGTCACATACGTCGGAGATAAAGAAGCTCGTGCAGTGATTCGTGAGAATGAATTAAGTTTCGAAGAAGGTGCTGGTGGAAAGAGAACGACGAAAATCAAAAGCAACACAATTAAATTCAATGTCTTGCTGACTAGCTACGAGTTAGTTTCTATCGATTCAGCTTGCTTATCGTCAATTGACTGGAAAATTCTCGTCGTTGACGAAGCTCATCGTTTGAAGTCCAATCAATCGAAGTTCTTCAAATATTTAGCGAGCTACAACATCGACCATAAGCTTCTCTTGACTGGAACTCCATTGCAAAACAATCTCGAAGAACTTTTCCACTTGTTGAATTTCTTAAGCAAAGATAAGTTCAATGATCTCTCAGTTTTCCAAGGCGAGTTTGCTGATATTTCTAAGGAAGATCAAGTTCAAAAGCTCCACGACCTATTGGGACCACACATGCTGCGTCGGTTGAAAGCTGACGTATTGAGAAACATGCCGTCAAAGAGCGAGTTCATTGTGCGTGTTGAGCTCGCACCGCTTCAGAAAAAATATTACAAATATATCTTGACAAGAAACTACGAGGCTCTGAATCCGAGATCAGGTGGTGGAGCGTGTTCACTGCTGAACATTATGATGGATCTCAAAAAATGTTGCAATCATCCTTACTTGTTCCCAGCTGCTTCAGAAGAAGCTCCACTAGGCCCGGGAGGAAACTATGAAATCAACGGATTGACAAAGGCAGCAGGGAAACTTGTTTTACTTTCGAAGATGATGAGAATTCTTAAAGAACAAGGACATCGAGTCTTAATCTTCTCGCAAATGACAAGAATGTTGGATATTCTTGAAGATTTCTTGGAAGGAGAAGGCTACAAATACGAGAGAATTGATGGTGGTATCACTGGGCAACTTCGTCAAGAAGCTATCGATCGTTTCAATGCTCCAGGAGCACAACAATTTGCTTTCCTGTTGTCGACGCGTGCTGGTGGATTGGGAATTAATTTAGCCACAGCTGACACTGTCATCATATACGATTCTGATTGGAATCCTCACAATGACATCCAAGCTTTCTCGAGAGCTCATCGTATCGGTCAAGCCAACAAAGTTATGATCTATCGTTTCGTCACAAGAAATTCCGTCGAAGAACGAGTCACACAAGTCGCCAAGAAGAAAATGATGTTGACCCATCTTGTCGTTAGACCTGGAATGGGAGGAAAGGGAACGAATTTCACGAAACAAGAACTCGACGATATTTTGCGGTTTGGGACTGAAGAGCTTTTTAAGGAAGAAGATGGAAAAGAAGAAGAGGCAATCCATTACGATGACAAAGCAGTTCGAGAATTGTTGGATCGGTCGAAGGGAGGTATCGAAGAGAAAGAGAACTGGGCGAACGATTACTTGTCAAGTTTTAAAGTCGCAAGTTACAGCACGAAAGAAGAAGAGGAAGAAGAAACTGAAGTCATCAAGCAAGATGCTGAGAACTCTGACCCAGCTTATTGGATTAAGTTGCTTCGTCATCATTATGAACAGCACCAGGAAGATGCCAGTCGTTCTCTTGGAAAAGGAAAGCGTGTTCGAAAGCAAGTCAATTATACTGACGGTGCTGTCGTATCAAATGAATCTCGAGAGGATCAAACATGGCAGGAAAATGTATCCGATTATAACAATTCAGATTACAGCGGGTATTCTGAGGAGGAGAAGGAAGAAGATGACGAGGACAACAGTGAATTTGGAAAGCGCGGTCGCCGTAGAATGGAACGTAAAGACGACAAAGATCGTCCACTGCCCCCACTTCTTGCTCGTGTGGGAGGCAACATTGAAGTTCTCGGATTCAATTCACGACAAAGGAAAAGTTTCCTTAACGCTATCATGCGATTTGGGATGCCACCTCAAGACAGCTCTAATAATACTTGGCTCGTCAGAGATTTGCGCGGCAAGTCGGAACGACACTTCAGAGCTTACGTCAATCTTTTTATGCGTCACTTGTGCGAACCAGGAGCAGATAATGCTGAGACATTCGCTGATGGTGTTCCTCGCGAAGGTTTATCACGTCAACACGTTCTAACAAGAGTTGGAGTTATGTCGTTGATAAGAAAGAAAGTTCTCGAATTTGAGCACATCAACGGATACTATTCAATGCCTGAATTGATTAAAAAGCCGTTTGATGCCAACGCTCGTCCATCCGAAGAAGTTAAGGATGAAGACATGTCGAAAAGCGCTACAACTAGCACTGCTCCATCTCCAGCTCCGTCTAATGATAAATCAGAAGAAAAGGAGCGTGAAGTTGATGAGAAAGAAAAGAAACCGGAGATCGAAGAAACTGAAAAATCTGAAAGTGCAGAAGAAGACAAGACAAAAGAATCGACACCAGAAAGTTCTGTGAAGGAAGATGTAAAGAAAGAAGAATCCAATGGATCTGAAAGCACTGAGAAGAAAGTCGATGATGACGACGATGATGTTGTTCTTGTGAAAGACTTCAGCGAAGACTCAAAGGAGAAAGTCAAAGATCAACTTGAAGTTCACAAGAGACAATTTATGTTTAATATTGCTGACGGCGGATTCACAGAACTTCATACTTTGTGGATCAACGAAGAGAAAGCAGCATTCCCTGGTAGGGAGTATGAAATTTGGCATCGTCGTCACGACTATTGGCTTCTCGCTGGAATCGTCACGCATGGTTATGGACGCTGGCAAGATATTCAAAACGATATTCGTTTCGCAATCATCAATGAGCCATTCAAAATGGACATTAACAAAGGAAACTTCCTCGAAATCAAAAATAAGTTCCTCGCTCGACGTTTCAAACTCTTAGAGCAAGCCTTGGTCATCGAAGAGCAGTTGAGACGAGCTGCATACTTGAATCTTACTCAAGATCCAACACATCCTGCGATGAGCTTGAATGCAAGATTTGCTGAAGTCGAATGTTTAGCTGAGTCTCATCAACACTTGAGTAAAGAAAGCTTGGCCGGTAAGAATATTCAAAATGCTTGTGGAACTAAAACTTTAAAATATTTTTCTTCAACAGGTAACAAACCTGCAAACGCTGTTTTGCACAAAGTTCTTAATCAACTTGAAGAACTCCTTTCGGATATGAAGAGTGACGTCGCTAGACTGCCAGCCACTTTGGCACGAATTCCTCCAGTAGCACAACGTCTTCAGCTTAGTGAAAGATCAATTCTTTCGAGATTGGCTACAACAAGTAGCGCAGCCTCATCAGCAGCTTGTAAGAATAAATCAAACTTCTAATTGGAGTGAAGTTAATGAAACTTTCTTTTGTTTTACAGCAAACTTGATGAATTTCCCAGCCGGCTTTGCCAGCACTTCCTTCGCTGGCTTCTCACCAGCTGCAGTTGCTGCTAACCTTCAACATTTCAGACCGAATTTCGCCACTCCCGGATCGTCCGGAAGTAATTTGAACTAAACGGCGACGCTCAACAATTTCATTAATGTGTCGCTTCAATTTTAATTTCCTGCACTTTTAAAATTTGGACTTTAGATTGATAAGAGAGTTTGGTACGCAAATATGTTCAACAAATGAAGATTTAAGCTTTTAATAAAATGATTACTTTAGATGTGAAACATTTGCTTTTAAAATTTTTTGTTCTCATATTCTGGAGCAGCAAATCCGTAAGCTGGCGGCGGTTGATCATCCGTATTTTGACCAGCAAAATTGAAAACCGGGTACATTGGGCTGAACGGTTTATCTTCAGTGAGTGCTTCATCGCCGTCTTCAAATGCTGTCATTCCCATTGCAGCTGAGTAAGATGGTGGAGCTAAAACGAAAAGAAATTAAGCTTTAAGCTACAAATCTAATTTGAAATATTTACGTAAATCATTGCTGTTGCTGCCAGGTGGAGCTGAAGGATTTGATTGAGGTATATAAGGAGCTGAGGGATAAGCTGGTACCGGAGCATTAGATGGTCCTGGCTGTTGCCAATTGGAAGCCGGAGGTAAACTCATATATTGCCGACTCATCAAAGGAACTGTTCCAACTGTTATTGGAAGTCGAATAACTGGACTTCGATGAATCCCGCCAACTTTAGCAACTACGTGAATCTCATAATTAACTTGAATGACTTGACAGAAGGCGATATTCGTTGGAGGAACTGGAGGAAGCGATAATTGAACTTCAATGTTACCCTTGCTCTTGCCAGGAACACCAGCGTGACGAATCTCTGCAGCGGATTCGACTCTTTCCTTCGTTTTTCGTCTTGGCGTTTGACTGTTGTAGTGAATAATTTTCTTCAACGAAATCTTCGTTTCATCGACATCGACACTTGAGTCATTACTAATGTTAATTGAAATTGGAATTGTCTGCCCAGACACGAATCCTGAGACTGGAATCTCTGCTGACACGTAGAGAGCTTTCGAACTTAATCCAAAGAAAAACGTTTTCGTCAATTCGTTCTTCATTTTGTTTCTCAACGCTGGACTTTCATAATTCAAGTCGAGTACTTTGATCACAGTGAAAGCAAAACAAAACTTTAAATCAAACTTCCACGGTCTCTCCACCTCTACTTTGATCTGATAGCGAATGTATCCATATTTCGATTCAAAGCTCGTCGGCAATTGTGGTGGCAGGACACAAGAAAAGTTAAATTTATGAAAACCGGCGGCGAATTCAATTTGAGACACTAAAACGTGTTTAAAAGAATTTTATCTTATCGGAAAGTTGTTAAAGATTACTCCACACTTACCGTCATAATTGCCGATTAGGTAAGAGAAAGTGTTCATGTAGTCTTCACGGCCGCTGTACTTAATGTTTCGACTATTCTTTCCCGATCCTTCACGTTCAGTCCACTTACACTACAAATTCAATTAATTTTTTTCCGATTAATGAAAACGTGGCAGATAAGAAAATAAATTCTTTTACTTTAGCGAAACCCTCGATTCTCAAACTCAATCCACGAATCTTCCGAACTTTATCGTTCGTGAGCTCAATGACTCCCGATAACGATTGCCCGCCGTAGAAAATTCCACTCGGGTTGTTGTCATATTTTACATCACATGTGACCATTCTATCTATGTCTAGCGCGTCTAACAATTGAAGGTAAACTGACACAAAATTTGTAGAAACTCGTTTTTATTATCGACCCTTGCTTTTGATAAGATTTGATAAGAAGCTTTTGAAGTTCCATGACTAACTTTTGTTTTCGTTTTTGAAGTGACGATAATAATCAGTGACGCAGGGAAAGATAATTTTTCAGTTATTTTTAGCCGAGGTTGCGCTTTCGCCTTCCTCGTAATCGAAGTCGAAGACTGGATAACGTGGATTGAATGTTTCGTTGTCTGAACTGTCGGCGCTCGCTGTTTCTCTGAGGACGTCTTCGTAGGATGGTGGAACTGGAAAAAAGCAATCATTTTAATAGACAGCTAAGGAGAAAGGTTAAAAGAGACTTACGCAAATTTGTGGTTGATGATGATGGAGGAATTGGTCCAGGTCGAAAAACCAGAGGAACAGTTCCGATTGTTATTGGAAGTTTGAGTTTAGGACTTCGATTTAATCCACTTGTGACTGCTTTGACTCGAATCTCATACTGCACTTGAATGATTTCACAATTTAAAATATCAGGCGGCAGAGAGGGAACGACAAGTTGCTGCTCGAAAAGCTTCATAGTCGAAACTGGAACTGATTCAGTCGACACTTTAGCTTCCGAAATGATCATCTCATAAGTTTTCCTTCTCGGCATTTGACTGTTCAAACTCACAATTTTCTTGAGAGAAACTTTGATTTCTTTGACGTGAGTTCTCGATTGATTGTTGACTTGAATTGTTAAGTCGATCGTTTGACCAGGAACGTAGCCGCAGAAAGGAATTGATGCTGACAGGAAAAGAGGTTCTGATGTAAAATCGAGTTTAAAATTCTTGGAAAGTTCTTCTTTCATTGGATTCCTTAAGAAGCCTCCATTGCTATTTAAGTTTAATGGGCTTATGACAGTAAAAGGAAAGTCGAACGTTAAATTTTTCTTCCAAGATCTTTCGACAATGACTTCGACTTTATACTTTATCGCGCCATTTTTGCACTTGAAACTTGTTGGTAAATTCGAAGATAACAAATACGAAATATCAAAATTGTGCTCGCCCGCCGTCAACTCGACTTGATTATTTTCAAATTCTCCCATTAAACTGAAGCATTCTTTTATGAAGCTTTCTCGAGCTCTATTAACTTCTACTGCTTGACCACCGTTCTTATCCTCGTACCACTTGCATTTAGCATAGCCGAGAATTTCACAATTGATTCCTGAAATCAAATTAAGAGAATTCTGTTCTGTTTAAAATTCAACTTGAACTTCAGAACTTACGATTGATTCTTTCAGTTTTTCGAACCTTCAATGTCACTTGAGCCTTCAACTTCTCACCCGGCTCATAAAACTCTTTCTCGTTATTTAAGTAAACTAATTTGCAATCCATCGCCGATGCGCTAATGTGACTACTTTTCTCAATGATGGTAAGAAAACTGAATTTATCGCAGGTTTTATAGTAAAAAAACTAACGAACAGTCTTCACTGTGAAACTCATTAGGAGATAAACATTTATAAGCGATGACGATATAAGTAACTCGATGATAAGAAAATCATTGATAAGCGAGAAAGCTTTAAGAATTCCAATACTTATTTGATAAAATGAATTGTTCTTATTCTTGTTAAGAAATATTTATGATATTTTGTTGTGGACTGTTTTAGAAATGTTGACTTTCATTTGTTTTGAGAAATTTACTTGAATTGAATTATGTCATTACGCATTTTAAAAGATAATTAAATCATTAGTTAGTGCATTTCTTTAGATTAAAATTGTCAGCTAAGAAACGAATGACTAGCAATAAGTTAATCCGCGAAAATTCATTCATAACTGTGAAATTCCGTTCAAATAAAAGCTTTGGTTCAATGAAGATGCTAAATAATTGAAACTTGCTTAAAGCTCTTTATAATTCAAAATGAAAACCTTACAAATTACAAATTTTAAACGTAAATTCCTCTTTAGTTAATTTTTTTTTTCACTTGAAATAAAATTCTACTCAATATTTTGAGAGTAGAAATAAAAATATTTTTTATTTTTACCATTTTGGTGGCACTAACTCAATTGGTTCCAGAAAATGTAAATTTGGCTTTGATTTCTATCATTAGCTGTATCAAGAATTAGTCCTTGTCTCACTCACGATTACCAACTTTCAGTGGCGATCACATCTCACTTTAATCAAATATTTGAAAAAAACTAAAACAAAAAACGATCTTCATATGCAATTGTTTATTTTCACTTCCAGCATACGAAAGCAATAACATCAGAGTAAACAAATATGGATCGCCAAAAATACTCTTGAACCTTTTCGCTTGTAAACTTCAATCATTCGTAGAATGTCTTGTTTAAATAATCTTCATGAGGGCTTTTCCATTTTTTGCTTTCATTGCCCAACAAGACACTTTACTAATCGTGTAGGCAAACGTCCGACATTCGAGGGAAGTTAAGGTTAGTTGTATGTAAATGTCATGTTTCTCAACGCCTAGAAATCGAAAGTGTAAAGCGAAGAATGTTTTCGTCGAAGAATCAGATAACGAAAGAAGTTGACAATAAGAATTTTGTGTGCTCAGCTTAGATATTCGTATGTAAGTCGAGCAATTTGAATTGTAAAGCCACGAAGTCAATCGAATCGCGATCATCTCTGAGAATTATTCATTTATGCGTTGCTCTAGTCTTGGCCAGCGCGTATAAACAACCTCAATGCTCTTAATTCTTTGTTTGATTAATTATTTTGTATGAGTTGATTAATTGATTTAGATTCTGAATTTATTAAGCGATTTCGGCCTCGTTGCGATGAATTTTCCTTTCATTAATATCGAAAATTGTTCAGAAAAGCGCATCCAATTTAATCACTCGAGAGAGTGGCGCTTGCATGAAGGGAAAGGTCAGTGACACAAAATTTATTTCTTTTCTTTGCTTTTCGGGATGTTCGCCTTGAACAAGAAAGTCTTCATTTTTATCGATGTCCTATTGATTTTGTTTGGGTTTACGACCGAACTGTTTAAATAATTTCGGGTTTCGTTTGAATTCTTAAGGACCACCCGCCCAATTAATTGAATTCCAATGGATTTGATAGTCAACAATTTGAAAATATTTCATGTGAACCAAATTTAATGAAGGACTTTTTATCCGTTGCTTTATTCATTCTGCAAAGCATCAACATTTGGATTAAAACTAACAAACGATCTTTTCTTGAACAATTTATTCGAAAGATATCTTTGCTTCGATGAAAAAATTCCTTCAAATAAAAGTCCCTAAAAAAGGTTCCCTGGTTAATTAAATTGCGTGGCTTTGAGATTATTATGAAGATGAAAGGAAATCTTTCTCGGGTAAACAAAAGTCACAATTGAAAGGCCGAGCGCGTTCAGCTAATTTTTCATTCTTGAGGTGAGATAAAATCAGTTCGGTGGATCAAAACAGGCGTCGATAATGAAGTTACACAATTTTCTGAAACAAGACCAGAGAATACGCAAAAGGTTTCAAAAGATTAATCGCTCATCTCACCTCTTGTTTCGAGCGAAGACAGCGGAGATCTCTGAAAGTCATGAACGAGCGTGGTTGGAAAAAGCGAAAGTAAAAAAAAATCGGCTGATTTCATGTACCAGATTGTGCAGTGAGTTGTCGAGGAATTTTCTAAATAAAATTCTTCTCAATCAATAACGAAATTGAAGCCAATGCCAAATCTTGACGCTTCGTTTGAATCTTTTACAGATTAAAAGCAAATCGCTCAGCACGACCTTTTACAACGTTTGGTTCAATGATTTAGAATTTTCTCCCGAAAATGAAATTGCGTGAATGTCTTCGCCATGCAATCAATCGCGTGCTTATTGAGTGAATTTAAATATCGTTCGATAACGCAGCAAGTCAGCTACGTGTGTAGATTGAAATCCGAAAGTTATTATGCTTAATCGGTTGGCTATTAACATGAGAGTCTGACGAATTCTCATTCAATTATCGAGTTCATTAAAGTCAATGCAATGCTTTTAATCCCTTTTAAATGGTTTGATAGCTTAAAGCTGAGCGCTCAGTGGGTATAAATAATTAAAAGATCTCAGTTTATTTATTGAACCAATTCGATATTTTATAGTTCATCTTATCTTGATAACAACTCTCGTCTAGAAACAAGAATCGTCTCGTTAATTGAAAGCTGTTGGCGAAATTTTTACGATCTCGATATTTTGATGGCTTTTCAAAAAAGACTAATCGTCAACAGCCCTCTCGAACACATTTTCATGAGCCGATAACATAAACAACACAATCGGAGATCATCACGAAAAAGGAAAACATAAAAGTCATGAGTGACAAACGGAGCATATTAAATTCAAATGGAGAGTTTTAGTGAATGATTGATGGCATAGCGAGACGGTACCAGCCTCGACTTTCTGACTCTGGACAAAAACACGTGCCAAACTCTTATGACGTATCGAATAGGGAAACGGGAATTGATCTGCTTATTTTAAACAATCATAAAAATGTTTGTAAGATTGATGTTGAAGTGTGGGGCCATATGTGACTTCTTTTGTTTCCCCCCGAAAAGCCGTTTAAACATTTTGAACGATGTGACAAAAGAGCGAGATTCGTTTGAAGATGCAGCGACTAATTTATTTAAATAGTCGCTCAATTAAGTGGAGAAGAGACTGCAAGGAAGGATTTAAATAGAAAGCGTGTTAAGGTCGCATCGCGAAGCAATATGTGACAGATTAGGGAAATATTAACGACTTTTGGCCCACTAGGAACACTTTAAAATAGATAAATTTATCACCTCATTACCGCCGGATAATCCTTTAAAAGGGTAATGGCTTCACTATCGTAAATCTCTCGTCTCTCGTTGACTTGACGTTTGTGTAAACGCAATAACGCGCGGCGTGCGGCTTTCAGAAATATTCCCGCTTTCCTTTGCCAGCATAATTAACATCATCGAATTCTAAGCGATCAATGCTTCTTACCATTCAAGGGCTTCTTCAACATTTCTATCCAAACATCGAGGAGATCGAATATCGAGTTTTGAACCACAAACTAACTCTCGAACATTTATCATTAGCTTTGTAAATTGAACGTGACCTCTTCGGTTCTTATGCAATCGATTTTGAAGTCGCAGTAGCTGCCAAGGAAGGAAAGGGAAACAATTTGTTTTATCTTGTTCGAACTGCACCGCAGTAATTAATCTTCATGATTTTCGAGGCATGCAAAGGACGAAGAAGAAGAAAGGAAGCAAAGACGGAGAGCGGCATGCATCTGGCTTGGAATAATTTGTCAGACAAAATTTGTCTTAAACTCTTTTTGTTTATAAATATCATGGACGAGGCGAAAGTACTTAATACCTTCACTCATTGTTAAAGCGATAAATTTCCGAAAGTTAAAAATAAATTAAAAACATTTTTGAAGAAATTTTGGTTTGTTCACGAACTACGTAGAGTGAAAAGTTGGGGGAACAAAATAATTTTAATTTTTTCTCATCTTTATTTCTGAAATCTTCAATTAAAAGAATTTATTTTCTTTAAACGTAGTCTCGAACGAATCCTCAGAGCGTTAACATATGAAACGCATTTTATCTCGATTTTATTTATTGTTTTATGTTTTACTTTGCTTCGACTGATGTTTTACAAATTTGTCTTTTAAAACAAAATAACAAAATTAGCGTTTTGTTGTCGTCGTCGATGAACTCGAGACAACTTTCGCGAACAAGTCGAAGAAAATTGTTTTGCCAAGTGAGTTTATCAAATTCTTAAGTGTATGTCGACACAAAGTTAACGATCAGTTTGCTAATTTTATAAATTCGCAAAAAAAAATGCGAACGATTGTTGTAGGAGTGCGTAAGTAGATGAATTTTTGTTTTCGACGCACACTAATTTCCGCTTGAGAGGCAAGTGATCTTAGATGGGTCTTTAGACTTTCAACGCCGTTCATCGCCAGTTTTTATTTTTAATTTCGCAAACTTATTTGTTAGTCTATGATTCGTCATGTTCTTGAAAATATTTTTACGACTTTGCTGCTTTCTAGAATTTTGCGTGCACTTGTTAATTCAATCAACTTGAAGATCAAATTACAGATGAGCTAATTGAATTGCAAGCTGGATTCTTCGAATTGCGGAGATTTCTTGTAGGCACGTGCGATCTACATCTTGGAAATAGATTTTGTTGACTTTGTTGCGTTGATTGATGAATGGAAATCGAGAAATCCGCAAATATTTTCCAACTCTTTACAAACAAGAATAAAATTTCACACTCAAGTTAAATAAAAATATTTTTGCTTCCTTAAATCAACATATTTAGCGTGAAATTTAATCTTAGACATTTCAATTAGCGCTGAGCTTATCAGGTAAAAAAATCAAATATTTCAGCTTGATCTTGAGTGTTTCAAAGCAAAGTTATTTTTATAAGCATTGCACCGCCCAATAAATTTATTAGCTCAGTAAATGAACGAGAATTATGATGTCAATAATCAGTTATGCTTGTTAGCTCAATATTTTCCCCAAGTGCTTCGCATTTTAGCGCTTAAATCAGACAATCTTGTTTATTGAAGCTTAAGATCTCTGAGTTGTTGAGCCGCTTAAAGTGGGCGTGATACACGCAGATGCCGAGCGATCTTTCTACATTCATGTGAATAGCTCAATCTATGAGATTATTATGTCTTTGCTTTAACAATTGAGCGGCGACTGTTAAACGTTTTAAAGAAAGATTACGCGAAAAAGCGAAACGCTTGTAACTCAATATGGTTAACACATTTCTTCGACATTCACTTAAGTTTTCACCTTTTTATTTGCAAACATGACCAGACGTTAAAACAGAAAAATCTTTTCTTGTAAGACTTCATTGTACTCAAAGTTAAAGCATAAACATTTGCTCAAGTTGTTATTGATCTAAAGCGAAGTTTGAAGCCGCGAGTTGATTTTCAAGTTCTTTGGTCCGATCAAGTATTTAGCGATTAGTCTTTTCCAATTAGAGTTCTGAGAAGTTTCAACCTAAATCGTTCGCCGTTCGACAAGGAAACAATTGATCATCCAATTGCACAACTTCTGCGAGACGCCGCAGAAAAATGTTTTAAGCACGCGAAAGTTCTTTTTCAATTAAAAGCAAATTGTTGCGTGACCATTTAAGCATCAAGTGCCTGCCTTAAGTGTTACATGACATGACATTGATTTGTGATTTTCCAGTGCATCCGACAAGAAGTGAGATCCGCTTTAAATTATCGAAGAATTGTTTTCTTCTTCAAACTCTAAATTGATTCTCGCTTCGAAGTCTCGTTCGCACGCTTTCGTTCCACGTCGAGACGCGACAGCAAGTGTAAAGTTTTTAATTATCGTTATTTGTTTATTTGAGATGGAAAGGACCAAGGGAGACGCTACGAGGGATCTGACGATTTATGAAAGGGTTCATTTCTTATAAGATTTGTTTACCTGACCCGAGATTCGATTGCTGCATCTTAATTTATGTCGATCGGCGCATCCATGAATCGAAACCTTTTCAACAAGTTTTCTTGTCTCGTGCATTCGTTTTCTCGTGTCGCGATCTTTTTCTTTCTGAGATTTCAAGCGAATCAATAAAAGTTATAAGCGCGAGTTCATGGAGAAGCTTGATCAGTGCCGAATGATTGTAAATCATCGAAAACATTTAACGAGAAGATCACGTTACGTTAACCGACATGTGCAAAAATGATAATCGAAAGGAATTCCGATGCTCAGCGACAGCAATTTTTATCTCTCAGCATTCACGCATCGTCCGTTTCGAGAGGAGACGACGAAAAAATTTATCATAGAGTCAATAAAATTTCCATTTATCATAGAGTGTCGCAGCATGTTTTTTATTAAGCTCAGAATCAACTAATTTGTTCTTCTCGGATCGTGAAATACTTTCGAGTCTTCGACGGTCCGAAATTTATGGGCTTGCTCGACTCGAACAAACATTGAAATATATTTCCAATTTCTCGTTTGAAATCCCATGATGACATTCAGTCGTAGAGAATTTTTCAATCTATTCCTTCCTTCATCTCTGATCTTGACACAGTCTCAAGTCTTGCAGACAAATTATTTTATTTCATCCATAATTTAATGTGACAAATGTGTAGCCTTTAGTTCTTTCTCCTCATCTTGAGACGAATAGCTTAATTAGAAATATTAGTGGAACATCTAGAGCAACATTGAAAAATGTGGTGGAACGTCTTGACATTGAAAAATTCACTCTTCGCTTCTTGTCATCTGTTGGGATCTTAAAATGTCATCGTAGAGAAAATTCGACTTTCAGCTTATGCTGCTCTGCGGAGTTAAGGCAAACATTGAAATTTAAATAGATACTTTCACATTAAGTTTCGTTTACACAAACTGATTTAAAATTTAATAGAAACAAATTTGTAACAATTTTAGCCAATTTTCCTCGTAAGTTCGAGGCCTACGTGCGAATCCAAAATTAGCTTCGTTTGCTATTTTACGATTGTTTCATTTCAGTTTATTGCTAATTCAATAAAAAAATATTTTTTCTCAATTGTTGGACTCATCAAACAAGTGTCTACGTGAGTTTCTGAGTTTAAACGTCGAATGTAATAAATTCTCGATTGCATAAAATTGTGAAGAAAAATATTTCATGGTCAAGCGGATGACGTAAAAATTATTGCACACGCAAGCCGGTTGGGAATCTCAGTTTATTGAATCGAGTTAGTTTTCCGAACGTTAACCTCTCGAAATATCCGAGGGGAGGGAGAATAAATTAGGCAAAACAATTTGCATTTTAAAATTTTACTTTCACATTTTGTATTCAAGAAGAATTCTTCTTTCTAATTGTTTTAAGGATGAGCCTAATTCGGTTTGATAGAATTTGAATTTTCCATCCCTTCAAGTCAAGAAAGAAAATTATTCATCAGCACATTAACATCGACAGTTCAATCTAAGAAGAAATTGTTCTGTCCAAACCAGAAAAGGCAATAAAGCAAACCAAGACTCAAACTTCGTCCAAGAGCGATAGCTTACGAGTTTAAGAACCTCATTAGGAACTTCAACAACGAAAGAGCAATTTAAAGAAAATTTTTGTTTTCGCTAAAAAGTGAAATTAATTTCTTTTCGGCCTTAAAAACCAGAAGCTCATTAATTTCCTCCTGCGTTTTCATTAATTTGCGAAAAAGCGCGTGAATGACTTTCCGTTTGTTTACCGATCATTAACCCTCGTAAATATTTAAAGATACACTCATAATTTAAACTAATCTCATGCGTAAGCAGATTGTGCGTTGAGAATGAAACAGATTCCGATTTGAATAAATTAAAAAGTTTCGCACAATTTGCAGAAGAACGCTAATCCGTGTTTTGCCTATTTAGCTTGATCTGTCATTAAGATCCATCGATGTGATTGAGTTTCTTTTCGCTCGATTTTTATATTTAAATGCTGAGGAGGAACTTTGCCAGCAATTTCTATCAAACCGCTAATGGTTTGTCTAATGGCAGAGATTTAAACGGAATGAAATAAACTAGGATATAGCAAACAGAGATGTTGACTGACGTCAATTTGATAAGTTACATGTAGCAAGTCAAAATGTTAATAAAGTTCTCAAATCTTTGTCTTCTTCACACACAAGTCAATGTCACTTAACAACTTTGACTATCAAATGTTAATTTTCTTTTAAGAAAAATCATCTCACATAATTTCACTATTTTTAACGTCGTGGCAAATATGGCTTTCGCCTGTGTAGCGTTTACATTTAGTCTTGTTTTTGATAATTTATTAAATGTCGGAGCAAGTTGAACCATCCAATAAACTCCCAACACCCTAATAGATTAAGGTTCGAAGTCATTATGCTAATCTGTATATTCATGAGCGCTCGCGACTATTGTGGAGATTTTTTCATTATCAAAACCTTTGCCTGTTAAAAATTTAATTTATTGTCTGTTAATTTGGCAAGTTTGTTGTGTCTCTTTGAATTGAGAAGTCAAAAAATAATAAAATTAATTTATCTAATCCACGACAATCTAAATCAATAAAGCAACACCATAATCAGAAAATAGAATTAATTGAAAGCGAGAGGGTTGAAAGACGCTGTCCGTAGGAACTAGACGAGGTGATGTGACGACGCAGCAACCGCATTGGGACAATGTCGGTTAGTGCATTTAATTCGCTGTGCGACGATCTTAAATAAGAAATGACACATGTCTTGATGCTCATCGGGGCAGACACAACATTTAATTAAAAATCTTTCACAGTCCGTAGACGTCACTTGCCAATCGAGACGATGACAACGATCGGGAGGCGCGTGTTTATCATAGAATCGAAGGTTACGCAGCGAGACAGCGGAGCTTCTTTTGCATATTTAAACGTTTTCGATTTCATTTTAACACAACGCCGGTCCATTACATTAAAATAAATAAGTTGTGATGCTGTCGAACCTATAAATTTTTATTCTTCTCGCATAATAAAATAATTAAAACAAATTTAAAGTTCCTTTCGGCAGCTCCGTGAACGCAAATCGCCTCACGCGCAAAAATTTTAACAAAAGATAATTGAAACTAGACTTAAATCTCTTTTTGATGAATTCGCACTTTCGTCTAATTGACCGGCGAGGTTGATTAGAACTCAGTGAGTTGTAAAAAAATAATTTGTGGAGTTTGATGACCGAAGAGAAATCTCTATGGTCGTTGCCAAGAAGGCTCTGCATGATAAATTGATTCACTTGAATAGTTCACTCTCGACTTGCTTCTAGGCCATTCACAAATTAATGTTCGAATTCGCGAATCCCCGTTAGAATGAAGAAGGCGAGAAGAAACTTTTATCGGCCGAACTTGTTGATAGGTCGTGAATTTCTCCACCACTTGAGACCAAAGATCAATGAAATTAGCAATAATCTCATCTTGGGAGACGAGAGAAAGAAAGAGAAAAGGAGGAATGAATGAAAACGAAACAAAGTTTACATCGTCGTTAAGCGATTCAACCTGCTGAAGAGATTGCTGTCTTTCCGATTCCTTTCGCGACTGTGCAAACATTTGCATACCATTATACTTTGAATCTATTTCAGATTTGATTTTTGGTCTACGTGACTAAAACTTCTTCGAGATTCCAAATCGTTATCCATTTCTCTATTTAATGGCGGTCACAAACTTATCGACAACGACGTAGAAGACAACTCATGAGGGAAGGAGAAGAAGACACTCACGATTGCAATTTGTTGTTGACATCGCGATAAAGTTTCATTTACTTAATTAATATCTGAAAGGGGTCAGCATTTGAGTGAACTTATTTCATGCGATCCAATCGATGTTGGCAACTGCAAGAGTCTAAATTAAACGAAACATCTCGTAAAACTTAAAACATATTAGAGTTGAACAACCTGAGCGAGTGCATTAAGCGATGAAATTGATCTTGATTGCGAAACTCACAGAAACGGCCGCGACTTACGAATTCATTTCACCTACTCGCAGTTTTCAGGCCACGCTTCAAAGTTTCGCGTTTGAAACGTCAACTTCTGGTTTCTAACAGCCAACAAGCTCATGATTAATCGTCTAAACTCGCGGCAAAAATGATAAATGATGACTTGGAGTTCATTTGAAGCTAACAGCGAGTCAACAATTTGCCAAACTCGACTTAACACTAGCAGATTAAACCTGTCAAAAATTTGTCGCACGTCTCAATCTGATGTAGTTTTGTTTGCGAAGAGAAACTGTTTTGTCAAAACCGATTTGTTGGTTCCTCGCTTCTGTCATTCCTACGTGCTAAAGCTAAACACAATCACCGATAGTTCATCTCGATTTCGAATCATGACTTGTTATTGATCAAGCCCACAGGTTCATTGTACGACGGACTACGATGATTATTGACTTACGTAAAAGCGAATTTTTGAAACAGAAATAAATCGACGGCGGAGAGAAAAGTGTCAGCCGTTCTATTAAAGTGCGTGTTGCGATCATTATCATCGAACGACAGAAACGACGACGACGAGTTCTCGAAAAAGCTTGTGACGTGCAATTGTCACCAACACTTGAAAACATCTCATTGCTTCGTTATCATGCTGTTCTCACGAGGTGCACATCCTAAGAAACTTGCGTGGGCTTCTAATTGGAGTTTTTATGTTCTCTCATGTGTTCGCAGATTGTTTGACATCTCATACTTCATTTATTACTGATTTATCGTCCACGAGATTATGCAAATGATCAACGAAAAAAAAAGTTTTGGAGAAAACATAAAAAATACTTTTGAATGTATCTTGCGATTTATTTGCTTCTCTCATCCACCGCATTCTGACCTGGTTCATTCAACTTGATATTAATCAATTGGAGCTGCGATTGCTTAGAAAATTTACACCTCACGATGTTTTATTATCGACTTTACCTTCTAACGAATTGCTCGTTGTTCTTTTCATGCCAGAAACGAAAGAAGAAAAGTCAAAAAAAAAACAAAAAATAAATTTCACTGTCATGTGCTTTCTTCTCATTTTTTTTGCGGTTCCTGAGTCAACACGCATTTTAGAAACAAGGCAAGCTACACGTGCCGCATGTTATCTTGAAATAAGTTCCTTGCCTCCGACAAACGCGAAACTTTATTAAAAATCGCCATTACGGGGTCATGCAAATCAAATTGAATTGCTTAGAACGAATCGCCAAAGTGATTTTAAGAGTTTTTATTTTTATTGCTCAATCAAAGTCGCTAAGTGAGGAATTGCGTGTTATCTGGAATATTTTCGCTTCGCCGAAAAGAGCATGGAACTTCTAATGTTTTTTTTTCGCACTTTTTAGACGAGAAACAATTTTACGGCGCAATTTGCGATGGACAGCGAATTATCATCTTTTCACAATTTCTTTGTCACATGTAAAAAAGATTCAAACCAGTTCGACGAAAAATCATAAAATCTCATTACAGAAAGAAGATTTTGGCGAATGAACTCAGCAGGTCCCTCGTCCGCTAGCTTCAGCAGAAAGTTTTCACTTTGACGATGCAAGAGAAAGAATTCGATAACAAGATAATCGGGATCCCGCTGAAAGAAATTTATTTAATCTTTAAAAATAAATATCAACGCTCAACGTCATTTCAGTTTCATTCAAAATTTATTTCAGTTTATAAATATTTTTCAAAGTATAACTTTGAAGACATTGGAACAGAACTCTCAGTATTTTACAGAATGACTAGGCGATCTTCGTACGTACATAACCAGATATCAAACCAATGTGAAGTATCGTGAAGTTTCCCTTCGACATCTTTTTTAAATGCTATTGCGGTCTTCAATCTTCTGAGACTCTCCTAAAATGAATATTTTCTTCTTTTCGATTTTAACTGTTTCGAGAGTTGTCTCGCAGAGTTTGCGAGCAACACCTCAACATTTTGAATTTTCTTTCAATCTCTTAGGTTAGGAAATTCCTTAATTATTAATCTCAAAGTTCCAAGCAGCAGCTTCATCTTTTCGCTTAAAGTTAGTTTCTTAGAAATTTAGGAATATTTTAAAAAATTATCTTAAAAATAGTTTAATGAAACGTGAAGTCTGTGTGGAGTTAGTCTCGCATTTGATATTGCATGAGTCTTCTATGGCACTTAAAGTTTCTAGATTTCGTGAAAGTGGCGGTGATTCGTCTTGAGTTTGTTCAACTTACGCTCTAATATTGTCTTTGAGGAGAGAAAGAAAACTTGGCTCGTTGAAATTTAATTTTTTTTACAGATTTTTGTCATTGAATAATTCAATCTCTTTGGAATTACGAATCATAAGCAGAAGAATTCTTCCTGAGTACTTCATATACATCGTCGATTCTTTGATCATGAGTGATGGGCGAATAAGAAGCGAAGCAGCTGCGAACTGTCAGTCGCAGGCTGCAGTTTTAAGTTGGCTGCCAAATCAATAAAGCTTGTGCCATGAAAATGTTTGCACATGAGATGAGAATTAATTGCTAATTGTGATAGTCATCGGGATCGTTATCATCAACTAAATTTATTGAATGAGCGGCGCCCGTCGCATTCATCTCGTCGTAGTCTTCTTCTTCTTCGAGTTCCTCCGAAGTGAATGCGTCATCCCGTCCATTGTCCTGCTCAATTTCTTCTTCAACTCGCGGGGTCGTCGTAACTCTCGCCATCGCTTTCGTTGTTTTAGGCTTCGCTCTTGTCTTTCCGCCCTTGTTTAGATTATTCGGGGTGGACTTAGCTTGATTGTTTTTCTTTGTTGGTTTCTTCTTATTCACCTTGCAGTCATCACACTTCTTCTGTTGATTGCCTGGCGATACTTTCTTCTTATTGCTATTTGTAATACTATTGTTAATGTTTCTCGTATTGTTCGGTTGTATACTGATACTCGTTGCTTTGACACATTGATCGCCTTCTGGCTCATCTTCGCGACACTTTCGTTTCTTTTTCTTCTTTTTATTTGGTTTCGCTAAGTTGTTGTTGTTGCACTTTGGATTTCCCTTTAATCCATTCGCGACGATGTCTGTCAGAACTTTGCCTGTGTCACAAAGTTGCTTCAGACCGTGCCGCACGTGATTGGCGCCGTAAAGCCGAGCGATGAGCTTCTCAACTCGCTCGTGGGCGACAGTTTGAGTTAAGGACTTTGTGTAGGTTGCAAGCTTTCCAAGTTGCCGCATAGCTGGAAGCTGAATCTTTCGAGGCTGCCCGTGACGATTCAGACCAAGATAAAGTTTACGTCTTGCGTTGGAGTGATAAGTTGACGAATAAGTGTTGTAATGGTGCTGCTCCATCGACTCGTTGAATATGCAGTCATCTGTAAATTCCGCCTGTGGCAAAAGTAAAAGAATCGCGCGGTTGGTAAAAAACGTCGATTTCATAAATTATGATAAATTATTGCGACACTTACAGAACCATAGGTTGTTCCACAAGAATTCATGCATAAAAACAAACAGGTTGCGACTCCTTGTATTTTGATTTGACCGACATTAACAGTCGTACGCTGTAGGATGGCTGCAATGAAAAGCAAGAAAATAGTTCGATTTAAAAACAATTAAACAACAGTTCAGCAAAGCGTAAAAGAGTTTGAAGGCAAGTGCCATGAGATAAAATGTTAAAAAACTTGTTCCTGATTCACGGAAGAGAGATTCATGTTGTCATATCGAGAATTTGCATAAACTTCAGCGAGTTTAACATGGAAAATTGATCGGTCTGTCGAGTGAGCCGATCTTGTCACGAATTTCCTCGACATTATTAAGTTATTTATTTAATTACGCGCTGAAACATGCGCAACCTCATGCTGAGGCTAATTCACACTCATTTGCATCAAAATCTATTCCAACACGTTAGCGCTAAAGTGTTTGGTCTAACATGAAATTAGAGCGGACAACAACTCAGTTGCAACATTACCACAGACATATCAAGCAAAAGAAATGTCTGGTCACCCTCGAGCTCATCTCTCCTTAATTATCTTGTTGATCTTTATTAAACGCCTGAACAAAATACCAATTAAGACGTTTAGAATTCATTTTGTTGCATCCACATTCGCTTAAGCTGAACCAAAATTATTAAACGACATCTCTCGATTGATTAAACAAGCCGTTCGATGCAGAACCAGCTTTAAACAATTAGCTAGCTTAAGATGACTTCTCTGAAACTATCAAAATGTTAATTAGGTGACCTCAGAATGAGAGTTGAGCAACCCAAATCGAGTTATTTGCTTTTTTATTAAAAGATTTCTTTCATTCGAAAACTCGAATCTGAATTCTGACGTCACTTAACTAAATCAGTTTAAATTAAACTTCAATAGCTACGACTTTCATTCAGCTGATTAGCAAGAAGAGAAAGAGAGTAGAAATCTATTAGAAACCGCAAAGACTTGACAGATGTAATACAAATGAAGCAAACTTTATAAAAATTAAACGTATCAAGTTTCACAAAAGGAACAATGAGAATATCAAATTATGCAAGTCGAAATGATGTTGCAATGTCTGATGAGGGGTTTAAATTCGAGAATCCGTCCAAACAGCTCAGCATTACGTCACAATCTTTATAACAAGGCCATCGAATGGAGAATCTCCTCGAAATTTTATACAATGTCTAAGTCAATGCAATGACGAAGCAAAAAAAAATGCTTCGCGAAATTGAATGTGAAGGGGACAATGACACACAAAAGCGAATGCAAATCGGAAGTAATAATTTATGTTCTGATGGCATTCAGAGAATCGTGTGCACTGACTAGACGACTTGACCGAAGAGTCTCAATGAAGCATAAACACTTAAGCGGATAGCTATCGACCGCATAGGGCGTAAATGCGAAGAAGAATCTCAAGACGATGCGTAAATTTTTTTCAAGAACTCTTCGATCATTTGAACGCGAGAGAACGATTCTTTATTTAAAGAATAAACATTAAACATGTTTACGCTTCATGAGAATTGCGTAAGGAAACAAAATTCTTGTAGCCAATGGGGAATCCCGTTGTTTATTTTGAGAAAACTTCAAACCGGGATGCAGTTTCGTCTCTAAAGCAAACAGTTAACTAGATTAGGGGAGAATGCGTCAGGAAGTTAAATATTCAAGTCTTGCTTAGTCAACTCTCACTTCAACTCTTTCAAGAGTTGTCGGAAGAAACTTCGCTGACATTAATCCTTATTAATCCTGCTCGAAATCTTTAAACGATCGGCGCGCTCCGAATTATTTTCACTTAACGTTCAACTTCTTACGTCATTAAACTTCTTCTCGAATGAGTTTGATGACCACTCTTTACCTCGATATTTATAAAAGCATCCGAATTTATGTTAATTTCTCTCTCCTTTCGATAGTTTTGCATCTCATCGCGATGCGAAGTCGTCTGCTTTCAGATAACGAGAACATTCCATTCGCGAGCAGAAATTTGCATTTTTTGCCAATGGAGCTCTTAATTTATTGCTAGAGAAGTTTTAGTTTTCTCCGCGGAATTTCTAATGTCACATGTTCCATTTGCTGAAGTTTTCGGTTGTTTTTAAAGATATAGATAACCAATCATAAAGAAATTAGCATCTTGAGTGGCTCTTATGCAGAGACTTTGTCCACTCGTGTCTCGAAAATAGTTTCAGCGCTTCTTTCTATTTTAAGAGCAACGTCCACGAGAAGATTCTCGTTTCATAAATCTCGATACATTGTTGTCGAATTGTCATTATCTCGAGTCATTCGTATGAGCGAAATATTCAATTATTGTCAGATGTGTTGAGGTTTCGCTATCAAAGAAAACTTGAGCGGCCTACAAACTTGTTCTCGTTGCTCTCGAAAATGAAAATTTTGATTTTTAACATTTAAAACAATTTTTTTTTGAATCTCGAGACTCTTTTAAATTTATTGTCCAATTAGAATCTTTTTCGGACTTTAATCTTGCACAGAAGCTTCTTTTTCACTTTCAATTCAATAATCAAGTTTATTTGTGATAAAACGAGGCGATGAAATCACTTTTAAATTTATGAATGAGATTTCACAACAATCTCAAGTGTCAACAGAATTTTAAGTTCGAGAATTTCACAAAAATTTCTTTCTCGCGTTTCTCTTGACAACATTTCTCGTCGAGGAATAAAAACAGAATTGTTATGAATGAGTCGAAATGCAAAGACAACCGCATTTTACTTATTTGAAGTGCAGTCGTATGAAGGATTCTAAATTTACATAAACGAATGCGAAGAGCGACTCATTACCGCATTAATCTAAATATAGCAAAGGAGGAAAATAAGACCAAACAACAATTCGCATTTTTTGTCTGCAGCAACGAGCGAACGAGACGATGCAATGAGAGCGAAAGCATCATCATCATCAGTTTAATCGATAAATTTAGATTGAGTGGTGCTAAAACAAACACAAACTCTAATTTATGATTCGCAGTCGTCTCTTCTTTGTCATCGCCCCGAGATTGATTTTCAATTGCTTCGACAAATTGCGAGCTCGAAAATGCATCGATAATTAATGAAGTTGCTTCATAAACTTGTCAGAAACTCATCGATGTCCAAAAAAGTTACTCGCACATGAAACGTTTAAGTCTTAAAGTGAACACGATAAATTACCCAAAAATAATTTTTAAAATATCCAATTATGAGAGAAAAATGTAAATATCTTTGATAACAGAATCACCGCGGAAAAGATAACTTAATTAAATTGCATCAAAAATTATCTTGATCGATTGGTTTTCTCGTTGAACAAAACTTTGTATTCTTCAAGGAAATTGCTTCCCTCGAGATGTTCACAATATCAACAACAATCGCGATAACAAAGCGAAATTCCAACAACTTACTGTAGTCGCTTTGGTCGTCAGTCGTTCCGTTCACATTTCCATCAGGCAGCAGCTGTAGGAAGCGATTTTTTATGTACAATTGAATTTTCCGTGCACTTCCAGTAATGTGTGATAAGTTCGCTGATCTCTCATTTCGCTCCAACGTTGACAACTTTGCCTTATTATTTTTAACCCGTTTTGCTCCACTTACACTATTGTTTTTACTATTTGAACTATTTAGGTGAACACTTCGATCGGTGCGAGATAATACAAATTTTCGTTTTCCTTTGCGTAAGTCAAACAACTCGTAAATGTTTGTCGTATCGGATACGGTGGCGGCTTTGATAGACGCTTCTTCGATCATCTCTGTTGGTTTAATTTGAGGCACTGCTGTGCTCGCAGTTAAATCCACTAAGTTATCGTTTGTACTCTGCATATCAGTGATTTCATTCTTTGTCATTAAATCTCGATAAGTTTGATTGGAGAGCGTCAGGTTCGATTTGAACGCGGCGTCTCTGCTAATTTGCATACTGAATGGTCTCCAAGTTGGCTTTGCGGCACAACAGCAGATCGGCCACAAGAAGAAGTAAAGAATCAGGGCGCCCAGCAGAGCTAGGGCCCTCAGATGATGAAACTTTTGCATGGAAGCCTCGGCTTACATAGAAGAAATCAACTCATGAACTTCAAGTTATCATTAACAGTCTTTTGTTGAAGTGATAAATCTTTAGCTTTTCACGTGTGTTGATGATGTGGTTATAAAATTTCCTTCGCCACGAAACATTTTCCATCATTTTCCTCGTCGCCTCTCCAAGCAATAAACATAAATTTTTCTTCACTTATTGGCATGAAGCTCAGTCAAATCTCCTGCTTTCGCATCGTTGCAAGTTCTCGCTAATTTCGTTGCACTTTCTAACTTTTATTGCTTTGGACTGCCACAAATTGTCTTTGTCACTTTTAATTTTTTTTTCTTTCTTCTTATTTTCTTTTGGTTAACAGAGAAAATATTTACGTTTCCACAAACTTTTGCATCGAGATCGTTTGATTGTTTTTCACGCAACGATCGAAATTAAAAATATTTATTCACTTCAATCAATCCGTTTCAACTTCTCTTCACAGTTTTCTTCTTTCGCTAATCACGCGAATTGAGAATGAAAAAAAAATCGCAGCAGCAAAACGAAGACTCTAAGTGTCTGTTTCCTTAAATGATTTTTCAAGCTACTTTAAAAATATTTCGCGGCTCAACGAACGCGGATAATCAAGAGGAGTAGTGATCGCGCAGCTTCTCTCGCTGCTATTCTCTCACAGCCGCTAATCCGATGACATATTTTCTGATTGCTTTACATAATCGCAGATTTCGCAAATGAAATTATTCTCGCAGGTATCAACTCGACTTATCAATTTCTCTCCTTCGATCACGAAACTTCTTCCTCTTCGCTCTCTCTCTCATTCATTAGCAATCGGCAATTAATTCTTAAGTCACATGAGTTTTAAATATTTTTTTTTCACTTGCTTCGCTCAATTATTTCCGGGTTTTCACTTAAGTTTGTCAATTGCATTTCTTTTTTTAAAAAATCGCGATAAAATATTTTTCGATCGTTTAATTAATTTTTCAAAACGAAAGGAATATCCTGGAAGCACTTTTATTTGAAAATATTTTTTTCTTGGCTTGTTGCACGACGACTCCTTCCCGGTCTCTTAAATACGTGTTAACGTGTCGCTCGATAAAATGTGACTGAACAGAGTGCGATGTGGATTAAATTTTCATCGGCTTTTTGTTCGTTCGTGCTTCTCGGCCTCTCGCTGCGCGTTTCATGTTCGAAATTCGAAGAAGGAATTTCTCTTTCACGTGTCTTGATGCTTCAACCGTCGACACAGCTATCGGGTGGTTTCATCCTTTGATTTAATTAATGCTGGAAAAAATATTTTATTTGTTGATTAGCAAGACGCGAGTTTCTTTCCGCTCGCTGCTCACAGCGTTTGATTACCTGAAATTATCTTTTTCATGTTGTCTTCTGGTCAAAAGATGTGAGAACAAGAGTTAAGCATGTTCGACGACGAATTTAATCAACAAGCAAATTGAAAGAAAAATCTTCTTTTGCCGAAATGAAATGAGATTCTCTGTAAGTCAGTGTGTTACGTTAACACCCAATTCAACGTTTATTCTTTCATTTTTCACTTTTATTTGCAAGGCGCGTAAAAACTCGCTTGCCAGCTAATTCCGTAATAATTAAAAATATATTTCATTGAGATCAACAGATTTATTGCTTTAGCATTTAGCGCGTCTTGTCCTCCAGCCGTCTGATAAACGATGATGCATTTGCAGGATGCTTTGCAATTCGATACAAGTCGTGTTTGCTTCGGAATTCGGCAAATTTACACGGCTGACTGGGATGGTCAGCAATAAAGGTCGCTTTTGAATCGATGTCTAAGCGGTTCATGTCCGAAATATAAGAAAACACAGAGATGGGCGTCGTTGATGCTTTAACACGATTAATGGCCATCATATAAAGAATGAGCGAGCGGGTTATCAAGCGACTTAGTTCCCGATCAAAACAAATCCACAAATTTATGTTTCAATTCCATCCGAAACATAATATCCAAAACATATTCCTCTCCCATCACCTCTCGCGGAACGGTTATTAAAGTGTCTCAATTAATTACTTAATTTGTTCGAAAGAAGTTTTATTGAGGCTTTCTCGAACGGCACAGCAAAGTTTTTGGAGAACATCAAACGATTCAAAGGAAAAGAACAATAAATTTTAAATCACCGAATAAAGCAATTTATTTCGGTTCGACACGAGATTGGTCAAATGTTGTTTATTCGATTTAAAGTGTTTGGATGGAAATTTAAATGCAAACTTAATAAATTTATCGCCGCGATCTTTTCATATTCTTCGAGACGTCCGCGAACATCTGATACGTTGCGTGATTGTTTGTTGTGCGAAACGGAGAGTCTCGACACATCATCAACATTCTCAGGTTTCAGTTGCAATGATTTAGCGCTCATTAGGCATCTCATCAGTCCAATAACGTTCCGACACCTCGCCTATTAAATTTAAATCGTTTAGGAAATAGAATGAAGACAGGCGATCATCTGAATGAGTCTGCTTTAATCGCTTTAGGAAAATGCTGTCAAAAGGAATCAAATCAAATTCTTAATGCATTCTGCGGCAATCTTTTGAAACAAAAAGTTGATTTTCTAAACAAGCTCGTGATTTCCTGGGGCGTTAATGTGAAGTTTCATGATATCAGCGCCAATTTATTTTACAAAAAAATGTTTAATAAAACGAGGATCATTAGGAACAAATAAAGGATCTTTGATTCTCATTTATTATCGATTTGATCTTTCCTTAATGATCCTTGAAAGATATTCTCACGAAGGATCAATGAAAAATTCTCTAACGTTGCACAAGAAATTAAATATTTTAGACTTTTTCCAACAAGTTTCCTAAAAGAAAATAACAATTTTGTCGGTCTGGGAAGATGAGAAATTCCTTCACAAAACATTCATTTGTTTATGTTTTTTCGCCGAAACGCTCAATCTCGTCGAACCTTAAATTCTTTCAAACTTTATTTTAGACGAAATTGGTTTGGAGAAAAATGTCAGGGAAAATATTGACAAATATTTTTTCTGCTCGGAATCGAGCTTTGCAATCGAATTCCAGACATGTCACTTCATTCAATGGAAACTTTAGCGGTAATCGAACAAACTTATCGAAGTGGTATTGGCTGTTATCAGGCACAGGCATCGCAATAGGATTTTTTGCCTTAAAGAGTTATAAAAGTTCAACAAAAGTTTATGCTTTGCAACAGCGAAAGGTTCGAGTGATTCATTTGATAATCTTCATCTTTTAATTCATTCCCGTTCTTTTAGGATGAACTCGCTGAGAAGGCAATCAAGCTGACAGCCCGTGAAAAGAGATTTATCAAATTTGCATCTGTGGAGTTCGACGGGCAAATTTATTGTGAGCACGGAAAGAAGAAGATTTGGATCAAAGCAATAAATGATTTTCTTCGTAGGCACACCACAGGATTTCTTAGAATCAGTTGTGGAACAAGACCCTCGTCCTCGCCTTAAGAGGAAAACCTTGACGCAGCAGGAAATCCAGCAACTCAAGGAAGTCACTCCAGCTCTTAAACATGGATCGCCAATGCTGTTCAGATCTCTGCGTGACAAAGGCATCATCAGTTACACCGAATATTTATTTCTTCTTAGTGTCTTGACAAGTGAGCTCCCCTCAATGCCTTTGAATCGATAATGAAATATTTTCTTTATCAGAGCCTCAATCTGGATTTAAAATCGCCTTCAATATGTTCGATACTGATGGGAATCAACGAGTCGACAAAGCTGAATTTCTCGTGGTAAGTAACATAATCACTGTCGCGATAATATATTTTTATTTGAAGCGACCGACGATGGTTCAGAAGTTCATCGTGCAATCACCTTCACAAATCATTTCATAATTTTATTACACTCGGCACAGATTCGTCAATTGCTAGGAGGCTCGTTAAAAAATCGCGTGATCGACGATGATTCGAAAGAAGCTGTGAGACTTGGTTTTGTGTTGGGTTTTCATTGTTTCAGTTTAAGATTTCCTCGCTTTCCTTCTCGACGCTTTCCTGTCCACTTTCAAAGGATGATTTAACTTTTCGGATTTGTGGACAATTTTACGAAGAATTCTAATCAAATGGGAACCCTTTACTGATGAATTTGAGACAGACCTACTGTAAACCGTTCTCGATTTTAAGGGAATTGCATGATTTAACTTATTTCGAGAACGATTTGATTGTCTCAAATCTCAATCAGAAATCTTTGGTGTGAATTTAATTTTGTTGGTTTTATTGTTTTTCGGTTTCTTTCAAAATTATTTTCAATGATTTTAATTATTCTTCGTTTGTTCTTCACATTTTTATTTCATTTCATCAGCTACTTAAGTTATTGTCGACTTCGGCTCAAGCCAAATTCTTATTGAGATCCCAAAGAGAGCCAGAGCAAGGCAAAAAGGAGGAAAAGAAAGAAGTCGAAGTGAAGAAACGTGGTTTCGTAAGTTCAATCGCCGTTGTGACTGATCCAAAAACTAACTGTTCGGTGGAGTTTTGTAAAACCTCGTCAACTAACTGCCTTGAATAGATTCCGATGTCTGTCATGTCTCCTTAGATGCTTCTGAAATGAAATTTGTTTTGCGTGGGCGTTTCGTTTAAAAATCATTTTCTTCTCAACAGATGGAGAAAATCTTCAGCTTCGCTTGGAAAGGCAAACGTGGAATCGACCCTGAAGACAATCCAGATGGAAATGATTTAGTTGACGACGAGCAAGGTCTGCAGAGGAAGCATATCGTTGATACAACTCTTCAAATCCATTTCTTCGGCAAGAAGGGAAATCAAGATCTTGAGTTTGAAGGTTTCAACAAATTCATGAGAAATCTACAAACCGAAGTGCTTGAGCTCGAGTTTCATGAATTCTCCAAGGGACAACAAAAAATTTCCGAAGTCGATTTCGCAAAAATTCTTCTTCGCTACACTTATCTCGACACCGACGAGTATGATAGCTATTTAGATAGATTGTTAGATCGCGAAGCAAAAGAGAGCGGCGTCTCATTCGAGGAATTCCGCCAATTCTGTCAATTCTTAAACAACTTAGAGGATTTCTCAATCGCTATGCGAATGTACACGTTAGCAGATCGATCAATTTCTAAAGGTGAGAAAGAAAATCAATAATCTTGTTCTGAGAAACGAAATGAAAATAAATTTCAGACGAATTCGGTAGAGCTGTTAAGATTTGCACTGGATCACCTTTGAGCGAACATCTCATCAATACAGTCTTCGCTATTTTCGATGAAGACGGCGATGGTTAGTTAAACATTGTAAAGGTCGAACATTGCTTAATGACATTTTAATTCTTCCCTCAAGGTTTGTTAAGCTACAAAGAATTCATCGCGATCATGAGGGTAATTATCATTAAACTCATTTGCACCTTAAAAATGTTCATGAAACTTCTGGCATTGGTCGCGGACTCAAAATTAAAACCTCACAAACTTTTTTCACTCTAACTTTCTTTCCTTTTCACATTGCTCATGATTCAGGATCGATTGCACCGTGGCTTCAAAGTGAGTAATTATCAGATTGTAGACGAGATGAGCTTTTTAGATGACGACGATGATGGCGATGGTTTTTATTTTTTTACACTAATGAGATCTCGGGCTTGCCGAAGGCTTGGCAAATACTTAATGCACTTTTATCAATAAGCAAGACTGTGATGTTCATGTATAATTTAATCTTTCGTTGTGACTGGTTTTAAGCTTTCGTTTGTAGAGTTTGTTTTAGTTAGGTTTGTTTTTGCGTTTGCTAATAATTTATTAAAACTTTTTCTAAACCCTACTCGTTCTCTTCTTGTCTCGATTTCTACATTTCAGTCGAATGCGAAGGCGGAAGGATGGCAAGCTTTCAAATCATGTTTGAAGCAAGAGATGAAGACCAATATTTAGAGCAACCCACGAAGCTTTTATCCATGAAGCCGCTCAACTTATTCTCAGCAAGACTTCGAACTTGAGAAAAAAGAAATCTTGTCGTTTATTACTTTCTAGTCCTTTGTCTTCTTCGTCTAAAGCATTTGTCCTTATCTAGGTTACCATTTGTGATTACCAACTAGGGCGATGCCTTAAGATTATTTATTGAAAAGGGTTGTTTGTAAAGTCCCTAGACCAGCAGCGAATTATCAGAAGACGCAAGCAACTCTTTATTGTTTTTAAATCTTTTTAATTATCCTGAGCTTGATAATGTCAGAACTTTTATTGCATTTCGTTGAATCTAATCTAATTTGTCGGTATCAGTAACAAAGCTTTCTCTCTAAACCTCTTAAGAATATCTGAAAAAAATAAAAGAAATCTTCTAAGAAACTCGAAAGTCTTGTTCATATTTTACAGAAAATACTTCTTTGTTCTTTATTACATTAGATGATGATACATTTACATAAATAAATTTTACTTTTCTTGTGTCTACGTATGATACGAGCTTCCATTACTTCACAATCACTATAAATATTCTTTCTTCATCATCCACTTTGAGTTCAAGTTTAAGTTTCGAGAGTTTAGCAAAAACTAATTTGTTTCAACATTTTGTATAAATTTTTCTCAGTTTTTCTTCTTATATATTTTTAGAGGTCACTTTCTTTTTTTTTTAAGGGCGAGTTTTATTTATTTTGTGTGATTGAATTTTTGTCTCTCGGTAGAAAACAGCTTAGCATTCAATTATCGTTTTCATAAATTCTTACACGGAGTTCAACACGAATTAAATATTTTTTCTTATTTCTCGTCTGTCCTTCACCGATGCCAACGATTTAATAGAATTCATAGGAGATTACCAATTACGTCTCAATGTTAATTAAAATTATGATATGGTGGAGATTTCATTCTATCAACACAACATCAAATGATACTCTTCTGCCTTCGCAATCCTAACTTCCTTGATCGAGAATGATCACAAACTTTTTCGACCATAAAATCAGAGAATTGACTAATTCAACGGGAAATCTTTTTCTGTTTTTGGTTTGGAAGAGTTTGAAGAAAGGTATGGGCGTGAATATTCTTTTTTTGCATAATTAATTGAGTACATAAATTATCTTTCCATTTAATTGATTCCAGTCATCTTAAACATAACAGACAACTTTACATGGAAAATATTTCATCTCGCATAAGTTTCATGAACTTTAATTATGGGAAAGTGAACAAAGGAAATCATTTTACTTGCTGGTCCCAATAACTGTGAAAAACAATAACGAAGCTTCAGTTTAAAATCGTGAAGGATAAGAAGGTAAAGGAAGGTAAAGGCACGCGAAGCGAAAAAGATTTTCTATATTTTTTTTTGTTTATGTAAGAAAGGCTCATTTTGTCTTTGTCCAAACCCTGTATGAAGAATCATTGTCATATGATCGAATTAAACTATTTTCTTAAGTAACAAGTAAGTGGAAATTTATTTTTGGTTTATCAAATCACGAGGAGAATTATTTTTGGGGGTGAAGAGGGAAGACGATTATAACAAGTTAAGTGTCAGACGCGTTAAATATTTCTCTCAAGCCTGACAAAAAGTCTTGCAAATCGCGTGAAGTTTTTATCTTTTAGTCGAAACATCAGCTGAGATTTCATTATTCTCGGAACAATGTAAAGTGTTCTCGCTTAAAGTAGGCACAATTGTTTAAGGCAACTACAAAAGTGTGTGTAATGCGGTGTGAGTTGTGAGTGAGTGGAGGTACTTAAAAATTGATTTAAGTATTTTTATGATTGATAAGGTTTTCTTCGTGAAAAGGAGAAGAATGAGGAATTCGAGCAGAAAAGCTCTACGAAAAGTTTTTTCTTGGAATTCCACGATGGCGGCTTGAAGCATTTTATTCAATTAAGTCGAACCTGAACTTGAAAGTTGAAGAAATTCTTAAATTAGAATTCGAAAAATATTTCTGCTTGAAGATGTTCTCGGATATCCTCTTCTCCTTCCGCTCATTATGAATTTTCAAGAGCACAATTCGTCGAGCAAAAGTTCAACTTTAAGACAAAAACAAAAATAAAATCGCGAAGGAAAAAATAAATTCAAAGTATACTCAATCAAAAGAAAAACTTTTATTAAACGATAAAATTAAAATTACAAATCGTACTACTCTCAAATCATATTTTAATAATCTCCAGACGAAAAAAGAAAAGCGAAAGCGAAAATTAAGTCGAGAAATTGTCTAAAATTAAAATGTTTAATGTTACAGCTTCGTGAGGTGGAAAACATCATTTTCATTTGCTTCATTATGCAAACGTATCATTCATGACTTGTTAAAAACGACGAGAGAAAAACCATAATTCATCTTTGATGGCAATCTCATCGAATTTCATTTCAAGACCTTTTGCCGGGCATCTTACAGACTGTCGACTTGAGTGAACGCACGAGTCATCGTTTGAGTGTCGTGCTAGTAAATATAGTTCGAGTACGAAAGGAAATGAAATTAAAATCGGCTTGAAATGAAATCTGTTGTTGAGGAAACATTAAACATCGTAATAAGAAGAATCTCTTCTTTACATTTCTTTCTACGTTTACGCATAAAGACTAAGTTTTCATCATCTTCAATTATCATCTATCGATATAAATCTGAGGTTTCTTAACACAAGATGACACACAATCAATTTTTATATTATCTATGAATCGTTTAACTGAAAAAAGTGTTTTACGGCTAATCGCTACATGTTGTCTCAAACAAAAAAGTTATCTAAGGCAAATCAACTTTGAAAACAGATGAAAGAAGATAAAATGATTTAAAAACACAATGGCACACAATCTATCGACAAAATGGTTCACGTTCTCTTCGACTAAATTATTATAATGAATGCAGTTTCGTGAGTATCTATTCATTAGACTGCGTCTGTCTAAGCTCAACAGACGACTTTGTCTCTATGGCAAATTCAAATCAAGATCCGAAACGAAATTATCCGCACAACTTGATCAGCGTCAGCATTGAAATATCAAATGAAAATAACAAATCGAACATGCGTCCTGAACGAGAAATCGTTTTCTTCTTTCTCCTTCAAAAGACACGTTCAATTGGTTTCCAAAGATTAATATCTAAGTGGATTGGACGATTGTCGGAGAAGGCTTTGACGTCACAAAACATTTTCCGAGAACTTTCCAATCGATCTCGTCGGTAAGTTGATTTCATCGGAAAATTTTCTTTTTGTACCGAATTTTCTTTTTTTATCATCATCTTCATCTTCTTCATAATCATGACGTCACTAAATATATTTTCAAGTATTTTCTAAATAAGTACATTGCACATAGGGTTTGTCTCTCATTTCTAACCGTTCGGCGGAAGGCTCCTCGTCTGTTCTAAACAGACGACCTTCAAGTGAAGATGATTTCATAGTACGGAGGCTCGGACATTTCTGGAGCTTTTCTCTCTTTTTCTTTATACAAATTGAAAAGGATTTAAAAATATTTTCTTTTTTTTCTCATTTAATGTGCACCGTTGGTTGTTTCTATATCTTGTTTTTTTTTTCAATTATTTAATAGTTACAATAATTATTCTTCTTCTGTTTCATCTGATATAAGAATTACACTTTGGCTAAGGGCGGAAGTTTTTCTTTTTTTATTTCATTTTCTTGATTTCCACTTCTCACTAAAATCTACGAGGAATTATCGATATCTATCATGTTTATGCTCAAGTTCCATATAATTACTATTCACGCGCAAGTTTCTAGTCAAAGAAAATCACTTTTTTGTTTTGTTTTGGTTTTGCCGCGATCTTCATTAAACGTGACAAACGATGATAAATTGAATATCTTAGTTGCATAACATAACACCATCATAGTTAGAATGGCACTTAATTATAGGTTTTTCCATTCCAATTTCCTTCATTTTGCTTCACTAAACATAAAAATATATTTTTTTCTTCTTCTTTAAGAAATGACTATAAACTTCCGTCTCATTCAGATTGCAATGTCCCAACATTCTATTGCACTTTGCTAACGATGAACGAGATGTCATCTCTCCCTTTCTCTTTCTCATTCGAGAAAAGCGCTCGTGTGATGTTGTCGCAAGCTTTTTAATGAATCGATCCGATTCGATTCCGATCAGTAGCTGATACAATTCGCATTGTACTGTTCACTCATTTTAATGACACTGTTTGAAATGTGATGTCGATGGTAAAAGTTATCGGCCGTGGAGGACGGTACGCTGTTGGTAAACGAGGAAGAGTTGGATGAAGACGTTGATGTCTTACCACTCTGATTCGTACACTGTTGGAACTGATTGACACTCAAATAGTTGTTGTTGTTCTGATGAAGTTGTTGCTGTTGACTGTTGGTATTTGGCTATGTGCTCCAACCTTCCGATATCCTCGGTCGTTTTGAGTGTGATGAGTTTGACGAGTCGTAGTCAGGAAGATGCGATAAGCCAATTGACTGATTGTTGTGCCTCATGTCGCCCGGCGAAGTGGGCGTTGTTGACGAGCCTGAAAACATTTTTAAACATAGAAACATTGAAGGGGGAAAAAAGAGGAAAGAAAAAGTTTTCATACCAGGCGTGGGAGTTAAATGACCAGTTGACGATGGCCGGGAGTTCATCAGATGTGAATGATTCAAATTGCTACCTAAAGACGATGCCGACGAATGAGTGATGCCAATAATTGACGATGTTCCGCCTAGCGAGGTGACTATTGATTGTTGCTGATGCTGACTTAGCAGTTGATCACGTGGCGGTGATATTGGCTCCGCTTTGATCTTTACTGGTGCTGGTGATGACGAGGAAGGAGGTGGTGTGCTATTCGACACAGCCAAATGAGGTATTCCACTGTAATCCAAAACAGATCGATTAAATATTTGCTTAGACTTGACGTCACGCACTACCTGGTATGATGCAAAGTTCCCAAGTTCTGGTGTGAATTGTTCCAAGACGTTATCATATTCAAGTCAGACGATGACATTGAAAAGTCTTGAGCCCCAAATGAGCTTGCCGGATAATTACTCATCCCCGGTATTGGAGTTTGTAGGGCGACGACGGGAGTGTTGAGAGACGACGAAGGTTGGCGGTTATGCTGCGAGAACGCAAGAGTGCCGTTAACGATCATGGACAGTCGTCCATCCATCTCACTCACCTCCGCATAACTCATATCATCCGAGTTCATGTTTGAGGACGTAGGTGTTGGTATGACGACCCTTAAATTTGTACTTCTGGATGGTCCAACGGGCGAGTGTTGTTTATGAACTATGTGATGTGCTGTAAAAATGATTTATAAAAGGCACAAAATTAAAATCGATTTAAAAAGGAATGTTACAGAATAAACTTTTAGTGATGTTAAACAAAGAAAAAACAAGAAAACGATGTGTTAGTTGTGTGAGTTTCACTCTTACATTTACTATTATGATGCCCACCTAAGACAGGGCTAGGACTTGGCGACGGGCCTAGTGGAGATGAAGGATAACCGTTCGACATGTCAAGCATACCACCAGATGGATAAACTAATGGAGACGAATGAGAAAGAGAGAGAGAGAGTAAGAAAATGAATAAGACGATGAAGTGAAGGAAGTTCGTGACAAACTCACCTGAATCAGTTTCGGAGCTCGAAGGTCTTGGGCTGATGTTTTGATGAGCCATTTGTGGACTAGCTTGAAGCATATTTGCATCGCTGTACGAGCCAACCGGAACAGAAACTGGCAGCGTATAATTTCCACTTCCACCCATTCTGTTGCCAGTCAACTGTTGGTTACGATGCATCATGATTTGAAATTCTTGGTCGATTTTATCGTATTTCGCTTCTGTCCGTGGTGTTAATGTGTAACTGTCGTCTGGTTCGGGACTTTCCGGTGACATTGTTCCGTTCTTATTTTCCTTCTAGAAGATTTCTCGTGATTAAAATAAACTTTCCTCAAAGAGTTACGATTAGACCGCGACGAAGTCGTAAAAGCTTCGCAATTGTGGAGTAAAGTCTCGTTGCAAAGCTTTCTTATTCCCACGCGCAAAAATCTAAATAAGGAAATCAACCTTACCTCAATTATATTTTTGTTGGTCAATGATTCGTGTGGCTCATTGTATTCCGTGTACTTAAGTAAGACTTTATCCATATCAGTGCTTGCATATTGGTACAATTTGTTACTGCTAGAAAAAATAATTAACGCTATCTCGCAATCGCACAACACTGAAAGCTCATAAGCTTTCTTCATGACGCCAAACTTTCTCTTGTTAAATGTGACCTAAAAAAATGGAAATATTTCGGGAAAATTTGAATGGATGAAGGCGAATTGTTTGACAAGCAATGCTCACCTGTCTGTTTCGCTCATCGGTGATGCGGGAAATTTGAATTTTCTTTCTACCCATCGCGGCCACAGTTTTATGAAACTTTACTCAGCAGCGAATTGTGTTGGAGTGAAGAAATTTTCTTTGTTTTTCCCGCTGACTTGTTTTTGTGTTCAATAAACTTGCTGCTCGACGAGAACGGTCTCTCGCTTGTAGACTAAGCGGCGCTGCTTTTATGATCAAACGAAGTTTATTTTCCTAAACTTTCTTCCAGCTTTATTATCGTTGAGCTTTATTTCCGTATGCCAATGTTTTTCGGCTCAATAGAAAGTCATTTGACTTCTGCTTTCGTCCTTCAATGCGACCAATCTGATGTGATTATGGTGATTTTATGTAAATTCTGTAAAGAGACAAAGACCAAATGGATTCATGAGTAAATGGACCATCCTCAATTATCATTTGCGACGAAGAGGACGACAAAGTCGCTGTTAGGATTCTTTGAGTGAGTGAGTGCAGAGTCACTACCCATGACATAACGAGGAGCTCATTTTTCTCTCCCTCGTGTTTGAAGGACATTCTTTCAACGACATGCGGAATCATTATTTTTCGCTGTGGGTCGCCATGGAAAATACTTCCAAATTGAAATCGATTCGCTCGTGTAAATCGGTGAAGTGCTAACATTTTATTTCAAATTCAGTTGTTGAACTTTTTGAGAATCACACAACAAACAAAAAAAAAAGGAAAATGGATTTTCAGTCCCTGGCCTTCTCAACGTAGCAAAGGTTGAAAGGAAAATTTATGCTTCGATTTACGTTTCGTGCTGACCGCTTGCATTAAGACGCAAGGTCGTAGCAAATCCTTTATTAGCATAACGCTCGTCGACGCAAGAACGAGCATTCATGTCCTGCACGAACAGAATGACCGTGACTTTTAGCAAATAAAGCGTAATTTGTTTTAAACTTCTTGGGTAACTGTCAAGCAAAGTGAAAAGTTAAAATTAGTTTGCGGAGAAGTCGAATAAAGTCGCGAGGTTTGATAAGTTCCCAGAAAGACAAAGATTGAGAGTTGTGTCGATAAAATTAGATTCATTCATGAGATTGCTTTGTCAAAGTCATTTCGCTCTAAAGCGATTGCTTTTAAAGGATCAGCTTGTCAATTAAACGTCCGGATTTCGAAAGTAACTAATTTTTCTTTCGAACAAAGTGCCGCCAAGACGAAACAGATTTTGCTACTCGGATCATTGAATGACGCAACGAGTAAATTGCCTCAGTTGATGCGCTCAGCCTCATCACAAACAGAAGTAACATTGACAGGGAAAGAAGTTAACGGTAAATAATGAAAAGAAATCATAGCTCTTCCTCTGAATTACGTCATCCATCTGCCTTTCCAACGTTTGGGGATGAATTTACGTCATTTTACGTTTAAATAATAAAATATTCATCGTCTTCTGACGACTTTCAGTTCATCGGGGGTGAAATGAAAGAAGATGTCTAATTGGTATGGCACGCCATTACTTTCCCAGATCGATTTCAATTGCATTATCGGCCTTCATTGTAGATAGGGAAATCGCTTTTGCTTTCATGATTGATAACTCAATTGAAGGATCAGCAGTCAAAACCAAAAGTTTCGCACTCACAAAAATAGCTTTTTCATAAAGAAAACGTGCACTGAGCTTTCTTTCCCAACTTTCTCTCTGTTTTCTTTTATGTTCTAAAGGAGAAAAGCGTGGGCGGGAGGACTATTAATACATACAAGGAGGGAAAAATAACAAACTGCGTGCGGCATTGAAAATATGTGAAAAATCAATAAAAATGGGTATTTCCAGCAGTTTACCGAAACTTTTCCTTCCAACCGTTAATTAGTTGCAGAGCGGTTTTTAAGAATTTATAAGTTCGAGCTCTGCCGTGCAATATTTGAGCTTAATTAATTAATCAAGGCAACAAGAATCCTAACGAAATCAAATTAGAAGAAAGGATTGAGAAGAGTTTAAAGCCCACGTTATGATTAATTATTTTTGTTTTAATCTGTTTTGCTTCGCAGAAGAATCTCCTTTTAATCTTAGAGCTTCTCGTAATTAGGAGGTTGTTTTGCTCTGTCGTCGATAACGACGATGACGACGTTGAAGACATCTCATTTACGCTCGAAAGTATGCCCTGAAACAAATCGGCATCTGGTGAAGTTGGATCGAGGCAAGTAAATGAGAGCATTCTCAAGAAGTGAGTCAAGCGAAACAATTTTCCTCGCTCGCTTTTCCGACGAAAAGCAGCAATTCTCTGATGCGACACTGACTTATCGAAGCAGCGAACAAGAAGAAAAAGAAGTTGTAAAGAGCTAATATATATGTGCACGTTTTTTGGCAGAATTTCAAGGCGATAAAAAAATTGACAAAATGTCCCAACGACGACGACGTTTCACAAACAACATTCTTGATGGCGAAACTGAGAGAGACAGAGGAAAATGTGTCGTAACTTTAACAGAGATTCATGTCTCTAGTCGGCACATAAACATGAGTTCAAAGCTTTTAATTTTCCTCATCAAGTAGCTTTTCTCTGTGATCGAAAACGAAGAAAAAAAAACTCCACGAGTATCAATGTGAGTATCAGTAGCGTGCAAAATAAAAAACAGAAACATGATAAGAAGTTTTTTTTTCGACTCTTTTGATAAGCAAGCTGCCCATGAATTAAAAATTTAAATTATCAATGATTGCGCTTGTGTTTACCTTTGGCGTAGAAATTTTTATTGATCGGGCGACACTCACAACTGTCACACTTTAGCTTTTCCGAAGCAACATATGAGTTGAAACTTTAGTCACGTTCAACGATTGAAAAATCCTTTCACTATCCAAGCGACAAACGCCAACGTGTTTCACTCCACAAATGATTTCCTTTTATAAATATTCTTCTTGTTTGTGTGTCATGGAGCTCTCTTTGTACACACGAAACAATTCATTCACGTCGTCTTCTGTTTTCACGAACGGAAAAATCGATTTTCATTAAAAATCTATAGCCCTACATTTTCCACTTGAAGTGCACAGCAAGAAGAGCGAGAGCGAACGAAATGAAAAATCCTTTTACCAACGAATCGTATCAACACTTGAAACTTTCAGCTTCTGTAACGTTTTTTATTTCTCCTTCCCGTAAGAATTAATCAACAAAACTTAATAAATGTTTTAGGAAAATATTTCTTCACGAATATCAACGCAAAGAAAAATAAATAATTTTCTTTCTTAGTTTTTTTCTCTTTTCAACTTCTGCTCTCGAGACGGCAGAAGAACTTCAGTCTTAGCAAACGAAAATCGACTGAATGAAACATATGAGAATTGTGGTTATCACGGCACGAAAGGAATATTTTTCTTCTTTTCACTTTAGCTTTTACGTCAATTCAGTGGATGTATGTGAACAGAAATCCAACGCAAAGCGAGACGACTATATTTCTCTCTCTAAAATATTCATGTACTCGGAGAGAGTGAGCTCGCGTTTCCCTCGAAACTTTTCCTGCGCAGCTCTCAAGAGGAAAAATTCTCTTTCCCTGAAGGATCGTGTGGGCTGCTGCTTGCGAAAGTATTTCAAAATTTGCTCCAGCAACAAAATCCCGTCTCTTCGATGCACTCGGCATGCGACTCCCGGCATGAAATCGGTCCTTTGACAGACTCTGTGGGGTTAACAATTGTTCATTACAACATGCATCGTCGTTAACTTTTTTTTTCGATCCCCTACAATCGCTCCAAGTGACCCAATTCGAATCATGAACACACGTTGATGATGAATGTGATTTTCATGCTCATCGGAAAATGTTTTTCCCTCTTTTCCGCTTTTCAATGTTACAAATTTATTTCCATTTCGATTTTTTTTTTCGTTTGTACCTTCCATTACCTGGCGTCATAATAATTTGAGTGAAACGTTTTGAAAATGCTTTCACATTGAACGGTAATCTGACAGCCTACGTAGGCTGTTCTCGCTTTTCATTTTGCGCTCGCTCGGTTGCTTGCTCTGCTATTGATTTAGCGAGCACCTTATGCGAGAGTGAGTGGCTCGATATGAAAACAGAAGTTCATATTTTATCTTAATTCCTCGTCTCGGATCGAGGAAGCATTCACAATTGTCGTGAAAATGTTGTGCGTCTCTCGTTTCGACGGAAGTGAAGAATTATGTATTGCAAGATACGCGTGGCCCTTCTTCATCATCATCATGTATAACAGATGTAGACAACTTCTCTGTTTTTCATTATTTAAACACACACAAGACGCTGCTGGCTGCTGCTGTTTTCTTTTTTGTTTTTCACTAAGAAATCCAATAGATTCGTCATAAATTTTGTTCGCCGAGATTCTTCTCTTAACCATTTCATTATAAAACGTGCGCCAGTAAAGATTTTTCTTCATTATGAGTGCATCTGCATGTGAGGGCGACGAGAAGTGTAAGAAGATCCCCCTTTTCTAATGCGATCTCGGCTGCTGCCGTTCTTCTCGAACGCAAATGATTAATTAATGATGCAGTGAACACGCTCACGCAGTTAATATTAAAGCCATCTTAGGGAGAAGAACTTTGATTTTTATTATTTCAGCGTAAATCTGTCTGCGGAAGTCGACGAGAGGATTCCAGTCAAACTCGAGAAATAATTGTGTTTTGACGTTTTTCGATTGCCACTTCAAAGAAGTTTGCGCAATGGAGGGTGTGAATGAACCAAATCTTTTCAACAAATTCATGTTTCATTAGACAAATTCTTGTCAGGGATCAATAGCATTCAGGGTTCTCCTCGGCCATTTAATGCCTTTCTTTGCCTTTAAACAGATGTTGTTGCATCTTGAGGAATGTTTAAATTATGTTTGCAATTGAAAAAGATTTTTAAAATGTGTTTGAACCTGGAAAACTCTCTCGTTCTTCCCTTCTTCTACGAGAAGTCGAGGGAAGTCGCCTTAAGCTTCCGGTTGGTTCGTCGTTGTATGTAAGGTGATTAACTTCAATTCGGATGTTTCATATCATCCGACGCATTCACATCAAACTATCTTAGTTTCAAGGGAGATGGAAGAATAAGAGTTAGAAGCAACGGTTTGAATTGGATTTAATTTCAAGCGATTCGTGGTTGATCAAGTTCGTCTTGTTTAGGTTTCTTGGAAGATCTACTTTAAACATTTATTTTTCAACGAGAAGGAGCAAGAAATGTTCAATCCCTGACGAAAAAAATCACAACAAATGTTAAATGTTTATTCTTTTGAATGTCAGCCGTTTTGTTGGCTTCAAAAAGAAAGTAAAATAAATCCTTTTTGAAGTTTCTTGAACTCTTCGTAGCTCGACGACGACTGTTTATTATGATTCTCATCATCACGCGAAATGCATCTTACCTAAAATTAGTTTAATCACTCACGCCTACCGAACTGAGAAATATTTACTTTCTGATTATAATTAGAAAATTGTCTATCGAGAGTCTAGCACTATGCCTCGTCGAGTATTCATTTTTAGATATTTCTTAATATTCTTTTTTATTTTCCTTCCTTCCCGAATTCACTAAAGCACAATTGTGTAAAAATATCCGTAAAGTTGCGCACAGTTCAGTTAAAAATCTATCAGAGTCTCGACTTATAACAAAATATAAACACGAAAAATTATAATTAAATCAAGTTTTGAACCAAAAATAATTTCTTGATTATTTATAAAAATCTATTTTCACTTTTTACTTTTGCTTTCAAATTTGAACCGATTTCTGCTTTTACACCAAATACATTTTCAGCGAGCGAGGAGAGGACACAGGAAGCCCATTCAACGTCTGACGATGAATGTTATATTTTAAAGTTTATTCAAACAATCGTACTTACAGTTCTTTTTTCTCGAAAGGAAAATTTCTTATATAATTCTTTTTTCTATTTACTTCGACGACTTCGAGAGATGCCGCGAGCTGTCTGCTTGTGTGTTGGTACTCCTCAGACCCGACTGAGTCTTTTTGGTTTATTTTTAGAAGGAACACACCGTAGCAGAGCAGCAAAAAAGTGTAAACCTATGAAAATTCATTCCAAGTTTTCCCAGAATCATTTTCATTTCGCTCGATTCTTTCGAGCACGACTTGGATGGAGAAGAAAATGAAAAAGTAGGAAAATCTTTACGCAATCTTTGCGACTTTTCAACAGAACGTCTTGTAAAGTTTCGCTATGATTGTTTTCGCGAAGCTGCTTAATTGACATTCATCGAGTTTTCTCATTTATTAACAACAATTTCCCACAACGAACTGCCATTTTGTTCATGTGTATTAATTGAGAATTTTTCTCAACGATCGATGCTCAAGCTACAGTCGAAACGAACACAGAGAAACGTGTATCAGTAAGATTCGAAAAACTTTTTGGCAGTCGGCCAGCAATTCGAGCAATAAAAAAAATAAACGCCATTTTTGTGTTGAATCACGATCGTCAGCGCGCTATGTGCTTCATGCACAAAGTCGCCCGCCTAGACTGATGCGTCAACTCTTTCACATGATAATTCATCTCTGAAGCTGATCGCCACTTGAGGTGAAACGAGAGCAGAGAAGTGATGAGCGCTGGCTCTTGTCATGCAAATCGATTCAATAGTTGAACGAAAAGTTAAAAGTTCACCACGTGCTTCGTCTATTCTTAGAAGGAATTTGAAAACTTTCCATCGCGATCGAAGTGAATCTAACTTTTGGGATTTCTGTCTTTCTTTTTCTTCTCATTGCAACCGCAGCAGAAACGTCTCTCGCGAATCATTTGACATCCAATAAATTTCCTTCTTTCTACTGCTGCTTTATGGTTTTTTGCATGTGGTGCTAATAATGCGAATTTCGTTTGTCACATTTCCTTGGAGGAATGAGATTTGTTGTTTTGCCTTTACAGACGCGTGCCATATGGTTTTTTTTTCGCTGCTGCGACGGATGAGAATTGCGATCGTTCATTTAGTTCATCATCAGAGAAATGTTTCTGTTCCCCGGCATTTTTTTTTTCGCGAGCAGGTGTAAGCTGCTTATTCACCATAAACCCGATGCTTTGATGAAACATCTTTCGAGGATCGTGATTCAAGCGAAAAATAATACTTACAGCTTATAGTTTTTGAAATATTGGTAGCGCCTGGAAAGATGAGAACAGAAAGAAACTAATTAAATCAAATTCAACGATCGGAATGGGCCTCTTAGGTTTACACTGAGGAATCATCGTTTTTAATGCTCAACCGCAGCTGGAGAGAATAAATTCTTTTCAAATCACTTAAGTGGGAGCTTCTGTGAATGTTGTCACGAGCGTACAACAAAAATCACAGCGGCTTTCTTCTGCTTTCACTGCTTCCCTTGAAGATGATTTTATTTAACGAGCCACACGAAATAAGAAAATCAAAAAGATCTCGAGTCGTCGGAGAGATATTTGTCAAACTGACTGCGGGGGCCTTTTTGCATTTGTTTATTATCAACACCGCCGACGATAAGAAACCAAAGTACAAGGTAGACTTGAAGTAGCTTAACCATTTACAAACAATAGTCGCGTTATCTCGATTGAAACGTCACGAATATTTTGGAAAATCCCACAAAAAAATGTCAACTAGATGAATGATTTTAAAACTTATCGACAAGCTTCTTGATAGCGTTTTGAGGTAGCTCGATCTTGCTTCTTGAAAAGATTTCTGATTACGGCTATCAAACACGTTCACGAAAAGTCTCGAACCAGCTATCTCGTTCAATATAGAATAATTGAATAATTTCATGTCGTGTCGCTCAATTACGACTCTCGCCGATAACACTTTCAGCAAAGATAAGAAGCTATTGTGAGATTAAAAGCTTTTCAATGAAGTCAGCGAGGAATCGAAAGGGCGCAAAAAAGTTTTCATGAAAATCTCGATCGGGAAAGTAGCGACATCTTCTTTAACTTGAAAAAGGAAAATTACCATTGCATTGTGGTGAGAAAATTCAAAATATCTGAGATATTCGAGATCATGGTGAGAATCATGATCTTCGCAGTATAATCCACCAGACTGCGCTTTTCACTTTTCAAATTTTCTTTCTACACACTCTTTGTTAACACTTCGTAAGAATTATTTTTAAACTTCCAGATTTTTTCTTTCTTCCAAAATAATTCGGCAGGATCTTGCTAATATTTCACTTTGATCATCGACGACCGAACCTCTCGGACCGAACTTTACGGGACAAATGATGTGAGCTTAACAGTGATGGCGAGAGCAAGCGATTCGTGCAACTTATTTATATCGCTTTTAAATTTAACCATGGCATGGCTATTTAAAAATAATTTTCGATCGCAATTTGAGGCTCTCTTGTTACACTCGAAATTCCCTCGACTTTAATCGGTTTCCAAGTTAAAGTTCACGCGCGTTCAACTTTTTCCAGGTTCGATAAGTGCGATCAACGAAAACTAACCGCGACAGAAGATTCAATGTTTCGTATTAAGCATTTAATTTGTAACTGATGAAGTTTTTCGTTTTCAGCTTAGACTTACAGAAAAGAATATTTATAATTTTTTTTACAAACTTAGCATTCGTTTAAAAATAATTTCTCATCTTTTTTTATATTTTTGAATCCTCGTTTTCAGTTTGAATTTTCAAGTGAAAAACAGCAGAAGAAAAGTTTATAAAAAGAATTCACTCTATTGCCGTACAAATTGGCTATTTATATAACGGAGAAATTAGTATATTTAACAATTTTATTTTTGGTTATATTTATAAGTTCGTCGAAGACTTTTTGTTTACATTCACGCTGAAGCGAAGAAGGGAACTCTCAAACGCAAACACTTTTTCTCTTTTGTCGAATGTTTGGTAGAGATTTCAGAGCTTTTCGTCTTTTTTTGAACATTTTCCTTTGAGCTTTATTTAGTTATTATGAAGCAAATCTTCAACATTCTTAACATTTTCTTTTAGTTCGATGTTAATAGAATTATGAGAAAGTTTGGAAAACAAATATATTTTTGGTTGATAAGATTGGAAACGTCACGAAAATGTTAGACGAATAATTTGAAAAATGAAGATTACAGCAGATAACCAACACAAATTACGTTTAAGCTCTCTCTTGTAATTTTTTCTTGAATTTAAAGCATTCTGATATCCTTCGCAATCCACGATTAATCTAATCGTAATAAAAATTCTTCGTTAAGGAATTTTTTCCTCTTCAAGGCAAAATCATCCTTTTCAAATATTTTTATAAATTATCAACAGCGAATCCTGCTTTGAACTTCAAAGTCGAAGCGCGAAGATTGTAAATCAGAGATTTTCATAGCATCGTCGCTTTCGTGTGGCTTTTTCTTAATGAAAAACTCTTCATCTTTCATTAAAATGAAAATAATTTCTGAGATTGGGGGAAAATAGCAAGGCCATCGAAGAAAGAAAAATCTGCCTTGCGAATTCCGAAATGTTTTTCCAATAAGAAATTCCAAATCATGAGCGAAAAATCGTAGCCGGGCAACGAGCTCAACTGCGTCAGAATGGAAAACAAAAAATTGTTTTCTCGCACTCATTTCATTTCGCCGCTCTCGTTCTGTTCAATTTACTTTTCCATCAATTTTACTCTTTGAGCTTTTTTAATATTGAGCGAAATATTTTGACAATTGGTTAAGACCTCGACATTTGTTATATCCTTCACGAGGAGTTCAAATCAAATCGGTTGTTTAAACTCAAATCGTCGCTACGCTACATGGAAATCGGTAGCATCTCGCTGTGAAAAGTTGGAGCAACACAAGCGGAAAAGTTTGCTTGGTTTCACGACGAAGTCTTTCTATGACGTTCGTTTTGGTGGATCAGGCAACGGTTACATATTTGTTTATTGAACTGATTTGCGTATCCATAAATGCAAAGGAATTCGTTCAATTTTCTATGATATTTCATCGATCGGGAAAATTGAAATTGCGTGCAGAGGAGCGTCTAAGCATTTGATCGTCATGACGACACGACTCACCTTCATCACAAACAAAGTATCCTTCGACGTTGGTTCATCTATGAATCTCGAGAACTGCCTGCAATCAGAACAAACAAACCGTCGTTAGTTGATTTTCTTTGTCTCGTTCCTGCAACTTTGTATCGATCGATAAGTCGATATTTCGATTTTTTTTTTGCACTTTAGATGCAACAACAAGTTTGTTACCAAAAACAAAAAACGCGTCACACGCTGGCAGTAAAACGAGTTTCTAAGGTTTTATAATTCTTTCCTTCTCGTTTTCGTCTTCACATTCTTATTGAAATATTGATAGCATTATCAATTCACGCTGCTTACTTCAACTGACTGCAAAATATTGTCCATGTAAATCCACACTTGTTTTAATATTTATTTATTATCGTTCTTCTTTTCGAATTACGATGCTTATTTTTCTTTTTTATTCACTCAGAGTCAGCCAGTTGAAGCAACGACGACGACATAAAAAAGACAAAATAATGTATGATGATGTCATATATCTCGCTCTCTTGAGTCACTAACACAGAACAAAACTCGAAAAAAAAATCTTGATTGGTTCACTTTACTTGAGGTTCTAAGTGATAAGACTTAGGCTCGTGCATTAACGAAATTCAATTTTTTTTCGCGACATTTGCACATCTCGTTTCTCTTCCTGCTTATCTGGTTATCGCTCGGCGACTTAAAAATTCCAAGACACTAAAATCGGCCTTGAAAGCAACAAGTATGTATGTATGAAAAAATATGCAAATTGAAAACAGCTACACAAACGAACAAGCATAAAAACTCTTTTTTCGCACATTTCTGTTTTGGATTTTGTTACAACTTCTCAAACGCGATTGCTTCTTTGTTCTATGATAACGAAAGAACTTTCATTGCCTGTCAATCAAATTACCTTTAAACTTTTGAGTAAAACGCAGCGGGAAAATTTTTAATCTTGGTTTCTGATTGGAATCCAATTCTCGTTTATCACTAACACTGAACGTACCGAGTGTGTTCAGGAATAGTTTTTTTCGAGTCTGCAGTTAGCTTCAATTAAGCGTCAGAACAAAGGGATTCTTCTTGAGAATTAAGAAATTTAGGAGATAATTGAATTTGTAGAGTTGACAAACCTTGCAATCTAACTTTAAGCTTAATTCGAATTTGGATCTTTCTTCTAGAATAAGAGGCGTCTAAAAAACGAAGGAATACAGTAAAAGTCGATGAAGAAGTTTTATTTTGTGATTTCTCTTATTTTGTTTTCGTGTTTCTCAAAAAATTCTGTGAAATATTTCATCATAGAAGCTTCGCAGTGGTTGCAGAAAGTTCACAATCACATAGAACAGTAAAGATAAGATGATGCGACGACCACAAAATTACGGATACGAGCCAGTTCCTCAGAATCAAACTGATGACTTGGAGCTGGAAAATGAACGAATGGCTGAAGATTTAAAAAACAAAATATCGAGTCTAAAAAGCTTAACAATTGACATAGGTAAAGTTGATTTTGATAATCTCAAGTAATGTTGGCTCATCTTTTTTTGCTTTTCAGGGAATGAAGTTCGATATCAAGATAAGATCTTGAACGATTTAGACGATGACATGAGCCGAACTGGAGGCTTCATGAACAACACAATTGGACGAGTGATGCGATTAAGTAAACGTGGAAGAGGCTACACTTGTTACATGCTTTTATTCGCGCTGTTTGTGTTTTTGATCCTTTACGTCGTCATTAAGTTCAGATAAAGATCAAGTATTTTCAAAATATTGTTAATTTACTTTTTTCACGTCGATTCTGCTGCTCTTTGTTAACATCAAAGAGTGTTCTTTGCAGATTTGATAAGCTACGTTCTTGTTCTAATACCTGGCTATTAATATTCTTAAATGCAATTGAATCGTTCGGATGTCGAGTTAGCGATTGCTTTAGTTTGCTAAGCGAAGACTCAACTTTTTTAATGTCTTCTTCTATCTTGAAGTTACTAATGTTAAGTTGAGCCTTCGATTGAGACTTAACGCTTTCAGACTGAGCAGTTTTGCTGGTAACTGTTGACGAAGCTGGCGGCTTCAAACTGTTGAGAATTTTGTTGTTGAGGAAGCTAAACACTTCATTCTGGTTTGAATAGTTTTTTTCGCTCGCCTTTTGGTGTTTTAGACTCTGTCTTCTTGAGTTTTCTTCGACAGTTCCTTGATTCTTCCTTTCGTTTAGTTCCATGTTATAATCAAGAGACTTGCCTTGTACATAAATTTTAGCAGATATCGGCTCAGTTATTCCATCACTTCCTAAAATAAAAATTTATTTTCAAATATAATCATTCAAGATTTTCTATTAAAACTCACTTTTTCCTAAACCACTTCCACTGACGTAGCCAAACTTCTGTAGAATCTTAGACCCAATCCCTGTCGTGTGTTTTTCCCATTCTCCAAAGTTGTCGTCTACTTGAAAAACATTTCTCGAAGAAAAATCAGTTTCGTCTTCACTCATGTCGTCATCAGTTGAGAGATCCGATGAATCAGAATTGCTATCGATTGGAGGCAGTACATCTGAGAACGGGCAATCGAAAACTTTTCCGCTGTTGTGCAACTTCACTTGACAAGACTTCAGATCTTGACTGCATTCAACTATCGATCCTGCTCTCCAAAGTCCGTCGTCTTTCACCAAAACATGACTTTTTCTTTTCAAAAGTTTGAAATTGGGATTCTGGTAATGTTTGAGTCGAGAATATTTTACAATTTCTCCATGAGAGTATTTGCAGCTGTCGGCAAAAGTACATCGATTTGAGAAAAAGTAATTGCAAGCCTTCATTCTTTCAGAGAGCGGATTCAGGAATAAAACCTTGACAGTGACTCCGTCTTCATCGTCTTCAGATAGAATATCAGCAATGAAAGCGTTGTGATACGATTCGTTCTGCCCATTTAATTTAAATGGTGCTCGACATTTCTCGTTGATTAGATGTTGATATAGAGCCTGATAATTAAGTTAAGCGTTAAAGTCAAGACATTAAGTAATCAATAATATCTCTTACCTTTCTCTCAGCGACATATTCATCATCAACTTCTTCTGTTTCATCTTCTGAGTCTGATGAATTTTTACTTTCAAAGTTTTCCAAGCTTATCAACTCTTTCAGATCGCTCTCCAAGCTTATCAAATTTGCTCGATCTTCCTCGTTTACGCAAACAGCCAGAGCTTGTTGTATTTGACTTAGTTGCAGCTCGTAGCCAGAATCTGACATTTTTCTCGTTTTGTTTACGTTCGATTGTTCGTAAACTACGTTTAACAAGCTTTTTTTGAACAAAGCGCTTTTAAGCGATTAAAACTTTACTAACTTGGATAAAATATTTTAGTCTTTGTTTTGAGTGTGTGATGAATGATGAAAGCTAAGCGAAATTTTGTTAATAAAATTAAAACGTGTTTCTAGTGAATTAATTCAATTATTATCCAATGAAATGAAAGTGTGTTTGGTGCTTTTGATATCACTTTTATTGAATTTATCGTCGGGACAAGAGGAGGTAGCATTTTATATTTTCTTATCTAATAAATTTTTAATTGCGATTGATTTTCATATTCAGGACTGCCGGGAAGTTTCGAGGGGAGAAGAGCCGCTTCTTGTATTGTCGACGTTATCGGGAGCGCTCATCGCTATCGATCCTGTGACTTCTGAGACGCGATGGGTTCAGGAAGACGAACCGTCAGTGAAAGCAAACACAAACATCAATGACTATTTGTCTTCAGTTTATCTGCCAGACCCAGTCTCGGGAAGCATTTATAAACTTCACACAGACGGAGACAATGGGAACGAGCTGAAGAAATTACCTTACACGATCCCTCAACTGGTGAATAGATCGCCGTGTAAATCCAGTGATGGGATCCTCTACTCGGGAAAGAAGAGCGACACTTGGTTTATGATCGACCCAAAGACAGGAAAACGAGAACATGTCATGGGTGAGTTCACACTTTTACGAGTAAATGAGAGTTTGACAATTATTTGAGAATTTACTAGGTTTTGGTGCTACGCCTGATAAATCAGCAGATTCTATCGGATTTGCCACATCACGAGCTGTTTATCTAGGAAGGTCAGTTGATTTAATTCATTTCTGAAGATTCAGACTAAAATTCTTTTCTCTCCAGAACGCAGTACACAGTTCTGATGTACGACAGTTTAACTAACAGTAAACCTTGGAATATTACATTCTTCGACTACAATTCTCACACAATGGATCCTGAGATATCAAAGAAATATGGTGAGTCGTGTAAATATAATCTCGATGAAGTTTCTAAAATATTTCCTTCGAAGAATTTATTCATGTTACGAGCAGCACTTCGGGAAAAATCGTGACGATGAATCGCAAGACCGGCGGATTTCTTTGGGAAAAACTCGACATCAAGTCCCCGATTATTGCAATTTTTCTTTTGAGTCGAGAAGGTTTCCTCAGCGTTCCGTTTACAACAGTAGCTGAGGATGTAATCGATAAAGTTGTTGATTACAGTAAGGAAGATGGAAGTAGCGACTTCAAGCTTTAGTGAGTAGATTCAGACTTATCAGCAAGTTAAGTAATTTATTAATCAAATTTTTTTCAATCAACAGTGAAACTGTGTTTGTTGGTGAAACTAAATTTGATACATTCCGTGATACCCTTTACGCCATTCCATCTTACGTTGACGCCAACACTCCCACAGTCAAGAGGAACTCAATGAATCTTCTTGAAGGCCCAAATTTCCGAAACGGTGAAGGAAAAAGTGAAACAGGAGACAGACGCTCGAATAAACGAAATTATATTCTCTTCGGATATTATGAAAATCCGTCAATGGATACAATGTTTAACACAATTGGATCGAAGGACGGAGATAAGCAGTTGACAGTGCCAGTTGACAACAGTTTGTGGTACATTCGAGATGATCGATTATCAAGTGGTTCGAGCAAAATCATTATTCCGGAAGATAATGACAACAAGTCCACGAAGGGTGAAGAATTAATCGAGACCAAAGGAAAATTTGGTTTGCTCAAAATATCCACAATCAAGTTCAAAACGTGGTTCGATAACGAAGAAAACAAAATTTTAAAATTGCTAATGGTCATTTTAATCGGAGTTGTAATCACGATGTTCTGGTATTTACGCACGACAGTACGTGAGTTGAAACAGCAATCACAAAATGGATCAAACTCAAGAGTTCCTCGGTCGAGCGACAGCAACGGAAGTTACGGAGTTGAAACACTCGATGGCGGTAAGTTTTACAATTTTCAATAATAATCGTTGATATACGCCTCGTCGTCGATCTCGTTCACCGGCTTGTATATCATCGGTTCGTTTATGATTTCCAGATGCCTTTGAAACGCTCTCACGACAATCATAAAATAAAGCTCTACCGCTAAAAGAGAGAAATAATGTATGAGCATGATAATTGCGAATCACGCCACGTCAATTAAAACCATAAAGAATTAGGTCAAGAGAATTCGCCAGAACCTTCTTAAAAACTTATGATAAAAGTTCTCGAAACAAAATTATTTATGCTCACCTAAAAATATCGCGTCCAAGAAAACGAACACAAAGATATCTTTTCCACTAAGAAGGCTGACAATGTCATAAATCCAAGTTATTGACAAAAACAAAATCAAAAATATTTGATAAACTCGCCACACTTTGATAAGAAATAATTTCACCTGAAATGAGACGAATTTAAATTGATTTGTTCGTAGTCGCTTATCAGAGCATAAAGATTCATAACAAGTTGATTTCATTCTTATCGCGACAGAATATTTACTTTTATAAAAGCGTAAATGAGCAGAAGTTCAAAGCAAATGCCACTGACGGTAAAAATTGCATAAGACTCGATCACTAAAACTAAAAACAGTTGCTGTTATTTACTTTGTATGTCTATTCTTATCACTCGACTCACAATTCACATTTCTTCCAAGCAAAGCATGAACGAAGTATAGAAGCCAAACAATTGTGCCATAAACACCCACGACAATCCCTGATTCGACTAAGGGAAAACAAAAGCAAAACTTTTTCATGGCTCGAAGCTTTTAAGAAATTTTTCGTATCTATAATTAAATGATCGCAGCGATAGACTGAGAACAGATGAGTTTAGATTGCGAATTTCTCAATGACTCACTTTTATTTTAAAACAATTGATTTTCATTATCACATTAAAGACATTTCGTCTCGTTTTAGATGAACTGATTGAAGTCGGAAAGATTTCTTTCAATCCTCGTAACGTGTTGGGCAAAGGATGTGAAGGAACTTTCGTGTTCAGAGGATCGTTTGAGAAACGTGAAGTTGCTGTGAAGAGATTGCTGCCTGAATGTTTTACGTTAGCTGATCGAGAAGTTAGTTTGTTGAGAGAGTCTGACACGCACGAGAATGTCGTCAGATATTTTTGCACTGAAAGTGATCGACAATTCAAATACATCGCCGTGGAGTTGTGCTCTGCAACGCTTCAGGATTACATCGAAGGAAAGAATTCGAGTCAACTGAAAGCTCTCATCAGCATGAAAGAAGTTCTTTATCAAGCAACAAGTGGTTTGAGTCATCTTCACCACCTCAACATTGTTCATCGTGATATTAAACCACAGAATGTGTTAATATCTTTACCTGATCAAAAGAATCGGGTGAGAGCTTTGATCTCTGATTTTGGACTGTGCAAGAAAATGAACGTTGGAAAGGCTTCGTTCTCAAAACGATCCGGCGTTACTGGAACTGAAGGCTGGATCGCGCCTGAGATGATAAGAGGACATCGAACGGTAAGAGCCCTAAAAATTAAAGTTAATAGTAAAATTAAAAATTATCTTTTTAGACGATTTCGGTTGACATCTTCTCAATGGGCTGTGTTTATTATTATGTGATGTCAAACGGCGATCACTTGTTCGGCGACACAATAAAGCGACAAGCGAATATCTTGTCAAATGAATTTGACATGACTAAGCTGAAATCACAAAAGAAGAAACCTTACGAAAGTGTTCTTGCTGTTGAGCTCATTACAGACATGATCAATAAAGATTCGTCCAAAAGACCATCAGCTGATGCTGTGCTTAAGCATCCAATGTTCTGGAGAGAAGACAAGATTTTATCGTTCCTTCAAGATGTCTCAGATCGCATTGAGAAGCTTGATATCTACACAGATCCACTAAGATCGCTTGAAAGAAATGCCAAATTTATCGTCCGCGACGACTGGAGCTGGCATCTCGATGAAGGCATAACTGACGACCTTAGAAAGTATCGAGGATATCACGGCGTGAGTGTAAGAGATCTTCTCCGTGCTCTTCGTAACAAGGTGAGCCTTTCAATTCTTCATTCAACAAATTAAAATAAATTTAAATTCTTTCTTTTAGAAACATCACTATCACGAACTTTCGCAAGAAGTCCAAAGAGTTCTTGGCACAATTCCCTGTGATTTCACCAAATATTGGATCAACCGATTCCCACACCTTCTGTCACACAGCTACCACGCAATGGAGCCTTGCTCGAAAGAGAATATTTTCAAACGATATTTTAATACACATTTCATTTTCACCAAACCTGACTACATCACAGATATTTCTTTTGACAATTTTGAGTTGCAAGAGATCTTTGACACAGCTCGATTACTTTACAACAAAAGTCCTAAGAAGGAAAATCGACAGCCTAACGTTAAACAGTCGAATGGTGTGAACAAAGCAGAGAAATCTAAAAGAGGCTCATACAACTTCAGTAATCAGAATCAAGCGACGAATTCTTCGTTCATCACTCGAGAAGATATGTTGAAAGTCCCAGAGCAAAGACCTAAGAAGTCTCTACAGGAAGATAAAATTGTTTGGACTTTGCCGAAGTAATTACTTTTCACATTAGAATTTAAGAAAATATTTTTAATACAAAAGTTAGATTATAAGTTGGATTCTCTTTTTCCTACAAAATTTGTAAAAGACTTGTCGACACTAAAACGATAAATAAAAGAATTGTGAACATAAAAAACCTTTAAAAACTTTTAGCTAAGCAAATCTCTTGTAACGTTTCAAAAAAATTTGATTTTCAGTATTGAGTAATTTTTTGTTGAGTCAAGTTGTTTTGATATTTTAACGCAAATTTGCGTAATTTCTTTTATCAAATTTTTAAAGAAATCGCTGGTGCTAAATGTTACTTTAATAGATCAAAGTTTCAATAGCTTTTACAATAATCGTCGTGTGTTAGAAATCTTATTCAAGTTTGAGAGTGACTCGCATTTTTAAGAATGAATTATGGAAGTATCTCGCAGCCTTCGGGCAGTGGTAGCAACAACTTCTCGCCAACCGAGTTTCTGATACTTAAAGAGTCGATCTACAATAACATAATCACAATCAAGAAACAGTATCATAAGCTGGAGAAGAACCAAAAGATTATCGGGAGTAAAAAAGATTCGAACGAACTTAGAAGTAAAATGTGAGTCATCGTCTTTGTTGTTTTGACGTCGTATGTTTACAGTTTTCTTTTCTGTTGCAGTCAAAGCATCCAGCGGAGTACAAATGATGTTATCAAGACAGCGTCCACTGAAATCAAGAAGCTTAACACGCTTGTTAAGTTTTCGTCGACTGAAAAAAGTCATCAGATGATGTTGGAGAAAATTGCCTCTGAGTTTCAACTCGTTGTTGATAAATACTTACAATCTGAAAAGTCTCTAGCACTGAAGATGAGGAAGACATTGTTAGTAAGCGTGAATGAAGATAGCGAAGATGATGACGTGAACTTATCGCAGCAGCAGAAACAGTTGATGCAAGCTAATGCGAACTTTGAGAAAGAGCTGTTGTTGGATCGTGAACAGCAATTCCAGAAGATTGAATCCGATGTGATTGATATAAATCAAATTATGAGCGAGATTTCTACGCTCATCACTGGTGAGATCTCATGGCTCTTTAATAGTTCCTTCATTGAACTCACGAAACCATTTTCTGTTTTTTAGAACAAGGCGAAAACATTCAAACAATCGATAACTCGATTTCACAAGTTGCAGACGACGTCGAAAGTGGCGTGACTGAGCTTCAGAAAGCAGCGAGTCATCAACAAAAATTCCGACGGAAAGTTTTGATTCTTTTGATCATAGCCTTGGTCATCGCTTTAATTGTCGTGTTTTCACTGTACTCGAATCTTAAGAAATGACTTGTCTGAAGTCAGCTAAAGTCATCGAGCATCAAGGTGCGTTATTCTCTCTCGTTCGATATTCCAGAACAAAAAGCGATCTCGATGGATCGTCTAGACTTTGTTCATCGAGGCTCAGATATCCCAGAATGTAACTTAATGCAATCCTTGCTTTCTCATTTCCCTCTTTTTCTATCATTACAGTAATTCGTAAATTTATTATATAGCTTAGTGCGCTTGGCACGTAAAAGATCAAAATAAACAATAGAATCTTATAGCATCGAATAACGAACTCGGTTTTCAGGTAGTCACTTGATCGTAAAAAGAATTTAAATAGTTTCACCATGAAAGGCAAAACGTTTTGTGTTGATCTCCACCTACTGAGAGAAAGAAGTTTTATGACTTCAGGCCGAGAAATAAATCACAAAGAACGTGGCGGTAGATTTTAGTAAATTTTATTTGTTCTACGAGGAAACATTTTAGAATCAATTCATAAGAAACTAAATTTTTTAAAAAATAATTTTAATTTTTCCTAAGAAATTTTTTGAAACTTTTGTAACAAAAGTTTTGTTAATCTCATTTAAATTTCAAGCGTTGATTTTAGTTGAACAGTTTTTTATTTGAACAAAGAAATTAATGCGAACAAACATCTTAAATAATTATTTATCGATTAACCGGTGAAATATCCAACAAAGCTCAAATCATCTTCTTCTTCAAACTCAATGAGAAAAAGCTCGCATGCGGGCTCTTGAAAAACTTCTCACGTCGACTTTTCTCTCTTGCTTTGGAGTTTTTGTTTTTCCTCCTCTCGCACGTTAGTTCGAGTTCAGCCGCTATACTGACAGCATGTGCTTTGCTCATAAATAGAAGCCTCTGAAGAAACCAAAGAGTTTGTTGTTTTTCAAGTGGAATAGTGAAAAATAAAATTGCATGCAGTGGATGATCTAATTATTGAAGAAGAAAGAAAAAATAAATGAATAATGAAATGAAAAGTGTCGAAATGTTAAGTGAAAAGAAATTGATCGATTGAATAGTGAAAAGATTAACAGTGAAGAAGAGCAATAACGAACATGGAAACCTTTCTTCAAAGTAACGAAATTAAAATCCCGAAATCCAATAAAGTGCATCCTTCGAAAATCGATTTCAAGAGTTCTTTCGCCCGATCGCTGTCATGCACAGACAGTTCGCGTTTCGACGTCTCAAAGTCGTTGGATTTCGAAATTAATCTCCAACCGTGCAATGAAATAGAAAACGTCAATGCAAGTTGTGATAAAAACAGCGTAAAGTTAAGTCGCTTAGACGAGGATTTAGTGGTTGGCCACTTCATTGGAGGGTTCAACAAATCCGATGAAGACAAAGAGCGACAGTTGTGGTCCAAGCAGCATCAGCAGCAGCATCAACAGGTAGGAGAAACATTTTCTGACCCGATTTTTCGGCCCAGCCATTTCTTTTCTTTCTCTTTCGTCTTTCTCTCTCCTTTCTGACCCTAATAAAGTCTATTCAACGCCTTACCTGTGATCGGTAAAAGGTATGCGACAATGTAACGATGAATTAATTTATCCATCGAGAGAGAGAGTTGAGGGAGGATTGAAAAGAGATTTTTGCCGAGACTAATAATAGAAACTGAACCATAAGAATTTACATTAATTGACGGCTCGCCTTTTCAACAGATCTCCAACATCAACTTCAACTCGAGCGATGCCGAAATTCTTCGGTTGAGAAAGGTAAAATGAATTGAAAACAAATTTTCCGCTTAATTTGTGCCGCATTATGAAACGTCCTTGACACCGCTCTCTTACTTTGGCTTGAGGCAATTAGTTTGTGTCATCGCAAACATTTTTAAACGCAGTGAGATTTTGTTCCAAGATTTGAATTATTTTAAACCAATTGACGACATGTGAACGAAATTCCGCTGCGTCAGTCATCACCGTTTGCTGTTTTTCGTCTCAATGTTCATGGTGACAAAAATATTCTTTTTTTTTCTCGTCGGTAACAAGCGACGGGAAGTGGATAATTGTCGAAGTGAAAAAAAGAGATTTTTCATTAGAATCGAACAAAAAGAATAAAAAAACTTTTTTGGGTGCAGATTCATGTTTGCTTTGTCTGGTGCGCTTTTGTCATTTAAATTTAAATTCCGAATGCATAAATATGATGTTCACGTTGAAAAGGAAACGTGAGGGGAGAGAATTACACGATCAATGCGTTTAAACTAACGATGACATGCTCGGTTAATCGAAATTACTTTGCCGTCGATGGCTTAATGTCTTTAATGAAGTTTCATCCTTCTTCGTTTTTAAATAATAATTCAAATTCAAATCAGCATCGCTAGTTCAAACTCGTTATTTTATTCAGCTTTTAAATTAAAGTTTTTTTAATGAAATTGTTTGAATTTTAATGGAGTTAGAGTTGAGCGCCGAGTAATCTTGAAAATAACACAATCCATTCACTTTTTTCATGTTTATGTTCTTTCTTCTCTTGAAAATATCAAACATAAAGCTGAATCGTAATTACTGCAATATTTCAATAATTTTTAAGCAACGATCTGGCTCCGAGAAGGAATCGAGGGTTGGGCGCGAGGTTTACATTGAAATACCGTGCTCGATGGCATCTGGGATTGTTGATTGGTTTTGTCATCTCGACCTAATGAAAATCTCTGAGCAATTGCAAAACTAATTGTTCCAAAGTTGTTATCCAATTTATTTAGATATGACGCAATAAAGTTTTATTTAGAGAGCTCGCCAAGTAAGTCGATCAGAGAAACGAAACATGTATCGATCGTTACATTGATTATGTTTCCGCATAGCTTAAGATGTGATCACCAACAACTTCGAATTGGATTAAATTATCACGGGAACGATCAACAGTGTCGACATGACTTGTACTTCCAAAAATCCGGGAAAGTTACATTTCAACTTCCAGGAAGTCGCGAGACGGAATTGTCATTCGTTTCCCTTCCCAACCACCGTCGACTTGATGCCATCTAGCAAATTATTTCTCGATCGTACGCCACAGATAATTGTCTGAGTCAAATGAAAAGTGAAAACAGAAACGAAACGCAGCGATTTGGTTGAATATCTAATCCAACTGGATGCAGATCGTGTGTATTTCTCATTTCTAACGAGGCGCGCATGCAAAGTTAGCGCGAGCGCGACTCGTTTTTCGAGTTGAGATTTGTCGGCTTTTAGAAAATTAACTCAGAGTGGAAATCCAAGCGCCGGATGCTTGCTAGGCCTACCTTTAATGGTAACGGCGCATTCCTCTGATTGTATTCAGTTTAGAGTTCACGCTATGCACTTCACTCCGATTCGCAATCATCTCACTTCATTCTCGTTCGTTTCTTTCTTCGAACTTTCTAAAGAAAAGTTTTTCGCAGTGAACAATATGATCAAACGCGAGCGGTTGACGCAACGATTTTCACAAACCGAAAATCATTTTCCATGTGAAATGATCTCGAGAAGTGCACACAACAGCAACGGAACAATGTACAAACCATAAATTAAGCTTTTCTGTCTCTTTTTCTATTTTTTTTTTGTTTTGTATGAGAAAAGACTGACGAACAATTAACTTGTTGCTCGAAAAATCCATTCATTCATTATGTTGAAGGGGAAGCAATGTTTGCAGTGATTTATGATGCAATTGACGTTATGGCGATGCTTGATTAATTTGGCGTTGCTATTAAATCTGTCACAGTTAACACTCAATTCTCTTAGTCAAACAAAAAGAGACTTTCCAAATAGGATTGAAGACTCTGAAGACTTGCAAACAATCTCGTAGCTAACTTAAGGTCACAATAGATGGAAAATGGCAATTACTTCGTGCATTCAGGCATCTCGACAGTTATTTTCATTGAGCGGGAATCTGTGTCAATATCACACGAGAAAGAGTTGGCCTGAGATATTTTTTTTTTGAGATTGGAATTCGGGAAGTGATCGCGTGTCATGCCACGATTTAAAATAAATCCGAGAAATATCTGGGCGAAGCCTAAGAAGCTTAAAAGTCTTAGAACTTTTCTTGATCCGACGCCCTCGTTGCTTCTTCCCGTTTAACCTTGTTGCGATCTCCACGAAACACTTCCAGACATTGTCGAGTGAAACCTTATAAGCTGAACGCATTTCTGTGTCACGTTTCGCTGTCGCTGCTCTGTCAGTGAATTAATTCACTTAATCTGTATCGACTTCGTCTTTGAAACTTTTCAACATGTCTGTCGTTGTCGTCACTGGCTTTGTTTCTATGCCACTGACTTTGAAAGCAGACCTTGATAAGGAAGCGCGAAACGCTAACGGTGAGTTCTTACTCAATTCAAGTTCTCGATGTTCCCACCAGAAAGTTTTATTTTCGTTTGTTCGAGAAGAGAAAGAAAATGATTTCCTGCGTTGTTGGTAATTTTCGAATCCAACATCTATGGGAAACAGTTAGAGTCTACTCTTCGTGTGATTCATGGCATTGTTCTCGGGGCAGAACACTTCTTGGTAATTAAGGCACCTTTCAAGTTAAACCTCAGAAGGGCAACAAGAAGAAGAAATCATTTGCATTATCCGACTAGCGAAATGTATCGTCGCCCATGCATGAAATAAATTCACATCGTTTTTTGCCTCGAGTAATACAACGAGAAATGTTCCTTTAATAATAAATCTCAGCCCATAGAAACGCTTTGATTGTTTGTGAAACATCACATCTTTCATCGAGAAGTAGCACATTGTTCAGTTGCGAGAAAGTGATTCTTAAAATAAATTTATTCCAAAACTGTTTTCCAATTCCTACGCGTCGATTGTCGAACATCGCTCGAAATTGGTTTCAAATTTCTGTGCAACAATAGATTCAAAAGCAATCAGAAGCAAAAGCTGAAAGATCAACGAATTCTCTTGCGTTGGTTTTAGCAAAGTTCGCAGTTAATAAAAAAAACAAGCAGCTCGTCGACTTAATTTGAGACTGTTGGTCTACCCACAACGTGTGATTGGCTCGGCTAACTTAGAAGGAAAAGAACGAAGAAATGCTTCACGTTGCATAACTGTACGCGAGTCGACAACCAAACTGTCGCCAAAAACATTCCAAGCGAGCTTGAATAATAAGCCAATTCAATTCACTTTTGCTTTATTTACGTTTCGCGTGTCGGCTAAGGAAATGACTTTAAATCACCCATAAAGCGAAGCCACAGGCCGCAGAGTTGAAATGAATCTTCCGATCTTCAGTAATCGAGACTCTTTGATCGCTAAACCTCAGACGTGACATCATCGCTCATGTCAGTAGCACCAACCATTTCAATAGAAGTGACTTCAGAACTGTTTTAGCTTCACATATAATTTCATTAAAATAATAAAAAAAAATTTACGCAAGAGCTATGAAGCATGACGATTCGGTATCCGCTCGCATATCTCGGCAGTGGTTTTTCTACCTTTTAAACCTTTTTTTTATTCATTCTACTGCTCAACTTGTTGTGACGCGACGCCACAAACATTTCAAAAAATTATTAATCGACAATGAAAATTATGGAAGCTTAATGATTGTCGGTCACTGCTCGAGGTGAATCGAATCTACTTAAACTTCAATTCATCGGCAACTCCAGATTTGCAACACTTATTAAACAACGAGTGTAAGAAAAAAGATTTGGAAACTTGGGCTTTTATGTCACAGCAAACGAACGAATTGTAGCGGAACTGAAGAAACAATAAAGCGCGAGCTTAGATGCGAGCAGAGTCGAATTGCGTGAGTCGTTTCTGCATCATCTCGTTCTGATTGTGCCGATACTGTCAACGAAAGCAATGAAACTTATGTAAAGATATCAATTTCTTTCTTGTTCGTTCGCTTGAAAAGCTAAACTCGAAATTTGTGAATTGAATTTCTTTCTTTTTTCGTAAAGTCATCATTTCTCGAACGGCTTAGCTCTTTTCCAATTAAAAGATAGAAAGTTTTTTTCTTTCTTTTTTTTCGGTGAAGTGACACCAACATCAAACTATTTGTGATTATTTGAAGAAGTGTTTCCCGCATCTGCTTGGAGACTTTGTTTGTCAAAGAGCGAAGCTAAAGTTTATTTGAATTAAAAAGTTGAGGAGAACGACGGAAAAGAACGCAATGCATGCCAAAGCGCAATACTCAACATCAAAGAAGCAAAAAATATTTTCTTCTGTGCATCGAAACGCATCCAAAGAGAAAATTATGTAAACAGAAACTCTGCTATCGTCTCCCTAAGCGTTATTATGTTATTAGTTTGGGCAGAGAAAGATGAAAGTATGACAAAGATGTTGATGAGAATGCTCAAGAGCTTTGGCAACACCGCGTGGGCTGGATAATCGCTTGGAAAGCCTTAAAGTTCTCAAGCGTTGACATCGACTTAACAGTACAAGTTTCCGTTCCGTTGCTCTGATTCCGGGTCAAACTTTGCTTGCGGGTTGAAATCACAAGCTCTCCTTATTGATTTTTTTTATGGAAATGCACACAATTTCCGTTCAAGGAGCGCAATTAAGAATTTCTCTACAAAGAAAAAATTTGATAACAAGACACGAAGGCCAAAAAAGTTTTGTGCATTTCGCATCGATCAAAAAACGATAAAACTATTCACGAGCTCTTCACCTCAATTCACAAGCGATTTTGCAGCTGCGGGTCTGGAGAGGAAAGTAAATATTTGTAAAAATGTGTGCAATGATTTAGAGGAGATTCAGACATAGCAGAGAGAATTTGGAAAACGTCCAAATGCATTTCGTTTGTTTCGAAATCAAATTGCTCGTTTAATTCGACGGAAAAGAATTTTCCATTTTCTCCGAACGTTAATTCACGTCGTGTCGCTTTTCATCTCTTCAAGCGTGAACGACAACATTGTTGAGATGATAATTTCGCTTCGTCTCATCAAAGACTGACTGAGCTAATAATAAATGAGTCATCGGCATGCGTTTCAGATTCTTCTCACAGGTTTTCCGCCTCGAGAAATGCCGTCGCGTTAAATTTAGAGAACGCAAATCAAGAATTCATAAAAAGAAAACTGAGAACGATTCAGAATTAGACACGCGAACGAGTGTAAATTACGTGTCGCGATTCCTTCCAAAGAGCGACGTTCCCAGAGTCAATGAATTGCCCACGTGACTTCTAATGTGCGCGAGAAAAATTTAGACGGCAAATAAAATTCTTTATTTATTTCCATCGCAGGAATGCCAGAATCTTGTCGAGGAGAATCGAAAATTACAGGCTCGTAATCCACCGAGAGTGTCGTCGCTTCCATACGGATCGTTGCAGTTTGAATGCAACTTGAATGCCACAAACGGAGTTGAGAATGTCGTTCTTCAAACGAAGATCGAGACGCTTCAATGGCAGCTGAGACAGGTAAGAGATCGTCGACGCGAGTTTGAGATAATTTCAATTAAACTATTTGTCTTTCCTCAGGTCGAGAACAGTCGACAGATGTACAGATGCATAATGGAGGAAGTCGCTCGCTATTTAGAGAAATGTCACTTGAACTTCGAGCTTCTACAGCAACGCGAACGCGATAAGGTCTTGGAACGATCGAAGAGCGTTGCCTTCATTGCTAAGACGAAAATGTTGGATGTTCAACTGAATAGTTTAGCGCAAAGTGATCTTCGTGCTCGGAGCAGCATGAACCTGACAAGTTTGAGCACATTGCCGACCCCAAAACCACAGAAATCCGGAACGCTTCTTAGTGACATATCATACAGTGCCTTCAAAGACTTCACGTGGTAAAATTAATCAAAGCTGTTTTGATTGAGACATGAGATTAAATATTTTTTCTTTCAAATTTTAGGCGCCGCACACCGAAAAGTAAAATGACAAACTGCCCCGAAATTAAGCCGGAAAAGTTTATTGAAAAGATTCCTGTGGCGCCGTTTGAAAGTCGATCCAACGCAACGTGCAACGAGGTCGGAATTGATGCTGAGAAATTGTCGAAAGAAGCATTTAGATTGTCGAGGACCGTTCAGAATTTTCTCAATACTCACGAGCCGATCTTATCGCAAGCGAATGGAACGTCAGAGACGAATGGGTTCCAACAGCGTAATGACCTTCTCTTTGGCTTCGATCGTGAGTCTCACCTCTCACTACGCAGCACAGACGAATCTTCCGTTCACTCATCATCGAACTCTTCGAATTCAAAAGAAGACGACGATCCAACAGTTTTGCCGAATATTGCCACGAACAAAGCGACAAGCATTCCTCAGAAGAGTTTAAAGAAAAGGTTCTCGACCTGCCATCAAACCGAAGATGAGAGCGGCTTCTCGAGCATGAACTCGTTCCATGAGATTGGTTTGCCTTTGCACTCGACCATGATTTCAGTAAACACATCCACGTCTTCTTCTGATGATTCACATTCGGAAACTGTCAGAATCAAGAAATCTGACGTTGAATTGAACGATGAAATCGGCTTGCCAATTCCAACATCAACAAAAGTCACAACGAATCATCGGAGATACGATTCAGCACCAGTTGCATTGGCTCAAACTTCAAAGATGAAAATTCTTGAGAATGACGAGAAAAGCATGAAAGTCTTGTGGGTGTGAAGTGTTGAACATCCTGAGCGTTTCCAGCCTTAACCAAAGTTTTGTTTTATCACTTAAAAAATTCTGTTAAGCTCGACTCGATAAGTTTGTACAATCAAATGCATTTCTTTTAATTATTCTTCTTGCTCATCTCTCCGACTTTGCTCCTTTCAATAAAAGTGTAATCTTTAGATTTAAAATAAATGTTGAAAATTAAATGTTTATTATTTTATTTCTTTCTCGTCGGCCTTTGAACTTAATAATATGCGTCGATTGATTAAATCAAGAAAGACTAGAACTCATCTACTGTCGATAGATTGGTTCTCGAAATATTGAAGGTCAAGAGAATACGAATCGAAGAGCGACAAGCTCTCAAAGTCTACTATTCTCGAACGCAGTAATCAGCTAAGAAGAAGTTTACAATTTGCAATCCGTGAAGAAATCGATTCTGCGATTCAATGATATTTTATTAATTTGTTTGTCTCTCGATGTTTATTTGTTTAAATTCTAAGAATCGTCATCTCCACGTGGAAATAAATTTAATACTCAAGTTTATACAAACAAAACTAAACTTTAAAAGCTCACACAAACTAGAAAAGCTCGCTCTGGTTTTTATAGGCCGCCACTGAATTCATTCTACTACTCACTTCTCTCGTGATCGCTACTTGCGAATTAATATTAAAGACCTTAAGAAAACTTTTAAAAATCGAAAACTCTAATTCAAAATGCTATAATCGAAAGTTGGACAGTCCGATTCGTTAAATAGTTCGTTATTTAATTCATATTTTATTAAGTGAGATGATATCAACTCGAAAGTGCGGTGGAAATTTCGGAAAAAGTTTCGGAAAAAATATTGTGAAAAAAGCGAGTACCAGAGTCGTTCGCTTAGGCGTAGCAGATTAAAGAGTTTTCAGAATTTTTCCTCCTTAAAGAATCAAAAAAAAAATATCTGTAAATAACTATTTGCTACATTGTTTTTCTCTTGTACTTTCTTAATTTAACTTAGTTGAATCGTAAAGTTGCCATCGAACAGTTGAATTGACTCAATCAAACCGCTAATGTTCAATTACCAATGTGATTTTTTTTTCTTCTCAATTTGAATTTTTCGCCTCGGAAAAAAGTGAGACTCGCGAGTTTCTTCCCTCATTAAAATAAATTTCTTTCGGTTGTGATAAATGAAAATTCTTCAAAATAAAAGAAGAAAAGTCTTAAGAAAAGTTTTATTGTTGTTGTTGATGGTTTGATATGACACGGAGACTTGAGGGCGAGCGTGGAAATTTCTATCTCTCCCAAACTGGTTGAAGTGAAACAAGTGCAATAATTCATCGTCTAACGAATCCTTAAAGGAGAGACTTGAAATCAAAATTTTTAAGAAAAATAAAAAAGTGGAAAACTTTGTGCAAGAAACGAAAAGCAATCGCCTACAACTGTCTTCGTCGTTCGAGAAGGAAAAACGTTTCAAGCAAACACTTTTCACCATTTAGTGCTGTTAAATTGTTTTGAAATCAATTAAGACTTCATTGTTAACTAGTTGTTAAAGAGACGATAGCAAGAAAGAAATAAACTCATTCGGTCAGGAAAAACTTTTGCAAGATTGAGAATCATGAGTGACAGAGCATCATCGCCGAACTTAATTGAGAACGGGTTAAACGGATTAAAGTCGCTAATAGGCGGAGGACGTGATAATTATCCTTTGATAAGCGGGACAAATGGTAAGCATCGAATCTTTGTCTCTTTCTATTTGTAAATCGTTAGTTTGTAGAATGAATAAGTGAGTGAGGCAAATACACAATCATTGTCTTCCAAGCGCGCTCGCTTATGATTTTGAATTACAAAAGGTCAAATCTATGTGCTTTTCATGGCGGCAGTGTCGCGAGTGGAACTTGCATGCTTCCTCGTTAACTTCTAACGAGATTAAAAGCTTTAGCTTCATTTCTGTCGAAGTCACTTCGTTGGACGACGATTTAATTCCATACAAGGACAGACATTTCTTCAACGACACCACCTGCGTTCCTTAAATTTTTTATGCCAAAAGCACTTCCCGTTTGTTGTGCCTCGAGCGCTTTTTTCCTCAAAATAAAATTCCTTTAAGGAAAATCGATACTTTTTATTTTTTTTCATTCTTTTTCTTCACTCATGTGATCTCTCGATGTGATATTTATATACATACAAACGACTACATGTATCACTCGCGGCGGTGTGGGCAGAGTGTAGTAGCATAAATCAAGAGAACAAACCATTTCGACGTCACAGAGAACTCGACGAGAGGAATAAAAAGCTTTGAATGATAAATACGAGAAGCGAGTAATTGAAAAATTAGTGTTTTTATGTTCTTTAGAAATGAATGGAAACTCTGCTCTGTTCGGCTAAAAATTTTCCTCTCGAGCAATGCTTTGATTGTGTTCGTTCGTACACCGCTTCGTACTAGATTCACGTTGTAAAATTGCATTATCTTTATCGATTTTCGCCTTGCTCAATGTTCTAACAGAAAGAATAGTAAACGATAAATATTTAAAAATAGAAAATTTTCGATTTTTTTTATATTGCGAGAAGTTTGTTGTTGCGATTGAAACTGCAAGGAAAAGCGAATCATTGAACGACGACGACGAAATGTGAATACAACAATTCGTCGATGGCGTTTTTCTTTCTCGTTAAACTTGTCAAAGCTGCTGATGTTATAAATAGAAGGAAAATTTAAAAAATAATATGAATAAAAGATCAGCGTCTGTAGCAACAGAGCGAACAAATGAAAGGTATCTAGCTAGACCAAGTTTTTCCTCATATAAATCCGCACTCACACACACACAGATTTTGTTTTGAGGAAAACGAAAATTTATTTGAATCACATGAATCTGTTTATGGAATCTCACTTGAAGATTAGATATTTTCTTTAGACGACTAACATACAGAAACATAAAACGTTATCAGTCAACCTCGATGGTGTTCGTTCGTGATCTTTATAGAAATGCCGAAGATAGCAACGTTTGTTGTAAAAAGAAAACTAAAAAGAAACATTGACGTAGTTTAGTTTCTTCTCATCATCATCAGCACTAGACAGTTTTTATTTTGACGCATGAGACGTGTGACTTTTCCTTTTTTTTTGTTAGTAACTGCAGAGGAAAGATTCTCGTGTCGCTTATCAGCAAAGCTAATTCTAAGATTTCTCTGCAAGCGGCGTTGCCGAAAAGGTGACATTGAAGCTTTTATCAGTCGACGTCCGCATTGAAGTATTTTGATTAAAACCAAATTTATTTTCCTTCTTTGTGAGCGAGAAACGCGACCAAGAACGAAGTTTGACAAGTTGTTCATCATCAGGCTCAGACATTCATCCAGCATCAAACGCATTTGAATCACGCGGCACGGCATCACGTCACGTTGTACTTTCCGGGTGCTTCAAATTCATTTCCCTTCGTGTATCATATTTTTTTTCTATCCTCGGCGAGCAACAGCGAACAGTCGTCACACAAATATATCAAGTCTCACATTTTTTTCCTTTTTCCGAGAAAATATAAAAATAATCAACGAACGAAAGAAATGAAAGAAAGAAAAAGTTTGTTGTTGTTCTGCGTTCTTCAACTTCTTTTCAAAACGTTCCCAGATCATGCTTCTGTATTGCAGCATACGCAACGGTTTTCACATGTTGAATCCACGTGATGAAGTTCCACCAATACAAAATATTCAGAATTTATTCTCGCAGGCGTTTGAATCGGGAATAACTAAGGCGACGAAACGGATCCAGGTGGGAAGAGCGTTGCCTTTGAATGAAGGTAAACCAAATTAACAAGAACCGGAGAGAGGGTGACAAGCTGAAAGTTTGAACTTTGTAAGATTTCCTGCACGAGCAAGGAATCGAGATCTTTTATTCTCGTGATATGACTGCGACACGTGACTACGTATAATTTGTTCGTTCAAACTTTCCTCCGAGCATTGTTGCTGCTTTCAGGACAGTTCAGGTTCTCGATGCGCGCGTGAATCCGCGTGACAAAACTCCACCCTTCGAAGCGCTTCAGAGGTTTAGTGGAAAATCCGAGAGAAAATATCATTCACTTTATTGCGAAGAGCGTCCGCGAGTCGATTAGCTTTCATTTCGGTTGTCGCACAGAAGGAAAATAAATAAAAAAAAATATTTAAATATCAAGTTTCGATTAAGAAGTTAGTGATTCGAGTTGTTCAGTTGACCATTAAGGATTGTTTGGAAGCTTTGGAATTGGATTATTTTAGAGTGTTTTCTTTGAAATCTCACGAGGTTATAGTGATCGATAGAAAATCTTACAAAATTTTCATGAGCGGTTTTCAAATAATTGTTTAGTGAAAGAAAATGAGAAGCGATAAGTTTTCGTTAACGAAGACTTATTGCTTTGTCTCCTCATGAGACTCTCTTGATTGAGATCAAAATTTAATTCTTTGAGTTTTCTAGTTTCAAAAGTGAACGAGGATCAAAAATATGAAAAAGCGAGTCAGTTCTCAAAATGGGTTCCGATAACAATTGCAACAATTATCACAACATTGAACAAAATTCCGGATCGAACATGTCGTCGACTCCTTACTATCAAACATTGACCTCTCAAAACCCGAGTCCAATGAGAAATACAAACAATGAATGGATGAGTCCAGATCAAAATTCAGATGTGAACAGTTCTAGTCAAAGCCACGATTCTGAGTTGAGTTCTCAGCAAGATCATGTTATGCGTGAAAGTGAAATGAATAATCGAAGCCAGAGAAGTTACAATCTCTCGTCGTCGCAGCAACACATTCATATGTCCGCCCCTCAATGGACTTACCCGAATCCTTATCAAAGATTCTACAGTGATAGCCACTATGGCATTGTAATATCGCCAAACACTTCACAACATAGCTCATTAGCTTCAACCTCGAGCTCGTCCTTACACTCCATGGGAAGCGATATACAAACGCAAATCCATGACGTTCACCAAATGAAAACTAACCAGCATCTGAAGAAAGTTTACTATCAAGGTTTGAAACTTTTACCTCTCGAAATTATTCGTAAACTGGAATCTCGAATTTAAAGAAGACAAATAATGAAATTCCCAGCCCAACATTCGCATTTGAATTAAATTGTTGTTTCATATCAGAAATGATTTATTTATTTTCGTGCGATTTGCGAGTTTATGAAACTTTCATTAGTCAAAGAGGTTTTAAGATGTAGAATAAAACATTCAATTTACTTTATTAACTTTATTGATATGCGCAACGAAGTCAATTTTCTTTTTGTCGCGACATGCGATCCTCTTGAGAACGGATATCGTTAATCGAATTCATTCTGATTTCCCTCATTCGCACAATGAAACGAATTTCTTCCAAAATTTCATTTCGTTCGTGTTAGTGTTGATCAACAAAAAAAAAACAAGCGATGTGTGGCAAAGAAAGAGAGTACGTAAAACTTTCGTTTTCATTAAAAAGTGAAATTTAATAAAAAACCAGTTTTTGTTTTCTTCTTCTTCGCTGTGAATATTTTTGGTGATTTTTGTGTTGTCTGGATCAAGATTTATGATCGAAGCGATTTTAACTATGCGAGAGAGTTTTGTAGTTCGACAAACGCCAGATGAAAAGAAAATCAATCATTAAGCTTACGGTGAAGTAGGCACAAGCGATCAAGAAGAAATCCCCCGAAAAAATCTTATGAAACAAAAGTTTTCTTCTTATTCCTCAATCGAAGAAAATCCAATTTTTCTTGCTTCTTAAGAAAACGGAAGGTAAATCTCAAACAAGGAAATGATCGCGCGACTTAAAACACAAATTTGCAAAATCTTTTTTTCTTCTTTCAAATTTCTTCATGCTCAACAACTCAAAACTGTCTCTGTGTGTCTTAATGGAAAAAGCTCAACTCTCTCACGAAGCGATTGCTGAATGTAAAGCTTTGATGATCGCACACAGCCTTACAAGCACAACGTGAATATCTACAAATGGCATTGGGCTGTAAATGTGGAATCATTTGAGTTGACTGAGTGCAGAGAGAGGATTTTTCCACGATACAATATGTTTCATTTATCTTTTAAGCCGCTTGTTTAAAGAAAAGAAAAAAAGTAAACTTAAACACACTCAACAAACGAGCCGAAGAAGGAAAAGAAATTTTGGATCTTTCCTCTCTTCACTCGCAAGCAATTTCTTTCGGAAGAAAAAGTTAATGGTGGGAATCGAAAGAGTTTTAAAATTTTACTTCTCTTCCTAGTGCTGCTTTGCATTTAGCTTTTGATTCCGGTTGAATGTAAACGCTTGCGTTCATTATCGGAAGAATTCGCGTTTGAGTTAGATGTGATTGTTGCAGTTGTGCCAAAAAAACGTTTCGAATAAAGTGAAGCTCGTAATCGAGAACTGAGTCTCGGCGACTGATAAAGTTCTGACCTAGTGAAATGTGCACGAATTAATGAGAAGAAAAAATAATTTCCAAAACGTAAAAATGATTTGAAAAGCCTCAACAGGCAAAGAAAGATTTCGTGACGAAGCTTCATTGATAATTTTATAATTAATGAGCCTAAGATTGCATGAATACATCGCCGATTCTAATTACCGACCAGAATACTCGCGAGAAGTGAATGTGGATGTGAAAAACTATTGTTTATTTCGTATATACATCGTATTAGAACTGAAATATATAAGAACACATTTACATTCTGTTCTGAAAATATATTCATACTGAAACGCATGGAGTAGCACAGCACGTCCAAGGTCATCGTTTATTACTTTAGATTATTTTTTTAAAATCCAACATTTTTTTTTGCATCGGGAAAAGGAAATAAGCAGTAGTTTTGCATCGCGACGTTGTCTTCTCGCGATATCGGTTGATCGCAATGTGAATAAAATCGCGCGTGTGAAAGTGATGAAAGTTTAAAGTTTGATGATTGCAGATTTCTCGGATTGACAAAAGGAAAAAAATGGGAAAATAAGAAAATTCTAAATGAAAACTAAAAGGAAAAAATTCAAGAGACAAAACTTCCTAAAAATGCTTTTCCTCTTGCAAGTCAACATGCTTGGCTGAAACTTTTATTTCGACAAACAACACTCAAAATTATCTCGTGAAAACTTTACGAAAAGCTAAGCAAAAAAAATATAAAATCAAAAGTATAAAGAAATATTATGGAATATCAACAATTACCGCCAGTCTCGATGATCATTGGAACACCAAATGCAGCTCCACATCTTCACTCAATGAATGTTGCCAACAACAACAATTCAAATGGCAATAACAATCACCAGCTGTTGACTATGCAGCCTCCCTTGTTGCCTCTACAAGTCGCACATAACTTGCATCAACTGACAACCCACAACAGTCAAGCCAACAGCGTTCATCATGGCAATAATCAGAATCAAAGCTCTCAGTCTCTTCCGCCAACTGCTCAACTTCTTCAAGCGATTCATAACAACACTCAACAGCAACAACAGCAACAGAATAATGGACAACAGAATATGAGCAATAACACTAATGGCACAACGAATAATAATAATAATCCTCCAAATGACGAGAATAACCGTTGGACTCAGTATCAAGTGCAGCAGCTCTGGAGACATCATGCCTATTTAAACGGTAACGTAAGAACACGACGACGACTGCTGTTCTTCACGGAAAGTGAATTCGCGCGTCGATCGAGCCATTAAACACAAGAAAACTTCCGCAAAAGAAATTTCCAAGCTACACAATGATTCAAAAATGATGAAGAGAGCGAGACACACAGAGAAGAAACTGGTTTCTTAAGTGGGGAAAGCTAACTTTCAGTTTCAAAGCTATTACGAAACCTTTTGTTTTAATATATTTAAAGAAAACTTGAGATGATGATGATAAAAAACTGATTTTTGGCAGCGAAACGTTTGTGCACAATATCATTTTGAAGTTCGTTAATCAAAGTGAAAATCTCTCTGATTAATTGTCGACCGTGCGAGAGATAGAGAGGAAAGCTTTTGCTTCGTCGTCGTCATTGAGTCACGAGCGCGAAAAAAGCGAATTTGGCATGTTCACTGATTTTTCGTTTTTCTTGTTTGCTTGACGCAAAAGATCGATCTCATTGGGGGATGATCGCGACCAGTTTATCTGACAGAAAATGATGATACTTGTTTCTGCATTGCTTGCAATTTACTTCCTATGACGCATTGGTAAATCATATTACTCAATAGATTTAACACATTTTATGACGAAACTCGAACACAGCGAAAGAAAAACTTTCTCTTTGCAAGAAACATTGCTTTTATGTGGTGGCCGCTCGATGGAACTGCCTACCGAATATCTCAAAATGAAACAAAAAACCTTGAAAGCAGTCAAACATGTTTCTTTCTAAATTCGAAAAGGATACTAGCGCGACAGTCGTTCCGCTTGGTGAAGGTTAAAGAAATTTCTTCGAGACTCACGTAGCGTTAATGAAATTCATCAGATTCCGAGATGCGATTGCGACAGATTTTTATTTTTATTTTGGGCGAAAGATAAGAAAGTCTAATGGGAATGAAAGTTTTGGGCGGAATTTTCTTTTGTTTTTAAATTAATTAATTCTCGGCTTAAGCAACATTTAGTGACAACAAGTTTTAGTTTCATGAATTGTTGAAAGTTTTGAATTATTTCTCTCGTTTTTATTTTCGAAATGAAGTCAAACTTTGTTTCGAGTTTTCCGCTTCGATGTTGCATAAGACAAATCGTTTTGGGAAATTCCACAAAGAATTACCAATCAAATTGTTATTCCATCTCATTATGTTTTTCTTTTTCTCTTAACTTCAATGCGAAGCTGCTTGAGTTAAAGACTCAATAAATATGCAAAAAAAAACTCTCGCTTTCTTCGGCCTTACCAAGTGTCTTGTCTGCGCGAGTGTTTGTGTTAACTTTTTCTCGCTTTTCTTATTTCTTCTTCTTTCGTTTTACTTTCGTTTGGGAAATATTATGATGTTATAACATTTTCTTTTACTTCCTATGTAAGTCGACAAGTCAGACGGTGGATTAAGTCGCTTTGGTATTAGTTAGGCGGAAGATTTCTGTTCAATTGAGCAGAAACTTGAACGAAAAAAAAAGATTGGAAAATAGTTTTCTGTCTTCCGGAAGCAACATGACGAGAAATTTTTGATTGAACAAAGATGAGCGGCTCGTAATAACTTGAAACACTAAGCATTGTTAATGCGACGACGTTGTTTCTCTCCAATCATTGAAATCTTTGTGATCGTCGCCATAAATGGAAGTAAAAATTGTTCCCCGAAAATGCGAGAAACTTTCGAACATGAAAACTTGTTAAATTGGCGAATAAAAGTATGCGCCCAAAACATTCTGTAGAACATGATCGATCGTTGGTTTGCAAGAAATGTTTCTCGAAGACGGAAGAAACGAATGTCGGTGAATGTTGAAAACATTTTTATGTACCCGGTTGTGTCTGAAGAGATTTCACTTTCGTTTTTCGATCGCTTATGTACCAAACTGCTCTGTTGGCTGTGCGAGCGAGAGTAAAAAAAACAGTCAGCAAATTTGCGAGATTCTTATGATTTTTGTTATCAACTTTTCATTTATCATGCAAATCTATAATTAATCGTAGTTTTTTTATTTTCAGGAAAAACAAATAACAATAACAACAAAGACATCTGTGGTGATGACAAACACAAAGAAGATGGCGACCCATGGAATGTGGAGGCACAAGCCGCATTCCTAGGTCCCAACCTTTGGGATAAAACTCTTCCCTACGACACAGATCTCAAAGTACATCAAGTGAGTGTTTCGTGTGGTTCCTAACACGGATGTTTCCGAAGCTTTTGAAAGCTTTCTCTTTGACCCAAGCGCTTAATCTTTCTCTTAGTTTTGCCCAAATGAGGTTCTGATAAACTCTCGTAACTTTCTTCGTTGTTTGAAGATTATTAACTCTCGTTGATTAACTAAACATTTCTTTTGAGTCGAGTGCTGAATTAATTTCGCTGTCAAGCTAAACATTCCCGTCCAGAGTTTCTTAATCGATGTCATAAGTTAAATCTAACGTCATCTATCTTTCTCTCTTCGCCACTTGACGTAGTACGCGGATTTGGATGAGTTTCTGTCAGAGAATGGAATTCCCGTTGACGGCCTACCGAGCAGCCACTTAGGTCACTCAACAAGTATGGGCAGTGGTACGACGAATCGAAATGACAGTCTAGGTCATGGGTTGTCTCTGGGCTTAGGCACCGTCACTACAAAGCGAGAACGCTCGCCGTCCCCCTCAGACTGTATGAGTCCCGATACAATTAACAACCCTCCATCGCCAGCAGATTCAAGTGAGTAGTCGCTTTCATTGATCATGCTGGAATTATTGACACTCAAAATATCAAGAAATAGTTTTTATAAGTACTTTTTATTTCTACTATTTTATGATTTGAGGACATGTCTCTCTAAATAGTAATTGTTAGTTTTTGACGTTACAGCATTTTCGATGTCCTCTTCACGTGATTTTGATCCTCGTACACGTGCATTTTCCGATGAAGAGTTGAAACCGCAACCAATGATTAAAAAATCTCGCAAACAATTTGTTCCAGATGAAATGAAGGATGATAAATACTGGGCGCGTAGGCGAAAGAACAATATGGCGGCGAAGAGATCAAGAGACGCTCGCCGCATGAAGGAAAATCAAATCGCGCTCAGGGCGGGCTTCTTAGAAAAAGAAGTAAATATTTCACATTTCTTATTCTCAATAACAATTCAACTAATTTCTTCTTCTTCTTTTCAGAATATGAATTTGCACCGTGAGGTGGAGCAACTAAAGCAGGAAAACATGGAACTTCGTGCACGTCTATCAAAATATCAAGAAGTGTAATTTTAATGAAAGAAACACAAACACACAAAAGAAAAAAAGTTAAAAATCTAATTAAGTGACAACCCATCATATAACTAAATGTTCTTGTCGAATGTCAGAAACTTAAGTTTTAACTGAGAGAATATTCGTCGACCGAAAGCTTAACCGATGACACAGCGACGAGATCCTGTTCGCAAAGACACCACAAATGCTGTAGAACCACCACATTTATGTTTTGTATAATGAGTTGTAATTTCTTCTCTGGTAGACTAAAACTATTTTAAAAGTTGAGATCTTTCTTCTATCACGACTAACAGGAGAGAAGAAAGAAACGATATCAAAATCTATTTTGCGATGGATGCTAAAGTAAATGAAATCTGAACGATTGTAGATAAAGTGTAGGAAGTCATGAAATTGCCGTACTTTTACAAAATTCTAAGATAAACCGCAACTATGTCTGTTTATATGATGATGATGATGATATTGTACACACTTTTTTACACTATTTATGTTCCGACTACTAACACTCGATGGGGGCTTGAATTGTTCTTCTCTAAATGGTTTTGTGAGCTATGTTGATGAACGATCGAACAAAATTAATTACAATCTTCCAAGTTTTTACACACAAACTGAAATGAAATGAAAAAAAAAAACAAAAAATTATCTTAAACACGAGATTGGAGAAAGAACATGTTAATGTCATGTTACAAATACAGTGGAATCCAAAAATTCGTAATGGAAGTTATAATTGCTAAGAAATAGTGCAGAAGTTGGAAGCAGTGACTTTAAGCGGTGATGGGAGCTTCATCTTTTTTGAGAAGTGATTTGAGCTTTCAAAGCTTTCAGAAGAAATATTATCAACCTTAAAGCTTTCTCTTTATTTCTTTAAGAAGCCAACAATCGCTTTCTCGACAAAAAAGGAATCCAAGATCTTCCTCTCCTGTCCATTCCTTTAAGTCACTGATCTGATGAAAAATGTTTGCAACTTTTCACTCGAAGCAACACACGAGAAAAACAAAATTTAAAATTCTAAGATCAGGAAAACAACAAAGTCAAGTTCATTTGCGTAAGAAAAATCACTGCCACAGCAAGGAAGATGAAAAATATTCAGCAACCAATTAGTTTCATTTATTGATCATTGAGAAATTATTCGTAAAAACTTTCAGCTGAGTCTCAAAAGCGTGGAGGAGTGCAAATATTATTCGATAGGAGCTTTTTGTTTTTCTCTAGACTCGATTTATTTCTAATGCCTTAGTTTAGTGGAAAAGTGAAACATTTTTCGGCACATTTAATTGCTTCTAAAAGTGTAGAAAACTAGTTGAATTAACGCGTTAACCGTACCTTTCGTATAGTGGGATAGCTAATTACAAATTAGGAATTTTTCGTTCTGTTAAATGGTTAAATAAAGATAATTAAATATTCTTTCTTTTCGGTTCTAAAAGTTTCAAAATGGATGATGAATGGAGGGGATGTCTAGAGACTAAGAGACATCGCAAGCACAATATGAAAGAGAGAGAGTAAAGACAATGTTTTGGACAAATCCTGAGGTTGAGCTGATGTGCCTTAGTCTCTAAATATCTCACAAAATTTTAATAGCTTTTATGGGAAATGTTGAAGATTTTTTGAGGAAAACTACGAATGAAGAAATTCTTTTTCGGCGAATAAAGTTTTCCTATTTTGACGGTTAACTCGATCGAACCACAAATTTGATACCAAAGAGGAAAATTATCGTTTGCCCCGCCACTTTCAACGAAAAACAAAAGCAAGCAAAACAAAAAGATTAAGTCGATGAATGCAACTAGAGTCTTTTTTTTCTTTCCTTGTAGAGTCTGATTAAAACTTGATACGTTACTCATACAATTATTAAACGAAAATATATAAAGTTTAAGAGACCGTAGTGATATGTAGTTTGGATGATTGATTAAAAGAACCCATGCAATTACGTACTAAAACGATAATAGTTAAACTATTTTAGATGAACATTTTTGAAGAAGAAAAACCAAGAAAAAAATAGAAAAAACCACGTTACCGCTAGTTGCTAATATAGATCAATGATTTGCTAATGTTTCTACAATGAAATTGTGTTTTCTCAGTAGATTGATCAACGATTGATCTTAGTGAGATGAAAGAAAAAATATGTAACATGAAAAAAGTTCTTATTTCAAATATTTTCTTTTGGTAAGCAAGAAACAATTTCATTTTGTTTGGAGGTTAAAGTTTATTTGTCATTTTTCGGTATTTAATTATCTAAGGAAAAAAAATATTAGAGAGAATTTTCATCTAGTTCAAAGGACAGTTGTGTTACGATGAAAAACCCCTTTTGGAATTGGCTAAAGTCTGTAGTCTTATTAGGTGAAACCGTCTTCTTTTGAATTCTGTTAAATTTTTTTGTTAGCAATATTTTTAGTTTTAATTGAACGTTTCATTTTCTTTTAATTTTGTTATGTTAGGAAATTCTTTGATTTTGAATAAATAGATAACAAAAAAAGTGTTTGCAAAGCATATAGTCGTCGTTGTTTTTCGCTTCACTGCTTGTCGACATCCGCACTCAAAATTACCGTCCAAACGATCAACTTGTCTGAGACTCGCTGTAAAATTCTTATCATTTCACTTCTCTCGACTCCGACTCAACAATCCTCGACTTTACGTCTTCACCGCACCTTCCTAGATTAGACTTCATTTTCAGAAAACAGTTTTGTTGATTTCTCTTATCAGTTCATTGAATTCAAATGCCTTTGCAAATGATGATTACCTTTTGATATGATATCGAATCAGAAAGATCGACTAAAAGAAAAGCGATTTATTGTCAGGCTTAAAATTGAAAAAAGTGCCTCAGCTTGAAGAATTGTAAGTTTTTTGTTTGTTTTTTCATAATTGCTCTAAGTTATAATTACAAAATATGATTTGACTGAAAAATTAAAGCCAAGGCGAAAATAAAAAGAAAACATGAAACTTGTTTCGTTCAAATAAAAAGACAAAATAAGCTTGAGAGTCATCAAATGAGTCAATGAACATGCAGGATACGAACAAAATTGATTGCATACATGTATTTTTTGATGATCGAAAAATAATAATTAAAATATATACGTTAAACTAGATCATGGATTTTAAATGTTTGATTTTTCAGGAAAATTGTTAAGGAAAATTATTTTAATCTCTTGTCTATAGTCTTCCTCATCTACAACGATTGCTTTTTTTTTTCAAACAAAGCGTAGTAGAAGCTCAAAATGAAGTATTAGTTTTTAGTATTCAAAGCTTAACATACTTTCAAGTTATTTCGAAAGCTACGAATTTCATTCACATCTTCCGTCACTCGAATATTTTTCTTCTTCTCCCATTACTCTTCGATACTTTACGCACGTGACGGACGATCGATAATCGTCATATGCGCTGCTAAAAATATAAACCTCGATGAGTCATTTATTTTTTCCAATCTGAAACCAAGAGTTAGCAAAGAAAGAAGTAATTTTATTGTGAAGAAAAAATTTATTTTAAACTGTTAAAGTTGGAAAGTTTTATTCTAAAGTAACAAATAAACAACCTAATAAGTGCAATTATATTAAAAACGAAAGTGAAACCGTTCAAGGACGTCGATAAAATGAGGAATTTTAATAACAAAGATAATGACCGAGAATCCAAGCCCAACAACGACAATATGATGAAAAGACCTTTAACGCTTGATTTGAACAAGAAAATCGTCAACACGAATAACAATGGACCTCCAATCTTGTCGACACCGGATGTGAATTTATGTAAACTGGGATCGCCCGAGCTTGAGAACTATATTTTGAACACGGACACACTTCAAACTCCAACACCTTCAGCAATGTTCCCATCAGCAAAGGTAAACTCCCTTAAACTAGGTCACGTGTGTTTGTTTACTAATAATTTAATACAATTTGTAGATTACAACTGAGCAAGAGGATTACGCGAAAGGATTCGAAGATGCCTTGAAGAACTTGCATAACAATGAACAAATCCCGAAGCAAGTTGTACCGTCAATGCCATCAAACACAATGAGCGGAGGCGGAATCACTTATGCTGATGCTGAAAACACAAAATTGTTAATGGAAATCAAGGAAGAGCCACAACAGCATTCTCTCCAGCCATCAAGTCCGCAAATGAGTCCAATTGATATGGAAAGCCAAGAACGGATTAAACTTGAACGCAAACGGCAACGCAATCGAGTTGCTGCCTCAAAATGCCGAAAGCGAAAGCTCGGTAAGATTTTCTTTTACCAAGAATTCAAAGAAAATTTCTAAGAACTGTTTTTTATTATTTACAGAAAGAATCTCGAAGCTTGAAGACCGTGTGAAGATTCTGAAGGTTGAAAATCACGAGCTCGGATCCGTACTCCTCAATCTCAAGCAACACGTTTTCGATTTGAAGAAACAAGTGATAAACCATCATAACAGCGGATGTCAAATTACCATTAAGAATTAATGCTTGAGCAATGAATTGATAAAATATTAAATAATTTTTAACGTTGATATGCAATAAATTATTTTTCTAAACATTTTGCTTCCAAACGAAGATAAAAACTTCTTTTTTTTGCAAACGAATGACTCACGATAATTCCCAGAAACAACTTTTTTTATGTTTTACATCTTCGCATGAGTCATCGAGTCGTTCAACAAGTCGGAGCCATCAACACACTTGCACAACTTTTCCTTTATATGTTCAATGTGTCGTTGGATAAATTCATAAAGTTAGGCTTGAACTTCCTGATTTATTCAAAGGTTTATTTAATTATTTATATTATTCCAAGGAATTTTGAGTTTGATTAATTTTCAGAGAATTGAGGAAATGCTATCTGGAGACAAGGATTCTCAGAAAGTAGAAATTTGTTATTAAGATTGAAACACTTTCATGTTATTGGTAAATACGAAAATTGCTTTAAAATCAAATTGGATAAGATAACAATTCGTAATTTCCGAGAATCACATAAATCGAATCTTACCAATGAAGTCTCTTGCTGTAAAACTCCCAAAGACGAGTCTGTTGCCATAAAACTAAAAAACTGTTTTCCGTTAAACTTATCATTCTATTTTATTTAGTAATCACAACATTATCTTTGCGTAACATTCACATTGATAGCTTCAGCAAGTTGCTTAAAATAACTTCGTTCAATATAAAAATAATTTCTTCACCTCCATAACTTATTCGAATTCTTCTGAAATAATTTTGTAATGTGATCTGAGAGCGAGCTTTTCTTTCTCATTGCGTTGCAGTTCAACTCTTCAAGAGTCTTTAAGTCTTTCTCAAGCGCCATAAGCGATATTTCTTCCATATTTTGAACCTTAGGACTATCATTCAAAGATTCAAAGTGGTACGACGATTTTGGAGCTACTTGCAAGTTGTTTAAATTTCGGCACGTGGTGGCATTTGTCGACAGGCTTCGACGCGTAATTGAACCATCTCTGGAATGACATTAGGAGAGTAACAAAAGAAGTTCTATAATAATCTGTTAGGGTTAGTGAAAGGGTCAAGTTGTTACCTTTTTTGCAAGTACTGACGTCGCTTTTTGATTGGCTGATACTGGAAAGCACCGTAGATCAAAGGATTGATAAGTGAGTTAGACATTCCAAAAAAGAAAATGCCTGATTGTAAATCTGCGCTCAGCCTCTCATCGGGATTTGTGAACATGAATATCAACATCATTGCGTAATATGGAGTCCAACAAATGATAAATGCAGCTACGATCACAACTGAAATCCTAAGTGATTTCATCTTAGCTTTGTGGATAAGTTTCTGTCGATTGGAATCGGTTCGTCTAATGTGGTCAGGGGGAATCGTTGACTCCGCTTTGAATATACGTTCACTACCTGAAGATAATCAAACTCTTAATATAAATATTTTTCTAATCACATTATTGCATTACTTGAAATGGTCCGGAAAGTTGAGATGTAACTCAATATTAAAATTAACAGCGGAATTATGAACATGAAGACTAAAGTGAAGCTTGTGTAAAACTGCTCCTGTGAATTGATAAACAAATTTATTGAGAAATTAATTATATGATGCTGAAGGGCTAAAACTTCAAAATTTAAGTGGTTTGCTTGTTAAAGTTTTAATTGAAATTGTTGAAATGTTCTAAAACTCAATCAAGAGTTTCCAATAAAATGCCTTCCACAAAATAGTTTCACGTAACCGAAACCACTTGAAGTTAATTGAATTTCTAGTATTACCTGCCATAATGCTGAGTAAAAACCAAATGTTACACATTGATAGAACTCCTCAATGAATGGACCTTGTGCTAAACGGAAAATGAAGCCCTAGAAAGAAAAAACAATTTAATGAAAATAATTTTTAAACTTCTTCTACATCAGAGAACTAAGATTGTATCTAAATAATTCGTCAAAAGCTCTTGGCGGACTTCAACGTCTTCATTCATTAAGTGAATGTTTCCTTTGAAGAAATTAGCTTTGAAATAAATCTTTTCCTTGAAAGCGAAATTTAAATTTTCAAATTTCCAGAGCTAACGAATTTATTTATAAAGGAAGTTGCGCTTGGTTCGCTGATTTCTTTAAGCAAGGCAATTTGTTTCTGCCTCTGTCTCGCGGGAGATAACAAGGAGAAAGAAATGCTGCAGTTCTTTGCTAGGAATTATTCAAAAAGCTTTTAAATAATGCAAAGCCTGTCATACCGAAAGAATAATTGGAAATTCTGTTTCGAAACGATATCGGAGCTGAAACATCGATTGAAAAACAATTCCTCTCGCACAATTGGCGACAACATTCCGGCTCGTGGCGTAAACTGCGTGCTTTAAAAGGCTCGACAGGGATTTCGTTTGAATCTGATTTTAAAGTGATATTTGACTCTTCACCCCGAAAACCATTCAAAGCTAATTGAAGTAGGATTCAAGCGAATTCAATCGCCACCACGTAAATACGCTTCTAGCCGCAGGATATTTTGCAATCAATCATTTGATTTCTATTTGTGTTCAAGGCGCACTGTTCATACCAAAAGTTCGAATCCTTCGTGGTCTCGCTTTTTGTTTTCAATCTTTACGTCAGCTAAAACCAAATGCGATTCTCGATTTGTTATTCGAAATATTATCGAAGTCAAATGACGACTTAACTTTATTGAGCTCAGGCGCAGAAACTTTTTCAGTTCAACCTAATTTCCATATCTTCAAAATGTGATTTTCATTGAATTAAACCTTTGCACTGGGCGAGATTAGAGATTAATGAGGGTAAACATCTTTGGGGCAAAGGTGAAGCTTAATGCTTGAAGGTTTATTGTGCAAATAACTAAACTAATCACTCAAAAGCAAGTAGCGAATTTGCGGTTCGAGGGAAATAGATTTAAATTCTCGGAAATTGCTTCAAGTCTAATCAAGGCTTCGTAACTTTTGGGAAATTTAGCATATTTAAGGATAAATGCTCTAAAGTAAACAACAATAATTAACTTTCACCGCCTTGGCAATGATGATGGATTAAATCAAGATCTTTAACTTTCTTGAAGAGACTTTCTCGTTTCTTTGCCTTCAAGGCTTAGATTGTTTACGGCTTCTTAGATATCAACATGTTTGTGACACATAAGCCTTAGCATCTTCATTCCTTCCACTTGCAATTCCAAAAAGGATGTTCCATGAAATAAATAGCGACAACTTTTAAGGATTAAAGGGCTTACTTTGTCGTGATAAAGGTCAAAAAAGTTTTAATGGATTGGGGTTGCATTTTTAGTAAGCTAATTTTCCTTGAGATTATTTAAGGATCTTGGATATGTCTTATATCAGATCAGTGAAGAACGAGAGATGATAAGGGACTTTAATAGAGCTTTAAAAGACGAGTCGTCTTAGACGACACGAGACAATCTTATTTTATTCGAAAATCGACACAGTATCAGAAACAAGTGTTTGGCCTCTCCGGAAGCCGTTCGGAGCCGTAGGAGTGAAAAATCTTCAAAGATGAAAAATAAATTTGGAAATAATCATTTCCTGTCCCTTTTCTGATTGAGTGAGTGCTCGAATGAATTCATTGCGAACGAAAACCATTCTCTAGCTATTTTCACGTTCGGTGTCGAAATATTTTCAGGCTTAGGGTTTTATTCTCAAAGTCAACTCATGAGTGGACGAGAAGGTTTTTCGAAATATTTGCATTCAACGTCGAGCGCAAATTTGATTATAAATTTTTATTTAGAAAAGCTTTGCTCAAAGGAGCAGCTTTTTATTGCATTTACTCGGGTCATCCTGAATGAAAAAAATTCAATTGATTGTGAAACAAAGCAAAATGTTTGTGCTTCACACACATTTTATGTGAAAGCTAAAAGGATTACAAAACCATGACCAATCCACTTCAACCAAAATTGAAAATTTATTTGAATGAGCATGATTTAAAATTCAATATCAGGAGAATTGCAAAAAGAACAGTTGAGTGGCTTTCCCGGAAAATTCTGCATTGAAACGAAAGCTTTTCACATTAATATGAACATTATTTCCATCCAAAAAATCAGAGAATGAATGAAATCATATTTTGAGTCCTCCCTAAGCAGATGCCCTTAGCTTAAACGTTGCTAGGAGAGGAATCTTAAATTATCTTCTGTCTAGCCTCATAAGTTCGTTCTAAGCTTAGATATTTATACTCTTTATTTCATATTCGTAAAGCTTCGAAGTTTAGAAAATTCTGAAGAAAAATTTTATGTGATATATTGTTTCACGCTCCGAGGATGACGCGGAATGAATGAAATTTCAAGCGGATCTGAAATTTATTTTTAGACATAATATATGAAAATTCCATTGAAATAAAAAATTAAGTTTCACGTCCAACCTTCATGGAAGATAAATTGAATTTGATTCTTATCTTCACGTTTTCACATCATCTGCAAAGCAGGGAATCAAGGAAATGTTTGAAATTGATACTAAGTGCTTTCATTCGAGAGCATCATGCAAAGCAACCTGCTCTTAAAGTTGATTTGCGATGAGCTCAGGTGAGAATCTCGTTTTGTCTACGAAATATTTTACTTTCCGTCTTTGAATTATATTTCAATTATAAATAAATCTGTTAACAGGATTTGCTCGGCATATGCTTTCAAACATTTCGATTAAATAACTTAGCAACAATCAACAAAATTTCTTAGCTTTTCCTCTTCTTAAAATTTTCTCAAGGATTTCCTTCAAGCACGGATCAACATGGAAGGAGAAATATTTCTCGTCGACAATTCTTCATTGAATTTCAGCTGAAACCGTTTCAAATAAAATACCTTCGGACGGAAAAAGCTTTGTTGCTTTATGAAAACCTTTGAAGTCTCACATAGAAAAGCTTTTCAAATTGATTAAAATATTTTCCTTTACATGTTTCATATTAAAGACGACATTTTGTGTCATTTGTATATCAAATAGTTGCAAACTATTCAAACTAAAACTCACCTGAGGTAAACTGAGTATGAAGGAAATGACGTAAACAAATACCTGAAATTTTTATTAAAAAATAAAATTCAGTTAGCATAGAAACTGCAGGAACTCACTAAGAATCTCGAAGTATTGAGCGACTTCGATTTCATTGGGAACTTCACGGCCACCCAACGATCAATTCCAATTAACACGAGAACGTTTGTTGATAGATAGAGAGCAAACATTTGGAATATTTTCACAAGTTTACAAGCAACTTCGCCTGCAAGCCATTCCACAGTGTAACTCCATAAAGCTTCTCCAATGATGCAGAAAAATGTAACGAGGATGTCGGCCACGGATAGATGGAGAATCAAAGTATAAATAGCGCTACAACTATGTCTGAGAGCTCGTCTCGATGCTCGATTCTTTTGAATGTTCCAAATCGTTGCCGCATTTCCCACGAGAGAGATGAGTCCCATAAGGCCAAGTACAATCACCTTAATTATAATTTTGTCTGTAAGCTGCGGAGCATGTTCAGTCGGAGGACAACCATAAGCTATCCAATCTACTTCACTTCGTTGTAATGCGCTTAGATTCGCTTGTAAACGCGAACATAATTCTTCTGTCGTTAGGTTCATTTCAGCAAGAGGATGATCGGTGATTGAAGAAGCATTACTAATGGAAAACTTCAAAAGTGACGTGTCAATTGGCACAATCATAGTTTAATGTTCAACAACTTAAAAAGTTTTCAGAGTCTGTGTCTGAACTTCACATTGCGGTAAATCCTTCTCCGCTTGCATTGTCATAACTTGCACAAATGACGAAACAATAAAGTTTTTTCAATGAACTTTAAGCTGCCACTGTCAGCACTTTTACTTAAAGTTTGAACTATATTCTCTGTTTTTTCAATGTCACTGGCTGCCTTTGATTATTTTTCCTGGAATGTAAGAAGAAACTTTTAGATATTATCGTTTAAAAAACTTTAAAAAAAAAACCCTGAGCTAGTCTTAAATTTTTACAGAAACCAAGCAACCGCATCCATCCAAGTTTTCTCCTCGAGGTTTCATGTGACGTGATCCCTCAACCTCATCATAGAAATTTAAATTCGAAATCGTTTTATTTTGCCGCTTACTGAATAATAACATTAATCTAAAAATGAGTTCTTTATTTAGTCAGAAATTTGTAGACTTTTTGAAAGCTTTCGTTTTCACTTGTTGATCGATTTTGAAGCTTCGTCAGTTTGGTTGGCATTTAAAAGCAAGTGACCGCAATTTCAACCGCAGCTAGCAATTTAAGTTAGATGACAAAAAAACGCGATGTTAAACACAGTGAGTTCTTTATTTTGAGCTAATGGAGCTGCTTATAAAATATTCATATTTTTATAAGCTGCTTGAGTTGAATGATTTTGAAGTGCAATCAGAAAGTTGACGAGCATAAAACTTTTCACGTGCTCAACTGTCGTTAGTCTCCGGAATAATAAATGATGTTGCAATCTATAATTCAACGACAAATTTCAATGCGAAGTCAAATGCGGAATTAAAGCTAAAGTTTCTGAATGTGATGTAACTCAAATGTTTACGATTAAAAATAACTTCTTGAATTTATTTATGAATTATGAAAATGTTGACTCAACAATGTTGAAAATTTTTATGAGATTTTTCATGTAGATTGAGTTCTTACAATGTCGTTTCTCTGGTAATGATTGGAAGTCAACGGAAAATGCTGAATCAGCTTCATTCGCATACGTAACATGAACATAATCAAAATTCCATAAACCCAATCAAAAATCAACGAAGAGACTTCTCACGTAGTAAAAGACAAGTAAGCATTCGCTCCTCGCATATTTTCTTGCAAATCTGTGGGTGCTAAAGGTTTCGCTCCTAATAAAACGTGCCAACCCCGCATTGAACTTCTCATCTCGAATTTTATCTGAATTCGAAATATTTTGAGCGTCATTTGAATTAATTTTCATATCTTAGAAAGCTCCAGTCAAAAAGAAGAACGTGACCTTTAATAACTCTCGCTTATTTCCCGAATAAAACTCTCGCTTTTCCTGATTTAACTCGAGCGAGCGCTTTCTTGTAATAATTCAAATTAATTTTGTTATTCCGAAGGTAAAATTAAATAATGAGTCCAAACACGAACTCGACGTCCCGAGAGAAAATAAATTCGTGGAATATTTCACAGGACTTGCTCTTTGTACCTCAAAGAATTGTGATTTATGTGTATTGATTGCCTTGAGCGATAACGGTTGATGGATAGCGATATCGTTGAGAGCTTTACTTCCATAAAATTGATTTAGATGATGAAATGAAAGATAACAAAGATCTCGCTCTGCCAGAAATAGAAACAATTTTTTCATCAACGAAACGTCGGAAACTTATTTCTCGAATTTCATTACTCGTGTTCAGTTGAAGACGACAACATTTACTCTTGGGGAAAGCTCTCTCAAGCTTCTCTGAAATCTGTTGCTGATTTGATTTGATTATTTGATAAAAAGTTTTTTTTCTTTGAAGTTCTCACTAACTTTGTTAAAAGAACATTGGAAATGATTTCAAAGCATTGATCTCCACATCAAATGAATTGGAAACGATAGTTCAAGATTCTCATGAACTCGATTTTTGAATGAACTCGCAACTTGCGAGTCGCAAGAAATAAAAAATTCCGTTTTCTTCAATTTTTGCAGGTAATTTAAACTCATTTGTCGAATTTTATGTGTCGAATGAATAATTGTGCTTGGGTTCATATCAACTGAATAATTCATTGATCCAATTTCGATTGGATGAATGGGTGAGAGAGCAATAACTTTTCGGAATTTACGATGGACCATTACAGCAAAAACCGACAGGAGCAGCTTCATCAAACTTTACTTCGTGATTTATTGTTCTGTGGATTGTAAGAGATCAGACACCAAATCTTGTTAGTGTAGTCTGTTAACGTATTAAATTGAAACAATTGACTTAAATGTTTCACCATTCCCACGAATATCAAAATCACTATCGCGTCATGCGATTTCAATTTCCTCGAAGCTTTCCAATCAACTCGAGTTGATGAGAAACGATTAAAGGAAATAATGTTCTTGGAAGGTTTTCCTTCCTCACATGAAACAAATAAATCAACTTCAACAACTAAGACTTCTCGCTTCCATGAAGTTACATTGCTATAGTAGGAATCATCATTTTGTTTTCAAGATGATTCGAGCAATAATCCGGAAACTTGAGATAAGTTTAGCTAATAAACTCAACTCGGCGAACGTGCGCGTGATTCTATAAAACCAAAAGTGATATTTATCACACAAGTTTCTGAAGTATAACGGAAAGGCTTCAAAGGTCGGTTGAAAATTAATTAAAAGAAGATGATCCCAAGTTCTGGTTTTGAGGCAATAAAACTTTTAAGCTTTTTTATTACTAAAATGAGACAACGAGGTTTATTGAAAAAGCGAAAGAAACGAAGAAGTTCTTCAAACATGAGCAAAAAAACTTCAAGACAGTTGAAAGTATCGAGAGCAACCTGATTGTCGGGTTATTGGGAAACTTTAAGCGATGTGACCTTAAAAAAAACCAAAAGTTTTTGTTTCGTAATTTTATGGAATTTGATTGGAACAGCGAGACGAATATTTAATGAATGAATATTTTCAGAATAAAAGAAGTGCGAATATTCACTTAAATATATCGGGTTCATGACATCACAGAGGATTATTCTAATTAGATAAGAACCGCTGTAAAGAATCGTCTGTTAATTGCTTAAAGACTCTCGAGTTACGAGAAGATTTTCGTGTTTCGCCTTGAAGCTTCTGCCAGAATTAATTATTTTTTCTCGAACAGACTAACGATTCTAATGTAAAAACAATGATCGCATTAATGAAACTTCGGTGTTTCGCAGCTTCTCATGTTCGACAGTTCGCTAATTGTTCGTCAACAACGCGAGTATGATCAAATTTTAATCTTTTTTTGGCTTGCAGAAATATTTAATTTAACCTTGAAGAGTTCTGTCGATTTTTTTTGCCTCGGAACGTAACCTAACCGGGTTGACCAGCTATTCCGCGTCTCGCTTGACTTCTCTGTGGACGTTTACACAAAAAAGTGCTTTGAGTTAATTCAATAATTTTCTCCGAAAATAGAATTTTTTATCGACGGGCACACGAGTCTCGTGCAAGCGCTTTGAACTGTGGTGCTGGTAGTAGAATGTTACACCCTTGAAATGGCTATTGCTTTATCACTTTAGTGTCACAAAGGCTATCATCATTGAAAGGTTTCATGCTTCTTAAAGCTTCATCAATTCAACGTCTGTTCCAGAAACTTTAATAGGAACTTTTTCAATTTAATCTTACTTAAGATTAAAATTTAATTTCCTTCCACACTTTTAAGACTTCTCTGGAGCAGAAAACTTTGATGAGTTGAAATTCTGATAAAAAAATCCTGTTCGTGCCTGGATCTGTATTTAAAAGTTTTCAAGAGATGGATGAAGTTTCTTGTTTTCAGTGCAAACAAACGTAATACGATTAACTCGGAAGTTCATAACAAACTATTTCATTCTTTGAATATTACAATTAGCAAGTAGAATTATTAATGAGCGTCGGACAAGTTGAAATCGTTCATCAGAAACTCACGCTCGTGAGAAATTTTTGTTCAGCACTAAATTTGAAAAATTTCTCTGATATTTCACTTGATTCTTTAATTAATTTAAAAATCTCCGCGTTCAGTTTCCGATTAATTCGTTTAAGCTTTAAGATTTTAAATTCAAATCATTGAATCAACTCATCGATGAGAACAATGAGGAGGGAACGGGGTTAAAGATAAAATTATTCCGCATCGTTAAGATTCAATTTGAATTAAGAATGTTTGAACGGCTTGTGTCACACATTTCTTATTTGATGCGAGTTAGAAAAAGTTCATTAGGATTACATCTTATATTACGTTTCTGTTCAAGCTGAAGAGTTCGAAGCTTTAACAAATTCGTCAAAAGAAAAGTTTGACTTTGTTTATCTTTTGAGACAACGATTTGTCTCTCTTCACCTTGTAGCACTCACAATTCTGATGGCTTTGTTTGTGTTTATCCACATGGTTTATTCTTAAGGTTCCCTCTACAAACTTAATGGAGTTCTTCAAAGTTTCAAACCTTTTCTTCGGATGAAAAACTTTTCTCGAAGGTGGTAAAGAAACTTGAGATAACAAGCGCGAATATTTTCTTTTAATTGGAGCTTTTGGTCTTCGGCTAACTCTCGTCTGCTTTTTTTTAACTTAAATCATCAACATATTTACACTTTTCGTTAATCTAGAAAACTCGTTTAACATCAACGTTTTTATTTATTCATCACAAGATACGACCAATGACGACGAACGTTAACTTGCATTTTTCATTCCTCAAGATAAAAATCATTCAACTTTCTTCACAATCAATCTTACTTCTAAAGTAACTGTTCAATTTGAACTTTCAAATTTTTAGCCAGGAAGAATCGATCATTAAACTCAATGACTTTCAACTTTTTCTTTATTTAACTCAATTTAAAAATTCTTATTTACGCGCTCGTGTTTTAAATTCGACATCTTGTCCACACTACGATCGGCCAGCAACTGAAAGCTTGGATGTACGTGTTGGAAGATTTGCTACATTCTTTCAGCGTGTGCGCACAAACATTCGCGAAGCAAGAAATGAAAAACGATGTGCTCGTGAGACTCGAGACGATGTTAAAGCTCCACTTGCATCAAAAGTGAAGATTCGCATTCCCGAAAATTGTTTCTTTGTCATCCCAAAAACTTAATAAACACCAACAGCGAAAATGTGTTCTTTCAATTGGCTCCCGCATTGTTATTAACTTTCTCACGTTGAATCGCATGCGATTGCCGTTGATTGAATTAATTTACACTTTGTCGGAGTGTTTTGTGATGGAAAATTAATTTTTTGAAGGCTTTCTTGAACCTAACGACAGAACAATTTGTCGCCAGGAGTTCAATGATGTTTCATCTTCTCGGTCTTTGCAATCTTTCAACGTGACAGCAATCTAGACTTTCGACATCAAAAGTGACGTTGTCACGAAAATTTTGCTGACTTTTCCAATAAAAGATTTGATTAATTGACGAAGGTTAGATAGCAAATTCCGTTAAGTTCAGTTCTATTTAGTTAATGGATAAATAAGCTTTGAATGATGAGCTTTCATCGATGGATTCTTCGAACGACACTCGAATATTGATCGGGATTTATTCAACAAATGCGGAGAAAAAAAGTTTTTAAGGACTTTAAGTGCTGATGACTCTGTGATAAGCTTTGGAAAATTTTCAAGATTTTATTTCGCAGTGCGAAGGTTTATTGAAAAAGAAATGTTCTTAAGCGTAAAGAAAAATTACGAAGCATTGTTCAGATTAATTTATTATTCCATCGATAGGAAGGAAAGTTAACTTCTTCCTCAAGATTATTAAACAAACTTGAATTCTTGTTCGGTCAGACCATTCTCAATGAACTGGAGAATCGCTGGAGTGAACCGCTGAATTCAAATCACGTCAGTCAATCACTTCCACGTCGATAGACTTTCGTTAACATTGGTCGGCAAGCTTTTAAATAAATCAACTTCACATTGTAAAGGACACAGAGACAATGACCTCTAATCAAATTTGAAGAAGTTTTAGCCTAAAACTTTTAGGTTTGCGATAAAACACGAGGCAAATGTTTAATGAATAAAATCTTTTTTTATCGGTTTCTCTTGAAATGTTTTATGTCAAAAGTTAAATTGTGTTTGTCTTATTCTCTCACACAAAAGTCTTCTCAACTCGAGCGAAGTCTTTTAACTGTCTAACCCATCAACCTGATCTGATTTTTTTTTTGAATATCAGGTTTCAACAAAACTTTGGAGATTATTTTATCAATAAAAGGATTCTCAATGTGACGTGGGTTTGTTTAAAAGTAAAGGCATCAAGAATCTCGAGTGGGTTTGAATAAAAATAATTTTATTACGCAAAAGGATTTATTCCATTTTTAGAAAGGCTTTCTTTGTAGCCTAAAACCATTTTGATGCAACTAATTCTCTGTAGAAGAGAGCCCTGCAAATGAAATTAAAATGCGTCAGTTGCAATTCTTCCCACGTGCACTTTTCCGTTAAACTCTCCGAGGAAATTTATATCTCAACCAGCCAAGTCAACAACACTCGTTAAAGAGTTTAGATCTTTTGCTTACTTTAACGAAATTAAAAGCAAACCAAAGCTTCTAAATAAAATTTCATCTCTGAGATTTGTACAAATTCAGGTTGATGAACCTTCTGCTGCGTTTCCTCTCACAATTCTAACACTCGAGGTTTTTGCGGTAGAAAGAAGACAAACTTGAAAAACAAGTCTCAGCTCAAGTGAATTCCAGAGATCCTTTAGATTTCAATTAAAACCTTTTTGTTTCCAAGTTCATTGTCTCGTAAATTGACTCAGGATGTCAACTAAAAGGTGAAAAGTTTAAGAAATTTTGCACAACATAAATCTCATGTTGTTCATGATAGAAGCAATCAACTTGTTGCTCTATAGCTCTTGGCATCATGTCTTTACCTCTGCTCAGCATTCAATTAAGGTTTCGAGCTCAATTTCATTGCACTTTACGTTCTAAATTTGATATTTTCTGATGCACTCTATGTTTCTCTGATGCTTCTCAAGATGACAGGATCGTGATCTAATTCAGGAAACATGGAGAAGTATTGCATTGATAAAGAAACTTTATCTTAAATTTATTCAGTTCTCGCATTCGCTTTCCGTGAGATAAGATAAGACCGTAAGCGACAAAGCCTCAATTTAATTATTATTTGCCGCAAGCTCTGGGTTCTTGCTTCACGTTCGATGCTGAAGAAAGAGCGACAATAATTTATTTTATTAAGCAGCAGTCTCATAAACCTTCGCATCGTGGAGCGAATGATAAAGTTTCTGAATGAGAAACAAACCCACTTCCTTGTTACGCTTAAGCTTCTGTTCTTCTCTTCCTGTAAGATTTAGATTTATTTTCGAGCGATTGACAACGTGATTACCATCATTAAGCACTTGTGTAACAAGTGGCTAGAAAGATGAAGAATCCAAACAGCTTTGTTTACATCTCTAATCTGTATAAAATATACATCACTTCTGTAATCAACATCACCTCTCAAAACCATAAACGAAACAAGTCGAGCAAGTTAAAGTTGATGGCGTGGTCTGGTCTTGAAAGCTGAGCAAGAAGTGTCGTCATTTAAATTTTTAATCACCAGACAATGCAAATCTGATGAGAACGAAACAAATGACAATCTCATCTTCTCGTCTTCAGCATGATAAGACGAAGATTTAATGAAGTCATCGTGTCGCCACTTCACCAAAATATTTCTTTTTCGAAACTCGATCGAAAAATCATTTAATCCGACGAAATCTTGAATGATGCATCATTAAATTAAATATAACAAAATCTCCTGATAACAAGCAATCTCAAGTATGTTAGCAAAGTTTCTCTTCTGAGAAATTAAATAGCTCAAAACTTCATGAATACGTTTCAAAGTTACCGAGAAATGATAACTGAGTCGCAGCAGGAAATTACTTCATATGGAATCCAATGATCGAAGCATAGGCGTTCGAAGATTTATCATTGAGAAAATTTCTCAGAAAATTAATTCAATAACTGAAGATTTAAGATTATTGGTTGTCAGGCTGGAAGAAAAGCGGAAAATCAACAAAACTCTTGAGAAGCTTTTTAGAAAGCTCTCGAAAAGCTTTATCAGTTATAAAATTCCTCAACGCCTCGTTCTTTTATTTCAATCTTGATATTTGTCCGCGTTTATTTTTTTTACTTCCGACGTCAGACTGAGATAACGAACGGAAGCCTTGGAGCTTTGGAAAAATGTATTTAAACAACAATATTTCTTTTACATGTGAGTGCTTTATTTGTCGAATCGTTTGACGCCATTCGATCAAAAGATGCTTCTAAAAGTAAAACTCAATTAAACTATAAATTAATTAGTTAGAATTTGATGCATGAATACTCATGATGGCTTAATGGAGAATGCTCAAAAGTTGGCTCGAGAGTACTCGCTATGTTACTAACTAACTTACTTCATGATTCAACAACCGAGTGGAATGAAAGAGACAAAAATAAAGTATTCGGGAGAATCGAATTATTTCTACGCATCGATGGTTCAATATTCTCTTCATCTAAGTGTGAAATAAAACCTATGAATAGAAAGTCAGAACAGATTGTTGATTGCCACGAACGAAGAGGAATGGAGGAAGATCACGACTCAGAGCTTCAAGCCACGCCAAGTAATGCGCCGCTTTAATAATATTTCTTCGAGGCATCGGAAGTGTCATGACGATAAGATCAGAATCTTTCGAGTGCTCCAACAGATACTCTCTTAATCTCAAGTGTCTGTTGGTTTTGTCCTGTACGGCTAACAAATCAGCTTTTGTGATGCGAGCTGAAAATAGAAAGTGGAGTGTAAACAAGCGAATCCTTCGCTTCATTGGAGTTCGTCTTACATTCGTCTCCCTCGTCCGATGTCGAAACGAAATCCTTAATTAAATCGTTGAAGAATTTCACGGTCGTATCTTCGGGCTTCTTCGTGATGTCGGGAAGGAGAATCAAGTCAGAGTAATCTATTCGGAATTTCGATAATAAGCTGGCCATTGATCGCTGCTCAAATTCAAGTTCTGAGTTTTTGTTTGCTAGAGCAAACACCCGAAGGCGGCACGTGTTCCAATTTCGTCGTGTACTGATGATATAAGGTAGCAATAGAGTTAATCCTCCATCGTCGTAGAGCCACCAAACATCAATAACTGCGTCTTTGCGTTGTTTCTTATTGAAACGGGTCAACTCATCAATAACATCTTTCGGTAACTCTGAACCACCAGGGCCACGGTACAACAAAGACGGATCGTTATCAATTTTCTTAGAATTTCCCTTGCTCGCCGAAGACTAAAAGCAAATCCATCAGAAGAATTATCGAATTTCAATAAAATAAAATCTCACATTCAAAAGCTTGCTCTTGATGTCAATCGGATCGGGAGCATCGGAAACGTTGTGTGTCATTGTCAAATCGCTTGTGCTGCTCGCTAAAGAAATTCAAATAAAAATCCAATTAAAGAATGCAAACGAAAATTTCTTAAGAAAATCCAATTTCGCATAACGAGCTTTCATCATGCCGAGCATTTCATAATTCATGAGCAACAAGCGGCAACGATAAAATTAACGAGCAATTTAAATTGTTCTCGCTTCCATCATCGTCACTCAGGTGATTTGTAAGACTTACCCTTCTTCTGCTGCTTAGCATCAAAGCCATTTCCATTTAATTTCTCCTCTTGTGTTTTAAAGTTGAATGCGAGTTAAAATAGAAAGAGAAAGATATGGAAATAAAGTGCTTTTGTGGTTCATTCAACATAAAGTGGATTGTGCAAGTCATGTCATGTAAATGAAGAAGAAGAATTTGTTTTTACAAGCAAGGAAAGCTTTCAGTGTTTTCTGACATTTGAAAGATTTCATCATGCATCGCGTTTATTGGTTCTATCTTACCTTGCGAAACATTTCTACTTAACGAATCACAGCTGCCATGAATGGAGCTGTTCTTTGCGCGTTCGACTAAGTCAGCAGAGCTGTCGTTCGAGGTGAGTGTCTTGGGAGCTTCGAGAATGTGCCGGGGTGCTTCATCTCCTAAGATCTGTGAGAAATCTAATCCGTTTGGTACTCGAAGGATCGCAACAGCCAAGTACATGTCAAAAGCCTTGTGAACGACATTGAAATATTTTTCTAGTTCAGAGATGTCGCACGTCTGCCAATCGTTCTTATAACCCATCAAGAGGATGTTCGGCTTCAACTTTCCGATTCCGGTTGCTTGCATTAACGCTCGAGCGCCGGTTTCAAAGTCATTGTCATCGACTAAAGAATAGAACGCTTTCACTTTGTGTCGTCTACACCAGTCGTTAGATTTCCTTAGCAAATAATTCCGGTATTTCTGAGAAATTTGCGTTTTCATGACGTGCCCGCACACTAATAGTGACAATTTCTTTGTCAGGAGATAACCGAAGTTGACGAGTTGAGGACGAGAGTTTGGTGGTCCAGCAAGAACTAAAATTTGTGGTCGATAATTTTTAACATGCTCTTCTACGTAGTTCAACTGTTGAACGCTCATCAAAGCATTTTTATAAGTTTGAGCTTGTTGAGTTGATCCCCAGTTAACATCAGGCTTTCGATAAGCAACGACAAGATAAAGCGTGATGACTACCGCAAAGGTCAAGAGAGCAGTGATCCATGAAATTAAGAACATAACAGCAACACATAAGATTGCCCCGACAAGACTCAACCACATATTATAATATCGGAATTTAGGTCGCCAGCCCACAGGCTTCGCAAGACTCGCATGGAATGTACTGAAATTGATGAGAGTGTACGCTGCGAGGAAGAAATTTGATATAAGCGGAGCGATTGCATTGAGTTCTCCGATGAGGATGAAGCTAGAAGGACAAAGGTTGTGATAGAAATTAAATCACCTTTAACCAAAAGATCTCGTAAAAGCTTTACCCCATCGCAATAACAAAAGTTAAGACGTAACCCCTTACGGGCTCGTTGTTTTTTCCGAATCCTTTTGCGAACCATTTAATTTTGGGATAAAGTTCGTCCTTGCAGAGAGCTTGAAACACTTTCGGAGCCGAGACTAATGATGCGAGGGCGGACGACAATGTTGCGGCGAAGCAACCTGCGTAGATGAGTGGGCCAAAGGCGGAGACAAGCTCAATGACTTGGAAAGAGTTTTGCAGGCCATACGTGCAGTTCTGGGCTTCACAATTAAGGAAGGACCAGTCAGCAAGTTGTGCTACGTTTCCTGTTGCGTCTCTGGCCATTACACTACCAGCCATCACAGCCATGCCGAGATACGACAAAGTTGTGAGAAAAATAGCCAACAACGTTCCCTTGGGAATGCTCTTCTGTGGATCAGTGAGATCTCCAGAGATATTTGCTCCAGCAAGAATTCCTGTAGCAGCTGGGAAGAAAATGGAAAACACGGAGAAGAAATCATGTTGTTCGCCTCTTGACTTATCAAGCCGATAATCCGGAAAGAAGTTTGTTTGTAGGAGCGTCACTGAAACGTGAGAAAAAGTTTTGTTTTCATTAATGAACCACGTCATACTCATCATGACGTAAAAGGGAAAACTTACTGTTGTAGCCGAGGAAACCTTTCGCTTTTTCCAAATCTGATTTAGGCCCATAAACTGTTCCAATGAGAAAATCCACAATTGCCAGCAGCAAAATAATAAGCAGAACAATTTGAGCCTTGAAAGCAAGTTCTAGTTGATAAAACCAAACAATAATCGAGAGATAATGAACCAACCTTCGCTTCCCACTCCATTCCAATGACGACAATTAACAAAAGGATTACGATGGTAAGACTTCCAATAATTCGAACGTCTTGAATGCCTCCATCGATGATCTCCATTCCGAATGACGTAAGAAGATCCAACATCGATTCACAGAAGCCAACAACGTACATGGCACACGCAACTGCATTTGCTAATGAAAAAATCAATCCAATTGATCCACCAAACTCGGGACCGAGAGATCGTGATATCATGAAATACGTTCCGCCGCCTGCAAATCAATATTTCTATGAAATGATTATATAAATGTGATTAAGGTTTAACCTTTTATAATCCCATTCGTGCTGATAGCGCTCATTGATAAAGCCGTGATTGTGGTGACGACAGTCGTGGTAGAAATTAAAATCAGAGCTTGATAAATTCCTGTATCACCATAGAAACATAATTAAACTTATTTGCGGAGAAATAAAAATTTATTTTTTATTTACCAGCTTCGCCAACTACCCAACTCAACCGCAAAAACAACATGACACCCCAAATGTTGAGTAGGCATCGCATTAGTACTCCCTTGATCCATCCAAACTTCAGTTGACCAGTTGAGAGTGCTTCAGGATCGATATTTCCTGGCAGCGTCTGTGCCTGACGATTGAAAGAAAGGGAAATCAATTTGATACAATAATTTCAGACTATTTGCTCAGACAATGTTAAATTCAAAGTTTGTTCAGAGTTTGTTGAATTGATGATAATTCAATGAACAAAAGATTTAGAATCGTTAAACAATTAAGAGCTGTCGGTTGAATTATTTGCTCTTAAAACATTTAATGTTTTAAGTTAAACTGCAACGAGCACACTTCATGAATCATGATTTAATTAGCTTCGAATTTCAAAGGTTAAAAGATCCGATCTCAGCTTAATTGATGACGTAAACCAATTTAACAATTGAGCTGTCTGATGATTCACCGAATTTCAAATTTGACAATTAAAAGAAAAATGAGGACTATTATGAAAAACCTGCCCGGATAACGAATATTTCCAGGAATTTTAGAAAAAAATAATCCAATCTGTACGGTGTTTTTTCCTCGTCGCTATTGAATACTGGAAAGTAGCTTTTGTTATCGTAATTATGTTAATGAATCCGCTACGCAGCTAGCCAATTGAGTTACAAAAGTGAATCTTGTTTAACGAAGCGCAGCAACACGACACCAGCTAATTCAGTCACAATTGATAACGAGAAGGAGTAGGACGAAGACGAAGCGAGGTCGCGTTCAACTTGAAAGGAATTGCCGTAGGTCAAGACTTGAGATCACAATTAGACTCAATCAAATGAACAGCTAAGAGGCTAAGAGTATCGAAGTGATGGAGTGTGCCAAAGCGATTAATCAATCTTGACGTTCGGCTGGAATTGCGCTTGTCAGCGTCCCGGGTGATGTATGATTGTTATAAATTATTCTTTCGCTGGAAGCCTCTTCTCAGGGTTAATGACTCATGTTGTGATACTTCGCGAGCATCAAACGCCTCGCCAAACAAAACAATCGCAAACGTCAATCACAATTCTCCCCAGACGATCGTTTCAGAAGCTTCCGAGTAGCCTTAACTACTTCCCAGAGACCTGATGCTTCAGTGAAACGCGAACTGAATCAGAGTGGAAGTTATTAATTTTCCGTTCCGAATATTTCAATCTGGTCGAATGCAAATTTGCTCTGCTTATCGTTGTTATAGCGATTCACGTCGCAACATTTCGCATTTTATTGTACTCTCGCCGCAAAAGGGATTTCAATAAAAACCATTTCGGCAAATAAACGTTCGCAATAGTCACTCCGATTTACAAATAATATTCGTTTAGCTTTCAAACGTATCGTATTCCAATGAAGCGAAATATATTTTATTTACTGTCCTTCAGTCTCTTGATTCGCCCACAAAACAAATTCGTAAATGCTGTTCAATGGCCTTGCGTTGTCATTCATCATTACATTCGTAGGGATTCGGAAAAAAAAACTTTTGGGATTTCTGTCTTATCAAAACAAATATTTCGGTAATTTTGTCTTTCTAATTAATGTTTGAATGAACTCGTCCCATGTTGCTGCCATAATCTCCCGCCTTAAGGGAATTGGACAGACTTTAAGCTTCTTTTGAGTATTATTTGTCTCGAGTAACATGAACATAAAATTTCTCAATTAAAATTGTGATGTGCGATGTTTAATTAAACTTTAACCTCTGCCATATCATTACTCAACTTGACTCCGTCATTCAATTCATTGCATGTCTATTTCTTTCATCAACTCTTTAAATTAAATTAGAACTTACAATTATCGTTTGCAAACTTGCGTCAATTAGCAGACTTGAGTCATCGAATCAATGAAGTTCTGTGAACATTGTTTATCAAACATCGAACAGAGGAAAATATGTTTACAAACATCAAGGTTGTGACTTTTCGAAGGGTCTCTATGACAACTTTCATTTATCGACTTGCAAAAGAAATGCAAGAAATATTTTTCTTCAGAATGTTTACAGAGCTATTGTTTAAGAATTTTATAAAAGAACATTCGACGTAAAAAGTTTCAATTGACAGTCACGAACGAAATTGAACTTTTAAATTCAATCACGGAGAATGTCTTGATGCAATGTTTGAGTGAAAATTGCCAAGTCAAACAACAACGAGTTCTTGTCAACAAATCGATTGATCACTCACCTTATTGACAATAGTTGCGTTGTGGAGTTCTTCCAGAGTTGGACGAGTTCCCGCTTGAATCGAAAGGATGTTCCGATAGTTGTCCAATCTCGGCAAAGCTTCTCTTGTGAAATGTCTACGAAAAGCTTTGTTCAGGAATTTGATTTCATTCGAAGAATCTTTTCATTTTACCTAAAACTTCGTCCGTACTTTGTGTCGTATTCATTTCCATCTAAAAGGTTCTCGTCTTCGTCGTTTGAATCGGAATTATCGTCTGAGACTTTAAAACGAGCAATGCTTTCTTTTCGCTCCTTCGTAGAATCTCTAAAGCTGCTTTTAATCGATTGAATTCTTGAAGTTCTTCTTTGTCGAATAATTTCCGTCTCATCCTCATTGAACTGATCGTCATCTTCGGGAACCTCAGCTGCTCCGCCGTTAGAACTTTTATTTACCGGATTAACTTGAAATCGATTTGCTGAGGCGACTCTTGGGATCGCAGTGAGCTCCAACGAATTCGACGCATCCTTAGACATGTCTCACGTTCCGAAAGCTTTCTAGAATGAAGGTAATCAAGTTCAAAATCTGTCTCAAGTTCACAGAAGCTATGTTTAGAAAACCTCAGCACGAGAGAGAATCAAGCGGTATGACATAATGACGCAAACTAATTGAATTAAATCAGTGCTCGTTTAAACAACGACGGATATAAAAAGCTTTTTATGAGAAGGAATAGCTTTCTCGCACTTGATATGTTCGTGCGGCTGTGAAGTTTTACTCAAATTGGACTCAATATGATGAACTCAGACAAATCTTTATCATTAGTGTCTGAGCTTATCTATTCCATCTCATCTCTCACATTCTCATCATCAACTTATTCAAATACTACACAGAGGAAGCTCCGTGTGTGCTTCAAATATTTATGCTTCGAGTAAATCCAAGTGAACAAACGTCAATTTGTTTGTTTTCATTTTGATTTGAGCGGAAGGAATGGTTGCATGAATTTCAATTTGCAAAGCAAAGCTTGAGACAGATACACGTTGAAAGGAGATTTTCCCACATCGACACAAAGTTAAACTTTGCTTTCCTCAAATGCAGACGACGTTGTTGCACCAACATCTGCATGCGGTACTTTTTTAAACTTTTTGTTGGTCATAATGCAGTTCTTCCTCTGTCCTGTCGAGGAACTTTAGAGTTCATGGGAAATGGGAATTTATTTTTGGTTCCGTTGACCTTCTTGTGCATCATATACAAAAAGAAGAAGAATTTATGTTTCCCTTGAGTTATTGAGAGCGCATCGCTTCGTCATTCTGATTCAAGTTTCAGATTTCATGAAACGTTCATTGAACGCTTTCTATTCAAATTGAGTTTCTATGAGTTCTGTCTGAGTTTTTCTTTTGCGAGCTTTAAAAGGATTTCATAGATTGTTGACAGCTGCCGATAGTTTCTAAGTTACGTTTGATCTCCTTAAGGGAAAACAGAAGCCAAGATCAATCATGTTTTATGTCGACTTGTAACAATCTGTAATGATTCTCATCCGTCTTTTTGTCGACTTCTTGTTTTGCTTGAGTCTTGAAAACAAGTTTAAGTTAAAGGGATTTATTTAAAAACAACATGGAAAGAACGTGTCGTGCAAAAAGTGATTAAAAGTAAAATATTTCTTCTAGATAGCTTTCTGATCTTTTAAATCTTCAGAAACTCTGAATAAAATAAATTATAAAATGAAATTTCCCCTCAAACATTGAAGATAAGCAGATTTCAGTTTTCTGAACATTTTCTCTTCAAATAACAAACAACAATTGAATTGAAAGAGTTGCAGTTTTCCAGCTTCAACTGTTATTCAATTTGCTTCGCAATTCAAAACAAGACGAATCCCATTTGAGCACGTTTTGAACAAAAGTTATAAACTTCACGGTGTGCAACATTCCTTTAACTGACACAGCCTTCAGATATTTCCATCTTTGCCCTCAGTTAATCTGATTGCTATGGATTCCTCCGATTGCTCTGTTCAAGCTATTGCCGTAAAAGTTGCTCCAAGCATTCTCGGTAAACAGCAGTAGAATGAAAACAACCAATGATTCGAATCACTTGTGTTTAATATTTTTCCAATCGAAATGAAAATATTTACATTCTCCCACAAGAAATTTTTTTCTTGTCAAACATAAAAATTTGAGAAGCCTAAGGGGCCTTCAACATAAATATTGATGATTGTCGTCGTGTCTTAAGTAATTTGCTCGCTCACTTGAACTGAAAGCAAGTGAACTGGTTCACTTCATGAGAAGAGATGGAATGTGATTTCAAACGTAAAACGTGAATTAAACAAAATTGAAACGTGAAGAAAATATTTTTATTTTCAGATCTCAATTGACACATCTGTTGGATGATGACGAACTAGTCAAATAAATAGACAAGTCCGTCACAACTCCAGACCTAAGATATTTCAAACTTTATTGTCCTATTCTCACAGGTGGCTTCAATTTATGTCTTCAACTTCAAGTCTCTGAGCGACCAAGCGGTTTTCTTTTGGGATGCGCACATTTATCACAACGAAGCGTAAAATTAGTAATTAAGGGCTCATGAATTTCGCCCGCACGTTCTTTCATGCGTGAAATTAAAGCCCAACACACGATAACGTCGTTGTATACTCCAATATTGCTCTGTGAGAAATTATAAAGTGCTTATCAGCTTGCGTCGTGTGTAATGAAGTTGTTTACGCAATCAGTTTGTTTATTTACGCAAGAGTTTGTTTAATCGTGCACCTCTTTAACTTAATTGAAATGCATTTCGCGTGTGGTTACCCAAATCAGCTTTTAAATTGTTAGGCTTCAGCGAAATCAATTCATTGTTCTAACCAAAACACTTAATAATCAACTGTCGATGTTAATTTTCTCGCCTACAATCAGTGACATTTAATCGTTCTGTTGATTTTGTTCCGAAGCATTCACGATTCAACTCCAATTGAAAAAACAGCGATTGTACAACTGTCAACTAACGAGACATGAATAATAATTAACCAGACTCGTCTATGATGATTAATGAATGAATTTAATGTTGGCAAACGGTTGAAGCGGCTCTCGAGTAAGTCGTTTGTTTAATGATCAGTTGCTCGGAAGTAGGAGAATGAGAAGCTTGTGCAATCTTTGTTTGTGGCTTGTGAGTTATCGGAGACGAACGAGAAAACTCAATTCAAGTTTTATTGGTTGAACTGGTGATCAAATATTTTATTTTAATTGCTGTAACGACGTAGTTAAAGTTGAATTAAAGTAATTAAGAAACTAAATTCAATTTAACTTTCCTGAAGAAAGTTTCTTCTCCTTTTTCAACAGAAATGCAAACTTTGAAACTGAATATTTACTTTTCTATAAAAAACTTTAATTTTAATTTAATCAAACTTGCTAAACTGTTTCCGCTAAATTCGGAGAAGTTCTCCGCGCGAAATAAAAATAAAGTCAATAATAATTCCAGAGATGAACAACCTTCGATTGTCTGCTATTGCTTTCGACTCAAATCGTGTCGTCACGCATTTACATAAAAGCTTAAACAAAAAGTTCTATTTGAAAAGAGTTCTACGTTGATAAGTTCTGTCAATAGCTTCGCTTTAAATGATTCACGAGTTATTTATTCATCATCATGAGATTTTTCGTATCTAAACATTTCAAGAAGTTTTACAGGCAATTAGGAAAGTTTATGATGGACAGAATCTCTTGAGGCAGAAAATTTATTTCCTCAGTTTCGGGTGTTTCACTTTACGAGAACGAATGTGATTGATTTTTGAAATCACAAGATTTTTTTTATCCTCTTGTGTCTCTCGAGAAATATTGCGCAATGAAAAATTGATTCATTAAGCGTGGAAAATAAATAACGATTAATGACGATGAAAAATTAAATTGTAAAATGTGATTAGCCGATTGCAAATTAAACAAACACGGCGATAATCGGCAAATAATCATGCGGAGATTCCGTTACGAAACGATTTCCATGTGTAGTCTTAAAAATAGAATTGAGAGTCTCAACTCGAGAGTGAACGATGAAAAATTTCCATACTAATGAACTCGGAAACCAGAAAATATTTTAATGTTGATAGTGTCGAATGATATGAGCCAATTTTATCAAAAGAAACAACAATTGAGTGACTTAAAGATGTTTGAAGAGTTAAGCAAATTCTTATGAAGAATTCACTTTGATAAAAACTTTTTAAGTCAAATATTTTTCTTCCGCGAAATGAAACAAAATTTTCTCTGAGTCAAAGTTCTTGACGATTCAAACGAACTCCGACTTGCGTGTTTTGAACCTTTTTGTGATTCTTTTCTGAGAAGTGCAACATGGGAGCTCTTCGTACACTCATTAAAACGCAATAAGAAGCATAAACTGAGAGAGTAAGAAATTTCAAGGTCGCTGAGTTCTTCCAGAGAATTTCATTTTGGGAGAAGTTTAATTGCGTCGAAAGAATTTCTCGCCGGCATCAACGAGAAGAAGAGAACTTTATATTTTAATTTTCAGACACACCAGAAATAAGTTTCATCCGCAATTTTCTTTTTGCATATTCAACTTTAAATGTGTGAAACACGTTGCACAACACTCTCGCGCCACTTCTCTTCTTCCTTAGTCGCATCTTCATCCTTTCATTGCATACCATCACGTGGCAGACATTAAAAAACATGATTCCCTTCTCATCCGTCAAATCTAGCTGAACCTGATTTGTTAAGAATTCTGAATTCGTTTAATTTAATGTCACGTTAACTGATTACTGCGAATCTATGGAATTCACTCGCACGTTAGCTGTTAATAGGTCCGTGAACTCGTATCACGTACTTCAATTCATCGAACAAAAGAAAGTCACATAAAATAATTCTTTTCTCGCCGACACTTGATTCGAGAGCTTCTTCTAACTTTTGCCATTAAAGTCCGTAAAAAAAACTTTTTATCTATTTTTATTGTTTTCGCCTTGCAAGGTAATTTACATGTCGTTTAAGCTTTTCTTGATATTTTCATCATTTTCTTTTCGTCGTTGTCTCGTAAGTCTTTTGTCAGGGAGACGAATTAGCTTGAAACAATCGAGCAATAATTTTGTGAAGACGTTAGAATACAAATAAATCCAAATGGAAGAAATGAATAAGCTGTGCTGAGAAGGAGAATAAATCTGAATTAGAATTTATGTCGAGCCATTCTATAAACTGCTTAACAATCCACATTTTATCCGCTCATTGAATCGCGTTTACTGTTAAGGAGTAAGCTTGTGTATTTATTAATCAAAACTTCACGTTCACTGATTCTCTTCGGCGAATGCAAATCAGAAATTTCTTCTTCGCTCGACGTTTCTATTTATCATTAATCACCTTTTCACGGCACTCACTGAACACTCCTAAATAAGGGAGAAGTTTCCACGGCTGAAAATTCAAATCGCAACTGAGCTCGCGAACATCGCTGCTATCGTCTTTATAGTAAAAAGTGAATTTAATACATGATCGAGTGACTACAAACACACTTAAGGAATTGAGCGAGAAAGAGCTGCAAAAATGAACTAAGCGCCGCGCGGCGAAATATCTGCGAGTGTGTGACGATCGAACATGTGCTCGGAAGTCGCTCAACATTTGTTTAAAGATGTACAAACAAAACTAGAGCGGTTGACTTGAACGAAACGAGAGGTGGACAGAAACTTATAAGTGTAGTTCCCTCGAGTGATATTGCTGAATCATCACACGAACTAGTGTTTCACTCTTTCGAAACATAAAATCGATCGTCGCTTGCCGAAAACTCACAAAAAAAGGGAAAAACTCCGCGAGAGACAGAGAGAAAGAGTTCAACAAGTTATTATCAAATGCCGCTAGTATTCATCGCAAGGCATCGCACACAAACGAAAATTAGTTTTCTATGTTTCGTTCGTTTGCACATCCGATCAACACACGACACTAATCCGAGTTCAGCTTAGGTCACAATAATCCTCGGTTGATGGAGGGTCTTACCTAGAAAAGAAGGAAAAGTTGATCCTGAATTTATTTAATCGTCCATTCAACTTCCTGAATTGCTTTAATCGTGATTGGCCACGCAGGTCACGTTCTAAAGCTAATCGAAATCGTTTTGGACATTTCGACAATTATGAACTTTCCGTGCGAGTTTTTCCCGAATCGATTTTCGTTTCCACTTCGCTAGAACTCCTCATAATTTATTCATTGCGGCTGTAAATGAGGGAGAGACTCGTTGAATGAAATGTTTAGAACTTTTCTTGATAGAAAGCGGTGGTTTTGTTTATTAATTCCATAATTGTCAGCTGTAAAATCTAATCAATTAATACTTATCGAAAGTTGCTTCTGCATTTATTCAACTCTCCAACAAGGAAAGAAACTCCAGCAATGACATTTATCCTTAGCTTGCATCAAAATTTTGATATCATTAATAATTCAAAAGGATTATAAAAGTTTAATTTAAGTTTTTTTTTCTTGGGGTGAAAAACACTTTCACGACTTGCCGCCCTCTTGCAATCATCTTAAGTAGCTTCGTTACGATATTTATTGTTACAGGAATTTAAGTGTAAATTGTTGAGACTGAGAGACAAACAGTTTTCATCTTTAACAAACAGAAACATGATTCACTGAGTAGGAACAGCAAGATAATTGTATAAGTACGCACAATGGACGAAACAACTTTGATATTGCTGGAAATTATTTACGTATCGAACTTTAATTTCATGATGAGAACACAATTGATATGAAAGTAGGAGTGAAGCTAGAATGGATATGATGTATTGACTCTTTAACAGCTGTCAACTCCAAGTCTTTGAGCCATGGAAAGCGAAATGAGAAAGGACAAAAATTTCCCACTAATCAGTCTTAAAAATTGAACCTTTGCCAATCAAGTTTTCTTTCCTGCGCGCCTCTTATGACATGACAAAAACTAAAGTGCCATTGAAGCCAGTCTGTAAAAATTATTCGTTCTTGTTCAAAAAGAGTTCGGTCCATTATTTTCAATTTCATGTTTTCGACTTGTATAACTTGTTAATCATATTTTGGGTTACAGGAGGAGAGAGATAGAGAGTCAGAAAGGTTAATGTCGTATCGATAAGAGTAATAAGACATTTAAAGGGGAGTGTATATCGATATTGTCCATTGTTAATTGTTTTCATCTTTTTTTCTTCATCATAATAATACATTGAGTGTAATTTTTCCTCGAGACGCGAGTACTTTCGCGAATCGTAAATGGAAGTTATTTTTACAACGACTAATTGTTTGATATTGAGTGGGGCGCAAATGAGATTACGAGTTGAACTAACCTCAATCGTCTAAAGAGCTGAACAACTATTTACGCAGTAAAAAAATATTATTACATTCACATAAATTACAATTCACGTTTAAACGATATGTTGGGTTCAAATGTTAGATTATTTTGATTACTTTCATGTGGGACTAACTTTGATGCTACATTTTTTCTCATTGATATGAATGAAGCAGGGAGCATTTTCAGGTTGAAGCTTTTGTCATTGATCAATGTTTAGGGATTCGAGGCAACGTGAAAAATCTTTCTTCTCATTTCGATTCATTTCTAGATTTTTCTAGATCCTACACTCTTTGCTAGCTTAAAATTATTTCTTCCCCCTCTTTAAGCTCTATTGAAATAATATTGATCACGTAGCATCCTCTCACCGCCCACGAATCCCTAAACATCAAACATGTATCTTATCACTACGATGTATCATTAATATTTGGTTAACATAAGAAAATATTTTAATATCCATCAACTGCCATATCATCTATCAAAGCACCAGCTTTGATTTGACGGCTCGATGATCATCAATAAATTATTTGTTCCAATAAATTTCATCTCTTGTTGTGTTGACAATTTTGTGCGATATGCATTTTTGAGGAAAGGAAAATTAAAACAGTACATTCACCTAATGCATTTGTAAGCTATTGTGAACAATAGAAGGGGGCGGCGGGGGAAACGGTCCCGTCTGGTTATTCGCACACAACTCATTTACAACCATTTGATATGAATGAGGTTTCGCTCCCGTAAACGACGACGATGTTGTGTTGAAACTATGCATTTGATGAATAGTTGATGACGTCATGCCAAATTGTTGTTGTGACTGCGATTGAGACATCAAGTTGGGCGGCGGTGGAAGGGGTTCATTTTGAATTAATCTTGAAGAGAATGTGTGATGACCGCTGCCAAGGCCAGTTGCGTAGGGTGAGTCAGCATTTTGAAGTTGAGGCATTTGGCGAAGATAGTGTCCGCCATTGCCACCAGCTGAGTAACGAATGTTATTTGGCAAAGTTGTTCGTTGCTTAGGCGAGGACTCATTGACAGACATTCTGTTCATTAAATGAGAGCCGGGCATGTGTGGCATTGTGCTACATTGAGAGTAATCAACTGGTGGTTGATCCATTGTAGATCTCATTGGCAGAGTGTTGCTTGCCGCTGCTGCTGCTGCTTGCGCATCTTTGAAACTCGACATTCTCATGTTTGTGATTCGGCCGTAAGGTTCCTCTTGAATGACAGCCGGCGTCTTCACCATTTTTTGTAAACCCGTCACGGGTCGTGGTCGGATGACAACTTCTTCTTTGTTTTCTTCACCCGAGTGAACTCCACTTGAAGATTCAGATAATGAATTTCTTTCAGGCGGAGATGTCGAGCTTTCGGTTGAATTTGTGTCGGATTTTGGTGTCAACGCTTCTGTTTGTGGCATTCCAGAGTCAGCTCGTCTCAAAAAGCGAGGCGTTGATGTCTGTGGATGCTGTTCAGGATGAACCAGGACAGTTACTGGAGCCATTGCACTCACAGATGAAACCACATAACGGGGATCTCCATAAATGCCTGAAGTTACTCGTGGTGGTTCAAGATCTCTTGTTGAAGCATAAGTCACTGACTCATCCTGAACGCATGCAAGCAACTTCCCCTCCTCCGATGTGTCATCATAGCCAGTGTCGTTTTGCATACGTTGTAAGTTAATGACTTCATCGTATTCGCTGATTTGCATATGTGTCGTGTTTTTCAATGTAGCGTATTCGCCCTCATCAGCTTCCCCCGTAACGGAGCGTAACGTTGATAAGATGGGTCTAGTTATGCATGAAGGAAAAGTGGAAAATTGGTATCAGGTGATGTTGGTTGGAAGTGAAGCTGTTTCAAGCGTGAAAGATGCAGAAAAGTTGATAAAAGTTGGGACTTTAGACTTAATTGACGACGAAACTTGAATCTTTCACGACAAGAAACAAGCGCAACTCAAACAAATTGTAAAGAATAAAACTCAATATGACAAGCGCAAAAAAAACCTTCGTGATAGCGACAAAGAATTTCTAATTAAGTTGGCAACAAATCGAGCATGCTAAACAAGGAAAATTATGCAAGAAAGTTATGATAAGTGTTCTGCTTTTTTCAAACCAAAAAGAATAACGAAGCGAACAATTGATCCAATTATGTAAGTTACTTCAAAAAGAAAATATAATTGTGCGATTACGAACGAAAGGAAACACATCGAACAGTGTTTATATGTCAAACTTGAGTTTTTACCGCTTGCCGTCATGGTCAATTGAATTGTGATCTGATAACGTACTGGGAACTTCATCGTTGAAGGTTACTTTGAGTTTTGGCGAGCTCGGCCAATAAATTGTCTCTTCCTCCTGCTTTTGAGGTCCCGAAAAATTAATTTGTCGGCCGTTCTGAGTTAACAGGGGTTGAATTGCCTCGGCTCTTGTTTGATAAATTGATTCCATGATTGGCAGCTTAAAGCTCCAACGGCGTTTCGCTGTCAACGCCAACCAAACGACGATCCATAGGAAGATGTGAATGATTGATGTCATAGCTGAATGGGCGAGAAAAAGGCTGATATTTTTTAAATCTAAAGCAAATGATCGCAACTCACTTGATGCAAAGACTGTTCCGTCTAAACTGATACGATATGTGACAGTCAAATCATGAATAATCGGAGCTTTAACGACAGATAAAGCCAGAATGAAGCAGAGTGAAGCGCAATGAGAGAAGTAGGACCAAATATCTCCATCCTTCAGAGTAATCATTTGGCAATCGCGAATTTTCGCTGACAATCGTGAATGTCCGTAGAGATAAAGAATCATTGACGATGAGATGATTAAGACATAAGCAAGCAAAGTCAAAGCTAGTGTAACGATTCCGTTTAATAAAAGCGGTGATTGTTGATTTTGAACAGTCATGAACTGTCCGACAACTTGAAGTTTAAAGAGAATGCTCGTGCCAACATGAAGCATGAGAATGTCAATGCTGTTGGCGATCATTTGAAGCGAGAAAATGAACGTGAAAGCTTTTGAAGATTCCCAGAAAACTGAAGGATATCTCACTGACCAAACAAGAAGTGCAAGTGCCAGATTAATGAATTCTAAACTTGGCGATTTTTGAAACCATTGCTTTGGATCGAACTTCTCGTCAACGCCAATCAACGATTGCAAGAATCCTCCGATTCCCTCAAGCTCTGTTGAATGCGTGATATTAAGAACTGTTCCGATCAAAGCTTCGGCATTGATTCCATCGATTGATTCTTCTTTAATTATGTAAGCATCTTCGTTTATACTCGGTAATCCACTGTCAAGCAATAAAACTTCGTTAGGATTATTGTTAAAAGAGTTTTCATTGACAGAACGTTTAATGATCTTCTTTCCTCCTTCATTATTCTTCGGTTTGATCTCAATGATCTTTGAGTTACTTGAAGCCGTTGTTAATGGAATGGAAAAATCAGGAATGCTTTCTGGCTTAACAACGTGAATGCTGCTATCTCTTGACTTTGGTTTTCCAATTGCTGGCTTTGGAGCTTCAGTGAAAATCTTTTGAGTGGTTCTTGGACGTTCAATCGTTGTTGCGCGAAGCTGCTCGGAATTTCTGCCATTACTTTTATTCTTTTTCTTGTTAGTCTTGTTTGTTTCCAGTTTGAGCAATTCTTGGTCAAATGAATCGAAATCTTCAATCTTAAATTCTTGATTGACTTCTTCAACATCTTCGAGTTCATGGAGCGAAGGATGTTGCTTGTGGTGTTTCTTGTGATTATGTTTTCTATTCTTGTTGTGATTCTTATTGCTTTTATTTGTATGATGAGTCCGCTCAGTGACGATGGGTGAGTTTGTTAAAGCTGCTGTTGGAGCAGGAATATGAACAGTCGTTCGAACTGTCGGTAAAGTCGTTGGAGTTGTCGGTAAAGTAGTCGACTCTGTAAATATTTGAGTAGTTGACGTTGATTGAGTTGTTGGAACAAATCGTTCCGTCGTGCTCGTGCTGCGAACTGTTGATGTTCTTACGGTTGTCGTCTCCAAAAAGTCATAATCTTCATCCTCATCAGCAAAGGTGCTAATTTGTATCGACCCAGTTAATGTTGATCGAACACCTTCGGTTGGAGATTGCAGACTTTCATGAGTCTCAAACGGGTTGAGATCATAGTCTAATGACTCCACAGAGTTATCAAAATGATTCTCGCTTCCATTCGTATCATTTTGATAAGGTGATGTGTTGATGAACGACAAAATCACTAAACGATCGTTTCGATTCAAAATGAAATCGATTTCGCTTTTCCAGATGTTATCTACGAAAGAAATCAAATTACAACAGACTCTCAAGTATCTTTTTGAGTTCTTACCTTTAGGCAGATGCTGACTTTGAATTAATCTCGCCTCCAAAAGCAGATGCGGGAGTAGCAAACAAAGCGCTGTGATGATGTGAATAAAGACTGAAATCGGTACGCCATGCATCCATAACGACTTCATGGTGCTATTGTTACCGTCATCATCGAAAACAGGCGGGTCTGAACTGCACGTGCCTTTGCGAGCGCTCAACTTTACGCCATCGTTTGCCAAATTCCCGATTTTAAAGAGAGCCGATGCCAAAAACAGTGGCAGGAATAAGAGAGTCAATCCACAGAAAATGAGTTGCATGTTGAGCTCTGTCACTGGCAACCCGTCTTTCCATGTCAACAGCGAGCAGCCTGAAGCGATTTACGTCAATGATAGAAAAATCAATCATCACACCACACTCACCTAGATACTTCTGGAGGCCCAAAATAATCAGATATCCTTGAAAAATCGTCACCAGAACGCCATACCATACTGACCACAATCGATTGAAATGAATATGCGATTTGCTTTCATTCGTTGATGAAATAGATTTGACGTTTGATGACTGATATCCTGCAGCGACCGTTGATATGCTCATGTTCGGCATGGAACAGTCGGTGGTGTTCATAAATGAATCATTGCTTTTATCGCAATAGTCCAAAGTCCTTTCAAGCGAACGGGAGTCGTTGAGCGACATGTTGATTTCACTTAACTTATTTATCACTCGAGACTTTGATTTAAATAATTAAATGCAGATTGTATATGCTCAGCACATTTTCACCCTTCACGTTTGATGTCTCACAGTTTGCCTTGCTTTAAAGTCTTTACTTGAAGCAACTAAAATCACATACAGCGAAGCACTTCTTTCACCTATAGAATCGGAGTGATAAATGAAAAGAAAAATAAATGTTTTTGCCTTCTTTCAAGACGGACTCGCACATTTGATACGAAGCTCGAGGGGAAAACTAACACAAGCACGTGAGAAGAAGGAAGAGAAAACGAAAATCGATCCAAACTTTATAATTTTCTTCTTTCGTCGCACGTAAAAAATGCACATTTGGGATGTGAGGGAAAATTGCGTCGCACTCTCCGATTTGGAAAACGGAAAACAATTTTTTTCCTGTTAGATTTATGGGACGTGAGACCCCTTGCTTTTGTGCAGCCAATAATAATAACGAAGACATGTTGGTCATAAATTTATTGCGCACTCGATCGAAACATTTTAAAGATGTTACGGAATTTGCAAAACCGGGAAGAGAATGAAAAGATTTTATTTTGAAGACGAATAAGAAATGGGAGAGAAGAAGACAAAAAACTTGAATTTGCAGGAGGGCAGAAGGCGAGCAGGTGTTTCTTATAATCCACATCATCGAAAGGTTGAGGAATTATGCAGTCATGTGTGGTTGTGAGTTTTATGAGCCTCTTTAAAGAGTCTTTTGATATTTTTTGTGTGTCGTGTTGAGAGCGAAGGTGAAGCAAAAGGAAGAGAAACCTATAAGAAGCTGAGCTGAAATTAATAAGCGTTTTAGAGCAATTTTGCTTCGACATATGGTTAACGAAGAGATTTCTTCGACGAACGATGTGGGACGACAAGAAATCCACTTATCAGATTACGGTAGAGGGTGAAGCAAGAAATCTCATTAATTTTTGCGCGCGCCCTCAAACTAAATTTTCTTCGTTTCGCAAAATGCTTTAGTTTTGCTCGAATTTTCACAATCGCACTTTGCAATCGTAATTTTCTTTATGCAATGCTTCTTCCGCACGATAAATATTAAGTTTTGTTTTTATTTCACTTCGGTTTTTGCGGGGGACCGACAACAACAACAACACTGCAGGACGAAAAAGTGAAAATGGAAAAATCGATAATTTTCCGTTTTCTTATTTTCCATCGCGTTCTTACTTCTTTGTTTAAATATTAAATAAAACCGGCGAATTTTGACTATCTTCCACTGAATTATCAAAGCCTTCGACTTTATGCACTAACTGATGATAAAACTATCGCGAACTGTGACGTCTTTTCATGAAATAAAAACTAAAACGACGGAGCGAATGAAAATGCAATAAGAAAAGGACATTTCGACTAACACAAACATGAGCAGCGAGTCATGAACTCAGAAGGGATTAAAAGGATATTTGTTCGCGGTATAAAATCTTTTATTTTCGATATTTGTTAACATGATTTTTAGAATTCTTCTTTGTTTGTCTTGGGACACAAAAATCAACGCTTAACATCTGCTCAACATTTTTTTTTCTTGGTCAACATGTGCCAGACAACAATCAACAAAAGTTTTTTTTAAACTTGTTCGATATGACGTGAATATTTTTAAACAGTAAATTCGTTGAGGAGATCTTCTCGTGTCTTTGCAACATTGACAGTTTTCATGGTGACGATACATGTCTGTGATTTGTAGTTCTGCTTCTTAACAAAGCTCTTTCGCTTGGAAACAATTGAAGAAGACGAAGGAGAGAAAAATGAATTTTCTTCGACGTTGAACAAGTTTTTTAACAACGATGGTTTGATATCTTGAGAGTCATTTGGTGGATTGTCAAGAATGTCTTCACTCATTTCAACTGGCTCCGACTTTAATTCGGGAGAAGAACTGAGTTTAATTGAAGTCATTTTTTTCGAAAGCCAAATGCCGGCATCGTTTGAATCGTCATACTTAGGAAGATCAAATTTCGTAACAGGTGAAAGCTTTTTGTTGTTTTGGGAAATTGGAATAATTCCTGAGATTTCTGGCACTGGATCTTGTGTCATTTCAAGTTGTCGACTTTTCTTGCTAAAGTTTGTGTTGAAATTGAATAATCCATCGCTAAGTGCAGCTGCAGCAGTTCTCTTGCGTGTTTTTGTTTGCTCAGGTTTGGGAGTCGATTCTTCCTCCGAACTATCTGAAAGAATTTTCTTCTTTCGAGTTGCTCGCTTCTTTGGTTCCTGAACTTGTGGCACAACTTGATGCTTTGACTTCTTCGAAGGACCGGGAATGTCAGGTTCTTCTGAGATCTGTCGCTTTCTTTGATTTTTCTTCACTTCAATCTTTTCATTATTGATTGAGAAATTGAAAAGTCCAGAAGAGTTTGAATTATTTCTTGATCGAGTTGAAATCTTGCTTAATTGTGTATCTTGGCTTGTTAACGATTTTTGGTTCGATTGATTTGTCTCGAGAGCACTTGAGAAACTTTCTTGTGTTTCAGGAATGCTTTGATTTTGATTGTCAGGAAGAGAAATTTGTGTGACTTGTTCTATTGGCGTTTCAAATGGCGATTCAGCTTCTGTTTCCATGAGTGAAAGGCTTTCATTATTTTGATGCAGCATGACTTTCTTTGCAATGTTTTCCTTGTTCCCCAAGTCATCATCAGTGATTAAGTCGATTGTCTCGATGATATTTCCCGCATGAGATCTTTTGCGCGGAACTTTTTTTGGTGGTTCCATTTGAGTATTTAAGCCTGACGATTCTGTGTTTGCCACAGTTACTGCTGACTTTGTCAACTTGAGAAGTGCTGCCTCTCCTGGACGAATCAATCTATTTACAGTGCTTTCCGGATTACACCAATGTTCCTTTGAACACTGGATAATAGCAAGTCCGATTTCTGACTCGGCAATCATTCTGCGTTTCTTTGAATCGAGAGCAGCTACGAGAAATATTGTAAAATACAAATTCAAACATAAATTTAATGCTCACCTTTAATCTTCATTACTGCAGCATCATTGCACGATTGCGATGCTGTAGCTTTCGGTTGAATGAAGACCACGCTTTTAGCACAGCATTGCTTATCTGTCATTTTCGTTTGTGATAAGCAATAAACTTCTCCGCCAGCATTTTTCACGATTGTCTGGTGCTCTTCCATTTGCTTTTTAGAGACGAAAAAGAATTTTTTGCCAGCGAAAACTTTCTGACGTTCTCTGTTAATAGCCAACGATATTGTTCCAGGTGTTATGAAGAGATCCTCTTTGATCTTTGGAAGGAAGTCAATGCTTTTCGGAAGAACTGTGTTGCTCTCGATGCTGTCTTTAAATGCAAGCCAATATTTCGGTGTGACGACAGGAACGCAATACGAGAGAGCAGTGAGAAGCTTTTCAGAGACAGGTGTTAATGGAGGCATTGTAAGGTGAGTGCAAGTCCCGTCCACTTGATCGGTGACTTTCACTTTAATTTGATTGAGGATCTCAACCAATTTATCTTTCTTTTCGACCATTGAGATAGCAGACTTATGATCAAGTCTGTGAACAATCCAATCATTCTTGTACGTCCCAAAGCGAATGACATTTCCATCGTTCAATTCAATTGCTTCTTTTACTTTCGTCTCGACTCCAGCGCTTACTAAGAAGGTTCCGTATTTAGATTTCAGATCTTCCAGGAACAGTTGGTCGTTGTCTTTCAAGACGAAGTTAGAATGCACTCGACTTATTGACTCATCTCCTTGAAGTAGAATGTCAGTTCCTAATCGGCCTAATGTTGTTTTTGATGTTTTGATGTAAAATATTTTGTCTAAAAACAATTCGTATTAAAATTGCAAAATTGGTTTGAATCGAAGTTATTTGATAATTAAATATATTCCTTGGGCATACCTGATGCGTTATGGGTAAGTAGCCACATTTTGATCGTTTACAGGCTACGCTATTGATATATTTTGATCGAGATGTTTTGATCGAACGGAATTTTTCAAAACATGGCGCTGCAGTCTTCGAGTTGTTCAGGAATTACGTTGCGAAAGGGGGAACATGCGAAGGGACATCCTTGTGAAAAATTTTAAGTCGAGGGGACATCCTTGTTGTAATTGATGATCTGAGCAATCAAGTAGCAAGGCCCATCTGGTGGCTCAACCAGTCAAATCTCTTATTTCATTTCGATCAAGTTCAAGTGATATTTTTTTTACTAAAAATGCTTAGATTATTCAATTCAAGAGTGTTCAACCAACTGACAGTCCAGCTAAAGAAACAGACATTGCCTCTGTGTAGTCGGAATGTGCTTGAAGGCAGAAGATTCTGTACGAGCCTCCCAAATCCTCAAAAGGAAGAGTAAGAGATTTATTATCATTTCCGTGTAAATAGATGTGGCTATTGTCATATGGCAAAGAGAAAGTTGACTATTTGTTCAGAGATTCCCCAAACGAAACTACAACAATGAAGTGAATTCGTCGTCATTCCATCACAAAATATGACATTGAAATATTATCGCGATGTTCTCTCTCTATCTGCTGATAACGAATTAATTTATTTACTTTTCCTCATAAGGCTAACTCAATTGATCACTTCTTTTCGACAGGGTCGAGTTCACGTTCGTTCGTGCAAGTGGCGAGAGAATCAAAGCAAAAGGTAAAGTCGGGGACAGTTTGTTGGACGTGATTGTTAACAGCAATTTGGACTTCGATGGGTTTGGTGCTTGCGAAGGAACGTTAACTTGCAGTACATGTCACTTGATTTTCTCAAAGCCCGACTTCGATAAACTCCCCGACAAACCTTCCGACGAAGAGTTGGACATGTTGGATCTTGCCTTTGATTTAACTGACACATCACGCCTCGGATGTCAAATCTATTTGACGAAATCTATGAACGGATTGGAAGTGAAGGTATGTGAACCAATTTGAAGCCACTTTCTTCATCATTTGATGTTGATTCTCTTCTTATAGGTTCCAGCAACTATAAATGATGCTAGATCGTAACTCTAGTAGCAAGGCTGCTGTCAAGTATTTGATCAAATAATTCAGCTATCTACTTAGCTTTTAGATAAAGTCAAAGTATGTTTGTTGTCTCTTCATGAAAATGCAATCGACTTTTGTTTAGAATAATTGAATAAAACTCTTCTAGGGTCAAACTTTCCTGTAACTCATCTGTTGAATAAATAAAATATTTTTAATACAAACAACCACAACCTTTTGGGAGAACAAACAATCACATTCAAAGAATTCTCGACATTGGCCTTGACAAATAATCTAACGAAATGACTCGCCGAAAAAAAAATTATAACGATCAACGTAGTAAATTGGTCGTTAAGTTAAACTTGTTTCACATGCGAATGTGACCTCCGAATTGGTTGAAAAAATATTTTGGGGAATTATCCTTTGATTTACAAAGAGGTTTCTAAAAAATAAATAGAAATGAACTTCTATCAAAACTTTTTAAATCTGAAAACTAATCTAAGTCTGATGGTTTAATCTAACTCCAAAGTTTTGAGCTAACCCGAAGACTTTATCTTGAATTAAAAATATTCGGACCCTAAATGGTTTTGATCGAACTTCGATCTAACTTTCGCATCAATTAGATAAGATCATATTTGCTTACTTTTTGTGATTTGTCTGACACAAAACATTTATTACACTTAGTTTAAGTTTCAGAGAGAAAACTAACAGTTCTTGTCTAAATCATTAATTTGAAAGGATAACTTCAATTTCGCATTTGATTTCAAAACATTTTGTTAAGCTTTGCTAAAATGTTAAAAGCTTTGCCTGTCATCGACTTTCTTCGACTCTTCTCATCATTATTCGCCTCTTTAATAATCAATTACTAATCTCCTCAATGACCATTCATGAAGAAAAAAATGTTTGCCATTTGAATCCATTATTAATGGAATCAATTAAATCGTAAAGCGAAACAACAAAACTTTTGACAAGACATCAACGATTGAATGAGTTTCAACTACAGCGACCTTGACCAAAAGAAAGTTTCTCGACTTTTCTTGACGGATTGAAGTCAAAGCTTCGTCTCGATTTATGTTTACGTTGCCATGCGAGTTGACGTGACTTTGTTGGTTTTGCGCGACCACTTAACCATTTCCAAAATAATCGACGAACCGAATGAAAACTTTTTCTTGTGCATCGTAATTTCGATCTTAATTAACGAAAAGAAGACAAATGAGTAGAAATCAAAAACATGTGCGTAAAGTTTGTTTCTCTTTAAAAAGAAACGGAAAAGAAGAGATTTTCAGCTCACAATTGATAATTATCGACGGAAATTGCTTTTCATCTTAATTCTCGCCGGCGATCGTTTTCACTTTTGACTTGAACGGCTCAAGTTGAAACACGGCGTATGATGTAAACGAAGACATCCTGTTAGCCGCTGTATGAGTCACGATTGAAACATTTTATTTTCAAAATAGGATCTCCGCGTTTCACGGCATTGCGTCATTCGTTGTGTTAAGCTTGGGCCTTGCCGTAAAACCCCGATGCCAATGAAATGAAGCAAGAAACTTTCTCTCGTTTTCGCGCAGGCAGAATTCCTGGCTTGTTGGATCACGATCCAATATTGTTTATTGTCATTGGAATTAGCATTAACCCGCATCGAATTAAAATGAGAAATGGAAAGTGCTAACTAAGTAGACCTTTGCTTATCAAAATCTCTCTCACTGTTTTATCAGTAAACAGACATTTAATTTCATTAATTTTCTCGCGGTAGCTCAGAAGAAGCTGAGATGTTTGGAATTCGTTGAACAACGCGCGTGGCGCTCCAATGACTTGAGTGATCATTCAAATGAGATTGAGTAGCAAAAGAAGAAACGAGAGATTGTTTTAGTCGAAGCACTTTCTTTCCATATCATTTCGGTTAATTGTAGCATAGATTTTGATGTCTGAAGTTAGATTGCCCGCACGGGAAGTTTGAGTTGATTCGCCTTTCAAATTCTAAAGTATTGGCAAGTTTCAAGTAGCCAAGAGAGATTGTTCAACAATCTAATTGCTTCGCGCGTTTCAATTCCGTTCTCCTCACAAGATAGGACTCCCATGAATTTGCATTTTAAATGAGCGTCGCTCGTAGCCCTTCTTCGTAGGCGGAAGAAGAAGAAACCAAAAAGCATGGGAATGTGGGTCAACACTTTCATTCAATCGCATCGACACGCATTTTGAAATTGAATCGTCACCTGCTGTTGAATATTGCTCGTCGATTACTGACGCCGGTCACGATCTCTTTCCTAATTGAAGACGTACAAGTTGTGAATCAGAGAAATTGCGTAATTTGAATGCTCACGCATGTTTAGCCGATTAATGAAATGACTTTCACTCGCTTGGAACAGTCAAAAGAACAAGCGCAAAGACAATAGCTCGGAAATCTTTTTGGATGCTTTCAGTCGTTGTTTATGTTGTAATGTTTATTTCATGAATATTTTTTTCGTTGAATAATAATTTTACTTCTTTTTTTTTCGGAGCACACGAGATCGTCAATTCAATTGAGGCACTCGCGTATTGTTGGATGATTCATTCGGTAGCGCACGTCATTGTCGCTTAATTTTCTTTTCTTTGCACTGTACGTTATGTCAGTTTGCTTACTGCTCAAATGGAACATGACACGAACGCATGTTTACCTACATCAGTTGTTAGGCTTTGTGTACGAGAGCTTAACGAGTCCTGCTGATGAGATCGATACAAACTTTCTTGTTGTCACGCCGCCGACTTGACCAAGAAACCTTGATTTGCTTTTTTCTGTTTGTTTTGATTGCTCGAACATCCGTCAAGTGTAAATTTATGCTAATTTCTCAAATTTCATCATCGTTCGATTGGTTGCAAACGCAGGAAAAAGACAATCCGGGAGTTGTCAGTTGTAATATTGAAATTTCGTCGAAATTCCTTAAGCCATTCACCTACATTTTGCTTTATCTTGTTCGAGATAAGTTTTAATTAACCATTGACATTGAAAACTTTCATGCTGCGGCTGCATGAAGATAAGAATCAGCCGATAACGTGTTCGGTTTGTTTCTTGAAAGCTTAAAAAATATTTTTTCCTCGCACAATTAAATTCCCAGTTCACGAAATAATCAAACAATCAACTTCTTCCTGCATAACAAAAAAGAGTTTTAATCAAATTTCTTTTCTGGCAATTCAATAAATTCTTCACAGTAAAAAGTAAATTCATTTGATTCTTTATTTCAAGTTCGAAAGAAAAAATGTTTCCGCAACTTAAGTAAAAGCTGAGCAAGAAAAAAGTTTTGCAAGAAAACGAAATTGTCAATGATTGCATTCAGAAACCAGGCTGGGCCTTGAAGCTGATGAGCCGTTAATACCATTTACAAATATGAAATCGAGACACCTACGAATTTCCAATTTGCGAGTGAAAGTGATTTCTTTCAATTGACTCATAACAATCGTCGTCGTCGTCGTCTCAAGAGGTTTTGCGCAATTCACATTTTCAGCAGCACCTGAAATGTTTGAAATTCCAAACGTAGATCCGTTGTTAGTCACGATCGACATTGCACAATGTTGCGCGCACTTGGAAAAGCCAAACGATGATCGCATCATGTCGAAGCGAAAACTCAATCACTTCATCATCACTTTGAGCAATCATCGCTATTAATTTCAGATCGAGTACCGAATGATTGCCGCCGGTCTACATGAATCAACTCATCAACCATTTGCATGATAATTCGTCTCTTGTTTTCTTTTCGTTTCACGAAAGCGATGACTTGTGCCGCGATTGATTGATCCAATGAAAGAGAAAATTACGCGAGGCGAAAAAAAATAACAAAACATGATGAAAATCTCAGGAAAGCATTCTTGCGACGTCTGGTCTCGTTTGACGGGCTGCGAATCGATTGTGTGTGTGTTTGTTGAGAGTTTTCTTTGAGTGTTAAAAGCTATTGCAGTTGCTTTCTTCGATTCGGGGACGATCGAAAATTTTGTGATGAAACTTTTGCGGAAAAATTGATTTTCTTGAAACTTTTCCTTTTAAAAATTATGAAATTCTTCATTGATCGAGTTGCTTTGACGTCATTGACAACCTTCCATCTCTTCGTAGTCATCACCAACACCAAACCATCGCTCAACATAAAATCGTTAAGAAAAACAATAATAATACACCAGAAGGAGGTCAAACTTTCTCGCCGTATAAAATGTTGGAACACGAGTGAAATTTTGATATTGCTGTTCGAATCGCTGTCGAGTGAGCACTTAGCCGTTTGTGTTTCCGAAAAAAAAATTCAAAAATTTAAATTCCACCCTCAAGTGGTTCTAAGTGAAAACAAAGGAATAAAAGAAACAGAAATTAAACAAGAATAATTATTTTGTGGATAATCCGGTTGAAAGGAAAAGTGAGAAAATCGAAATTTTAAATCTAAACCGGAAAGGATAAAAGAAAATAGATTCAAGTTTGCATTTAGGTGAGTGAAAAAAGCTTTTGCGGAACTTGAGTGGAAAAACACTTTGCGGATCTTCAGTGAAGGAAAATGCGTTAAGTGGTTAAATAGCTCTCGAGTGAAGAGGAATTTGCTCAAGTCTCTGGTTAACGGAGATGATGAACAGCAGTGTATTGAATCAAGAAGTAAATTGAATTGATGACATTAAAGTGTGCGGTTGAGCAGCAACAGCAGCCGACAATTGATTTATGAAAAACTGTTGATGAAAGAGTTCTTTACGGCCTCAGTAGCTTACATTTTATCAAAGTGGAACAATGTGCAACTTTTACTCATTTGCGGAATAAAAAGGAATGACGCACACATGGCGAGATTAACAAGAACGAGTCGAGCCAATCGAAGTGAGATGGAGGGAAGAAATTTACAAACCGGAACAAGATAACGAAATGTGGAAAAGCATTTCTTTTAGAACCGCTTTCGGTGCCGAGAAGAGTTTAATGTGCTACACAGAGCTTGCTTTACTTTCACTTTGGCACATTTTCACTTCTTGCAAAACTTGTGCAGGTTTTTTTCTTCTCTTCTCTCTCTCTGTCTTGACTACTCATTCGTTTCTTCTTTCGGTTTCGGCAAAGGGAGCGAGCAGTCGGCTGGGCAACGACTTTTGCAGAATGCTTTCTTCGTGGGTTCATTGTTATGCCTTCAAGGCTATGGGAAAGAAAACGCGTTCCGTTGTTAGAAATGATTTTAAAATTAGTAAAAGTTTAGCGCTTGTTTTCGGGTTGGAGTTCAAAAGCATTTGGCAAATCTGCAAAGCAAATTGACAACATCGTAGATAGCTTTGTCTGCGACTAAAACGAATGAAGCACAATCGTTCACGATTCTTTTCATTAACCAAGTGACCAAGAAATTAACAGTCGACGAGTGAAGAAAGAAAACTTTCACCCTTTAGCGATGCTTCATTCTTTCTTTATTCAACATTTATTTGGGAAACTTAGCTTGTCGACAAGTTTAATCTGACAGGAAAGCGCAAAGAATGCAATTGACGATGAAATTTCAAACAATGACTGAAGTTGCCATCACGGTAGCTTATTGAGGTTGACTACACAGTTTGGAATGAGTCCAACTGTGATAACAAGCAGCGAGAGTGAAGATGATTGATTGATTGATGATCGAGCTCTCATCCAATTAGGAAGCCACAAAACTGACCTCTCTAACTCCTTCGAGACTTTGTTGAATAACTTTTTTTTCCAACGAGAGTGTTCTTATAAAAGGCAAACGGATCTTACAACATCAACCGAGGGCATTAATCTCTTCTTTGAAAGCAGAATCCAGTGAAAATAGAAAGTTCAATTAATAACTCTTTGCTCTTGCTCTCGCTCAGTCAACGAGCGATAAATTTTAATGAAGTAAGAAAAGCTTTCATAAAAATGTTTCGAAATCCACTCATTGCACATCCTTTCATCGCCGCATCTTAGAGCGATTAGTCGCTAGCTTACAATAATTTTTCATTTGCGGTAATGAATCTCATTCTGTCTGGCTCATAATTCTCAATAAGCGTTTCAAGACGAAAGCGAAGGTAGAAGGAAGAGAAGTAAGAACGTCTATTGTAGGTGAAGGTCAGACTCTAATTACGCCCAGACTTTGGCTTGTCTTTCAGTGAGCAAGTAAGAGTGTTGTAAAAGCTATTAAGCTATTGTTGGAAGAATCTTCTTGCTTGAGGCTTTCAAAGAATTATAATCAATTAAAGCGGAGACTAATAATTTACTGTGACGAACGCAACTCCTTGAATTCCATCGCATCACAAACTCTTCTGACAATCGTAAGGGGATTTCGTAAGACTTTAAATTGTCATTAAATTGAGCAATGTTTGTTGCATCGCAAATATCACAAATTCTTGAGACAATAGCGCGAGCTTCGAGCGCAACTAACAAGTGAACGAGAAACTTTCTTTTCCATTTGTGATCGTAATCTTTGTTTAAGTCGCTAGCAGACAATGGAAAAATGAGTGAAGCTATCAAAAGAATTTCAATTGCTCTTCACTTGCGACTTGTTATTTCGTTAACTCTTCCATCTACAAACCGATGAGCACACGCACTCGATTACTATGAGCAAGCAGCGCAGTCTTCTTTCGTTTCTACGTTGAGACTCTCAACATACTAATCAACTGCACTAATTAAGCATGGAAGTTGTAATGAAGATTGTAGCGAAAGTTTCTGCGGCTGACAGTGACGAGTATCGATTACCAATGACAAGCAAATTGTTTCGAGATTCGTGTTCTGTTCGCTTGCTTCGAGAGAGTTGGAGTCTTTGGGAAAAGGAAATGAAATGAGGAATCAGCTGGAGCTAATCCACTTGTTGTTGATCGCTAATCCAATCACGACATTCCATTCGTAAACGAAATCAAATGCCATCTCATTTATTATTATTTATGCACCAACCGAACCCGTAAAAACACAGTCTGCTGTCAATTAATATTTTTCTTTATATTCATTTCATCTGATTAATTTTTTTTTCTTCGAATAAATTACTTTTTGAGAGAGAAGTAAACGAGAAGCTGCGACGATCTTTGTGGCATTGTGCGATGGAAAAATGGAGAAATTTTCAACTAGTTCACCTAGATTCGATTTTTCTCTGCTTCGTTTTCTGCTTTTTACAATAAGACGACAAGCAGACCAACCAGACTGACTCTCAGTGTCGCGGTCGCTCTTAGCTCGCGCTTTAGATTCCAAAATTAGAAATCTCCGGGGCTTTTTGTCAAAATCCAGTTTCGTTGTCCGTCATGAATAATTTTTCATTTTTCTCTTTATTTACACTCGTTTCGTTTACCGCCAACTGAAAGCGAGATATGTTCCGTTCGACAAAGTCTTTCTGTTTCTGATGATAATGACGAGAAACAGGAACACTTCATCTCACATTGTACGACAGCAACAGAAGACACGACGCCGAAATGAAATAATTAACATTCATAAGTGCGCCTACTTCGTACATTTCACTCTCGAGGCCTTGCCCAGCACGTAGCGACTATTTCACTTTGACGTCTCAATTTCAAACTGTGCGCAATTCCATTAAATATTTCGAAGATATTTGTTCAATTAAGATCATTGGATCATCGAAATTCTGAGAGTTTCCAGGCCGAAGAGTATTTAATTCAATTATTCTGCGCTTCGTTTAATGTTCGGCAGCTTCAACTCATGAATTAGCAAATAACTAGTTTTCAATTCACCGAAAAATGAAGCTAAGCAGACGTAATTAGCAGCTCTAACGTGATTCTTCGAGGGAAACTGAGATGGACGCTCGTAAATAACGGAGGAACCGATCATTGGCCGGAAAAGTTCAGTCTCGTTTCCAAGAGGCTGCAAGAGAAACGCTTCATGCATAATAAAGCAAAAAGGTTCTTGAACTAAACAACAACAGAAGAAATAAGAAAGTGAAAACGAAGAGAACGGAATTGGCAAAAAAAATGGAAAGTTTAAGTCGCCTACACGTTCGTTTCACTGTTTGGATATTGCTTTGACTCGTAAGAAGATTGAATAACGAAGAGAATGAGTCGAGTTAATGCATCAGGGAATGCAGTAAATATCTGCTCGATGATTTTCTTTTTCTGCTGCAAAATATTCAGTGCAAGAAAACGACCGATTCATGCTTTAACATACTTTACTTCCAAGAGTGCTTGTGTTGCACATTTTTTTTTCTTCCATTGCTCGCGCTTATTAAATTTTTCTACTCTGAATCTCATTCGAAAGAGATTTCAAAGAGTCCGAAGGCACTTCAAATTCCACCACGATCAAACCAGAAAAGCCGTTGATGAGCAAGCACTTTTCGCCTTGGACCTCCCCAAACCACCAGCGCGTTCTGTGTATGTGGATAAAATGCATTCAAGCGCTTAATTTTAATTATTTTTGGAACGGATTACATTAAATCCCACTCGCGACTCCTTTGATTACGATGAGAATTCAAAATCGAGCATTTCATGCTTGCTTCCTAAAAGGATGTTACGAGAGAAAGCGAAATGAGCTTCGTGGCTGAAATTACAGATTAAATAACTCAAGAGACCCCGGGCAGAACATAAATCATCATTTTGATCGTTGGACTCCATTTATTTCCAATTTCTTTCATTTGTGAAGAAATCTTTTCAACCGAAAGGGGTGTGAGATAGTTTGTTGTGTTGTATATCGACTTATAAAAGCATTTGATGCAACTAATCATTAGTCGAAGGTCGCTTGATTAGGAAGAAAGTGAATTGTTAAATCAGAGACTTCTCAAACTCAAGACGAAATCACGCAATGAAGATAAAGTCAAAGAATGTTTCAATTTTCTACTTTAAAGACCGCGCCACTGGAAATATCTAAATCCTTTCGTGGCTTTATTGAATTTAATCGTTTTTTTGGTGGATCACGCAGTGGTCTGTTCACAATTCATCATTCCATTAAATAAACGAATGAGTTGAGATCGAAAACAATTTAAGAGCAAGATGCGGGAACCATAATTTTCGTTGATTGCATTTTAATATCCTGTTCCTTTTCAATAATGCGTTCTTGATCCATGCTCGAGTGAGGGAAGAAAGCGAAGAGACCGAAAACTGAGATGTTCAAAGGCTTTCCCAGCATGGCAAACACGCGGAGCAGGTTAAAGCGGATGAGGGCAACAGAGAGAAGAACGAAGACTAAAATCAGTCGAGTCACGGGCTTCTGAATTTTATTTTATTGTCGCTTCACTGACTGACATTCCATCATACAACAAGACTTCTTTGTCTGCCTTTAACTGCACTTTTCAACTGCTAATTTGACTCCGGAAGAAATATTTCGTGTGGTCCGATGTGACCGCAAGAAACGTAAACAACCAAAAGGAAACTCTCAGATTTCTTATTGAAAAAAAAAGTTAACAGTAAATGTCGTGAAAGAAGAAAATCTTCCATCATCGATAACAAATAAGTGAGGAAAGATATTTAGATTGTCGACTCTAAATAAATAGTTTCCCGAAGACATTTGAGACTGATCTGTGTGTTCAACCTAAAAGCAATTTCTCAATCAACTTTTCAAATTCCCTTCGAAAAATCTGTCGAACTTGTAGAAGGTAAACAACACTTACACCTGTCTGCAGCATCGATTGCGGGCGCTGGGAACGGAACGCACATGGAAAAACTTTCTTTTTAGTCAGCAAATCGAGAAGAAATCTCTCGGGTGGAGCTGAAATAAATGAATGTGGGACCGCAGCTAAACAGTCAATCAATTCGGGATGTTTGTCGATCGATTTAATGAGAATTCACATCGTGGAATGTTTCGAGGTTTCGCATGTGATTAGCACGAATTGTTGAGGAGCTCACGAGAGAAAGAAACAATTTCGAATCAGTGAGAGATTTATGTAAATATTTTGGTTTCGCGCACCTCAAGACAAATTCTTTTCTTTGTTGAAACTTCGCGAAGAGAAAAAAAAACTTTCATTTTTCCATTCCGACTATGATAATTTTTTTGAGGTTGTTGCTGATCGTATATTTGCATTTTTCAAACGTGATAGCCATCTAAACAACTCTTAACTAGAAAAACGTTTTTAGTTCCGCGAGTCTCCTTCGTGAAGATCATTGAACTGGGAAAGCGTCGCGCCCTTCGCCTTCAATGCACTTGACAAGAAATTCTCCATCAATAACAGTTGCACAAGACGAAGAGAAAGAGAATTCAAAGATTGTTCTATATCAGTAGGTTAATGGAACATACTCCGGCTACAAATACATTCATGCCATGCATTAATCACTTTCTGGCTGAGCTTGATCGTCCACAAGCTTCAATATCTCTACCGACTGCTACACATATTGATTTATTTGAATGAAACGAAAGCATGTGGAAAGAAGAAAAATCTTGGGATTGAGCATTTGCTCACATTTCGGGAGGAGAAACATCGGCGTGTGTGTGTTGTAACATCGATTTCATTTCAGTAGTTTCTCTTCGAACGGAACAATCGCGCGGAGAAAGAAAAGCTCTGCTCTTCCCCCTAAAGCCGAGCGAGAAGAAAGAAAATAAAAAAAAAGTTAATTCAGTTATGAGCTGACTGTTGCAAGACTGAATTGCTTTCAATCCGAGATATCCGAGCGAAACAAAGTGCAATATTTATCTTAAGCTTAATCGATTGAAAACTGTTTCGGAACATTTTTGCGAACAGAGTTAAAATGATTATCTGATAAGAAGTGAAATTGATTTTAATCCGAGAAGGGTAAGAAAGTTTTAAGATCGTGCAATGAGAAAAGAAATAAAAACTTTCACCCAAAAAGCAATTAAATGATCCAAAAAAAATAAAAAGTTAAAGTGAGAAAATGAATTTTCCGTATCGCGCCCGAGAGAAATTTCGCAATTTTCCACTCGAAGTTTTTTCAATCGAAATGAAAGTGTCGTGGATTGAGATTAATGAGTTTCGTTTATTTCTTATCTTGCAGATTTCATGAATGCATCGACGTAGCGAATAGGATCGGCTGCGAACATCGAACACTCCAACTCTAGGATATCTAATTAGTTCACGATTCAAGGCTGAGATAGTAACAAACACAAGAAGACACGATGGGGGACAGATCGCGATCGATAGTCGCGATAATTCTTCTAGTAGTAGCTTTAAGTTTAAATGTAAGTAACAATCTAATTTTCACTAATTGCGCGATCATTCGAAGCAGAATTGAGCCATTTTCTCTTTTCTTTCTTTTCTTCGTGGCTCATGGAACATCAAACGAAATTAAGAAGAAGCAAATGCTATTAGCCAAATGCTCGCCTTTTATTATTTACTTCGCCACTAATTGATCATCACGTGTGCTCGCCAATCGTTTTGAGATTTCATTTCTTTACATTTTGGTATTCATCGCTTTGAATGACCCACATTTGCGATTCGGTTATCGGCTGCGGCATTGATTGCTGCGGATAAAACAAAAGACCACAAAAAAAAAGAATTCGGCTTGATCCAACCGACCAGACGCAAATCTGACACACATAATCGTTTAATTTCCTTTAGCTTTTGACTCAAAAAAGCATTTAACTAAACGACTCTCACGTTCGTTTTGATTAGCTACGTCGCTTTATCTTCAGATATCCCCAAGTCATCGCCGAATTCGGCTTTTGAAGTTCAAGGGCGAGATCTCCCTCCGGCTTATTGACCCACTTCCACTCAAATAAAAGCGACTTGTAAATATTCGAAATTATCGTCGTTGCGAGAGTGAGAGAGACAAAGCATTCAATTAAGCGCGTGAGCTTTTTCCTCGTGCAGCTTTTGCTTTTCACTCATTCAACGACAAACAAACGAGTCTCTTCGGTTTATTCATCTCATTTACAAGATCTATCATCATAAATCAAATAAGAAAATTGCTGCCTTAAAAGACGAAAATGATTGATGGATGCTCGGTTAGCTTATGTGGGGAGAGTGAGATGGAAATGTTTAACTGTAACAAGTGCAGCTTCGTCGTCGTCGTCAACAATGCGCCTACTTTCCATTCCACATTTTCTCACTTTTCCCTCGTCATAATCCGGCTCGAGAAAATCATCGCAATTAGCATTCAATCAAACTCTACAAGACAAGGTTGTTCCCCGAGATAATTTAAAGCGCGCGAGATCGGTTAATGGCTTCTAAAAGTGGGTGGCTTTGAACGATCATAGCAATAGCCGACATCGTCGCCTCCTTCATCGCTTCTGCACATTTTCATCGATTCAATAAAATAATTATTGGCCTAGAAAAGTTGATACACATTTCTTCTCATTCACTCAACTGCTTTCATGCCGAACGATCAAAAACAAGAAGCAAAAGTGCCTTCCAGGTCCAAGTCAACAACAATGTTGCGTCGAGACGAGTCGAACACATAGCACTCGAAAATATTTAATTAATGTGGATTGAATAAAGCAAAAAAGTATTTTTCTTCTCGCCACGGCAAACCAGAATCAATGAAAAAGAAATCTCTCTTTCCATAAAAATATTTTTCATACATATTTATAAATGCGATGCCTATTGGAATGGGAAGAAGAGAAGAAGTGAATAAAAGTAGCGCCACAGTTAAAGAAGAAAGTTTCGCTTCTCGTAGCGCGGCTTGTTTCTCCGAAAACAAAAAAAAATCAACTTTTCGCTTTTCTTTCTCGTTGATTCGGTTTGTGCATTGATATGATGAGATGGTTTAAGTATGCGCTAATTTCCACACGAAGATTAATTAGGGATGGAAGCTTCTCATCTCGTTTTGTTGTTTTAATGAGCCAGATTCAAGCGTTAGACTAACTGTCTGGTACTGGACGCATTACCAATTCAACCATTTCCTCTCGTTCTCTATTACAGAAAGTACATTGTGATGCACCATTAGTTGATTCAGCAGCACTGCCATTAGAACATAGAAGCGTTTATGGACCACCCGGGCCAGCGCCAGTTTATGGAACTCCAGGAGGCCAAACCGGAGGGGGATCAGCTGGCAATTCTCACGGTGGAGAAGAAGCAGCATGGCCATTAGCAGCAACTTCCGACAACCCTCAAATCAAACATCTTCAAGTGCAATGCGAGAAAACGCACATGCGAGTTAACATTGAGTTCGATCGGCCGTTCTACGGAATGATCTTCTCAAAGGGTTTCTACAGTGACGGGCATTGTGTTCACATGAAGCCAGGAGCTGGTCATCTCAGTGCCACCTTCGAGATTTTCCTCAACAGCTGTGGAATGTCAAGCTCAGCCAATCACAACGCTAACCAATACGGTTCACCAACGCCATCGGGAAGTTATGTTGAGAACACAATCATCATTCAATACGATCCTTATGTGCAGGAGGTTTGGGATCAGGCTCGTAAATTGCGTTGCACGTGGTACGACTTCTACGAGAAGGCCGTCACCTTCCGACCTTTCCAAGTCGACATGCTTCACGCTGTCACAGCAAACTTCTTGGGAGATAATCTTCAATGCTGGATGCAAATTCAAGTCGGCAAAGGTCCGTGGGCGTCAGAGGTCAGCGGAATTGTGAAGATCGGTCAAACGATGACAATGGTGTTGGCAATCAAAGATGACGAAAACAAGTTTGATATGCTGGTGAGAAACTGCGTTGCTCACGATGGAAAACGTGCACCAATTCAACTCGTTGATCAGCATGGATGCGTTGTAAGACCAAAGATCATGAGTAAATTCCAGAAGATTAAAAACTTTGGACCGTCGGCTTCTGTCGTAAGCTTCGCGTACTTCCAAGCATTTAAATTCCCTGACTCGATGAACGTTCACTTCCAATGCGTTATTCAAGTTTGTCGATACAATTGCCCTGAACCTAAGTGCGGTCATGGAGGCGGAGCTTTGTCTGGAGAATATGGATTGCCAGGACCAACTGGAGATTATGGAGCGCCTCATCTTCCTGAATATGGAGTTCCACCAGCATCTTTCGTCGATCCAAGACATCCAGCAGCTGATGCTTCAGGTGCTTACTCTGAAAATCAAGAGTCAGTTGTGCCTCCCCCACAAGCTCAGACTGGACCAAATGCAAGCTCAGCTGAGAATGAAAGTGATGAACCGCCACAGTCACCTCAGCAACAACAACAGCAGCAGCAACAGAAGACACAATCCAATCCTCAACAAAATGAAGTTCATTTGCCGCCACCACCTCCTCCTGGTCAATCAGGATATAGCACAGTTAAGAGGAAAGACACTTTCGATAACAGCGGAAATTTGATGACTCTCGGTGGACGACCACGATCAGTTGAAGGCTTGGATGATCTTCGAGGTGCAAGACGACGAAGAGAAACTGAATCGATGAGCTTTGTTGTGAAGCCAAGAATCTACAAACGCGACGCACAAGAGATGACTGATGTCAACACAAGTAGAACTATTCAAGTCGTCGCTCCAGGCGATGTCAAGTAAGTTTACAAAACTGATTTGAAAATTAAGAAAATTGGAATTAATAAAATATTTCCTCTCTTTCCAGCTTTGCACTTAACAATGCCGCAAACAACGAAACGGTTGTGATCCAATCAGCTCGCACCGTCGATCCCGAAACTATTTGCATGTCCGTACCAAGCTTTGTTGGCGGATTAGTCATGTTACTCTTAGTATTAGCTGTCGCATCGCTGGTCGCAGCATTCTTGTTCGTCCGTGTTAGACATTTTGATCGTAAAGGTGCAGCTGCTTATGTCTCGGAATTCATGAAAGTGAATTGAGCTGACGCTTTTACAACCATTGATTAGTTCGACATAAAAGTTAGGACGAAAGAGCTCAGAATAGAAATCGAGTCGAAAACCAAAACGAATTTTACAATTTTCATTTTTCTCCAAAACGGTTTTCCAACGAAAATATTTTCCTTTTAACTTAAGCACATCGCATCATCCAATCCGCTTATATTTATTTCTATTTATTACTTCTCACGCCTTCCTAACTCTTTAAAACAACCATAGCGACATTAATCAATCATAACGAATCTCATCGATAAACGAACGGACTTTCATCTTATTTATTTCTATTTATTATTTTTGCGAAGCCTCTTTCACGAGCGAAAGATGAGAAAGCTCAAGCGAAATTCATATCGAATAGCGGTAAATTTTATAAATTATCTTAGCAGCAACGAATCAAACATTTTTTGGACCTTGAAAATTTTGTCCAACGATTTTTCTTATCATTCGTGATTGAAATGATATTTAAGATTGTCTGTGACTTCGAGAGGAGGAAGTTAGAAAGAAATTGAATCTATTGATCTGACGACGGTTCGTCCCTGCATTTCAAGTCCTTGAACAGATTGATAAATTTAATTTTAATTCTCCAGGGATTTTACTTTTATATTCAAGCTCATAATTCTTCTTTCCTTATTTTTGATCAGAAAAAAAAAGTAAAAAATAATTAATGTAAATATTTATTTTATAATATAATGAAGTGAAATGCTTATAAGAATGCGAGATGTCGAGATACATTCAATAAACGAAAAAATAGATATTGAAAAGAATTTAGTTGAAACTTTGTACGAAAAACTTTGATTCGAGGATGGCGAAAATTTTGATAACAAATAAAAATATTGTAAAACAAAATATTCATCGATTTCACTTGCTCGATTGACTGACTTTTTATTTCAGAATAACTTGGCTTCTTCGATTTGCTTGATTTTACAGTTGAAAGCTTTGAATTTCAAATAAAAGATTTCAATGAAAGTTCAGACGACGAAACTCTTTGAACGACTCAACGCTCCAGTGTTCAAGATTTTTTTTACCTGAAGATTGTTACGGCATCCGACGATGATCGAAAAAACTAATCCGCGTTTCGTTAAAAAAGCTTTCATTGAATTTAAATTTTAATTGATCAGTGATGAATTAATTAAAATTAGCTGTAGAACAAGCTTTGATTTCTTTATTTTGTAAAGAAATAAAATAAAATTAAAATTATAAACTTCAATATCTTCATAATCTAATTCATTCGATAAATAAATTCTGAAAATAATTTGCTTTCAGTTTTATTTCGCCGTTTGAAGCGCTGGATCGAGTGAAGAGGTTCGTTTCTTGAGCTTTCATTGAAGTCTTCTGTTGAAATTTTTTAACGAAACTTCTTTTATTCTTCGCCACTTGGTGCGCTGATCTCATGTGAAAGAATCTGGAGGTTGGGCATCTCGAAGTTTGCTTTTGTGTTAAATCTTTAAGAATGTTGAAGAGAACAAAAGTATTTGTTTCACAGCCAGTGTGAGTTACCTCAATACTCTCGTTTGGGATCATCAGTTGTCTAACAACTTTTGCGCAAGCATGGTAAAATCTCTTTTGATTTGATGTTTCAATCAACCAAGAAAAGTAATCGACAACGTTTAATTAAGTTATTAATTGAGGTTTCGCGTAAGAATTCTTTTTCACTTTTGCCAAATCCAGTGATGATGAATCCACGTCAACGATGTTGAAGTAATCGCAGCTTATGGGAAAGTGGATTTTGACAAGCTTCGCCACGATGAATCACTGATCAAGCTATTTATAACATTAATCAAAGCTATCGACTCAGATCTACCGTCATGACCCGGCAATGGATCGTTTAAACAAACAGAAAAAGCCGTCGCTCTCGTCTCATCATCGCGGGATTCAGGTGAAAGATACAATGAAACAGTTTTACCGAAAAAAAAAATAAAACTTTTAAAGCTCCGACAACCTGAAATCTTGACAGAAATCGAATGAGAAAATAACAATTTTGTCATTACTCATTGTCGATGGTCTGTTTAATCCAATTTGGGAGATAGAGTGAGTCTTCCCATGATGCTAAGCTCAATCGTCGAGATTATCAAATTACATTAAATTCTTGGGGCTCATAATCGTCGAGCGACTTTAACAAGTTAGAATCGAAAGCAACAATAAGAATCACTCGAAGTATTCAAATATTTGAAGAAAAGAAAATCCGATGAGATCTCGCATTCGCCGTTTTTCTTCGACTGAGAAGCGAGCGATTGAGTAAAAGAAAAGAAAGAAAAGATCATCGAGTCTGGAATTGATTGATTTTCGACTTTGGGATTTTCATTTGAAGAAATTATTGATTGTGAGGGAATTTAAATTGAGCGAGCTCATTGCCCGAGCATTCGTCATCAACTGTTCTGTTTATATTCCACATCATCGTTGGCTTGTTTGATATTATTATAATTTAATACTTTAATTGAAGAAATATCGCGGATGATTCTCGTTCCTTTAATTGATTCTCGTTCTACCTCCCATGTCATTTCGCATTCTTTTCCCTTTTGCCCCGAAAAAGTAAGAAAAATATTTTTCTCATTTAAAGCCGGTAGAGTCTTCGATCTTCTGACCCGACCCCGAGAGTAGAGAGGAGAAAGAGGCGAAACATTTGATGGACAATGTGAGTTTGAGATGGCGCCAAGCGAAATTCACACATCAATCAAAGTCCTCAATTATCGTCACTTTAGGACGCGCTCGGTAGATCTCTCAGGCTGTCGACGACACAAAGAGTAGTGAAGAAACAATAAAATAACTATTGCGCTCGAAGGCGAAATCTGTCAAAAAAGATTGCGGCTTGACGTCCTTATTAAATTTCTCTCCGTTCTGTGACAACTTCAGTCAGTGTCGTCGCGAGGAGAAAGAAAGAAATCAGAACGAAAACTGCAACGAGGGAAGAGAGAGAAACACATTTGACGATATCTTCCATGTTACAATCGATGATGCCAATTATTTTTCTTACATTTTCTGCTGAAGCTCCCTCGTATCGAACGCGAAAAAAAAAGCTAACAAAATGTTTAAATTGAATTCTCTGCCAGTATTTCTCAATTTAACGACGGAGTTCGTAAGCTCTCCGCTCTGCTACATAATTTCGCTGAATTCTTCATCTTACACCGAACCATACCGTCAACCCAGATTCCAAACGACCGTCGCTCTTTATCAATCTCTGGATGATGCTTTTGCTTTGTGTTTTGTTTTCTGTTCTCTCTCGACGTGTCTCCTTCGCCTCTCGTCCGTTTTTTAATTGTTCTTTGCGTATGTGCTGTTCTTCCGAGCTGTTATCTGATGTGTTCGATGTGCTATCGACGATATTGCATCAAGTGGCGCTCGACCAAGGCGAAACCTTTTTCTCGAAATTTATTTTTTCTCCACTCGAACTCCCGGAACGAACGAGAAATGTCAATGAAACATTGTAGAACAATTTCTCGATAGAATGAACAAACTTTTAATGGAATTAGATCGCTTACACGTGCTAGCTTATTCTGGTGAACTTTTATAATTATCGCTCACGTTCAAATTGATAAATTTCCTGTTTGCGTAAGAGCAAACGAAGAAATCAAAGACTGCACACGTGAATGATCTAATAGAGCTCAATTTATTTCATTCTTCTAATGAAGTCTCCAGTGGCGTTGTTCAGTGAGTTCTCTATTGAAGATTTGAGTTTGAATGGTCTAACTTTACTTTTTTCCATGAACAGTCTTGATCTTTCAATCCAAAAGAAATAAATCTTTACTCTAAGCATGCGCGTGAAAATCACCGTAAAGTCTTCTGTGAATTATTAAAACCAACCGAAAGAGAGAGAAACGTGTTCGGAAATGATTAGAGCAAACATGTAATCGATGGTTTTAAGAAACTCCCCGCAGACGAGATTTACTCTAATTTTCTATTCTTCGAATGTTTAGACAGCTAAGAAAGCAAATTGGAGTGTTTAGTGGCGGGAGTCACAAGGTTCAATGACACTGACTGAACATTATTGAAATTTGAAGCATTTTTATCGCGTCTCCTTCGCTCGCAGTTGGTCAAACATGTTCTGAATAAATTTTGGCCGCGAAAACAAAAAGACATCGCTCGGTTGATATTAAATTCTTAAATCTCTCACAATGATTTCGAGAACATGATCATTGTTTTTTCTAAGTCACAGCGAGGAGTCCCCACAGTCAGCGATCGAGACACAATAGACGAAGAAAGAAAGCACCAAAACATGCTAATCGATTTCCATTGTCTCCAAAAACCAAAACCAACGACAATTGGATAAAAAAATATTGTAAGCTCTCGATGTAACGAGTCAATAACACATTTTCCCACAATCTGAATGCGAATTTCCAGTCAGGCACATAATGGGCGCAAGGAGAGATGAAAAATGATTCTTCGTTGTCTCCGTTTACTGCTTTGAGAGTAAGTACAGCTCATAACGTCAATGTTTCAATCGCTAAACGATTTTGCAATTCAACAAAAGCATGCAACGATCGAAAAGTGTTGGGTAGTCGTTTCGATCTAATTCAAGACGCCACAACACGATATTCTCGGATATTTTTAATCTGCTAATCGTCTACCGCAGAGCATTAAGAAATTATCATCATTTATAATGTTTCAAATTAGACTTCGGGAGGCGAAAGGGAGAAAAGAGAAGAAAACATTCGAAAGAAGAAAAACAGATTCACTTATCTCTCTTGTTACAAGCTCAAACAAAACGAGAGATTTTCTTTTATTCGTCTTTGACTTTTACGATGTGTTTTAATGATGTGTGCTTTATTGTGAGCTTAAGTCGTCTTCTCCTTTCTCTTCTTTTTTTGGTGAATGGGCTCTTCGTCTCGTTAATATTTTAATGGCACTTTTATCAACTCCCGAAATGATTTATTTCTTCATTAAGTCAAAGCTGGTTCAAGTTCTAAGCTCTCGCTTCATTCGAAAGGGATTTGAATGAGAATGCAAAGCGAGCGCTTGAATTTATGCCAATAAAATTCCGATGAATGCATAATGTGCTTTATTATTTGCAAATGTCTCTCGAATGAGAAGAAATATTTTATTAAACTGACTCCATTTATGGTCGCTAAATAGTGTTTCATCGGATAGCTCTTTTTGTCTGTTTGTTGTTGTTTTTGTCTCCTTCGGGCATGTTTCGCAATCGACGTCACGCGACATTGCAATGATCGTCAGACGGCATCTCACTCAATCAAACGGAACCCTTCAGCCGTGACCGCGATTTTTCTCAGTAAATCGGTCTTATCAGTTTGGTTTGATCGTCGGTGACTTGGCAGCAACATCTATTGAACACTTTTTGTTAATTTATTGAGCAATTGCATTGCTTAATTCAACATAAACAAACAATTCAATAGATCCGCTTATTTGTCTTTGTTTCTAATCTCCGACTGCACAGAGTTGCGCTTAACTTTATTGCCTTCGAGCAGACATAATTTTTATCAAGACAACTGCGCCATGAGATTCAACACTTTGACCTACATTTCCAACGACTCTCCGCTTATGATAAAAGATCAACGACAACTCATATGCGCATCCACTAATTGACATCATTAACGAGTTACATGCGAGCCAAGCAGCATAAGTTTCATTACGTCACAACTCTTGACCCGCCCGCCGCCTTGCGATTCTTTCTCGTTTCGTCTTTTCTTTCTCACATCCCGAAAAAATGTGCGCGCTACAATAAACATTAAAATTCTTGGAAAATATACACAAAACGGCTGAGATTATACTTTAAACCACATTTTTATTCCACTAATTAGGTTCCTGTAACCATTAATTAGCGAAGCGGAGAAGTACGGGAATCGTCTTCGCGAAGAGCGATCGGAGCGGAGCGCAGTACAAATAACCCCGTCGTCCAATATTGTGCACATCGCCGCTGAAAATCTTCTTCTCTGCTCGTCGATGAGAATGGAAGAAGCGAAGGGAAAGACGACGCGATATGAGAAACAACAAAAAAAAAACTCTTTACATCTTTTATTTATTCGTTTCTCATACTTTTTCCCTTTTTTTTATTTTTCGCTTATTTGTTTATATCGCAACTGAGATATATTGGTTAATGTTTAAAAGTGAAATAAAAGGCCAGACTTGGCAGTCGAGAAGCAGAGTACAAAGAGCACCATAACATTAAATCTTTATATTCATCCACCCCGTTCGTTCTCTTCTTTTTTATGTGGCATAAGTTGCACTTGTTAAGTTGATACGTTTAATTAGATATGGGAATCATTAATTATCAAGCGAAAATGGAACGAAGGGAGACGCGAAGCGGCAAAGGCGACCACCGATTGGGAAGAGAGGCATTTTGCAGTTTCCCTCGCCCTTTGCACACTTAGGATCAGGGATTTGAGCTTGACTTTTAATTAAAGATGACAAAGACTCGAAATTATAATCAGCAAAGCTAAGATCTTGAATGAAACACTTTCAATAAAATTCCAATCCCTGACTCAAGTCTCTCTCTCCCTCCTTCGATGATCCGTATAGGAAATGAAGGCACAAAGTTTAAGAAAACAGATCAGATAACACAAATAAGTACGCGCTTATAAAGAATTCTTTAAATTTACTGACACACAAAATCGAAATTCCCTCTTCGCCTTTACCTTTTACGCGATATCTATCATTCGCTCTTTTTTCTTGTGCTGTGAGAGGAGAAGGAATGGGAAGCGAGGGAATGCAAGCTCACGTGCGAAAATTACATTTTAAAGTCGTTATGTAGACACAAATTTAAAAATGCATCAATTATTGGAGATATTTATGGCGAACGCGCACTCAATTATGTTGCGTCATATCAACTCAACATCGCAAGCTCGTAAATGCAATAAAAGAATAATTCTCGCGCACTCGTTTGCGATTTATGATGTTCTTGGTTTGTTTCTTCCTTAATTTGCATAATGCGCCCGAATGAGCGAATGATCGAGCGAACGAGCAAGCGAGCGCATGTCGTAAGCAGCAGTAGTAAGTGTTTCTGCTGTTTACTTCACGTGGCCCTGACTCGAATGTGTTTTTGCGATGTGGAAGTCTTTGCGAGATGTTCTCGCTTTGAACATGATGATGCTCGAGATGGCAGCTATCAAGGCGAAAAGCGACAGTATGATAATGAGAATAATGTTGAGCGCGCGATCTGCTGGAGACATAAAAGTTCATTGCTGGCGAGATGAGAAGGAAAAAAAGTGTTTGTAAGCCATCAAAAAAGATTTCATTTAAATTCTTTTAGTTAAACAATGATCAGCGTTGACGGGTTGAGTGAGAGGAAGAGTTTTGGTCCGCGAGTGATTCTTGTTTACTTTTAAGCCAAAAGCTAATGCAGAGAGAAATTTAAAGAAAGGTTTTGAGGTTTTTAAATGACAAAGAGAATTCGGTCCTGGGTTCGAATCCTACAAAATTTCTAAGAGTTCTTCATCTGTGTTTATCAATATTTTTGCAATTTTCTCTTTTTTCCTTTTTCTTTTTGGAAAATCTTTTCTTTTTCTTCTCTTTATTGCGCAACGTTCTTGATCGTGAGAATTCATATAAACTCATTCTGTGCTGACCCAAATGAACTTTCAGTTCGGGAGCATTTTAAATGGTGTTAAGTGCTTCGCATGCTTGTCGTGGAGCGTGTAAGTTCGGTGGATTAATAAAATGCGACAGTTTCGTTGACTGAGATGTAATTAGAGTCGCAAGAGATTGGACGGCGACTTTCACTCGACATTAATCTCAAGAAAATCGGCTTTAGCTTCGAGTCGCAAAGCGATACGTTCTAATGTCTTGAAATTGCTTTTAACTACCTTGAAAATCCCTTCGAGACTTAATACAGAGGAATATGAGAACGAAAGAAATTCAGTTGCCAATAATAACTCGAGCCAATACTTGGAAATCCGGGCGATACTTTACTTTACATCGTTGCCTGCTGCATGTTATGATTCTTCATTTCTGTATTGAACCTTCAATTACTCTGCAGTTCAAACATCAAGCTTCGAGCCATCAATCCCGATACATGTGAATTCCTAAAAACAACAAGGAATTTTCTCACGCATTTCATCAGCACAACGAGAACATCGTAAAAACAATAAAAGAAGAACGAACTCGAGATTTACATGTTCACTGTTGTTAAGATGATCGCTTCTTGCTCTATTTTCTCTCGTTTCTTTCTTCTTCCGAGCGATCTTTGAGGAAATGAATCATCTCCATGTCAAATGACGAAGCCGAAGCAAAAGCGAATCGTTTAGTTAGCGATAAGCGCGAGAAGGTTCAATTATAAAAGGGATAAGGCGGAGGGAGATCCTCGTTTTCGTTTTTAAATAAATCGAGGAATGTTTTCCATCCATTCTTGACACTCTTCCACATCTTTCTCAATTCATTCGTCAGTTTTCCATTGAATAATGTTTTCTCACGTTGTTGTTCGCATCGATATTCGTTTAAATAAGTTTTCCCGAAGTTGTTTCCATTAAATATTTGTGACTTTCTGGGATGGAATTTGTCATCGTCGTCTTGAACTTTGTTGCGTTTCCTTGCGCAGTAAGGTCGTAGCGATAGAAAGTAAATTATTTCAATCAATGAAATCACTGAGAATCCCATAAACAATCCAAGAAGTCCTCCAGTGCTCGAGAGAAACTCAGTGAAGCCAATAAGTTCATTCTTTGTGAATCCGACGTAAGAATTGTCAAGGAAATAAATGTGAAGGATCGCCAAGTTATTTTTAATAAAGTCAAGATCAGAAGTTGGAAGTGTCTCGCTTGTCATAAATTCCCTCGCGCCTAATCTCGCCGTGGATATCTCTCTTCCATAATTAACTTCAAAACACGCGGGCAAACAATAGTTGCACGAAAACTCTTCGTTTCGAGTCGAAGCAATGTTGTAGAGAACTTTTTCGTAACATTCAGCTTTCTTCCGGTTGCAAATTACGCTTTCGCGATTATCCATTGGCATATAGTAAAGCGTGCAATTGCAAGTCTCTTCAAGTATTTTAGAACTGCACTCCATCTCGCAATTCTTCTTCGAGTAAATGTTGTAATAAGACAAGTTCGCTTCGTTTGCAAATATGCATCTTCTCTTACTGATTGGAATGCCACGAATGTTCTCAGATGCCTGTGAAATCTTCGGTGTGATGACGACTTTTGTTTCAAGACCAGGAGAGACAGAGAAACCAAAGTTCGAGATTCTCGGAGTTTCAATTGGTGAATGAAGAAGAACTTTGAACCCTGAAGAGCTAGTCGAACTGCAATAATAGTTAGCGAGGTCAGCATTCAGAATCAGTGTCAATCCCATTTTCGATCCTATTCGAAGGAAATTGAAAATTTCTTTAAGATTCAAATTAAACTAAGATTACCTGCTCCTGGAACTGGAAAAGGATAAGGTTCCATATTAGATTTGATGTAACCTCCTTCAGGAGACCACGTTTTATATTCAACTTCTTTGTCGTGATCGCTATCGACGTTTTCATCCTCATCGAAGCCTTTGAACAATAGTTTAGGATGAACAAAGTTGAAAGAACAGCAAAGACCTTCGTCAGTTAGAACGCTCATGAAGACAAGCGAGCAAGTAAATTTCTCTGTTCCAAACTTGCACATTTCAATCATTTCTTCACAAGACTGCGAAGAGTCCATCAAAAAATCTCTGACAAAAGACCATTTTCCGTTGCTTGTCGTTTCATTGCTAAGTCCATCTTGTCTACAAACGCTTTCCAACATCAATCGTTCCTGTTGAGTTTTTATGGCGTTCGCATAACTTTTCTGAACTTGGTTCATGTTGCAAATAGTTACTGCGGGAAATGGAATATCTTTGATGTCAGTTGCCACGGGATCTAATGAGACGATTACAGGATTTTCTTCCCACTTCTGGTAAAGGTTCGTGATGAAATAGGCTGCGAGACACATCACCATAAGAAAGGAAACCCCAAAGAAAAATCTTTCAAACACAGACAACGCGACAGTTCCAATATATCGCAAACCATGAAGCGAAGAACTTAATAAATAATCTTGAAGATTGTCACTACCATTTTCCTTGTCACTTTTATTCCTCGCCGATTGAATCATTTTAAAAACACTTCAAGTCTCCTTTACAGTCCTTGTGGAAATGAAAAAGCAATGCAATTTCATTATTGAATGAAATTGTTTGCTTAAACGAAAAGCAAATTTGCTCTTTTCATAAGCAAACAATTCATCGTGTCACTGCAATGCTTTCGACGCGTTACCCATGTTAAACGCCCTTGATGTTTGCGGAACCAGATGGATCAATGTCACGAACGTTATTGTTTCTTTTGAGAAAATTCTCTTGGAAATATTTTATTGAAAACTTTTTTTACGAGGCCATTTCGATACATTCATTGGGAGATAGAATTCTATTTTATATGGGAAATAATTTGCGGGGATTTTCAATCGAAGGCGACTAAATCGTATCACAAAAATTAATTTTTTTTAAATCGTTTGCTTAGAGCTCATCTAGGTCCTCGTCTTTGAAGCAGAGCTTCTTACAAATGAAGGTTTCTCGGTCTTTTGATTTATTACGAGGACTGTCAATCATCAACGGTGATACCGTATCAAAGCTGAGGAAAAGATTATTTGTTAGTAAAAATAATTAAATTAAATTCAATAAACAAGAAACTTACTTTAACTTGGTCAAATCCCTTCGGAACTTTCTGCTTGAAAGACCGTCAGGATGATTAGAGTAATGGTTTAGTGGAGTCGAATTCGCGATGTGAATGTCTGGCGTTATCCGCGGAATAGAATTGTTTAATGTTGGTGTCACATTGCTCTCATTGTTGTTATCGTCATCGGCTTGCGATATTTTACTAACACGACTGGTGTTCAATGATGGTCTGATATCTCCATCGTCACTGTTTTCATCATAATCATCAACTCGGATCTCAATTGATCTACTACTAGGCGTCGATAATTCAAACTTTTTCTTCTTCAGCTTTAAGAAGTCATAACTAAGAAGACAAGCGGTTACAAGGTAGCATATGATGAACTGACATCCGCTGATAAAATTATCCACCTGAAAGAGATGTTTATTAAAATATCATAATTCTGATGATTAAATCTAGTTTCTTACGCATTTCTTTGATATTCGCTCGAGTCGCAATGGAAGCAACTTCCGGCTAAAGAGCAAGGATTTCACGGTGGGTCTCTTCAATGGATCTGGATCCATCATTGATCGGATGATTGTTTGAAGATCTTTTGAGAGTGAACACAAAGCAGCTTCAGGTAGAATCGACGTTCGCAGTTCTTGCCACAGTGATCCGTTCATTGGAAGCTCAAGGCCGCACGACAGCTCTAACAACGTTATACCAAGACTAAAGATGTCGTTTGCAAGACAATATCTTCCTTGCATTAGTTCAGGTGCTAGATACCTCGAATCGCCTTCAATCGCTCGACTCCGAGGAGAATTAGTCAGATCGAACACAAGACCAAAGTCAGCAAGTTTGCATTTGTTCTCGTTTGTAATCAGAATGTTGTCCAGCTTAATGTCTAAATGAATCAGATTCTTATCGTGAAGACTTTTCAGCGCCTAAAAATGAAATAATGAAATGATTGCACAAATAAAAAGATTAACAGTTCTTACAAGCAACATATCAAGAAGGAACGACCACACGAACGACTCTGGAATCTGCTTAAACTTTTCGACGTAGTCCTCCACACTTCCCCAGCACAGTTCAGTCTGCATAAACAACAAATCATCCTGCTCCCACGCTTTGAATAGTTTAACACAATATTCATTATTTGAAAATTGCTCGTAACGTTTAACTTCTTCAAGTCGTTCTCGACGATGATTCTCACTGCGAAAGATTTGCTTCATCTTCTTAATTGCATAAAATTTCCCATCATCCCGGCATCGAACTTTGAAGACTTCTCCGAAACTTCCTTCGCCTAGTTTGCAAATTGTCTCGAAACACTGCTCATAGTAAGAGTCGTTCTTGGTTTTGTCATAGAAGCTGCTGGACAAAGCGTCGAACGATGAGCTCCTGGATCTTGGCGTGGATGTTGCCATCGAAGAATTGTTGAACTGTCCTTTGAATGAAACCGCATGAACTTCATGATGAGCATGTCGGATGAAGCTGTTTTCCTTGGGGTAAAGCTTTGGTGGTTTCTTGTTTCTTCTAATCTCGTCTCTTGAGTTGAACTAAAAAATATTTAAAACTGTAAACAACAATTTGTATTATAGAATCTTGCGAAATCTCACCTTAAACGAATGGTTGAGGTTTGTTTCGATGATATCTGGAACCGGCAGTACTGGGAATGATTTATTCAACATCTTTAGTTGATTTTAAAGCTGTTTCAACAATATTTTCCAAATTCAATTTAAAACTTTTTCGATTTCTGTTATTTCAAAAAATATAAATCTAAGCTCCACAGCGATTCAAGTCTTCTACACTCATTCGTTTCAATTTCCCTTTCACTTTATTCTTAAGATTTACTTTGTTAGTTAAACTCTTATTGCGAGTGCTTATTTAATAATAATTTTCGCAATCGATAAATGTAAACAACGCTTCAGAATTGAAAAAATAAAAAAAAAACGTTAGCTCTGGAATGATCAAGGAAAAATCATTTCGCATCATATTTTCAAATTTAACGATTGTTTGTTTTATTGTCTCGACATAATTTTTATTTTTGAAGTCATCATTCTATGACTGTTCAATGTCGTTAAAATATCTATTTACACAGATTATTTACATAAACTAAGCGTTCAGTTATCAATCATCATCAACATCAATTACAAAAAATTTAAAATTAAAGGACAAATTGCAGATATCAATCAAGATAACTACAGCTCAACTAACAGATTATGAAATAAATAATAATAAAAGTATTTGAACATAACATGTCTTGGTTGATCAAAATGAATCACATTCGAAATGTTTCACTAGGAAACAAAGCGAAGCGATGAGGTTACAACATTCATGGACTAATCCACAAATGATTTTCGTTTCAATACGCGATTCAATCACGTGAAATGCACTTTTGTGCAGCTTTTGCTATTAGAGCTTTTTCTTCTTCTTTAGAGTTTTTGGAAATGATTTAGATTTGTTTTAAAAACTAGTTTGATGATGATGATGATTAATTTTACCTGAAGTTAGTCTCATTAGATAAGTTTAAAATTCTTTCTCTTTGTATCTTCTAAAGTGATAACGGGTCTATTAGGACAATACTTCTTAGTATGTGCATTGTCTCCAGTCACTCGACAGATTGGACATTCATATTTCCTCAACATTGGGCAGATTGTTTTACCAGAAACGTTCTTAGTCGTATGCGAGCGATACTTTCTTTCGGGTTCGCCGTTGTTCTTGCAGAAAACGCAATACTGAAATAAATAAAATTGTTAATTAAACTCACAAGGAAAACTTGAGTTCTCTTACATCTAACAACGATTTCTTGTCTGGTTTCTTCTTCCTTCTAGCCTCATTGACTTTGGGATGTAAATACGTCGTGTCCGAAGACTTGGCGGGAACAAACTCTTTATACCTGAATGTGAAATCTGTCGGTTTTGTCGATTGTTGACCTTTGCGATTTGTTATCGGCGTAGAACACTGAGAAGGACTGAAACTCGTATTGAGCGGTTCAGTTCTTCCATTCATATCGAATTCACGTCGAATGTCGTCATATTTCTTGAGTTCTTCGTTAATTGTGGTTGCTGATAACAAATCTGAGAACAAAAGAATTCACATGAAGTGAACGATTGGAAAGGCGTTTGCGTTTGACTTACCTTCAATGTTAAGATCCGAGAGAATGTCGCACATAAAATCGTCGAAATTAGATAAGCTACTCAATGGCGAGTAGGGGATCGAGTTTTGAATATTGAAGCTCGATGATTCGGCGGCTTTAGTTGAATCCGCTCCAAAGCTTCCGTACCCACTCGACGATGGAGAACACAAATTTGATGCATCGGAGTGACTGCTAAAGTATGAGAATTCAGGAATACTCGTAAAGTCATCAGATTGAGGAAACTTTGACATCGAATTGGAAGAATTCGGAACCCAAATGCTAGCGAGATTTGGATAGTCTTCAGAGAATGAGGTAAACTCTGACGAGGATTTATAACAAGTCATTAGGTTTTCTTTGTCTTCATCCCTTCCTTTCATCCAAATTGATAATTTGCTGGATGTTGGTAGCATTTTTCTGAATTCAAAGAAAACAGACAAAAGGCATGTGAACAATAGAAATTAACTTTTTCAGATCAAATCAGCTTGCACTCACCTTAAAACTTGTCCAAATCTTTTCAAGCGTCTTCCGATAGGTAAGCAACTCATAAATTCTTTTAAACACGTTGTATAATTAAATAAATTTCATCGAGATCCTTCCGCTCCAAGATTCAAACTTGAAATGATCTTGAAATGATCTTCGCTTCTTAGAATTTTTTTCAGGTGAAGCGAAATGAGCCGAAGCAAGAAATTGTCCGCAAATTAATTGAAGAAGCTGTCACAAGTTATCGAGAAGATATCATTAATTTAAAGTGACAATAATAGAATTTAAGCAATCCTCGCAATCCATGCAAGAGGATTTACCAAAAATGGATCAACACAATTTCTCTCGTCTACAAAATTACATCACAAACTTTTGGCTTCATAATCCAAACACAGCTCAATTGCCTTATCATGGCATGATGGCATTTCCATTTGCTCTGCTGAACAATCTCACGAATCAGCGACCGTTCCTGCATACAAATAACACAAATCAATTCAATCTTCCAATTAATGGTCACAATCAAAAACAATTCAATAAACTTCAAGGAGCTGGCGATGGTCTTCACAATAATCTCATTTCTCGCAATACATCTGATCCCAACTTCAATAACAAGCGTTGGAATGTCTCAAATCTGGTGCCAGCAGAGTCTCTTCAGGCAGCTTTCAGCATTCTACCACTTCAACCTAAAATACCTTGCAAAGATCGAATGAAAGAGAGCATCAACTATTATTTGGAATACCAGGCTAACCTGAAGATTGCTTCTGAAAGCAACAGAAGTACGCCTGACTACAATAACATAAACTACTTCGATTTTCCACATGAATCATCGTTTCCAGAATATCGACTGTTCAGGGATTTCAACTTTGCAACTCCTCGGAAGGTCTCTGGGTTTGAGCAAGAGAAAGTAATAAGTTATGAGGACTTCAAAACGATTAGAGATGACTTTGCTAGGAACGGAATGATTGACGAGGAATATACAAAGCTCCACATATTTCCAGGCTGCGGTGATTCTGAAGAAAACCTTTCTGCAGTCGAATCCACTTTAATACCAATGCAACATTCAAATATCGACTTTACTCTGTTGGATAACATAAAGAAACGTTTGAAGTCTCAAAAGGAGGTCTCAGAAGATGTAAGTAAAGTTTTACTTTTGAGAATTTTAATTTATTCGAAAACATCTTTGACAGCATTGCAGCTACTGTAAAAACAACGGTGAAGAAAAAGTAATCTACGAATCACACACTATGAAGGACTTTAAGGGTCGAGTTTTATGTCCTCGTCTACGTTTAATCAAATGTCCAATTTGCGGTGCAGATGGAGATGACGGTTAGAATGTTTTTCTAATTGATTGTATTTGGTAAACATTCATGTCTCATTTCAGCTCATTTGATGAAGCAATGCCCTGAAATTAATGTCGCAACGAAAACACCTGAAAAACCGTCGAAGAGAGCTTCCATGTCCATCAAACGCGAAAAGAAGCTTCGTCGATAAATTCAAATTAAAATGTAAACTTTTTCTCACTTTAAGTTGCCAACAAACTTTTTTGCTTTCGACTTTTGCATTCGATATGGAATCGAAAGAGCAAACTTGAAATGCGATTTGAAACTTGCACAAAACGTTCGAAAAGAGAAAAAAATTCTTTAGTTTTTAAGAACAATTAGATTTAAGGGAAAGCATGGATTGATGAACAACGAGACAAACTCGAGAAGACATTTCATTATTTCCATCAAGACTTTATGTACAAACTCAATAACTTAAACGGTTTATGTTCCTATTGCTTTGTGATGTACGCAAAATAATTAATAGGATCAACTGATTAAAGACGAAGATATTTAATCTAAATCGTTTTTCAAATATCGCACTCCCAAAAGTTTACCATGCTGCAGCGAACGATTGAACGCTCTCTGTAAACTTTTTCATTCATCGAGAGAGTTGGAAAATAATCGCATGCGCGCACGAGCTTTTGACTTCTTCCCCAAACGAATTTGGAACAGAAATAATCTAATGTTCATTGTGGACGAGAAAAGTGAATATTTCGTTTTCTGTCGTCAATAAGCGAAAATCATCTAATGGACTTTGCAAAGTGTGGAGACTAAGATGATTTGTAGTCAAAGTGAAAGGATAGTCAAGTGAAAGTTCTCGCGAGAAGTTCTCATTCTTTGAAAGCTAATAATTTTCACAATCGAAAAAAAAAGAAAACTTGTGAAAAGTTTCTACACAAAAGAAAAGAAGGGACGGCAATTTCATGCAAATATGCGCTTTAAAGTGGACTTAAAAGCTCGAAAGAACTTGGTTTGTCACAAATGATTGAAGTCACGTTTGAGCGAAAAATCCTTTTGACATTGAAACAATCATCCATGTTGTCAGTCTCTGTTCCTAGTGAGAGTTGTTGGAAAGTGTGGCGCTGAGCCTCATAAACCAAAAGTTATTCGAAGTCCGCAAAAAAAAGAATCGCAACAAGGAGAAACAGTGAAAAATCGATCGTGACTGCTGTGTGTCAAGTTGCGGAATCGACACATAAACAGACATAAGAGAATCCACAGTGCGAGTCATAGACTCAAAGTCTACTTAATGTTATTAAATCAAATCTTGTTAGAAGCGAAGCGGAAAGAATAATCGCGAGACGATAGAACCAAGTAAAGCACAAAGCAAGTTAATCGATAAAAAGTTATTTCACTGAAATCAAAAAGAAAAAGTGTTCGAGTGCAAAGAAAAGCAAAACTAGCAGTCGAGGAGTTGCTATCGACGATAGGAGGAAATCATATGCAAACCGCACATAATCATTAAATATTTAAGTTTAAAAAGGACATTCATGTTATGTAAAACTGAAGGCAGTGAAGCGAGCTGCCGATTGTCATGAAACAAAAGCCGTGCACGGAATAACATTCTCTCTTTCTCTATCAAGTTGGTTGTTTTGCGGCAGAGTGCGTTTACGAGCTCGGTAATTAAATTACTAGCGTCGAAAGTTTGCTTCGGACTTAATTAATCGTGCGATTGATCCAAAGCGGCGTAAAAGTGTGAAAGCTACTTTTTGTGGGGAGAATCGTCGAGGTGAAATGTTCTAGCGACGAAGGAAAGCCTCTTCTCCCCCCTTTCCATCGTCGACCGCTCGGCTAAACCGTCAGCGTGCGAAATTATTCTTTCTTGGGTCATAAAAGAGTGAGTGGAAGCATCATTTACGCGAAATGAGTGACGAGGACCGAACATTGAAACAAAAATTGCTTTTCTACACAACCGCCTTCTTCGTTCTCCTCGGAACGTTCAGCCTCTTCTCGTTTCTCTTCCTGGTTCCGTTCGTAATCGAGCCAGCGTTTCAAACAATTTTTATGGAATTTGACGAGAATCGGGCGCAATGTTTCACCGACGAGACGATCGTGAAGGCGGGAACCCGCAACTGCACGTGGACGTCTTGTCGTGAGGGCTGCACTCGAGACATTTACACTTGCACTCAGATCTATGTTAACTATAAAATCTTTGTTAATACAACAAATCCGTATGAAGAGACAGTGATGAATCCTCAAACTCCTCCTGAACCTACAAAGAAACCGCAAGATCGAAAGCGAAGGTCAATCACTGATTACGATTACGTCGAATCGAATGATAATTCAATCGACCTAGGCGAGGAGGAAAATGATGGCGGTGGCGGCATGGACTATCCAAACGAGCCCACAGAAGGTCTCATGCCAAACTCGTCAGAGTTCTACTACCGTCGTGCTCGTCTTTTCCCTAACGTCAAAGGGTGTGGGTGAGTTTATCACTTGAATTTTAATTGGATTGCCAAGTCTGAAGCCTTAAATTCTAATTAGCCTAAAGCCATTGTAACGACTCTCGTAGCGAATCCTAATTGATTTTTAATTGTCAGCTATCCTCCGTTCCTCAACTGCACCATCTGGAATCGATTCTATCAACAAGAGGGAGCGAACTTCTCGTGCTATTATTCACGTATCGATCCTCGATTGGTCGTAACGCATTTAGACATGTGGAAGAATTCTCTACATTTAGTACTCGCCATGGCTATTCCAATTCCATCATTCATCATCTCCGTTATTTACTTGACCTTTGCCTACTTCAAAATATACAACGAGGATGAGGAGAATGAGCCACTTGACAAGAACGCTGAGGAAATTGCTGATGATGATGCAATCGAAGATGGAAACCCGGCAATCGAGTTGAATGAAGACGGCACTGAGAAGAGCATAAAAGATAATGGAGAGAATGGACAAGTTCCTAATGGAAACTCGTTGACTCCTTCGGTTGAGACGAACTCTTTCGGTCATCAGCTGAAGGTGAAGATGGCTGACGAGATGTCACGGGAGAGCCTGGAAGGAGGTCTAATATCTCACTCCGAATCTACTCAAGGGTAAAGTAAACTTTAAAGATTCATTCCCTGATTCGTTGGCTTTTTCTTTTCTCTTCGAACAATAAAGACTTCGAGTCATCCTATTACACAAATGAACATGAAAAGATTTCCATTTTCTCTTTCTCTCTGTTAGAGAGGGTGAATGGAAAGCAGGCGGAAGCCATAATCATGCATAACTCATAAAGCTTTCATTCTTCACGTCATCGACTGAAATTGTCGATGGCTAAAAATGAAAATTCTCTTTTCCATTCAATAATTCAGCGAGAAAAACAAAAATAATCGATAATAATGCTTTTCGGATGGGGGAGAGGGCCTTTTCCGGGGGACTCCTCGACATGCTGAAAAGAAGACATGAACAACATCGTGGGAAAAAAATGATTTTGTTTGGCATAAAACAACTTTGAGGGAAGTTTCGTTGGCTTGTCGGGCATGCTGTTAAGAGGTTGGCGAAACATGAAACCGACGAAGCATAATTCTTGTCTCAAAGAAGATGTTAAAGTCAGAGAAAAGCTGGGACTCGACTTGAATCCCAATCATTTCCTTCTCAGAAAAAAAAAGAAGTTTCAGAGATTACGTCATTCGCTTTGCTTTATTAAACAACTTTTCGTCTCAAAAGAAAAATCTTTTCATGTTTTTCTTTTTGTTTTGTTTTCTTTCTCTCAGCAACATGGCGAAGACGATGATGACCAGCATCACGACTCCACCTCACGGCTCAATCGCTGCGGTATAATCGGATTGAATCCAAAGAAAGAAAGAAAAATGATTTTTGTAAGTTCTCGCACTTCTTTACGCTCGCGCTTGCTCGGCAAACTTTGATGGACTGGCGATTCGGCATAAAAACGTGTATTACTAATAAGAAAATTTGTGAAAGATTATCTTTAGAGAGAAATGAAGAGTTTATTGTAGCGAAGTTTATGAAGAAAACTTTAAAAGAAGCTTCGAAGCCATTTTCATTTCCAGAGTTCTAGCGAGATTAGAATTAGAGTTTTTCGAAGCTAAAAAAGCAGAAAGCAAAAGTCGCATTAACTTAAGAAGCATTACTTGATCTCACGCCGTTGACTCATTAGTTTTAAAAATGAAAAGTGTTGCTTCGTTTCGCAATTTAGCCAAACATGAGAAAGTTTAACTTTTTATGTAAAAGAATCGATAAATCTATTTTAAGCGAAAGCTGATGAGAGCAACTCTCGAGTAATTTTAGTCGTTGCAATTTCCGATGAGAGCAAATGCAACAAGTCTCAATCAAAACTTTCCTTCCCGCAAAACACAAATTTTCAGTTGTTTCATGCTTTTCGAGGAAATTTCCGACCTCAGAAATCGATAAAGCGCTATTAAAAGCCATTTTCATCGCCCCGGCGAAAAAACATTCCATTCATATTGTTGAGGCAATGTCAAAGCTTGAAGAATTTTTTTTCCTCGAGGAACGACAAAAGCATAAAACGGCAAACATTGAAAATTGCAATAAACAAATTTTCTCCCCACTGCGAAAATCAATTTCGGTCTGGAAAATTTGAATAATTTTATTTTAACTCAAACGAAATTGCAATTTTCAAGTTGGGAAGAAACTTTCTCGTTTATGAAAAAAATATTAGGCCACGAAGCTTTAAGCTTTTTGGACAATTCACAAATAGTCTCTCCCCTGTTGTTATTACTCGTTGATTCAAATGGAGAAAGTTAATAAATTATGTCACGATTTCGTTTGGAAACGACTTCTAAAGCTCTCGTTCAAACTTCAAGTCTTAAAAGTTTTAGCTTTCTCTCAAAAGCTTCTTCAGTGATGAAACTTATGAACTGCCCCCAAAAATAATATAAAAAGCTTTTCTCTAATCCTTCCTCAATCTCGTGACACAATTTATTAGCTTTCAGCCAGAAGACTCTGAAAAAATTGCAATAACTATTGGACACATGTAGCATTAGAGATCAACAAGACGAAAAAATTGGAAGTTTAGGTTTTCTAGTTGGAAGAGTTTATGAAATATTTTCGTTGGACGAGCTCAAAATAATTCAAAAAGTTATGATATTAAAAAATTTAGGCGTTTATTGAAAACAAAGTGACATTAGATAGGAAAACATTAAAAGTGTATAAATGATGGACAGTTTTTTCCTCTGAAATTTCCAGTTGGAGCTTTTCTTGACATTCGTAGAAACTTTAAAAAGATGTTTGACAAAAATTTCACAAAGAAAGCATTCGCAGCATAAAAAAAATCGAAGGAATTTTTCTACACATAAATAAAATGAGAGAAAGAAATTCTTGCCTTGCCTAACCCATTTAAGTTTCCTTTCGTCTCAGTTGTTCTCGAGGAAAGAAGAAAGTGAGAATGAGATTCATAATGGAACGAAAAACTTACAAAAGAATGGAACAAAGAAAAAATAAAATTAAAGCTTTAATTGAAACTTAAAATGGAATTTTGTTCTGGGCCGTGACATCCGCTTTATCTTCATTTCCATCTTGTCGCTTCAATCTGTGAAAGTGCATTTCATGCTCCAGTGGATTTCCGATTCAATTTCACCGAGGTTCAGTCTTAATTAAAAATCTGTCGAGTGATGAAGTTGCACGAACTTTGTCTGAAAATCTTTTTGTTGCCATGGATTCCAAACGAATTGAAGTGGAAGTGCTTAGGACCGACAACTCCTTTTCCCTTCATTACACTTGAGGGAGGGACTTTGAGAACAACGCCAACTACCACAAGTCAGTAAAACCATTCTCGCTGGGATTTTAAAGTTTTCAGCAATTTTCTCTTTGATTACAGCAACGACCACAAGTAAGTTGTAAAGTAAATTATTGAAAATTTTAGTTTTACATTTTATTTAAGCTACAACAACAACGACGACGACAACAACGACAAGTAAGAGCGAGTGACCTTGATATAATTTTCATGGAATAAATATTTTATTCCTTTTTTAGCCACAACTCCGCCGCCGCCGATTTTCATTCCGCCGCCAGTTCCAAAAATCTGCCTCAAACTTATTCACTTTCCTTTGTTGTCGAAACTATCGAAATGGAAAGGACTTTGCCCTCACATGATTTACCCTTATCCAACTCAATATCCTTACTTGAACCATCAAATTTATACTCCTCCAATACCGTTGAAAATAATTCGACCTACAAAGTCATTTCAAGTAACAGCAGCTGCTCAAGTTGAAATCCTATCTACAGCGACGATTGAAACATTCAAACTGCAATATCCACCATTACTGGAGAGCAGTGAAGAAACTCAAGTCGAAATTCAAAAGATTTCATCTAAAGTTGAATTGTTCTCAATAAAGAAATGATTGCAAGTCTTAGGAAAAAATGAAAATCTTTATTTTAAGTATTCAGTTTTGAGTTCACATGAAATAGCAAAGGGAAATAAAATCTAAAAGCTTGATTGAGAAATCTAAAGAGAAGTTCACGGCGAGATGTCCATGTTGTCGGACTTTTCACATCCATTATCATCCTGTCCAATTTTTTCCTCGGCATCGTAGTCGCGAACTCGTTCTTCGGAAATTTTCTTTAATTTTCGGTCTGGCGAGCGACGTTTTGATGATCGTGACGAGACTTTATCTCGTGAAACCGAATTGCTTACTGGACTCTTTGATCTCGAACGGGACTGTGAATACTTTCGCTCTTCCTTTTTTTCGCTGCGGTGAGACTTCTTTTTCTTTTCGCTGCGGTGACGGGATCTTGATCGTTCTCTTGATTTCGTACGACGATCACGGCTTCTAGGACAAAATTGCATAACTGAATAAATGTTAGACTAGAAAGGTTCTGTAATTTCGACTTTACCTGGATCGATTACGACTGGAGCGCTTATGACGAGAACGTGATCTTTCTTTCCGTCTATGTCTGCGTTCCTTGCTCCGACTGCGTGACCTAAAATATAAATTGGTTATTTTCTTTTCAACTCAAAGTTATTCATGAATGAGATCTTACTTTCGTCTTCGACTGGCAGAACGCTTCCGACGCTTGTTACTGCGACTACGAGAGCGGGATCGAGATTTATGACGACTAGCAGAACGCTTACGACGTGATCGACTCGAAGAACTAAAGCAAAAAGAATCAATAAAATGCAAACTTTTATTAACATGAGTTAAGTTTCTTACCGTTTGCGACTTCTTGATCGCTTCGACCTCGAGTGATGACTTATGCGACTCCTCGAGCGGTGGTCTCGTGAGCGACTTCGTGATCGTGAATGCCTTCTGCTTGTTGAGCCTTTATCCTTCGATGTTATTAAACCAAACGCAGGATCGATTACAGCGGAAATTTGGTTGTGACAGTCCTTTACAATCGACATTGCTTCTTCGATTTCTTTCTGAGCAGCTTCGTTGGTTTTTGCCTCTGGTTTTACAATCGGCTGAGTTGAGTGATGTAAGTTCAAAGCTGTACCGTGGAAGTAGGTTCCTTGCATTTTCAAAGCGTAAATGACACTTTTCTGCTCACAGAACTCAATCATTGCGATTCTTTGTCGTTCATAATCAGCAAACCGAGCGTACTTCACTTCTCCAGCTCTCTTAAAGTGATCCATCAAATCATCTAATCTCCAGTCGGATTCGCAGTTAATAACAAGGATCGTTCTGCGAGTTTCCTCAATTTTCCTGTCATCAAAGTTCACTGGAAGCGCTGGATACTCTGGAAGGTTATTTTCCTCAAGCTTCGGATCGTAAGTGCGAATAACTTGATTCGGCATTTGTCCTTCGGTCTTCGAGACAACTTCTGGTGGAAGCTTCGATTCAACGGAGTAAGTTCCAATCCCTGGAACTAATGTTCCATTCGAGGCCATTTCAAGAGCCCTGAATTCATCAGGAATGATTCCACTGAAATAAATCGACAAGAAGTAAATAATTCATTGAAACAAAATCACTAAACTTACGATCCAACGGGAATACAGATGAGTGCACGATCGATGAAGACGGTATTAGTCATGTGCTGTGCATATGCTACTGATCCATTATCAGCAAATCTCACATAACAAATTCGAGAGGAAACAGGTACTGAGACATCGCGAATCGATGGATCTAAAAGTAGAAAAAAGTTTTAGTGAATTATTGATTTCTAAGAAATAGGAACTAAGCAAATCACTTCTTTATATCTTAGTTTTCTATTCAATGTTTGTTTAATATTAGAAATCTACTTACAAAGACGAATTTCTTCTATTTTTCCGAGCAATCCAAACAATTGCTGTAACTGATCTTTTGTAGCTTGCGGTGCGATATTCGTGATTTGCACGACCTTCGTTGATGATCCGCCAGCCATAACTGCAAGCTCTTAGGCTTCTAACTGCCTTTTAAACAATTTATTTTTGTTTTTTTAGATCTGAAGAATTTTATTGATTTTTTCTTTTTTCGCATCAATGATGCAGAAGAAAGCGCTTTCCTTACAAAGTTCGAAATGTTTACAAAAAAGTTTTTCTTCTTCGTCTCTACTTTCTTATTTAAATTCTACGTCGTAATACTTTTTAATTACGAGAGATTCTTCGACCAACATCTGCCTACGCATGTGAACTATGATTTTATAATTGGTAAGTCTTGAAAACCTTCTGTTTTCAGTGAATAATTTATATTTTTTGCAGTTGGTTCGGGATCAGCCGGTTCTGCGATTGCTTCTGGTCTCCAAGGAAGAGTTCTTGTTATCGAGTCAGGAAATAGAGGAGATACATTTTTATTCAACATTCCAATCGTACAACCTTTCCTTCAGAGATCTAATTATGATTGGGCTTATGAAACAATTCCACAAAATTACTCATGCCTCGGTCTCGACAGTAACAAAAGCTTCTGGCCAACTGGAAAAATCCTGGGAGGATCTCATCGTCTTAACAACATGATTTACCATCGAGGCTTTCCTTCAGATTACTCAACTTTCATAGAAGAAAATGAAGGCAATGAACTCTTCTTGGAGTACGAATTAAAATCTGAAATCAGTGAAGGAAAATTTCAATCATCGATTAGTGAAGCCTTTGTTGCTGCTGGAAAGCAACTTGGATTTGATGACTTCAGTTTTTCTAACCTTACGCATTTGAATGGACGACGTTTCACTCAAATCGATCATTGGAAATCCTTGGAAAATTCTCCGGAAGTTTGTATGAACGCTCATGTCACGAAAGTAATTTTCGACAAAAACAATCAAAAGAAAGCAATCGGAATCGAATTTATCAAACACGGAAAGTTTTATGAAGTTTTTGGAGAGAAGATTATTTTATCAGCTGGAACGATTGGTTCTCCAAAGATTCTTCTTCACTCAGGAATTGGTCCGAAAAATCATTTGAATGATATCGGCATTGAAGTACGAGAAGACCTTCCTGTCGGTGAAAATCTTCAAGACCACGTAACGACTGGATTAGACTTGATAATCCTAAACCAAACTGTCGGACTTGAAATGGGAAATTTATTAAATCCTTTTAAGATTCTTGATTATTTGTGGTTTGACGGAGACGGAAGTCCATTTTCATTGGCTGGCTGTGATGCACTGGGATTTGTGAAATTAAATCAATCAAATGATTCTCCAGATCTAAGTCTTATGTTGATTCCAACGGGCTTGGTTTTTGATGGCGGTCTTCATGTTAGAAAGATTTTCAACATTCGTGACGATGTGTGGAATAAATATTTCAAACCACTCAGTGGACAAACGACAGTCACAATTCTTCCAGTTCTGTTACATCCAAAAAGCAGAGGCAGCGTCAAGCTTCAATCCAAAGACTTTTTATTAAAACCGATTATCGATCCTGGCTATTTAAAAGACACTGATGACATTAAAAAATTGATAACGGGCATTAGGATAATTGAAAAATTCGTAGAGACTTCAGCAATGCAGAAACTCGGCGCTGAAATTAATCCAAAGCACTTTCCGGGATGTGAGACGTTTTATTTTGACTCTAACGAATATTGGGAATGCTACATTCGACACATGACGCTGACAGCGTTTCATCCAGTCGGGACGTGTAAGCTTGGCGATTTCAATGATGATTCGACTGTCGTTCTAAATAATTTTCAAGTTAAAAACATTGAATCCTTGTATGTTGTTGATGGATCCGTCCTTCCCAATGCACCAAGCGCTAATCCTCACGCGATCATCGCAATGTTGGCTCAGAAATTCCTTCGTGATATCACTCATTAGTCATTTTACCCAGATTTTTGTTGTCAGTTGCATTAAGCAATTAAAAGCAGTTATGAATAGAAAATTAGACCAACAACGACTGAGCCATATTAGAAATAAAAAGTTGAGATTGCAGATTAAAAATAGGAAAAAGTTTTGATTTCATTTCAGCAAAATTATTCATTCCATGATAAAAAGTTTCAATGTCAACCATTCAGAAGCTTCGAGTAAGCGGATTCTATTCTATCTTGAATCATCAGACAGAAATATCAATGACGGCAACAGCAAAAAAAGCGCATACCGCCGTTTTGCTTTCACTCATAACGTGCAACAATGGACAATTATCAGATCTGAAAGGAAAGATAATCACGAATGTTCATAAAGCGATACTTTTACTTCCAACGCAGTTTTGATGGGGAAATACCGAAACAGTTGAGGTTTTACCGTTGACAATTTTCGTCGTCGTGGAAAATCCTTGTGAAATCCTAATATAATTTTCGACGATTTGTGTGTCAAGGAACAGTCCCGAAATTTGATCGGAGAAATTCATTTGTAACGAGACTTAATTACAAAAACATTTGACGCCATAGACCACTTGACTGAGGGTGAGATCGGTCGAAGTTTTCAAGTACAAAACTTAAATTATTAATGAAACGAAAGCGAAAAGTAAATTTTCCCTCAGCGTGTTGTTAATGGCGACAAAAGCGAGCCACAACATTTGCTTCAGGGCTTCAAAAGGATTTTTTATGGTTAACGTAGGTCGAGGCGTATTGTTGACGAGCTTTCAGTTGCCACGACTGGTTTGCTTATCACGCTTCTCAAATATCGCCACTCGACCCAAACAAAACGCTGAAATATTGTCAGTTCGTTGTTTGTAGTCAATCCATTGAGATCGAGAAAATATTTCGTGGAAGATTTTTTATTGTGCACAACAGGAATTTGTTTAGCTTTCGAGAAAACTCAGGAATATTTCTTGAAAGCTTTAAGTTTTGCGCGAGAAAGGAAAACAAAAAAAAGTGAAAAGTAAGAATCAAAAGTTAATGAACTGAGAGTTTTCTTCTTGAAGTCCTTGAAAAGGTTTCCCGAAAATATTTTTAAATTTAATTAAATTAACTTCGGCCTTAGATCATCGCGATTAATAAAAGATTCAATAACTTTCGAATATCGATTCATCTATAATCAAGTTTATGGACATTATTGTGACGCGAGGACATGTCCATTGACAATTCAATGCCATAATTGGTGTACGACCACACACAGAACACGTTGCTCTAGTTATTAATTCATGAACCTTGTTCCGATATTTGATTACCAAAAAGAATAAACGGTCGAAGGTGAATAATTTACAAAGGTTTGTTTCCTTCTCTCAGGTTCACTCATGTGCCTTCTGACTATGATTTGATTCTCGATCCTGAATAATCCAAAGTTTCGGAGGTCGTTACTACAATTACTCGATGTCTGAACTTGTAAAAGTCATTGTCCGTTGTCGACCGAAAAATGAGAAGGAAGAGAAGTTGAAATGTCAGGTTTGTGTCGACGTATCTAATTACCCTTCATGTGGATATTGATAACTTTTGTCTAGGCAATCGTACGTATCGAGGAATGTAAAGTTTATTTGGAAAATCCGTCGGATAAGAAAGCTCCGGAAAAACAATTTGTCTTCGACAGCGCTTACGATGGAAATTCTTCGAATGAAACGATTTACGGCGACATTTGCTATTCGCTCGTTGAGAGCGTGCTCGAAGGATATAACAGCACGATTTTCGCTTATGGCCAAACAGGCTGTGGCAAATCACACACCATGCAGGGACCCGACTTATCGAAACTTGTTGACGGACAGGAGATCGATCCACACAAACTTCACACCACTAAGAATCACGGGATCATTTCAAATGCTTTCGAGCACCTTTTCGAAGCAATAAGTGTCGCTCATGACATTAGATATCTTGTCGTCGTGAGCTACCTTGAGATTTACAATGAAAATGTCCGCGACTTGCTAAATAACGATACACAAAACAGTTTGAAACTTAAAGAAAATCCTACGGAAGGAGTCATCGTCGAGTCGTTGAGTCGACATCCTGTTCATAATGTGGCTGAGTGTGAACAACTTTTGCTGTTTGGAGCGAAGAACAGGAAAGTCGGAGCCACTTTGATGAACGGTAATTGACATTTTCTGCTTAGTAAAGCAAAGCTGCTTTATCGATTTTCTTTCGATTACAGCGGGAAGCTCAAGATCGCACAGTATTTTTATCATAAACGTCGAACAAATTTCCAAGTCGCCAAACGAGAAAGGAGAAGTTGACGATTGCATGATCCGAAGAGGAAAACTCAATCTTGTTGATTTAGCAGGAAGTGAAAGAGCAAACAAAACTGGAGCGACTGGTGAAAGAATGAAAGAAGCGACGAAGATTAATTTGAGTCTCTCAGCCTTGGGAAATGTGATCTCAGCCTTGGTAATTGACAAAAATAATTTTCTCGGTAATTTCTCTTGAAACTTTTTTGTGACATTGACAGGTCGATGGGAAAACTAAGCATGTGCCATACCGCGACTCGAAACTGACGAGGCTTCTTCAAGATTCTTTAGGCGGAAACACTAAAACTTTGGTAAGAAGAATTCTTCCGAGTCGACGATCTCAATCAATCAAACGTAATTTTCCAGATGGTCGCGTGCATATCTCCGGCCGATTACAATTATGAAGAAACCTTGTCAACCTTGCGATATGCGTCGAGAGCCAAGAACATCGCTAACAAACCAAAAATCAATGAAGACCCAAAAGACGCAATGCTTCGTGAATATCAAAACGAGATCAATATGCTGAGAAAGATGCTCGAAAAGTCTGGCGGAAATCAAATCGATAACGATCTTCAAGTTGTTGACATCCAAGAGCAAATCGAGAAAGAAAAGTTGAAGATTGAAAAAGAATTCGAAGAAAAGGCTCAGAAATTAAGGAAAGAACATGAACAACAGAAGAAAGAGAAGGAGGAGTTGATACAAAGTAAGATAAAAACATTTTTCTGACTTGAAAAAATCGACAAAAATCATTTCATCCCAAACAGGCATGAGCGAGCTAAAGCGTGAATACGAAGAAAAACTTTACGAAGTCAGCGAAAGCGTCAAAGCGTCTGAAAGCGCTGTCAGGTCATCGGATGTTCCAAAAGATGAAAACAAGATAACCGATCGGATAAAATCGATCAAAGATATTTTGATAGGAGGCGAACGAGCGAACGATACGCAATTGAAAGAGAAACGATACAAGAAGAAGCTCGCGGCTCAAAAGAAACTGAAGTGAGATTCTTTTATTTTCTTTGCCATTTCTTTCTCCACCTGAGAATTATTTTTATTTGTTTAACAGTGCTTTGGGTAACTTGTTGAATCGAATTGAGCAAACAGAAGACCGCGATCTTCTTCAAGCACACTACACTGACATTCATCAAGAGATCGTTGCAAAAACTGAGCTGCTCAAGCATCAAAGACAAAAGATAAGATCACTCGAACGTGAGATTGTCGACTTACAGGGAGAATTTCAACTCGATCGCGCTGATTATCTTGAATCGATGAGACGACTCGAGAAGAGAAATAAATTTTACGAACAATTTTTTGAGAAAATAAGTCCAATACTCAAAAGAGACGGTCGAGTGTGGAACATCGATTACATCAAAACCGAATCAACGTGGGTCGACGATTTAAAAAAGTGGAAAATTCCGGAAAGCTTAATCATGCACGTGAAATTGCCCCCAGCCACATCGCGTTCGCCTAGGCCTCCACCAAGCAGCACAGAAAGCGTGAAAAGTCGCGACAACAATTCGTCATTAACAGCACCGGCGCGTTTGGAATATCTTAATGACTCATTCGACAGTTGCGATGAAAACAACGAAAAAGAAAAGGACATCGATATCGCATTGACCTACTTTCGTCCGAAACGCATTGAGAAATTAATTCATCAGAGTCGAGCGTGGAAAGATTTGTCGCAACAGAACCTAAAGAACTCTTTCGATGAAGGGACCATCATGAACAAGACTTGGTACGCAGGGGGAAACTTCTTCAAGAAGACAAATCATCCTCCTTGGAATATGAATTTGAATGGTAAGCGAGATGTTTAAGAATTCATTTATTCTCTTGTTTGTGTTTCGTGTTGTACTCAAGGTCGCAATTACGGGACTATCGACTCTCGCCCCTTTTCCTCGTGACCCATTTTCGTTCCCTTCTCGAATGATTAATAACTCATTTCTTCTCTTTCTCTTCCCTTTGCTTTCTATTCGCAGCTAATCCTCCAAACTCAAAGCCTGTGTGGTAACGATCAAAGATCATCAATTAACTCAAGCGTGTGCTGTTTAATGTTTGATGAAGAAAGCAATAACGTTTAATGTTCATCACCTCAAGTTGATTTAATTTTTTCAAAAGTTTATGCTCGTTCGATGAACGACAATGATGCAATGATGTTGTTCGCAAAGAAAGGAATAAAGATGCAACTTTTATCTTCGTGTTTCTAACAGCCAATGCCTTGTCGATCGATTGCTTTTGGAATCTCGTCTCACCTACTTTCCTAACAGTTATTATCTCATCATCAACGTCAATGCAAGTTCTTGTTTTTCTCGATTTCGCAACCAACGATTTCAGTTTCGTGCGGCAACTCTGGAAGGAGGAGAATCTCTGAAATGTGTTACAAGTGAAATTTTTAATGAGAAGAATTCTTTTCTTCTTTGGTTCTGCTTAATTTTTTTTTGTCGGTGCTCAAAAAAAACATTCCAAGGTCATTTCTCTTGAGAGATTGCTTCGATGCGTAAGAAAGTAAGAAAGTTGAAGACGCCGACAGTACGAAATTGTCCGCGAACGAGTCAACAGCTCTCAAGTCTGCAAAGTGTATTTTTCTCGTTGATATTTTTTTTTTCGGTGAAAAGTATTACTTCACATGATCGGAGAGTGTAGCTAACGATTTACGTGTATGAACTCACACACCACACGAGAATCGACTCGCTAACGGTTTCTTTCTTTCCCGAACGAGAAGAAGAACATAAGAAATTAATAATATTATTATTGAAGAGAATTCTTCTTTCCTCCCATCCGTTGAATAAATTTTCTTCAGTCTTCGATTTGTTGCGTGGATTGATAGATCGTCGCTCGGTGCAGCGAATATGTGAAGGAATTTTGTGGTTTTTCGGTTAAAATTATTACAAAAAAAGTGAAAGAACATCGACAAGTGGAACAGAAGAATTGCGAATAAAATAAATCGCGATAGTTAGCGAAGGACAAAAAATAAATAGTTTAAGATGAAGATAATTGTAGGATTAACATTACTTCTCGTCACATCATATTCGAGGGCACAGGACGATTCACTCGCAGGAAGTTTCCTATCAGGTAGAACAAGAACGTCTTATAAGAAGCAAGGGGAGAGCCCTATTTACTGTTATTGTTGAATATATCAACTCAAGTCTTCGCTCCTATGTGTGTCTAAGTAACGGAATATTTTGGAACTTGATATGTGCTCGACTGTCTCCCTGATCCACACGACGATTCTTGATCGTTGAATTCTGATTGGAAATTAGCACTTACGTTGAAGAAAGCAGCGAAAGGTTAATGAACGTTTTGACACAATGACTCAGTTTTCGATTGACTGCTTACGGTGTGAAATTTTTAAATTCCGTCAAACGACGTCGAAAAAGTGAAATATGCGCGATTGGACTTGAAAGTTCTTCTTCAATTCACATTGAACTAGCAGTTTTCTATGTCAACAGTTATTCTTTTCCTTTCCGACTCCATTTCTGACTCATCGCACACACAACACGATTGAGCGAAGAAGAGATTGCAAAAGCGTTTAAGTTAATCATGCAACAGGAACTTTGGATGATGATGATGTGAATGGCGAATGAGATAAATGAGCTAACGTTTTCACTTTCTTTTCTGGCGAATATTCGCAAAGGCCTTCTTGACACAATCACCTCAACAGAGAACTCAAAAGACTGTCCAGGAGTTTGCGTACACGCGCTCGCAACTCTAATTTGCTATGAAGTTCTAGAAGATATTCCATGTCCAACTTCGAGCATGAAATGTTGCGTGGAAAGCAGCTCAGCTGGTAAGAACTTTTATAAAATTTAATTCATGGATTTAAAAATTGGTTTCAAACTAGCGGCGAATTTAACAACATCAACGTATCGACCTACGCAAAGACACACAACAACAACAACGCCTCGTCCGACTACAGAGCGTGTGAAAGAAAGCAGCAGCGTAAACAAGAACAACGACAAGAAGGACAACGATTGCCCGGGCGTGTGCGTTGCTGATCGAATCGCCGATTACTGCGAAGCTTATTTGAAAACTCCAGACTTGTGCAAAATTGGAACAAAGTGCTGCGTTGCAAAAGACTCCTACATGGATAATCCCGACTTAAGAGTGTTGATTGGATCACAAAACTCGAGCAAAACGCCAGTGAAGCCTCAGAAAGTCTCAGAGAAAGTATGTTCTGTTGATTGAAAGTGCGACTTCACGACTTCACACATTTCATTTTTCAATAGGTTCACGCTGATCCACCAAAGTCCAAAACAAATCCACCGCCATCGAAGTACTCGAAGCCTCAATCGACGAAGAAGCCTCAATCACAGAAGCCAGTAGCGAACAACGGTCAAGGTCAAGTGTTCAACGAGTGTGAAGGCGAGTGTGTCAGTGGACTGTTCGCTCTCTTCTGTGATGACATTGATACAAACGCGTTCTGTCCAAATGAAGGAAGTTGTTGTATGCCCGCTGGCGGAGCGAATGATAAAGAAGTCGTATCAACAACTCAACGGGTCACAACGCCGGTATGCAATTAGTCGTCTTTTCTTTTAAATTTATGCTTCACGTGCTGTTCTTCTTAGCCTCCACTTCCGAGATGCCCTGGTTTCTGTTTACTCAATATCATGGCAGCTTTCTGTGAAAAACCTGCTGGTGAGTAATAAAAGTAATTTCTTCTCTGACTGAAATTAAATTGAGCGGAACTTTTTAGTTGTTATTCAAAGAACTGCGACTTGTAAGAGTGGATCAGTTTGCTGTGACAATACGAGAGTTCCAGCGACGCACAGACCTCGACCAACAACGAGACGTCCACCACAAACAACTCAAGCTCCAGTGACATCGCCACCTGATCCTCGAGAAGAATGTCCTGGATCGTGTATCGTCAGTTTGTTGAGCTTCACTTGCTTTAGAAATGCTGAGATGACTGAAATGTTCAAATGCAAAAAATCGGGAACTCAGTGCTGTGCGCCGAAAACGAAAATCCAAGAACAATTAGACAAACATAACAGAAATCAAACGTACGCGTACAATCCAAATCTTGGCCCAGTAAATCCAAACTATCCTCATCCTCAACAATATTACAACACTCCGAACAACAATTATCCACAAGCGCCAAGCAATTATCCGCCGCCTCCCACTAATCCCAACCCATACCCCGTCAATCCTGCAAACAATTATCCACAAAACAATTATCCGCCACCTCAGAATGTTTACGAGCCCACGATTCCACCACAACCGTCATCAATTCCTTACGAAATAGTCGAACCAACAACGTCACCTCGTCCGCCGCCTTACTCGAAATATGTTTGTGGAGTGAAAGGAACGATTCGAACAGCCAAAGAATATCTAGTCTTGGAAGGAAATTCAACGTCAAGGTCAAAACGCAGCAGCGAGCATGATTTCGAAAAAGAAGTTGCTCAGGTTTACAAGATGAAGAACACAGAGAGACTTGTTCTAGGAAGTAGCATCGTTCCGATTCCAATTGTTTATGATGACAACACGACCTTCTCATTTGACCTTCCACATCATAACTCGAGAAGCATAGCTGTGAGTCATAGACAGGCAAGAGTCGTTGGGGGTGAAGATGGCGAGAACGGAGAGTGGTGTTGGCAGGTTGCTTTAATCAACTCACAGAATCAATATTTGTGTGGGGGAGCGTTGATTGGAACACAATGGGTATTGACTGCAGCACATTGCGTCACAAATATCGTTCGATCTGGTGACGCAATTTACGTTCGAGTTGGTGACTACGATTTGACGAGAAAGTACGGAAGCCCAGGAGCTCAAACACTTAAAGTTGCGACGACTTACATTCATCACAATCACAACAGTCAAACACTTGACAATGACATCGCATTGTTAAAGCTTCTGGGACAAGCAGATTTGAAGGAAGGCGTTTGTCTAGTTTGTTTGCCAGCTCGCGGTGTGAGTCACGCAGCTGGAAAGCGTTGCACTGTCACTGGTTACGGTTACATGGGCGAATCTGGTCCAATTCCTCTGAGAGTTCGCGAAGCAGAAATTCCAATTGTCAGTGACACAGAATGCATTCGTAAAATCAACGCAGTGACAGAGAAGATTTTTATTCTACCAGCTTCAAGTTTTTGCGCTGGTGGAATTTCAGGAAATGACGCCTGTCAAGTAAGATGAAACTTTTTTTTAAATAAAATCATATTTTTTAAATATTTTGTTTATTTATTTACAGGGAGACGGCGGCGGTAAGTTCCCATTAACTGACCTTTAATTTAATTTGAAAGGTTCTAATTTTATTTTCCCACTCTAGGTCCACTCGTTTGTCAAGATGACGGATTTTTCGAACTCGCTGGTCTCGTCAGTTGGGGATTCGGGTGAGAAACTTGTCAATCAATCGTCAAAATCAGAAACTCATCTCAGTCAATCTCATCAATTATTTACAGTTGCGGTCGCGAAGACGTCCCTGGCGTTTACGTGAAAGTGTCATCATTCATCGGATGGATTAATCAGATAATTAGTGTGAATAATTCATGATCTTAATGTCGCTAGCTGTAAGATGACGTAGAATTATGTTTGCTATCGATCCACGCGAGCGAGAGAGAGAATGAAAAATAGTTTGTAAGCTAAATTATAAAACAAATCAGCGATCCTTTCTTAAAGACGATCGCGAGCAAAAACAGACAAAAGAACAATCGTGAGAAAAGGAAAATCAAAACCTTATCGGCTTGAAATGAAGAAATAAAGGAAGAAAAAATATCAAATAAAAATTCAATATCTTTTGTGTTCGATCAATGGAAAAAGCTAATTTATGTAAGATCGCACTGCAATCGGAGCGAGAAAAAAAATCTTTTTCAGTTCGCGACAGACTCGTTTTTCGTCGCGAAAAGTCTTTTCAAATTCAATTCCAATATTTCCTCGCGAGTTGCTTTATGAGATCGAAGAATGTTCTCCCGCTCAACTTAAAAAGCGAGAGGCGTTTTTACTTGTCTCGCTACCGATCGACTCTTACATATTTATACTTTTTCCTCCTTTCATCATCATCGGCGTTTGGTTTTGTTGTTCGTGTGCCGATGAGAAGAAAAGATGTTCAGGGATGATTAGAAGTTTATTGAAGGATTGAAGGAAACCACAAAGATCTTGATAGACGTGAACAAACGAAGATGAACTTCTTAACAAGCGACTCTCAACCCTTTTCGAAACACCCGAAAAAAAAATCTCAACAAAGGCATCCAATGCATCTTGAATTTTTCATCAGCTTTTCGCCCAAAAAAAAGTCGAACGACTTATAAATATTGGAGGCATTTACGCTTTATGCTCTTCATTGCATCGAGCGGCACAAAAACTTCGGGTAATCAATAAGCAAAAACTATTAAAATGCAATAAATTATCTCCATGTAGGAAGACGGAATGAAAAAGTTCCGAGCGGCTGATAATTTTTTCCTCCTCGTGGACTCAGAGAATGATTAACAACGGAAAATAAACGATAAATATTTTTACAAAAAGAACGTTTCTTTCTCATCGCGACGAATGCTATAAAAGAGAGAGCAACGAAGACTTTTTGCTCCGCACAGCATGAAAGCTTATGTTTGTGCATTGAAAGTTTTTGTGAGCCTCTCTCTCTTGCTTGTGCAACGAGTCGCTCTCTCAAGAGATCTTGAAATATAAAAACAGTTTTGCTATAAAACGGACGAAGCTTTAAGGCGGAGTGTAAAGAATGAGCATGTAAGTAACTCACGGGGCATAAATTAACTCGTTTTAACAAACTGATGATCTTACGGAGTTTCGAGCCATCACGAGTTCAAGAGAAGACTTTTCTCGGTCAGATATATTTTTATTATCGAACTGGATAGTTGTGCCTCGTCGCAAAAACCACAAATTAGACAAAAATTAACTTCGATCTGTGCAATTAACAAAGGATTATCAACATCGAGTGCATCGAGAACGGAATCTTTTTTCAAAATTTTATTAAAATTTAGTTTCTCCGCTTTTTAGAAAAACTTTGGCAAACAATTTCCCTCGTTAATTAAATTAGTTAGCAAAATTTCGCACGTGACTTAGAAAATCAGAAAAATTCCTTTTGGCCTTCCGTCGTAGATTTCCCGCGTTGATTCTTCCAAATTCATTTTGATTATGTTCAGAATTTTAATTACGAAAATTTTCTTTTCTTTGCGTTAAACAAAAAACTCGAAATTACTTGATAATTGTCCGGATTCCTCTGTAAATGGATCAATCGACACCATCCTCGGTAACGTCGTCAAATATCACAACAACATCAACAATTATCACGAGCACGCCGGCGTCGAGTAAGTCAGCGTCAGTTATTGTTGATCCCTCATCGTCAGATGATAAATCTGCCGGTAAAAGTGCCTTCTTCGGTTCAATTCCGTCAACGTCGAGTGATCCCAATCTCACGCCAAAGCGAGTGTCGTCATCATCTACAGTCTCGAGTCCCGTGTTGACTCCACCAACTGGAAAGATTCTCAGTCGAAACTGCAATGGTACAAGTGAGTAAAATTGTTTTTGTTTAATTAGAAAAACTGAAAAGATTTTTTGGTTTTTACGTCAATGGTCATGTCTGGGCCATTAAAGAACATTCCGAGGGAAGTTAGCGAAAAAAAAGTAGACTAAACGATAAAAGACACCGACACAGCGATGGAAAAAACGCCACTTTTCGTGTGGCTCCTTATCGTCTGAACAGCAGCAAAAACTTGCACATTTATTGCCACACACAACCGACAAACGAAAAAATTTCTTCAAAAAAAGATTCCTCGCTATTAATTTCTTGCTAAATAATGCGATTTTGTTAGACGATAATTTTTTACTGCAAAATCGCTAACTTCAAATGCGATTTTTAAAGAGAAGAAGCAACAAGATTTAGTTTTGATATTTCGATGAAGATTTGAGAAGTTTAAGAGGAAAATAAATATTCAAATCAATGAAGAAACTTTTGTCGCGCGTCGAGAATATTTAATCAAGAAAGTTTTCCTTTGTAATCTTGACGATCAATTCAAGAAAAAGTTATCTGTCTACAATCTAATGACTTAACTATGAAGAACTCAAACTCCGTCAGTTTTGATCTCGGTTCATACTTCATTTGCGCCTTCTGTTTGATGAAGTTCTCTTTCAAATCATTCGAACAATTAAACTTTTTTTTATTCTTGCTTCATAAAAAATATTGTTCGTCATAAAAAATTGTTTAACCGGACATATGCAAGAGCCTTTTGAAAACCAGAGCAAGTAAAATTAGAATAATTGAAGATAGAAAAAACGGGTTACCAAACATATGGCTCAAGAAACCGTTTGTCTAAGCGCAAAGGACGGTTAGGTCTCGAAGGAAGAGTTAACTCTAATTCACCCCACGACCGCTGCTCAAAGCATTCTCATTGTTCTCAGCATTAGATTCGAACGGAATTCCAAGCATCCATAAATTTATTTCACTTAGAGCAGATCTTGATTTCATGTGAAAGGCGAAAAAAATTAACAGACGATGGAGAAGGAGCAGAAAAAATATTTTTATGCGTTTCGAAATGTCATTTCAGCGATTTAAGGTTTTCTTTCATTTTTTATGTCGATATTCGTCTTTCCATTCCCTCTCCCGTTGCCTTTTGTTACATCGAAACTTCTTCTTCTGCATTTCATTCTCAGCCGATCAACAATGCTTCGAGTTGATTTCGAGTCATACACAATTTTTTATGCGATCTGATTGGATAAAAAAATTGCAGGAAAACGAGAATAGGCTGCGCCTTTCTTTGCAACCCTAGCTCTTCATCTCATCTCAGCCCGTCTTGATCTCGGCTTCTTCTTATGCAATTAATGAAAACTTGAGTTGATGCTGAGGGGTGAACGAGATTAGATTTCAAGAGAAGAAGAAAAGTTTCAATGACTTGGAAGTTTAGAAAACTTGAAATGATCGCGAGTTTTCAGGATCAAATGAAATTAAGAAATATTCAAAGACCTAAAATTAAAAAAGTTTAAAAAATTTGCGAAATTATTTTGTAAACCAATTTCTGCAAATGCTTGCAAACATTTCATTCAGAATATTTCAAATACTTTTCATCTCTTGAAGTCCTTGCAGCATCTCAAAACAATTTTTTACTCAATCGAACAATCACGAAGCAAAATATTCTCACGCAACAATTTTTTTCTCGTTTCCAACATAAAAAAATTATTTAAAACATTAAAGTTTTGCTTGTTCATGCATCTTTAGTTGAACCTCGTCTTGTTATTATGCAGATCGCTATGAGAAACAATCACTAAAGATAAAAAAAACGTCCACACAAGAAATCTCTCAACCCTTTCAACTTTTTTTGTCGGCCTTTATTTGCATATTCCTATTGTTCAACTCCGTTTTTTTTGACCGGGGTCCGCGATGAGAGTGAGATGAGCCAGGTAACAAACGAGTCTTCAGGGGGAGCGCTCGTCTCAAGCATTTTTTATCAACGCGTTTTCTTACGTGGGTTTTTTTATGCGACGCTCTGAGCGCCCGAGTGAGGGTTGAGAAAAAAACGAATTTGAATAATCTTCAAGGAAGAACGTGTGATTCTCTCGTAGGATCGATTAATTATTTTTTCTGTACACTGACGACTTTTTTGTCTTCAAGTTTATGCAAATAGGATGAGTTTTTTCTATCAGTTTTCATGTTTTTGCTCATTGTTTGGTGGGAACCAAGTGATAGTGGAACCGAAGCTCGTGAGAAAGTTACGATGCGTTTAGATTCTCAGACCTTGAAATGATCTTGGCGTGGACGAGTTAGAAATATTTTTTTTAAAGAAAAGCTTAGAGAAAAAAATTCTTTGATCAGCTGCAGAGGATTGAAAGATATTTCGAGGATGTTACGAGATTGATAACTTTTCTTATTAAACTTGATTTAATGTGGCGATCAAACAATCAAATAAAAACAATAAATTTGAAGAAGTTGATTTGATTTATTTCTTAATTCGCGAAGCTTTATCAAAATGATTTCTTGGATAAATTGCAGAATGATCAATCAAACCACGAATATCCGCAAAAATTTGACAAATTTGAAATTTCTTAAACATTTCATAATTTTCATTTACTTCTTAATCTCAAAGAAGTCTACGCAGAAAATTTTATTACGCAAACCTCAAAGTCTAAAAGTTTCATTCAGTGCACGTAGTCCTAACCCTTTCTCGGATTTGCATCTCATAGTTGACCCTTTTGTTCAAGAAACGTCATGTTCATCTCCCTTTCGGTTTCTTCTCACAATGAATCATTAAACATCAAGATGCAGGAACATTTTTTTTTATTCGCCAATCGTTTTTTTCGTCTTCTAACCCTCGAGACAAAAAAATTTCCTCTAACGGTGCAGACAATTGGGAAAGGTGTGGTTTGAATAAATACCGTTTGCGACGAGCACTTAAGAAATCGGAATCTCGAATCTTACTGGTTTCTTTTCTCATTGCTCTCTTTGCAGTGGTGAACACATCGAACCCTTCAAATGAAGCTGAACTTCAGCTTTACAGAGTTCTTCAACGAGCTAGTCTGCTGGCTTATTACGACACTTTGCTGGAAATGGGTGAGTTAGTTCAATTGTTTATTGAAGTTTCACTTAAGACATTAACGTTTTAGGTGGCGACGACGTTCAACAGCTTTGCGATGCTGGAGAAGAAGAATTTCTTGAAATTATGGCCTTAGTTGGAATGGCTTCGAAACCTTTACACGTTCGAAGACTTCAGAAGTCACTCCACGAGTGGATGACGAATCCGTCGCTCTTCCACTCTCAAATTCCTCCAAACAGTGATGCGCCTCCTCCGATTCTTTTCAATCCTGAACCCGGCAGCATTTCACAGCAACTTCAACAGCAACGATCAACTTACAGCAACGTTGCTCCGAGCTTTTCAAGTCCAACTCCTGGATCGTCTCAAACGAGTTCGTCTCACGGCTTTTGCAGTTTAACTTCTTCTTCCTTTGGCACTCCACCCACAATCTCCTCTTCATCTTCCGCAACTCCCAATGTCGTTTCCCTTAATCCAACCTTGACTGAATCGCAAATCACTAGAATTGTTTCATCCGCTGAAAGATTAGCGAGAACTCTGCCACAACTCGAGCCGAGAACTCAAAATGTGAAGAAGCGTTCGGCTCGGGAACTGGAGCAAGTGATAGCGATGAATGAATCGGATCCTCGACGAATGGATGAGATTAGAAAGTTCTCAGCAATTTACGGTCGTTTCGACTGCAAACGAAAGCCGGAGAAGCCTTTGACTTTGCATGAAGTCTGTGTGAATGAAGCGGCAGCTCAGATTTGTAAATTTATTCCAGCGCTGCTAACTCGTCGAGATGAACTTTTCCCACTAGCTCGTCAAGTCGTGAGAGATTCTGGTTTTGGTCACTCAGCGACGATTCGATTGATGAGTCAAGGGCATTCGAATCGAAGCGACGACAATGAACAGCAAAGTAAACGATCACGATTGGCGAGTAGTGGCTCAGGATCGGAAATGGGCAAAGTGAGTAGAGAGCCTTCGAGAATTAATCGCTTCTATCGCTGCTTTTCCTGCTTCACTTTTCTATTTCGACTTTGTGCTTTTCAGCTTTCATCACCAAGTTACTTTTGCTTATAAAAAGCTTTCTAATCACGCTTTCTGCACCAAATACGCTTTCGCTAAGTCACTTTAATTGCAAAAACAAATTTAAGTATAATTTTTACTAACACGCTTTCGTAGAACGCTTAGAACTTTTGAGAGTTCACGGCTAGGTCTTCAGTTCAACTACGAATTTAAATATTTCAAGTTGAGCTGATGTTGAGTGCAATTAGAAATCATTTTCTGTAAATATATTTCGCCTTCGGTGAATGTTACTAAATTAGTTAGATCGCTTCATAGACGCATAGGCGCTAAATGTACAGAATTATTTATTTCAGGTGCTTCAGTAGCAATGCTTTTAACGCTTTTTCTGCTTTGTAGAAATTTTGGTTGAAAATGCTTTTTGCCAATTTACTAATTAAAGAGTAGATCGCTTTAACTTTCCGCTGATTCCTTTAAATATTCCGTTAAGTTCTGAGGTTTTAAACAACCGATGATGACAAATATCTCCAACTCCAATGCTTTCGCTTAAACGCTTCTAGTCACGCTTATTAAATCCTGCTTTCAATCCTCTTGCTTTTGCTTCTCAAGATTTGCATGTTTTCTAATAAACAACTCAATCACTAATCATTTGAAATTTTTAAGGATCTTCTTGACGACCCAAGAGAGAAACCTTGCATGTTCTCAACTTCGGTGAAGCCATTCGACTTGTCTGAAGCAACGAAGTTGTCTCTGGTTCTCAGTGCATCGCAGCATATTAATCAGCAGCAGTTGAAAGACTCGTTCATGAAGAACTTTAATCGCTATTCGACTTCGGACTTTGATGACACCGATTCGAGATTCTCATTCAGTTCTAGCTCATCACCAGTTCATGTAAATTTTAAAATTCTTTGTTTTAAATTTGATTTTAAAAATTTATTTTCAGAATGGAAATCATGATCGCGACTCAATCGACACAACTTCTGAGTTTTTCGAGAAAGGATCAGACGAAATCCACAAATCTCTGGAGACGAGTCCTCTGGGAGTTCAAGTTATCTCATCATCTGGTGGTCACATCATCGCCGTTGCGAATCCAGCTTTGGCATTAAGTCCAACCTTCACAGACACGATCACGAACATCAAACGGGAAGTCGTATCACCTGACATTTGATTTAAAACTTTAAAACATTTTTGAGTTTTTCGAAGAAAAAAATAATTTAAAATTAAGTTCACTCGCGTCCCCTAAACATTTGGCAATTCTTTTGAAGTTCATTGGTCTAGTCCCTTATTGTAAAATTGTCTTTCGAAATTCTAAATTCTTCGTTCCCCTAGTCTCAATTCGTCTGAAAGTGAAAATATTCATAAAGCATTGCTACTTGTAAATATCCTGTGATTACTTTAGAATAAATTAAGCTAAGACTTTCAAAATCATAAACTTAATTTCACTTTTTTAAATAAAAACATTTCTCAAAATTTTGTTAATTTCTTTTAATTTTTCGGAATGAAAATTAAATATTTCGAAAAGAACATTTGACAAGACTTTCATTCACTGATTTTCTTTTGAATCCAAGCCAGAAAAGCTGGAACTCGTGTGTAGATTCCTGGGAAGTTTGGTCTCGCACATTCAAAACCTTAAAAACAAAAAACTTCAGAAAGTGATCTCTTTGAATTAACGACTTAATTACCATAAGAGACGATTCCTATTAAGATGTAATAATAACTTGAACCATCTGGTGCAAGAATTGGCATAACTAATCCACCGCCACTGTCTCCCTGAAAATAGAAATTCTTTAATTTCTTTTCCAATGAAAGTTTGAAAATATTTACTTGGCAACTGTCTTTTCCACCTGAAATAAAATTCAATTAAGATTAAATCCTAAAGATGAAGTTTTCCTTCTTCTCACCTTGAGAATAGCCCGCGCAAAGAACTCTGCTATCGAACACTTGATTAGGAAAGTAAAGTCGATAATTGAACTCGCATTCTGTTGTTGAAACCACCGGCAATTGAACTTCTTGAAGAATTGTAGAACCAGGACCGCGAAAACTTGTCGATCCCCATCCAGCTACGAAAGGCGTCGAGCCAGTGTAATCTCGATTTATAAGTGCTTCAGTCATTGGAATGCAAATAGGTCTGATCGAGTTAGTTATGCCAACGGTTCTCTCTAGTTTTAACATTCCGATGTCATTGGCAATGAACTTGGGATCGTAACTTTCGTGAACAACTTTCGAAACGATGTTCACGTCAATCGATCCCTCATTGCTTGAAGTTATGTCGTAAGCTCCTAATCTTACAAGCGCCAGTCCATCAATTACACAATGAGCAGCAGTTACGACGTGCTTCTGTGTGATTAGAGTTCCTCCGCAAAGGAACCGAAGACTTGGATTTCTATAACCGAGCGCAGCCTAAAGCAAATGATTTAAATTAAAATCTAAGATGACAAAACTTAACTTTCTTACCAGCCACGGATACTAAAATTTTATTTAAAATAATTAATTCAATTTTTCAACTGAAAAGTAATTTTCTTTCTTACTGCACCACGAGGAGCGTTTGTGCCTCCAACGATTCTCGATCGAACCGCGAAAGTGTTTCCGCATTTATCAGCTTCGTATGTTGGAAGTCTGTTAAGAAGAGCTCCGGGCGTTGTTAAAATCGGAGATGGAGTTGTTATATCAACTGGATTGAAGATAACTGATCCAGGATTTGGTTGAGTTATTGGAGTGTTGCCGGCAGTTGGTTTCAAAGGACTGAACGTTGGTTGACCAGAGGTTTGAGGTGTACTTGTATATAAGATTCCTAACGTATTGACAGCCGAGAAGATAAACGGAGCTGGCTGAGAATTTGTCGATGCAGTGGGAGTTGGATTCGTGAAAATTAGATTCGGACAACAAACTTTTGGATCTTGACCATCATATCCACAAATCGATTTTCTAATGTAAGCTTCGATAGCCTCGTCTCGCTTCTGTTGATTCTCAATTATCATGCTCACAATTCTATTGCAAAATCGAAAGTTAATGCAACTTCCGCCGACGTTTTCGGGAGTCGAGCAGTCCTGAGCTGAACAGAAACAAAAATGTTAATAAATCGAAACAAATTTCATTTTAGAATGAAACACGAAACGAATTTAAAAACAGTTTTTTATTACTTTAGATTTAAACAAATATTTATTCAATGTCATTGAAAACAATTAGCTGATGTCATCTAATCTGCTTTGTGGTGTCGCTGTTTGTCCTGATTGAAACAAAAGCGCCGCAATTGCAATTCGAATATCAATGCAAGGACAATTTTTGTCATCGAGTTGACGAAGGAAAGGAGAACGAGGATCAATCGAGTTATCGCCATAATTTAATGTCGATGGAGGAGCTTTCGTGGGACAAATTCGAGGAAATGAAGGACATTCTGTGGTTTCTGGAAAGGAAGAAGTTGTTGACTCGGGTTGAGTTGGAAATTCACTTGAAGGTTCAAGTGTTGTGAGGTTTGGTTGCATAAGAGTTGTGGATTTAGATGGAAATGTAGATGTTTCTTCTTGGGATGGAGTGGTTGTGATAGGAGCAGTTGTTGGAGGCTCTTCAGAGATAACTTGTGTTGTTGTTAAATTATGATAATCGGGAGATGTCGAAGGAAGGGTAGAGACTTCTGTAATAGTGGTTTGCGTTGTTGTAAGGATCGGTGGGGTAAAAGTGGTTGAGTTAGAAGGAACAGTGGATTGATCTGTAGTTGTAGATGGTGTAGTTGGATCAAAAGTGATTGATGAAGACGGAAGAGTAGAAGCTTCTGTAACTGCAAGTTGTGTGGTCGTTAAAATCGGTGGAGGAAAATTCAAGGAAGTCGAAGGAAGAGTTGAGACTTCTGTGATTGAAGTTTGTGTTGTTGTTGTTAAAATCGGCGGGAGAACCGTAATTGTGGAAATTGAAATTTCTGAAGATGATGGCATCTGAGTTATCATTGAACTCTCTGTTGTTGTTAAATTGGGAGAAGGCAAGTCAGTTGATGAAATTATTATTTCATTCGTAGTTGTCTCTTGTGAAAGCTCTGTCGTTGTTGTGTGTTCTGAGAACTGCGTCGTTGTTAAAACTGGAGGAGGAGGGATTATGATAATTGATGAAGGAAGTTCAGTTGTGGTCAAAATTGGAAAGTCAGGATTCGAAGAGGAAAGTGATGAAGATGGAATTGTGGAGATATGTTCTGTTGTAGTCAAAATGGGTTCACCTGATGGAAATGAAATTCCTTCAGTTGTTGTGATTAAAGGAGGATCGAAAGGATTAGAAGGCATTGTCGACATTTCTGTTGGAGGCTGAGTAGTTTCGCTTGAGATTTTTGTTGTAGTCAATTCAGGAGAAGAGAGTTTAACCGTCGTTTGAATGGGAGTTGATGTAGTTGTCGAAGGTGGTTTTGTTTCAGGCGCTGCAATTTCGCGAATATTTATTGCACAAGAATGAGTTTTCTCGAAAATGAACGTAAGCTTACATGGAGACGTCTCAGTTGTCGGAACTATCGCAGTTGTTGTAGCAAAGGTTCCTCCTTCCAAAGTAATGAGTGGAAATCGCGTCGTTTCCTTAAATATTTCTCCAGAAAATAAAAGTTTCTTTCATAACTTTTTCACCTCACTTTGTATGACTCTAAACAGTTGAACTTCCAATCGACAAGCTTTGCAAGCAAAGGAAACGCTAAAAGTTTGAAGCAAAATTCTTGCAACAGCATCACTCAACGTCACTATTCCGACTGCGGATCACTTTCTACCGCACCATCAAATGCACTAAATCAATTTTAACAGCTCATGCTTGTAGACACTCGCGACCTTGCGTCAACATCAATTGGCTCGATGTTGAAGTGATGATTAATAAATTGTTCGACAGAGCAGAACCGCGGTCTTCCAATAAAAACTTTAAAATCAAACGGACAATTCAAAAACACTTTTTTGTGACTGATTTTCTAGTCGCAGAAATATTGACCTTAACCATTTAGTGTCGATTAGAACAGCAAAGCTTTCAACTATGCGCTTTGATGTTGAACTTTTTTCCTTTCAACAATGCGATCATTAACGATCTATCAACACAATCCAATCATTCAGGTTAATGATCTTTTAATCCGAGAGATCATTTTGTAAACTATCAAATTTATCTCACTTACACTCAATTGCCGTGGTTTGCATAAGAAAAACGAAAAAAAATATTTTCATGGTAAGTTTCATGCACAAAATCCAAATTATTTGAAAGTGATGTTGAAATTACGAACTTTTGTAGAAAACTGAATCGCGATCGTCTCGTCGAACGTTTCGCAATATTTTCCATCGACGGGGAAACACTCGGACAGCAAAAAACAACATAATTTTCAATGTAATCAAGAACATCTGTTCGCGGCTTTTTCACAGTTGAGTTTTCAATTTTAAAGGTTGACAATGTGGGAGATTCTTTTTTTCGGGAAATAAAAGTAAAATCTAAGTTGAAAATAGCCGATCATTTGTCAGAAGAAAGTTGACAAGAACGTCAAAAACACAAAAAGTGTGAGATATGTAAAGAGCTTGGGTTCGAATCCCAAGTTTGCCATCCGCCTGCCGCCCCAATCTTTTTTTTTCTACGAAAATAATATTTTTATTACTCATCGAAATTTAAAACATTTATAAAATTAATATTGATTCAACTTGACATGTTTTTGTGTTCATTGACAATCGTTTGGATTCAAACAAATTTGTTATCATTTCTATTAAAGTTAGTTTAATGATCAGTGTTGTTTAATAGTTTGGTTTTGTGTTTCCTTCATGATCAGGCACATTTGAAGTGTGCAACTTTAATAAATCTTTCATCGAAACGACATAAAGTTAACAATCTTTTTTTAGTACGATCAACAGCTGCTAGAGCTACGAGTAAAATGGGCAACAATAATAAACTATCCATCCTACTCTTCGTTGCTTAAGATCTCTCGTCTGTTAACATTAATTTTACGATCCACTAGAGGGATTTACTTGTTTCTCACACTAAGCACCAATTTTACATTTTTAAACGTTTTGTGGGTTCACTAAGAATATTTTCATTTGCACTTTGAAGACTTTAAACGGAAGCCAAAATTAAAAGCTGATAAGTTTTCTTTTCCACGAATTAGGCACATTCCAATAAGATTTGAAATCAAGCGAATAAAATTCTCGTTGGTCAATTTCACGGTGACGTTAGTTCACAATAAATGCTCGTCGGAAGTTGAAGGAAGAAACATTGAAGGAAATTAGAGGATGCAACACTTTTTCTTGTTTTTCCTATTGTTCTCGTCTTTAAAGTCGAGAGGTCGTTCGGAGAGTTGGAATTTCCTCACAATGCGAACTAGCTCATGGAACGCTTGATCGACGTTGATTCGCACTATAATTCAAAACAAGATAATGAGATTAAAGCGTCAAACGTTATCTAAGAAGTTTCTTGCCTTTTGCACTGCACTCGAGATAAGGTATTTTCAACTGACGACTGAGCTCCTGCGCTTTCTCAATTGACACCTTCAAAGAAAATTCCAAATGAAGGTTTCAAAACACGAGCTTGAGTAAACAAACAAAGTAATCTCACCACTCGTTGCGCTTCCAAATCTGATTTATTCCCAACCATAAGCATCGGGAACTCGTCTCGATCTTTTACTCTTAATATTTGACGATGAAATTTGAAAATCTCTTCGAAGCTCGCGTAATCTGTTACACTGAATACTAAAATAAATCCTACAAGAACAAGACATTTTAATCTCCCGTTATAATCCTATTAGAAAATATATTTACCTTCGCCCGATCTCATGTATTGCTCGCGCATCGCTGAAAACTCTTCCTGCCCTGCAGTGTCTGTGAATCATTCATCATGTTAATCAAAGCTTCGATTAATTCCGCTCGTTTGATTTTATCGACTTACCTAAGATATCGAGTTTCGCTGGAACATCGTCAATCACAACTTGCTGCAATTTAATCAACAGTTAACAACTCATTTGCATATCAATCGAAATTATTATGATCAACAAACCTTCGTATACGAGTCTTCGATTGTCGGGTCATAATCGCTGCAGAAATAACTCTAAAATGAGAAGATGTTTGTGTTTAATTATAGAATCTATAAGAAAACATCATGTTTGACTGTTCATTGAAATGAATTCGTTCGATGATTTAATATTTTCTTTTCATTTTCATCGCGAACGATATAAAAAATATTTCAAATGTTAGTCATTCAGCATAACAAGTTCCGACTGACATCTGATCACATCACAAAAGTAAATCTGATCCATTCTTTTATGAGAAACGAGATCGTCGATGTTTGAGTGACGGCAAATTAGTGTTTGCCGTTCTAATCGTAGAATTCTTGACCATACGGCCAATAAAGTTTTACCCACCTGAATAAATTGTATCGTTACTGAACTCTTCCCGACGCCACCAGAGCCTACAACAACTAGCTTGTACGTTTGAACATTTCCTTGAGTGTACTTTGCCATTTTGGGGCCGAAGAACTATTAAACTAACGCTTAAATTAAATAATTTTTGCAGAGCAGAAATAAAAACTATTTTCTTCCTCGAGATTTATTTATCCAAGATTATTGCGCGAGACTAGATTTTCTTCATTCAAAACGTTTATTCGTCGGTTGTGCAATGTTCGCTCTGGATTGTGTTTCAGAAGTTTCACTGTAAAAACATCTGTTGAACTGTTTGGCCGCTAAAAAAATCACAATCGATCAAACAATTATTCGAAGCCTAGTTCTTACTCTGATATTGTGTAATTTACGCAGCGATTTTTGTGAAAAAAGATTGTGGGAGATGGAAAAGATCTTTAAACATGTCGTTTGCCGAAATTCTCTTTACGCAAAAGTAATTGAAAGATTTCCGGTTCCTGATGAATTAATTTCTTGGACAACGAGCTACGAAAAGTACTTGGCTCCTTTATATGAATCTCCAGTGCTTGAAAACAAACCGTGGGCTGATCTTAGTTTTGACAATCCGAACTTCAAACCTCGATGGAATGAACTTGATGGGAACGTGAACAGAGTTAGTCACACTGGACCATATCAGTTAGCAAAAGGTTTACCTCTCCCAGGTTTTCCACTGAATCCTTTTGGAAGAACTGGAATCGCAGGAAGAGGAGTCTTGGGTCGTTATGGAGTAAATCACGCTGCTGACCCGATCGTATCGAAGTGGAAACGGAATGAACAGAAGGAAATCGTCAAGCACAGCGAAAGTCACAAACCGATTCTCATGATTTTATGCATTAAACGTGGAGACACTGGAGAGATTGCACTTCCTGGTGGAATGGTCGATCCTGGTGAACAAGTCAGCGTGACTTTAAAACGAGAATTCATTGAAGAGGCTTTAAATGGGAAGATTCAGGAAACAGATCTCGATGAGTTTTTCAAGGGAGGATCTGAAATCTACAAAGGCTACGTCGATGATCCACGCAATACTGATAATGGTAATGTAAATACTTTTGAGAGAATTTGTAAAGAAAATTAAATTACGATTCATTTCAGCTTGGATGGAGACTGTTGCTGTGAATTTCCATGATGAAGAAGGAAAGTTGGTCGATAAATTAAAGTTCGAAGCTGGAGACGATGCAATTGGAATTCATTGGATTGAAGTCGATAAGAAAGTGAAATTATATGCTAGCCATTCCAGACTTATCGAACTTACAGCGCAATTAAGAAATGCTCATTTTTAACGTACAATTTAAAATTGAGGCGAAAATGTTAAAGCGACTTTCGATTTGTAAAAAACTCTCAACTTGAAATTCCGCTCGTCATTTTGCCTCTTCTTGAAATAAAAATTAATTTATCAACTGAAGTACCGTCTTTACACAAGTGAAACAATAAAATTGTAAACATCCGAGATGTCGATTCTAGCATACAATGGAGGATGCGTCGTCGCAATGACGGGAAAGGATTGTGTTGCGATCGCAACAGATCATCGGTTTGGTGTTCAGGTAAACATTTTTGTTTTGCACAATCATCGAGAGATTTTCATTAATCTTCTGAAATATTTTAGGCTCAAACCATCGCCACAAACTTTGAGAAAGTATTTAAAGTAGGAAAGCATATGTTCTTGGGATTGGCTGGTCTGCAATCCGATATTCTCACGGTTTCAAAGCGACTCGAGTTCCGTAAGAATCTTTATGAAATTCGCGAAAACCGAACAATGCAGCCAGAGCGATACTCTGCAATGTTATCGAAATTCCTCTACGAACATCGCTTCGGACCATACTTCATTGAGCCTGTGGTAGCTGGATTAGATCCAAAGACTTTCCAGCCGTACATCTGTAGCATGGATCTCATCGGTTGCATTAATACACCAAGAGACTTTGTCGTTGTTGGAACTTGCGAGGAGCAGCTCTACGGTATGTGCGAGACTTTGTGGCGAGAGAACCTTGAACCCGACGATCTCTTCGAGACAATTTCCCAAGCAATGTTGAATGCATTTGATCGCGATGCAATCTCCGGTTGGGGAGCTTCTGTTTACATCATCGAGAAGGATAATATTACAGTTCGCAAGTTGAAAACTCGTATGGATTAAGACGTCGTTCTCATTTTTTTCGGTTTATTATAAATTCAAGGAACGAAGGAATAAAAACTTTTGTAATGAAATTGTTTGAGTCTGCCTCTCCAACCTACAAATCGTTTTATCGATTTTGTTTACTTTTTTCGTTTTGTTGTTGTGATTAGCGAAGTGGAATTTTGTGATATTTTATACCAAAAGTCTTAGCTCGAAATGGCGTTTATACTTCGCGGCTATCAGCGGAGTGTATCAAAGTTTCCGTACATTGCGCAAGGAGTTCAATCTTCTATCCTTATGGCAACTGGAGACGCAATTGCTCAAGTAGCTTTAGAAAAAAGAAAAGAATTCGATTTTAAACGGTAAGACATTGAATGACGACTTAACCAATCTTTATTAATTGCTGTCATAGTTCATCACAGTTCCTGCTCATTGGATTCTGTGGAGGACTCGGCTTACGACGCTGGTATGGAGTTTTGGATCGATTCTCGTCGCCAAACAAAACTATTAACTGTTTGAAGAAAGTCACAGGTTCATGATAATTAAAATTTAATGATTGCAATGAAATGACTGATTGTTCTTCTAGTGGATCAACTCGTTTTTGCTCCTGTTTTCATCGGAGTCTTGATCGGCTCCATCGGACTATTACAAGGAAACAAACCCAACGACGTTAGGAAGAAGCTTGAACGTGAATTTCCTGACATTCTTGTTGCCAACTATAAATTATGGCCCGCCGTTCAGCTTCTCAACTTTTATTTCGTCCCTTTAAATTATCAAGTGGTCCTGGTTCAAGTAGTCGCTGTTCTATGGAACACTTACGTAAGCTTCAAGACAAACTCCACGATTATTGAGGACGCTGCAAGCATTTAGAATCTAACTTCAAAGTTAATAGAAATGTGATCTAAGTCGTACTCTCTGAGAAAATATAATTAAAGTGCAAACAAAGCAATCGGCAAAATCTCGTATATAAAGAACTTTTCAAAATTAAACTTAATGTCCCTGCTTAGACAATTTGCAGTGGCATGTGATAGGTTCCCTTACATTACTCAAGGATTGGTCGCTGGGGGATTACAAGTTTTAGGCGATGTAGTTGCTCAAAAATATGAAGAAAACGAATCGTTTGATTACAGAAGAAGCATCAATTTCATGTTCGTTGGCTTTATGACTGGAGTCGCTTTGAGACGTTGGTACGGAATTTTAGACGAAAACATTCTTAGCTCCAATCGATTCATCAACGCAGTTCATAAAGTTGCAGGTGACATTTCAACTTCGTAAACGAACAATCGTCAACAAAATCCTTTTTCAGCGAATCAATTTATCTTCACGCCGGTTTTCACTTGCATTTCTATAACATCGATTGGATTTTTGCAAGCTGGTCGCTTTGACAAAGCTGTCGAACTACTGAAACAGGAATTTCTTGATGTTATGATCGCTGATTGCAAAGTGTGGCCAGCCGTTCAGTTCTGCAACTTTTTCTTTGTGCCGCTTCACTTTCAAGTTGGTTTTAACTCGATCGTTGCGATTGCTTGGAACACTTATTTCAGCCACAAGACACATGCAAAGACCAATGGACATTGTCGTGCACCAATTTGCAGGAATTAAAATTTTAGGATCAAAGCAATCTTGAAAGTTTATTCCAAATCAAGTGAAATGTCCATAAATAAATTATTTAACAGATTTCCGTTTATTTCGCAAGGACTCGTTTCAAGTTTTTTTGAAGCTGCACATGACATTGCGTCACAAAAAATTGAGAGGAAGACTGAACTCGATCATAGAAGAATTTTCATTTCGATAGTTGTCGGTTACGTTGGTGGATTGACGATCAGAAAATGGTTTGGATTCTTAGACGGAACTTTTCAAAGCTCGAAGCCTTTTGTTAACGCTGTCGGAAAACTCACAGGTAACGAGTTCAACTTCTGTTTCTCTTTTTTTATTGATCAATTCTTTATCATCAGCCGATCAAATCCTGTTCATGCCTCTTTACATTGGAACAACGACAGCTCTTTCAAAATTCCTCGAAACAGGATCATCAAACGAAACCAACGCAGTTCTCCAAAGAAATTTTTTTGGTCTCATCCTTCATGATTTCCAATTGTGGCCCGCAGTTCAATTCATCAATTTTTATCATGTTCCGCTTAACTTTCAAGTTCCTGTGAATTGTGCGATCTCTGCAGCTTGGCGAGTCTTCTCGAAATATAAATCAGAAGTTGTTCTTGTTGAAGACTAAACAGAGCTCTCATTCATTTATTTCTAATCTGACTGCACTTATTTCTACTCCAGCACTATCACCTCGCTCTCGATAGATAGAACAAACTTGCATAAGCTCACAATTATATTTACAAGAGAAAGTGATAAGGGAAAAATATTTCTCGCTCAATCGACTCGCGAATATGAGTTTCGAGAGATTTGTAAGGCTTGAAAAATCAATAAAAGTGTTGAACATAATTAGTCACAATCGAACTCATAAAGTGAAGCTACGTGAGCGTGGAAATTCTTCAGTTTATTCCAACTCGTAATCCGATAATGTCGCAAGATGATGAAAAGTTCTTTGATGATTTCAAGAAAATTATTGAAAGTGATTCGAGTTTACCAGCAAATCTTGGTTTGAGAACTTTCTTTAAAACTTTTTCAGTCTTAAAAGATATTTTTAACTATTTTAGATTCGATTTTACTTCGACGTTATTTGAAGGTTTGTGAGAACGACAATGAGAAAGCTTTGAACTTATTAAAAGCAAATCTAAAGCTTCGTGAAAGTGGACCACAGATCTTCATGAATCGAGACGTTCTTTCGAAAGAAATTCAAACAATTTCAAAAGTTCTGTGAGTTACCAAATAAATTTTCTGATGAAATTTAATATTTTTGTCATCATCAGTCAGTTTTGTCCACTGCCCACACTAACAGCAGATAACAAAAAAGTTATATTCACCCGTTTTACGACGAGCGATACCAGCGAGTACAGTTTGGTGGATGCGATAAAGATGATGCTGATGGCAGCTGATGCTCGTTATGTGACACCAGACAACGGCGATAAACTCGTCGATGGAGACATTTTAATCATCGACATGACAGGATACACATTTAAACACTTTCTTGAAGCGGCTAAAAATCCGAAAACCCTTTTTCTTTACTTCAAGTACGTCCAAGAAACTGTTCCGATTGCGACAAGAGCTACCCACATATTGAACTCGTCATGGATCGTCGACAAGTTTATGGCGCTCATTCGACCGATTATGAACAAGGAAGTCTCTGAATCAATTCAGTTCCATTCAAACGGTTTAGATAAATTATACGAAACAGTTCCACGAGAAATTCTTCCAAACGAATATGGCGGAAGCGCGGGATCGATTGATGAACTCCACAAGAAGTGGATGGACACGTTTGAAAGCAAGAGGTCAGTGAATCGATCAAAAGAACCACTTACAGTTAATGTTTTCTTCAATTTCTAGATCGTATCTGATGGAAGAGAGCAACTGGAGGTTCGCTATAAAAGATGAATAAAAATTGAAGTCTTGCAGATTTTTATTATCTCCAAGATCAAATGAACAAAGCGAATAAATTTGTCGCTTCATGAAGATTCGTTTTTTATTTTGGATTTATTTGAAGTTTAGGTAACTTCGAATATTTTGAAACCTTCCATGAGTTCAACAGTTTGACATCACACACGAACCTTCCACATCAATTATGAAACTTACGAATTTCAAATTCGAACGAGGAGGTGATGAAATTTTGAGACTCACGAAACTGGATTATGATTTAGCTCAAAGACACGAGACGATTGCAATGCACGTGTTTTTAATTTTGTTTATTGCAATTGTATTTTTATCGTTTTTGCTTGTCAAGTCGTCACGATATTAATTGTTGATGGGAAAATCTTCAAGCGACGATAGAAGTTCATTGCCGGGTCAAGTTTGCATTTTATTTTATGACTTGAGTCTTTTGACCCTGCATCGTAAATATGCATCGCTTCAAGCGATTAAAGAGAGGATACAACTATTACTTAAGCGTTTGCTGCGTCAGAACATAAACGAACAAAGACAGAGTAGCCAATGCCTTCGTTAAAACTCTTGTTAATTGGCAATCCATGAGCCATTGTTCTCGCTCTAATTAGACGATCGTGTTGAGACACAAAGACCCACGGTGAACATTGAAACAACTTTGTTGATCTGCGAAGAAACATTTTTTTTATTGCAATTTAAATTAGAAAGAGCCTTGCGTGACATTGAATCGACGAGGCTCAGACAGACCAAACATAAGTTGAAAAAGAAAATTAGAAGCTAAAAAATCGAGTTTTTCTTGTTTCAACGAAGAGAAGAAAAAACATTACAACAATCGAGACAACGGCTCGAAAGCGAAACAGTTCGCGAGAATTAGCCGTGTCGTTCAGTCCGAAGAGTGAGCTGCAACAGTGAAGAAGTTCTCAAGTGATAGAATTGTCGTGATGTCTCATAAAAATATAAAACTCACTCAAGATGAAATCGATGAGAGAGTCGAAGAGTTGCGGATGCTAATTCGAGGCGAACCCGACTTGCCACAGAATCTCGGTAGATTTAGTTTAAATGTCTGAGGCAATCAAATGTTTTAAATCAACTTTTCCAGAAAAACTCTTGCTCATGAGATATCTGAAGACCTACAGCTTCCGAGTACACAAAGCTCATGCTTTAATTAAGTTTAGCTTCGGATTGCGCGCTAAAAATCAACACATTTTTACGAATCGAGATTTTCGTTCGCCTGAGATACAAAGTATTTTAAACACATGGTAATCAATCGTCGTCGTCGTCATAAACAAGTTCCGTGACAAAACTTTGTTATTAAATTTCTAGTGAGTTTGTACCAATGCCTACGACAACTCCAGAGAATTACAAATGCTGCATCATGCGTCTAATCGACTACAAATCGGAGTTGTTTGTCTTTAATGATGTGATTAAGACATTTTTTATGGTTGCTGACGTCAGACTTGTCACACCAGATCCTGATCCCGAGCACTTGGCTGAAGGAGAAGTTCCAATCTTTGATATGAAAGGAGTCAGCGTTTGGCACCTGCTGAAAATAAGTTTATCAACTTTGCGCCTTTACTTCAAGTACGCACAAGAAGCTCATCCCGTTCGAGTTCAGCAAATTCACGTTTACAATTGCACTCCATTAATCAATCGTATAATGTCATTGATCAAACCGCTTCTTAAGCCAGAAGTAGCTGCACGATTCCAATTCCACACGCCCGGCTCTGAAACGATATTCAATTACATTCCAAAAGCGATGCTGCCCGAAGAATATGGAGGCGATGCGGGACCCATTAAAGTCATAAAAGATTCTTGGATAAAATTATTCTACGAGAAAAGGTGAGCCCGAAAAAAAAACGTCGCCAACAAAAACTTGACCATCTCGTGTTCTTTTCTTTTTCTTCCCAGGGATTACATCATGAACGATTCGCACTGGGTTGTTAGCGGCAAGTCGGAAGATTTGAACAACAACGACTGCAAATGAAAACAAAATGTATACAAAATGAATAAAAGATGAGTGAACCAACCTCTCAGTGATCTTGATTTTGATATTTCGAGTTTGTTAGAGACGAGTTTCAAGTTTAAACTTTCGTATGCAAATCAACGAACCGGTGGCTCATCATCGTTATCACGTGCCTGCTCATCTGCATCTCTTCTCTTTAACCTCACAACATAGCGAAACTAATTATTTGCTTTGGTTTAGATTGCTAAACAAACGTTTGCGTGTTGAAGAGGAAGTCAACAAGTGCGTTGAGTGGTTAAAAGAATTTGAGTTCAAAAATATTGCTAAAATATTGAAAGAGCTTTCGGCAAAAGCTTCGACATTAAAAGTTTAACTGTGTTCAAGGTTCCTTTTGTTTGTTTCTATAATTTCTGCGAGTTCTCTCGAGATGATAACAGCAACTTTTAACGGAAGACATCACAAGTCCATTAAAGAATTTGTTCTCGGCAATTATGTCCACTTAGATTCGACCGCGAAAACCTCATGTCCTCGAGTTCGGAATGTTAATAGCGATCGATATTTAGCGATGTTACCTTGTTTAGATGTCACGATCCAATTTTGAAATCTCATATTTCAATGCTCGGATGCGTCTGGCCGAAAATGAAATCTTTGTTTCGTTAAAAAAAAAGCTTCGACCATTCAGTCGCTGATATTCATCGTTCTCTTCTCTACATGCAGTCTCAAGTTTCTTGCTTAACTCTGTTTAGTTTGAGTTTAACAGTTGACGGCAGCGGTTTGAGTTTTGGAGAAAAATCGTAAAAGATATCGCAGCCTCGACAAAACAAAATTTACACAAAAGACAAGAGGTCTGACAAATTATTTAGTTGAGTGTTAAGAAGTGAACAAATACTTTTTTTATTGCGACGTTAAATCATTCTAAGAGTTCACAATTAAAGAATTCAAAAGAAGTTTAGTGAATAGAAAACGAGACAACTCAGAATTTCACAGGAGAATAAATGTTTACTTGCTAATAAGTTCTTTTCAATTTGATTGCGCAATTGAGTCATTAGAACTGACAAATTTTGTTCTCAAATATTTGACAAAGATCACGACTGAAGTTAATTTTACACACTTTCGTTAAATTTATCTCGCAAGGCCGCTCCTTGATCGTGAAAATATCTGAAACTTGTCGCTCGTGTGTTTGTCATTATACATAAGTTAAATCAATTAGTGTTCCGCGGTTGCTTTGTGACTTTAGAAGTTAATTTATTCAAAATTCATTGCAACAGTCTCGGCTGACCAGTTAGAAGCCTCTCGCAACGTTTAATCAAGGAAAATGGTTGCGGAATCTTCATTCGACGACAAAGTGCGTGAGATCGAATCATGGATCAAAACACACGATTCTCTTCCATTAAAAATAGGTAAGAGTCTAATGGAAGTCGCGTTGACGTAGGTTAAGGTAGAAGCGGTCGAATGCGGGAAAGAAATAAAATCTTGTTTGTGTGACGTCAAGGCTTGTTTAATAAGTAGTTTATTGAACTTGAATGTTCTTGCATTGTAGCTTCGTGAGTAGAGCAGTGGATTTCTTAATGGTCGTTGTTTCACCTCGAAGATAAAGAGAATTGAACGATGAAACATAATTTTTTTGATATTTACCAATCTTAGATCAATGCCATTCGCTCAAATTTAATTTCGCTTTAAGTTTCTTTTCCTTCCGTTGCTAAGTCAACCTTCAACTTCGAAACCTCAGTGTCAGTTTTTGTGCTAGAGCAAATTTATTATTCAAGTCGCGGTTGCATTTCAAGTAAAATATTTTTGTTTACTTCCTCAGCCCCTGTTGTGGTTCGACGATATTTACATTCTGTTCATTGCGATGTTGACGAGACGAAGAAGCTGATTGAACACAGCTACACTCTGCGCAGCAAATATCCAAATATCTTCTACAATCGGGATCCACTCGATGTTGACACGCAAAAGATTTTGGATGTCGTGTAAGTTTCAATTAAAATCTCAAATATTTGCGACGAGCATTTCAAAATTTCTTCTTCTCAGCGATCTTGGAGTTCCCATGCCCTCGTTGACTTCAAGCAACTATCGCATAATCTTCAATCGTTTGATTGATCACGATCCGGAGAAGGTGAGTTGTGTGATTGTTTTATCGGAAAGATAATGATGGAGAGTTTCATAATCACCGCTCATGAAGATTCATGATGCAGTTTGAAGCACTTGCGTCATAAATCTCCAACGTGAGCTCGCTCTTGAGGTTTATTATTTTATTTCAATGAATGAGTATTCAAATTTTTAAACCTCAGACCACCAAGCCAACCCGTGACTCGAGCATGCTTTATGATCGTTGACATTGATGCATCGCAAAGTCTCAGCTTAAGTCGAAAACAAAAATCTTCGGTTTTTTTTTGGTGTTCAAGAGCCGGCAAACAAATGCTGTTAATTTTGGCGTCGCCTTGAAAAATGTTTAGGTGTCTATGCTGCTTCATAATTATCTCGTCAAAAATTTGTAATCTCATTCTGTTCATACCTTTGAATGCTCGACTAAAATTAGGTTGACACCTTCCAAGTTTCCTCAGCTTTGACTTAGTTGACTCATCTCTACTAAAACAATATAATTATCAAAGCAATTGTGTTATTGAACAAATATGTCAAACACTTATTGTCATTGAAAAGATCTTCACAATAAAAGTCGTTTTGCCACTTTTACTCTTTTCCAACCGAAACAGCAAACAAATCTTTTTCATTGTCTTTCTTTTGAACGATTCTCAAACAAAGAAATATTGATTTTTCAAAATAAATTAGTTAAACAAATCAATTGCGACGAGAATTCCAGAAATGTTTTGTTCTCGTATGGCTTGAAGCGATTCTTTATTTGAACTAACAGAACTTCTTTGTTAGCTGTGAATTATTCAATTAAGATTTTGACACACTGTTCAGCAATTAAGTAAAACTTTATCATTATCTCTTCTAGTTTAACTTCGACAAGATCATTAAAACTTTCTTCTTGGCTGCTGATCATCGCTTTTCTATAAATGACGAGAAACTTCCATTTGGTGTTAACGACGGAGATGTTCCGATCTTCGATATGACCGGATTTACTTACCGACACGTGACGAAGTTGACACTCTCGACACTTAGATGTTACATGAAGTTCACTCAAGAAGCTTTTCCTGTTTGCCTCAAACAAATTCATTTGATCAACGTCTCTCCTGTCTTGAGCAAAGTTCTGATGGTGCTGCGACCATTCATGAAAGCTAAAGTCAGAGATTTGCTTAACTTTCATTCACCAAACACAACAACACTCTTCGATCATGTTCCACAAGAGTTGCTTCCATTGGAATATGGAGGGAAAGCTGGACCCATGAGAGATATCAAACAGAACTTCGTGAAGCAAGTCGAGAAGAACCGCGACTATCTAATCGATGAAAGTTATTGGAAGCCACGAGATTCAAACAACAACACAAGTCGAATCGAATCAGACTTAAGAACGCTCAGTATTGATTAGAGTTTAAGAAATTTTATGATGAAATGTGTAAATATCTTTTTTATTTTTTGTCAATTGATAAATGTGAATTTAAAAAATTAAAAATTGACAATTTTTTTGCTTTGGTCGATCTAACGTTTTTTTCACCAGCAAAATAACTTTTGGTTTCTTATGAATTCTTTTGTGGGATGCGAGTGATGATACATTTGACTTCAGTGTAGTTTTGCAATCCGTATTCGCCATTCTCACGTCCATGACCTGACATTTTGTAGCCACCGAATGGAGATTGGGCTGACAAGACATCTGAAAAGAGAATTTCAGTTTGAAATAAATTTGATGAGAGTAAAATAATTTGTAACTCACTGTAAGAGTTAACCCAAACGGTTCCAGCTCTCAATCCTTGCACAACATAGTTGACTTTGTCGATGTCCTTAGAGAAGACAGCAGCAGCGAGTCCATATTCGCTACTGTTAGCACGCTCGATAACTTCATCAAGTTTCTTGAAACGAATGATTTGTTGAACTGGACCGAAAATTTCTTCCTTAGCGATTGTCATGTCGTCAGTGACATCCGCAAAGACAGTTGGCTCAACGAAGAAGCCTTTGCCATCAGGACGACTTCCTCCAGCAACCAACTTGGCTCCTTGTTTCTTGCCAGTTTCGATAAGGCCCAAGATCTTTTGCTGTTGCTCAGAGTCAATCTGTGGACCTTGTTCAGTTCCCAAGTCAAAGGGATTTCCAAACTTTCGGCTCTTTGCACGCTCCGCTGATCGTTCAACGAATTCGTCGTAGATCTTATCTTCAACGAAAGTTCTTGATCCAGCGCAGCAGCATTGACCCATGTTGAAGAAGAGACCGAAATGTGAGGTTTCAACGGCGTGAGCCATATCAGCATCAGCTAAAATGATGTTCGGAGATTTTCCTCCTAACTCTAAAGTTGTTCGTTTCAAAGTTCCAGCGGATCCGATTTGAATGAGCTTTCCAACTTCCGTTGAGCCAGTAAAAGCAACCTTGTCGACATCAGGATGATTAACAAGAGCAGCTCCAGTTTCACCAAATCCTGGAAGAACATTTACAACTCCGTCTGGGAATCCAGCTTCTCTCGTTAATTGAGCAATGTACAAAGCGGTCAATGAAGTTTGTTCGGCTGGCTTAAGTACAACAACGTTGCCAGTAGCTAATGCTGGGCCCAATTTCCATGCCATCATTAAAACGGGGAAGTTCCACGGGATAATCTGAGCGCACACGCCAACAGGCTCGTGACGAGTGTAAACGAAGAACTCTCCGTCCATCGGAATAACTTTTCCATGATTCTTATCAGCCCAACCGGCGTAATAACGAAGATTTTTGATGGCCATTGGAACATCAACGTTGTAAGACATTGCATATGGTTTTCCATTGTCCAAAGTCTCGAGACTCTACAGCGAAGAGAAAGTCAATGTGAAGAGCGAAGAATAAATATCAGTTCAAGGTAATTTCTTACAGCAATGTAAACTCGGTCACGCTCCAAAAGATCAGCAAGTTTGTTTAGAAGGTTTCCTCTTTCACTTGCGTCCATTCGTCTCCAGGGTGATCCGAGTTTGAAAGCTGCCTTCGCTGCTGCAACTGCTTTGTTGACATCAGCTGTGCTCGACTCTTGGATCTCAGCGATCACCTGCTCATTCGCTGGATTAACGGTGTTGAAAGTTTTTCCAGAGTCTGTTTTGTGCCACTCATTATTGATGAAAAGCTAAAGAAAGGGAAAGCGATTAATGTCAATGAACGAAGAGAGAAACATTATTTGCGGCTTTATTAATGCCTCACGTTCGCTTTGAAATTATCTCAAGGTCGTCAGGTTTTTTTTACGATTCTCGTAAAATTTTATCTCCAACAAATTGGACTTTGGTACTCACGCCAGTGTAAAGAACTTCAGGATTGGTTTTTGCTGCTGGAATGGTAAAGAATCTCTTCTGAACCGACAACAAAGAACGAACTGAGCTTCGCAACATGATTAACACGAAAACTTGACGACAAAATATAAAACTTTATGGAGCAACAGTCAACAAGTAAGTTGCACTATCTGTGAGTCTGATAATGTTGATAAATGATGAAAGAAACGAAAAAACTTGACTGATTAAAGAAAGAAAATTTCTCCCGGCAAAACCTCACAAAAGCTGTTTAAATCATTTTCTTCGTTTGATTTTATTATTTTTGTGCGGAAAATTATTTCTTTTTGTGCTTTCTGTTTTTCTTAGACTTCTTGCTACTTGACTTCCTCTTGCTGATTAACTTGTTTTTCCGGGACTTCTTCTTGCGTCGATGATCGTCAGATGATGAGGAACTAAAATGATTTGATTACATGGACATTCTTTCAAAATGCTTTTTATTTGGTTTTACCTGCTAGAGCTTGATGAAGAAGAGCTACTGGAACTGAAAATGAATGAAAATGATTAGACAGCTGTTTGATATTTGTGAACTACGATCAGACTTACGATGAACTAGAGGAAGAACTCGAAGAGCTGCTGCTTGAACTTGAACTCGATCTGCTTCTTCGAGCTTTCTTGTCTTTGCGTTTCAACTTTTGGAGTTCTTTGCGTTTGGCGATATCTCTCAGTTCTTGCTCTTTCTCTTGTTGGTTCAACTTTTGCAGTGGCGTCATGAAGTCTTCTTCCTCACTGCTTGATGAAGATTCTTCTCCGGCGATTATTGGTTTTCTGCTTGGATCGTTTACAATCAAATTCCGACATTGGAAAGTCAAGTGACCGGGAAACTAAAACAATTTTAAAAAAATATTTGTAAACAAATTTTTCTAAATGCGATTCAAAGTTTTCTTTAAGCTTACTCCACATTTCTTGCAACCAAAGCGATTATCCTTCTTTTCTGATGTTCCAAAGTCCATTTTTCTTGGTAAATCTTGAAATATTTAAAAGATTGAGAGTTTTTATGAACGAAAACAAAAGAACAAGCTGAAGACAATCCGAAGAAACACGGAATGAAAATATTTTACATTTTGTGAAGTGAAGAAATATTTTCAATTTTTTTAAGCAGCGTTCGAATGAACTGAAATTTATGATAATTGTTTAATGGATTTGACAGAGCTATTAAAAAAATTCAATTTCTTCGAGTTCTAATTTTAAAAATCTTTAAACTTTATTTTTCTCTGAAGGTAACCGTAACTCTTCATTCTGGCCGTTGTCTCAGAGGACTTTTGACTCTGAAAATCAAATTATTTTACAAATTAAACTAAATTAAAGCCTGGAGACTTCTGTATAATTAAACTTCGGTACTACCATTATTATCGAGTACTGAAATCGTTCTTCCAATCTTATCCCGTAAAGCGTAACGTGCAAACTCTTCCATTTAAGGCATATCACTTCAACTCATTGAAGCTTGCTCTGGCTTGATAAGACAATCAATTGGTCTCGCTATAAATTCGAGCACGCGCCGATATAAAACTTCAGTCTTGCTTTGGAGTTATTGTGAAGAGTTCTTAAAAGTTGATTAGTGATTTGTTATTATTGACGTTGTAATCAAAACCAAAAATGGGAATTAAAGATAAACCGAAAGATCCATACGCGCGACCAGGTTATTCAATAGCAATCATCATCTTATCACTAGATTAACTCTTAAGTACTCATTTTTGATAACAGGTTGGAACTTTTCAATTAAGAAACGATACGCCGAGCACAAAATCAAAAAAATACAAAAGGAGGACACGCGACACTTGACGCGATATGACGATGAATCACCGAAGAGTTTGACAAACGAGAAGAACTCTGATAACCAAGTTATCTGCGGTTATGACTCGACTGGGAATTCCTTATATTTAGAGTTCAGTCGTCGACGACATTCTAATGCTGAGATTTGGCTTGTGATTCGTTTGGCAAATGGAGAAGTTTACACTCTGCCCGATCATCCAAATACGAAAGTCGCCAACGCTACTCCAGGAATCTTCGAAGGAGCAGGATTGAAGCTTGAATGTCTTCTTCCTTACTCGAAATGGCGAGTGACTTACTCTGGTTTACTTCGAAAAGGAGTCGAACAAAATGTTTCAGCGAACGAAGATAATTTGTTTTTCGTTCGATTTAATTTCATGTGAGATTCAAAAGTTTTAATTTATTTTTTTGAATTAAAAATCTCTTCTTTCTTTAGATGGACAACAGCGAGTAATCCTCGATTCTGGCCGTTGAATGGAAGTCATAAATTGATTGCAAACTCGTTAGCAACTGAACATTGGGAAAGTAATGGAAAATTTATGGAACTTTTGAAGAAAAAAGAATCCGGCGGATACGATCAGTTCGGAGCTTGTCAAGGACTAGTGAAAGTTTACGAGAAAAACTTTTCTGCTTATGTCGAAGGAATGTCGCCTAAAGGGGAAACTTTTGAGATGAATTTACCAGGAATTAGACAAAGACGTTATGGCTCTGACATAAGTAACGAAATGCGAAGAATTGTTGTGTTGTTTGCCAGTGCAAAGGATGGTTGCGTGTTCGAGGTTGGAGCTTTGAGTGAAAAACGTGGATTGACTCAGTAAGTTGTTAAATCAATTTTAAGTAACTTCGACTGAACTAAAAATTAAATTAACAGCACTCAATTTGGAAACTTCCGATTTCCGGATACACGAGTTTGTCCTATCGATTGGACTGATTTCCATTTGGCTTCGCTTGGAGAAAATCAAAATGATTTGCCGGAGACGACGACGATCCAAATTGAAGCTGACGAAATGAAATTTACAATCGAAGTCTCTTTCAAGATTCAAGAGAAAGTTCCTTTGTTCGGAGGTCACGAAAAAGAAAATTGGAACGCGTTTATCATCCCAATCGAGATCACAATGAACAAAAATGTTCTTGGAAAAGGATCTGCGACTTTCTGGTATTCACAATCCGCCAAAGATTTCAATGTTGAAGAAGTTCCAACTAAAATTCAAAGAATTTTCAATTGCGAGGATGTTCCATCTCCTTCAAAACTTTTAGTTTCTTTCTCTGAAAAGGAAGCTCAAAGTGTTTCGATTTCTGGAGGAAAGGGATCGTCAGTTGCAATTCTTAGAGAAATTCAAGATTTGATTGATGATCCAGAATATTTCATGCCTCAAGGATTCAACGTCAGCGTTTCTGCAATCGAAGAACATTTGAAGAACAATCCAGCGATCAGAGAATGTTTGCTGGAGCTTGAAGACATTGCTTATGAAAGATCAAAGGGAGACATTCAAGAAGCTTGTTCAAGGTAAGAAAACTTTTCGTTCCTTAAATATTTTCTGACCTTTTAATTTTTAGAGTTCAAAAATCATTTGAAAACACAAAATTGGATGAAGGCTTGAAGCTTCAAATCGGTGGAGAGCTCAACAAGATAAACGCTGATGGCGCAGCTCGATTTGCAGTTCGTTCTTCAGGAGTCACTGAAGACAGCGAAGAATCATCGGCTGCTGGTCAAAATGAAACTTTCTTGGGCTTGAGGAAGAACGAAGATGTCTACGAAGCTGTCGTCAAGTGCTGGGCTTCACTTTATACTTATCAGAGCGTTCAATATCGAAAGTGAGTTCAATTAACGTTTATTGAGCTTTTCTCAATTATTTTTCAACAGACAACACGTTCAACCAGTTGTCACTTCGATGTCTGTCGTGATCATGAAAATGGTGACAGCTGAGTCTGCTGGAGTTTTATTCTCGCGTCATCCTTTGAACGGAGATCCAAGTGTGATTGTTATTACTGCCAACTACGGATTGGGAGAGTCAGTCGTGTCCGGAAAGTCAGAGCCAGATACTTTCTTCATCAAGCGATCGCACAAAGATGAACTTGAGGTTCTTGGATCACTTGCTGGAGCCAAGAATCTGTTGATTGAGATGGATGAAGACATGTCGATCAAGGAAATCGAGTTGGACGAGGAAAGAAAAAATCGTTTGTGTTTGTCAGAGGATTTGGTGTTGAAACTTGCAAAGCTCGGAGTGATCATGGAGAAGTTCTTTGGAACGCCTCGTGATATCGAGTTTGCAGTGACAAAAGACAAGAAAATTTATTTGCTTCAATCACGTCCGATCACAGCTTTAAACAACTTCACAGATTACGAAATAATTCACGAGTTTGACACTCCAATTATGAGCGACGTTGATATTTGTACTAAAGCTACTGTCGGCGAGATCATTCTCGGATCTGCTACAATCCTCACAACAACCGCTATCATGAGAAATTTCGCTGACATTATGACGAAGGAAATGGGATTAAAAGGAGAATATTCAGAGCTATGTTCAAACATCTTTCCAATTAATCGTCATCATCTTTTCATGAACGTGGCTGATGTAAGTTATCGAGAAAATCTTTCTTATGTTTTTAAACTTTTCAATAATTCCTTTCAGGCTTTCCTCAACCGGCTTGGTGACAAGATTCAAATCAATGATAGAATTTCAACTTTAGGTTATTTCGGCGCTGATATTTTTGAGAAGCACGAAGAACTTTTTGAGATTGCTCATCACAGAAACTCAATGCGATCAAAGGAAAAGCCTAAAATGTCGTCGATGATGTATACAGCAATGTTTAAAACTACAAAGCTTGTTGAAGATATGGACTTAATATGCAAAAGAGCTGAAAAGAAATTCTCAAAAGAAAATCTCGAGAAAGTCAAAAATTCTAAAGAAGTTTTCCGCTTATTTGAAGCAGGAATCGAGGAAGTGAAAATCGTTAGTTACCGGCATACACTTGCGAGTGTTAAAAGCTCGGTCTACTCAACTTTTTCCTTCCTCGCTATTGCACAGAATGCTGAGAAGTTATCAGCTGATCATCAAGCGGATATCGCAACTATTCTTGGTTCGATTGGCGAAGTTGAATCGGCAAATGTTCCAAAGTCAATTAAAGAAATCACTGATCAAATTGTTTCTCAAAATAAACGAGATGAGTTTATGGAAGTCGATAGAATGGAAGCCATTGAGTGGTTGAGAACGAACTGCGAAAAGGCTTATGAACTTTTCAACGTATTCATTAAACGTAATGGCCATCGAGCTTTGAATGAATATGACTTGAGTACAATCACTTGGGGAATGGAGCCAGAGAAAATCATTGACATGATCAAATCAAACTTGGTCATCTCCACTCCAGTCAGCAGTAAAGCAGCTCCGTCTAAAGCTAAGACAACTGAGGAAATAATTGAGAGCTTGAAAACGCCGATGGGATCAAAGTCGAGGTTCACGCTAAGGAGATCCTTGCCCAGATATAAAGTCAGTATTCAAGAACGAGAACATGCGAAAGGCAGAATGATTTTCGTTATCAACATTGTTCGTCAAATTGTCATTTACCTTGGAGAGCAAATGGTCCGAGATGGACTTCTGCCAGAAAAAGATTTAATTTTCCATTTGTCTCTGTCGGAAATTAAAGATTTGATAGCGACTCGCGATGGAAAATTTGTTATGAAGGCGATCAAAAGACAAAAACATTTCCCTAAACTAAACGAGTTAAAATTCGACGAAATTTCTTACGGAGTTCCTCGACCGTTATCAGAGAAAGATAACAGTCAACTTGAGGTTTACGAAGGTGACATTTTAGCTAAAGGTTCTCCCGTCTGTGGAGGTCTCGTCACTGCTAAAGCTTGCGTTTGCAAAAGCTTCGCTGATGTTGTTAATCTTGAGAAAGGTGACATTCTGATCACTTACGGAACTGACATCGGTTGGTCTCCTTACTTCCCAATCTTGGGCGGAATTTGTACAGAAATTGGCGGATTGATGACACACGGAGCTGTCGTCGCAAGAGGTGAGTGAATATTCCTCCTTTTCAAGTTCGAAGCTTCAATAAAAATTACTTTCAGAATATGGACTTCCTTGCATTGTTGGAGCAACTTCTGCAACCGACAGAATCAAGCATGGACAAATGATTACACTCAACGCAGATGAAGGCAAAATTACTTCAGTTGAATGAAGAATTATTATAAATTTAATGTAATTAAAGTAGATCTTTAAGTAGATTTATAAATAATGGGAAATGGTTCAATTTGTCATTTAAGCTTTTTAGAATAAAAATTAACTGTCAGTTCAAAAAAAAGTACTAAACTAAGTTTTAGAACAAGTTTTTAGACCAACGTGGATGTTGTTTTGAAAAATATTATTTCATCATCTGGCTTCAAACAGCTCAGACTGTTTATATAAAAGTTTAAAATGCCGAAAGAACAGTTTCGTGAAGCGGATGTGATTAAGAAAATATCGCATGTGTCGTTCTGTATCGACTCATCTCAAGAAATTCAGCAAACGAGTCATTTACAAGTGAAGCAAAAGAATCTTTATAATCAAGATCAGAAAAGAAGTCCAGTTCAGAATGGAGTTTTGGATCGTCGAATGGGGGTCAGTCAAAAGGGAACAATCTGTGAAACCTGCAATCAAGGACTCAACGAATGCGTTGGACATTTCGGGTACTTGGATCTCGCTCTTCCCGTTTTTCATGTTGGTCACTTCAGAGCTACGGTTACGATCCTCCAAACGATTTGTAAGACATGTTCGCGTGTTATGCTAAAAGCTGACGACGCTAAAATGTTCAGCAAACGACTGATGAATCCGAACTTGTCGTATCTCGCGAAGAAATCAATTCATCAACAGGTTTGTAGTGAAAAATTTATTTCAAAAAGAAAACATCTTAATTCATTTACTTTTAGGTTCTCAAGAAAGCAAAGAAGAATACAAAGTGCCCACACTGTGATTCATTGAACGGTGCTGTCAAGAAAGGAGCTGGTTTGATGAAGATTGTTCATGAGCCGTTAAGAGGCAAGAAAAAGACTGATCCACTTGTGACAAATGCCTTGGATGAACTTCTTGCTGCCTCAGAAAACAACAAAGAAATGTCGCAAACCATTGGACCTTCTTCACTTATCCAGGAACTTAATCCAGTTGAAGTGCTTAGTCTCTTTAAGAATGTTCCCAAATGCGACATTCCTTTGCTGGGAATGACCGCAACCGATTCAGATCCAGTCAACCTCATTGTAAACCGCGTCTATGTACCACCAGCTTGTATTCGACCATCTGTCGTATCTGAGATTAAATCGGGAACGTAAGTAACTTTTCTTCGTAGTTTGCTCATTAAATTCACTTTTTCAATTTGTAGAACTGAAGACGACTTGACGATGAAGCAGAGTGAAATACTCTTGATTAACGACGTTATTGCTAAGCACATGAACTCTGGAGGGAAAATTGAATTGATTCAAGAGGATTGGGACTTCCTTCAACTTCATTGTGCCTTGTACTTCAACAGCGAAGTTTCTGGAGTTCCAATGAATATGATGCCAAAGAAGGCGACAAGAGGAATTGTTCAGAGGCTGAAGGGAAAACAAGGACGTTTCCGAGGAAACTTATCAGGAAAGCGAGTTGATTTCTCAGCTCGAACAGTTATCTCACCAGATCCTAACTTAATGATTCATCAAGTTGGAGTGCCTGATCGAGTAGCGAAAATTCTTACATTTCCTGAGCGTGTTAACACTGCCAACATCCAAAAGTTGCGACAAATGATTCGCAATGGAACTGAAGTCCATCCTGGTGCAAATTATGTTCAACAGAAAGGCGGAAACTTCAAGAAATATCTTGCTTATGGTAATCGAGATAAAGTCGCGCAAGATTTAAAACTTGGAGATATCGTTGAACGACATCTCATCGATGGGGACATCGTCCTGTTCAATCGTCAGCCAAGTTTACATAAACTCTCAATCATGTGTCATACTGCCAAAGTCCAACCGCAGCGAACTTTCCGGTTCAACGAATGTGTTTGCACACCTTACAACGCAGATTTTGACGGAGACGAAATGAATTTGCATTTACCTCAAACCGAAGAAGCAAGAGCCGAAGCTTTGGTCTTAATGGGAAATCGTTCGAACTTGGTGACTCCTCGCAACGGTGAACTTCTCATCGCAGCAACACAGGATTTTATCACTGGGGGATATTTGATGACACAACGTGATGAGTTCTTAACGAAAGAAAAAGCAATGCAGCTCGCAACGTGTATGTTGTCAGGTCCAGATGCTAACATGGAAATTGAGCTTCCACCTCCAGCAATTTTGAAGCCTCGTCGTTTATGGACAGGCAAACAAATATTTAGTTTGATCATGAGACCCAACAAGAAATGTCCTGTACAAGCAAATCTCGCTACGAAAGGAAAGAACTACACAGGAAATCAAGATATGTGCGTTCGAGATTCTTATGTCATCATTCGAAACTCACAATTGCTTTGCGGATCAATGGACAAGAGTACGTTGGGATCTGGTACTAAAAGTTGTATTTTCTACGTCATGCTTCGAGACTTTGGAGAGGATTATGCTTGTAAAGCTATGTGGAGACTCGCAAGAATGACTTCATACTTCATGATGAATCGTGGATTCTCGTTTGGTATCAGCGACGTCACACCAAGTCGAAAACTTCTTGAAGAAAAACAAATGCTGCTTGAGAACGGCTACAGAAACTGCGATCAATATATCACGGAGATGAAGAAGGGAACTTTACAATGCTCACCTGGTTGTACGCCTGAACAAACGCTTGAATCAGTTATGCTGAAAGAGTTGTCTGGTATTCGTGAGTTGGCAGCTAAAGCTTGTTTCCGAGAACTTCATCCAACAAACAGTGCTCTGATCATGGCTCAATCTGGTTCAAAAGGCTCAAACATTAATATCTCGCAGATGATTGCCTGCGTAGGACAACAAGCTATCAACGGCAAGCGCGTTGGGAATGGTTTTGAAGATCGCGCTCTACCACATTTCGAGAAGTTTTCAAAGCATCCAGCTGCTCGTGGCTTCGTTCAAAACTCGTTTTTCTCTGGGTTAACGCCAACTGAATTCTTCTTCCATACAATGGCTGGACGTGAAGGTCTCGTCGATACTGCAGTAAAAACAGCTGAGACAGGTTACTTACAACGACGTCTCGTGAAATGCCTTGAAGATCTAGTCGTTCAATATGACGGAACTGTTCGAAACGCAATAGGAGAGGTTGTCGAATTCATTTACGGAGGTGATGGATTGGATCCTGTGTTTATGGAATTGAAAGATCGACCAGTAGACATGGATCGCCAGTTGATGCATGTTCAAGCGCAGTTCCCTTACCGAAACGAAAGAAAAACAGAATCTTCGTCAATTCGCCGTTTGGCTGAAGAGATCTTAGCAAAGGAAGATTTTGAAAAAAGTCGAACTGACTTTAAAAAGGAATGCGTCGAATATTTAGGAAAAGTTTCGAAGCGAATCGAGAAAACTGAAAAGAAATATCTCAAAGCTGGAAAAGTTTCAGAAGAAGTCGAACGAATCACTCCGGGACAAATCGAAGAATTCCTGAAACAAGTCAATCAAAAGTTTAACAGAGCTGTAACTGAACCTGGCACAGCAGTCGGAGCTTTAGCTGCGCAATCAATTGGAGAGCCAGGAACACAGATGACGTTGAAAACTTTCCATTTCGCTGGTGTCGCTTCAATGAACATCACTCAGGGAGTTCCTCGTATCGTTGAGATCATTAACGCTACAAAACAAATCTCAACTCCAATCATCACAGCAGAGATTGTCGATAACACGTCGATGGAATACGCGAGAAAGGTGAAAGCCCGAATAGAGAAAACAACGCTTGGCGAGGTCACTTCATTCCTGGAGGAAGTTTATCGAAATGACGAATGTTTCTTGCTGATAAAAGTTGATCTTGATCGTATTCGAGTACTTGGACTGGAAGTTAACATCGAAACGATTCGATATTCACTTTGTACATCAAAACTTCGTTTAAAGCCAAACCAGGTTGAGGCTCACGGAGCAACAGTAATTGTCATTCAACCTGATCGCAATAAATATGGCAACATGATGAACGTTGAGCTGCAACGTCTAACGACTCTTGTTCCGAGAGTTGTCATTGCTGGAATCCCAAATGTTTCTAGAGCTGTAATCGCAATTGACGATTCGCGAGGTGCCCCTACCTACAAGCTGTGCGTAGAAGGTGCTGGCTTAAGAGACGTTATGGCAACCTACGGAGTGATCGGGAAACAGACGAAAAGTAACAACATATGGGAAGTTTATAATACTTTGGGAGTTGAAGCCGCTCGCACGACGATCATGTACGAAATTACTTCTGTGATGGAAGGTCACGGTATGAGTGTTGATCATCGTCATATTATGTTACTTGCAAGTCAAATGACAAGTCGAGGAGAAGTTTTGGGAATTACACGTCATGGATTGGCAAAAATGAGAGAATCCGTTTTCAATCTCGCATCGGTAAGTTTATCATTGCAGTGTGTTTGGAAAATGTTTGTAATCATAATTCTTTACAGTTTGAGAAAACAGCTGATCATCTCTTCGACGCAGCATACTACGGACAAACTGATTCCATTGACGGAGTCTCTGAAAGAATCATTCTAGGCATGCCAGCGTCAATCGGCACAGGACTTTTCAAACTTCTGCATAAACACGAGGACAAACGAATTTTCCCAGCTCCAGTCCCAATCTTTGACAGCTTCTAAATTCAGATTGTGGGAACACATAAAATTACAATTAATTAACTAATTACAACTAAATAAGAGAAATAAATTTTAATTTAAATGAAATTTGTAAAGAAAATTAAACAATTCTGCTGTTGATTCCATTTAAGAGCAAATTTTAGAAGGCGAGAACTCAATTCTATTCAACTGTTGTAATTTTGCCTTCATCTGCGTTGAGTGTAATCATTTGTCCATGCTTGATTCTGTCGGTTGCAGAAGTTGCTCCAACAATGCAAGGAAGTCCATATTCTGAAAGTAATTTTTGTTGAAGCTTCGAACTTGAAAAGGAGGAATATTCACTCACCTCTTGCAACGACAGCTCCGTGTGATATCAATCCGCCAATTTCTGTACAAATTCCGCTCAAGATTGGGAAGTAAGGAGACCAACCGATGTCAGTTCCGTAAGTGATCAGAATGTCGCCTTTCTCAAGATTTACAACATCAGCGAAGCTTTTGCAAACGCAAGCCTTAGCAGTGACGAGACCTCCACAGACGGGAGAACCTTTGACGAGAATATTTCCCTCAAAAACTTCTTTTCTGTTATTTTCTTGTTCAGATATTGGTCGAATAGCTCCAAAGGAAAGTTCATCGAACTTCAGGTCATTGAGCTTTGGGAAAAGTTTTTGTCTTCTGATCGCTTTTGTTATAAATTTTCCATCTCGAGTTGCAAGCAAAGTTTTAATCTCCAACGGAGACAAATGGAAAATCAAATCTTTGTCAGGAAGAAGACCTTCTCTAACCATTTGCTCTCCAAGGTAAATAACTGCTCGACGGACTTCATTAACGACGAAAATCAATTTGCTCTTTGCATGTTCTCTTCTTTGAACTCCTTTTTGACATTTCGGCAAAAGTTTTCTTAACATAAACTTTCCGACCACTCCTAACGGCGTCTTCAGGCCTTCGATTATTTCATCGTGAGTTTTGGAATAAGAAGAGTTTCCAACGTTTACTGCGGAGATGCTCAAGTTTGATTTTATCATGTCAATGACTCTTTCAGGTTCCATTCCCCAAGTTTTTGTGCTGAAGTCAAATTCATTCAAAGCTCGATGACCGTGGCGCTTAAGAAAAGCTATCAAGATCTCATAAACCTTCGCGCAGTTTATTTTCAACCACTCAACAGCTTCCATCCTATCGACTTTTAGGAAGTCTTCTCTTTTGTTTTCCAAAATAATTCGGCCAGCGATCTCTTTGATCATTTCTGGGACATTTGCTGATTCGACGTCGCCAATTGAACTGAGGATCAAAGCAATATCTGCTTGATGTTGAGTCGATATCAGTTTTGCTTTCTGCGTGAGAATTCCAAAAGCAAACATCTGGAAGATTGTGCTGTTTGTACTTGCTCTAGAGTGACAGGAACACGAAACTTTAATGTAATCAATTCCTCTTTCGACCAAACTCAAAATATCTTGCGAGTTAGTGAGCTTTTCGATGTTTTCCTGAGTGAATTGAGCCTGAGCTTTCTCTGCTATTTCGTCTGTTAGCTTCATATACTTCGAAATTTTTATGATTGACTTGTACATTAAAGTGAACATCATCTTTGCTGTTAATTTGTTCTTTCCAAGCATTTCATTTCGGTGGAGAGCAATATCGACGATGTTGTCATACTTCTCATAGATATCTGATCCAAATATCGTCAACGATTGAACTCTTTCATTAATTGCGACTTCCTTACCCACTGATGTCAAAAACATCTAAAAGTAAAATATAAAAAATAGAAGTTTTCAAAACTGCAAAAAGCAAATGCTTACATAATTCACATTCATGAATAAGTGATGACGATTGATTGGAAATAGTCTTGTATAAAGTCCCGAATATTCTATTCCGAAGTCTTTAATCACCATTTGTTCAAAACCTTTGGTCAAAGTTTGTTGTGTGAACACTGTAGCACTTCCAAGGAAAACTTCGCCTACGTTAGCTTTAGTGGAAATATCAACTTCACTCATAATTGGAGTGTCAAACTCGTGAATTATTTCGTAATCCGTGAAGTTGTTCAAAGCTGTGATCGGACGTGATTGAAGCAAATAAATCTTCTTGTCGTTTGTCACTGCAAACTCGATATCACGAGGCGTTCCAAAGAACTTCTCCATGATCACTCCGAGCTTTGCAAGTTTCAACACCAAATCCTCCGACAAACACAAACGATTTTTCCTTTCCTCGTCCAACTCGATTTCCTTGATCGATTTGTCTTCATCCATCTCAATCAACAGATTCTTGGCTCCAGCAAGTGATCCAAGAATCTCAAGTTCGTCTTTGTGTGATCGTTTGATGAAGAAAGTATCTGGCTCTGACTTTCCGGACACGACTGACTCTCCCAATCCGTAGTTGGCAGTAATAACAATCACACTTGGATCTCCGTTCAAAGGATGACGCGAGAATAAAACTCCAGCAGACTCAGCTGTCACCATTTTCATGATCACGACAGACATCGAAGTGACAACTGGTTGAACGTGTTGTCTGTTGGAGAAATAATTAAGAAAAGCTCATTAAACGTCAATTGAACTCACTTTCGATATTGAACGCTCTGATAAGAATAAAGTGAAGCCCAGCACTTGACGACAGCTTCGTAGACATCTTCGTTCTTCCTCAATCCCAAGAAAGTTTCGTTTTGACCAGCAGCCGAAGATTCTTCGCTGTCTTCAGTGACTCCTGAAGAACGAACTGCAAATCGAGCTGAACCATCAACGTTTATCTTGTTGAGCTCTCCACCGATTTGAAGCTTCAAGCCTTCATCCAATTTTGTGTTTTCAAATGATTTTTGAACTCTTAAAAATTTAAAAATCAGAAATTATTTGAAAAACGAAAAGAATAGTTTGCTTACCTTGAACAAGCTTCTTGAATGTCTCCCTTTGATCTTTCATAAGCAATGTCTTCAAGCTCCAGCAAACATTCTCTGATAGCTGGATTGTTCTTCAAATGTTCTTCGATTGCAGAGACGCTGACGTTGAATCCTTGTGGAACTAAATATTCTGGTGTATCAAAGTCATTTGGATCTGGGAAAATTACTTTCGCAATCGATCCTCCACGTTTTCTAACTTTCTGTGAATCATCACTTTCTAATAAACTTTGAACCTTTGAGCTTCTCCTTAAAGGCTTTGTGGCAAGTTGATCAACTAAAGCATTTAAGATTTGATGTTGTCGGCTTCGCTTATCAAGAAAGTCTGCTCCTTTCGATTCTTGAATCATTTGAAGAATTGCGATTGACGATCCTTTGCCTCCAGAAATCAAAACACTTTGAGCTTCTTTTTCAGTGAAGGAAACCAAAAGCTTCGAAGGAGATGGCAAGTCTGTGGTGGTGAAAATTCTTTTGATCATTGTTGGAACTTCTTGAATGTCAAACTCTGTCAATTTCTGTGGGTACCAAAAGACCGCAGAACCATAACCAACGACAGAATTGATCTTGATCTCAATTGGAATGATGAACGCGTTCCAACTTTCACTTTGTGATCCTCCGATGATCGGAATTTTTTGTTTGTTCTTGAACGCGACTTGGATCGTAAATTTTATTTCGTCAGCCTCAATTTGAATTATCGTCGCTTCCGGCAAATAATTTTGATTTTCACAAAGCGCAGCCAAGTCAAAGTCAGTCCAATCGATAGGACAAACTCTTCCTTCGGGGAATCGGAAGTTGCCGAATTGAGAGCTGTCAAAATATTTAATATAATATTTGGTTAATATATAATATTTTATATAATATATTTAGTTGTTTAAAATATATTTTGCAACTTACTGAGTCAATCCATATTTTTCACTAACAGCCCCAACCTCAAACACGCAGCCGTCCTTTGCACTAGCAAACAACACTGCACTTCGGTATAGATCTTGATTTTTATGTGATCCCCATCTTCTTTGTCTGACTCCAGGCAAACTTAACTCAAAAGTTTCGACTTTAGGAGATAAACCTTCGACGTAAGCAGAAAAGTTTTGCTCGTAAACTTTCAATTGTCCTTGACATCCTCCATATTGATCGTGACCTCCGCAATCTTTCTTGTTAATTAGTTCCATCCATTTCCCATCTCGCCAAAGCTCCGTCGCTAAAGATGTTGCCATCAACTTTGGGCTCCAGTCCATTGGCCAAAAAGTTGGATCACTCGATGTTGACCATCTAAAGAAGGAACAACTTTTAATTCAAGAAAACAAATCCAAAGTCATGAATCTCACATGAAATTAAATCGAACGAAAAACAAATTATCTTCGTTCGCTGAAACATTTTGTGCGACTCCTTTTCGAAGTAAACCAGAGTAAGTCACTCTCCATTTCGAGTAAGGAATAAGACATTCAAGTTTCAATCCTGCTCCTTCGAAGATTCCTGGAGTTACGTTATCAATTTTCGTATTTGGATGATCGGGCAGAGTGAACACTTCTCCATTTGCTAAACGAATCACAAGCCAAATCTCAGCAACGCGATGACGTCGACGAATGAACTTTATCAACACAGAGTTCCCAATCGAGTCATTGCCGCAAATCATTTGACTATCAGTGCTTTCCTCGTTCGACAGAAATTTCGGCGCTTCATCATCATATCGCGTCGCGTGCTTCTTATCATTATTTACTTTTTGTTTGATTTTATACTCCGCATACCACCTCTTAAGAAAGAAGTTCCAAGCTGTTATCAAAAACAAATGTTTATGGATTAAAGTCTAATTACAAATGTCTCGGTAGAGATAAATAAATGTAAAAGTCAATATGCAATGAGAAGATTCAATTTAAAAGTTGCCCTTCCCAAAAAATTTACTAGAAGGTCAAGGCAAAATGATCAACGTCGAAGCTCTATTATTAGAATTATTCAATTATCTAACCTGGTCTCGAGTAGTGATTCTTTGTTTTATCTTTGCTCTCCTGAGCAAGAAGCCGGTAAGCGATGAATGCTGACACGACAAATCCAAGAAATTGCATAGTTCCAATTAAATCCATTTTTAGATAACAACTTTTGATAAGATCAAATCAATTTCAAAATAAAACTTCAGAACTTTTCACATTAAACTCCACGCGAATACTGACAATTGATTTCACTCTCGTCAATTTATATCTAAAACTTTTAAAGCTTCTCAAATTCTCTTCTGTTCGTGTAACTTTATACATTGAAAATTATCTTATCGTTTTCTTTGATAATTTAGATTGAGAGAAAAATCAAACGTTCTTGAATTCAATTGACAAGAGCGACAGTATTATCGAGGAACTCAACGAGAAAAGTTCAAATTTAAAGAAAATTGATTTTTCTTCTTATCAGTTGATTTTGGGGTTTATTGGATTTAAGTGAAATTCAATCAGTTCTCGGAATATCTTTCTACAAGAGAAAAGTGAAAGCATGAGTCACTACACGAAACCAGGTTAATTGTTCATTACATAATAACGAACTCTTGAATTTTAATGAAGGATAGCAATTTGAGTTCTTTGGACACCAAAAATATTTTAAAATTAAATTTTAAATCGAATCATCTCATTGCATAATGATTTACAATTATTTCTCTTTGCTGTGAAGCTTATCGCTAGACTCTAATCCATAAATATTTGTTTTTGATAACAGCTTGGAACTTTTTCCTTAAACGGCGGTACGCCGAATATCAAATCAATCGTAAAATAAAACCAGATAAGCAGCACGCGACACGATATGACGATGAAGCGCCAAAGGTTTTGTTAAACGAGGGAAGCACTGATAGTCAAATGATTTGCGGCTATGACTCTGTTGGGAACTCTGTGTTGATAAAATTCACTCGTCAACGACATTCTAAGGCAGAGATTTGGCTTGTGATTCGTTTAGCAAATGGAGAAGTGTTCACTCTGCCCGATCATCCAAATACGAAAATTGATAACGTAACTCCAGGAATCTTTGAAGGAGCAGGATTGAAACTTGAATGTCTTATTCCTTATTCGAAATGGAGAGTGACTTACTCTGGTTTACTTCGAAAAGGAGTCGAACAAAATGTTTCAGCGAACGAAGATAATTTGTTTTTCGTTCGATTTAATTTCATGTGAGATTCATGACTTTGGATTTGTTTTCTTGAATTAAAAGTTTCTTTTTCTTTAGATGGTCAACATCGAGTGATCCAACTTTTTGGCCAATGGACTGGAGCCCAAAGTTGATGGCAACATCTTTAGCGACGGAGCTTTGGCGAGATGGGAAATGGATGGAACTAATTAACAAGAAAGATTGCGGAGGTCACGATCAATATGGAGGATGTCAAGGACAATTGAAAGTTTACGAGCAAAACTTTTCTGCTTACGTCGAAGGTTTATCTCCTAAAGTCGAAACTTTTGAGTTAAGTTTGCCTGGAGTCAGACAAAGAAGATGGGGACCTCAAAACAATCAGGATTTTTATCGAAGTGCAGTGTTGTTTGCTAGTGCAAAGGATGGCTGCGTGTTTGAGGTCGGAGCTTTTAGTGAAAAACGTGGATTGACTCAGTAAGTTGTAAAATATATTTTGAACTACTAAATACATTATATTAAATATAATATATAATCCATATTATAATATACTAACTATATTAACAGTGCGCAATTCGGCAACTTCCGATTCCCCGAAGGAAGAGTTTGTCCTATCGATTGGACTGACTTACATTTGGCTGCGCTTGGTGAAAATCAAAATGATTTACCAGAAACGACGACGATCCAAATTGAAGCCGACGAAATGAAATTTACAATCGAAGTCACTTTCAAGATTCGAGAGAAAATTCCGTTGTTCGGAGGTCACGAAAAAGAAAATTGGAACGCGTTTATCATCCCAATCGAGATCACAATCAACAAAAATGTCGTTGGCAAAGGATCTGCGACTTTTTGGTATTCACAATCCGCCGAAGATTTCAATGTTCAAGAAGTTCCAACTAAAATTCAAAGAATTTTCAATTGCGAGGATGTTCCATCTCCTTCAAAACTTTTAGTTTCTTTCTCTGAAAAGGAAGCTCAAAGCGTTTCAATTTCTGGAGGAAAGGGATCGTCAGTTGCTATTCTTCGAGAAATTCAAGATTTGATTGATGATCCAGAATATTTCATGCCTCAAGGATTCAACGTCAGCGTCTCTGCAATCGAAGAACATTTGAAGAACAATCCAGCTATCAGAGAATGTTTGCTGGAACTTGAAGACATTGCTTATGAAAGATCAAAGGGAGACATTCAAGAAGCTTGTTCAAAGTAAGAAAACTTTTCGTTCCTTAAATATTTTCTGACCTTTTTATTTTTAGAGTTCAAAAATCATTTGAAAACACAAAACTGGCTGAAGACTTGAAGCTTCAAATCGGCGTAGAGCTCAACAAGATAAACGTTGATGGTTCAGCTCGATTTGCAGTTCGTTCTTCAGGAGTCACTGAAGACAGCGAAGAATCTTCGGCTGCTGGTCAAAACGAAACTTTCTTGGGCTTGAGGAAGAACGAAGATGTCTACGAAGCTGTCGTCAAGTGCTGGGCTTCACTTTATTCTTATCAGAGCGTTCAATATCGAAAGTGAGTTCAATTGACGTTTAATGAGCTTTTCTCAATTAATTTTTCAACAGACAACACGTTCAACCAGTTGTCACTTCGATGTCTGTCGTGATCATGAAAATGGTGACAGCTGAGTCTGCTGGAGTTTTATTCTCGCGTCATCCTTTGAACGGAGATCCAAGTGTGATTGTTATTACTGCCAACTACGGATTGGGAGAGTCAGTCGTGTCCGGAAAGTCAGAGCCAGACACTTTCTTCATCAAACGATCACACAAAGACGAACTTGAGATTCTTGGATCACTTGCTGGAGCCAAGAATCTGTTGATTGAGATGGATGAAGATATGTCGATCAAGGAAATCGAGTTGGACGAGGAAAGAAAAAATCGTTTGTGTTTGTCGGAGGATTTGGTGTTGAAGCTTGCAAAGCTCGGAGTGATCATGGAGAAGTTCTTTGGAACGCCTCGTGATATTGAGTTTGCAGTAACAAACGACAAGAAGATTTATTTGCTTCAATCACGTCCGATCACAGCTTTGAACAACTTCACGGATTACGAAATAATTCACGAGTTTGACACTCCAATTATGAGTGAAGTTGATATTTCCACCAAAGCTAACGTAGGCGAAGTTTTTCTTGGAAGTGCTACAGTGTTCACACAACAAACTTTGACCAAATGTTTTGAACAAATGGTGATTAAAGACTTCGGAATAGACTTCTCGGGATTGTATACAAGATTATTTCCTGTTAATCGCAATCACTTATTCATGAACGTGAATTATGTAAGTTTCAAGAAATAGCCTTTTATAAATTCTAAATATTTGTTTTCTTAGATGTTTTTGGCAACAGTTGGAAAGAAAATAGATATCAATAACAGAGTTCAATCGTTGACAATATTTGGATCAGATATCTACGAGAAGTATGACAACATCCTCGAAATTGCTCTTCACCGTAACGAAATGCTTGGAAAGCACAAAATAACTTCAAAGATCTTGTTTTCTTTAATGTACAAGACAATCTTTAAAATTTCTGAATACTTGAAGACAAGCGACGAAACAGCAAAGAAAGCTCAGGCTCAATTTACTCAGGAAAACATCGAAAAGCTCACTAACTCGCAAGATATTTTAAATTTGATCGACAGAGGACTCGATTACATTAAACTTTCGTCTACCTGTCACGCCAAGGCGAGTACAAATAGCACAATCTTCCAGACCTTTGCTTTCGGAGCTCTCACGAAAAAAGCTGAAACAATAACGACTCAACATCAAGCAGATATCGCTTCGATTCTCAGCTCGATTGGCGATGTCGAATCAGCGAATGTCCCAGAAATGATCAAAGAGATTGCAGAGAACATTATTTTAGAAAACAAGAGAGACGACTTCTTAAAAGTTGATAGGATGGAAGCTGTTGAATGGTTGAGAACTAATTCAGCAAAGACTTACGAGATCCTGGTAGCTTTTCTTAAGCGCCACGGTCATCGAGCTTTGAATGAATTTGACTTCAGCACAAAATCTTGGGGAATGGAACCGGAAAAAGTCATTGACATGATAAAATCAAACTTGAGCATCTCCGCAGTAAACGTTGGAAACTCTTCACAATCTAAAACTCACGATGAAATTATCGAAGGCCTGAAGACGCCGTTAGGAGTGGTCGGAAAGTTTATGTTGAGAAAGCTTTTGCCGAAATGTCAAAAAGGAGTTCAAAGAAGAGAACATGCAAAGAGCAAATTGATTTTCGTCGTTAATGAAGTTCGTCGAGCAGTTATTTACCTTGGAGAGCAAATGGTTAGAGAAGGTCTTCTTCCTGACAAAGATTTGATTTTCCATTTGTCTCCGTTGGAAATTAAAACTTTGCTTGCAACTCGCGATGGAAAATTAATAACAAAAGCGATCAGAAGACAAAAACTTTTCCCAAAGCTCAATGACCTGAAGTTCGATGAACTTTCCTTTGGAGCTATTCGACCAATATCTGAACAAGAAAATAACAGAAAAGAAGTTTTTGAGGGAAATATTCTCGTCAAAGGTTCTCCCGTCTGTGGAGGTCTCGTCACTGCCAAAGCTTGCGTTTGCAAAAGCTTCGCTGATGTTGTTAATCTTGAGAAAGGTGACATTCTGATCACTTACGGAACTGACATCGGTTGGTCTCCTTACTTCCCAATCTTGAGTGGAATTTGTACAGAAATTGGCGGATTGATATCACACGGAGCTGTCGTTGCAAGAGGTGAGTGAATATTCCTCATTTTCAAGTTCGAAGCTTCAACAAAAATTACTTTCAGAATATGGACTTCCTTGCATTGTTGGAGCAACTTCTGCAACCGACAGAATCAAGCATGGACAAATGATTACACTCAACGCAGATGAAGGCAAAATTACAACAGTTGAATAGTTCTTTTTAATTAATATTCAGGATCATTAAAATATATTTTTGCGGGAAACTTTCTTTGAAATATTTTGAAAACTATTTTTTCTTTACGAAAATGATTATTTACTTTTTTCTCGACATTTGTTCAGCGCATGCTCAGTTTTTTATGTTTGTTCAATCACATCAGCTGGATACCGACACTTCAGGACGAAAAATTTTCGATTTAAATTCTCAGTTCAATTTTCTTGCCTAAGTTCATAACTTCGAAGCCTAAAATGGAGATTTTTAGTTTAATTCAAAAGCGTGAGATTGATCTGATCGTCGGAATACAAAATTCGTAAGAAGAAGTTTGTGGATTAATCTTAAACTTGATTAAAAATTTATTTTCAGTTTTTCAAAACACGAAGAGTTTCTCGGCCTCGTCTCAACTCTCTTTGGATCAACATTCATCTACGTTTTCATAATTCCACTCTTGGCTGCGGTTAATACTAAACTTTATCACAAAGCTGTAATCTCTTGTATTGTCAGCGATTTCTTTAATCTCCTTTTAAAATGGTAATTTTAATAATTGCGCAACTAATCTCTGCATTGAAAAAATTATTAATTTATTTCTTATTTTTAAGGATTTTATCCGGCGATCGACCTTACTGGTGGATTCATGAAACTGAAGTGTACACTACACTCACACGGCCAACTTTGTATCAAACTGAGCGAACTTGTGAAACTTCTCCTGGTTCGCCATCGGGTCATTTGATGATTGCATCGAGTTTCCTGTTTGTCATGTTGATTGCAGTGGAAAAATTAATCGTTTTGAAGACAGTCAAGCATCGTCGACCATTGAGATATCTTGCTCGAACTGTCTTTGTCATGACTCTGACAGTAATTGCCACCTCCCGCATGTACTTTGCTACTCACTTCTTGCATCAATGCATTTTCGGAGCTTTACTTGGAGCGAGTGTCTCGGAGACGATAATGTTCACAAATTATATTGTGAAGGTTCAGAGATGGGATAAATCTAAATGGTTCACTGCTGGATGTTTGATGGCCTTCTCAATTGCTGTGATTTACTGGCTTCTCAAGTACTACACCGGCAATCCGATGCTTTCGGTTCATTTGGTTAGATTCGAAAGGATTTCATTTAAAGACAGAAAAATAACTTTATTCTATTTTAGGCTTTCAAACACTGCTCCGATCCATTTTACCCAAAACCAGAGACAACTGTAATCTTCTCTTCAATGAGAGTCATCGCCAAAGTCGTCGGATTGTTCTTCGCTGCTCCTTTGAATGAAGTGTCACCACCAGGCCTACGTCTTAACTACTTCAAGAGCATTCCAGCAGCAATAATCTTAATGATAATTCAATATCAATGCATCCTTTATACGCCTAAGCAATTTAAATTGTTGATTTTCTACGCCTACACTTTCGTGGTCTATGCCATTTTCCAATATCTATTCCTGGCAATTATCCCAAAATATTGCGCACAAAAATTAGAAAAGCCTAAGACTAATTAATCAAATAAAACAATTCTTGAATCTCTGAAGATTTTTAGGGTTTTTCATCCGAAGGATGTTGTGTGTATGAAGTTTCACTTGGTGCTGGTCGAAGGTGGACTAAGTAATATCTGGTCAGCTTTGGGATCCAAGCATTCGTTTAAGCACGCTGAACCTTTCTCGTGAAGATTCTTCACTGAAGAAGTGTCTGCGTAAATGTTAAGACATCTGAATAAATCGAAAGACTTCAGGCCCGTGGGCCCAAACCACTTGAGCTATCAAGTCCACCTAATGAGGTTTTAGACTCATTCATAAATAGAACCAAATAGCTCAAACGAAAGTAGCAAGCTGCAAGTTGTAGTATGCAATGTTTTACCTATAATTCTTCAATAATCATGACGTGTTTTTCTTCTGCTCTCAAGATGGTATCCGATTCTTTGAATTGTGTATTCTGACGTCTTGTAGTATAAAAAGCTTCCAGAATGTATCTCATGACGATGTAGTCCTTCAATGTTATCAACCATTCGACGATGAATGCAGCGACTGCCAACAGCAAACTCGAAGTCCAAATGACAAATCCAGGTTCCAGCATCTTCATATTTAAAACTTTCGTCTCATTGTAAGTTCTAAAACGTTTTTCTTTTAGCGATGGCCACTGATAATCGGCAGGTAAATCAGGGAAAATTTCGAACTTAAAGAGTTTGTGAGTGAAATATTCTTGAAGCCTTTGTTCAAATACCTCGAAGAGAGGATGATGACGAGGAAACTTTAGTCCACAGATATTGGCAGCGAACTCTTCCTTTTTGATATATTTAATCATTTCTTTTTGTTGTTCATGTGTTAGAATTAGGAATTCAAACGAATTTATTTGAATTGCTGTTTCCTTCTTAGCGCCATTTTTTGCCGTAGCTGAATAAATATTGCCCCTGTTAACAAAAGGCAAATTAATATTTGGAGTTTGTGACATATTAAGTTCTGGAAGATATTCAACTTTACCTTTTAGAAATTTCTGAATACGGAAATTTTTGTTTGAAATTATCTTGCATAACGAAAGTGTAGCCTTGCTCGATCATCTGCTCAATCGTGTTTACTCCTGGTTTTTCAATGTCCTTCTGCATGAACTCGTACATCTTTCCCTGCCATGCTGTCCGAATGATCAAGCAATAAAGGATGAACATCATCGTGAGAAACCTGGCGAAGTTTCTCAGAGGTACAACGACTTGTGAGATTCCAAAGAAGATTTGTATTATATTCAGCGATGGCGTTGTTACGTTCGATCCGATGACGAAATCTCTTATTGATCTTTTCACGCAGCAATACAAAATCAGAATCACTGCAAATGGTGCCACGAAAAAAAGTGCAATTAACACCCAAGTGAAAACGTCAAAAGGCATCATCAGCTTCTCGTATTCAGAATAAAATTTAGGTTCGTCAGGCGCCCTCAAACACGAAGTTGTATAATCGATAGGGAAAGTAATGAAGTTGAGGTTGAATCTGATTAAAGCATAAACAAAATTTCGGAATGAAGAAGAAACTTTTCGAGAATCACTTACGAATCCTTTTTGTCTGCGTAGCGATATCTGTCATTGTTAGCATCAGTCAAACATCCTATTGATTGAAAAAAATCAATTCCCGGTTCTCCATGTCTTTCAACAAATTTGGCGTTAATGCTACTATCAAAAATATAATGAAAAGGTATCCCCACAAATAAAAAAAGAATTGAATCCCATTCTAAGTCTTCAGTGACTATCGTGCATCCATGAAGATTTTCCATCTTTTTCATTGAGAATTGGTCGTTTTCCCACTTTTTCGTGATTTTGTCGAATTTGTTGACTTCAATCAATGTCAGCTTTGCACATTTTTCAGGAGAGTACCAAAGGAATGTTAGAAGTTTAATGTAGCTTTCTTCTTCAATAAGAAAGTATTCGTATTGGATGATGTCCAGGAGATACGAGTTAAATCTCTCATCTTTGTTCTCATGAAATTGTGCCAATGGGTCTTCGACGTCGATTGTATCGATCAATTTTGGTTCTAGTGCGGCCATTTTGTTCTTTTGAGCTCTTTCTTTAACATCGAGGCTGAGTGATTCAATTTCTTTGATGGTGACGTTTTGGCAATAGATGAAATGTTGTAGCGGTTTAAAGTATTCGTTGTTCAAAATCAATTTCTGATTGAAATCCTTGACGAATTCAAAATTGTCGAAGGTTATGAGAGCTGAGGAGTCGAGAAAGATGTTGTCTTGGTCCAGTTGCAAGTTCTTCAGTTGAAATGGCATCGCGTTCTCGTTTAAATCCTTCAGGACCAATGACTCAATCGTGTCCGAGTCTACGCCATAATTGTTGATGAACATTCTCGTTTCAAGATTGAACAAGTGACGAGTTATGTTCTCAAGTGCTTTCGACCAGGTTTGTTCCAACGAATTCTCACTTTGCAAAAATCCTTCGCATAACACTTTCAGAAACAACGAAAGCAAGATGAAAATTTTCATTTTTTCAACCTTTTCTTATTTTCTACTTATTAACTCGAAGAAATCCACTCAACTGACAGAACGAAGCGTTTGTTCTATCGATAAAAAAGATTTGAACATGTTCAAGACATGTTTTTTGTTGTTGAGAGTAAAACGAGTGTTATCAGCATGGGAAAATATTCAAGACCTTCGAGAACATTTTCAGTTACACTTTGTGCGTGATTGATCTTCGATAAAACGTCAAGTTTTATTAAATTACTTGAGAAAATGAAAAAGTGTAACATTAATAAAACTTGAAAAGAAAATAAGAATGTTGACAGAATATGATGAGACACAGATTCTTAAATTTTTTATTTGAAAAACTTTGTTGAAAACGTAAACTGTGCAAAAGATTTAATCACTTTCCAACCACCTGCTTTGTTGAATATTTTAAGATCAAGGCGAAAATCCACACATTGGTTCCACATCTGACCAGCTAACCCAGTAAAGTCGCACCCCGTAACCAGTACAACGAATGAAAAACCCTACAGTAAGTACGAACTGCTACTTCCACTTGTTTTGTTTTTTCTTTATTGAGCTTTTTCAGTGAACTAAGCATTTCGTTCTTCGCTGGGATTTTTTTTCACCACCAAACAAACAAACAAAAAAAAAACAAAACGCAAGTCAGTACAATTCAAAACATTGAAGAAGAAAGATGTTTTCTCGAATATTTATCATCTGTTGTCTTTCTTTAACAACTTTTAGTGTTACTTCAGCTGGAACACTACATTATCAGCCTCAGCAAATTCATATGTCTGTGGGAAGTAAGAAGATTTTTTTCTTCCTTGTATTTGAGAAATAACTTAACAAAGAGAATTGTTTGATTGATAGATGACTCAACTCAAATTATCTTGACTTGGAATACGCTCGATGACCCAGGAGAGTCAATCGTCGAATATGGAATTAATGGATTTGTTTTAACTGCGACTGGAACTCGCAAACTCTTTGTTGATGGAGGGAATAAGAAAAATTCGCAGTGGATCCACCGAGTGCTGCTTACAGAGCTGGAACCTGAAACAAAGTACATTTATCATTGTGGAAGTAACTTGGGATGGTCAGCTGAGTTCTACTTCAACACATTTCCAAGTGGTTCCGACTGGAAACCTCGAATCGCTTTGTTTGGCGATATGGGAAATGAGAACATTCAATCTTTGCCTCGTCTTCAGGAGGAGACTCAGCGAGGACTCTACGATGCAATTATTCACGTTGGAGACTTTGCCTACGACATGAACAGTGATAACGCTCGAGTTGGAGATGAATTTATGAATCAAATCCAGTCGATAGCTGCGTACGTTCCTTATCAAGTTTGCCCGGGAAATCATGAAGAAGCCTAGTAAGTTAAAAATTCGAACGTCATTCGCGATAATCCTACATTGTCAACAATCTAGGTCGAGATTAATGATAACTCTTCACTTATTCATTGATCTCTCTATTTTTAGCAACTTCTCGAATTACAGAGCGAGATTCAACATGCCTGGTGACTCTGATAACATGTTCTACAGCTTCAACATGGGACCAGTTCACTTCATCTCCTTCTCAACTGAAGTCTACTATTTCATGAATTATGGAATCAAGACTCTCGTCAATCAATATGAGTGGCTCGAAAAGGATTTGATAGAAGCTAACAAACCTGAAAACCGAAAACTTCGTCCATGGATTGTCACGTACGCTCATCGGCCGATGTACTGCTCGAATCTGAATGGTGACGATTGCACTCATATTGAAACTTTAGTTAGAACTGGTCTCCCCTTCTGTGGACTCTTTGCGCTTGAGCCTTTGTTCTATGAACATGGAGTCGATTTAGAATTCTGGGCTCACGAGCACAGTTATGAACGACTTTGGCCGATTTACGACTACAAAGTCATGAATGGATCGTACGAACATCCATACACAAATCCAAAAGCACCAGTTCACATCATTACTGGATCAGCTGGCTGTAAAGAAGGACGAGAACCATTTGTAAAAGTAAATCCTGCTTGGAGTGCAATTCATTCGCAAGATTATGGCTACACTCAAATGTTTGCTCATAACGCAACACATCTCGAGTTTAAACAAATTTCTGTCGACAAGGCTGGAGATGTTATCGACCATTTCTTTGTGATAAAAGATTCTCACGGATCTTACACCAAAAATTAATTTTGTATTTAGTTGAAATATTTTTTGTTCCGTTTTGTAAATTGAATTTGATTTGTGAATCACAAATTGTGATGAAATAAAATAAAGAATCTATGAAACCAAAGTTTTTATTTATTCTTTTTATTAAGTGATAAAATTATATTCTCGTATCGCACTCAGATTCGTTAGTCGCTCGTCGTTGCTCATCGTCGTCAGTTCAAATTTTTAAATCGTTCTTGTTATCTCATTAGATCTACAAACAATGTCAATTGAATTGCCGAATTTCGTAACGAGATCTTTCTTGCAAGAGATTCTCCAGAAAGATTATGGAAATGAAGTCATCAAGATCAATAGCTTCTGGGGTGAGTGGGCCACGAAGAAAGGTGACAATTACGCGAGTGAAATGTATCGGATTCATGTGAATTTCGACTGCGATGGTGTAAGTGAGACCAAAGCTTTTTTGCTCAAGGTAAACTTATTCGAACAATAAAGATAAGAAGATAATTTTGAAAAAACATTTCAGCTGATGCCTTCTGGTGAAATTCAAGTTGTTGTCATGGTCAAGAACAACATTTATCCGCGAGAGATTCAAGTTTACTCAGAGTTTCTCATTGAATGTGAAAAGCTTTTGCTGTCGGTGAATGATGATACGAAGTTTGCTCCGAAATGTCTTCATACCGCTTACGAACCGAAGAACTTGTTAGTTTTTGAGGACATGAGAGAGACTGGCTACAAAGTTTTCCCAAGAGGTCATCAAATGAATTTTGAAGAAGCTCAGCCGATCATTGTGAAACTTGCCAAGCTTCATGCGACATCTCGCCTCGTTCACGAGAAAAATCCATCGATCATGAATCTTTATCTGGAAGGCTCAATTTCTGAGAATCCTCAAAGACAAGATTTTCTTGTTCACTATCAAAACTGTGCTCGAACTCTTGGATCTGTTGCCGAACAAGAATGGGGAAATGAATGGAAGCCGATAGCTCATAAATTGAAGAAACTCGCTGGAAGAATTATTCAAAAAGGTTACGAGTTGTACACTCGAGATGAAAACGCCTTCAACGTCTTTTGTCACAATGATCTTTGGATTCCAAATTTTCTTATTAAGCATGATCAGGAGAACAATATCGAAGACATTCTCTTCATTGACTTCCAATTGTCGTATTTCGGAAGTCTCGGAATCGACTTGAACTTCTTTCTCTATGGATCGCTTTCTGACGAAACGAGAGACTCGAGCATGAAAAAATTGATTCGCATTTATCACGAAACATTAACAGAAACTTTGGTTAAGCTGAGCTACTCAAAACGACTTCCAACTTTGCATGATATTCATGTTGAGATTCTCAAGACTGGATTCAACGGAGTTTTTGCTGCCATCGCTGAAGTTCCACTTCTGATCATAGAACAATCCGATAACTTACAAATGGACACACTTCTCGGGGATTCTCCTGAATCTGAGGCCTTCAGATTCAGCCTTTTCAACAACCCGAAGTACAAACCTTTCATTCAGAAACTTCTTCTTGAGTTTGATGACTTTGGCTACCTCGATTGAACAACAAACGGAATTTTAGTGTTTTATAAATTTAATCTTTATTGATATGCTTCTAACTAATCGACAAAAACAAAATTGAAATTTCTTTACATCTGCATTCTTAATCTAATGTTGTCAATCTTCGCGATGAAGAGATTCGTACATTTAGACTTTCTAATAAACCCTCTCATTCCGAACTCATAAGCAACTTCCTTCTCGTGTCAAGCATTCAGTTCGACTCGTCATATTTCAAGAGTTGAGTTTGTATCTTCACATTAATTTCTAAATTAGTTTCCTTCGAATTAATAAAAAAAAACTTTGCTTGTCGCTACTTCGTAAAAAATACTAGAAGTTACTTAAAATTGTCTCTTTCAGATCTGTCCCAATAAGTATCAAAACGGCGGACGGGTAGTTGGTGTTTCGTTTGTAAGTTTGAGTAATTCATCATTTCAGATCCATTTTTGAGGAGCGCGGAAGGAAATTAAGAGATTGATCATGTGCTTTAATCAAAAGTTTTTTAAGGCACGATTCTAAATTTTCTCTAAAAACTTTTCTTTCATGGACGCGAGCAAACTTTTTCATCTTTCAATTGGATTTTTTGTACAAAAATATGTTTAATGGAATTCGCTACGCCCTTATCAATAAATCTTTGATATGAAAAAGAGTTTTTCGTTTAATCTTAAAGTTTTCCTTTTTCGTAAAGAAAATTTACATTTCATCATAATTCTTATGAAAAAATATTTGAATCGATCGGTTTATTGCAAAATAATCGAAATTAATTAAAGTTCTAAGCAAAAAAACTGTGGACCAGAATCAAATTGGACGGCAAAAAATTATAAGTCGAAGAGAAATCTCCGAGAATCTTCTAAAACTAAATGAACAATTTCTCTTTTCTCATAAACAACAACGAATTCAACTTCTTTAAGACCATGCGTTCCATGGCGGAAGCCAATTGAAGTCGTTCGCTATCCTGAAGTGTCTGAAGATGACAGCACTCGCTGTCGTGAGAAGAAGTACGATTGAGATTGATGATTTGAGTGCTGCATTGTAGATTGAGCAGTAAGGACATTGAGAGCTTCCGCAAACTTCGCAAATGTTTAGCAGATATGTCGGCAAGGAGTCGAAGATTGTCTCGTTAAAACGTTCTGCAAATAGAAAAAAGTTTTCTCATAAAAAAAGTGAATCGTTTAAGCAGGTGTTGTCGTCAACTCACCTGGAGCATAATAGTCGTAAACCCGAATAGGCAAATAACGCGACATGTTTGCCACTGGAAGCCATCGCTCGACGGTGAAGTTTACACAAGTTGTTTCATTGTCCAACTGAAAATATTCGAAGCTTGTTAGTTATCGGATGTTTAATTTCTATTTCAAAATAAACTCACAAAGTCAAAGTAGAACAAAACTTTCTTCTCGGCGAACTTGGCACGTTGCAAGTTTCTAACGCGTTTGCTTAGAATGTAAGCGTCGAGTTTTTGCTGTTGAACGATGTAACCGGTTGGGATAGCGACATCAAGAACTGCCATTCCTGATCGAATTGATTCGTTGAAGTTGTTCCAGCTGAAAAATTGAAAGTTTTAGTAAATCAATCATTTAAATTGATTCAAAGTGTTTACCTTGCACAACTGAGGTAATTGATATGAGACTGATTCCTGCCATGGAAGATTGCTTTGGTGTGTAGATCGAAAGCTCTTGCTGGTGGTTTCGTTTGGTATTTAGCCATGTCGACGTTGTATTGAACAGACATTTGAAGGATCGCAAAACCAGCTCCCTTTGCCTGAACTTTAACTGTTCCCCATGCGTTTGGAATCTAAGCGAAAGAAATTAATAATTTTTCATTAAAGTTAAACCTCTCAAACTTACTTGAATGTGCTGCAATTGAGCGATATTTTTGCTGTGAATTGAAAGATGTTTAGATTGTCCTTGCAGTGAAGTTGCTTCAACTGTGATTGCTAGTTGCGAAACATCTCGGATTCTTGTTCGGATCGTGTATTCAATCAAAGCCTTCATTGCCATGCCAGTATCTTGAGTCGACGCCCATCCACCATCTGTCAAGCGTTGATTGTTCAACCAAGAGACAATTGAGTCGACAAGAATTTCTTGACGTGAAACATAAGTCAGCAGAGCGTAAGCGGTCGTTTCAATGTTCAGAGCATCGAACTCGTAAGGCAGACGAGGCAATGAGAAATATTTCTGATTCTCGAGTTTCGTTGGAGGCAAAGGCAACTGCTCATTACCCCAATAAGAGTACTCTCCAGTATTTCGTCGAATATTTGCGAGAAGATTGAAAGCCGTTTCAGCTTTCGGTGCCTTCGCTAACATCATCGCATAAGCGACTATTGCTATCTCGTAAGGAGTTCCAAAGTCTTTCAGATAAACAAGTTTCTGGTCCAAATATTGCACAGCTCTTTGTTGTGCCAATGCGATCCTTGAACTCAAACCATCGGCAAGATCTTTAACAGCAGTTAGAGTAATCAGAACGTGAGCAGTCAGCGATATGTTGTATTGATTAGTATTCTCAAAGTATTTCGTGTTGTAGTTTGATGAGTCGTTAACTTTCCTGTCGGGCGACCAAGTAATTTCGTAGAAAGATCCCTCGGGCAATTGATGTCTCAGCAGCCACGCCATGTTCTTCTGCAGCACAACGGGATCGATGTAGATAAAGTTTTCCCATTCATAGAAGTTTGCGTCTTGGAAGATTCTAGCGCAATAAGCTGTCAACCAAACAGAGCTCGCTGATTGATTCCAATCCGATCGGAAAAGTGAGAATGATCCGTCAGGCATGAGATAACTCATTTGCCGTTGATATCCAATGTTGATATGCTTGAACGCTTCCTTCTCCGTTGTTCTGTTTCTCTGATTAATCAATCTCATGTACATGATCGTGTAAAGATTAGCGGCAAAGCTGAACATGTTTTGTTCAGCAGCTTCCATTGGCAAGTGAAGCAAAGTTGTTGCGTTGACTGGCATTGTAGGGAAAATCGGTCCGACGACATCTCCAACAAGAGAAATACGAGCCTGGTTACTTCCATAAACGTAGTATCTCTCGACCTCGTAAGGAATGATTGGAGTCTCTGTGACATTGACGTGCATGTATTGGAAGGAGTAAGCGCGGTTACTCAAATCCATCAAAATCGATTGATGTCTGTACTGCGGCAAGCCATCAGCTTCAACATGAAGCATTCTCTCAATTCGATCACTTCCGAGCAATGTAGATGCGTGAACTTTGACCTTAATGTCGCCAAGACGAGTTGGAACGATGGGGAGATAAACGATCGTTGATGATTGTGCGTCGAGATAAATGAAGAATTGATGTTCGCCATAAGATGTTCGAGGATTGTAAGAAACAACGATTCCATCTTCTTCAACATGAACGAATTTGTAGTCGGGTGAGCCATGAAGTACGACGGTTGCTTCAACAGATGTTGTCATGTAGTTGAAGACAGTTACTCGAATACCAACTTGTTCGCCCTGTCGACAATCTGTCGGCATCTCAACGTTGATGTAGAATGGTTGACAACCAACATACTCGAGTGGATAGCGAATCATTCCGAAGCCGAGTGAGGGACTGATACTGAAAGCTGAGACCATCCACAAAGCAGGAATATCAGGGACATCCAAAGTGAACACGTAACGTCCATGTGGCCCAATGTTAACATCTTTCCACATCCAAACATTGTCGTAGTGTCGTTGAATTCGATTGAATCTGAACTTTCTGAATTCCGAGAGAAGAGTGTGATTGTGATAATCGCAACCAGCTTCATCAGCTCCATCCTCGCAATCGAAGAATCCATCACATTTCTTGTCAAGACGATAGCAACGACCGTTCAAACATTCAGCGTAGCCAGTGGTGATGTTGCAATTGTCGGGACGTCTTGGGACATGTCCATCAGTGAAGACAACCAGCCCAACATACTCAAACGTTCGATTAGCGTCGATACCAAAAGTTGAGGAAGGATAATAAACGAGTTCGTCAGGATTTCCTTGATGTGAGTACCAACGATGAGCGAATGTTCCATTTGTTGCTTCATCAAACTGAGACATTTGAGTGATGATGTTGGCATAAGTCAACTCGTTACCAGCTTGCATTGTGTAGAAAGCGTTGTCGATACCAGAGACGCCAACATACGAACCAGGTTCTCCATAGATTGCAACCTCAACCTTCTCTCCAGTTCTGTGCTTGCGATTGTTAACGAAAACCGTGAAGTTGTTTCGTGAAATTCCATTGACAGGGAAGGTGACACTGTCAGCAACAATTTGACCAAACTGTCCGATATTCCAAACAACCATCGTCGCAACTGGAGCCATTTCAGCGCTGAGAGTCACAGACATTGTTCTGACACCATCTTTAAAGGCTTCTACTCCCGTCATCAGGATTATTCCTTTCGACATGACCATGTATTGGAAGGTTTCCATGAAGAAATTGCTTTCAATGTGGAACACGATGTACTCTCCGACCTTTCCGTTCGTCGTACTTGTCGTTACTTTGACGTGGTTGCTTTGAGGCGAGTAATGAGATAGAAAGAGAATTTCCGATTGAGCTCGTTCGCCACGAGGGTCAATGTAGTTTGCGTAGAGACGAAGCGATGAAATATCACGAAGGAAATCTTTGCTCTGTCGACTGTCATCGAGTAGGAGGTCGTTGCGAAGATCAATCTTCAATTCCCAAACTCCTGGCTTCTCTGACATTCTCAAGGTCGTGACAGGATAATCGCGACGTCCACCTGATCGACTGTCAACTGTTCCAGTGATTTCCATTACCGATTGATAATAATTCGCCAAAGGAAGCTTTGATCCGTCGTGATACTCTGCAACAATGTACGCAGTCATTGGCATCATTGGCTTCAGAACCTGAGGAGTTCCTCCCATGAATGAAACTTTAATCGAAGAGTTGTAAACACGAGCGACTGAGTAACCTTCAATGATCTCATCGTAGTAACGTTCTCCAACCTGAGCGATGATCAAAATCTCCATATTTGATAAGTTCGGGACCATTCTCTCAAGTTCATGCATCGGATATTTAAAGTCAAACGTTCCATTGAAGAATCTCAAATATGGCAAAGTATTTCTGTAAGTGTCTGTGTATCGATCCCAGTTCGATTGCTCGGGCTTATCGACCCAGAACGGCCACTCTTCATCGAAGTTATATCGAGTTTCAACGACATATTGATCTTGATAGGAGCCAGCGAAACGTTGATCGGTACTTTGATCGACTGTTGGATTCGAGTATGGATTCTGATTCTGATTTTGATTATTGAATTGCGAGTTAAAGAAAGGATTGTTTTGGCTGCTTCCTTGTTTTCCTGAGTAGAGTTGAGTGTTGTAGTTATAGATTGTTCGTTTGTATGCATCGTATCGTGGATTGCGTGGATCTTCTTCCCTTTCGTATCCCATGTTCCACACTCTGAACTGTTGATTAATGTTCTTTGGATCGAAGAATCCAATCGGACGAATGATTGCTCTAAGAGTCAAGTTTCCTCGAACTGGTGAGCCGTTTGTGAAATTCGCCATAACTTTTCCGTGGAGATAAGGATCAGTGTTGAAGAAGAAAGCCGGCATCGTTACATTAACTTCGAATCTTGTTTGATAATATTCTTCGACTAAGAACTTGTGCTCTTCAGTTTGACCTTGTGCAACAACTCGAACGATCCATTCACCATAAACAGGTTGATCTGATAATTTATATTCCAAACTGACTGTTCCCAAATTCGATTGTCTCGAAAGCCAACGACGCATAATGTGACGATTCGGGTCCAACATATAAACGTCAATTGCATTGTCGAAACCTTTCAGTTCTGTCGTGATAGGAATTGCTCTAAATTGAACCATATCGCCTTGTTTGTAAACTGGCTTGTTTGTTTGAACGAAGATCGTCATGGAGCGTTGCGAGAACGTGAGTCTTGTTTCATTTAAGAAAGCGATTCCACCGAAAGCTTTCTCGAACTTTCCTTCCACTCTCAGTTTGTATTCGCCGGGTACAGTTGTCGGAGGAACTCGCATTAACAAAGTTTCCGGTTCGCCGGTTTTAATGATTTGCGAGTCTGAACTTAACTCCACTCCATCTCGTGAAATTGAAGCGCGCACTGTAATCGGATCCTCGCTTTCTATGAAGACTGAGACGAAGACTCTGTAGATTTGATTCGGTCGAACCATTCGTGATGCGACGACGAAATATGTTGCATCGTGAACCAATGGATTGCTGCTAACACCTTCAAGAAGAGGATTTCTTCCCAAAGGATTGTAGTTCGTGCGATCGCGATTTCTTCCGGTTTGACCAGGTCTTTGAGGACGAGTTCTGTCTCGTTCGTTTCCTCTATCACGACTCACTCCTCCTGGTCGAGATTCGTAATCACGACCGAACGGTTGTTGATTGAATGGATTATTTTGATCGATTGAGTTGCCCAAAGGATCGCGATAAGATGACGTTGTTCGCTCGAGATCATCATTGAAAGGTCTAAAGGAAGGTGTCGAGAATTGATTGAAGTTGTTGTCTGTGTTGAAACGCGGCACTTCATTCGATAAGACTTGAGATCGCACTAAAGGTAGAACCAGCAGCATCAACAGCAAAGCACCACATGGCACCGTGGCTCGATGCCACTTCATCATGTCAAACTAAAAACAAAAGAATAAATTGCAGTCAATTATTCACAGCGAAACGCTCAAACCCTTACGTTTTAATTAAACTCCTTGTCGTGTTTGTCTTTGAAATTAATTTCCATTAATTTTCATTATTCTCTTGTCACGGACTTATCTGTAATGAGATTAAAACAAAAGGGAAACTGTTTAGTTTAAAATTGGATTAGTGATAAAAAAAGAATGTAAATCGAATTTAAATATTCATTGCCACCCTCACTCACACACTCACACGTCCAACCTCCCCAAGAAGGCTGAATAAACTTTCTAATCTCTTTAATGATGAAGTCGCATTTCCTTCTCATTAAGTCGCCCCTCAGAATTTTTCCACTGATAAAAGCGATTTGCTAAAACATTTCTCTAATGCGTTTTCCGTCCTCGAGCGAAACTTTTCAATCAAAGCCGATTTCGTATTATTTTTAGACGATGTGCGGATCAAAAAACTCCGATAAAACTCGAAGTCTAAATTACGACTTCGCTTAAGACGAAGAAGAGTAATCGACACGAAAGCACAAAAAAATATTTATTTTCTTTATTTTATTTAGGTTAACGTTCGAGGGAAGTAAGGAAAAGGGCAGTGTCATTGCAAATTGAATTAGACAGAAGGTGGTTGAAAGTTCTTTCAAGCCTCAACGACATAAAGGAAGTAACTCATATGATTTCGACATCAGTAAACAATAAATTTTGTTTTCCCCGTGATTATTTCATCAAACATTTCTGCCGTTTCTCATTCATCGCCATGATATTGTTATTGTTATGTTGCGAGTTCAACTGAACGAGCAAACATCTGATTAGGGGTTCACGTTAATAACAAAAGAAGCGAAGCGTTGAGGGGTTGTCGAGAACAGAAATAAAAGAGAGAAAGAGCAAAATGCACATTTCACTTCGAATCTCACTTGCATTAATGCAATCGTCGGTTATAGATTAGATTAGAATGTTCAGGGAAGCGAATGGCCATGAATTTCCTTCTAATCCTGCTGCGTATTCACCATTGATCGATTTCCCGCTATCATGACACTCGCTATTGCATTGAAATTCAACCTTAATGTTCACTATTAAGTTTCGCCCCTATTTCTCTTTTTTTGAGAAATGTTCGATTCATCGAATTCAATCATCTCGGTGAATGAAACTAAATAAATAACTTCCTAACGATAGAGAGAGTCACATTGTCTCTTAGCACCTGTCAAACGCACAAATTTAAACTGCGAAACTTAAATGTTTATGAAATATTATGTGAACACACCGTCTTATGTTTACAAAAGTTCTCCAACTTAATCTGTGTATCTATTTTAATAGAAAGTTCCCCCTCGGGCTTTCCAAACACTTTTTCCTTGTTACGGAAGGGATGAGATATTCACGACCTTTTAAACCGTTCCCAAGCAAGGAAAGTATTAAATTTCGAGTCTCTCCCAATCCATCCAGGATTACCATCGCACATGTTACAATTATTTGCTCGTGAACATAGATTTATGAATCAGGCAGTTGATATGCAAACTGCAATCGTGCTGATGAGTGTTTGTCGAAGGAATAATAAAAAAGTTTCAAGTTGCCGGGTCGTAAAATTTCGTGTGTCAAGAATTCCATGTTCAAATATTTAAATTGTCACAAATTAAATAAATTCCTTCAACTCGTTTGGAAGTTTCATCGCAGGGATTTTTCATCAAGTCTCTTCCCTAATTTTTCTGCCGAGCTGTTGTTTAATGGGTCAAAGTAACATTCCTCTCCATAATTCATGAACGAACTTTCAAGGAAACAAATGTTTCCCAACTCAATTTTGCATTTGTGGAAACTCCGAGTTTGATATTAAAAAATAGGAAATTTTCTAAGCCTCGAAGCGCACTGACGTGATCAAATTAATTCCGTGAAATTGAATAATAAATTTCCGAAGCGGTGAAAGAAGCTGGAAATTATTAAATTTCTTCATTAAACATTCTGGAAGGGCGACGTTTCCTTCTAAAGTAATTCCGATGTATTGAATGTGGCGTGAAAAGTGTAATGTCAGACTTAGGGTGGCGCTTGACGGTGTGCAATAATGTGTATCAGTTTTAATTTCGATATGATAAATCGCACATTAAGTTTATTCAATGGCTGGGAATAATGGAAAAGTGGCAATGAGTGAGAGGGAACCCTTGATAAGGGAACTCACCAAATATTCTGTCACAAGACTTTCTTCACACACATTTTAATTCTCCTATCAAATTATTTACGAAAACACTCAACGAGCCAAGTTCATTGTTCTTGATTGCGAAATCTTTCCCTTGAGAATGAAAATTTCTTCTCTTCATCGAGTCACGTTTCGTTTTTGAATGAAAAGGCGGCTTTACAAGCTTCAACGATGCCACGCGACCTTGAGAAAGGATATTCAACTCTCACTTGGAAAATGGAAAACAGGAAAAATTATTGACTTTTCCCCCGAACCGACGCTAAAAGTTTAATGGATTCTTCGACGAAGCGTGAGGCCTCCGTGAAACAAACGGAAGCTATATTTCGGGAATTCTTAATTCAACTACATTTACACGCCATTTCAAGTGCTTTAGGAAATTTGAATGACTTTCTCCTTGTCTATTGTTAGCCAGATAATCCAACAACGAAAAGTGTTTCATGAAAATGTTGCCACTTTAATTCCTCAGTAAACGCAATGCAACGTTCTTGTCGATTTCAATAAAATCTCATCATGTCGGTTAATCACGAAAATTAAATCTTTCTCTCGTCCCCGAGAGTTTTCGTTCGCAAGTGGCGTTAGTTTGGATTAAGTCTCGATCTCGTTTTTATGTGAAACCAGTTAAGATCGTCACCCTACAATGAGAAACATTTCATTTCATAATTTATGATTTTTTTAACGCATGTAAAAAGTTTTTTCAACAGCAAATAATATTTTATGTCCAATTAACGGACTTTGTTGCTTGCATTCGGAGAATGATGAACTCGAAGGGGATTAAACAGAAGCCCACTTGAGAATGCTTGCATTAATCATTCTTGCGGCTTCTCCTGGTATCCCTTTCGAAGTTTCTTGTTGTTTCTTAATTGCTTGAAGAATGAAAAGTTTTTTTTTAAAAAAATCTCCTTCGACTGAATAAACAGTCGAACGATGTTTACGACAAACTAATTATTCATTTCAACGACTTGCTGCTTCTGTTGGTAAACAAATTGCCACGATCGAGCAAGTGCATTAATTGCCAGCCTCTCATAAAGTCACTTTTCAGAAAGAAGAATACTTCCTTAAACAGAACTCTTTTACGATTTGTTTTCTGTTTGTTTTCCGCATGAGGGCGAAGAGTGGCTCATGTTGATGCAATGTTTACTCGATAACCCTGCGTGGATATATAAACAATCGTTTAAAGTCCGGGAAGGGATAACTCGAAGTTCTGTTTACAAAAGATCTCAATAGATGTTCGGTGTCGATGAAGTTCAACAGAATTTGAAGCTGATCGAATCAAACAGATGACTAAGTCGATTTGAGTTGGAGTCATCAACTCATTTAACTTTTAAATCTTAATTGCTTGCACATGAATGCAGTAAAGAAAAGTTTTCCAAACAACTTCTGTTTACAACTTTTTACTTCTATTCTCAGAGAAAGATTTTTATAACCGAAACTAAACGATTTCCATCGACGAGCTGCTCGTGATTCTTCATTTCCATCAACGTAAATGTTTTCATGTGGATTTCTAGAAACTAATGAGAACTTGTCGCAACATTAAAAGTCGCAGGGAATCCCTAAAGGGGAGCTCATCATGAGTGATGCGCAGTTATTGTCAGTGGGTGGAGACTTGAATGCTCATACTCTGTCAGCCACATTTGAAGCAACCGTTGAACTCGCTAATTATTGCTTTGTCACAATTTCCTGCGTTTTTCTCTTTTTCTGCTTCTCTTCGCTTTCCAGCGAGACCGAAATGAATTTAAATAAAATGCGATCCACTTACTCAAATGAAACGATCTAAAAATTATTAATAATCATTCTCTGGAAGTATTTCGTTGGTTTGTTCGACGTAATCTCCACGGTGAACATCTCGATCTCCCATAAACACCTCGAACATTGTCAGTTAACTCATAAATTCGGGTCCCGAGCATATGTCATGACAGTAAGTCGAGCATAGCCGCAGTGAGATATGAAACGATAGACTCGCGGTCAATTAGCAGCGCCGCAAGCTGAGAATGCCTTTTTAATTTATTCAAACTTTTCGGGAATGAAAAATTGTTTTTAATGAAGTTTGGGGATTACGAGCAGTTTTTTTGTTAAAGACAAAGTCTCCGCTGTTTTTTACAATAATCCGAAAACAATTTCACCCTTTTCAGCTCGAGTCACAAGGTGCGTTTAGTTCTAAACTGCATTCGTGCTTATAATTATTCAATTTCAACTTTTTTTTCAATTACACGAAAAGTTGTGTGTGGTCATGTAGGTTCGTTCAATCGATTCAGCTCAAATTGAAAAACTTTCTTCCGACTCGCACCTTTCACCCTCGCCAAACAATTCTCGTTTTATTTGAGCACAAGATCGGGAAATTAGGCGACGATTAGATACGCGTGCATGGCTCCAATTGAGTCTTCAACAAAAACAAATTTCAAGAATTTAACAAAACCATTAGATCAATAAACAGTTTTCATGGCTTGGGACTCGAGAATTTCGAAGAGAAGTCTTCAAATTAAATTCCCATTAACATAAAAAGGCGAAACGTCGTTTCAAGCTGTTTGAAAGATGATATTCCAGGCTCAATGATCCAATCTCTCAACAATTTAAAATTAACTGGAAAATAATGAGCCGAGGAAATTGGAAAAACCAATTAGGCTCGGAAAAACTTTTCTCGATCAGAGTTTTGATTCTTCGCTCTGGCATTGAATTCAATTTTGAGTTGGAATCAAGACAGAAGTGACGAATGATCCCTCGAGTGTTCGATGGGAATCCAGAAGACGATTTCAGACACGAAGCATATGTTCGGTTTGTTTGATTAATTTTCCTTTTTTGTTTTTGTTTATTTTTCCATGCGGTGAATTAGTAAATTCAGTAATTAAGGTTTCGGATTTCATGAGCGACGCAAATGGTCGGGTTGGGCAGCTAAGGAAACTCAATTCCAAAAGCTCAGTCAAAGGAAAATCAATGAAAGGTTCGCAAAGTTGACCTCAATGCGGATTATAATTTTTCAACCTCTTCTTTCGTGGTCTTTCCATATGCTCCAAATTAGAGGCAAATTGAACATCACTCGTGACATGTTATTGCGTCAAAATGTCACGTAAAGACGACAAAAATTCGTTTCTCGCTACTCAACGATCTACATTTGTCTTCTGACGCTTTGCCTTTTCTAAAACGAAATTTTTTCAATTTAAAATAATGAAAACAAATTTTTTTTTGTCTCGCGCGCTTTACGATTGACGACCTCAGATTCGGGAGTCGAGTAAAATGTGAATCATAAAAACGAAGAGACGAAAATAGTTTTTCAGAAAATCTTTCATGTTTATTGAACTTGAATGTTTCGCCCGGTCATTGCCATCATCATCGGCTTATCTACAAGCTAATACTTTTGCTTTTATTTTGCATCGATGAGTGAAATGCATGATTGAGTCGTCAGTGATTCTTCCACGCGTAAAGACTTTCACCCTCTTCTGCTGATGGAACAAAACCAAGTCGCACGTGTCTCTGATTTCCATTCAAATTACGTCATTGCAGCTTCAAGCAACCGGCTTTGATCGGAGATTTATGAAAAGTCAAAGTGAAGTAAGAGAGAGCTTAACAGAACAGACGCCTCGATCAATCGAAAAATTTCACGGATGACATCATAGAATGAGCGGAAAATTCTTTTGATTCGTTGAGAAGCAATCGACAGCAATTAAGAAAGTTTGTCTAAATTTGGTTCGAATGAATCAATCTGTGATTTATCGATGTTCACTGAAATGAGTGATAAAAGAAGCCACCACAACTAAGCCCCCGGAATCGCTCATTGCTTTGCGTTCCATTTCGTTTCATCAAATTTATTCAAAACTTGTCGAACGATCGTTAACTTCAATTTCATTTAATTCAAAACCAGAACTCGCAAGATTTTCTTTTTGCTTATTTGTCATTTGCTTAAAACAAAATGTTAATTTTATGTTAAAGAGAGAAGGAAGAAGAAGAAATCTTCTCACTCAAGTTTGTTCTTGAAACTCGAAATCTCGATCGAGCTGAAAGCGAAATTATTTATTTTAATCATTCCCAAAAATATTTTATTCAAGGAAAACATTTTAAAACTAGTTTCGTTATCTGTCAAGAACATTCTTAACCGTCCACTTGCACGGGATTTATTCCCTCCGGCCTCGAACTGCCATCGACCCTTGATTCAAATAATTCGCGAAAATTATTTGTTTGTACATTTCTGTAATAAACTAAAATTCAGCAAAAAACAAAACTTTTTTTTTTAGAAATTTATGCAAAAATCGTTTGCTTTCGTTACTTCTGTCTGTGTCCAACATTTCTAATGAGTCCGTCGCATGTTGAAGCTGGTTTAGGCGAGACGTTAACGATTCAATAATCGTTTGTGTTTTATTCTCGAGCCTTATGTTTCACACACCAGTCTCGTCTACTTATTTAGCATAGTCGCTCTTGTGCATGCCGGCAGTAAAAGGCAATGTGTGCATTTCTCAAGTGAGTACAAAAACCTGGCGGACGGGGTGAAAATATGTTTGCGATCGATGGTGCACGTTCTGACCGAGGAGAATGTTTCGGTTGACTGCAGACATGTTTTTCAAAACCTTATCGCCGTTCTAAGTGCGTTCGAGGGCTTATAAAATGCTTCAAGAAGCTCTTAGAGTTTAATGAATAGACGATAAACAACATGCAATCTCGGCTCAAAAACAACTCAAGATGATCGAGATAGATAAACGACGCAGTCAAGAAAGTTCTGTCGTCACAAAAAAGTTTGTTTATTTACACAAAACTTCGTTTTTTTGATGGCTCATCGCTGACACATTTCGCAAGAATAACAGAACGAAATCTCAGCGGATTTAGTCGAGTTTAAATGATGAAGCAAGCGAGATTGAAGAGAAAATATTTCTCGACTCATAAACAACGGCAGATGCCGAAAAAAAAAGTTGAAGAATTTTTGATTGAAGAAAAAATCTCGGCGTAAATTTGTCTCGACGTAATGAGTCTCTGGATTGAGTGGAGCCGACGATAGATTAATGGAACGGAGAAGTGCAATGGAGTTAGTCACAAACGAATAATTTACAAGCGAGCGTGCCTTTGAGAATAAAAGATTTAAAAAAAGATTCCGGTGGCTTTAGAATTCGACAAACGGAATTTGTTTTTGAAGCACAATAAAAGTTTTTTGGCAGATGCTCGTTAAACAATTCTCATTTCAACACCGGGAACAGCACGTATCACGTTTTACTCTCCTTTCTACTTTAATTATGAAATTTAATCTAACATCAGCAATTCATTCACTTTATTTTCAACCCTAGCTGCACTAAAAAAAGAGCCTCTCGTGAGTTTAAAAAAAACTGCTTACACATCAGGACAATCATCACCAGTTGGAATTGAAATTTCCGCACGTGGCTTGAAACAGTTTTTTTCTTCTGCGATGCATCATTCTGTAAACGAGGATCGAATTAGAGAGCGCAGTCGCACATTACCAGTCGTAAATCTTTTACGTCGTTGGCTTTCACCAATCCCGAGAAGAACTTTTGTCTAAAATAAAATAAATCTTCTCCTCCTCGGCAAATCGATGTTGACAGAAAATATCGGCTTAAAAGTCTCAATCGTTAAACTGTCGTGATTAGCTGAAACACTTTTGAAGCTGTGACAATTTAAAGCATCACACACAATCAGAATCGACATCATTAACCCAAAAGGCTCATGTCGAACATCAAAAGGTACAAAACGAATAAAACTTTCAGGCTGCAGCTGATGTTCAAGAATAAAATTTCGTAGACAGAGATTCACCGCAAATGAAATAAATAGAAGATTTAATGGTTTATTTACAGTCTCGATTGTCGAGGCAAACATTAAACCTGACAAAGAAAAAGCAGATCGGATAATTCGCTGAAGTCATTTGAGAGGATTTACTGAATTAATTCGGATTTCCACTGACCGAAGTGAACGTTTCCATTCAACATAAGCCACGCTTCGTCAGAACTGAAAAGAAATTGTCGACAATTGAAGAGAATTGAGAGAAGAAATGCAACTCAACGCATTCGCCTCATTCACCATTTAAGATCAAACTGAACTGGAGCATTACACGCGAAGCGTCTCACAAAATCGTATTGTTCTAGGTCATGAGGTCATCTCACTAGAGATCTCTTCTTAAATTATCGTCATGTGAGCGTGTGTGTTCCAAAATGATTCATAAACTCAAGATATCATTGACATTCAATACAAAGAAAAGTTCTTTTCTGTTTGCTGCTCCTTGAAACTCGAAACCGTATTCTGGCTATCTCTCCAGACACTTGACTTGCATCAGGAATTTCTAAGTATTTGCGTAAGAAATAAACAAACGACTTGTGAAGACAACAAACCATTCGTTTGACTTTCATTTCCTTCGTTTGGCTTTTGTCACCGCCACCCTTTCGATTCCAAAAAAAAGAAGAAATTCGATATCTCTTTGGCGAGAGGTTAATTACTTCAATATTTTAATTATCATTGAGCTCAAGAGGGTCAGTGACAAGCAATGAAATTGATATTTGATAGTCCCAAAAACTAATTATCCTCAGTTTTCAATTGCATTTTACAGTTATCCCTTTCCCTGATTACTTTGAAGCTCACGATCCATTCGAACGTGAAGAGATAATTTCGATAACAGTTTGCGGTCGATTTTATTCCCGTGTAAAGAAAACAAATTATTCATTAGCTCAGCATAAATAAACGGGCGATAATTAGCAAGCGAAACGTTCTATCAGCAAAGCTGACTCAACGGACTTCGACGGTGCATTATTTGCAATTATTTTTTTAATGTTGAACATCTGTAGCAGTTTTGCACAAAACATTGGACATGCGATTATTTCCTTTTGCATTTTGCAGGTAAGCGAATGAGTCCCTCTTGCACCTTTCGTCATTTCGAAGAAGGAAATGCAACCCCAGTCAATTTTTTATGTCGTGTTTATCAGAACAAAAGGATTCCGAGTTCCTTTTTCTCGGTTCCGCATCTTTACAGCATTTTCCGTTGAAGTCTTCTTCGTCGATCTTGTTTTGATTCTTTACTTTCCTCCCGAAACATGAAACAAAAAAAGTTCCTAAAGAAGAACACAGAAAAATCGGCGGGCAACAAGCACACCAACGTGCACGACACTAAAGAAACCTGTTTCGTTGTGTACACTTTTCGGAATTTACTTTTGTATTAATGCTCGACGTCACTTAAAGGTAAAGAAAAAAAATATTTCGTTTAATTGGGAAGGTTTTCCGATGGCGATTTGAATGAAAATCGATAATCAAAACATCGACGACGAAACTATTCAACTCGATCAACTTCCCGACTTCATCCAGAACGTTTAATTGATAAAGCTTTTTTGTGATGCAAAGTTGGTGAAGCATGTTGTCGAATACATTGTCACTGAATCACACCCATCGATCGCTTTTTTCCCATTTCGAACTTTTCTATTCATTTTCCACGACTTTTCACGATCCACAAGTGTTTTTCAAACGCATCCGATTGATCATCATGCGGAACTATCGTTGCTTCAATGAAATTTCAGAGTTTTGACTCGAAAAGATCGTGAAGATGAGAATCGGTTAACGCCCAAAGCACAAGAGTTAGTCATGTTAATTAATTTTACCTGCTCGTGTAGCTTTCGAGGCTCTAATCAAAGCCTATAGATAATCCTTGCGATCTGCTCGCTAATTGTCGATGATCAATTGCACAATTCGGCTTTCTTTCTAACTCTTATCAATTGATTTAAGCCAAGAAATAATTGAATTCAACACTAACACCATCAAGTTTCCATTAGCTTTTAAGCTTAATTCAAGTTGGATTCTTCAAGTGAATCAAATATCTTTTTATATTTTCCGATAGTCAATTGAAATGTTCAAAATTGTCGCAAAGGAGTCGCACGGATATTTCAAGGATTACTTCTAAAATACACGCGATAGCAAGAAACACGCACGTCTTACACTTCCAGCGGCACAAATGAAACTGTCAAACAGAATGTTCGGTATGCCGTAGCTTACAAAATTTACTGTTTCGTAAGCTCTGAAAATATTTTTCTTGCATGTTCGCTCCCTTTGCACGGCCAGAGCATCGCTCCGGTTTGATTTCAGCCCAAATTGTGATTGTGCAAATGTAGCCGGCAAACACTTTTTTAGAAAATTCATGAGAAATTAACAATTAATGAGAAAAGTAAAAGAAAACATAGAAAAATTAATGAAAATCCTTTGATTTATTTAGAAGTTCTAGATTTAAATGATTTAAATTTTAAAATGTCTCGAATTATTTCAAACTTTAAAAGAATTTTTCTTCAATTTGATTAATTTGTCCAGAAACCTTCTGTACGAACAGTTCTGACTTCAGTAGCATCGTTAATTAATCCTTATCGACTATTATCGTTAATTATTCTCTTTTCGAAAAGTTTCGATTTGAAATTAAAGAAACAGTCTGCAGCAAACTTCAACGTTTGATGCCAACTTCATTCAATTTTAAATAACGTTTGATGAGTAAAAAAACTTTTCACTCCTTTTTCAGGATCGAGAATGATGTAAAATAAATTCTTAGCAACTCGTAATCTACGTTTGCACCTGACACTTTCTCATTGTCGTCCAACGCTAAGTTCTGTCAGTTCACTGGATTTATTCGAGTTAATAAGTTGAAAATACTGAAGAAAATGAAAGTTTACATTGTAAATGATTTTAAATATTATCGTAAACTCCTGTGGATTTAAATTTCTAAGGCACCATTTTTTCTTCCTAGGACTTCACGTTTTCTGCTGGCAGTCACTACATTCATCTCCGAATGGACGAACCTTTTGAAAAACTACTTGAATACGTTTGGATGGTTCTTCAGGACAATCTTTGAATAATTTAAATCGCACTTGGCACAAAGTTTTCAAGCAGTCAAACTGAAAAAATTATAAGAGCCAAACTTTTTTTTATAAAGTTTCAATAAAAAACAATTTTTGTTTCGTTTCCGAAGTTAAATTTATTTTAAGAAATAAATAGTTTTAATTAAATTAAGATTTGTAAAAAATTAAAGCATTAGTTGAACGTTTTGACAAATTGAAAATCGTCGTTTCATTTTATCGAGAGATTGCAGCTCAAAGTTTAACTCCATTTGAGTTTATGTGCGCGAGTGTTGAGAGTTCTCGTAATCGCCAAAAAGAAGAAACATCAACGGACACAATAATCGATCTAAATAATTCCTTAATCTCATTGTAAGTAGTTGTTAAGTTGAAGTTTGTTAAGTTTATCGTCTGTATGGTGTTCTGATGTATCGTCCGCGATCGTTTTGTTCTTTCAGCTGCAAGAAGTGAGATAAAACGACGCACCACAAGTAGAAGTAGATGACTAAAATGAGCGAAGAAATATTTTAAGCTTTGACCACAAAGAAAATATTTTTTTTCAATTAACTCACCAACACAAATTATTCCGATGACGAGCCAAAGAGCTCCAGCCGTTGGGAAGTCATCGATGAAGAAGACGACGGCTGTGTAAATGACATCGACTAGCAGACCAATGCAGAGCATAATTCCGAGGATGATCCATGGCAGGAAGAGATATTGATTCTTCTACAAAATAAAATCAAAGTTTAAGTTTCAAGTTTTGAAAATTTCAAATTGTTCTTACGATGACTGCTCCGATGATAAGCAAAGCTGAGAGAATAATTGTCATGCACAAGTTGACGATCAAAATAATTTTTACAACAGGCGCTGAGATCCAATCATCAAAAATCTGCAAAGATAATTCGACTTAATCGACTTTCCAAGTGTTTTCAAGTCCATTCAACTTACAACTGTCTTAAAATCGATTCGGGTTGTGAGAATTATGACAATTGTTGCAATGCTCAGCAGGATTCCGAGTGTTCCAGCGATGATCGTTCCAACTTTAAGGCTGTAACAGCCGCAACACGATGACAACCTTTGTGGCTTTCCCATTTTGAACTTTTATCTGCAAATTGAAATTGAAGTGAATTGAAAGTCGATGCCGCATTCTGATTACTCAACGAGCTGTCACTCAACGTAATTAATGAGTCTGTAAACAAATTAGTTTAACGAGAATATCAAATCGGTCAGGCCGAGGCTGGGACTAAAACTATTTTCCATTTCTCACTCGCTCGCCCTTTCGTAGCTCACGGTTCATCTCAGATTACTCGCATCGTCACTAATTAAACATTTTCTCTCGCTCACTCGCGTTTCTTTGTTGAGTAAACATTCTGAGAAAACAGAAAAGCCAATATTTCTTGAATCGATGTCATTGTTTGCTGAGCGTGTTTGTCGTGGTGGAATCTTAAGCACCACGATGCCTTTCGTTAGCGTTCTCATCTTTGTTTCCACAATTGATCACGATCCGCTCGTTCATTCGGAAGGCAATAATTTATTGGAATTAATTACTGACAGGCAGTGGCCAGAGAGAGAATGGGGAGTTTAATAACAACCGAAGCTGATTTGGGTCAAGCTCTATTAAGCAATGTCTATTAAGCATTGTCTCGATCGAAAATAAATATTTTATTTGATTTTCTTCTTTAGTTTGAGTTTCCGGCCACGACCGAAAAAAATCTAACTCAACGAGATGGGAAATGTAAATAAATTTAGCTTTTTCTTCACTTGCCGAAGCAACAACTCGACGAGACAGTGAATCATTTGAGTAAACTTGACTTTCTGTAATCGCCTTCATCCTTCATAAACTCACTCTACTCGCCTCGCGGTTTCAATGTGATCTTGAAATAATATTTGTGTGAGAGAAAAATTGTTCGCTTTATCCCACATGTCTCCGAAAATAATCGCTGTGACGAGAGATTAAAGATCGTGCGATTTCACTTGTATTGGATTTCAATTCTTACGGCGATCGACGGCAACCTGCGGCAGAAATTCATTAGCTAACGCTCATTGATTGAACAATCTGTTCACATTATGTGTTCAGCTTTCCCACTGGCTCATAAATTTGAGTGGGAGTCGCTTTTAAAGAAGCGAAATCGGGGCTATTATGTCTCTGAGAGCATTCCGATTACCTCACGGAGTGAAACTGAAACTTTATGAATGAATCGCCACACGTCACGAAGACTTAGCGATCATTATTCACTCATCGACGATCGCACGTTTCATGGTGAGTTCGTTTGAGGTGAGATTCGCGATCTTTTTTTTCCAGCGAATTGCGCATTAGAAATCGATGCAGTCGTCGAACATATGTCGAACGTTGTTATTAAGTCTTACGCAAGCTTGCCACCGTTTCAACACAAATCCCGCGAATCGATGAAAGATGAAATGTTTTTGTCCGAAAATACCAAATGCATTTTACGCGTTTGCTTGTTTACGATCGAAGTGAGAACAAAAAGAAAAATGTTTAATGCGAGAACAAGGGAAACCTGTTTGCCAAAGCAAGTGAACAATATTTCACTCTCAACGAATTTCCATCTCGCGATGAAGGAAAAAATGAATTTCTTTTGTTGATATGAACGGGAATTTCTTCTTTACCGCTCATGTGATTCATGAGAGCTGAGTCAACAAAGAACGACGCAATGGATTTGAATAGTCATCTCAACTAATCGATCATTGAATAATTCTAAAGCGTTCAACCATCTGTTTGAACTCTGAGCAGACTCATTGAAGAGAAAACTTTTTGCTTCATTTCATTTTGGGATTTTTTCTTTCTTCATTTTGATGTCAAGGTTAAAACGTTAGTTGAAAATAAATCGCGCGGAGAAAACCGCGATCGTGCAGTTTGTTTACGCGATGTCGTTAATCTGTTGTTCCGATGAACACCCAAGCCGAGAGATCGATTCGTTCGTCAGTTTTCTTCTTAAGACGATTGCATCGGCGCGTTTTCTTTTGATATTCTTACGAAACTCGCTAAAAAATATTTCTCGTTTCTCAAAAAAGTATTCTCAGATTGTGATCTTTAGGAACCAGTTTTGCTGATTATTTATTCATCAAAAGTTTCTGACGAAAAGCTGCGGTTCGTAAAACTCTGCTCGTAAATGAAATCCGCTCAGCGAGAGTGAAAAATTCCAGAAAAGAATTCTGATTAAGAGATCGCTCGCAGCCTTCAAAGCTTTTCCATGCGATTTATTTTTAGAAAATCTGCGTCATAATTAAGATTCCGACTTGGCGTCGAAGTATTTTCTCGGACTTTTCTTTTTCTCAAAGAGTTTTGTTTTCATCAATTTCTATCTTAGCTTCATTCATCATCCAAGGTCGACTCTCGAGTCAATGCTGGTCGACTGTTTGCTAATTTTCAATTAAACGTCCGACTCGTAAACATTTTTCTACTTAAATCAGTTATTCTGTGGAAACCAGAAAGTTGATATCCAAGTAACTTTCTTAGATTCCGCTCGACAGTAAACGGAAAGGAGAGAAAAGGAAACCGCAATCGAATTGGAATGGATCGAATTACATGAGCTTCGTCACAACGAAATCTTCTGTTTTCTCTTACGACGGACTGTTTTCGATCTATTCCGTCTCAGCGAGAACATTAACCGCGAATAGCAAACTCGATATTCACAGGCTTTTCCATATTTGGCCGTTGCGACCATAAGTTTCTCGCTCTCAAACGGAGCAGCAGTGATTTGCTTTTTTACAATTCGAGTCTTCAGTTTCATGGAAAAAATGATTCGCGATGAGAACCACACGACTCAATGAAAATGCAATAAGCCCTGTTGTCTCATCATCACTTAAGTGCACGTTATTGTTGTTAATCTTGCTGCTGATTTTGTTTAAATTAACATTTCAGCTTTTATTACAATGAAGCAAAGTTCTATTTTCAGTTTTGTTGTCTTTCGAATCAACACACAATAGCCCGCCGCTTGTCAATTAAAAGCAACATTTTTCTTCTTTGCCCAATGAGCCAAACCAAATTTTTGCACCTTAAAACATTTTTTTTAAGACGTTGGTGGGCGATTTGAGTGACGCGATGTAGCTCACACGAAATAAATTACATCACGGTTTTCTGTTTTATTCATCGCGCTTCTGTTTGTTCTTTGAAGAATGTAAATTCATTCGAAAATATTTTCCTTTTAGCGTTGCACAACAGAAGTTCACAATCATCAAACTTAATTCACTGGAAACCACGGTTTTATTGACTGGCGCTTTTCACACCTCATTATCATTTCTGACCTTTTTGATATTCTCGCTATTTTCTTATTCTCTGTTTTTCTAGCGGAAAGAAAATTTACAGTCGATAGATTAGATTACGCTCACGTCACTGCGCGAAACCTTACTGAAATATTACTGTTGATGTTGATGCAAAGGCGAACGACTGAAGACTGAAAACATTCGTGAGATTTTTATTTCCGTTGACTCGTCGTTTCAAAATTTCAGGAAATTTCCCAAAAGTGATCGCTTTAAATTTTTCCGTTAAATTGGTTTTCATTAAAATACATTTTTCTCGTTAAATAAGAAATTTTATGAGAATGTTTTTATTTCAGTGTTTAATCATTTACTAGGCCTTTATTTCATGCCTGCATAATAGTTTGTGACACATCTAATTTTCTGTGTTATTAAAGAAACTAAAAAATGCTAGCGTTGCTCGGCTATCACGCTAACGTTGCTCAGAAATGCTAATCAGTTTCTTTAATGAAGATGGAGCTGCAAGTATTTCTTTGGACGATTTCATTAAACAACAATTGACGTTTTGAAGAGAAATAATCACAAGCTTAATTAATATTTTCACAATATCTCAAGCAAACAGCAGCATAACTAAAGTATAAAAGTATCAAGCAGCTCATAAGTTTACTCCTCACAACCTAAACATGGCTTTGTCAATGCAGAAAAGAAATAACGTGAGTTTTCTTTTAATTTCTTAAATCAAAAAATTATTTTAATCGTTTTGTTTTGTTTTTAGGTTCGTCTACCGCCAGAAGTAAACAGAATCCTCTACGTAAGAAACCTGCCATACAAGATCACATCCGACGAAATGTACGATATCTTTGGCAAGTACGGAGCGATTCGACAGATCAGAGTTGGAAACACTTTGGAAACGAGAGGTAAGATTTTCAAAGAAGTCTTTTGACATCATCTAAAATGTTTGATTTTCTTCTTTAGGTACAGCTTATGTCGTTTACGAAGACATCTGGGATGCAAAGAATGCTTGTGATCATCTTTCCGGCTTCAACGTCTGTAACAGATATCTCGTCGTTCTTTATTATCAGGCAACAAAGGCTTTCAAGCAACAAGACATCTCAGCCAAACAAGAAGAACTCGAGAAGATGAAAGCGAAATATAACATCAGCACAGAAGATTTAAGGAAATGAAATCAATAAAACATTCTTAATTTTAATACAAAACTTTATTTGATTAAATGAAATTTTCTTATTCAATAGTTTCGATAAAACCGCAGGCTTTCTGAGCGTCGAAGAAGAAATAATTGTAGTGCGGAGCTTCCTTCTGACTAACAGCTTTAATGATTTCTTGTCCAACTGCTCCTCCAACGATTGCGGCGCTTGGTGAGATTTGAGCGAAGACGTGATCGAAATAATTGTCAGGAATAACAGAAACCGAGGAAATTTGATCACGGATTGCCAGCAGCTTCTTAATATCTTCATCACGCTGAGCTGGAAGGGGATCACGCTTTTCAGTATCGCGGAATGTTTGAAGAACTTTCATGACCAGATAAGCTGGACCCGTTTTCTTCATTCGCTTGATGAAATATGCTGAATTGTAATCATAGTTTGAGATAGATTCAAGGGCTGGATAGTTGAGAGAGCGCTTCGAAGCTGTTGTGATCATTTCTGTCTTGACCTTCTCATGAGGCTTAGAGATTACTTTATGTTTGATGACGTCTCTGAATAAATAAGAGAAACAAAATTAAAATCAGAAAAGGATAAATTTTTCATGAACTTACTCAAAGAATTCGTGTTCCTGCAAGTCTACGAAACTGAATCCAAACATTCCCCACATATCAGCGGCATAGAACTTTACTTTGTTAGCACGACAAATATTATTAATTCGAATTTGTTCTGCAAGTGACGCTTCGAGGATGACAATCACGTCAAAGCATTTGAAGAATTCTTCGTTCTTGTCGGCGAGACTTCCTGTGTCGACTTTGAGTTCCACCATTGGATTCAAGGCTTGAGCGCGATGCTGGGAAGCCTCTGCACGGTTCTTTCCGAGTTGATCTCGAGGAATAAAGAATTGAGAAGAAAAATCGAGCTGAGAAACCGGCTTGTCGTCCAAGAACGTAACTGATTTGACTCCAGCAAGGATAATGTTTTTGGCTACTTCAGCTCCCAATCCATTCAATCCGGCAATGAGAATTTTTGAGTTTCTCAATCTAAAAATGAAAAAAGCTTGAGCATCGAAAACAGCAACAAAACTTGGAAAACTTTACCGTTTCTGATTTTCTAGTCCCCACAAACGAATCTGCCGATCGTACAATTCAGCTTCCGCTTGAGTAAGTTCTTGTTGATCCATTTCAACCATTTTGAGAGTTTTATTTAAGGATTTGTCGGTTTTAAATAAGAAAATACTTTTGTTATAAAATATAAAATGCCGCTTGAACAATTTCCTCGTCTATTGAAGTTACTGAGGTTTCACAATTTTGTTGGTTTCAATGTCCCGCGAAAAGTAAACAAAATCGTCTCGATCAAAATTTAATTCTCATTCAAATATGAGAGATTGTTGTGGTCAAGGAACAGAGAACACATTTGGTGAAGTGTTTAGTGTTCTTATGAGCAACTTTTATCCTGTCTGGATTCTTTTCGCTTCTGCAACATTGTTCTACGTAATTTGGAAATATTTTTTCAATAACAACAAACCGATGAAGAAGAATCTAAATCTAATCGATAAATCCAAAGACGACTAAAGAATGTAAGTTTCTGCATGTTTTATTGAACTTTAACCAAAGCATCTTAAGTTCTATTCAAGTAACAATGACAGTGAATTATTAACAAAAACTTCGATCGATTAAGTCTGAAGCGCAAAAAGTCGTATGAAGTGATTGGATCGTTCGGAAGGAACGTCCAAAATGATGTGGAAGGCAATTTCTTATCAATTTTACGTAGAAAATTCTAAAAGGATAAACCAATGACCTTGTCAGTCAACAGCAAGCGATAAAAATGTTTACACTTGTTCTACTTTCCTAGGCTTGAACGAGCTCAAACCACCACAAGCTCGATGCGTAATAATTTGTAAATGATATAACTCCGCTATCTAACCATTTCCACTGTCGTTCTATTAATTATTTACTTAACATCAATAAACGCTAACAATTCATACAACCAAAAGCAGATCGAAACTAGTTCATTTTAATCAACGAAGATATCTTGAAAGTCATTTGCTTTTGGCAAGAAGAAGCTTTTGTGTTTGATGTGTGTTTCAACTGAACTTTCAGCATCACTCGTGTAAATTTCTGATTTGTGAACTCTTCGGAAGGCTTCGTTAATCACAAAGTTCTGTTCATCCATCAAGCAGATCCTTCCGAATCGATCATATTTTATCGGCAGCATGTTTTTACATAAGTTATCTCTATTGAGTTTCTCTACTCGCTTCGGTAGCAAACGTGTTGGACTTTTAACTAAAGGACAATCCCTGTGGGGACAAGAAGCGTCGTCAGTTTTCTCGCTTTCACTTACAGCTTTCTTCAGATAACGCTTCTTTCTGTTCTTGCTATAAAACGGATCTCGTTCACTCGCTTTGAGATATTTTACAGGTGGATTCCGTACTCCCCATTGCGGACGATGCTCAGACTTCTTATCTTTCGATTTCCCATTTTCATGTTGAACATTATTTGATGATTCATCAGCGTCATCGAAATGGTGACCAGTGCAATGCAAGTGATTATGTTGATGCTGATACGAACAATACTCGCAGAACAAGAATGATTCTGTTTGCGTTGCGATCGTCTTCAAACTTCCCCTCAATCTCAACTCGTTTCGATATTTCTTTGGCGTCAAAATCTTGACTTCTCGTTCTTCGTCGACGAATCGATTTTCAGTTGACGTTGAAGTAAATGCGTCGTGTGAGTGATTTTCTTCTTTTGTGAACGTTCCATCGTGCGGAAGTAGCGTTGGCGGTTGAATTTCTTTTGTGGGCTCGATTGGCGTTTGTGGAATTGACGGTGCTTGAGAGATCTGTGACTCAATGGGAATTTCAACCGGTTTAGGTTCCTTCATATCTGTAACTGATTCGGGAATCTTTTGAGCTGCGACTTCAGGTGTAGGAGGCACAGACTGAAATCTCATTTGATTTTCACAGTTGTTTTGCCTCGAATCGACTTGTTGAATCTGCAATGTGATTGTTTGCTGGTTGTTGGGTGGAATAATGAATTGGCTAAGATCCAATTTTTCGTTACCGTTGATCGCTGCCGCCGTCATGTCTTTCGAGATTATCGGAAGCATAACATTCTGATTGGTCAAACGATTTTGAGCAGCCATGAGCAGAGCTAGATTATTTAATTGACTCAGAGCAAAGATATCATTAGACAAAGGAACAAATGGAACTAAAGGCATTGACTGTAAGACTAAAGCGATTCCATCGAGTTCTGACAGAACTTTTGCTGTTGGTGGTTTTGTGTTATTTTTCTCGTTGTTGCTTTCAACAGATTTTGGTGTTTTCGGAATTGACATTTCGTCATCGCTCGTGTTCTTGTAATCTTCTGCTATTTGTTGTCGTTTATGAAACTTCCGTCGAAACGTATCCAGATTCTTCTTTCTAAGCTTGATAGGAGTTCCTATTAAAACTGTTTCTCCGTCATCTTGACCATCGTCGTCTTCTTCTTCCTCCTCTTCATTGTTAATTTCTGGTGGCGGAGTCCGCGAAATTTCTTTAGGTTCTTCGTATTTTTCTTGAACCTTCGGCGTGTTAAAACCTGACTGAGTTTTCTGGCCGAGGAAGATCTCAGTCTTCTCTCCGATCTTCTGAATGCTTATGGTTTCATCGATTGCATTTTGCATTGTTGCTCTCTCACGTCTTTTACGATCTCGCTCAAATTGAGCTTCGAAAGCAGCTTTCTCAAGAGCTTTTCGCATCGCTTCTTCCTTCTTTCTTTCATTCTCAATCTTCTCATACTGAAGGTTCTGTTCATACTCTAATCTCCTTCTTTCCGTTTCCACTTGCTTTGCGAGTCTCTCCTCTTCCATCTTTTCAATCTGATATTGCTTTTCCTTCTCCATTTTCTTTAAGTTTTCACGCTCTTGAAGTTGCTCCTTAATCGCTTGCTGCAGCTCCATTGCTTTCCTTCTTTTCGATTCTCGTTCAGCCAATACCATCGGATCCATTGGAACGTTCTGTCCTCGTAAGAAAGAAGCCACAGATCGAACTGATATCGACATCGTTTCTTCTTCACTATCGCGTGCTTCATTTAAGCTTTTTTCCAACCATTCTGGGCCGTTAGAATTTCGGGGGCTTCGACCATTTTCCTTTGCATATGAATCAAAGAGATATGAGCCCCATTTAGCCCGGCCACCTTCTCGACTCTTTTGATAATTTACCGACGAATCGATCGCAGATGAATTAGCGTACGATGACATGGAGAACACATCGTGACTTGTGATTGACGATGTATCAGACGATGGAGTTCCCAGCGATCTGAAAGTTCACAACATAAATCGATGAGAAGTTATCGCCATTAAATTAACGGAAAATCGAATTTAACCCAATTTCTCGTTTCGTTGGCATAAAAATAGTTTTTTGTTTTTTGAAAAACAAATGAAAATAGTTTTTATGTGAAAGCGGAAATGTTTCAGGGATTTCGAGAGTTAAACTTTTTCACTCACTTGTGCCCGTTGTTGTAATCCATGTCTTGTTCGTGAGTCGACAAAGATGAGTAGTCGTTTATCGATGAAGTCAATGAAAGCTTTTTCAATTCACTTTTCTGTTGTTGTTGATGTTGTGCTTGAAATTTTTCGTTCAAATTGTCCAATCTTGTCTGTCCGTACTTGTAGTCGTATTGACTCTGTGGAGTTTCAGGATTCGTGTTGACAGGGAGACTGTTGCTACCTCCACTGCCACTTAAGTAACCCGACGATTGATCTGAGTTGTTACTGCCTTGACTGCAAAGGACACAAATAAAGTCATCAAAAGAATTGCTTGAATCATTCACGAAGGTCAAGAATGAAATCACGCAAATATTTTATGAAGGCTCGCTTGCCATTCCATTTGATCCTTCTTTAACCCCTGACTTCCTTTGAATGTCGAGCTAACACGCTATCACAAATCATCGAAAAGCCTTTAGCCCTTTCTCGCTTTCATCAAAGATTATTTGTAGTCAAATCACTCACCGAGTCATTGCCTTGTCGATTGGCGGAAGACTTGGGCTTCGAAGTCGTCGCACACTGAAGTTCTTTTGATGGAAGTTATTGTTCTGTTGGACGATCTCCGTGTTGGTTATCAGTTGAGTGCTTTAAAAGAGAGTCTCGTATAATTTTCTTTTGATAATTCTTCAATCACTTACCGAATCGTGTTTCTTTCATATTTCGACGATAGTTGCGAATGATATTGCTCGAGCTTCGCCATTTCTTCTGCAAACCAAACAAAAATTTTACGATAAGACATTTGAGGTCGTTAGCTCATCAATTCTTTTTTATGAAGCGTTAAGTTTTTAGAACATTCACCTCTCTCTTTTGCCCATTGCATTTTCTTTTGTTCCACCAACGACAGCTCTCGATTCAAATTATCCTTATGATCCTTTATGATCATCGCTACTGCGTCCACACACAACTCCAACTCTCTTTCAAATGAGATTTATGCAAACTTTAATTGAATAAAGAAAGAAAAATTTCTGCTTGGCCTTCCTTGAAACGTCGCCAAAAGGAAAAGCGTCGAGTAAGCACGCACCAGCTTTGAAAAGCAGACCGCAACTAAGCTGCTCCGAATTTCTGTCGCTGGAAAAATGAGGCTTTCTGTTTATTTGATCAATAGTTTGTCCCGTTGTCGTGGAAACTCCGATGTCTCAACACGAAAAATTCACCGTCGTAAGTGCTTCGTAAAGCAATTCGATAGGAATTTAAATGAGCGAAGCTTTTAACCCTCGAGCACTGACGGTATTCTCATTTCGTGAATTCCTAAATATGATCCAAATAATTCTTGCTGGAGGGGAATGTGGAACGAAAAGTTCACCGGCCGACAAATGATATTTCAGGATTTAAGTTTACAAATTTACTTCCCGGGTTAATCAAATGTAATGAGTGGAACTCAAGCTGGGAAAACTGGGGCATTGTGATGAAAAGTGTTGTGTTGTCTGCTGTGCGAACAAATGAAAAATGAGTGAAAGTTTCTTGAACTGTGACGTGTGGGCGGAGGAAATGAGTTGATGCCTCGTTCCGCTTATGAAAAAGTAATCAATCGATTGACGTTTCTGTTTACAGCATAAATTTAAATCGACCATCGTCGCATTTAGAATTACTCGGAATGCGATCGCAGCCGAAGCGACCGCTGTGGAAAAACACTCGCAAACCTCAGACGAAAACTAATTTAAAATTCAATGGGAAGATGCGATGCGAAATTATGCGGGGAATTCTGAAACTGGTTCTCGTATAATCGCCAGGAGCGTTGCGTTGTTTTGCTTCTCGTCTTCTTCTTCGTCTCCTCCGATCGATGGCCGATTTTTTTCTCAGAATTCATATTCGTGATTTGAAATCATTAGGCAAATTCTTGGATCTTTGCATGTCGAAAGGATTAAAGGACAAAACAATTTCGCAAGGAGCAGATTCCCACGTTTTCAACAAAACTCTTTATTTTCGCAATATTCACTGAAGTGTTGGTACTTTGATGAGGGTTTACAGATGATTAGACATTAGTCCAAGCGTTCAAGGTGATACCGAGCTCAAAGTACTCTGTTTGTTTTGTAATAAATTCCAGAGAAACATCTCGAACGTGACAGCATCATCAACATCATTTCATCACGACAAGAGCCGAGCGTACCGATTCGATCTGTTTTATTGAATAAAAAAAATCGCTGTGCACTCAACATGCAATCAGTTTGCACTCAGAAATATGAATAGGCACGTAAACGAGACGTGCGATATCGATTTGAACATTGTTCACGTTGGGGACAATTCGATATTTGTGGGACAGAAGAAGGGTTGGGCTGGATGAAATACATTGAGCGAATAATCAGATTTTTATCAGATTTCCAATAGTTGCAATTAATTGTGAAATTTCTTTTAAATTCTATTTGAATTAACATTTTTCTTTTATTCTTTTTTCTTTCAGATTATGCAACGAAATTAATCAACTTAGCTTAATTTCAACTTTTTGATGACCACTCCTTGATCCTTAGGCTAATTTATATTGTGCAATATCATTTTATTGAATGTTTTAACAACCTGTGATACAACTTAGATTAATTATAATGAACAATTAAGAAGAAGATCGGAGAGAAGACTTGTAACAAGGTGAGTTGAGCATTTTCTTTAATTCCTTCATTAGAGAACTGAAAATTTAAAAACGTTCCATAACTTAATGATTTTTGACAACTTAATTCCTTCAAACTTCGAAGCAACTTCAAAAGTATTTAATAAACTGTGCTAAGTGGTAACAAGTCAATAAAGTTTAAAGTCCGCAGTGTTAGCTTAAGAAACTACTTCATCTATCTAATTTAAAACATTCAAATAAAGACTAAATTAACATTTCTGGTTGAAGTGGGTGGCAATGTCGTGTGGCCTCAATCAAATAAAGTAAATACCTCGTTAAATTTTCAACTTGTTCAAGTCGTAGATTGAAACGTGCTGTCGTTTAAAAGCTTGCAGAAATGAAACTTTAAGTGTGCAAGAGCTCTCGACTTCGCCAAAATGAAAAGCGTCAATTAAGTGAATTTTCGTGTTTACAATCGACTGGTTTCTCGCATGTTTGCGTTGTCGATCGGTTCGTTTGCCTTGTTTCGCGGGAAAATTTACACAAACATGTAAATAACCGCTACTAGCGAGTGAAGCCCGTCGACTGTTGACTAAGCAATCAAATCAATTGCAAACGTTAAGCAGTGATTGCATTTAGGTTAGCGGCACATTGATGATTAGTGCAAGTAAACAACTTGCAACGCGTGAGCCTCTGCTGAGTTACGCAATATTTTCCAGGTCATTGAACCTGCCGCTGGTGTAAACTAATTTAATTTATTGATTATTTTTGTTTACGAAACGAAGCGATTTTCTAGTTTTTCTTTCGTAATAAGTAATTAGGATTATTTTTTTACTGGCGAGTTAATTCGACGACTCACTTAATTCTCTTCGTAAATTTAATTAGAAACTTTGAGCTTCCGATTTTTTTATTGATTGCAATTGTTTTGTGACTTTCTTCTCCTCTTCTCTTTACTTCGAATGCAATTTTACGATAAAGTCGCAAGACGTGCTCGGTACATTGACTCGAGGAATTGCAGTTTGCGATGCAAAGGCATTTGAACTGTGAATGGGACATTTTATGCGTTGAACGTCGCGATGATTTATGACATTAAGCGATTGAATTGATTGAACAGTTAAATATTGAGTAACAACTCGGTCGTTGGTCTCTCACTTTATCGAAGAATCCTCTAAAATTAATTGAAATTCGAGAAAGTCGTTATGGTTTTTCCATGAGTCACACAGCATCCAGACTCATTTATAAAACCGATTTCTCGCTGGCATTTACATTTACAACAAGCGAAAACGCATTTCTCGACGACGGGTTTCGTAATTGGTCCACGAGAATAATTTGTAAAGTTTATTGGTCGAAACTGCATTCGTGATATCTTGAAGTCTTTAATTGTCGGCGATGATTGAGCGTTTTCGTGTTTCGGCGAAAAATAACAAGCCGGAGAACGATCAATGAACCTGCTTAAACAAAACTGCAGGCTCATGGGTCTTTGATCGCTTTTGGTAAAGTGATGAACGAAGATATTGTTGGAAGGAAGGGTTATTAATCATCATCAGGTTGGCAACTGTAAATGTTACTCGTTCCTTTTTGCAATGTCGTTCGGTTCCGTTGCAAGCGACGATCAAAGAATGCCCGAGAATGATTCTCAGTGAGAAGAAAGGCGAAGCGAACGAGAGAAAATTGAATGCAAACATGAAAGTGAGTTGTCGATTAGCATACAATGGTGAACGAAGGAATTCGCAAACAACGAGTTAATTTAACGATGTGAACATTGAACTTCAAGCTGATTATCATAGATAATGCTCAAAGAGCGAGAGTCCGTTGCAAGTTCCAACAACGACAGACGTTCTCTTAACCACCCCAGACCTACCCCACATAACAATTCGTTGCGCAAATTTGCGATGTTTCCACTTCATTTGCGAGGAAAACGATGTTTAGTCTTTCCCACATGATTTCTGTTTCGAATTTCTCTTTCAAAGAGAACATGAGTGCAACATTGTTGCGCCCGACATTCAATTTGACACGATTTTTAATCCAACACTCTCAATTGCATATCAACGCGACTTTCAGATTCACTTGTTGATCTTCATATTCAGACAAATCGAGTTTTTCATTTTATTCGCGAGTGTCAATCAAGTTTCTTTGTTATCAGTGCGTATTACAAAGTTGATAAGAAAGAAAACGAAACTCTTTTTTTTCTGTGGTGCGTTTAGTGCGAAGTGCGAAAGTAGGTCAAACAGTTTGTTATCAATCGAATAAAAAAATTGTCTGTTGCTGATTTAATTGCGTAACTTACGGTGCTTACATTCTCGTAGATATTTTCTAGTCGGTAGCTGGTTTTATGGCTGTTTCCTTCCGTAGAGAGACGAAAGCCGGCCAACGCTTAGAACGTATTACATGACATGACAACCATTTGTGGCGTTGTCTACTACAGCTGTCCACAAATATAAGCGTTGACTTATTAGGATGGTAATGTTATGCAAATCGCTCCGTCGCACACGGAAAAATATTTTTTTGTTTGTGTCGTTTCGTTCGACCTGGAACAAAAGTTTCCTTCCATCTTCTCTCGTTTCGTGAACTTGTCTCGTGAAAGAAACATGAAGATGTCCGTCAAAAAGTTCGTTTACCCTTCGATGATGCAAATTATTGCATTTGATCATTGAGCGATCGATGTCGACGATCTTCACGAATACGGATTTCTGGTTTGGTAAAAAAATCGAGAACGTGACGAAGACTCGAATTCAAATTCGTCATGACTTCACGTGTTTGGCCTAACTAATCTATTTAAATAGAAGAAAGTGGCGCATAAATATCTAAGTGCGAATTTATTAGGTTGATAGATCGTCGCGGCATAATCTCCTTGTTCGCCGGCTTTAACATTTATCGCGGTGGCGATATTTAAATTAACGACCGTAACAATAAAACGCACGACTTAAACTTTCTCTCGTTCCTCTCTCATCTGTTAGCCAGATGCTCAATACAGTGACGGCTGGAGCGAACGAGAGATCACAATCTACAGCTGACCTTAACCAAGCGCAGTCGTCGCCTAGAAACGACGTTATCTGCTGAATTCACGCACACTCGACCAAGCTGCTGCTGAATGTAAATATCTCAAGCCTTATGCACTTCATTTGCGATCCATTGACAGGCCATTCGTTTGGTTTCTTCTTTGATCTCGCGATTCAACAATCACTGACCGCAATTCTAGTCTTTCGCTCTCATGCACACGCGAGTCCCGACTTGATGAATTTACTTTTTATTTCTGTTAATGGCCATTTCACTTACTTCATCGCTTTTACTCTCATTTCTGAAATTTCCTTTCGTTACTTTCGTTATCTATTAAGTCGTTTGATTGAGAAATGTATTTGCAAGTCGTGGCGTTGTAAGACTCCTCGATATGTTGAGTCAATAATTGATCGTTGGGCTCGATCATTTGCTAACGAAATCGAATTGCTGAACTGCCCTTGGTCAATCTTTGCGAAGACTGTTGAGAATAAAAAGAATCCAAAAAGATCATTCACCTTCTGTCCTTCAGAACTACGCCGAACTTCTGATTGCTGTCTAATCTTATCAACCGGATTGAGCTCGTGAATTAGAGCACCATCGAAGACAATCAAAAAATCATCGTTTAACTCTAAAATTGTGACTCGATACCTGTTTCTCTGCCATCGTCGTGACGAAAAATAGCGAGAGAGCTTTTTATTTCGTACTCATGGACATTTTTTTTTTCTTCTTTCGAACAAATTTATTTCCAACGCCGAAAGCCAGAGCGGAAAAAAATATTTTCATATGAAGCGCTACACAGTTCAGTCTCTTTTCTGTCGTTGAGAAGAGAAGTTGTACGCAAGCTGTCGAGCGGGCGGTGGAGTTAGTCAGCTCATTTTTTGTTGTTTTAATATTTTTTTTTTCACTGTGTGTTGTCAAACGAATCATCGCCAAAAATTTACTTTGCTGATTTTCTGATAAAGACTTTTCGTGCCGACGCGTGTCTGAAGATTTGTTGTGTTGTCGGCATTTTATTTTGGCGGAAAATTGAGAAACTTACGCATAACGCGGAGAGAGATCAGTGAAGGAAAATGCATCAGTTGATGCAGACGTAATAAACGCAAGTGCTTTGCCCCAATTTTGCTCTCTAAGTCGACGAAGACGAAGATAAAGAAGAATAAAAGTAAATTTCAATTTCGATTTCATCTGTTCGAGAGTGAAAACTGTGTCGATTGATGAACATCGTTCGCGACGTTGGAGAGAGAACAATCCGAAATGTCACTTTCGAAATAACTCGAGTGTTAATAAAACATTTTTCGTTTGTTTTTGCTTTGTGGACTTAGAAATTTGTGAGCAAACAGACGCCAAGTGCAAAATAAACTGAAGTCGAAAGTGATTTTTTTAAAAGAAAAACACAAAATTGTAAAACTAGAGCAAGCAGATAAAAATAGAAAACACTTTGACGCGGGTGAGAAGCAACCAAAATTGCACAGAAACGTGTCGATTATTAGGCGAATGATTGTGCAGATCCAACAAACAAAAAACATTACTTTGTAAGTTGATTGATTTTTATTTCGGGGAGCGAAGTTTATTTGTGACTGAATGTTAGTTGTTGATAGCAACCGGCGAGTTTGTGTTAAAGTTTCCTTCTTCATTGGTTCAATGAACTGAAAGAAATTGAAAGAAAAATCAGTGATTGAGAGTTTGCCTTTGAGCGACGGAATGCAACGTCGATGTTCGTTTTATCAAACATGCACCAACTTATCTCGCATCGGCGACCAAAATTTTGTGTGTGTGACCGTTTATCTTATCAACCAACGATAACCTCTTTTGGGGGTGCCATAGTCGAGATGTGTACATATGTATTCAACTCGCGACAATTATCAAAACTTGTCAGCGATAACGTCAAACAAGTCTTTGCTTCATGACGTTTCACTCGTTAACTGTTTCAAAAGATTTGAAGCTGGTCCGAGTCCAAGGCTTGATCTTGAACGAGTTCATTTACATGTCCGCGCGCTTTATTCATGGCCAAGGCGAAAAGAAACCAATTCGCGATGTGCTTAGACCGAACGTGTTGAGTTGTTTTTCTCTCTCTCTGAATGTTCTTTTGGGGGGGAGAATAGAATCTCAAGGACGGAATAGTCAAAAACTTTTAAATGCGTCGTAAGTTTGTTTGTGATCCAAAAAAAAACGACAATTTCTGAGTGAAAAAAACATTTAATTACATCATCAACGTGCAAGCAACGCGCAGATTTTTATGAAGATCGATGGGCAGAAACCAACGTCTCGGGTCATTGTAGTGTCAAACCAATTTTATCAACTTTGAGCCACCATTTCGTTTTATTCTTGCTTCTTGACTTTGTCTATTTTAATATTTTGGTGCTGATAGAAGAAGTCATCAATCATGAGCTGAATGAAAATGAAAATTATGCGAAACCTGTTTTGATTGGAGACTTTTAATAATTCCGCGAAAACAAATGCGACAACGTTTTGGTCAATAACGAGGAGAGACGAGCTTAATGGCTGTTTAAATACCATCAGCTGAAGACGATTCAAAGGAAAAAAAAACAAGAAGCAAGAAGCGAAGAAATCCAAATGAAATGAGGCTCGGCGATTACATGTCGTTTCTGCAATTGCGAAGAAATTTCGCTTGCAAGTCGTTTAATTGCGCGTTTCACTTTTAATTTCTCAATCGCTTTGGCCCGTTGGCGAAGACAAATCACTTCTTCAGTAGGATTGGTGTCAGGTCGATGTAAAAATCTTCTCGCTAATTGCGATGAAGCGATCGACGAGATTAATTAATCGCCTTATCGTGATACAAGACTTCTTCGCATCTGTCGCAGTGGAAACTCACTTGAGTGTTCCTTATTTTTATTCCGGCGATGATGAATTTTTGAGGTCACGACTTTCAGTTTTTAAAATCACATTACAAGCAGCGAAATTAATCGTTTTCTCAGTTAACACAAAGCAAAATTTCACTCGCACTCAATTTAAAGAAGAATCTTCTTTTTTTCGACCGCGAAATTCCATCGCTTTGTGATTAATTCGTAAGTTTTCTTGATGATTTTATTTGACTCTGGTAAGCAGCAGACTGTGCGTAGAAGCTTGATTGGTCAGCAACTTTCCATTTTTGTCGATCGTGATCTCATAACGCGGTCTATTTAACTTTTCGGAGTCGGCATCGATGGTCCACTCAATTAATGGAAATAGATCTGTGCCAAAATAATTGAATCACGTGAATATTTTTGCTCCAACATTCGAGAAACGAAGTTCACGGACAGTCGAAAGTCAACAAAATATTTATGACAAACAGAACAGCAAATTGACAATGTTTCTGGTGTAAATGATGAAAAATGAATTTCTCGAGTGAAATGGTCGAATTGTTTCAGCCTTTTGCGCAGTTACGAGTGCGATCAATGGATATAAAGTATCATTTCGCCTTCTATTTGCCTACTAATGTTGTTACTCGCTCTGATTTAAAATGAATTTTTCTTCATTTCTCTTTGACGGGAGAGCAAGTGGTCAATGATCGGGATGGTGGGCTTGTTCCCGTTCACCTTGAAGTCAATTGCTGAGAATGCTTAAAGAATTCAAAGAAGAATGAGAAAAGTTCTTCCGTCATCTGTCGGATGAATAGTTTAAAAATATCTCGAAGAATACTGTAAAGACTTTAATAGTCTCATGTGCAAGCTGTTTCGCTCCAGCCTGCAGCAGCCCCTGTCGATCATGAAACAAAATGTTGAGATAGGTCGTTGAATGTTAGAAATAAAATCATTCTCGACATCACGAGAATTTTAGGCGTCAATTAATGTCGCAAATGCATGACAGCGAGAAATTTGTTTATTTATTTTCGGATCGACTGGAGTGAACTTTTGTTGATTGCTTTGTTTTCTTTTGGGCGACTTTAACTGCCTTGCGAGTTGGCTGCAATCTGAGACATAAAACGCAAGGCGTGAAGGCCAATCGCGACATTCGATTCCACTTAAAGTTATCAGCGCTGCACAAGCTGCTGCTTGGCCTTGATTGTGTTTACTGATATTCGGCTGTCTAATCAACTTTGCAAGCTGCATTCTTCGATTTCTCCTTATCGCCGTCTGTTATCGTGCCAGGTATTAAAAAAACCCAAATGTCGTTTCAGCGGAACAACAAGAATGGAAGTAAAGTTCGAATACAGCAAGAGAATTCGCTTGTGCGCTTGACATTCCGCCGAATCATTTTCAATGTCAATGCGTGTTCAAGATAAGGCGACGCACGTTTCGCAAAATGCGTGTGATGGACTAAAGCGGTTGCGAAAATTATAAAGCTGTTGATTGAGTTTTACGATTCGAGACTAAATATAACGGCAGTGTGTGTGAGTTGCGACAACGAGTTAATTTCAGTCGTAATCGAAAGTATTTTTCCTTCTCTGCTTTCCGTTACGCGTCAGTGATGCTGGAGAAGCGTTGATGAACTCGTAATCAGTCTAGCTCGTCTTATCAAAGCAAAGTTGTTGTCTCTAATCACTAGTAAGCGAATAAATCACTTCAATCTTTATTCTAACTAATCAGTTGAATGTGCTTGCTCAGTCAGATTTGCAAGGTGATGACGTTAATTTAGTTAAAGTTTGTATCTTCAATAAAAAAAAGGTTTGTGGTTCTCACAAATTCCAACCGTGAAAATTATAATTTACGTTTCTGCTTTTATCTTTTTCGATGAAACGAATGAAAGTGTCTGTGTCATTTAAAATTATGAACGACTAAGTCGACAGTCAGAGTTATCGGGCATTTGAAATTCGTGCAAAGAAGAAGAAAGAAATGAAACCGAGACGGACCTTGATCTTGAGTTAATGAATATTTATGGTCGGATTGGAGAGTTATTGATATTCTAGACCTTCACCGACATTTCTTTTTGTCTTTTTTTCCCAAAAAAGAAATCAATCGCCAGACGATGCGAGACCTCGAAATTATTGTTCTCTCTCAACTTTAATTGCTCGTCTCGACACGAAGATTTTTTCGCTTTCAAATTTCGTTTCGGGGAAACGCCGCGACACTAACTCAAGATAAATTGATTTAAAGCCTTATGCAATCGCGACAGCGACAAACACTTAATGTCTCGCTGGCAAATAAATTCCATTAAATGCGCGGACGCGAGAATCTGCAAAGGAACCAGAAAGAACTTTGATATCAGAAGAAGAAGAAGTAGAGAGTTGACATTGAAAGCCGAGAGAAAATTGCTGACATTGTGGAAAACAGAGACGTGAGCGAGAAAGAATGAGAAGACATTTCAAGTTCAAAGTAATTTCACGAGGACGAGCGTAAAACAGAATAAGCAAAACTGAATAAGCAGAAAGATTGCACATTTCTCCGCTATCGCGACGGCGCAGCTTTTAGCGGAAATTCTTTCGCTCGTGTGCAATTATGCTTTACGTCACTTAATGTCTGTCTTTAAGCGTTGCCATCGTTGGTTATGCAACGATCGACGAGCAGCGAAATTTTTATCGCCCCTTCGATATTCATGGCTCCGATCGTGAACTTGACATTATCTGCTTTCCGATGAGCTGCTTGCAAGTCATTAAAGTTTTTCATGGCTGTTGATGCGTTTATGTAATTCGTGTTGATATTTACTGACACGTCTTCAGTTATCAGTAAACCCTCGAGAACTTTGGAAGTGAACACACATCCGACTGATGCTATCTTTTTATAATCAAATGCAAACGTCTCGAAATATTTATTCCGAATATTTTAACATCGTTTGACTTTGAATCGTCATTTGAATTTATCAAAGCGCCAGTAAACACCTGGATTTGTTGTCTAAAGAAATTTTCCTTATTTCCCGTTAAAGGTAATCGAGAGAATCATCAAACAGATCCAGAATGAGCCGTGGAAACGGATCGCTGAATGAAATCAGCGATCTCAACCATCGCAACAACGGAATTAACAGTAATTTGAACACGAATCGCATTCACAATAAAACCAACAACAATCACGACGAATACAGTTTGGACATGAGAGCAAACAAGAATGAGAAAGTCGCCGAAGAAGATCCACTCACTGGTCGCCGGAAATGGGACGCAGAGGCGCTTCAGCCTGGCTGTGCAGATAAATTCGCATCGACAAACTTCTTTATGGTGATTTTCCTGCTCGCTTACATTCTTCAAGGTAAATTGAAATGCTCAGACTTTAAAGATCAATTCTAACAACTTTAATTTACAGGCTGTTACTTCACATACTTCGTGAGTGTCATCACAACCATCGAGAAGCTTTTTCACATCAAAACTGCATCGATCGCGCTTCTTCTCAACTTCAGTGAAATCGGACAAATCTGCACATCGTTGCTTCTCACATATTCAGCTGGTCGCGGTCATAGACCCAGATGGATCGCCTGTGGAATGTTATTATTCTCGTTCGCAGCTTTCGGCTCAGTTTCTCCACATTTCATCTACGGATCGAGGCTCTACTCTACTCCTAGTTCTTTAGCCCTGGCAGAGAGCAACAGGAGCATAAAAGTCTCGCCTTTTATGACAATGAACACAATGCATGGAAATCTCTCGGAGAGTTTATGTCTGACGGATGAAGCCTTCAACAATTTAACTGCTTTCGATTCAAGTGAGATTGAATGTCTTATCGTCTTAGTTCTCTTGAAATTATTTTGTTTCTCATCAGGTTGCAATGAAAACACAAATCACGATTCTGACAGTAAAATGAAATCTGTCGTCCTTGTGATCTTAGCTGTGAGTCTTCTTGGTATCGGAATTGGCCAAACTGCTATCAGCGTTCTTGGCATTCCATACATCGACGATAATGTGCAATCAAAGCAGTCTCCAATGTACATGGCGATAACGATTGGTGTGAGAGTTCTCGGGCCTGCTATCGGCTACTATCTCGGCTCATTCTGCATTCGACAATTTGTTGATTTGTCTAAGAACGTCGATCCTACAGATCAGGATTTCATTGGTGCATGGTGGCTAGGTAAGTCCGACTTACTAAGTCGTCAAAGAAACAAAATAAAAACACCTTTCGAGAATGCAACCGAAGGAATCACATGCGAGAGAAGAAAACGAGACAAAGTGAATCAAAAACCCGACCAGACGACTCTTGAATTAAATTCCAGACTAAACAATAAGAAGACTCTTCTTTATTTTCTTCTTCGTCTTTTCGTCGTAGCAACGTTTTTAGAAGGCAACACAAAAGAAATGAATTATCAACAAAAGATGATGCATTCACGCGTTTTCTACGTCTGATGATGTCCAATGTTGTAAACTCGAATTCACGTTGAAAACTCCAAAAGAGAAAGATACTTCATTTCATGATGATTTTCTTTCTTCATTCTCTAGGTTTACTACTTGTGTCGACAAGCATGTTCTTCGCTTCTCTTGTGATGTTCACTTTCCCAAAGAAACTTCGCAATAAAGCAACGCAAGTAATGCCAGCACCGATCACAAAGTTGGATGAAAGCCTCAAGACTGATAAAGACATCAGCGATGATTTACATGCCGAAGAAAGCGGAAGATTCTTATCGCAATTCAAAGATTTTGCTTCAACTGTAAAGCGACAACTCAGGAATGATATTCTGATGTTCCGAACAGCATCTGCTGTTCTCCATTTACTTCCAATCACAGGACTTTACGTTTTCCTGCCGAAATATCTCGAAAATCAATTTCAAATGGCAACGCACAACGCAAATTTTATATCAGGAACTTTTGGTATTCTGATGATGGGAGCTGGAATTTTGATTACCGGGATAATGTCAATAAAATATCAAGTGTCAGCGAAAAATGTTTCCTTATGGATCGCGTTCACCGCTTTGGCTACTGCAATTGGAATGATGGTTCTCTCGATGATTGGTTGTCCAATGAACAACTTCAAAGGTCTTGAAAATCGTGATAATAGCGAGTGAGTTGAATTTAAATCAAAAACCATTCGAGTTTCTTTAATTTTTCTTTTTATTTCTCAGTTTTGGAAGCTCAAAGTTTTTTGCTAAACCTTGTGAAAATTTAAACTCAACTTGCCTGTGCGATAATGAAAAATATTCGCCGATTTGTGGTAGCGACGGACTCTCATACTTCTCTGCGTGTCATGCTGGCTGTAAATTTGAGTCAGAACTTCATGGACGAAGGAATTTCACTGAATGTTCTTGTCTCACTGGTGAGTTCAGAATATTTTTCTGATGACCCACAAAGTTAACAATTTTCTATTATTTCAGATTCGGCACCAGAACCAACAGCAAAGAGTGGATTATGTGATGATGGCAGATGTGACACGAAACTTCACATTTTCGTCGCAATCTTTGCGCTAACAGTTTTCATTCACTCGACATCAGAAGTTGGAGGGATGATGATAATCATGCGATGCACTCATCCTAAAGACAAATCGATGGCGATGGGAATCGTCCAATTTTCACTTGGACTTTTTGCAAACATTCCATGTCCAAATATCTACGCGCGAATTATTGACGCGACGTGTATCGTGTGGACAAAAATGTGCGGACAAAACGGACATTGCTCGCTCTACGATTCAGATTCATTCCGAACATATTACTTTGGTGAGTTGAAAGATCGATTGAGAATATTTTTCAGTTACTTTAATGATTTGTTTGCTTCACAGGTGTCACTAGCTTTATCATGTTGCTCGCGTTTTGTATTGACATGGTCGTCTATTTCAAGTCTCACCGCATCGACATCGATCCAGAGTCACACACAGCAGTTGAGACGACAAGAAATGAAACACAAGATCATGGCAACGAGAATTTACTGGAAATGAGAAAGCTCTCGCTTAACGGAACAATTCGAGAGGATACCTAGACAGAAAGTTAAATCCATAATGTGATCGTTAGAAAGTGTTTTGTTTAAAAAAGTTTAAGTTTTTCAATTTCTGTTGAAACTTTATTGTCTACTTCTATAAATGCTCAGCCAAATTGCTGAAGCACTTTTATCTGCAATCTCTTTATGATAGTTTAATTTTAAATTCATTTGACGTAAACTAGAAGACCATGAAAGGATCTGAATAGATCTTGTTAAAGTTTTAGTGGAAAGAAACAAAAGAAAGGAAGAAACAAAGTTAAGTTTAATGATTCGTTTAGGTCTAGTCTTAATAGTTAGAAAGTTTTTCTTCATTTTGATTTGGATTTGAGTCGTGGGTTGGATGAAAGGTAAAGAGAAGATTAGGAAGAAAAATGTGCCATAAGAAAATTCCATAAAAAAGCGCAAATACGGAAAACCTCAAGCTTTTTTTACTGTTAAATGTAAGTTTTATTTTTCAAAATTAAAATTAAGATTAATCAACCGATATACAAGAAAGAAAAATAAAATTACAATTTTTTATGAATATTCAATTTTATTTTCTGCGTTGTTAGAAATTCATCGAGTGAGTAAAGTCTTCCAATGAGATGTTTATTACAGATGTGCGGTAAATCATTATGTTTCAAGATAATGTGTACTTGGAAGTTGATTTATTAGATTGAACTCTTCAAGGTAGCTCAAGTACAAATAACACAATTAGATTTACGAAATAATTGTACAGCAATTAACTTAACTCAAGTCTAAAGGAAATGGATTACAATAATAGATTTATTTGAGGTAACAAAAATTTAAGGAACTTTGCATTGCATTCATCAATTGCTGAAGTTTTGAATTTGATCGATTCTCTCTTTCGATTCTGAGGAAAGCGTTCGCATGAATCGTGAATTTGTGTTTGGTGATTCGAAGACTTCGTCGTTTTCACTTTCATCTGACGCCAGCCAGTGCGATATTAGTGGAGATCTCTCGTGAACGACGTTCGAGCGATAATGATGTCGCGGACATCTCGAAACAACCTTCAACCTGTTAACCATTGATCCACTGATTCCCATCAAGTAATTTCGGTTTCTCGCTGTGCTTCGATTGTAGTCCTCAATAGTTTCGTACTCGGCGAAGAAGTGATGTCCATCGAGAATGTCAGAATTATTCCGGAAATAAATTTCTTTTCGGATTGTAAGAAGGATTGATCCAACGAGATAGAAAACGATCAGTGACAAGTCAAGAAGATTCAACTGAATCTTGTAGTTGATGAAGTTATAACGCAAGATACTCCAAACTGAATCCTCGACTGCTTGTGAGTCTTCATGAATTGAAGTGAGCGCATGAAAGTTATTGATAAAGATTCTGTGAATATTTCCGACTTTCAAAATATTTGAGAGTCCAACGATGAGCAAAAATCCGCCAAGGAAAACAGAGAATGAAATTCTAATAAAATGTAAGGCAATTGACAAAACCAGTGCTGCCCCAAATTGAAAATAAATCGAAACGTAAGAGTCGAAAAGAACTTCCATCACGATTGCGATCACGAAATTGCTGAATGTGAGTTTTGTTAGATACCGTCCCATTCGAAAGTAAAGCGAAATGATTCCAAACACTGCAGCGAAGAGAGTTCCTCCGAAAAGTGTGCTGATGAAGATATCGAAAGGAAACATGACGACGTGATGGTCTTTAGTGAAGACGAAAGTGAATAACGATCCAATCAGCATTCCATTCAAGATCGATTCGATTAGCTCGGGCATCAAAAGGTTAAATATCATCACAACTGCGAACAGAACGAGGAAGATACTCAGAGATCGTCTTAATCCATCGACTTCCGAGCAATGTGACTTCCAAGTGTTTACAGGACACGAGAAAGTGACTGATGGAACAAAAAAAGCGATTTGCCCGTTGTCGCCGTGGACTATGCTGTTGATAATCATTCCAGTTCCAGGAAGTTTCTCGAAGTATTTTACGTGATTAGAATAAACTGACTTTGCTTTGTAACTGTTCTTAAAGTTGAAGATCATACTCTCGATGCCTTCAAAGTATTTCGTATGCTGGAAGTTGAATTGAGGAAGATACGCGAAGTAAGTTTCATCTCCAGGTGTTTGCGCGATAATGAAACGCTCGTTCTGACTGAGTTCGATCGTCGGAGGATCGAAGTCTCTTATCTTTAAAGATGGTGCTGTGTGATTATAAAGAACAATAGCAATCATGCATTGAACTTCGTCATTGTTATTGCTCCACATATAAAATCTCTTCGCTGCTCCGTCTGCTTTGAGAACGAAACCAAGATTTGTTCCGGTTTGTTGTTGATCGTCGATAGCAAAAGTCACGCTGAAGTAGAAAGAATGAAGCTGAACGACAGCGTATGAAAGAAATTTCTCGTCTAAGCCTCGAATGATGATAGTGTTGTTGGACATTGATGGAGCTACAAACTGTTGAGTGTAAACAACTTCGCTTTTGTTTTGCCCATTCGAGTTGATATCGATTTTCATGTTGAAACCTAAAAGAAAGTTTAATTGTCGAGAAATGACGCCTCCTAATCAAACTTTCGTGTTACCTGAGTCCAGGCTGGAAACAACAGAAAATCTTAATAAACAAAGCAAAAACATGAAACGACTCATTGCAACGAAATACAAACGAATACTGAGGATCAGCAACAGAAGGAGAGACAATCACAAAAGGAATTCTTCTTCTTTATTTTTGTGAACGAACTGTCGTGAAAACAAAACCATCTTTAAACGTAAACTTTCAGAGAACTACGAAAAGAAGCTCTGAATATTGATGCCAATAAATTATGATTGAGAGGAAATATTTTCGATTTCGGAACAGTATCTTCAACTCTGTTGCCTTTGAAACGCTGCTAACGTTTTAATATTAAATATTGAATTAAACTTTTGAAATCAGGATATTTTCACTTCAGCTTCTGCAATTCACTTACTCACTTATGGTTTTGTTAAGAAAGACAAGATAATCAACGATGTGAATGCAAATCGATGCTTTCAACCCTGAATCAGTTCAGGAAGAAACCATGAATTTGTGAATCATTCTTTTGAGCTTTTAACCTTTCTGTAATAACTGAATGAATAATGGAACGTTTGCACAGACGTATGACATAGGAAAAATGAATTAATAAATGAACTTTGTGAGAAAAAACTGCATTTCCAACTTTCTTCGACCACGTCACAGCGACCTGTTTTCAAAGAAAATGCTCCCACAGAATAAATTGTACATTTCAATGAGCAAATTATTATAAACACTGCCCAGCTCAATAGGTCATCAGTGTTCCAGTGATTTATTGTTCAATATTTCAAACATTGTCTAAGTCAATGGAAATGATAGGGGAAAAAACTCACTCCGGTCCAGTGATAACCGCTGTGCAATGTAATTATCCTTAAATATTTTATTTGGGAAATTTGCTGTTCATAGAATTTCTTTGAGAGAATTTATGTCAACGCTCATTCGCCGATTGACAGTGAGACAAGCTAGACGCAAAAAAATTTCAGCAAAACCAGAAATGAAAATCATCGAAGGACCATCCGTTCATGCAACTCGAATGGTTAAAGTTCAAGTTGGGATTGTGTGGAAATTTCTGAATCCACTGAATGCTGAAGGAAAATTAAATATTTTGTAAAATAGCCAAGCTTTTAAAATTATTAATTGAAACTAACTTTTTTTTCTCTAGCTTCAAGCTAAATGTCATAGCTCATGCTTACTTTGTGATCGCAATCAGCTCCTACTTGTTAATCACAGAAAATCTAACAGCGATCGATTTGGGGGAGAACATTGGATATTTGCGTAAGAAAATTTTAAGATTCGAGGAAAGTTTATTAAACTTAGTTTTTTCAAAGTTCAAATCATTCGCCATTTCGGTTACATGGCGATCTTGTTTCTAATGCAAGCCAGGATTCAAAGAGCGATGGATAAGATTACAAAAGAGAGGCAAGAAATGTTCAAATTTTATTTCTTCCTCTCATTGAATTCTTTTAGGTTGCAACTTCGTTCAACTGATGACGATTGGTCTCTTGCGATTGATTACATGAAGAAAGAATTTAAATTCTCGGTTGGCTGTGCAGTGGTGATGACTCTTAACTTTGTCGTCATCGTCTCTTCACCTTTCTTCGTTGACGGTGTCAATGATTTACGGCTGTTCTACAACTTCAATTTTGTTTATTTGCCCTTTGACTCCTTCATGACTCCGAAGTGGTTCCTTCAATATTTCCAACAACTGTTCATTGCGTGTGCCGCATATACCTTCTTTTGTTTTTACACTGGATACGCTTTGCTGCTGATGAACTTTTCATGTTGGGAAATTGAAACTTTAACGCTTCAAGTCAAAAAAATGTTTCAACAGATAGAATTTGAAGAGAATTTGGTCGAGGAGCAAGTGAAGAAAACGATTTTACGAAGTTATCGAGTCATGGATTGGATGAACGAAGCACGAGCTATCCTAAGATTCAGTTTTTTCATCGATTTTTCAATGTCAGCTGTCGTCTTATGCATGAACTTGCACACTTTGAGCGCTTCTGAATTCGAATCGACCACAATGTTTGGGATGATTTGCGGTGTATTTGGACAACTCTCAGTTTTCTGCTTGATGGGAAATCGCCTCAATGTTTGTGTTGAAAACTTAACTTCAGCAATCTACGAAGTCGAATGGTTCACACAGAAAGCCAGGAAGCGAAAAGATGTGCTTTTGATTCTGATCACGGCTCAGCGATTGAAAGGTTTCAATGGAATCTTCAACTCTGTTGACTTTGAGACGTTGCTTACGGTTTGATCATTTTTTAGCTTAGTGTTTTCAATTGAATATTTTCTTTTCAGGTTCTGCAATTTACTTATTCGCTTCTGACGTTGCTACAATCGACAACCTAAAAAGTTCCTCTCTCAAAACTCTGCAAGATGTCGCATACTTTTAAGTAATTTTTCACTTAATGTAAACTTCATGTCTCGGTGTGATCAAATAAATATTTGTCCAGTGAAAGATTATTTGGGAAAATTTTCTTGAAATACATCTATGAGCTCAGAGACAACTTAACACTGAAGTAATCTGTGGTATCTCTCAACAGCTTAATAAAAGCAACCGAAATAAAATTTACTTAATCGTTTCTCCCCATGTTAGCGTGTGAGAAATCTATAATCGTTTGTAAACATGATCAAGAAATGAAAAATATTATTATTTTTAACAAAAAATTTCCCGCGGTGTTTGTTAAATTTTTAATTTTTGGTATAAATATTGATTCGATTATTCCTTGAGACTTATTTACCTTCTCCTGAAGTGTAATGAACTTATCAACAAATTGCTAAACTGAAAGAGTCTGATCGTGTCGAACAAAACTTTTGAGACAAGGAAAAATAAATAAATAATTCTTTAAAACAGCAATTGTCTACATCAATTGACTTAATTCACTCGCTTCAGATCGCCGAACCCTTTTCACAATTAAGTATAAACGTTAAAGTTGTTCCATTAATATTTAAAGTTTATTTTAGAGAGTCCTTCACGAAAATTTATATAAAGCTCTCATTTGTGTTCAGACATTCAATCGAGTTGAAACATTTTTTAAAGTAAAGAGATCAAAATGAATTTTGTTGAAAGACCTTCCGTTCATGCAACTCGAATGGTTAAAATTCTCGAAATCGTCTGGAAATATTTAAATCCGCTCAACGATAAAGGAAAATTGAAAGCTTTGTAAAATCATTAAATTAGCATAATCTCAATCATTACAATCGTTTTCCTTTCTCAGCTTCATTCTTCTTTTAATTACTCACGCGAACTTTCTGATCGGAATAACCTCGTACGTACTAACTACTGGGTTCTCGAATTTAACAACGATTGAGTTAGTGGAGAACGCTGGATATTTTCGTAAGCAGATTTCAATGTGACAAATAGTTTGCTAATCCTTAAAATCGTTAATAGTTCAAATCGTTCGACACTTTGGTTACATGGCGATTTTGGTTGTGTTGCAAACGAGTATTCAAACGACGATCGAAAAGATTGTCAAAGAAAGGTTACAATTTGAAATGTTAAATTAATTTCTTAATTTCATTAAATTCTTTCAGATTGCAACTTCGTTCGACTGATGACGATTGGTCGCTGTCGATTGAATACATGAAGAAAGAATTTAAAATCTCGGTCGTCAGCTTCGTGATTTTGATTGTTTATGCAACTTTGCTGACCTTTTCAGTCTTTTTCGTTGATGATGTTAATGATTTACAGCTGCCCTACAACTTCAACTTTGTTTACTTGCCATTCGACTCCTTCATGACTCCAAAATGGTTCATTCACTATATTCAACATTTCTTCATGGCGATTTCCGCTATTACAATCTTTTATTTTTACACTGGATACGCTTTGCTGCTGATGAACTTTTCATGTTGGGAAATTGAAGCTTTAACGCTTCAAGTCAGAAAAATGTTTCAACAGAAAGAATCTGAAGAGAATTTGGTCGAGGAGCAAGTGAAGAAAACGATTTTACGAAGCTATCGAGTCATGGATTGGATGAACGAAGCCAGAGCACTCTTAAGATTCAGTTTCTTAATCGAATTCTCAATGTCAGCAGTGGTCTTCTGCATGTGCTTGTACACTTTGAGCTCTGATGTCTTTGCATCTATCACGATGTTCGTAATTATTTGTCTGGTAGTTGTGCAACTCTGCGTTTTCTGCTGGATGGGAAATCGCATCAATGTTTGTGTTGAGAACTTAACTTCAGCGATCTACGAAGTCGAATGGTACACTCAGAAAGCCAGGAATGAAAAAGATGTTCTCTTGATTCTGATCATGGCTCAGCGATTGAAAGGTTTCAACGGAATCTTCAACTCTGTTGACTTTGAAACGCTGCTAACGGTTTGATATTAAATATTGAATTAAACTTTTAAAATCAGGACATTTTCATTTCAGATTCTTCAATTCACTTACTCGCTTTTGGCGTTGCTTCAAACGACAAACTAATCAACGATGTGAATGCAAATCGATGTCGTATAATTTTCAGTAACTTTTCACTTAATGTGAACTTCATTTCTCGTTGTGAGCAAATAAATTGAGATTACATCAAATTCGCTTGAATTTTGCACCCGCCTGAACGAAAATTTACTTTATAACTTCTCGTATGAGCGTGTGAGAAATTTTTAACAAAAATTTTCCCGTGAATTTTCTTTGTCGATTTTTTTAAATCATTCTTTTGAGTTCTTTCAACCTTTATGTAATAACTGAATGAAAAATGGTGTGCACAGACGTATGACGTATGAAAAATGAATTATTTAATGAACTTTGTGAGAAAAAACTGCATTTCCAACTTTCTTCAACCACGTCACAGCAACCTGTTTTCAAAGAAAATGCTCCCACAGAATAAACTGTACATTTCAATGAACAAATTATAATAAACACTGCCCAGCTCAATAGGTCAACAATATTCCAGGAATTTATTGTTCAATATTTTAAACATTGTCCATAGAAGTTGAATGATAGAATTTATGTCAACTCTCATTCGCCGATTGACTGTGAGACAAGTTAGACGCAAATTTTTTTTAGCAAAACCAGAAATGAAAATCATTGAAGGACCATCCGTTCATGCAACTCGAATGGTTAAAATTCAAGTTGGAATTGTGTGGAAGTTTCTAAATCCTCTGAATGCTGAAGGAAAATTAAATATTTTGTAAAATAACCAAGTTTTTAAAATTATTATGTATTATAATTTTTTTTATTTAGCTTCATTCTGAATGTCATAGCTCATGCATACTTTGTGATCGCAATCAGCTCCTACTTGCTAATCTCAGAAAATCTTACAGCGATCGATTTGGTGGAGAACATTGGAACTTTGCGTAAGAAAATTTTAAGATTCGAGGAAAGTTTATTTAATTTAGTTTTTTCAAAGTTCAAATCATTCGCCATTTCGGTTACATGACGATCATGTTTCTCCTACAAGCCAGGATTCAAAGAGCGATTGATAAGATTGATAAAGAGAGGTAAGGAAGCTTCAAATTTTATTTCTTCCTCTCATTGAATTTTTTTAGGTTGCAACTTCGTTCAACTGACGACGATTGGTCGTTGTCGATTAAATGCATGAAGCAAGAATTTAAAATATTTGTTGTCAGTGCAGTGATGATGACTCTTAACTTTGTCATCGTCTTCTCATCACCTTTTTTCGTTGACAATTTCAATGGATTTCAGCTGCCCTACAACTTTTATTTCGTTTATTTGCCCTTTGACTCCTTCATGACTCCGAAATGGTTCATTCATTATTTTCAACAACTGTTCATTGCGTGTGTCGCATATACCTTCTTTTGTTTTTACACCGGATACGTTCTGCTGCTCATGAATTTTTCATGTTGGGAAATTGAAGCTTTAGCGCTTCAAGTCAGAAAAATGTTTCAACAGAAGGAATCTGAAGAAAATTTGGTCGAGGAGCAAGTCAAGAAAACGATTTTACGAAGCTATCGAGTCATGGATTGGATGAACGAAGCCAGAGCACTCTTAAGATTCAGTTTCTTAATTGAATTCTCAATGTCAGCAGTGGTCTTCTGCATGTGCTTGTACACTTTGAGCGCTTCTAAATTTGGATCGTTTCTAATGTTAATAATGATTTGTTTGGTTTTTGGACAACTCTCAATTTTTTGTTGGATGGGAAATCGTCTGAATGTTTGTGTTGAGAACTTAACTTCAGCAATCTGCGAAGTCGAATGGTACACTCAGAACGCCAGAGACCGAAAAGATGTTCTCTTGATTCTGATCATGGCTCAGCGATTGAAAGGTTTCAATGGAATCTTCAACTCTGTTAACTTTGAAACGCTGCTAACGGTTTGATATTAAATATTGAATTGAACTTTTAAAATCAGGATATTTTCATTTCAGATTCTTCAATTCACTTACTCGCTTTTGGCTTTGTTACGAACGACAAACTAAAGTTACTTTGAAAATCGAAGTAACCCTAAATATCGCTTCAACTATTTATCGAGACACTTAAGGATTTGAATTCATCAGATTTCTTTTATCTTAGTTTTCATAGTCTTTATGTAATATCTAAATAAATAATGGCATATGTGCAAAAACACAAGCAAACGTAATAAAATAAATTATTTAAAAAATGAAAAGGTTCTTGCCATCATATATTTTAACCCAACAAAATATGCTCCCAACTTAGCTTATCAACATATTACCTCCAAAATCCGAATCATTCTCCCTTGCGCAAATATCCTTCTACTTTAGCTTAGGAAAAGACTTTCAGATTTTAACTTTTTAATATGTATAAGTTTCTCGACCGTGTATAACCCTCAACGGGTTATTGGCGAGGACAAGGTATGAAAAATTAATTCCTAAATGAACTTTGTTACCCTTCAAAATAATATTCACATCGATTGGAAAAATCCGCATTTCCTTTCTTCGACAACGTCACAGCGACCTAGTTTCAAAGACAAATGCTTTTCCAAAATAAATTTTACATTTCAATGAATTATTTATTAAAAAACAGTATTGACAATTTTGCATTGTACAATGTTTGAAATACTGTCCAGCTCAATATTTTAAACATTGTCTAAGTCAAAATAGGGAAAAAATACTTTCACTAAGGCCCAACACAATTTTTTTTAAAATTTTCTTGACGTTTTATAGCTGATCTTAACTTCATTGAAACTTTTTGTATGAGTGATTATGATGGAGCGGTCGTAGGCCGTAGACCGGAGATAACCTTCGTGCAATATAGTTATTCTTAAATATTTTATTTAAAAAATTTGTTTTTAATGCAATTTATTTCAGCTCTCATTCGCAGTGCGACAGTGAGACAAGTTAAACGTAAAAGATTTTCAAGAAAAGCAGAAATGAAAATCATCGAAGGACCATCCGTTCATGCAATTCGAATAATTACTTCAGAATTTACTCGCTTCTGGCTTTGTTACGAACGACAAACTAATCAACGATGTGAATGCAAATCGATGCTTTCAACCCTGAATCAGTTCATGAATTATTAAATCACTTTCTTTTGAGTTCTTTTAACCTTTATGTAATAACTGAATGAATAATAGCACGTATGACATAGGAAAAATGAATTATTAAATGAACTTTGTGAGAAAAAACCGCATTTCAAACTTTCTTCGACCACGTCACAGCGACCTGTTTTCAAAGAAAATGCTCCCACAGAATAAATTGTACATTTCAATGAGCAAATTATTTTAAACACTGCCCAGCTCAATAGGTCATCAGAGTTTCAGGAGTTTATTGTTCAATATTTTAAACATTGTCCATGGAAGTTCTATGAGAGAATTTATGTCAACTCTCATTCGCCGATTGACTGTGAGACAAGTTAGACGCAAAAAATTTGTCAGCAAAACCAGAAATGAAAATCATTGAAGGACCGTCCGTTCATGCAACTCGAATGGTTAAAGTTCAAGTTGGGATTGTGTGGAAGTTTCTGAATCCTCTAAATGCTGAAGGAAAATTAAATATTTGGTGAAATTAATTCATTTCCAAAATATTTCAATGTAACGATTTTTTTGTTTGTTTAGCTTCATTCTACTTCTTGCAGTTCATGCATACTTTATGATTGCAATCAGTTCCTACTTATTAACCTCAGCAAACTTAAAAGCGACCGACCTGATGGAGAACATTGGATATTTTCGTAAGCAGATTTTTATCCGTCGATTAATTTTTCGATTAATAAAATTATTTATAAATTTAAAGTTCAAATCATTCGCCATTTCGGTTATTTGGCTATCATGTTTCTCCTACAAGCCAGGATTCAAAGAGCGATGGATAAGATTGCCAAAGAAAGGCAAGAAATGTGCAAATTTATTTTCTTACTTTCATTGAATTCTTTTAGATTGCAACTTCGTTCAACTGACGATGATTGGTCTCTTTCGATTGATTACATGAAGAAAGAATTTAAATTCTCGGTTGGCTGTGCAGTGATGATGACTCTTAACTTTGTCGTCGTCGTCTCTTCACCTTTCTTCTTTGAAAAAATCAATAACTTTCAGTTGCTCTACAACTTCAACTTTGTTTACTTGCCATTCGACTCCTTCATGACTCCAAAGTGGTTCATTCACTACATTCAACATCTGATCATTGCGAGTTTTGCATTTCCCATCTTCTACTTTTACACTGGATACACTTTGCTGCTGATGAATTTTTCATGTTGTGAAATCGACTCTTTAACGCTTCAAGTCAGAAAAATGTTTCAACAGAAAGAATCTGAAGAAAATTTGGTCGAGGAGCAAGTGAAGAAAACGATTTTACGAAGCTATCGAGTCATGGATTGGATGAACGAAGCACAAGCTATTCTAAGATTCAGTTTTTTCATCGATTTTTCAACGTCAGCATTCATCTTATGCATGAGCTTGTACGCCTTACGGACTTCTGAATACGAATCGGCCACAATGTTTGGGATGATTTTTATTGTAGTTGGGCCACTTTCAATTTATTGTTGGATGGGAAATCGCGTCAATGTTTGTGTTGAGAACTTAAATTCAGCAATCAACGAAGTCGAATGGTACACTCAGAAAGCCAGGAATGGAAAAGATGTGCTCTTGATTCTGATCATGGCTCAGCGATTAAAAGGTTTCAATGGAATCTTCAACTCTGTTGACTTTGAGACGTTGCTTAAGGTTTGATCATTTTTTAGCTTAGTGTTTTAAATTTAATATTTTCATTTCAGGTTCTGCAATTTACTTACTCGCTTTTGACGTTGCTACAAACGACAACCTAAAAAGTTTCACTTGCAAAATCTACAAGATGTTGTATAATTTTAAGTAACTTTTCACTTAATGTAAACTTCATGTCTCTGTGTGAGCAAATAAATATTTGTCCAGTTAAAGACACTCAATTAATCTCTGATCAGCTCAATAAAAGCAACAGTGTGAAATCGAAAACTCGGGAAAACTTTGGAAAAACTCGGAAAAACTCAAAAAAAAACTTCGGGAAAACTCGGGAAAATTTGATATAACTTTGGGAAAATTCGAAGAGATTCATTTAGACGAGCGACTTAGCCGCATAGGAAGACTAGTATACAATAGTTTTTAAACAAGTCAACATGAACAAGAAAAGAATAGAGTGGTTAATCTTTCATTGCGATAATTTTGTCATTTTAAACTTCGGCATCTAATAACTTTTTCCGTATATCGGATATTGTACATATTTAAAGTTTATTTAAGTGCTTGAAGTTTTGTGAATCCGAATCAACTGTTTTCTAATTTTATTTTTGTTGAACCATAAATTTTCAATTTTATTTATAAATAATAATTAGATTGTTTCTTGAGACATATTTACTTTGTCCTGAATAAACTGTTCCACTAAATATCTGAACTGAAAGAGTCTGATCGTTGATGGAGCTACAAACTGTTGAGTGTAAACAACTTCGCTTTTGTTTTGCCCATTCGAGTTGATATCGATTTTCATGTTGAACCCTTAAAGAAAGTTTAATTTTCGAGAAATGTCGCCTCCTAATCAAACTTTCGTGTTACCTGAGTCCAGACTGGAAACAACAGAAAATCTTAATAAACAAAGCAAAAACATGAAACGACTCATTGCAACGAAAATTTCGTTACGAAATACAAACGAATACTGAGGATCAGCTGAAGGACAGACAATCACAAAATCAATTTTCTTTATTTTTATGAACGAACTGTCGTGAAAACAAAAATCCTTAAACGTAAACTTTCTGAGAACTACGAAGAGAAGCTCTGAGAATTGATGCCAACAAATTATGAAGTGTGAATAAATATTATGAATGAGAAGAAATATTTTCGACTTCGCTAAAACAAAAGTTCTTTAAATATCGCAAGAGGGACGAGTTATTAAAAAAGTCTTGCGTGGTAAATTTAATAGTGAGGATCAAAAAATTCTGCAATTTACTTACTCACTTTTGGCTTTACACTTTTGGCTGTATGTACGACAAACTAGTCAACGATGTGAATCGATGCTTTCAACCCTGAATCAGTTCAGGAAGAGATTGAATTATTAAATTTCTTTCTTTTGAGTTCTTTTAACCTTTATGTAATAACTGAATGAATAATGACACGTGTGACGTATGACGTATTAAAAATTAATTATTAATTGAACTTTGTGAGATAAAACCGCATTTCCAAGAACATCACAGTGATATATTTTCAAAGTGATGGGCCAACAAATTATGAAGTCTGAATAAATATTATGAATGAGAGGAAATATTTTTGATTTTGCTGAGACAAAAGTTCTTTAAATATCGCGAGAGCAATGAGTTCTTAAGACAGTCTCGCGTGGTAAATTGAATAGTGAAGATCAAAAAAATGTTTCGAAGTTTAAGCTATTGCGTTTTTGTTTTGTGCTTGACGCTAATTGATTCCGTCGTTTTACGTAAGCTTTAACTTTTTGCTCAAAAGTATCAAGATTCATTTTCGATTTTGATTAAAGCTCCGATCATCAAAGTGTGCAATCGATCAAATCCTGATCTAGCAGAATGCGTTAAACATTCAATTGAAATAATTCGCCCAAAGCTTGCCACTGGAGATTTAGGAAATGGATTCGTGATTGATCCTATTGAGCCAATCAACATCGATGATATCACAATTGATCGCGGTGACGGATTATTCTTATATCTTTCAAATTTAAAAGCGAGTGGAGCTTCAAATTTTCAAATTCAAAAATTGCGAATCAACACCGAAGACTTTAGGATCGACGCTCTCGTGGAAATTCCGAGAGTAGAAGCGACTGGAAATTACAAACTTAAAATGAACTTGGGAGTTCTTAATATTAACGGAGACGGAATTCAACATGGAATCCTTGGTAAAAATAATTAATTAGCTTCGGGAAAAATTGAAGATTGAAAATTTACTTTTTAGAACATTTGAAGCTGAAAATCTCATTCTTTGGATCCATGATCGTGAAAGACGGTGAACAATACGTGAAAGTTGACAACTGCAAAGTTAATGTGAAGATTGTTGACATGAAATTGAACTTCGAAGGTCTCTTCAAAAACGATAAAGTTCTGACCGATCTCGGAAACAATTTAGTTAACGAGAACATTGATCTGTTCATTCAAGATATTGAACCAGCTGTAGAGACCTCGTTGTGTAAGTGATTTAACTAAGTTTCCTTTCTTCAAAGTATAAAAAATTTTGTTTCTTACTTATAGCGAAAAAGTTCCTGAAAGCAGCGGCTCAAGTTCTTGAGAAAGCTCCGATCAATGTCTTCCTTCCGGCTTAGATAAATGTTTTCCATATTTAAACACTTCAATAAATACAAATCAAAGCAGACGTATTTGCGAAACCAGTTTCATTTTTCATTATCGCCGCTCATCAATTCTCTTGTTTTTGTCAATTGAATTGATTTTCGTTACTTCATCGTCGCTAACAAATGGTAAATGTTTAGTTTCCCAATTAGAATCAGCGTAGACAAAGATGATATGCAAATTTTTATAATTTCAATTTCGATGTGGTGTACTTTTATTTGTTTTCTTTAGCTTTGTTTAAATGGAAGATTTTCCGAGATTTTAGTTTTATTTGAAATTCCATTGAACTCAAAAGTTTATTATTTGACGATTGTCTGAATTCCTCATAAAAGCTCTTAGAAGCTTTAAGAATTTTAAAGCTTAAAACGAACTTTATTATCAGAAGCTTGGAGCAGCTGATCACTTGATGGCGCTTATCTAAATTTTATCTTAACGGAATTATTCTAAATTGAAAAAGCTTGTCATTGAAAAGCTTTTCCCGAATTCTTTTGACTTTTAATAGAGACATTTGAATATTGAATCTCGAAAACCACTTTCCATTTCATTCCAACTGAAAGTGAGAGTATTCAATTATATTTCAAAAGAAAAAGTCATCGTTTCAAAAGAACTTTAAAAAGCTTATCCTTGTCGATTGAAGAATTAGTTTGAAGTTCATCGTTTCATTCGTACTTGCACTCGCAATATCTCCTTCTGCAGAGAGAGCGGATTATTCGCAGCTTCATCAACATCACAAAGTGCAACATTGATTTGACTATTTATAGAAAAATCAATCATCATAACACGAATCCGTTCTGAAAAAAATTTGTCAAAAAAAACATTTTAAATTATTTTATTGTCAATTAAAGTCTCAAGAACGATCTCTGCGGCCATTTGAGTCTACAAGGAAGAAAAAGAAATTGTTTCAGGTTTCTAACAAAATAAAATCAAGTTTACTTCTGAAATAAATCTCAAAATAAATACTCAAGAAACATTTGTTCCTATGACTCGCCAGCCGATTTTATTATTCTAATTTATTATCGGATCGTGACGTCTTTTTATTCGGCTTCCTTACTAATCGCTTTGTGAATGTTCTTCTGCAAAACAAGAAATGCAAATTGTTTTATCAAAAAAGAGTCGCGTCTGTTAAAATCAAATCAGTCGAATGTGGAGCGTCCGAAGCAGCAGACCAAAATATTTTTGAGTGAAGAAAATAATTTAAAGATAAAAATGGTAAATCACGTGACCAAAATCTTGATAGCAGTTTCGTTGATTAGCTTTTGTTCACCAGCGCTTCGTAAGTAGCTAAAATCTTAAAACAAGGAAATTTTATTAAAATTCTTTTGTTTCAGCGCCTCAAATCAGAGTTTGTTCTCGCAATGATCCTCAAATTGCGGCTTGCTTCAAGAACTCAATAGAGCTTTTAAGAAATCAATTGAAAACAGGACAAATTGCTCCAGGCTTTGTTATTGAACGTAAGAAATCTCTCTTCGTCTAACTTTGTCATCTCATAAATAAAATAATTTAATTGAACTAGCTCTTGAGCCATTAAATCTTGGCGATCTCTCAGTGACTCGAGGATTTGACATGAGACTGGCGGGAGTGAAAGCGCACGGACTCTCCAATTTCAAGATTGAAAAAATGCGAGTGAATGTGGAGAAGCTCAAGGTTATTTTTTGTGGAAAGATTTTATTCACCGTCAACAAATAATTTATGCAAGAATTTTGTTTTCCAAACAGGTCGAGATGCTGTTTTCAGTTCCAAAAGTTTCTGCAGTTTCTAAATATTCTCTCAACTGGCAACTTGGTGCATTTAATCTTCAAGGATCCGGCGACGCCTCCGCTAACATCAACAGCGTTAAGTTGCTTGTGAAGCTTGTTGGAAGTCGTTACCAGAGAAGTGGCTACTCATACATCAAGTTCGATAATTGCAAAGTTGAAATTAAGCACGGCGGCTTGACAGCTCATTTCACCAACTTGTTCAATGGTCAGAAAGCTTTAGAGGATGCTGGCAACCAAGTCATTAACCAAAACATTAATTTAATCGAGCGAGATATGCTTCCTCAGATTGAATCTGCAATGGAAAGAAAAGTTCTTCATGCAATGAATCAAGTTTTTGAAAGAGCGACAGAGGATGAGTTCTTCCCAAACTAAGTGATATTATGCTTTGAAAAGGATAAACATATTTTTACTTTATTGATTTTAAATAAAAAGGAACATAAAACAAAAAATATTTTAAATACGATAAAGAATATACGAGCAAGCTTAGAACTTTGACTTTAAAAAATATTTTGTATAATTTCAATTGAATTAAGAAATGTCATGACACTTTAAGCTGATCATTTATCAATGATAAAGAACTTATTTCGGTAGTGATGGAATTATAGATGAAGCTGACATTTCTAAATATGGCAAAAGGAGTTATTGTGAACTTTATGGTTGTTCGTTAGTACGCTGATTCCGAGACATGAAGAAAGCTTTAAGTTTTTCCTTTATCTTTTGGATTTCCTTTTTGTTCAGTTTGTAAATTTTCTTAAGTCCTTTTCCTTCTTTCAATTCCATTTCTTCAGCAATCATAAGCTTTGTTTTCTTGTTTCGTCTCGACTTGGCGCAAGCGTTATTGTTCTTTTTTCTTAAAAGTTCATCGCCACTTATTCCTTCAAGATCAGCTTGCCTTTCAGATTCTGTTTTTTCAGGTCTACCACGTCCGCGACTATTTGATGCGATCGGCTGACTAGTCGAAGGTTGAGGTGAGGTACAAGGCGAAGGTTGAGTAAACAATCTCAATTGTATTCCAGTCGAAGTAGAAGGTTCATGTGTCATATCTGTTGTGTTGAGTGATGAAGATAAAGATGAAGTATTTGTGGAATTTGCTGAAGTTGTTATTGGATGAGTTGCAGTAAATTTTCTCTTCTTCAACGTTGAATGTTTCGAAATAAATTTTGAATGTGATCTCAACTTCATTCCAGTCGAAGTAGAAGGTTGAGTTGACATATTTGTTGTGTTGAGTTCAGGTGATGAAGATGAGATATTTGCTGAAGATGTTAATGGTTGAGATGATGTAAGTTTTATCTTCTTCGAAGTTGAATGATGTGAAACAGATTGACTATTCGATCCTAATTGTATTCCAGTCGAAGTAGAAGATTCATGTGCCATATCTGTTGAGTTGACTTCAGGTGATGTAAGTTTTCTCTTCTTCGAAGTTGAATGATCCGAAACAGATTGACTATTCGATCTTAATTGTATTCCAGTCGAAGTAGAAGGTTCATATGACATATCTGTTGAGTTGAGTTCAGGTGATGAAGTATTTGTAGAATTTTCTGAAGTTGTTATTGGCTGATCTTGTTCATCATTTGAATCAACAAAACATTCTACGAACTCTCGCAAGGTGATTGTTGGCACGCTTTCCTCCTGATCGTCTATTATTTCTTGATTTATTTCTTCTTCAACAGTCTCGATCGGTTCGATTAAAGCATTTTCAACGGCAAGAAGTGTTAACAATATAATTTGCAGCATTCGTCCAACGAAAAGCACCTAAAATAGATAAATTTTAATTTGTTTCAATAAAGCGAAGTCGTTCTTTTTACAATTTGTTGCGGTTCATGATTAGATTCTTCGACTACTGGGGGCTCAGCTGCGTTGCCTTCAGTCTATAAACAAATATGGTTAGCAATTTAAAATCTTCTACCGAAAAAGTTCTTACTGTTTCATTAACCACTTCCACTGCGTCATTTGAAAACGATTCATTCGAAACATTTTCATCAGTCGCCTCACCAAAGTTTTCCAAATTCGAATTATGCTGCTCCTGTTGACCCTAAACAAAAATTATAAATTAACGAAGAGGTTAACACTGAAAATAATTAAATATTTTTAAAGTCACTTTCTTGTTTTCAGCTATCGTTGCTTTATTTGCTGATGTGTATTTTGACGCCGTTATTGGTTCGTCATCTTCAGAGCAGGAAACTTTCAATCTAATCTGTAAAAATTTTGATTTTCAACTTTTTTCATTAATTTGAACGTCAAAATACGTATCAGCAAATAAAGCAACGATACCTGAAAACAAGAAAATGACTTTCAAAATAATTAATAGATGACTAAAAATAAAATTACATCTTGATGCTCGGCTGTTGTAGTTTGCATTTTTGATAAGATCTCGTCAAACTCATCCACGGTAAGTTGCGTTTCATTCTCGTGCGGATCTGCTTCGTTAATCAAATCAAAGGTTTCCCTCATGTTTTCATTGCGAAGACCCAAATCCTCTGCAAGTCTTACTGCCTCATCAATATTCACGCTCTCAATTGTGGCTCCCCAGTATGGATCGTTCGTTGAATTCATCATAATAAAACCACTTCGCTATAAATCATAAATTAATAAATAAATATTTCACTTAATTCTGTGATTATCGAAATTCACTTGATTTATTTAATCCTAAGATAACTTTAAAACTCTTCTAATCTAAGTTAGATTATCTAACCCGAGCTTTCGAAGCTCGGACTTGATATGTTTCTTTATCGACAGCGCAATAATTTAACAAGTAGCAGTTCGTACCGAACTTACTGTAGAGTTTTTCATCCGGACTGGTTAAAGGGGTTGGGCTTTACTGGGTTTACTGGTCCGATGTGGACACGAATCTGGTCAGCTTTGAGATTTTTTCGCTCAACTCAAAAAGCTGAACATTTCATGCGAACAAATGAAAGCTCTAATTTCAAAGGAAAAGAAGTTTCACTTGGCGCTGGCTCACAAGAGGTGGACTCACATCTGGTCAGCTATAAGATCCATGCACTCGATTCAACATGTTGATCACTTCTTGTGAACAAGTCACAGCGGAAATATGCTTCCGTTTACGAGAAAACTAATTTCAAAACTATAAATCGACTTTTTGTATGGAGATTCCAGGTTTTGGGCCCGATCCTGATGAGCTAGCAAAAATCCTCAAAAGTTGTTTTTTGTATCAAAATTCTCTATCGACTGGTGAAGAAATTCGCCAGCTCATCGCGTTCACGAGTTATCTCAATCACGGACGTCGGAGTGACGTTTCATTGTGAATTGCAACTTTTCTAAGATTCATCTTTGATTTACTTTATAACTAGAATTCATATTAAAAAGTGAGTATGCCAGATTGTAGCATAGTTAATAGGCAGAAGCTCGTTTCATTCTTTTGCTGGCTGTCCGCTTTGTTCAGTCTCCAGATAATTTTTTTGAAAAATGGCGTCAAAAAATCTCAAAAGAATTCCACATATTGTGAAGATGAGAAAAAACTTATTTAAAATAAGTCACGAAATATGTTTGATGTAATTAGCAATCGCAAGGAAATATGATTTAAAACGCTCATTGACCGGCACGTAAAAATAAGTCCTTTCGAGTTATTTTCACTGCCAGACAAGTTTACGGTTTCAGGAAATCAACTTGCTAGCTCTTTTGACTACAGCGATCATAAGTAACGACAGACAAACCGGCTAGTAGCCGGCAGCTTCACACAATAGTATCATATAAACAGTTTGTCAGCGAAATTTGATTTGTCAGCGATTTGTTAGATTTATGCTGACACTTGGGATGTTATTGAATGATGTTAGTCGTCTACGAAAAATCGCAAATGAGCTATTTGCGAGTGAAAATAGTTTACAATCGTCAATAGAAAAGGAAAATTTAAACACAAACACTGATCCAAGATCATTTCTTCCACACAGAACTTTTGCAAATTGTTTCGCACTGATTTAAACGCGACTCTCATGTCATGAATTCTTATGACGTATTGAGCAACTAAACTATCGATAAGAAATCAAAATATGCTCAATCTCACCTGAACTGAGTCAAAAAAATAACTATCACAACGGTCTTGCTAGCTGAAAATTTGTCGGCACACAGAAAAATTCACAAATTTCATTCTTTTCTAAATTTTTATTTCATCACATTGCTGCGCGATTCGCGTTATCGTTTGAACGGAAAGCTTTTAACGAACGTTGAGCTTTTAAAAAAAGCTCTGCTCAATTCATTTTCTTTTTGCGCGCAAAAATAGTTCCAGAAAAAAACGCGCGAATAAAAGCGAGCGATTATTAAATCAAAGGAGTGTGTCACTTAATCGCTGCCCGCAAGCAGTAGGTTCAAGAAATGACAGTATCGTGATTTGTAATCTTTCAGTGATAAGCGCGGGTGTCTCTGCTTTTAGGGGAAGATATTTTGCCTTGAGTGGAGGAAGAGATTGTTTAAGAAGAGAGAATGTTCTGTGAAGTTTTCTGTCTGCATCCATTGGAGCTTTATCTCTGAATTATTTTCATTGCCACACAAGTTGATTTCAATGATTGCGTTTATTATCATTCGAAAGAGATCCCGAAGATCGTCAACTTACGGTATCTGACAAATCGTATGGAGATTACATTTGGGCGCTAGGCCCGAAACTGATGAGCTAAAATTTCGTCTAGGTAGTTTCGCTCAGCATTCTCCATTGACTATTGAAGAGATGAGCTAGCTAGCTCCTTTGGTTACAGCGATCACAGGTAACGGACAATGAATAAACCGAACACAATAGTTTCCTATAAATATAACAGCGATAACGAGCAGAACTACGTTTCTTTTAAGTGGATTGAAAGATTTTTGTTTCGACGATGATTATATGCTGACGCTGATGTCATTCTTCAACTGCACAACAAAATTTTCTGTGATATTCTTCCAAGAGTGGCTAGAAGCCTCAGAATTATTTTCGCCACACAGGAGGACAAAATTCATCCACGTGTTAAACTTTACACACATTTCTAGAAGCAAACATCGACAAGTTGAAGTTTTGAAAGTTTCATAATGAAACTCGTACAAAGTTGTGAGCGAAAAACAAAAAAACAAATCTTAGATGACTCATCGATTTCTTCACACTCGGGCGATTTAAAAAGAAAATTTTCACACGACTACTGATTAAGGAACCAAACTGAAGTTTTCGGGCAAAATGCTCGATTGGATTTGGATACTCGGTATGGCCATGCGTTAGCAGGGCCTTGGCTCTCGGAGAGGCCCAGCCTACCTTCCTAAGCCATAAGGTCCAGAAGGTTTCTGCTATACCGTCCCTAGATGGACATCACCGAAGTGAGTCCACACTTCGGAAAGGGCAAAATGCTACTTAAACGCCCGCCACACAGTTTTGTCATGATCTTCTGTTATCGAAAACACGAAACATGGTAACTTACCTTCAGAACCACACAAAGATTGACTGATTTATCTCACTTGAACTAAACTTTCTTTTCAAAAATAATTAAAACGATCTTGCTTGCTGAAGGTTCGCCGGCTCACTGAGTAAGTTCAAGCATTTCAGTTTTCTTTTCTTAATATTTATTTCATCACAACCGTTTCAATTTTGATATGTCGAAAACCGTTATTTTCCTGAATTGCACAACACTTTTCGCTGGAAAACTGGAGATTTTATTTATTTTTTGTTTTAAAAAGGAGATGAAAAAAACCGAATTTGCTTTTCATCTGCTTTTGGTGTAACGCGTCGAGCAACTGAAGTGGAATTTGAAACAATTTGATATTTTAGCGCGATCCGCGAACATCAAGCGCGCGCAACATCGAAGAGAAAAATATTAATCAAAAAAGCGCTGGCAATACTGAAGAGAAAAAAGTTTTCGTTTAAAAGAAGTTAAAAAAAGACCGACGACGGACTTGCACTAGACGATCAAATAATAGTGGGACTCGACCATTATTCCCTTTGATTGTCACTGCTGTGCTACGAGTCGCTAAATATTTAAATTCCTTACATTGTTCCACAAACCGCATTATGCTTTTCACGCGCCTTCAACTGAACTGAAAATCAAAGTCATTTACACACAAGACACATGACAATTATTATTTCCTTTCTTTTAATTTTATTGACATCAGTTTTTGCTTCATCTTACAAATCACTGCTCCTTAGCATGTTCAGTTTATAAAAGTAGGAAGTTGTTTATTTATTTACGTTTATGCTTGATAGAAAAACGAATTTCCTTTTGATTTGGATAAACCTTCTTGTTGGTAAAAAATTGAATCTCGCATTTTAAATTCTTTCCATTCTCATTAGGCGCGAGACTCTTACAGTTAAACACCTCAAGTCTTAATCTTCCGATATTTTTTTTCTCGAATCTCTTCGGAAAAAGGCAAATTTTGCAAACATCAAACACTTCAAATGCTTCTGTAGATGACAGTTACTTATTGCTGACACAGACTCTTTACGATAAGATAAGTCGTGCTGGCTTTGTAGATGAAAACATAGATAAGTTGGGGAAGAGGAAAAAAATAAACTTGAAGAAAGATATAAATTGAAAGTTTGATTGAGTTGTCTAATCGGAGACATCTTGAAGTTCATTTTCGTCTTTCTCGACAGCCGGTGACGATTCAACTGTTTCGTCTTTTGCTGGCGAAGACTCAGCTTGCGGTGTTCCAGGAAGATCAGGAATTTCACATGAAATCTCATCACTCGATGGTGATTCAGTCTTTTCTTTTTCGGAAAATGCTGAAAACACGTTGTCGCGAACATCACGATCCGGATCTTTCTCCAACGTTGAAATCTGCTGTTGAATGTGCTTTCTTGAATCGTTGAAATCAATGTTGTAATAAGCTATAAAATAAAACATATTTAAGAAATCGAAAACAAATTGAGAGATTGATTTTAACTTACGGTTCTCCATTAAAGTAATTGACAAGCATTTGGCGATGCAAAGACGGATATTGGGAATCTTATCGGAGGCCAAGTCCAAAAGCATTTTAAGAATATAGTTGTTGAATATTTCTGGTTTGATAGCCCGATGCTCAAGGAGCTTGTCGACTGTCAAAATGTAGACTTGTCGTTCACGCCAGCGAGTTGAGTTTGCGAAATGGAATGACAAGAACTTGAGCAATTGTTTCTTTTGCTTTATGCGTTCGACGCAAGACACAAACTGAAAATAAAAACAAATTCGTTAGAACTTTTTTTTCAAGATCTAAAAAATATTTAATTCTTACCGCATCGATTCCGACTTTTCTCACGCAATCATACTTGTCCATCATCAATTTAAGCGCCAACCCAGTCAAATATAACAAACAATTTTCCTTTTGGATTCTCGGTCCAAGCTTATTGAGCTCGACAATCTGAATTCCGATTTGCTCGCGCAATCGCCAATTCACAACATTGATTGTCGGATGCCAGCACATCTCTAACTGATCTATGATAATCTCGTGCTTAGAGGGATCTACGATTTTAATAAAACTCGACATTTGCTTGACGACCTCAATCTTAATCTCATCAATGTCTTTAAAGAATTCGACAAACGGTGCAACGAGATACTTTGTTGCTTGTTCTGATCCGATGATGAGAGCAACTTGATAGATCGACTTGGCCATTGTCTTACGAACGCGAACGCTACTTTGCAAGTCATTGCACAATGAAAGGAAATGCTGATGAAGGAGTGGCCAGAACTGTTTGCCCAAAGTCAACATCACAGCCGGGAAGTTGTAAGCGCACTTGAAGCACAAATTGTTATCAATTTCTTTCATGTAAACGAAATCTTCAATTAAATTCCATTCAACTTCAGCGCTATCATTGTCCTCCTTCGAATTTTCCTCTTCCATTGGCTTCTCTAACGTAAGCGTCAAGTTTGAAGATCGCGACTCGTATTTCATCACTTTCATGCTATCGATGCTCTCGTTATCATCATCTTCATCCATCAAGAGCGTCGATTGATCGTGATTAAAGCTCATATCGAGAGTAGAAACGTCGAGTGCTTCTTCTTTCTCTTCGATTACTTCGGGCGACGATTCTTCTTTGTTATTGTTGAGCTTATTTTGCACGACGAGTTCATCAAGCGTCGGTGGCTCGATGTACCAATATTGATGCGAATTAAACTTTTCCAGCTCATCTTCATCAACTTGGTCATTGAGTTGTTTTGTGTCTACAAATCCGAGAAAGAAAAAAACAAATGAAAAAAAAGAATTTAGGAATATTTTTTATTTAAATTACCGTCGACATTGTTGTTGAGTTTATCACGCAATGTCAAATCATTGAGCTTCTTTTCAAATGAATCGCCTTGAGGTCCAGCAACGGACGAGTCGTCGCCGTACGTTTTCACCGATTTATTCAAGTTATTGTCAAAGTCTGTGATATCGTCGTCTTCATCCTCATCATCTTCCTCGGCATTTCCATTCTCTTTGAAGATATAATCGTAGTTGTGCATGACTATATCATTCTCACTACTTCCACCGAATCCCATATGCCAAACGAATGTCGACTCAACTGTCTCTGGTGTGAGAATTCGATTGATGAAATTATTCTTGAGCGGCGTGTTGAACTTCAAAAATTTACTGAACGGATCGTCGCCGTTGTTGTTACTGTCGTTTGAGCTTATATCCTTCAAATCATCAGTTGTAGATGAAAGACGCTTGAGCAAAGCTGCTGGATTTGTGTTTTGCATTGAGAACCATTCGCATTCATCAGATTCAGATGCTGTAGTCGATGATAATCGACCACCCGAAGTGTTCATTCGATCACTAAAATGATTTGCTTTGATGATCGACAGCAAATATGTCTCGATGTTGACCTTCTTCGATCCAGCGATGTCACTGATAGGCGATAACTTCATAGATGCCGAGTTTGGAACTGAAAGTGATCTCATAGATTTTGGACCATCTCCGACAGCGCTCGAGTATCCAATGAGAAATTCCTTTTCAAATTCTTTTTCATAGTAGTCGAGGTTCTTGAAGATCACGGAAGAGTTGGGTTGATTACTGTAGAGAAGCATGTTGGATTGATATTGTTGACGGAAGTCTTGGTCGGCGGCATTGGTAATAAAGAGCTCCAGGCGATAATTATATGCGAGACCAATGATCGGAGGTTGAGCGAATGTTGCCAAGAATTCTCCCAAACTGTTGAGTGCTGATGTTATTACCCAACGGGACTCGTCAAACATAAACTTCTTCATAATTGGAACTAAATATTTTCTACGTAAATTTAGGTTACACAGAATTGAAATCATTGGGATGATCTGAGCGCAGGCATTTCGAATGTTCCATGATGAATCTTCGCAAAGCTTTACAAACAACGGCAACATATCTGTTTCCAAGAGATCACTGCCGAGGACTTCGCACATCACTGGGAAGACCGTAGCGCATTGCTTTCGAATGTTTGGAATCTCGCATTGTGTCAGCTCCATGAACTTTCCAAAGAATGTGTCGTGTGCCATATCAGTTCCAATGATCGGAGCGACTTTAGCCATCACCTGCAAGATTTAAGATTATTTTAGTGAAAAGTTCCGACGTCGATATAATCTTTCAAGAGCTTTCTCGTGTGTGATGATATCGCTTCAGCATTTAGCTCATCAAAGCTGGCTGTGATATGAGAATAAAACCAACATTTCACGACCACTTTGCGAGCTAAAGTCCGAGCACTCTTCTCGTAAGCCAGCTGAAAGAAATATTTTCAAAACGTTCCGATCGAAAACAATGAACCGAATCGTTTCGACTCATAACTCAAAAGCGTTGATAATCCCAGGCAATAACAAGTGGCAGAATGAATGACAACGACTATAAAAAAGGATCCAAGAGCGATAAAATGCGGAAGCGATAATTAGATCTCCACTGCGTAGCATCCCGGATGTTTAATGAGCAATTTTTCAAGATCATAATTTTCCAAATTATTAAACGTCAAGCAATCAGTCGTAAAAAATCTCGCTTATTGAAAATAAGTGACATAAAATATTCTTTTTTCTCTCGCCACAATGGCAATATCCTCGTTAATCGCTGTTCAATTCCACAACATTAAGCTCTTCAAAGCTGGCTGTGATATGAAATTTGAATTGTCAACATTTCACAGCCTCTTCGAGAGCTTAATAATGCGTCGGTTCGTTGTAACGGTTCTGTGGTGACCGATGCATCAGGTCCCACCACTGAACTCGTCAAAATGGCTGTGATATGGCGGTAAAAGTCATCACGTCACAACCAATGTTGACGAATCAGTAATAGGAAGTTTTCCCGGCACTCGCTGTTTGATGATTCACTTCAAAGCACTCGAACTATCCCTATCGTCTCGATCATAAAAGTTTCCCAACTGAGCTCATCAAAATGGCTGTGATATGAGTTGATTTAGGTTTTGTGTTTGTCTTTTGGGCTTGATGAGAATGAATCTAATGAGTTCTCTTTTTTTCGACCGGTGAATGACGAAAAAATGAACATGATAATCATCATCATTTCCATTCAACAATCGATGACGACGATTTCGTTTTTCTTCAATTCGAGAAAAATGATTTTTGACATATCACAACCAAATTGTGAGTTCAGGCAGGAAAAGTTTTCTCTTTCTCTCGCCGTTGAGAACTCCACTTCACTTAACACTTTTAAATTTGCTTCGAGAGCTGATCGTCAATTCCCTCAATGCATTTTCGAATCAACCGCAACAAAATGTGCTTTATCGTAAGCAGACGTTGCTCATCAAAGCTGGCTGTGATAGAAGACAAATCACTACCGAGCAGCCAGTTCTGACGGCAAAGTACACTCCGAGGAATGCGGGCTCATCACATTAATTTTCATCGCAAGTTTTTTTTTTATTCATGTGTCATCTGATTTGTCAGTCGCGCGCGTCGCACATCAATCACATTCTTTAATCCAATGCTTTTATCGCTCGTAGTACAAAATGCATGACCGTAAGAGAATTTCAACTGCATTTGTTTTTCAACAGAAAAAGTCAACATAATTAAAAGCAATAAAAATGAAAAATTCAATGCAGGAAAATGAAAATCGTTTTCCTCGAACGGAGGAAATCTCATTTAACGGTCTCTTTGGATTAAAATATTGCGCCATCTTTAGGTTAGAAATGTTTTTGCGTTTTCGATCGGAACTTGGGGCTTCTTGATGCCTTTAGAAGAGTATGAGAAAGACAAAACTTACGCCAATCGCATTGAGTTGGATGTCGTACTCTCCGTTGACTCCGAAAGCCTTCTCAATCTTCAATAGCTCGAGGATAACTGGACAAACAGTTCGGTTGATTACTTTTTTGTCCAAGAATCCATTCTCTATGAGATACAGCAAAGTGGAGTTTGCACTTTTGCGAACCTAATGAGAAAAGTTCAAATTAAAATTCATTCAATTGAATTAAGTATTTACTTTACCGTTGGCTCATCCGACAAATATCGCAACACGATCAGCAGGATGTGATCAAGCAAGAACACGCCGAATGTTTGGACGAAGTTTTGGTCGAGCTGTGTGAGGCACGTACAGATGGAAATCATATTCCCGCTCCCAACAAGGCTTGCTCGTACTTCCATTTCTGTAAAGATAGAAAAAGTTTATTAGTTCCTTTGTTCATCGTAACATCATCATGCTTTTTTTCACAACTTGCAAGAGGTTTATGTGTTATCAAGTTTTACAATAGACTCATGTCCAGAAACTGCAAAATCTCATGACGATTCTCTATTGTTATCGTCACTCACATTCCTTCGTTCACACAACAACCGGTGCTACCATGCTCAACAAAAAACTTGCATCTTGCTGTCATTTAAAAATGAATCACAAATTTCTCCTCTCGAAGCTTTTCTCCGCAGCTTGATAAAACTTTTTTTTAAAAAACTTTGTGCAAAGATACAAAGACATGGAGGAGGGACAGAGACTTGACGATGACGACGATGATTGAAAGGAAAGGTTTAATGGAATTTCTGGGATTCAATCATAAAAGTTTTCCCTATGCTCAAGCGAGGCCATTGTGCATGAGACGTTCCACCATGAGACTCACAATGTGATTACAAAAATGTGCATGGCAGTTACATAAGGACAGTTCACTCGATTGCAACAATTGTCTCGTCTTTCTACTTCTATCATCAGAAGACGAAGAAATCGACCGAGTGAGTGTGAGAGTTTTAGTAGAGAGAGACGAAATTCAATTACGTTTGCAACATTGAATGGCACTATAAACATTTATATCGCCATCAAAATGATTCCAATTTTCAATCACATTTCGATTTAACACTCCATTTGACTGAGACTAGCTGTTGTTTCTACACATTTATCACACACAGAGAGTGTGTGATGTAAGAAGCTTTGAACTGCCGCCGTTTGTCATGGCATTTCCTTTGATTTAAGTTGAAAGCTTTTCGATTTCAAAGAAGTTACATTTACAAGAGGATTTAATTAGCTTTTCTCTGATGATGCGCATTTAATTCAAATCAGAACGCTTTTGCCACTGCACACACCTATAAAATATCATCGCAGCATCGGGAGCAACGGCAACAAAGGCGAAAATTTTCCTTCTCATCGCAAAGCGAAGCTTTTCATTTTGTGAGGTTATGTCACATTGTTTTTCACGTCGACGTGCTTTTCACATTTTCAGTTTTGTTCTTCATCAAATGTTTCTTCTCAAATTTCCTCGCTTAATGAATTAAGCTTATCAAAGGATTCGACTAAACATTGGGTTAATTGATTTTTCCACTTTTCTCATTGTTCTTTCAACTATATCGTGTACGAACAAATTTGTTTCACATCCATCGAGAAGAATGAGAAAAAGGTTTGTCGCATCAAACACACGACAAATATTTCCATTCACTGGATTCACAAAACCGATAAAGCTCTTTGACGGATGAAACTCAACATCGTAAAACATGAGCTTTTCTCGTGGCCGAGACTCTCGAATGGCTTAGGCTCGAGATGGATTTTATTTTATGTTCACCGCACACTGACTCTGTGTGATTTTTCTCCACTGCTGCTTTGGGATTGTATAACGGGGGAGCAAAGCTGAAGGGAGAGGAAGGAAAAAAATTGCCATCATTTGCGCATGTGAAACGAATTTGCTTCTTTTTTCTCGCTCGCATTCTTCGTCGACGACGTCGTGCGCCACCGACAACAACATTCAGCATAAATACGATTCCCGACGATATTTATTGTTTTTTCTCTCCTCAAGCAGGAGAGGAGAAAGGAAAAGGCATAAAAAGATTCATTTTTGTTGTCAGGCCGAGCTCGTAAATAATAATAAAGAAGAAGATGATGTTTTACTATCGCAAGGATATCCACTTGTGCGAGGCTTTCATGCTAAATTTCGCTCCGGGATGATAGAAATAAAACATTGAAGCTCCGACAAAACGTCGTGCAATTGAATAAAAAGCCCCGAAACCGATTTATTTCCTTATCGTAAATTCGAAATTCGAGGTGAAGTGAACGAAAGGCGACCGAAATGATTGTAATGAGTCGTTACATAAATATCAGGGGCGCTTACTCGTTCTTTCTCTATCTCTTTCTTTCACGTAAACCAATTTATAACTCTCGACCTGGAGGCAACCAAAGTCAACAGCAATCGTAAGGACGACCGCGCTTCAAGTGGATAAGCCTTAAGATCGGCCGAAGGATGAAAATTTATGTTTTTATTGCGTTTCTTCTGATTTCCTTTTTTCAATTGTTTCACAATCCCAGCCGTTAACCTTTTCACAACTTCCCTTGACTGTGTATGAGTGCTTGTCGTACAACTCCATATTGATCGTGAGCCAACATTCCTTCTGCCTCTTATAAATGACATAATCCGTTGTGGATAGAAAAGAAGAAAATTTCATCGTTGAGAATAAAAATAAAAATCCATTTAAATTAAATCCGGAACCGAAAATCATTCGCACACACACGCGGGTGAGAGGAGAGCTGCTTGAAGCAATTGAAAGGGAAACATTTTTGTGGGAAAATTTTAATGAAAATAAATGGTCATTCTTGTGGCTCAATTCACACCGCCTCCTTCTCCTAAAACAAATATGTTTGGCTGCGCGCCCTTCTACGCTTTGCTCTTCTGGCGAGTTTTCTTTCTACGACTTCGGTCGAATTTTCTTTTTATGTGTATCAACAATGAGTTTTAATGAAAAAGAATTACAGTCGATAAATTATTTTCACCAAATAAGCAACTTAAGTCGTAAATGAATGTTTAGATGGCGAGTAAAGTAAATTTAGTTTTAATCTCTCCATGTCTCCCCCGCATAGCCGGGATTTTCAAAGCTTTCGCTTCATCTCGCATAAGAACGCGCAGTGAAAATCTTCGAGGAAACTACCAACAACGCCTTTTTCGCCATGCTTTTCTCACATGCTCCGTTTTTCCTTCGGGTTCGATGGCATGAAAACTCTTGCTGCTCACATTGTAAGCGCGGGAACTTCTTTTCTATTTCGAAAATTTGTCGATTTTTCCAGAGTTGACTCACAAACACACACACAGCAACAGAAAAGCATCATATAAGGACGCACAAGCAGAGCCAACAAAGGAGATAATTCAATATCCTTCGCTCATTTTTCGTATTTTCCCCAAAAAATAACACGAAAATCTAATAATAACAATAAAAACTTTATGTGCTTTCGAGTTTTTCCGGCTTGGAATTTTTATAGCCCAAAAATACAAACGAGAAAATGCGTGAAAAGCATTTGCTTACGTGTGAGTGTCGACAAAGAATGAAAACTCTCTTCATGTCGCTTCAAATTTCGTTCGGAAAAATGAGGCGCTGGATGGTCGACGAGAAGAATTTTCCGTCATGGAAAAAATCAATTGTACGATGATGTTGTGTTGGTGATTTTCCCCTTTCATGTCACTACGTGCGTCTGTCGGATAGCTTCGTGTGTAGGTTGCCTAAAGGAAATTCTTGCCATCCTTCGCAAAAAAGCTCATCTTTTCTTCTTCGCATTTGTTTACACAAAGAATTTGAAGAACTTACACACGCATGAGAGCTCCCACCGCCTTAACACAACTCCGCGATGAGGGTTGGCGCGAGGGAGATAGAGATGGAATGAGTCGAAGCGCGTTTGGCAGAATCAATGGCATTGATATTGTTCTTTCACTTGTAAGTGCTCGCCTCTCGTCTATACGTTGCCAGCTTTCGTCTCGGCACAATTTTCAAGGGGAGACGACGACGGGGAGGTTTTTTTTTTAACCCAACGAGCCATTTAACAGAAACACACATACTAACAAGAAAGAAACCAATTCGAGAGAATTACGTAAATGTATCTCGAAAACCAATTAAGGTGTGCTGTGCCACCCCCAGCGAAAGCGCGGGAGGACGAAGAAATTTTCTTCTTCCATGTTTTTTTAGTCCTCGTTGCCAAAAAAAAAAGAAAGGTGAGATGGAGTTTATGAGCGAGAGAACGAAAATGAAGCTCAATGCCAAATAAACAAATTTAACATTTCCCCGTCGTCATTTGTCGTCGTCGTAAATACGATTCAACGTTCGTTAATGATGGCATGAGTGGCGAGTCTCGATAATTGAACCATTTACAAGTCGCTCTCACCTACATTTGACGCTGTTTACACATTGTAGTCATAGTAAAGCGTTGGATATGAATAAAAGGATACACACGAGTAATTTCCATGAAACGATAAGGCAAAGATTCCAAAAATATCGTCAAGGATTTTCCCCCTAGCTTCGAGAGTCATCGACTATGACTCAATAAAGTTGTCGTAAACTCATCAACTCAATGACGTTCTTCGCAGGATATGAAGCGAACATTTTTCGCCGTGATTCACAGCTGGAATTTTCACTTCGCCAGGGTACTCGCGGGAGGATTTGTTTTATTACTTGCGCGATGCTTTGAGGTTCACGTTTTGATATGCAAAACGTCGACGTCTCGGCTGATTGTGTGAGAAGGAAGAGAGATCAACCACCACAGCATGTAAACATCTTTTCCACATGAGCTCGAGCTCGTCTTTGCGGGTTTTTCATACACGAAAATCCTCACGGAACTTCCATATTTCTTTATCTTACAAGCAGTCAAGCGTCGTCTTCGTATAATTTACTTTTGAAACCTAAACTCTCTTCCTAGCTCTCGACTTCCTTTTTTCGAATCGTCTTCAACCCTTTCCAACCAACATTAGCTCGCTTTTTCCTTTACTTTGCCGTCTTATCGCTCGTGTGTCTTGAAAGAATTTATAATGGCAGCAAAACACTTTTTTCCTCAAGTTTCTTTCTCTCTCTCACTCACTCCTTTATTTCTGTTTGATGGCAAAAGGGAATTGGAAAAAAATCAATATCAGAGGAAAAACTTCTTTCGCTGCTTCCTTCACCATGCAATAGCTCAAGGCAATGAGAAAATTTCATCCATTTGCTCGACGGAGGCATGGGGGGGAATGAAATGCTGTGAGGTAAAAATACTGCGGAGGAGGTTTTTGTGTTGGGAGGGAGTCGAGAGGAGCATGAAAAAAAAATCATTGCCTTGTCTAATAGCATGCTAAAAACGAGAGCAAGAAGCTATAGAAGTTTCATCAAGAGTGTTCGACATGTCACTCTGTCGTCGACTACGAAGAAGAGTCGAGAAGAATATCAGCAAGAGTTTTATTTAAACATAAAAGTTTGCCATTGCAGCTCGCATCAAACATTGATCGTATTATGTCAGAGGTTGAGTAATAACTTTCTTTTGCAATTACATGACTGAGAACAGAGCGTAGGCGTCGTGTTCAATCGAAACTTTAAGAAAGATTTATTGAGCCATGCATGAGAGACATGTTTCCTCATCTCATTTACACGTCAGAAATCATTTTTTGTTTCATCAAACACAACGAGCTGCAAAAACACAATCATCATGTCGTATATCTCAATTCCTTGGATTTTCTCCATCTCCCAATTCTGTTATCGATGTTCGGGACGAAGGAGAAGAAAGCCATCAATTTCATGTCGTCGTAGTAAAAGAAACGATTCACCGTCTCAATTGTTTTCAATTTTGTCTTTGATTTTAATCTCGTTGCCGTCGTAAAAATGAAACGTGGAAGTTAATGCAGACAAATGCTAACAAAGGCCCATCATGGAAATGTGGCAATAAAAAGGCGCCAAAGAGATTATAAAAATCCTCGATTTTTTCCCCTGTTTCATTTCATCGACCGCGGACACATAAAAGTTGCCAAAGGGCGACAGATCGAAGAGGGAGACCACAAATGGAAACAGTCGTTGTATGTGCGTAGAATCATAAATTAGGAATGCATCATCACCATCACAAACTTGAATGACCAAGAAAGGTTCCTTAAAGCATTTCGTACTCTCTTGAACTCAATAAATCTGTTCTTAAGAAAGAAGATTTTTTTTCCTCTCGGATTTTGTGGCTCTAATGCTGAATCGGAAATCGTGACAAGAACCACTTCGAGTGGAAGTGAGGGAAGCGAGAAAACTTTTTTCATTAATAATTATTAAGACTTTATAAACCATGGATTGATGTTAATCAATGCTTAAAAAAGAAGAATGAGCAAAACTTTTTATTTATTCCGATACGATTTTTCTTTCTTCTCGACATCAGCGACGAGAGGGACGAAGCACATCGATAGTGATGGATTAAATCACTAATCCTTCTCCACATCACGCTTCGTTTCTCCATCTCGGTATTGTGTTAATGCCCCATCGAATGAGTTACAAGTATCAAGAGAGTTTAATTTCAGAGAAAATTTAATAATGTTGAAAATTAATGGAAAAGTTTTTTCCTTCCGCTGCGAGCATCAACGATTAATAATCTTCCGCTTAGCTTGAGGGGGAGTAGGCTGAGTGGGAGAAGTTTGAGATGATCCGCAGAGATTTTCAATATGTTCACCATGCTTATCGCTTAATGATTATTTATTTAGCGCCGCATATTGACAATTCTGAGATTTCCTTATTCTAATAACATCGAGCGAACTGTGAGGCGACGAAAGTGAAGCTCGAGTGTTGGTGAGGAAGTATGGGGAAAGCTTATTTGCATCGTTATTGACAGAGTCTCAATTGATTTTGCGGCATATGTGAAAGCGAGTGCGAGGAAGTTTCTCGTTTGTTTATGATTTTTCCTCTTTTCAATAAATGAATGAATAATGAGTCAGAGAGCTTTGTAACGACGAGGGCGACGTCGTGTGCGTCATTCACATTCTTCAGTGGAAATTCTCGCGAACGGATTGTTTATTGATTGAAGAGTACTCCAAAATTATCGGGGAGTGAGCTTGATAATCATCAATTACTCATATCTTCATTATTCATAGGATTTCAGAGCGGATTTGAGATGTGTCGTGTCTGCCGTTGTTTGTGCAATTTCAAAAAATTTATTATAATTCATTCCGAGAAGATTCATTGAAATCCGGTGAAGCATCTTTTGAATATTTTACGTCAATGAATCACTGCGCTCAAAGAAAAATAAGTTCAAATCGGATTGTGTGCTTCTGTTGCCAAATGCGTTCGTGGAAAACTGTTGATGCTCGAAAAACATCTTCGGGCTATATTAAATTTCCAGAACACTGCTCAGCCCTCCTGAGAAAGTCAACTTGAGTTATGAAACGTAAACAGCAATAACTTTTCGCTCATTATTGCCATTTGTCATTATAATGCAAACACATTGTGTCGCAGTGCTGGCAACCGACAGTGATTGAATAGACATCAAAATTATCCTCGCTCGTCATCACGGAGGCATTTTCTCATTTATTCTTCCTGCACAAACCAACCCGGCGCTCGTTATTTCATCTCTCGCGCTTCATCGTATTGCAATAGAAATGCAAATGTAAATGCTGCAAGCGACTGAATGTTATTCAGCTGAGAGTAGAAACGTTAAGAGAATAACAATTTTTATCATCACCGAAAATTAACAGTCCACGAGTCAAAATTCATTTTCCACGTTTATTTTCCAATTTGTCAACTGCCATGCATTGTGATGTAAAATTTCGTTACAATTCAGAATTACGCAAGTTATTTTTTTGAAAGGGAAGAGATCTCAATCAAAAAAAAAATGAATTGAATTTGAATGCAACAATTGCGAGGACATTGTCGTTTCAGCAAATGATGAAATTATCTAACATTTGAAAAGTGAAAACTGATTTTTCTCATTCGCGAATTGGAAAACATTCCACATCGTCTGCATTTACATTTATAGAACAATTTGAACAAGAAGAGATCGCAGAATACAATCGCATTCGCTTAATTTTATGTGCGAGCGCCAGGCGAGATCAAATGCACAAATACGAACGCGAAAACCTTTTTTTTTTAAGCGAAATTGTGCAGCAGTTTTTTCAGCTTCATTCATTCATAAAAAGTCAGTCAGCAAAACACAGCAACAATATGTTGTTAATGAATGAATATAAAAAATGTCTTTGCGTTGAACACAAAAAAAAATGAGCTGACGGTGCTGAGAATTTAAATTTGTACGAGCATGCACTGGTTTCCATGTTATTACATCATCGGTTGCGATTATTTCACAAATGTTATGACCCCTATTGGAATGTGAATTGGTACGGGGGAGTCGTTGAGATTCGCTTGAAGCGCAACTTTACTCTCAACGGATGACTCAACAGATTGATGTTGCATCGACGTGTAGGAAATAGGAAATTGCTAGCCAAGCCCAGCGAGAGAGCGTCGCAAACTGTCGACTTAATTAGATCCCTCATCCGTTCAGTTCTTCGCACTTCCCAAAGCCGCAGTCGGGGAGACATTTCATTCAATTTGTGTAATTTTTCCGTCGTTTTCAGTTCGTCGCTCACCGCACAGAAATAATTCAATTAGAGATTTGTAAGCCAACTTTAACTTAATCGAAGGAGAGTTAAAGAACGTCGAGGAGTAAGAAAAACTTTGCAATTTCATTCTTCTTACGCCTTCGTCTGACGAAAGTGAAGGGAAGACGATGTGTATGAAAATTTAAAATAGACATCTCGAGACAGTTCGCGGCGAGGAGATGAAGATGAAGAAACCGGCAAAGGCGGAGGAGAAGAAAGCGCTAGAAGCTGATTGAGATTTTAAGCGGTGCAAAACGGCATTTTCTTCTTTACTTTCGCCTTTTCGACTATTATTAAATTGCACAGTGCTAAAATAAATCGCCAACATTTCTATCCGCCACCTCCGGCTAACGAAAAGATATTTTTTTTTGCAAACGGCTAGACACTCTCGAATGAGCACCACACACTTGAGAAATGACGTGGAAATGTTTCTTTTCATAGACTTTCAGGAGATTTAATAAGCAGACCGTCTCGATGTGCAAGCTTCGTCGACCACTCGCACTTTAGTGTCTGCAAACTAAATTTAAATTTTCTCAAATGAACAAAATGAAAAATCTGAAAAATAATTAAAGCGAAATGAAATTTTAATGCTTGCCATTCTTTCTTCTTTCATCATCGTCTACGAATGTAGGCGACGAGTGGCGTTTGAGGAAATTGCGATGTAATTTCTTCTTGCTTCGTCAATGCTTCCCTAATCAAATAGTATTTACATTTGGTGTTCGCGGCCGTGTTGTGAAGCATGTTTTTCGCAATTAAGGTGATGAAGCGAACCGCGATTACCATAAAGACATTAACCCATCTATTGGAATTTTAATCTTATCGCTTTACGCGGCAATCGTTTCTCTCATTCGTTCTCTGTGTTCACTCTTCAACCTGTTCGACCGGATTCCTTTGAAACGCCAACAAAAGAGAGAACAGTGAACGACGGGCTGCTGACGAGTTGATGGTGATTAAGATTATTCATGCATGTTTAAACAGTTTATCACAAGCGAAGGAAGAGCAAAGCGTTAATGAACATTTCCCTCCCGCAATCGATGGACTTTTCTTTTACAGTTAAACATTATCAACGGTTGATAATAAGTTTCTCTCTCTCACACTCCCGACCGACGATCAACACGACACATTCAATAAAGAATGTTAAAAGGCACACACCAAGCAAATCTCTTTAAATGGATTTCAGCGGAATGGAAGAGAAGAAAAAAGTTCCCACAGTCCAGCGAACGGACACTTTCATTATTGTTGTGCCATTTTCACAAATAATAAATTTCATCCTCTCCGACTCAACACGAGCTTGTATGTGAGGCTCTTTATACTCTCGGCAGCTTTATTTTTGCTTGTTCATTCTTTCGGACAGTGCTCGGCTGTGTACCTTTCATGCCTGCTTTTGGTCGTCTCGAAATTTATTTCATCTCATTCATTCCATGTTTGTGCCGAATTCTTTACTTTCGGGGCGAAAACACGTTTGCTGCTGTGTTCTTGCTTTTTAGCCGCGCTGGGGTAATTCGCATCTCTTTTTCTCAATCAGCAGTCGAGCGCGCAAGAAGAAGTAATCAGAAGAGACGTGCTGAAAAGGCTACAAACAACAATATCCTCGGATTGGAATGCTCGACCGTGGTGTGTGCTTTATACAAAAAAAAAACGTTGGAAACTATCGGAGACAGCAGCATAAATATCTTTAAATTCATCTCATTAAGAAACTCGATTTCTCTGGAATTATTAGCATTTATTATTGTTGTGTTCTGGTCTTTAGATGTTCATCTCCTTAATGTATCTCAGCGACATAAGAAAAAGATATTTTCCCATTTACTTATTCTTCTCATCCCTTCCTTCTCCATACCGCGCCGCGCGATATCGTCTCTAAAAAGGCATAAAAATCCAAGCCGCAGCAAGAAGAAGACGCCTCGTTCAGGAATTTCTAATCGAAATTTATTCCTTTTTGTCGTTAATAATCTCATCGAACGATTTCACCTTCAAATTCGATTTATGAGAAATCGAAATCTTGAATAAAACATTATTTTCGTCGCTCGTCGTTGCGACACTTTCTCAGAGACAAGCTGAGATATGTTTAAGAAGGCCGGAAGTGCTCAAACTATTAAATTAGGAATTTTAATTATCTTTCTCTCGTCTGTGCTCATAATTGAAATTTAATGTTCTACCAGAAACTATTCTTGGTTAAAGTGTCTGGTGCGCAAAAGAAAGAAGGAAACTCGCTAGCAGACAAAAAAGCAACGAACAGTGAAAATCTTTTTTCCTCGAACTCGTTTTCTTCGAGCTTAATTGTCTTCAAACATCTAATTTCTTTATTTATTCAGTCTGCCTACAAAATTAAAGACGAAATGTATGAAAAAAGCGACCAGCCAATAAGCGGCATGTTCATAAAACTAAACTTAGATAGATTTTTTTGTCTTTAATTCGTCGCGTTAATTGTCGCATGCTGTTGCTTCTGTGAGGCGGCGAAAGATTTTCTTTCGCTTACTTATTTTTAGACCTCATTCGACTCAATATCACGCCCGTCGCTTAGCTGATCACACATCGATCACAAGACGCGGCAAATGTTTTGCTGAGGGGGAAAAAAGCTGAGGGAGAGACAGAAAATCGCTATCGCTATGTTTATGTTGATACTTGGAGATGTCATTCACATTCACTCAGAGTGAGTTAAGCTAATTTGGTTTCTTTTGTTTCGTACTGATCGCTCCCGACTTTGCGCGCCTGACGAGAAAAAGATTAAATAAATCTGAAGCCATAATCGCCTCTTTGGAAATAGCTTAGCATCAATCGTACTTTCTTATCATGGAAACTTCATCGTTGGATGAGCATTCCGAACTCTTACATCAGAACGAAAAGACTCATAAAGTTTCTTCTCGCTTTGAAGATTTCTGTTTTATGACGACGAGTGTATAGGTTTGTCTGGTGCGTTTACATGTCACATAACTCGCTTTGCTTCTACCTAGAAAATCGAGTATAACGCAATGCCACACAAGCGACGACGACGCTATAAATGAATTGTTTCCGGTCCCTTTTTGAAGCGACGTAAAAAACATTGCAAAACTACACACAGCAAGGGAGTGAGAGAGAGAAAACATAAAGTGTAATCATCGTCGTGTGTTGGGCTTCATCATCATCATCTTAAAGAATATTTTCACATGCGAGAGCAAAGAACAGATCGAAGGCATGGGAAAAGCCATCAAAAGCGTATCGCATACATAAATTCATGCGATTCGATTATATTTCCCTTCGTTCGTTTCGTCGTCGTTGCTCTGATGTTTGTGTGAATCGATTGATCATTGAACTGTTAACTTCCAGTGAAAAAATAATTGTAAAGAGGCGAATGTGTGTGCACGGTAAGACGAGAAAATAAACCGCAACATGGAATAATAAAAAATAAATATGACAAATGGAAAATGATGTACGGTTTCTTTTCGTTTCAGCACGCATTTCAAGTTATCGAGGAGGAAAGGCAGCCGGCACGACAGCAAATAAAGCTTCGGCCATTAGTTTTTACAAGGAAAATGACAATAATTTATGAACATTCACGGCGACTTTTAACATTCTAATCTCCCTTCGTCCACCTCTCTGGTTACTCTTGCAGTCATTACGAGTAAATGCCAAATGTAAACACGAACATTATGCTTTTCACGTTCTGTCCTGAAGTTTGGAGAGAGAGGAAAATTGCATTTCTTTCGTCAAAAACGACAATTGTACAACAAAAGCAACATCATCACATCATAATGTACTAATTTATGTTCGTGCACGAAGTCGAGTCGGGACAAGGCAGGAACAAGGCAGCCAAACACGAAAAAAAAAAACTATTTCCTTCCCGTTTTCGTTCCGTTGAGAAATAAAAATGTGAAGTGGAGAATGAAAAAAAAAACTAAAATCTAATTCTGGAAGTCGCTTTGAAGAAGAGAATGTTTGTTGTTGGTGCTGCCATTGGCTGCGGTTGAACATTTTTTGATGGGTACTTCCTCTATTTATAATATTTTTTATGCCCAACTCTTTTGCTTTTTGCCATAAACATGCACAGACGTAAACCACACAAAGAGACTCCTTGCAAGTTATGTTTAAAATATCATCATGTCACTCACCTGTGTCATTTGCGATCATGTCCAACGTATCAAGGATATCATCTTTGTGATTCAGCATGAGCTCAGGTAACTCCGTTTGCAGGATGCATTCCAATACTCTCGAGTAAATCTCTCTGTAATTAAAAGAAAGAAAAGAATTTCGATTAAAATCAAAGTTGTTTTTATGTTCGGACTTCTTAAGTCTCTGCGACGACTTCAAAGAAAATATTTAAATGCATTTTGAAGCAACAATAAAATTCAGAGAAAACGATCGGCCGCAACAACAATCGCGGGGAAGATGATAGGACGGATAAATGTGGATGAGACATAACTGTAAACAAATTAAAGCACTGTGGGAAAAGTTTGTTGAAGAAGTCGATTTGATAGCGAAGCAAAAAGCGAAACTATCAACAGCATTCACATATGAATCTCTTTCTCTTGGTTTTCGTTAAGTCTTTGCGTCAGAAACGGGAACGAGAGTTGCATTCTTTCGTTATCATTGCCATGCCAGAGAAACCGACGAAACCAAAACATTTTATGGACGCTTCGAGGCAAAGCGAGCTCTTCAACAAATTCTTCTCGCATCGTAACTCGCATTAAATGAAATGAAGCAAGACTCGGGGTTCTTATACGAAGAGATTGTTTTTGTTCTTTTATCTTTCTCTCCTCTGCCTTCGCACACTCAACTCACAGTTTCAGTTTCGTTATTTCTTCTTTCGCTTCGTTGTATTTCATTTCAAGGAGAAGAATTCTTAGAATTCGTCAAGAAAACGTGTCAAAAGGCAAGAAAAAAATGTCGCCCAAGATTATTGTTCTTGGCTTGGTTGAAGGAAAACGTTTCTTCGTTTGTATGTGAGCTCAGCTTGTGGAATTTTTTTTCTTTGCTTCCTCCATCTTCTTGAAGAAGTCAAGTGACAAACTGTGGCCGATGGATGGCTGCAGAAAGATAGCAGCAATTTTATCTTTTCTCCTCTTTCAATTGACCATCTTGGCCTCAGAAGAAGACGAGCGTCTGAGACACTGGGCGATTTCGAAATTCTTCTCACAATAACTGTTTATTTCTTCTCTCTTCCTTTAGCTTTCGAATCATTTCATTTGTGCTTCGCAAATCATTCTTCGCGACTACTCCAGACCAACAACAATGCGCTCGCGAATTCTTTCTTCCATGAGGTTCGCGCTAAACGAAGAGAAAAGGAATTTGAGATTGTTTTCATCTTATTCGCTTTGCTCTGTCGTCATTTTTTGTGCCTTTGCTTTCAATTTATTGCAAACAAGTGTTTCCATCTTTTTCTTGTTTCATCTCAATTCTCATCACAGACGAGCGATGATAATTTCTCCCATTCTCGAGAGGAAATTTCTGATTGAATGAAAGCCTGCAATTACAGGATCAATCTTGTGTGATGGTAGGTCCTTTTGTCTTGAGAAAAACTTTGTAATAAACTTCGAGAAGACCCGTAGAAAAAAAGACAAACAAGACCACCCGTATTATCGGTCGAAGAAAAAGAGAAACAGAGAATTGTATGAATATTCCGTTGTGATTATTACTTAAAGACAAGTCTCAAGATATCTCGCTTCTTTTACATTTTCTTACAAGCCCGAAAATGAGGCGAGGAGAACACGAAGAAGAAATCTCTTTGTTGTTGCTTTAAAATATTATTTCTCGCTACTCCGGATCGTAGAACGAGAGCTTTGAATGAAGCAATTTTTCAATTATTCACAACCACCATTGCATCAATTCCATTTTACTCTTTACTTTTATATGCAGCGTAATAAAAAAAATACATTTCATTCATGCAAAAAGCAGCAGCAAGCAGAGAATTCCAACAAAGATCGCGAGAAGTAAAAACACTCGCTTCTCCTGCATTGCTTGTCGTTGCTTTATTTTCGATTCTAAATCGCCTCTTGCAGAAATTCTTTGTGTTTCATTCACAGCGAAGCAGAGTTAAAAGAAACTTCTACGGTTAGACTTAAAAGCTTTTTCGCATTATGTGATGAAAGCGTTCGCGAAAAAAAAGAGAATAAAGAAAGAAGACAACATCATCAAGTTTTATTCATGATGATGGAATTTAGCGCTTCGAAACTCGCTGGCAGAATGTGCAAGGAAATTTTCGTAATTTAATAATTTAAGTTGTCAGCAAGATTGCCACCTCGAAAATCTGTCCGCAAAATGTTAGCGAGTAAGGCGGTCGAATATTTAAATCCGAATCGCGGAATCATCAAACAAGAAGAAAAGAAGAAATTATTAAGAAATATCGTAAAAGCGTTGCTCTCCCTCGATCGGAATTGAAACTGTAGACGCTGACGATTACATGAAAATTTAGTTTAGATATATACAAGAAATCAGAGACGAGCTTCGATGTGTGAGAGAGAAGCTTCTTTCGGTCTTCCGCGCTTCATACAACAAACGCTCGCGAAGTAAAGAAAGAAAGAAGAAAATGAAGACGAACGAGGCAAGCAACATAAAATAATTTTTTGTTATTATTAGTATGAAAAAAGGGGCAATGATCGATTAAAAAACATTCATGTGTAGAAAAAACAACGTCGACTGGTGCTGCTGCGATGATGGTGTGGATGTAAAGTGGGAAAAAGAAGACAACATTAAACGGGACTACTTCAATTGTAGCATACGTTGTCGGATAAAAAACACACTCGAGGCTTTCTGGCTACAACAACACTAACAAACGCCATTCATAAATTTAAAGAGACAAAAAGCAGTGAAATTCCGCTTGATGATGGCCAAGCAACTATTTCTGTCACATGGTAATTGATATGAGTTTATTCGAAATGATGCTGATGCTTAGAGAGATTCTCAAGTAAAATTCTATTCCAGGACTTGGCGCCATAGATAGAGAAGCTTCGCGCCTTTGATCAGTTCACGAATGAGAAACCTGTACAAACAGCCCTCGATTCACGTGACTTAGATAATCGCCATATCACAATTTGGCGGTTTTTAAACACAAAGTTGAAAAAACACATTTGTAGATAGATTGTTTGTTCTTATTCGATGTGAGCTTAGATACTAAAGTCACACCATATTTTTTACTTTTCGCTCCTCCGGCTCATTGTCACCGTTTGCGTCGTTTGTATTTGCGTTTGCTTCATCTTGCGTTGAAGACTTTATTTACTCGACAACACGGAAAGAGCTTGACGTCATCGCTGTGACTGCAGAAGGCTGAAAAATTCGGAACAGAGTTCCAAAAATGAGCGAGCTAGGCCAAAGTACGTGTGTGAGTTTCTTTTTGCGCCGTTTCAAAATTCATTCGGTTCTAAAATATCGGCCCCGCAAACACCAATCGACGAAAGAGCCTTGGCGAGCACTGTGTGCCTGTGTATTCTGTTGGGTGATAATTTTTAATTATAATTTTCGTTTTGTGCTATTTGGAATTGCTAATTTGAATACATAGCTAAAATAAAAAGAACCAACTTGTGTTCTCTAACGACGATATATCTACGAGAGAAAGAAAGAAACGCGAGTGAGAAAGATTCACGCGAGATGACATAAGCCGAGCAAGAGGAATGAGAAAGCGAAGAGTTTTCCATTCATCTCTGATCGCTCCCAGACATCATCGCGCTGGCAAACATCCTTGAGCTAAATTCGAATGGGATTACTAGGTTTCACACGCGAGACTGAGTGTGTGAGAGAGAAGGAGATATACGTCGCAATTAAGCCTTTAAATCATCGTCATCGTCCTTTTTGACAGATGACAATCTCAAACAGAAAAATCGTTTTTCGAGTTGAAAAAAACATGTGCTTTGTTGACGAACTAAAATGAAGAATGAAAGCAGCGCCTGAGAACATAAAAAAAATCGACTTGGTTCACATTCACATAAACATTTTTTTTTAAATAACTTCCGGCATTATTTTTTTCTTCATAGTTTGGTGCATGAGAGAGACGAAGTGAAAAAGAGTGTAGAATTATAAATAACCATTTTACTTAAGGCACGACTACACTGGCGAGGCGAGCGCGTCTAGCAGCGTTTGTGCTTTTTGGGGGTATTTGTGATTCGACCCTGTGCCAGACTGAGAAAGAGAGTTTAGTCAAATCATCAGCAGCAGCAGCGAGCCGATCGTCTCGCTTGTTTCTGTATGCAGACACGAATGAGTGTCTGTCTGTCTAATGCTGTGGTTGTGTTTAAGATTTTTGAACATTTTTAAGGCTATTTCCCTCAGTTATATTTCTTGTGATTCTCTTCGATTCGGTCTCTTTCTTCTTTCATTTCGTTCGAGGCCTTTTTGAATATTAAAGTTTAATTTATTTGAAGAATATGTATACGAGAAACATGCGACTGAATACAATTCGGGCTGAAGCTTCAACGAAGGAATGGAGAGAAGGGCGAAAAATGCTTTGAAATTTTATTCAAATTTCAACTCGGAACGAAACTTTTTTTTAATTATTCACAGGAAAGAAATAGTCGTCAATGCTTAAAACTGCTGAACGTGTTTGACGGCGGTCGTCGCGAGCGTCTTTCACTTTAATTTACGTTCGTTAATTACCGTCAGATAATCGCCGATGTCCCGCGATGCGATTTATTTATCATTCCGACTCTTTATTGTTGAAGTGTCGTGATTATCCTCCGTTAATTTGTTTCATTTTATTTTTTCAATCCAATATGCATCTGAAAGAGCGGCAACGCTTTATGAAAACAAAAATTACGCATTAACGAAAATAAAAAAAAAATCTTTTTCCATTCGATATCATTTTCACAAGCTTGAGAAATAAAAATTCTCGATATCGATTTTATAATATTTTTTTTCTCAGGCCTCAATAAATGCGACGGGAAGAAGACTTGAAGAATCCTCTGTGTTGCGATCTCTCCCATTCGTTTTTTTTTTCTCAAACGAACATGCGCCTAGATTTTATACAACATGAAAATCACATTTTTTCAGCGGCGACATTTTTTCGCGAAATTACATCTTTTACCAAGAATTTTTGCTTCGCACAACTTGTATCCCAATTAATCGAAGGCTTTTATATGAAATTGTCGTTCAATTCATGAACTTTAGCACTTTCAACAGTCAAATCGCTTCCACAACATTCAAAACAAAATGGCGCATTTAGAAAAATGTGTAAACAATTTATGCCCGCGCTAGGGCAAAAGAAAAAAAAATCACACCCAAAATTGTTCTTTGTCCTTTAAGGCTTCGGTTATCAGAACGAAATAAAATAACGACGCAATTTTCAAATAGACGACAAATAATTGTAATGAGGTTTACACACCGTGAGATTTAATCCTTTCATGCTGGTCGGTAATCCAAAATAATCTTGATTCGATTTCGAGATCGGCGGTGTTTAAAATTATTTCCTCGCTGCCTTTTCTTTGTGCTGCTTAGCATCACACGTTTTTTCTCAACCATTATCAATAATTCTTTTCCATTCATATTTTTAATAATTTTTAAACTTTTTTCTTCTTCTCTTATTTCTCTTTTGCGGCTTTTATTTTCCTTTATAAATTCTTATCGCACAGTTCACTTTCAAATATCAATTATTTTTCGATGTTTCACAATTCTTTCTCCGTCTTCCGTAATATTCAGCGAAAAAAAAATATTTTTTTCAGGCTTTTTCCTTTGAAAATTAATAAAATCAAGAGCGCGCCAACGATCGGTTTGCTTCCTTTGTAAAAAATTTCTACTGAATGAAATAAAATAAATGCTCAAAGAATTGAACCTAAAAATTTCAATTTTCACACACAGCCACAAAACTTCTCTCCGCAGTAAAGTATCTACGAGTAGCTCTCGTGTATTCACAGAGCCGAGCCGAAAAATTCTACGCATTTCCATCAAGCGGTTGCATGTGGTTGTTACGACGAACGATTGCTTGTTCGTTTAGATGTCTGAGTCTTGTACCCGAGCGTCGGGGTGTAAGATTAATGTTAGAAAAAGACAGAAATATTCCAAGCAATTTGCGACGACTATGCTAAAGAGTAAAATAATTTTAAGGAATTTTTTTCCGTAAATTCTCTTTGACAGATTCGCACAATCCGAGGCTTGTTCAAAATGTAATGCTTTCTAAATGGCCATAGAACTGTGATCAATCCATTAAGAATTAAAATTCTAAGAAGTTCACGTGAAAACTGAAACGTTTCTCAAGAAAACGACGCTTCCTCGATTCAAATCAAACTAGTTTCCTTTATTTGATTGATGACAAAGCGAAGGGTCAAAATTCTCGCAGGATTTTTCGCACCGAACCTCAAGAATTTTTCACTTGCAAAAAGGCATTTTTTCATTGTCTGGTGCGATTTTGATATGAAAAAAAAAAGAATATTCGCGTGTGTATGTGTGCGCCGTCGCGACATTGCTATATAGACGAGACTAAATTTTCTTTACTCTTGAAAGAAAGAAAAGAAGAAGAGCTACGTCGAACAAAATGCCATCGTTTTTTTTTTTGCGGGACTACTAAGGCATTATGGGGTTTTGCGATGTGTGGTGGAAGCTCACACTTTCGAATTGATCCACAAATGGCTTTTAAATTTCCACTATACGAAAAAAATCGGGGTCGCGAATGATAAACGTAGAAGCCTCTTCGCCTGTTGGGAAAATTTGCATAATTAAAACGTGTAATGAAGGAACATCGTAATCGTAATGAAATTTTTCTGTCGTCTACAAATTTTTCTCACTCTCGCGTGAAAGAGACAGCAACCAAAATTCGACTTCTAATGAACACAAAAATAAGCAGCAGCTCTCATACAACTCGTATAGGCTCACATACATTAAATGGACTCTTACATGTGTGGCAAGTCGTCGTTGTGGGGCTATGCGAGCAAACCTCATTGAAAAGATGAAGAAGAAAAAAAAAACGAAAATTCCGATAAAATGGAAAGAAACGAACTTATATGGAGCTTGTTGATCGAAAAGGGACAAGAAAACTTTGATATCACTTTAGCTGCTTGCTCAAAGAATCAATTTCTTTATCAAAATTTTTTGGCGCGTTGAAAATTTCATCGATTGACGATGAAACTCAATCGAAATAGTTGATAAGCATAAAGAGAATATCCTTTAAGACGAATTTCAAGGAAGAGCTAACATTGCTCATGTATTTCGTTCGAACACATAATGGCGGCAAAAACTCTTCGCTACATTTTGTAGCAACGGAAGAGCGCTGCTTTGAAACACGTGGTTTTGTTTATGTGCCGTGCAATTGGATGGGAAAGTTTTCTACTTTTGATCGAGATTTATTGAACTTGACGACTTAGAATGTGACACGTTTGATGACAAAAACGTTTTTCAATCTTACGGCTTCTCGTGTGACGACGGAAGGAAAGCTCCCTATGCTTCACTTTATCTTGCTTTTTCTTTCGTAATGTTATCGTTTTCCAAACGCTCTAATCTTATCTTTTCCAAAGGCATTCCGTGAAAAGTTCTCACACTTTCGGGAAGTTAAGACGACCGGGTGTGTAGCGGGCACGATATCCAAAACAAATAGAGCTCACGACGTTCCCTTCCAATCGTGTATGACGAATATCTAATTGATTGGATTTATTTTCTTCATATTATCATCGATATGTAACTTTTTCGAAAAAGTTAAACTTATCATCGTGGAATAAGAAAAATTGCTCTTTAAAAAGCGTTGACACCCACCGAAAATATTTCATGTTCCTCTGAAGCTGCTTTGAGCGCCAAAATATTTTCTTCTTTGGTGTGTAAGACGCACAACTACTATCACTTCAAGACTATTTGATTAATAAAGAAAAATCGTAAATGTGTGAACCACGCTACGGCAGCGTCTTGATAGTTTCTGAAGACTGTACATCTTTTTTCTTTAATCGAATAATTCGTGAAACACGTTTTTGATGATATTTTCGAAGAGTCCTTTAAGGATGATGAGATTCTGATTCGAATGAGCTCTGATATGTTACGAAAAGAAGCTTGGGCGTCCCAAATAAAGCTAATCTCATTTAATTTCGTCCACCATTTTATATTTCAGTAACGAAACACGCTGAGCGATTCGAAGCAATGCTCGATTGACAACTAAATTAACCCCGGAAAACAGTTTTGTCCCTTTGGATCATCTGAAAGGAGTGAAGAGTCGAGAGATTGATCGGAAAGGAATCAACCCTTTCAACAGCCCAAAACAAACTCAAAACTTTTTCATCATAGATCCCACTCGTTGAAGAAATTGGAGAAACAAACCCTCAAACGAAAACGTTTACGAATAAAAAAGGTTTGCTCTGCCAAAAATCTCTTTACCTGACTCACAAACAACTTAAAGATTCCTTTCCTAGTTTCATTTTTTTTTTCAGGAAATTCTCGCCTAAAGTCTCAAACAAAAGGACGAAGATCAAAATCCAAACACACAGTCAAAGCCATTCGTCGGCTGTTGACTGTATGGAAACGATTTACGTTCTTTTAACTTATCGCTAGAGCATCCTTTGGAATGTTATTGTGCTGATTGTCGTGACGGAGGAGAGAAAAAGGATGAGGCAAAGAAAAGGCAGCTCGAACTGTGTGTAATTTTTTGTTCAAACAACTTGCGTGGGAACTCTCCTTCTTCGTGTTGTGGATTTTTTTTTTCTTCTCTGTCGTCTAGTTAAAGTTTTCTTGCTAATCTGAAGCCAGCAGATCCTTTCACACGTTGCTTTCGCTTCGATGGAAAAGGGCGAAAGATTTTAGGCAGAAAATGTTAAGACGATTAATCTCATTACCAAAGTTTCCCACGCTAAACTTATTCCTTCACGACTTTCATTCATTAATTGAGCTTTCAGTCAACCGCCGAGCGAAGGCAAATCAATGATACGATAAATTTGGTTCCTAAACACAACGCAATTCCGCTCTTTCTCCCTTGAACTTGTTCGCTCATGCATTATAAACATCAATCAATCAATGTTTGCCTGCGACAAATTTCTTGCTTCGAAACGATTTAGGATCGCATATAAAGATGATGACTTTGGAGATGGAAATAATCAGTGAAAGGAAACATGTTGCACTGACTTCAGGACGAATAAAAAAGGAAAATTCACCAGGTTTGCTTTTCTTTCGCATCAACGAGCGACCGTAATGATTGATTGGAAATCCTTACACAAATTTGAGTTGTTGCTCAAGCAAAACAGCTAAAACAAATAAAGAGAGTTAGCCACACACACTCGAGGCACTCTCATCGTCTAATTAAGATGTTACATCGAACAATTACAACAATTTGAGTTTCTACTTCAACGAATTGGTCGGAAAAGTTTTTGGCAATTCATCAGAAAGCTGAAACTATTAAACTTGTTTATCCTCTCTAATTAAGAAGACATCATCATCAGTGCAAGGCGCATGGAAAGCCACTCAAAAATTTTCCAAAAATTTACTAACTCAATTATTTTGATGTCTGAATGGAACACTCCAGGAATGTTAACATTTACGACCCTCAACTTTCTATCTCTTCAAAACCATTCATGTTTACGATTCTGTTGTAAAAAGGAAAAGTTTTTCATGTTCATGGAATGTATGATGATAAATAGAGCTTTTGTAGGAAGGCGAGAGAAGGAAAATAATTAAGTTTTTGGTGAATATTGTAAAAGGGGAGAGAAGAGTAAGGAAACTTTCGAAATGAAGCATAAATTTAGACTTTCTTGAATAGGAAGCATCGTCGTCGTCCTTTCATAAGCGAAATATCCAATTAAAATCCCTCCTCGAGCTTTTTGTTCTTGACGCGAGTGTTTGGCAGATTTATGCTTGAATCTGAAGATCATTGAAGGAACGGTGGGCTCTGAGACCTAATTGACATAACAATTCATTTAATTTGGTTAATTTATGATTCGTGCTATTACGTCAAACAAGTTTTGGTTAAGAATTAAATTCGTTTATCGACTTTAAAGTGTTGGAAAAAGCATTAATTAAGAGTTAATGAGCTTTTTAAAGTCAAACGACGTCGTTTACATGAACTCGAGTCATAGCTACCCCTTGACGTACTGATAATGAAATAGATTTTCAAAGTAATTAAAGAAACGCCCAAAGGCAGAGAAACTCTCATTGCGAGCGGGAAAAAAGGAAATTTCGAAATTTCACTGCCAAGTCATCGAAATTGTCAATTTGTGAATCATTTCCTTGCATCTTAATTGGAAAATCTGTTCAGGGAATGTTTTAAAATGTTAACGAACAGAAAATTGTCAGACATGTGCTCGTGATTTCCTTTGATGCCTGCTCGAAGCAAGAATCTTACAGAAATTCTAAGGCTTTGTCGAATAAATCAAAGTAAACAAGATCGCAAGAATCCTCACAACATCGCAATTGTCGAGTGACAGAGTTCAAGGAACTCAACGAATCTTCAAAGTAAAGCGAAATGTTTTCCAAAAGTTGATAAACTTCAAGTTTTCCACAAAACTTTTGCGAATCATGCGATCAAGGCTTGTTTGTGTGTAGAGAATGTGCGGCCGGCAAGATGGCGAATTCAAATAAAAAGAAAATACGAATGTGTGATGCCCAACGAAAAGTATCGCGAAATACACATTTAAACAGCTCTGAGACAGAGCAAACTTGTATCGCGTAGCATTGTCGTCATGTGGTTTCGGAAAACAACAAAAAAAAGTTTTATACTTTTTCGCGATACATTCGCACACACAATGTGGCGAGTGTGAAGCGTTTGTTCAGCAATCAACAATCGCCGTGGAGCAGGCACAGCCTAAAGCATTGACACATGAATTTCTTTTTATTATATCTCAGCCTGTCATACACATAAGCGACTATTTAAAGAGACCCGACTCGATTCGATGGGTGAGTTGAGAGAGTGAGATGAGATATGAAAAAAAAATTATCTGGCGCAATTTATATATAAGTTACGAGAGGAGATATAGAACTATAATATCGGAGAAAAAGGTTTCATTAAAAAGAGAAAAAAAAAACTAAAAATAAACGTTTCGCTTCAGGCCTAAAATCATGTCTTTCGTTGACTTTATGTGTTTTATTTTATTTTCTATGAAAATAATTTTTAATCCTGAGAAAATCATTTTCGCAAATCAAAAGAAGAAGATTTTCGTTTTCTTTTTTTCCCGGAAAATTCGAGTCAGTTCAAAGAGATTTCATCTTCTGTGAGGCGGAGTTTTCAGTTTAATGATAAATTCTTATGTGCTTAGCCTCAATTTACTTTCGTTGAACGTGAAAATTTTTAACTTCCTAAAGCTTTGAATGAAAGCTTTTGTAACACGTCTGAGACCTCCAACATTTTTCCACGAACTAATTGAATTACTAATTTTCGATGATTGTCGTAAAGTTGAACGACGTTTAAATCCCAAATCAGGTGATAAAACTTCTCTCGGAATCTTTCGTAACCACAAATGTAAAAAGATCAAATCAAATTGAATACAAATTACAAAATTATAACAATCATTAGTGTTCGATGAGCACTTTTTCCCTGAATCGGAAGGAAAAAATATCTCACTCATTTCATTCTTAAATGCTTCTCGCTTTTTCGGTTACCGTATTGGGCTCCTCTGGCCGATGGTATGTGGAGTGAGAAGAGAGGGAAAATAAACAGTAATAATAAAGAGAAGGAAAAAAATGTTAAAATAACTGTAAATTATAGAAAAGAAATTTCATGACAACGAGCTAGTGCCGCTGAAGAATGGAATGTGCGGCGAGGTGAGTAAGTGAGAGAGAAACTTCATCCGAAGACGAACGAAAAGTGTAACGAATATCGACATCGATGTTTAACTTTAAAGAAATTTTCATCTTTGTTTGCTACAAATTGTACTTTTATCTTATGTTTCAGTTTGTTCTGCCGATCGCGATGGAATGCAAAGTGCAATCGTTGCGCACATCTCGCTTTGCTGCGAGAAAGGAATTTATTAATAACATGTCGTACAATGTAAAGAATATGGAATGTAAACATTGATTTTATGCATTGTTCGATAGATGGAAGACGAAGAAATTTTATTCTGTAAACAATTACAGCGTCGCTGCGACTCTTCGAGAAGCGAACCAGGAGAAAGGGCTGGAAGATTATAAAGTTTTGCACAAGGCACAGAAAGAAGCAATTTATCGATTAAGGCGACTTGCAGAATTTCCCACAAAAATCTGCTTTTGTCATTTGACAACATCCCATTTGATCGCAAAACATTTCATGAAATATTATTGCAGCTCTAGAAATGAAATTGGATTTTCTTCCGCTTTCTTGTTTTCTTCTTAGAAAGAAGACAAGCGAGAATGTTTTTCCAGATATTGAATTTGATGTGTCTTGCTTGTACTCTGAATAACAGCATATCGCATTAAAAATGTGTTTAAAACTTATTTCTATGCGGAGATCGAAGCAAAACAAAGAAACAACATCAAAACAAGTAAAGTCGAGGCTGAGAGTTAAAAGAGAGGAAAATGCGCAACAGCATTAGAAAACGCGTACATTGTTGGAATTTTTCAAATTCCTCATTCGTTTGGAAAGTCTCTCTCTCTCGCACACGCTGTGTCTTCTGCTCTGTCTTACTGATTTTGAAAAGGCTTGATTAGCGTTCACACTTTATGTTTAGCGCTTTATTTAGGCTAGGCATGCCTTGCCATCCAATTATGTCCATTTATTATTTCAGTTTCACATCGATTGACTGTATTTACATTTACATTTGATGAACGAGACGAGATGAAGAGGAAGACCGAACAATAAGAAAGAAAATTTTCTTTACAAAAGGAAATTTATGCGAGAAATGTTGATTCTTTAATTTCTTTAATTGAAGAGACGAGAAGAAATCTTTAAAAAGTCATCCGGGAAGCTTAAGGCACAAAATGACACGAACGATGTCAATTGCTAAACATCGATTGAGGGAGGGAAACGTTATTAATGTCACTCGCTTCGGAAGAAGACGATAGGCGCTGACGTCTAAACTCGGAAGCCAAACAATAAACCACAAGCAGAGAGATTCAAAAAAGATCTTGGCTTTTCTAAAAATATATGACTCGAGAACAGGAAATGAAAATTAAGACGAGAAGTATTATCAAAAAATCTCTCAGCACACATAACATTTTTCCAAAGCGAGCGTAACCGAGCGACTGTTACAAGAGGGAAACTGCTTGAACATAAAGTGAAATGGCAGCAGAAGTCTGAAACAAGAAGAAAATCTCCCGAAATTTCCAAAAATAAATTTATGTTTCCCACAAAATGAATCCAATAAAACAGTTTTTCTTTACACCGAAACACATTCTTTTAAATGACAAGGGGGTCTCCGTCTCTTCTTTCTAGCCAATGCTATTTCTGAACTCTCGAAGACTCTTTTTCACATGTCGTCGTCGTAGAAGAAAACGCGTTTTTATAATTTCCGAAATTAAAGATTTTCACTTTCTTGCTCTTGTTCTGAGAAGAAGAAAAAAAAGTTAAGAAGGAAAACGGCAGCGGAAAGCGACTGCGTTTAATTTTAGATTCCCCCCTGTAAATGCATCGGAATGTGTTGTCATTTATGCGTTTTGTCGCTGCATCTCTTATGACGCGGATAATGTGTGATGTTTAAATTTAAATCCCAGCACATGTGCGACGATCTCATCTTAAGCCGTCTCGAGATTTTAAACATCTCGTGAAGGGAATCTTAAGCTTTTGGTCCACGAGACGAAGCTTTTACAGGGTGACTCGAAAAAACAAATAAAAAGATTCTTTTCCGCTTTACCTTCTCTTCAAGACTTTTTACAAACTTCATTATTATTTTATTAGCTTCGAACAGTCTTCGATGCACTTAAACTTCAATGAATATAAAAAACTTTTCATCTTCCCATTTTATGCAAAGGTTCGCCGTGAAAGTTTTCCAATTTCCATGATCAAAGCGCAATAAGAACACAAACTTTGACCATTGATATGCTTCCGCGTCTTCAATTTACGTTTTTAGCACTGATAACAAACTAAACGAACTAACCGAATGAATTCCAAGCGCTAAAACTGAATATAATGCGCATTATTTAAGCCGAAAAAAGAACACAAAGAACTTCTCATCTACATTATTATTTTTTGTTTGAAAAAATTTACAAGGCTGAATACGCTGACGTTTCTACAATATTCAAAGATTTGTTTCTTCGAGTCGTCGCCGGAGATTTCTTTCTTATACTTTTAATTATCAGTCGGCTCTATTTGCCCATATCGGTTATTTTTTCGTTGTCTCTTAACATTCCACACACGGTCGAAGCTGAATTTGAACTTTCTAAATTGCATCGGCTTGTGGAAATGACAGTGACTAGTGGGAAGGTGGGAAAGAAAACACCAAAATATGTGCCGTGTCGTTCGAGGCCTACCAAGCTTTATCACGTTAAAAATCCAATGTGCTGTGGAGGTATTTTCGCTGCGATGATCTAATTTTTATCATCGTCCCACCAACACACGAGAGAATGCAAAAAGTCCTTCAAATTTGATTCAAGTCAGCAGCAGCCGCAACGTCATGTGATCAAAGTCTCTTCCTTCTCGGTGGATTTCAATAAAGAGCAGTTTGTAAACAATGCGATTGAATGCGCAATAAATCTTGTCATTGAACTTCATAAGGATTCAGTTCTCTTAATGATTAATCAAACAACAAACATTGGATCAGGATTCCTAATATGAACTTCCGCTTCCACAAAATAAAAAGTCTGTCCTTGATCATAAACTTCTAAATATTTCATTTCTTTCTTTTCTAGGACAAAACTGAAGCTTGACAACGATGAAAAAGATTTCCATCAATAAAAATAAATTTTAAAATTAAAACAAATTAAATTTCTTTGTGAGTTCTATTAAGAAAGAGAGACGGCGATAGATCGCTACTTAGCCACACAGCCAGAGCTGTCCGATTACAGAAATGATGCTCACAATTACACCCACAACCACGGCTTAGTGTGCGTACGCTTCTTTGAGACGCGTCTTCACATTTCTTTGACACACACAAACGTCGTCGACGAGCCAGAGAAGAAGAAAAATTTAAAAAAAAATTAATACCCATTTTCTTAGAAATTTCTTCATTCTTTAATTCCTCTTCTGCTTTTTCTTGTTTTTATTTTGCTGTTATTTTCTTTCGTTTCTTCTTTCGTCTTCTCGTCTTCGCCTCTCGTCCAATTCCGAAAGAAGAAATATTAAACTCGAAGAGAAGCGTCGGTCGGTTACATCAAAAACCAACGTAAAATAAAATGTTAAATAGCATTCAAAATGTAAAATAAAGAATTCTTTTCTCTTTGCTACTCGCACACGCACGTCGTGTCCATTTAACAAAAGCATTTGACTGCACTCGTTTCGTTTGGACAATGCTAGTGATCACGGGACGTTTCTCCCTAAATGGTTCAATTTATCCTTAATATCATCTTTTGCAACGGTCTCCGAAAGAAAGTTTTGTCGATAAAACGTCTGAGAATGACATTAAATGAAATCCTTTGCAGAAGTCGCAACAATGTTGCTGAAAAGCCTTCAGACATCTCCGCTCGTTTCTTTCTCACTATTCCATTCTTTCTTTCTGCAATGAACGACACAGAATAAACTCCTTCTGAGAAAATGGGTTTAAGACCATTTTATATCCCAAATCCACTTCGTCTTGGCATTCAAATACGAATTCCTCTCAGCCATCGTCGACGTTTATTGTTTATAGCTTTTTCAAAAACTTTAAAACTTGATGCAGTCGCGTTGATAAAAAAAACCGTTTGGCGGGTTCAGTCAACGTCCATCAAGAGACTCAAGGATGCGATGAGATCAAATGCTTGTGGCGAGTTCAAGCGAGACAGAAATTCGCATTTGAAACATGATTTTGCGTCAAACTTCCAATTTCAGCCCGCCGCTTTTTGCTGCCGTTTCGCTCTCCTCCAATCATCCAGACATACATAACCGCATTCTTCAATTTCATTTATTAAAAGAATGCAGTTCGAATCACACAAACAAGCGAAAAAGAACAGCAAACATAAGAAGAACGAGAAAGCCGAACAAAATGCGATGCGAGTTAATAACAACATCAAAAGCCTTCTGAGCTTTTCTTTTTTTTATCTCGCTAGCAACCTGTGCGATTCGACAATACGTCTAATCGAATGATACATCCTTTGACTCATTCATAGCTATTCAGTTACACTACTTATCCGATCAGCATCATGATTCATTCAAAAATTATGAGACAACAACTGAATAAGTCGGCTCATTCATTGAAGAACTGAACACATCAGAGCCTATCAGCTTTCACATGACATCATACTACGCATTTATCAATTATAAGGTCTCATTTTACATTGAACTTTAAAAAATATCGCTCTTAAAGACGACGAAGGAAGAAGAAAACTCAAATTCCATTCATTTCGTTGTCGTCGACGTTTGTAGAGAAATTATGAATGAAACGAATGAGAAGCTCCATATCAACAGCGCCATAAACAGAAAAATAGAAACGCATAATTTGGTCTTTTCGTGGAGATTGTGTGCCGTGTGTTGATAATACGACGACACACAACCGCAAGTGTACACATTTCTCTTTTCTTTACTCTTTTTTTTTGGTCGTTTTCATAATATTGAAATTAGGATTTTTTCCCATGGTGAATTTATGTGATAGAACTTGATATTTGTTTTAGCTGCGAAGCGTCTTTTTAGTCATCTTTGCGCCTTCAGCCTCTCACACTTCTATCCATGCCCGGAGAATCAATGTTTGCTTTGAGAAGTGATCGCAATGCAAGAGACAAATATGTAAAGTAGACAAAATCGACATTCCCTTCATTAATTAAAAGAAACGACAGAAATAAAGAAACGAAAGAGTTTATCGTCGCCGTCGTTGTTGTCGTCGTCGTGTGAAAGGCAAATCGATGAGGGTCGATGATCCCTTTCTCCGTCTTTGGTCATTTCTATTTACTAATCTATCGATTTGGGCTCTCTAACATCTGTGAAAGATCAACAAAGTGATCATATTTCACTTTATGCTGCTTGACATATGAATCGAAATAGAAGTTTTCTAGCTTTTTGCGCTGGAGAAACTCTAAAATCATCGACCAACAAATCAACATTGACGCTCTTATCGAATGTTTGCTCAATGATAAACCAGAAAACGTAAAATCCTAAATATTGAACATTGACGAGCTGATAATTCTACAAGGCGCGAAGTGAACAAGCAACTGAATGAGCGAAGAGAATTATGAATGAAATTTCATTAAACATATTTTTCTCTTCGATTTGATGAATGAAAAAAAGTTCACAAGCTCGTGAAAACATTTAAAAGCTACAATCGTATAAACAAAGAATAAATTTCCAGTGGATGTTGATGCAAGTTCTAGCTTTGGTCATTAAACGAGAGCTCCCACTGACTCGCCCACCTTTCAGCCGCATGATTTATGACCGATGCCTTTGATATCGTTTGACTGCGCACTCTTATCGATATTAAACATTTCATTACACAATTACCCAAACAACATTCTCTGAACATTGTGCGCTGCTCCATAATTGATTTCACGATTGAAAGCGAAAGCGATTCTTTTCCCCGAACCTCACAGCTCGAAATAGTTAGACGCGATAAACATGAACGAAAATAAACCGCTTCTAGTTTCTTAAACACACAAAACAAACCTCAATTGCATTGGAGGCGGAATGCGCGAGCAGAAAAAAGAGAAACGATTTCATTGAATGTGAGTTTTTATTCGAGTTATGGGTCATATTGAAGCAAATTTCGTTGAATTTTTTCATTCCAGTCGTCGGTCATGGCCATACAAAAAGAGCAAATCAACGATTAAGAAACAAAGCGGCAGCAGCAACCCGTCTGCATGGGCTCAGAGGAATTCGATTGTTGCAAAACCGTTTCTCGTTAAAATGTTATTTAAAGCTCACATAAATTGGCGCATAAAGGCCCCGAAGCGATCGCGAGAATGTACAAACGCTTCATTCATTCAATCGTTCGTTGATTCATTCACGATCGTAACGGGCTTTGAGACTCATTGAATATTGTCGTCCACTGAAGCGTCATTTAAATTGGTCAACCATCGTGTGCAGTTAACTTTTTCTCGGAATCAACAACAAGACATGCGAGCTTATTGTAAATAGAAATGTGAAGAATAGTCGTCGTCGAGTAACTCAACTTTTAACGGCGTCTCTTCCTCTGCAATACACTAATTATTATTTACTGTACTACGATCATTTCATTGACTCACTCACTTCCCATTCATGAAAAGCACTCGTAGTTTTTTTTATGAATGAACGAAACGAAAATAAAAAACAAGAAAAAGAAAAGCACACACAGCCGACTAACTTTTATGTATCTTTCCTCTGTGAAACGGAATTAAAAAAATTTGTAATGGAAATAATAATAGTTGACAGCATAAAGTGACATTAATACTGTTACTTCTCAATTAAACAACGAGTATGGCGATAAAACATGTTGCTCCATTCATCTGCTCAGTGGGCAATAAATTCTCATCGTTCAGAGCCGAGAAGACAAATGGCAATTTGAAATTACGGAGAAAACTCGACTCGTTGTGCGAGATACGAAGGAGAGTTCAATGATCAGTTTATTGAAAAGTATTTTCATCGACGACGATGCAGTCTGTTGCTTCTTCTCATTGCATCACATCTCACATTCCACTCCCAATTCAATCGCTCTCTAACTTGGATTAAACACGTCGTCATTAAACCGCCTCCATTGTCGTTAAGAGGCTTCGACAATAAAGACTTTCTCGCAGTAGTAAAACAATTCATTAATCATCAATTAAATACGATGACAAATAACTATTTCCAGTCATTAACTTCTTCATCTCAATGACGGCTCTCATGTTAAAGATCTAAGAGTCGTCCTCTCTCACTCTTGCTTTTTCATTCATTCATTGAAGTTTCTCTAATTACATGCAAATGTCAAGTCGACTCTAAATCAAATTAATTATTCATTGACTAGAAATGACGCTTTGTCATTGCGCAAAAAAAAAGTATTTTCGTCCCACGGAAGTTGAGTAAGCACGTGATGTGATGCATCAAGCAGCACTCCTCATCACTTGATGACTAATCCCGCAAGCATTTGTGACACGTTGATTTCGTTTTCAGGCTTGTCATTCCTGTTGTGTCCGACTGAGACTGCTTTGTCTATTTTGCTTGTTTCATTTATTATTTTACCACTCAAATTGAAATTCTCGGTGCTGACGAGAGTTTTGTTTCCGACGAACGTCTCGATGAATTTACGTACGGCGAGTTCATTAATCATACAGATTTTTTTTTGCCGCCGTTTCTAGCCCATCAAATGTGCGACAAATATGCCTTCAATCAGCGTCACCACATCCGCAGAACTTTGTCACCGCTGAAACTTAATACAAACAGTTTTTTCTTCTCGTCCTCTCTAGTGATAACAGAATTGTTTTTTGCTCAACGCAATGTATAAAAGTTAATGGGTGTCAGATAGATTTAGAGTCAAAAAATTTCCCATCTCGATTTCGAGCCGATAAACATTGTGCGAGACATAAAAAAATCAGTTTTTTTTACGACAAACATGACTCTTTTTTGCCAAAGTTCAAGCGGAAGTTTGGTTTTTTTTACGTCGAACCACAGGGAGAGAGCGGAGGGAGCGAAAGAAATTTCAGACAAATAGTTCGCTTGTTACTTGCGATTATCGAACGAAGCTCAAGCGGTAACATCTAAATATTTCGCGTAATAAAAATACGAAAAAGTCGAAAACAAACGCAACGCGCACCAGAACAGAAATTATAAATTCATGAGATTATCTCTCTCGCGACGAGGCCTGGCTAGATCGCGCAAAAAAAAGACGTTCATACACATATTCTTTCCTTTCTTCTCGTGTTTTTCATTCATAAGTTTTTTTTTCGAGTTGGCGCTTGGGATTATGAATGGACGCAATGAGACGCTCTCGTTATGTGCATGTGTTGACCTTATAATCTTTCTCTTCCTTTCAATGAAACACTCATTATTATGGTTATCAGCTCTAAGCTCCGCTTGATATTTTCGCGTGGCTCGCTTGTATGCTCTTCTTGTAGAGTGAATGAAGTCAGAGAGTGTTGGTCGTGATTGGAATGCGAACGTTTGGAACGATCAGCCGATTAATCGATGCAAATAAATTTCTGAATATTTAATTTCTTAACGATCGCTGTTGTGAACAAAAATAAAGAGGAGATTGTTAACATTCCTTTAGCTGTTGTAATAATAAATCGCTAAATTAGCGGAAAATTATGACGAACATTTCTTTCTTTTAAACTTTTTTTTTTGCTTCTCGAAAGTCTCATCAAAAAATTAAACTTCAGGCTGATTGATAAAAAGCCGCTCGAGTGAATGGAATGGAATGTCAGCATCACGTTGGACCACTTTAGCGTTTTACAACTCATCATGTATGACTGTTGATGATTAACGAAGGAAGTATGCGAGTTGTAAAATGTGGAGCGAGAAATTCACGGAAATCTGAGTCATTTTCATACCAAACCGCTTCGTAAGGTTTCTCGCTTGTGAAGAATTGAAACTTTTTTCGCCCGCGAAAATAGATTTCCTCAACATTTTCTTTAGAAAAATATTCGCGCTTCTATAAACGATAAACTTTTTTCTCCCCTTTGAAGTGCAATCAGCAGCAGGATTGAGATTTTCTCTTCTCTCGACAGGCTGTTTTCAATTTCGCGATAGAAATTGCCTCGTAAAAGAGGAAAACGTATTCAAAATCCATTGCGTTTCGTTTTCTTGAAAAGAAAACAAAAAAAAGTCGAAAACAAGTTGGCGTGGAGGTTAAAAATTTAATAATTTTTTTTTCACTGAAATTCGAAATTCAAAAAGTTGTATTGCATTCCAATCTCTTCTCTCTTTCTCCTCGAATGTGAGTTTTTATTTTGTTTGAACTTTTCTTTATATATTTGTGAACACATATATTAAAAGGCACATCTTGCTTACATTTTCCAATATTAATTTCTCTCCTTCCATCAGCTTTTTCTTGTCGTCTTCTTCTTTGTGTTTCGAAAGCTCTCATGTTGGGCTGCTTGTTGTTGCCAACGTTTGCGGCTTCCAATATCAAATATGAAAGAATGCAAGCTCATTGTTTGCCAAGCTTCGAAGTGAAATGAAGAAAAAAAAATCTTAAATTTTCAAAGAAGTCCCGCCAGGCAACGTCAACGAGGGTAAACAATGTAGATACTACGCGATTGCTTTGAGCATTTTCACTCACCTCATCGTTCAAGTCTCTCATATTTTCAAAGGAAAGAAGAAGGGATTACCTTCGAAATGATTTAGATTAAACAGATTACACGTCGGCAGAACGAAAGAGCTCGCTTCTTGTTAGATTGGTTTCTGCTTTCCGAGAAAAGTCTCTCAAAGTTTGCGCAGCAGCCGAGGAGAAACTTCATTAAAATGCAAGGTGAAACGGTTGAGGATGATGCATGTGTGCTCAAAAGATCTTGCTCCCCCGATCCGTGTTTTTAAGAATTTATGACGGGCTTTGTTCAGCACCAATGTCATCGCTTTTACGTGTTACAAATTCCAAAGAAGTTAAACCATCGTGTCGTATCAAATGGAATCAAGACGCGATAAAGAATGCGAATGCAGCTCATTATAAAATTTCGAGGAAAATATCTTTCCGCTCTTCTAACAAGTTTCATATTTTCAACTCTCCATCTTCTCTCGCTGTCCTGAGATGAAATAGATATTCTTCATCTTAAAGGCGGCAAACAACGGGATAGCTTTTTTTAATGAACAACTTGTTGTGTTTATTTTTTCCCTCCAGTTGGAGCTGTCCAGAACCCAATCCAATGGCCCTATCTTTCTCTTTAGATCTTCAACATGGGGCGAATGAGACGCGGACACAGACAAGAATTATTAAAAATACTACAATAAATTTACATAAAATCGGTGGAATCAGATGAAGGTTGAAAGTGGACCGAGCGAGAAAAAAAATGAATATTTCGTTTCATTATGATAATCACTTCTCACGGGATTCATAATATGAGGGCATCGGAGCTCTGCCGCGGACGCGCACACAAGGAGTGTGAGAGTGAACAAAACATGTAAATCGAAACCCAGTGATAAGTATTGAATAACACACAAGGTCCGATGAACGTGAACTTCAATGAAAGAGGACAGGAGAGAAAAGAACCTCTAATAGGTAAAGTTCTCCATCGATGCGGTTTCGACTCAATTCACTCTTATTTCTCGTGAAAGGAAACAAATAACCTTAACACAGGAGCTTCCCTCTCATCAATAAACCAGCGAAACCTCGAGACAGCCCACCCCATCTCTGTAATTACTTTCATGCTTCTTATTAAAGAACATTCTCGTGTCTGTCTCCAAACAAACATTAGTCGAAATATTTCTTAAGACGATCATAAATTACTCGAGATGAAGGGAACATCAATGAAAGTAGCACCGCAGAATGACTACGGACCGTGCGAAGCGTGTAGGCGGCGGGAAATGGTTTCTCGCGTGTCTCCCTTTGCTCCACTGCAGCGCCTCATTGCGACATCGTAATTTAAAAGAACGTCGGTCGCGCCTCATTATCTTAAAGGTCTCGTTTCTTTCTGTAAGTATTGTCGAGTGGTCCCGCGAGTCGTTCGTCTCCATTTCGAATTCACTTTACGTAAAAAAGGCCATCAACAAATATTTATGGTTTCAAGTGCCTTAGATCTCTTTCATGTTTTCTCCCTTTCTCCCTTTTCTTGTTTATTGAGACCTGTCTGAATTGCGTTCGATGTTCTGTATTTTTCAGCGTACGCTCATCCATAAACACCTCTCAAATCAAACAAGCTCTTTTCTATAATTCCATCAGTCGGATGCACACTTTAATATTTATGTTGCAATTGATATGGCGCCATTGGGTGTTCTCCTCTGCTCTGTAATCATGTTGCTGTTCCATTAAATGCGCTTGTTCCCTCCTCGATCTTCAATTCATAAAGCCAAGCGTTAAACGTGCAGATTAGAACGTTAATTTGTTCACAACAGAACAAAAGCTTTGCGGAGTAAACGAGAAGAAGAGCAAAAAGGAAAGAGAAAACTTTCAGCAGCGAATTTCACATTCCATCGTTACCATCATCGTTCAAAACAAGAAGCGATCATATCAAACATTTAATTTGGCGCGACTGAAGGAATTTTCGCTTGAGTTAAGGTCGTTCACGTTTTGTGTTATATTTCTTTGATTAAATCGGAAAGAAACTCGCAACTCTTCGTCTTCTTCTTGTCTTTTCGAAACGCGGATTCTTTTCAATTTCGTTTCTGCCGCGTTTTGTGGGATCCTTCATTAATATTTCTCTTTTCTGCTCTCGCAGCAGCCGAAATTCCTCGTTTTCAACATTTTTTTTAATTAACAGCGACTCGTTTCCCAAGCAGTCCGAAAGTTAATGAGTTCTGAATCTCCAATTGACGTCATTTCTTTAAAGGGTTCGCCGGAATTAAGCAATGGACAACACAGGAATGCTGAACTAAGCAATTACTCGCGAGAGTGCGAAAAGGGTGAAACGCGCACGTAATTAAATTCTTCTTCGAGTGACGATAAATGAATTTTCACCCTCGCGCAATTTTAAGCAACAATGGAAAATAATCTTCATCCTTTATGAGTCACTCACTCTCATCCGTAGCTCGTAATCATTACACTTTGCACCCGCAATTGCTCGCTGCGTCATATTTTAATAAAACGAATGTACAGAGCGGAAGGAAAATGCTCGCTGATCCTGCTTATCGCACATTCATCTGGATTAAACTTTTGCTCGCCCGCTTCCTTTCCGTTGGCACACGCATTCCATTTCACGACGACGCTAACATACGGACGCATGAACATTAACATAAAAATTCAGCAACTTCTTCATAAAGAATTGATGTCTTAATAAAGTTCAAAGAGAAATGTGCGAGTAAACAAGAGTCGGGAATGTAACGGCGTAAGAAAGCCAAGAATTTATCGAGTCTTAGGAAGCTTCTCGTAAAAGTTTTGTTAAACTTCTTGTGCTTACTTTGTGTGGTACACAACAAAGAGGTGAGGAAGAAAGAACGAGCTGCTCGCCTGTCGAATACTAAACCGTATGAATAATGATGGCAAAGAAAGGAATGTGATTATTGAGACACCAAACATGATTGCCACCCAGCAGCTGCAGCAGCTTACTTTGATTAAGTTTAACAGTTTATCGCTCAATTGCATGCGCAAATGTCCGGAATCTTTCAATTCGTCGTTACTTGAAGAAGAAAAATTGTTGCTGATGATTTCTCTAATCATACATTATTCATCTGTCTTCATTTATCATTCATTTGTAGCCGCTTCACTTCCATCTCTCTCATCAGCATCGTTGTCGTCGTCAAAGTCGTCGTCATCGTCATGTCAACAAGAACCACCACCAGAGAATGCGATGTTTACGCGCATACTTTCTTCAAAAAATTCCACGACAAGATGTTTACGCAATGAGATTAAATTAAATATACCAACTTTTCTTTCGTCTTTCTTTCTTTCTCCGTGTTCTCCGTACGTAAGTTTAATGCAATAATACACAAATTTCAATATTTGAACATTTAATTACGATTGTATACATTGGAGATTCTCCACGTTCGTTGTACTGCGATTGTTGCTTGGAGAAGAAAAACGAGGAATTTCTGTATTTCCGGTTGTGTTTGCATTTAAAATACTTTTACTTCTTTCATCAATTCCTCACTCAATCAGTTAAACAAATAGAAAATAGAGAAGAAAAAAAAAATTATTTATAGACACTTTTCATTTGAAACAGTTTTCTGTTGTGTTCGAGCGGAAAAACAAGTTGAAATCCGCTTTAACTACGCTGTAAACAACGCACGAAAGCTTTTTGAGACGGAAAGCTCAAATCGAAATTATTCTTCATTTAATTGGAGAAGTTCTTTTGAAATCGTCACCAGCTTACTTTAAAAATCGAAGCTGAAGAAGACAGCACTCGAAACTTCCAATTTAAAGCATTTTCTATGAAAAAACTTCAATGAATGCTTTAAAAATGCTGCTCTACCATGATTGCGAACGGATAATAATTACAAAAGAATGCATTTTTGGTTTATTTTCTTCTCTTTTGCATAAACATTTTAATTTCGCGCGCTTCTATTCTTCGCTGCGGGGAAGCTTTACAATTTCACTTTGCAGCAAAACTCTTTAAACAGAAAATAAATTGTAAAAATAAACATTGAAGTCTTCTCTTTTATTATTCACTCGTTTTCACATTCATGCATTTTTATCATCGTAAAAAAATACACAACAAGCTGCGATGACTAGAAAGAGAGAAGAGTCATCGAGTCTCTAACACAAAGTATATCGCGAGACACAGCAAAAGAGACGATGAAAGGAAAATCAACTTGAACATGTAGAGCGATTGCATAAATTTCAACGATGGAAAAAAATTGCACAAACACAAAGCACAATGCACGAAATATCGGCGAATGCACGGCGTCTGGGGAATGGAAAAAGAATTTTGTTTTGACGGGCAATAGAAGAAAATTGTGTGTAGATTTTTTACATTGGCAAGGCGTCTCGCACACATGTTCAAGCAATTCTGCGACGGGGTGAAAGAACCTTCGCGATGAGTATCCTTGAAAATTAAATATTTAGAGCGCGGTGCCTGTTAACTGCAACTCTTCTCATTTCATTAGAACGAAGTTCGCGATCTTTTTTACGACGTCGCGTCGATGAGATTCTCTTGCTCGCCGTATCATCCTTCTCTCGGCAAACAGCCCTTTAATTCAACTGCAATCTTCACGTCGCATGCATTTTTCACGTTTATTCAAGAAGAGCAGAAAGAAGAAAATAATATGTGGCGCTTTTATAAATTATTTTCCTTCTTTTCTTCTTTCGCCTCAATCTCGTTAAGCTGACCAGAAGAACACATAACTTAAAATTTGGAGCATTTTGCCGCCTTTGGCTCGCGGGCACAAGAAGAAACGAGAGAATAAAATTTATTTTCAGTTAAAACGAATATAAACACATTGATTTTTTTTATTTCTCGAATATGCCGCGGCATAATGATTAAGTTTAAAGCACAGCCGAGTGCATAAGAGCTCAAGCAACGAAATGAGAGAGTCCAGTGCGCCCGCTCTGAAATTAATGAGATGGCAAACTCGTTAGCAAAACAACTACTTCTGGGAAATGGAAAGAAACATCGCTGAGAGCTACAGTGAAGTATGTCGAAGCCATTCTTCAAATTCAAATAAAGGTTCGCGTAGCGTGGGGCTCGAGAAGAAGCTTTGATGGATGGAGAACACGTCGAGACAAAGAACATCGTAAATTTCATTCGATCAAACGAATATCCACTGTCCATACAAATGAGATGCCTCCACAAAGAAAAGAATTTCGCGACTGGGAAACAAGGCGAGCTAAATGGCTCTTTGCAGTCAGATTCTTTTATTATTATTCATTTCTTTCAATTCATTTCGGATGTACGTGAAAATATTTCATTTTTTTTCGACGCTAGTTAACTTTAGTTTGTAAAGCTGATATTGGAAACGTTGTTAACTGCATTAGTCTCCCCAACGTAAATTTTCCTGAATTTAAACGAATTACAATTAAAAACGTGAATAAAAAATTTCCCGCCAGGAAAACAAAGCCACATGAAAGTGTCTGCAATTATCTGTCGCGGCATACACACATTGTCACGGCCAATGCCATTCACCCCACCAGTCGAAAAACCAGCCCAAGAGTAAACGGCAACAACAACAACGCAAACAAACAAATTGCAAACATTTTGGTGATCGAGATAAAGTTTAAAAACGTAGACTGAAACACGAAGCGACGAGTTCCGTGTAGGGCTGAACTGCATTTCGCTACAAAGCCGATGAGAGAGTGAGAGGCCAAACGGTTTCGCGACTTCACAACAATTCGCGATAATTTCTTGTTGGTGTGCTGTCTATAGTGAATAATAAATATAAAAGGGGTAAGACAGACATCTCTTCAATATCCTGCCGGGCATTGCGAAGTTTTTGATTCCATCTCGCTCTTCAGTCTCACACCACATCAAGTTGCAAAAAAAAACACGAGAAGCAACATAAAACACAAACATAAATCGGGGCGCACGTCGAACACAACGATAAATTCCGGGTCCTCTTCCTGGCTCGATTATTTGATGTAAGCAGGATGAAGTGCGAGGAAAAGCATATTTGCATAATAATATCAAAATCATTTTCTCGTCGAGAGTTTAAAGAGAAAATCTTCGCATACTTTGAGATGTAAAAGATTTTCGGCGAGAAATTTTGATTGATCATGTTTGCGGAAAAGTATGAGATCTAAAAAGAAAATGCGTGGGAAGAGAATATTTCACTGAAATCCTTCAAGATTTTTTATTTTCTAGCATTCGAGTAAATTGCTTCGAGCCATCTTTTCAAAGCTTTAATCAGTTGAGAAGCTTTCCTCCTTCAACGATGAAAGACATGAACGCTACAAGACGAACACAGAATCTACTCAAAAAATTAAAAGAGATTGAAAATCTGAGGCTATTCTCAGGAAAATGTCTACTCCAGATTATGCTGGAGGTTGCTGAACATGAGAAGATGGAAGAAGCCGGCAATGCAACTGACATTGCCCTCGAGGAAATTTCGCTTTGTTCGCCTTTCTATGTGAACATCAACATCAAATTAAACTGCATTCATCCGAGCTCTGAGAACGCAAGTAAAAATAACTTCGTAATTCCTTAGCCATTTCTTCGCCGTCTCTCGACCGATAATTGATTTCTGGATAGAAAATCGAATAAAGAAGAGCAGATCAAGATCTCCCTAATCGAGATTCAACATTTTTTTCCCTCAACTACTACTGAATGGTTTGACAACGGAAAGTCTCGGGGTCCAGACATTCTATATTGTCAGGAATTTACTGAAACGGAGAAGAAGGGGCGGCCACATGAGCAAAAGAAAACATTATAAATCAGGAAGCAATTTAAACTGTATTATGCCACATCGTAAAAAATCGATTACGGCGACGAGATGGAACTGTTTGATTCTTTTTTGTACGGAAGCTATGAGAGAAGAAGTCGCCTCGATAAATTTTCTTGTGAAAAGGACGATTAAGCCAGTATGAGAATGAGATCGGTTTGTTCGAAGCTAAGTTCGTTCAGAGCTTATATCATGTCTCTCCTCCTTCTCGAATGACGAAAATTGAATTTATTTCATTATTTTTCAATCTGATATCGGCTTGTGTCGATAGGATTGATGTTGTCGAACTGATGAGACGAGACAATCTCGCAAATGATAACACCAACCCTTAAACGAAGTTCATGTAAGCTTCCTTGTTCAATATCACAAGATAAAAACCGTGACGAGAATATTAAAAGGTTCATTCTTCGTCTTATACAAGCTGATTCTAGAATCTATTGTTGAAGCTTCTGTCAAAGCAGAAATCTTTAGCAAAAATATCAGATTCAGAGAAAGAATTTAATAATGATCGCTTCACAATGAAGCAGACTTGCGATTCCTCCGTTGAAGATTGCAAGAAATATTTAGATTGAAGAGAAATTACTGTTGCAGATGTTTAATGCATCAAGTCGCAGTCGCAAGACGAAAAACAAAATAACGAAAAGGCACAAACTGTCTGCAACAAACAAGCTCACACAATGCGAAACACAATCATATCGAATGAACATTGTGCTGCAATATGTCTCATGTTCCCTCTCTCTCTCTTCCTTCTTTCCTTCCTTTACTGCTATTCTACTTCATAACAATGTTGCCCATCATTCGGTTGATTGTCATGAATTTGCAGATCATTGCAGTGAAATGAAAATGAATGTTCAACAACATCATAAAAAGAAAATCGAATAAAGCAAGATTTGAGGTGGTTCGGTGCATCTCGAGATGTATTGAGAGCGCTTTGCGAGCGTTGAGAACGTTTTAAATAAGCTTCAGCGACTGAATTATAAAGAATTCGAGACTGTCTCCATGAACTTAAATTGTGAAAAGAATGCATGAATCGTTTGACAAGGCATTTGTATGAAAGCGAGCTTGTAATGCAATGTAGCAAAGGAAAGAAAGATGACTTCACTACAGACAATGGATAAGGATAATGAACGCATTTGTGTGAAACTGTTGTTTGTGCACATTTTGCTTCTCTTTACCGGATGAACAAGAAAACAAAAGTTGTGAAAAAGCAATGCGGTAATCAAAAGCGCTCGAGACGCTCTTTGAATTTCTCGGTAGCAAACTCTTCCTTTAAAAGTTAGTGACTCACTCAGGCTATTTTCAATCAAAAGAGAGACTCTTGAAAAACTTTCAAGAGAAGTAATTAAGTGGCGAGGACAATAATTAACCCAACTGACAAGAATCGAAATAGTAGAATACATCATTGAGTCTACTTGAGGAACGAACGCTCACAAGTGAACTCCAGGAAGCAGCAAAACTCACTTACACAGGGATTGAGTAGCAAGAAGACATCAAACGGAAAATTAAGGCGCGCAGCTGACATTTTTCCTTCTTTCTTCACTTCCTCGATGAATAAGACGTGTCTGGTTCAAACTCGGCTTTCTTGAAACTCAAGATTCCTTCTATCTTTCCGATTGGAAAAATAATCCATGAAATAAGTTTTTTTCGACTTCGTATGATCCATGCAGCCATTCAACGTCAGATGAAAGAAAAACGAAACTCGAGAGTCATCAGATTTTCACAATATTAATAATTTCCCCATCGCATTCATATTTTCGCTTCCTTTTTGGGATTAACGTTGCAATTCAATCTCTCGTCAGACATGATTTACACAGAAGATGACTCTCACTCATCCGTCTTATGATGATACACAGTATAAATAAATATTCTCTCTCTGCCGTCATAAAAAAAATTGAAAATTGACGGAAGTATTTCGTTTCCATTGACGTTTGTGCATCAGGTTCTTACGACGATAGAAACGCCTCCACTTCGTTCTTTCATTCATCCCTCAATTAAATGAGACTTAGGAAAGGATTTCTTCATCCATTCTCCGAGAAAAAAAATTTGAATTGGATACCCAACACCGTTCAGGTCCCTTCCTACGGATGGAGAATCCTTTGCGGAAATGAATATTCATTAACAGTCAGCTCGCGTGCATTACATCACGTGATCGCACCGCTTCTCCTCATTATGACGATCAACAACTGAATAAATTTCCACACCGCGGATCATCCATTAAAATGCGTTTATAAATATATTTTTCCCCCTTCGCAAGCCGCGCGCTCAACATCGCCAGAGCTCTTCGCTCGTTTGCCTTTTGACATTTGAAATTATTTCCATTTAAAACAGAGAATCCGCTCTCATTATGCCGCGCGTTCTCGCATTTCCTTTCGGCACAAGACAACACAACATCAACCCCAATCGCTTCATAATCCTAACTGCGCGCTGAGCGAGAGCCAAACCACCTGTTCGCATTTCGTTGCTCGCCTTTTTTTATTAACAAATTTTTTGTTCTTTTTCTTTATTTAATTTGACGGTGAAAAGCCGAGGCAAGAAATCAACAGCCAACAAATTGTTGGCTCGCTCTGGAGATTAACATTAATTTTTATTTTTTATCTTTCATGAAACAAATGAAAAATTACGAGTCAACATTGATTTCCCAGCGTTTTTCAGATATAATGTGGAGCAATAAATTATAATTTCTCTTTGTTATCTTCATCAGCAGCAGGAGCTCGAGTCCAAGCTTGAACTCAAAATGGCGCGAAAAGGTGCAAATGCACAGGACAATGGAGGTTCAAGCAAAGACGAATTTCAAGAACCACGTGCAACTCGAGGTCCTAATTAACGCAAAACAGAAATGAAGCTCAACAAGAAATGCCGTTCCAACAATGAACGAATTATTGATTTTAGTTCGCTTCATTTCACATCCTTACACAAGATGTTTGTCTTCTCTCGCTCGAAGCGAATGCTATAAGAATTTCCAAAAGCAGCTGTCTTAACTTCTTTCTTAGACACATCAACCCCAATTCTAAAAATACACACGTTGAGTCAAAGTCCTGCGAGTAGTGACGACGAAGAAAACTTCAATTGTGAAGAATAATTTTAAGAACTTTGTGTGTGCATAAAAACATCTTTCGTCTTTTGTTATTCCCCGGCTTTTCTCTCTTACGTCCTCGTCGAAGGCAGACAAGGAGGAACACGAAGCAGGAAAGAATATTTTAATACGAAAGGCACATGCCAAATCCAACTCCTTGCACACATCTTGAGCAGTTAAATCAAAAGCACATTGAATGTCTTGATCAATGCACCCAAAAAAAAAAGAGTCTCCGCATCGTCAGATTAAAAGTAATTTTTCTTCGTTTTGCGTCGCAGCTTAAAGTGAAAACATCTGCACATCGATTTCTTGAGGAATTGAATTTCGAATGAAAAATTGCAACTTTTCTTCTTCGTTCTCCCAAAAATAAAAGCTACAACAAAACAAAGCGACATGCTGCACCTTTTGCTCGACTTCGATCAGCAACGCACACAGAAATATTTTGCACATTTCTGGATTGAAACATTATTCTTCGTCGTGTTCGATCCAATAGGTCATTAATTGTCCTTTCATCATTGATTTATCGATTCACAAACGAATCTTTTGCACATTGCTTCGACTCAAGTTTCTAATCAGCTTTCGCATTCAACATATTTACATCTGAGCGACTCTCCCTCGAACGCACTTAAATTTCATGGCACATTCGGCATCATCATCATCATCAACAACCCCCGAGCCATTGATCATATTTTAATTGGACCTTTACCCACTTCTTTCTCGCTTCTCTCATTCATAAATCATAAACGAAACTGTTTTCGTTAAAAACTTCAATCAACGGACAATAAATTCATCCAACAACAACTGTCGAAGCAGACTCGGACAACAACGAACCAGTCTCCTTTTCCTATTTCCATCAAGTTGATTGACGGGCTCAACGTCGTTTACCTATAAATAAAGAGATTATAATTAAACTTGACCCCCGCTCAATACTCGTCCCGTTTGAATCGCTTCGTTTCATCTCATCGTCAACTGTTGATCATGAATTGCTTTTAGAGGGCCATATGTGCTTGCGGAAATAAATCCATTCCAGCCGAAATATCACCATCAATATCGCATCATTGCTCAGTGCTTGCTGTTTTTTCCGTTCGACCAGACACCAGCCGAGTGAGCGATACGTCGTACAACGGCACATTGTTCTTGACCTGTTCCAACGTTTGCTCGAGAGTGTAGTGAAAACAAAAATATTGTTACGGATGTTGCGTCGTTTCTCATTGTCTGTCTGAAGTGCTTTTTATCTTTTTTCTCTTTTCGCCTTCGTAGGCAGAACTTTTCTTTTTCGCGCGCCTCTCCATCATCATTAAAAGTTGTCATAATTCGTTATAAAAGCTTTCGCATAAACCGTTCATTAAATGCTATGATAGAAAGCAAAGGCTGCGCTTGGGTTGACAAGCTCGACATATTTTTTTGACGGCGCGTTGAGATTCATTAAGACAGCATATGAACGAACTCATTGTTAAGGCTCTTGATCCGATTATGAGGAGAAAATAGTTCGAAACGACAGAATGAACCCTCTGGAAGAATCGCAATTTTCTCAAGCAATGAAAGGAGGTATCGAAGAAGAAGTAAGATGACAATGCACAAATCCCTTCCTCGTGAGGCGCTTCTTGTCACATTCATCGTCTCGCCTGCTCTTCTCGTCAAACTCGATAGAAAGCTCAGTGGGAATTCTTTTCCTAAGCGCTTGGGTAAGAAGAAAAAATGTTTTCAAAACATTCTTCACATGCCATTGATCTTTGCCAATTAAAATTTTCTTCTAAATTAACTTCGAAGTTTACTTTCTCACTTCATCCCTTCATTCTTAGGAAATAGAGTAAATATTCAACAAGATGTTGAAGCCAATAAGCCCTTAAAATTATTTAACACCATTCGGAAGACAAATTGCCCACAGAGTGAAGAAAAAGCCAAAACACTAATTCATGTTACCGAGAATATTTACATTTCCAAGGTTTCCAAACAATTGAAGCTTCATCCTTCTTCCTTTCCGAGGAAGTTCTTGAGTTGCAACGAAGTGCAGTCAACGATGAACTTCTCGTTGTTATCGTTGATAATTACATCGGCTAATGGTTTTCAGTTTCATGTTCTCCGACACTCACAATCGTCACTAAGCTCTTTCACTGATATTTATCGCAAACGTTCTCAGAACTAACAAACTGTTTGTTTGTTGCACCTTCCCTCGAATAATTCAATTTTACGATGCGTCATATAAGCATATCCAATTCAGTTTTGAGAAACACAAGCAAACGTAGGTCGAAACGCTATAAACACTTTCGCTTTAGATCGAACGAATTTCAGTTCCGGAAATTTTGCACATAAAAAAGAACTTTTTTGATCAACAAATGCAGCCGTGCACTAATTGAAAGGATAATTTAATCTCTCTTTTTTGTGCTGCGCTTCACAGAAACGTGATTTATTACACCAAATAAACGATCGCATTAATTTCGGGGCCTTTTGTTTGGTTTTCCCGGTGAACAGTTGCCTATTTCACTTTCTCTCTTGCCTCTTGGGATGCTCATGGATGATTTGGAAGTTACGTGACAAAAAGAGTGAACTTTAGAAGATGAACTCAGGATTCGTTTGCGTAATTTATGAATGCACAACTTAATTTTCTGCAGCACAAAACGGACAAAAACCGTTCGATAAAAAAACGATTAACAGTTCGATTACATTTTTCCCTTGTCATAATTTCCTTCTTTTCATTCCCGGCTGCTTCTGTGCAATAATATTTTGATGCAAAAACTTTCCATGCTGCGGATTTGTATAAAAAAAAATTGATGAGATTAAAGGACGAAGGCCTTTTATTGATTAAAATTGGAAATTGTTCGTAAATGCCGCGTCAGCATCGAATCAACGTCGGATTTACGATCAATCCTTTCTCATTCTCCTTTAATTTTTTCTACAAACTTTTTTTGATCCTTTTCGTCGTTATCTGAAATCCTTTCAATTAAAGCTTCTTTTCGTTCTGAGATTTTTTTTTCAAGCTAAGAGTTTTTCCAAGGACTAGAAACAACGATCGAAGGCCTCGCTTCCAATTTCCTTCATTAACTTCTGATTAAAAATAACTTTGCCTGTCGCACTTGCTCTCACTCAACGCTAAGTGTCCCTCCTACTCTTACTGAAAGGATGAGGCAGCAACTTCGATGGCGCATTTTTATAGTCAATTAAATTTCTGAAAATATCTTACTTGAAGCGCAAGTTCCCTTGTGTCGACAACCGTAAAACAATTATTAGACTCACAATATGCGAATGATGGCTTGGAAGAGACGAAACAACGGTGAAAATTCACCCTCGCAGCTAGGTATTCGCCATAAATTTTAAGAGACTCCACCGCCATCCCTTCGCTATTATCACTAAACTCAATTTTCAGTGCCTGGAGACCTTTAAATATTATTTTCCATTCTATCTAAGCAACATTCTTTGGAGTTTTCTTCTTGTCACTGAGTATTTGATGCCTAGGTTCGTAAGCTGCAGTGTTTTCTGAAACAATATCTCAACCATCAAGAGCTATCTTAACTGTTATCAAGCGACAATAACAATGAAGGAACGGAGGCGAAGAAGAAATCAGGAATTATTTGTTTAATAAAAGGAGACGTTAAGCGAGACTCAAGTTCCTAAAAAATCCATTTACAGAAAAAGGGCAAATCACCGTTCATGCCGCTCTGGTGAGCTTTCAAGCCTCATTGAGTCAATTTTGCATAAGCAAACGGCAATCGCATTAAAGTCCTTCGGAGGATTCATTAGGTTGAGATTTTTTCGCTCTCATCGTAAGCGACGAAAGACTTTGCTATCTCATCTCAGCCATCGTTGATTAAACCGAATAAAAAGGAAATGAAAAGTCTTCTAATCAAAGTCTCATCTTAAAGCGTTGATTCAAAGTGTAAACAATCGCTTCGCTGATTAATGGACGAAGGCGCATGAGAGATAAAAGGAAATTCTTCTATTAAAAAAAAACAACATTTCTCGCCCTTTTTAAGAACTGAGAAAATAAAAATTATGCGGGACGTTGAGTCATGAAACATGCGTTAATTAGCTCTCTCGCTAGCTCTTCTAATGCTTGATTAAATTTCCGTTGGTTTAAGAGCTTCGCTGTCACTCGGAATGACACGCAACCAGAACAAGACGGAAGTTATAGCTCGAGATCGTGAAAACCTTCTTCGTGTTGAGAAATTCCACCGCAATATTTAAGATCCTTTTCCCCCGCTTCAAGATGTTTGCTTGCTCTTCTTCTTATCAAGAAATCATTGAAACGGTTCTTTTGCTCCTTCGAGCAGTCGAGGGCATTAGTTCCATCTCAATATCTTTTCTCCATCGTTGAAGACGATGATGTTGAGAAAAGAAAGATTCAAACATCAATTTCTCTAGCACCAGACACATTAAGTCCACACATACACACAAGCCAGCGTTGTCAACACATGCATCGCTTGAAACTAGTTTTAGGCACAGGATGTTTGCCGATGGAAATAAAATATGAAATGGAAATGAAGACGAACCAACACAAGAGGAAGAAATGAAGCTTCGAAGACGGGAAAGAAGGAATGGCAAGTAGGAGAAGGCAACGAGAAGGAAAAAGGTTCGAAACAGACCCAAATGGCTTCACATGTCTATCTCATCTATCGAACAATGTTCCTCCGAACCATCTGGTTTCTTTCCTCTACTTCTTTCTCTCGATGGGCACGTTAGTTTACACACATCGACATTAATAAATCGAGTGTTGTTGTGTCGTTTCACAATTTATGTTGTTTTTTTTTTTGAAAAAAAGGGAGATGAGCAGATGTTAGTTGACTTTTTTTTCTAGAGTTTTCAAATATTTTTTGGGATGCATGTGATCCTGAGTGTGTGTGAGTGTTAGGTTAACACACACACATATTTGGTATTACCCTATTTTTATTGCCGTTTGAATATTAAAACCCCCGAAAAAAAGCTATCGAAATGAAATAAATTCGTTTTCCGATCGTTGAGTCGTTCTATCTCGCTCTTTGTCACTCTGCAGACCGTTTTTCGGGTTCTTAGTCCCAAGCCGACCGATCCGACAGCATTCTCTATCAGAAAGCAATAACAAAGCACAAAAGATGCAAATAAAATTTGGTTTCCACTCAGAATCCAGTTCGAAAATGTTTTCCTAATCCTTATTTGAAAGCGTTTTGTGTTCAATTGGATTAAAGCATGATTATGCCTCTTGCCGCTCGTCTGGCTTCGTTCTCTTGCTCTCTGTCTAATAATTTTAATGCTTTTGCACTTCATGCCGTTAGAAGCAAACGAATTCATTGCAATATGCTTTAGTCGTGAGGCGAGTCGAGCAAAACGTTTGTGAGCGTTAAAGTGCACTTCGTTCCGCTGGCGTACGCTCTCATGAAGAACTTTAGCTGATTCCATTTTCCGAGGGGAGAGAAAATCGCATCTCATCGTGTGGAGTGATTTTATACGCTGTTAAGCTCCTGGTGAAAAGCTTCTTTATCGTTGAAATGTGCGACGCTTCGGGGGGAACTCTTTCTCTTGCATGGGAAATTTTATTACTTTTTAAGAACTTTCCACATCATCGATTGAATTTGGTGAAGACAAATCGCTTTTTTGATTGTCTCATTGCAATTAGTTGAGATTTTGACTTCCGAGAAGAAGCTTTAAATCAAGGTAAGACGCTCTAAGCTGATGCTCAAGATCCATTGATCCTTTTCATCAATCTTGTTTGAAAATGGCTTTAAAATTTAGATCGCATCTTCCACGAAGACTAACAACGACAGTGGGTTAAACGAACGACGATCGTAAAAGCGAGTCAATGAGCCGACAATCGAGGGAGAGACGAGCACATTGGAAAAGAGTTTGTTTTTGTAATGTCTAGCACGAGCCGCAGAGAATATCAAGCAAATGTTTTGACAGGTGTTTCATGCACAACAGCGCTTTACGAATGGCAAATGGTCAGCGCAGTCTGCCAGCCTTTCTTGCACAAAGGCTTCTTCTTCGACATTTACAATTTGCTTGTAAATTTCTTTAATTCCTTGTTTCGTTGTCGGGTTCGTTGAGTTTTACGACGAAACGCGGCAGGCTCAACAACTGTCTTCATTGTAATTTAAACCTCATCGATTTTAAGAGCCACAACGACGCAGTTGCTTGACTAACTCAATATGCCTCCGGAAAATTAGCTTCATCTCGTCGATGAACTCTCGGGTCATCATTAGTCAGCTAGAGCAGTAATTTTTCATCAGAACAACTGGTTTGTGTGATTCTGTGAACATTCGTCCCTTCAATCAGACGCTAATTTGAATAATTAATCAAATATCGGTTCGAACAAAAGAGAGAAAGAAAAAAGATTCGGAAAGTCCCCTTCAAGGTCCATTCAAGTAAAATCTGCATTGGGATGATGAAAAATGTCTTTTTACCCTAAAAATTGCTTTACTAATAATTCTTTTCATTAGCCACGACGCTTCCTCGCTACGAGAAATGGGAGAGTCGAATATTATTTAATCGTTTTTCGATTGAAATGCTTTAATGCAGTTTCGTCTCGTCGCCGCTAGGGCAAAGTGCGTCGCTCGCTTTTGTTATGTTGCCAATCGGCCTGTTACAATGTGTACGATCGTAAATTCTAAACTTAATTGGAAATTATCATTCTCTATCCACCCAGAACCCGCATCCACAACACTATTTAACTTTCTCACCCCATCGAGACGGCTTTAATGGCCTTTCACTTTGAACGCACACATTTTAAAGCAATGCAGTGAATTAGGAAAATTGCATTTCTTTCTCTGTCCACCGATTGGAATCGATCAATGAAAACCAACAACGGATCAGTTTCGGACAATACTTCGTCTTCTTCATTAAATGTACGACACGTCATGCTGGGCTTAGACTTTAATTTGATTTCCATTTGATTTTCATTTTAAAACATTTTTCAATTGGAATTATGCTGGGGTTGGGAAAAGTGAGTGAATTATTCCCGCAAATTGAGACGATTGTCCATTTCTAGCTGGTCATGGATGATTTGTCAATATTTTCCCACATAAAACTAAGGGGCGAAGGCGATTTGTCTTCTTGTTGCTTTCAACTCAATCAATTTATCCGCTTAGACTAAAGAAGCTTGAGCACTCACCGTTGGCCGATGATAGAGGAGGTCGAGAAATTACGCAGGGTTTGCACCGGATCATTCTTGATAAACGATTCTCCGAAATCTGTAAGGAAGAAAAAAATTCCATTAGCAACATTTTTTCAATCTTCATCAGCCTCGAGCAACCAACGTGAGACCTGCGAATGGAAATTTTAATTTTCTGTTCCCCCCCAATCCTCTCGAATAATCTTCAAACATGCCAGGGAAATTTTGCTCCTACGCTCCCACCTTGACATTTCGACATCTACCAACCCTCAACGGTGGCAAATTTTCAATGACATCTTCTTAACGCACAAATTTCTACTCACACAAACATTGAGAAGAAGCAGCACGGAGAAAATGACATCTCGAAATGAGAAAAAAATGTTTAAAGTGGGTGGGAGTGATATTTTGTTGTTACAGCAGCCTCGAGTTCGAGGGTGAGAAAGGGAAGTTGACTTTTTGGCGCATTCTACTCTTGAGCTTGAGAATCATTCACACACAATCAGAGTTTGACCTTTTTCTCTTTCATCTGAGCATCATCCAAGGGCACAGTTCATCCGCCCGCAACCTTTCGCTTTTGTTTGCCTCGCACCCCATTCTAGCTAAACAGAACGAAGCTCCACTCTATGAATACGAATATTATGCCAGTAATCGATATATTCTGAGGTGAAATACAAATTTAAGCATATCCGAGTCCTATTTTTAGTTGAGAGTTCGCTCTTTGTAAAATTGTAGACGCCACCCTCTTTGAGTCATGCGAACAATAATCGATTCTCAGAAACAATCGTTTAAAGGCTTAACGTCGAATTCAGTTTTAATTTACACAAATTTTCTGTGTGTGAATCGTGGGGGAAAATATTTGAATATGGTTTGATTAGATCAAATCGTGCTTTGCGTCGGTTGAAGTAAACTTTACAAGTTTAACGGTCGTTTCAAATTTTAAATTGAAAGTGTCTAGAATGAGTCTTTGATAAATTTTAAATATTCGTTATTCGAGATTTAAAGTTTTCATAGATTTCTCTGAAAAAGCAGAGACAAAGGATCTTTTGATGGAAATTCTAGATGAATAAAGAAAATAATATCTTTCGTGAATGATAATGATGCGAAAATAGTTTCATTAGCGTCCTTTGGTATCCTTGAAGGATTCTCGCTCCTACATTTCTCTTCAGCCATTCAATTATTCCTTCCACTCTCTTCCAATCTTTCTATAAATTATAAATAGCAGCTCGCAAAGCTATTGAATTTCCCTTTAATTAAACTACTCATTCAATTGTCTCTTCGATCGTTGAGGAGAATTTTGCGAGATTCCAAGTCGCTTATCACCTCTTATCATCAAATAACTTGATTCACTCTCACATTTGATGTCGACCTAAGCATAACAAGGTGAGGCAAAGGCGTTGGTACTGATCCTTTGGAACGAGAAAGTCCTCGTGAGAACAAAGGACATTCTACGACTCATTTCCGGCAATAAACAAAATTCTGATCTAAAAGTAAAACTTGAAAAGTAAATTCACTGTACAAGTGATTAGGATCAGCTGATTCCGCCAAAGATCCAATGCCCGAGATCCATTGATTCAATTCGGCCAACTCCACGACGAAATATTGGCAATTCGTGATTTTATCATTCGTTGTTTTGATTTGAATATTTCCAATCGATCTGATCAATTTCGATCGGTTTATCAATCCGCACATAGCACTAGCAATGATTTAATTCAACTTTAAGGATTACAGGTAAAAACAAAGAACCCAAAACACCAAAACATGACAAGCGAATGCAAATCACATTTTTTCAGATTTCTGACTTCCAATGTAAAGCTTTCCATCAAAGCTGATCGACAGACGATGCGTAAAGATTGCCGGCACTCGTTTAACTTACCAATCATTGAGGAAATTTTTTCGTTATCGCTTTGATTACAAAATTAACAAATTCACTTCAGTCACTTCAAATTCACTTTTTTAATAAACAGGGCAAGTTGAGCGAATTCGTGCGGCAAATTATTTTTTAGAAGTTCCAAGGCCCGCTCACATCTGGCCACCAGATGGGGTGTTCTTCAAAACAAAAAAAAAGTAATAATTTGAATTAACGGTTTGAAAATGTCTAATTTCAAGTAGCTTCAAATTCAATAAATCAAATGCTAATGTTCAATTTGAATGAAAGCGAAAGCCATGACATAGTTGAAAATTTTAATTATGCTGAAACGACGGAGTTTTAACAATCTGAAAATAGGCATTTAAAATCCGTTAATTCAAAATATCGACTAAAGCGCTGCTGGTGGCCACTTTTAAAACTCGGTGCACCCCCATCTGGCGGCTCAACCAGTCAAATCTCTTATTTCATTTCGATCAGTGTTATTTTTTACTAAAAATGCTTAGATTATTCAATTCAAGAGTGTTCAACCAACTGACAGTCCAGCTAAAGAAACAGACATTGCCTCTCGACATTGGCCTTGACAAATAATCTAACGAAATGACTCGTTTGATTAAGACAACAGTATAGAATACAAATGTTGAAAGCAACACACTAATTGCAATCATCTCAAAACACGGACAAACCACAGTAAGGAATAATTATCATCGGATAGCAAATCGAGCAAATGCAATCAAAGCAGAGTAAGTTCATCGAAATGAAGATTTACAGTAAATTCATTAGAAACTTCTTTAACACTTTGAATTAACTCCTTTGGTGATATGTTGGAGCCAGAATGGAAGATTAATCATTCTAAATTTAAATTCTCTATCTTTTCAGCAGTAGAATGGAAAACACAGCTGAAAGTCTTTGTAGGCTGTGCCTTAAGCTAAGTGACGAGTCAGTGAATCTCTTCCATTATAAGAACGGTCATCTTATAGCAGACCTAGTAAAGATTATCTGCCCAGTAACGATTGAGAGAGATGAAAACGAGAAGCTTCCGAATAATGTTTGTATCGAGTGCTTGGAGCTAATAGTTGATGCAATTCATTTAAGAGATCTTAGCATAATCAATGATGAAGAACTGCGAAGAAAGACCGAACTTCCAGACGATCAAGATGACAACTTTGAATTCGTTAAACTGGAAGATGAAGACCAAACAGAAGTTTTAATCGAAGCTCTTGATGAAGCAATTCTCGACGAGGAAATTCAAGTGGTCGAATACACAATCGTTAAACCTCCTGTTAAATCGCCAAAGAAAGTATTGCCAAGCGATATTCAATGCGAGATGTGCGACAACTCATTCTGCAATGTCAGTTCTTTTAAGCGGCATATGCGAAGGAAGCACAAAGACATCTTTTATTCCTGCGATTTGTGCAGTGGCATCTTCAAGATTAAACTCGACTTAAGAAAACATATCGAAAAGAAGCACTTTAACAGTTTTATGATTGAACCTTTGACGAATGATAAGAGTCAAATTGAAATCGATGATATGTACGAGAAACTTGAGGAGCCTTATGGACTGTCATGTTGTTTCTGTCCTTACATCGATTACGATGAAGAATCTCTCAATGGTCACATGCTCTCACATCAAAGTGTTGTCGATACTGGAAAGATGTATTGCGATCACTGTCCGTGCCTAATCACGTCAATGGAGTTCATGATCAAACATGCAAGATCTCACAACGAAGTTATAAAGACACATCGATGTCTAGTCTGCTACAAAGTTTTCTGTTACAATGATAAATTCCTCAGCCACTTGCGAAATCACAAGAAGACTTCCGATAACTTTTGCTATTGTCCAGAGTGCGGAAGGAAGTTCACAAAGCAGCGGCTGCTTGAAGATCACATTCGATTTATTCACAACAAGGAATCTTTGTTTTCATGCGAAATCTGCAATCAAGGATTCGGAAGTAAGTCAGCGCTAAATGGTCACATCAAACGACACAATGATGGAAATAAGTTCGAGTGTCCCTTCTGTCCAAAGAAGTTCTGCTCAAAGAATCTCCTGAACAGTCACAAAATTGTACATTCAAATGATCGGGTAAGAAACAATTTCGATGACTTCCAATGACTCTAATTGAATGATTTCATTTTAGCCCTTCGCTTGCGCAGTCTGTGACAAGACATTCAAACATCAGAAGGTTTTAAATGATCACATAAAGCGACATACAGGCGAACGACCCGTCTATATCTGCAGTCTCTGTACAAAGCCTCTGAATAGTGCTTTCGCATTAAATCGTCACATGCTAACTCATACTGGATCGAAACCACACCATTGCGAGTTTTGTCAGAAATCATATGCTCAAAAAAATGGTGAGTTGATATTCTATTTCCTCAGTTGGCCTCTTCTTAAACTAAATCCTTTCTAGATCTTAATAAACACATTCGACTCCACATCGGACAAAATACTTATTTCTGCAATTTTCAAGGATGCGAACAATCCTTTAGAATCCTTTCTGATCTTCGAATTCATGAGGCTGACCATTATTTAGTTAAAGATGACATTTGAGATGACAAAATGAAAATAAAAACAAAACTTACAAAACAAATTTTAACAGTTTTCTATTCAAACGACAGCTCGGCGAAATTTCCATTAAAAATAGTATTTCTTAAAAACTATACAAAATAGACTTAATCAAAGAAAGAATTCAATTGCTTAGTGTGGTTGAGCATCGGGACACTTCGAGATTTGTGGAGTTAAGTGATTTCAAGTGATTTTAACGAAGGTAATCAAATATTTCAATCAGGTTACATCACATGGATTTGCGTTTTGGAAAAAAAGATTCGACACAAATGTTTGAAGTTGAATTTTCCTTAAACTCAAAAGAAATCATTAGAAAATTTTCTATATTTAGGTGAACTAGCTGGTATTTGACGAATGCATCTTGTAACAAACTTAAATTAAAGTTAGGAAAACTATTGTTTGAACACTTTCTTTTGTTTGTGTCTCGACGCTTAAACCACTTTTCCAAAACGTAAAAAATCGAAACAATTTTCACAAAAACTCGTCGCAATCCGAAGGAAAATCTTAAAAATTAATTTAACTTCTTTAGTTAGTGTGATGGTGCAATTCTGCAGTGATTTACTATAAAAGATATTGATATGAGCCACGAGAGCCCTAAGAAGGTTTGTTGTTGCCAACTGATTAGCTTTCTTTTCTTATTTTTAATTTTACGCATTTAATTTTTGATTTTTCAAATTCGTCATTGCGACGGCTTTCGACTGATCATCTTTAATAGATCTCTTGTTTTTGTTTCTCTTGCATTTTCAGTTCTGATCCCGCTAAATATCAAAAAAAGCACGTTTTAAGTTTCTTGTTGTTGTTGGTGATTGAAGAGAAATATTGATCGGAGCAAAATATTTCAGTTTAATTGAATCAACATTTTTATCCTTCCATCGCGGTATCCTAATCTTCTCGTCTCTAAATTATGGCAACCTATTTGAACCGCGGCATGTCTATGGTTACTGGCTACGACTCCTTGGTCGACTCAAACACACGACAATCGCACAACGTAAACTCACCTCTTCAGATCTTCGTCAAGGCCAAGAAGAACATCAATGACATTTTCGGAGATATCAGTGATTATGTGGTCGAGACAACCAACTTTATTGAAGGTAAGCCCTCACATTAAGAAGCCAAATTCCAAATCTTTTTATTATTTTTCACTTGCAGGGCTCGCCCAGAGTCAAGGCCAGGGTGACATCGTCGACAAAGCTGAGACAGAAGCCTTTCGCAGCTACGTATTTAAAATAAACAACATTCGAGAAGTATTGGCGCGTGATCATATGAAAGTCGCATTTTTCGGGAGAACGTCGAATGGTAAAAGCTCTGTGATCAATGCAATGTTACGCGATAAGATCCTGCCCAGCGGGATTGGCCATACGACAAATTGCTTCTGTCAAGTTGAAGGTGTAGATGGACATGATGCGTATCTCGTGAAGGAAGGGTCAGAAGAGAAACTCAATGTGACGGTAAGTTGTTGAAATCTTTTTCCAGTTGTTGAAATTTAGAAGAAAAATGTTTTATTTTAGTCAGTGAAGCAGTTGGCAAATGCATTGTGTCAAGAAAAGCTTTGCGAAAGCTCATTGGTTCGCATTTTCTGGCCGAGAGAACGTTGCAGTTTGCTTCGTGATGATGTCGTCTTTGTGGATTCACCAGGTGTCGACGTATCGCAAAATCTCGATGATTGGATTGACAATCACTGCTTGAATGCCGACGTTTTTGTTTTGGTTTTGAATGCTGAGTCCACGATGACATTAGCTGTAAGATTGTTTAACTTAAAGTTAACAGAAATTTCATGAACCAATTTTTTTTAGGAAAAATCCTTCTTCCACGAAGTTTCAACTAAAATCTCAAAACCAAACATTTTCGTTCTCAACAATCGATGGGACGCGAGCGCATCTGAACCAGAATTTCAAGAATCTGTAAGTATCGATCTTAAATTTTTCTTTCACTTTCCCATCTGCCATTTGTGAATCAATTCTCAATCATTCGTCATGAAACTTTTCTCTTCTTAACGTCACATTTTCTATGGAAAGAAGGATGAGTTGGAGAAGGTAATCATTAAGAGCTTTTTGCTTTAGTGATTGGCGATGGCATTGAATTGTTTTTTTTAGGCACACGCATTTCCCGCACCCTTCTCTGTTTATCAACTTTTCGAGCTCCTAATCATCTTGTTTCTATTTCAGGTTAAAGCTCAGCATCAAGAGCGCTGCATAGATTTTCTTGTAAAAGAACTGAAAGTCAACACGGTTAAAGAAGCTGAGGAGCGAGTTTTCTTCGTTTCAGCAAGAGAAACATTGCAAGGGCGACTGCAAGAGCAAAATGGGCTTCCCGCTCACACCGGTGCCTTAGCCGAAGGTTTTCAAACACGATATTTTGAGTTCCAAGACTTTGAGAGGAAGTTTGAAGAATGCATCAGCAAAACTGCTGTGAAAACGAAATTCGAACAGCACAGCTCAAGAGGAAAAACCATCTCAAAGTAAACTCATTTGGCTGTTGCTTTATTTCTATTTTTAATCATTATTTCATTTTTAGTGACATGCGTTTAATGTTGGACAGTATCTTCGAACGAATCAACGACTTGCGAAACCACAAACTCGAACAGAAGAAATTCTTGACGGACCGCATAAGCAACACTGAAACTTCGTTGATGGTTGTTACTCGAGAAATGAAGATGAAGATTCACAATATGGTCGAAGAGGTTGAGCAAAAAGTATCGAAAGCATTGAATGAAGAAATTTGGCGACTCAACGTTCTCGTCGATGAATTCAATCTTCCTTTCCACACTGACGCGCTTGTTCTGAACGTTTACAAAAAGGAGATGAATGGCTACGTCGAAAGTGGTTTAGGATCGAACCTGCGTGCTCGATTATCAACAGCTCTTGCAATGAACATTGAAACGGCACAGCGAGAGATGACCGACAGGATGACAGCACTAGTTTCGAAGGAGAAACTGAAAGAACAAACCAGTCAAGTCATCACAGCTCGCAGTCAACCATTCGAAATGCTCTACACACTCAACTGTCAAAATCTGTGCAGTGACTTCCAAGAAGAGTTGGAGTTCCGTTTCTCTTGGGGAATCACATCACTCATTCAACGATTCAACGCACGACGAGCTGCTGGTAAAGGCGGCAAAGCAGTCAAAAACCGACACAATGGAAATTTGACCGTAAGAAAAAAAAATTGATTCTTTAATGAAATAATTATTTTCAATTTATTTTTAGATGTCGCAAGGAATGACTCCGACGACAGATTTGAATTCACCAATGAATATGCTGCCTCCATTCAGCACAGATTTCACTACAGACGAACAATTGTCTCTGATTTCGCGTATCGCTGCTGCATCGATCGGTTCGCAAGGCACCGTTGGAGGTCTCATCATCGCTGGCATTGTAAGAATTTAATTTTTCAATTGATAAATTATTTCTCATTTCCATTCCTTTTAAGCTTTTCAAAACTATCGGATGGCGAGTATTGTTGGGAGTTGGTGGAATTTACCTCTCTGTCTACGCTTACGAACGTTTGTCGTGGACCAACAAAGCCAAAGAGAGAAAGTATAAGGAACAATACGTTCGACATGCAACTCGCAAGTTGAAATTGATCGTTGATTTGACTTCTGCTAACTGCAGCCATCAAGTTCAACAGTAAATAAACTGGTTTGATCTCATAGAATCTTTACTAATAATATTTCTACTTCAGGGAATTGTCAAGCACTTTTGCTCGCCTTTGCCGTGTCGTCGACAATTGCCAAAGTGACATGAACACTGAGTTGAAAGATATCGAGAACTCGTTGAACATCCTCGAAGGAAATCAGAAGCAAATCAAACTCTTGCGTAACAAAGCATCATACATCACCAACAAGCTCGACACTTTCGAAAACAACTACATCAAGTCCACATGAATTAATCAGCTGAAATTTTAGTTTAAAATGTTAGAGCAAAAGTTGTAGGAAAGCCAATTGAAAGGTTTTTTATTTTCCCTCACATTGAATAACACACAACAAGCGAAGAAAATTAAATTTATCAGAAAATGTAGCAGAAGTTTCCAACATTTTGTTTGTTCGAATAAAATTAAAATTGCTGGAATATTAATCTAATCGACTTATGTTTATTTGATGACCTGCCTTCCATGTTAGCCAATCGATTTAAAGAACATCAAGAATGAGTAAGCAGATTGGACAATCTGAGAAAATCAATTTGTGTAAATCGAAAATGTTTCATCGTTTAAAGATAAAAACCTTCTGCAAAGTCTTCACGTTCACTTCCTGAAAAATTCCATGAAACCCTTTCATGTTTTGAGCCATCATTAACATCATTTTCATACTCCGTCTTTGATCTGGTGTCATCTCAAACCAGTCCACGTCGTAAATTGCTGAAGTTAACTCCTCGATTCGATTATTTACTCGATTTCCGAGCCAGCAAAAAAATGAAACTTGGGACAACAACACGAAGAGCTGAGCGTAGAGGACGGTGCTTCCAGGAGGGTCAATCAGAATGGTGTACAAAGTCATGCATAAAATTAAAGAAAGGACAGAAAACTCGAAGAAGAAAATAAATTGCAAAAGCTTCTGAACTTCCTTTAGCCAATCGAGTGATGCTAGACTTCTTTGATAAAATTGTTTGGTCTTTGCCTTTGTCAATTTCTTGAGAATCAGAATGTTCTGCTCAATCTGCCAACAGGAATGATTCATCAATAAAAATATCGGCGTGAAGAGGATGCACATTGTAAACATTGAAAGAATTGAGATTAGAGTTTGATAAAAGTAATTAACAGTCCAATCGATTTTGCTGTTTTCGAGGTTTAAGAAAACAATTCGAAAGTTCATTGGCAGATTGTGAGCATTAATTTGAAAGGCAAACACGCTGAAAATCATCGAGCAGACTGAAATAATTGAGCAAATTATGAATAAAGTTGTAGCCGTGAATTCTTCCTTGCAATGGTTAAGAGTAATCAACCGAGCATCTTGGCCCTTTTGTGATTTTCTGAAAAGACCAAAATTTATTTACTAAAAGTTGAATGCAGAAAACTAACTTTTCGTCATTCAATCGTTGAATTAATGGTGAAAACTGCTTGTACTTTAGGGCAAAGTAGATAACATAAACGTCGAACCTCAACCCACAAACTAATGAGAAATTTTTTATGGATTTTACCTCAGACAAAAATTTATCAAGTTTATCTCACGCAATGTCGAAATGCTCTCGGTTTGGGTCGAAATGTTCATCCTGGTGAATTCATCGAAAAGGTAACTGACAACCACAATGAATGAACTTATGAAGCACAAACATAATGCTGAGAAACTGAAAAGGAAAAAGTTTATTTATCTCGATACTTCACAATAAATTCCTCGATTACAATTTCGATATTTTAGCCTTCCCATCAAGAATTTTCACAGGAGCCAAACACTCAATGCAGAACACCAGGAATTTCGACATCAAATGTGGATAAACTTCTTGGTTACTGAAATACTTTTTATATTTTAGAATCTTTTTAATCTGCATTTTGGTAGCTTCAAGTCTCAAATCAAATTGAACGCTTCATTTAAACTTTGAAAATGAATTAAGTTCAGAAATGATGATGATGAGCTTTTAATTTTCCATTAAGTTAATAATTAGACTTTTCAAAAGTTGGAAAGGAAACTTCAAATTCATTTCGAAGTGACTTTTGTCTTCGTCTAAGTAGTTCCACTTAAATCATTTATCGCTGATCGAAGCTTTTTTTCTTAAATGAATTTGAAATTTCCTTTAAAAGTCTCGTGAATAAAACGTTTTTTCCTTTTCCGTTGTTCGCATCCAACATCGCGAAAATAACAAACTCGACTGAAACTATTTTCAATTACCAACATCGGCTTGAGAACATGCAACAGAATTGTAGTTTGATTTATGTTTTGTGTAAAGGAAAAGCTCGCAACCTATTTTTCCAACTCAAGCCTGCACTCTCCTCGTTTATTTTTGATCATGAAAATGCAATGGAATCGATCAAACTTTATTTTTCAGTTTAAAGTGCTGCGCTTTCTCACTTTCATTGACGCAGTCGAGTCGATGGTGTGCCGCGATAAGAAATTACTCCATCGCAGTTGCTCACCGAAAGTTTTGTGGTTCATGTCAGAAAGTAATAAAGAAAAATTATTATTCGCTAACTGGTAAAGTACTCGCGAGTGTCGGGAATCGTGCTAACGGTGGAAAATTGATTTCCACTTCCTCTTTCTAATACATCAGCTGATCGACACACTTTCGTGACCTACAGCAAGCAAGTGAGCGATTACGCAAACGTTATTGACGGAAAAGGAAATTGAACGAGACGCAATGAGACGCAACAAGCGAAATCTTCCAAAGTTCTCGGACTACGATGAGCTAAACATCTCTATGCCAAATACCAAAGTTTTGTACAAGAAGAAGTACAAGGTCGTGTCACCAGTTGAAACGGGAACCCAAAATTGCTTGGAGGTCGCTGGAACTTATGTGACAACTGACAACCCTTCACTAGCTCATGTTGGTATCACTCATGTTGAAGGCGGTTGGCCAAGAGATATCAACAGACTGGACGAGGAACAAACTGCTCGATATCGAAAGAAACAAGAGAAAGACGAAGCTTACTTGACGCAGATGAAAGGAATGATCAAGACCTGTGAGCACGCGATCTTTCAAAACAACTCGATCAATCTCTATGAGAATTATTTCGATGACCTTGAAACTGTCGAATTGAAAGAGGAATACAATTCAAAGACACTAAACATCTATCGCGATAAAACTAAGGTAAATGTTCTCTGAATGAATTAAACATTCTAAAGATTTTCTTTTCATGTAGCGAGGGATTCGAAAAATTGTTTGGACGCCCGATGAGCCCACACACTTTGCTTCTTGTCATTGTGGTGACCAGAATTATTTCAACTATTTAATTGGAGAAGAAAACACGCTCAACCTTTGGGACATCGAATATCCAAAAGCTCCGATTGTTGTTCTAAACGCACACGCTCAGTCTCATTGCTTGGAGTTCAATCCAAAGGAGCCGCAGACTTTAGTTTCAGGATTAGTTACAGGACAAACTGCCGCGTTCGATGTTCGAGTTAATAACAGTTTCCCGGTGATGCTCTCACGAAGAGAAAACAGTCACCACGATCGAGTGAACGCCGTCACATTTTACTGCTCAAAGACAAACATGGAATTCTTCTCTGGCTCGGCAGCTGGCGAGATTTGCTGGTGGGACTTGAGAAACTTGGAAACTCCAATCGATAAACTTTTGCTTAACCCAAAAGCGATCAAGGATGGAATTAAGAACGATGATAAAGCGTTTGGGGTTCGTTGAAATGATTTTTCATGAAATCGTTTAGAATTTTAAAACATTTCGATTTAGATCAACGCTCTCGAGTATGAAAGTACAATTCCTAACAAGTACATGGTTGGAACTGAAGCGGGCGTCGTATTCATTTGCAATAAACGATACAAAACACCCGCCGATAGAATTTATGCACAAATCCAATGTTGCCATGGAACAGTTTCTGCAGTTCAAAGAAATCCATCATTCCTGAAATTCTTTTTGAGTGTCGGAGATTGGCAGGCAAAGATTTGGTGCGAAGAGTTGAAGGATAGTCCAATCTTTTGGACGAAGGAATATGTCTCAGAGTTGATTTATGGTTGTTGGAACTCTGTGCGATGTTCAAGCTTTTACTTGTGTCGAATGGATGGATGGCTTGATGCATGGGATGTGATTCATAGAAGCGATCGACCAGTTTTGACCACAAAGGTGATGTTTGATTTTTAAATTTTTTATCATAACTTTTATTAGAATCAAATCTTGCAGCTGTCCGATTATCCTCTGCTCACATGTTCACCTCATCGAGAAGGAAAGTGGGTCGCAGCTGGAACAGCAAACGGCGACATTCATTTGGTTGAAGTTTCGGAAAATTTAGCTTCGTCAACTGTTAACGATCGACCCGCAATGGCCGTTGTCCTCGATCGCGAGACAAGACGTGAGAAACTCTTGGAGAACAAACAGCGAGAGCTGAAACTTAAAGAAAAGGAAAAAGAACGAGAACAGATCAGAGCGAGACTTGGACTAGCAAATCCAGAAGAAATCGAGCTAAATCTGGCAAATGAGCTTGCGAAACAAGCTGAAATTTCTTTCCATCAACAAATCGATTCATTAAAATCACATTGTTAAATTACTTAAATGAGCAGAATAAAAATTGGATCATTCGTTTAAATGATAAGAAAAATGTTTCCATTTGAAGTTAATCTAGTTGCGTTTTAGATTTGTTTACTTATGTCGTCAGCGATGAGATTACCTTTGCTCGTTTATTTTTAGCTATGTGAAAATTATCACGAACTTACTTCGTGCTCGCGTGGGCTTCGTAAGTTTGATCACTATCATTTCAAGTTTATTTTGAGGAAGTTCGTTGCGTAAATTAGTATTGAGATAAAGCTATTTCTGAACATCATTCGTGAATTATCCCAGAGAACCCTAAGAAAATGTGCGATCTGCCAAACTCATTCAACAGTCAGTGTGTCCGAGTTGGTCTAAGGAGCCAGACTCAAGAGAAATCTTACTGAGCTACAAGCTCGGTTCCGAGTGTTCTGGTCAGCGTCTGCTGGCGTGGGTTCGAATCCCACCGCTGACAACTTCTTTTTTGTGGTTTTTTATCCGAAATGATTGTGTAACTATTGAGAGATTATTTTAATAGTTGGAGAGCTTTTAAAAAGTTTGTCTTTCTTTTGAAAATTTATCTTGGAAGGAAACTTGGAAGAGGGAAATCTTTATTTAATTTTAAAAGTTTCTGTTTGCATTTACCTCAAGCTTTTAAAGGGTTTCTCGGCTAAGAAACATAAATTGGATGAAAGAGCTCAATAAATATTGTTTCAGACTGTTTCCCAAAGGTTACCTTACAAATTGATTTCAACATCAATTGAATAAAGTAGAAGCGAGTAGCGTGTCACTTACTATGTAATTTCATAAATTCAAATTCAATTGCGAACATTGGAGTATCTAATGGAAAAAGAATTTTCTTTACTGCTGAAGTTCGATGCTTAATAAGAATTGATTATTGCATGAACATGAAATAAAGCTCCATGAAAGTTCAACAAACATTTTTTTCTGAAAATATTTTCAAGTAAAATTTATCGTGAGTTCAAACTCAAAATAAAATCAGGCATCTTTCGATCAGCATCTCACTTTTCCACATTGTCGCCGAATTCAAATCTTTGAGTCGAAGAAGCTTATCGAAAAATGTTGCAATTTTTAGTAAAATTTCAATTAAAAATTTAATTTGATTTTAACTCCTAAAAATTTTTTCCTAGTGAGTATCTTGAGATTGATCATTTATTTAATTTAAATCGCGTTGGTCTTCAATGGCATCTTTTTTTTGAAAAGTGAAAAGTGACGAAGTCACATTTAAGCGAAAGAAGAGTTCATTAGAGTTTCACTTCTCGGCATCTCACTGGCTTTTCTAGTATTAATCTCAGCATTTTTCTCAGCATTTCTGAACTTTCGACTAACATTTTTGAATCTGCTAGAATTGAATGGACGATAAATTACGTTCTTCAAGTGACTTTGACTGCTATTTGTGGTTTCATGACATTCTTTCCTTTGATGTTTCTTGTATGGCCCAAGATGATTCTGCTCTTGACAGATTTGAGTTGCGATGAAAATGATGAAAAGCTTCAGAGATTATCCTATCTGTTGTTAAAAGAAGTTATGGAGTTCTTGGATACTTGAATGAGGCTCATAGACTTCTGCAGCTTTTCTTCTTTTTTGGGATATTCATTCAGTCTCTAAATCTGTGTACGCAAGTCTTTGCTATTCTGTTGGATCCGCCCGGCAACATCACAACTTTCTCAATGAACATAGTTAGTTGGAGTATAAACATTGAAGAATAAAGCTGGAATAGTTCACTTTTTAACAAATCAATTAAAAAGTTCTTTTCTTATAGCAAATTACAATTAGTAACTAACGATCCCAAAAATTAAGTCAATTTGTTTCGTTAAATCATTCACTCAGATTGCGTTTCAGAACGGCTGTACTTACTTAATCGTCAGCGACGAGATCAGTTTATTAATAGCCTTGTGAAAATTATCACAAACTCACGTCGTGTTTGTACAGATTTCGTAATTTTCGTCACAATAAAAAAATTTTTTTTGTTGATTTCAAATTTTATTTGCAAAGTGTGATTTGGGATAAAGTTATTTCTGAACATCATTCACGGATGATCCCTTAGAACCCTAAGGTGATGTGCATTCTGCCAAACTCTTTCAACAGTCAGTGTGTCCGAGTTGGTCTAAGGAGCCAGACTCAAGAGAAATCTTACTGAGCTATGCTCGGTTGTGAGTGTTCTGGTCAGCGTCTGCTGGCGTGGGTTCGAATCCCACCGCTGACAACTTCTTTTTTTGTTTTTTACTTAAAATGTTAATTTATTAGACCAACGAGTTTCAAGCATGATTTATTTTGGACCTTGGTCAGCTAATTGCGTTTAAATTATTTTAATAAATTATGATGACAGTTCTAATGAAGATGTTTCGTTTAGAAAGTTTCTAATAAGAACTTTATTGGAAATGATTTCAAATCAACTTGATGTGATAAATCTTATTGGTTTTTGCATGTCAGCAATAAACGTGGAAACCTTTCATGATAAACTGTTCTCAACTAAAACTGGAAAATTATTTTTTTTTCAAATTTTTCTTAATTGAGATCAATAAAAGAAAAAATTAACATTTTAAGTAAAAAAAAAAACAAAAAAAGAAGTTGTCAGCGGTGGGATTCGAACCCACGCCAGCAGACGCTGACCAGAACACTCACAACCGAGCATAGCTCAGTAAGATTTCTCTTGAGTCTGGCTCCTTAGACCAACTCGGACACACTGACTGTTGAAAGAATTTGACAGAAGTACAATATAAACATGAGAAGTAAATTTATTAATTTTCAATAATAATTTTAAATATCTTTTCATAATTAGAAAATAAAATTAAAAACGAGTTAGAAAAATTAATCGAAACATCATCCAAATAATTTGAAAATGAAAAGAGAACAAAGAAAACGAAACATAACTTTAAAATTTTCTGCTCAACGATATTTTGGAGTCTTAAAAATTATTTTTCGCCTGACAAATCTTTGAATCAACTTTTAAGGCACAAATGTTTTAAATATACGGGCAATCTGTATTTTACCATTTAAAATAATTTCCATCAATTTAAACAACATTTTTTGTCAATTTACACTTTTCTGTAAATCAACGCAGAGAAAACTTGTTTGTTTGGCTTCCATTTTCTAAGAACCGAACGTCGAATATGAAAACTTTTATTTTCAAGCTTAAACTTCTTGGTGCATGTAAATTTTATTTGAGAATTTTGCTTTAAGTTAAAAATAGTTTTTGTTCCTTTATATTTCGACTTCAGCCATCGACGTTTGTCAACGACCATACCATGTTGAAAACACCGGTTCTCGTCCGATCACCGAAGTTAAGCAACATCGGGCATAATTAGTACTTAGATGGGTGACCGCTTGGGAACGTTATGTGCCGTTGGCATTTTCTTTTTTATATGAGGGGGGGGGGTCGTTGTTCTTCGGAGCAACTTCCTTCTTTTGCAAAAATTTAAATAAACTTTTCTTTTTGTTTCACTTTCAATGAGTTTTATTTTTTGTATGAAATCTTTAGACTTCACAAGAGCGATTTTCTAAAAGTGAAGCTTAAATAGACTTTTAGCCAAATGTATTTCGTTCTTGCTTCGGCAGAACATATACTAAAATTGGAACGATACAGAGAAGATTAGCATGGCCCCTGCGCAAGGATGACACGCAAAATCGTGAAGCGTTCCACATTTTTTCGCGAAATTTCTGATAAATTCTTTTTTGTTTATTTTTCGTTTTGAATTAAAGAAAAAATAATTATTGCGAGAAAAGTGGACAAAAATCGTACGCCGAATTAGTAATTGTAAATTATATTAAAAGAATAATAAAAGAAATAAAAATTAAAACACATTCGATGCAATCATAAGAGAATTTTGTTGATTTGTCGTCTTAAAACTTGGAAGATTTTATAAAATTTAACTGTAGTCGATAATGGTTGAGATGTAAATTAATTTTATTACATAAAACTTTCTTGAGAGAATATTCAATCGTTTCACTTTCAGTTTGTTTCCCCAAAATAATTTTTACGCTTCACAATAATTTGAAGTGTCTCAGCGATCGCTAGATCTGGTCGAGCTAAGAAAAGTTAAGACTGTATTTCACAGGATCATTTCTGTAGTACGTCTTCACACTTTACCGTTTCTAAACGAAACCACTTCAAGCCATGATGATGAGTTGTGGCGTTTTTTCCTGAGCGTGAAGCCGGCATCTCGATAGATTTCTAATCAGTCGAGATTGCTATTGATGATCGTTCATCTTCCACTTTTAGTGGAGGGCGAGGGAAAGAATGCTCTCAGAGTGGTCTCTAAATTAAAACATAAAAATATCAAATTGAAATAAAGCTGGGAACATCTTAGCTTTGATGGGAAAAAGAAAATTTCCTAAGATAACAATTATTCATTCAATGCTGGAAATAAAATCGTTATTTACTGAAAGCAATTCGAAACATTTAGGAAATCTTTCTTGCTCGCTATGAATAAGAAATAATTTTTGGCTTTTATGTATTTTTTATTGTTCTCTTATATATTAGATGTACATCTTGATTTCATTCATCAGCGTCAATATTATTTTCTTTTAATTATATAATTGAAAGCGTTTAGGATCAAAAAGTTCCAAATTTTCGTTTTAATTTCTTTTTTTTTTTTCATCAAATATTTATGAAGATCTTCAATGTTTTCATCGATTTTCCGCTCTAAACGCTTTCTAAGGAAAAAAATATTTTATGTTTCATTATTAAAATTAACCTTTCAGCATTTCGTTCCGTTATCGAAAAATAGCAATGTATAATGTTGCTTTTCGTTTCGTCGTCTTCTGTTATCTTAACCATCATTTTAATGTTTCAATGTTATTGCCATTCTTCTTTTAAGATGATAGAAACGATAAACAAAGTGTTTTTCTTTTTTTGAATGTTTGAATGGGAAGTTTAAAAATTTGGTTTACTCTTAAAATTATAAAATATTTTTTTTTGTTACTCTTCACCAGCAACCAATGGCATTTGGCTCAAAAGATTTTTCACTTATTTTCATTACATGTTAGAGATGAGAAGACAAAAAGTACAGTTTATATCATTTGTTTCACAGAAATAAGTTTTGGAGGTACACTTACGACTTTCATTTAGATTTTAGTTATAATTGCTTGTTTTTCACTTCTCATTTGTATATTGACTTTTAGCTTATCACCTAATTATTTCTCATCTTTGCGCTTTCGCGTCATATATATAATCATCACTATATGTGTATAATTAGTAGGTATATATTTCACTTTTATTTATGTAGCTTTAATGTATATGATTCGAATGAGCTTGAGCTTGACTCCTCTTACTCTGACCGTCGTAGAAATAAATTATCAATTGCTAATCATTTTCTCACATTGCGTTGACGCATTTTTAATCCACAAAAAGGTTTTTTTTACGATCGCAAGCTGCGACACTTTACTAATTATCATGTTTTGATTTGGATTTTCGTTCATTTAGAAATTAATATTCATGGTTCACAATTATTGCATAATAATGCTAAATTTTAAATTATTTTTCTTTCTTGCATTTTGTTTTTCTCTTTTGTAATTGTTAAGTTTAAACACAACCTTTAGGTCATTTCTTTCTTTATTTGCCTTATAAATATAATAGAGATTCTCATCGTCTTACCACAATTTCGACTAAATATAAATAGGTTCTGTGAGCCACGTTGTAAATAGATGCAAAAAGTTTTTTTTTTTTCATTTTGAGTATTTTTCTCGTTAGTTAGGGGAAAATGATTTGAAATCAGATAATGTCGTGTTTGAATATTCGAACTTCAAAGTTTTCAGCGCCTCGAGAGCATCAACAAAAACTTTGGAAATTTATTCATTAGACTTCGAGAGCAAACAGATGATGAAAGTTATCACAATTTGAAAATTTATTGCGTAAACATCGAGAACAAAGGCGTGTGGGGCGGGGCGATGGGAAATTGAATCAATAAAGTTAATTAAATCAAATGCTGATATTTTTAACTTCGGTTCGCCATGATATTTGACTTAAATATTTTTTTTTCAGACATCCATCAAGAGTTTCCTCCAGTTTTCTCTTATTCGTAGTATTAAGGTTCTGTTCAATATTTAATTGAATGCATGTATATAGGCCAATGTATAATGTAAATGTATGCAAGACTTTCCTTAGTAAACACTTTGTAGAAATCTTCACTTTAAAATTCAATTAAAAGAGATTTTGTAAAAGTTGAATCAAATTTGCTTTCACGATTCAAGTTGAAGGAAAATAGAAAAGTTTCTTTCTTTCTTGTCGAGAGGATCCGAAGAGGATAAATCACAAATTGCGTCACGTTCTCTGCTTCATCTTATTCAATTTAAAACTTCCAGTTCATCATCTGATGTAATCCTAAGGCATCGAAACGTTTGTGCAATTCATGGGAAATCTCTCTTCAGCCACTGAATTTAGGGCAAAAAGGAAAACCTTTATTTTGATTTGAGAGCGAAAAGAAAAGTTCTTTCATAGCTGAGAGTTATCACAACATTCATTCGATTAGATAATGTTTGATTTCTTAAATGAGAATATTTAATCCGCTTGCCGATTAGACTGAATGAATGAAATGGAATGAGAAGGAAGGAAACATTGAGGTTCGTACGAATTGCACATTTTTTTTTCTTAGATTGAGAGATATTAATATGAAGGAGAAGATAGAGAGAGAGAGCGATAGCATTGTAAACATCAATATATCTTTCAAAATAGAGGATTTGTATTTCTCATGAATATCTATGCATGTAGTTCTTAGGGGTTTTGCGCTTAGTATAGGAATGTTTAGGGAGAAAAATTGTAAATCGTTATCAATTTGGCACAGAGGCCAGTCGGAATGATGAGAAGAGTCCGGAGATCAAATGAATGTTCTTTGCTTTAAAAATTTGGCCACAGAGTTTCTTCAAGGCGAGGCCCTATAGGTCTCGCTTCGTCATCAACTACGTCTTTATTGCTTTTGATTTTCTTTGCGTTACTTCAAGGGAAGATGGATTGAAAACGATGAGAAACGAAAGGTCAGACACGATTAAGCGTCTCAATTTATTGTCAATTTTTTTTCTTATGTTTGCTTCTTCATATCCAATGTTGGTGACAGAAAACAAAAAAAACTTAAACGGAAAAGCTTTAATGAGCCTTGAAAAGGAAACGCGAGAAACTCAAGTTTGTTGTTGAGAAACTATAAAGTTGTTCCTTGTCTCGCTTTCCCACCCTTTCCATGGATTAAACTTAAATTGAAAAAAGAAGAAATCCTCGCATTCGGGACCAGAAATTTCCCTTCTGCTCGTCTTTAGCTTCGCATACAGTTTTTTATCGGAGGGTAAGCTCGAAACTCCTTCTTTCTTTCCTTCTTTACTTGCGAATCGAGGCAATAAAGAGACATACAACCAGAAAACGAGAATAAAGTACACAGCAACATGACTTGAACAAAAGATTTCTTCCCTCGACTAACTGAGATTCCATCACATGCACAGCAATAACAAAAGGAGCGCACAAAAAGAACTTTCCGAGTTTATTTAATTTTAATGCGAAGACGCTCGCCCCGACTTGTGTGTTGGTTCGCTCATCTGAGGGGTGGTTTGGCTTTAGGAATCATGGGCTACATGTGACAATGGAATAGAAAATTACTTTTATTCGCGCTTCGTTGGATTCTCCTTCCATTCCTCTCTATCTCTCTCATGGCTTTTGCCTAATGTCGCACGCACTACCCGAGACATCCATCGAGAGTGTCTAAGTAGTATCTTAATAACGGAAAAGAAAAACTACATTTATTAAATCTCTCGCTCGAATGTTTTCCGCTACATTTTCTTGTATAATATTGCAATTTTCTCGTGACTATGTCAGATTTATTTTTTGGGCTTTTTTCGCCCAAAAATCCATTTGAGGGTTGGTGTGTGGAAAATTTACTTTTATATTCTCATTTTACCCGTTACAGCATCCTTAATTTTAACTAATGTATATTAATATATTTTTATACTGTTTTAATCAGTTTAACTATTTTTTACGACCATTGCGTTGTGATCCTCGATGGGGTGAAGTGTAGGAGGAGGGAGCGGGGAGTGGAAGGTTAAGTTGAGAAGGATTCCCACAATCATTTTACGTTGGTGACAATTTTGAAATCTTTTCGTTCTACATTTCGTTGAGATTCTTTAATTATCGTCGTTTATGGCGGGGAAGTTTAATGAGCGAGAGGTTGAAACGTTTTATTTAATGTCTCGCGCCTCCCAGCATTCATATCACTTAAAATTATATTGCAGTGTTAATTTTCCTCTTGAATATAAGTTAATATATAAATAGATTCTTCCGTTACTATAAATATTTTGTATAGTATAATTCATTTTTCTCATTCTCTATTCAAGTTTTTGTTGGCTCTGTGTGTGTGTGTTGACGTTCTATAAAATACGATGTAAAGTTTTCCTCCCTTTTCCAACTAAAGCACAGAAATTTCTCATTTTTTTTCTCGGCGTTCATTGCGATGCATCCATTCAAGAAAATTCTGTGCAGATTATATTTCCCTCGTCTTCCTGCCGAGCTCTACTGTCATCAGCTAAAGAGAAGCCGGAACTTGAATGATTTTCAAAAGGTTTTTCATTTAAAAAACATTTTAAAGTCAGTGAAGAAAGAGTCTTTACGAACCTTTGATCTTTAGAAATATTATTCAGGAACGTTTTTGTCACAAATTAAAGTTTCTTCCTTTTTCTGATTAAAAGATTTCAGCTCTGACTTTCTGCACAAACTCTTCTCGGATGAATCGCTCCATCGATTTTGAGAATGTCGCGCTTTTCTTCTCATGAAAAAGAAAAGTTCGTTCAATGTTTTGTTTCAATATTTAAACAAGTTTTCCTTATCAGCTCGTTTTGTGTTTTCGTTGCTGAATTTTCTTTCATGCTAAATTTCCCTAACAATTTCATTTATGATCTTTCTTCCCTCGCCTTGGCTAAAGTTTTCATGGAACGAGGAATCGCATTTGCTCGCTTTTATTGCACTACAACACAATTCGATTCTTCGAATTTCTTTCGTTTGATTAAATTTTCAATAAAAGTTTGCATTCAAAATACTTTTTGTGTCGTCTTGTTGGTGAAGTTTCTCTCGATTTGTTTTTACTGAAGGTGGGAATTCGATTTGTAAACGTTTGAAGAGGAAAATTGTCAACAGAGTGAGAAAGAAAAATTGTTATCTAACTTTTTTCACCGCCGATGATTGAGGAGTTTAGCAAAGAGTCAAGCAAAATTCACCGAAAGCTTCTTCTGTTAGACATGAAGTCGAACGGAAATTCAATTCTTCACGTCTATCATTCGATGTCTTTCTGCTTTCACTCGACCGAAACTCAATAAAACCCAAAGAGAAACGAGTTTGCAAAGCTTCGATTGATGGAAAGTTAAGGAATTCGATCGGTTTTTACATTTGCTCCGGAAGCAAACTCGACTTTTAGAAAAACCGAAATTGATTTCTAAATACTCTCGACCCTAACAATGCGATCGGCATTTGGTCAAAATGAAACAGTTTTTTTTCGATTCTCATTTTTTTTTGGCACAATTTTGTTTTAGATGAAACAATCGAGGACAGAGCTAAAAGTTAAATGTAACTTTTTTCACCGCTCTCTATCTCAACAATTATCACATTTTGGATTCACAATGGATTTTTTTTAGATTTCGCATATTCCAACTAAAGTGAAATGGCTTCATTTTTCGTCGCGTCCTACCTACATTTAACTTTGCTATTGCATGAATTGGATGATTGCAAAACGAAATTGACATTTTAGATCTTCTTCATTTTCTCTCATCTCTGTCGTTTGTCGCTTCGCGTCACAAGCACAGGAAGCACATTAACGACTGAGAGATAAAAACTTAAGTGAAACCATCGTAAAAAGCTTCTTTCAAAATTAATTCCGCCGATAGTTGAATTATCCTTGGAATCGTCGCTATAAATTCACATTGGGATCTCTCTTTATCGTGAACTTTTGTATAAGAAACATCGAAATTTGTTTTGATTTCTCTTCATTTTTTACGGTTCACACATTAAATATCGCAATTTATTACATTTCATGTCCACTTATTAAAAAGTTTCATTATCAAAAAAGTTTTTTTCTGCGGGGAGATTTGAGTCGCGTGAGCGCCATGAAAATTTAATGCAATGTTGGCCATCACAAAACTTCTTCTTTTTCATTTAAATTTTTATCATCGCCGGATATTTTTCTCTCATTCCATCAACAGCAGTATCAGCAGCAACGAGAGAAAAATGCTACAAATTCCTCCACGCGCTTCCTCAGTCCTTAACTTTAGTTCATCATGCATTAAAATATGTTTTTTTTTGTCACGTTTAATTTAAGATTAATATGTTTAATGTTGTGTTTTTTTGGGGAAAGTTTGATTCTTTTTGGTTTCATTTAAGATGCAAAAAATGTTATCAACTATAATGAGACTTACAGAGAGAGATTTGCTTTGTCACTTTTAAATTTCGTAGAATTTATATCTAAATTGTGTTGTCATCCTTCTTCAGGTATAATTTTAATATATTTTAATTCAATATCAAATGCCGCTGCTTCTCCCGACGTAATTTTCATTTTTTTTTGTTCGATTTAATCAAGAGAATCTTTTAATTTTTAATTTCGGTCAGGGATTGAAGTTGTTCGGGAGAGTGAAAATGATTCAACAATAATCCGGATCAAGTGCAATCCCTGATTACGATCAAGTTTAATGAGTTTTGTAAATAATATTGCACCGCATAATTGAGTGGCTTTAAATTATCTTTTTTTTTTGTGGGGAACTAATGAGCGCGGTTGTGTATTGTGACGTGTTTAGCTTGGGAGCCGTTGAGAAAAACAAAAACAAACTCCTCTGCAAAAATTGAACTCACAGCTTAAATGAACTTGTGTCCGGTGTGATAGGCTGCAGCACGCGATTGTTGTCGAGATGTTCCATTTGGTGTAAAGTTGAATAAATTGGCGGAGAGCGGAAGGAAGAGAAAAACAGAAATTCATGTTCAGAATGCGAAATTATGGAAATTTAATTTATGCGAAATGAAAAACGACGTCACAAGTGGAAAACTTTTCATTGACGACACAGCGACATTGTTTGTTTATTTACCTTGATAATTCGGTGGCCAAATTGCTGGAACATTCTGATTTGGGAGAAGAGGAGTAAATTCATATTTAATTTAAGTGCGGCATGAAAAACATTCAATGTACGTGCGATAACAAAAAAGGTAAACGACGGACTTTAATTGAAGTTTAATATTTACCATGGGCTGGATGACGGGCTGATAGAATGGATATGACATGGCTGGCGGATAAAGAGCTGCAGATGGAACGCCTGCAAAAATAAATTTTTGGGGTGGATTTAAATCGAAGGAAACGAAATCTCATTACAATCCCTCTTATGAAAGGTATGCATCATCTTCTTAAGATTGTGATCACCCTACGTAAACAAATTGCTTCAAAAAGACTTTCTCTCACCTGGCGAATAAAGTGCTTGAGGAAACTGCTCAATTGGAATGTTGTTGATGAGTCCTGGATGCGCTGCCGCTGCATAGTAAATAGTTTCGTTGGGAGCACAAAACGTTTGCTTCTTGATGGCTGGCGCGATGTTCAGCTTTCGATCTCGCAAAATTACGCAACGACCCTAAAATGGTGGAAATAATTTCGAAAGCTTAGCGACTTTTCGACGCGAAAACAACTTTTAATTTAATCAAAAGTAGATGCTTCTCACCATTAGCGAATCTATCACCGCCGGCGTATCAAACGTCACGAATCCGTAACCCTTAGATACTCCAGCACGATCTACAATGATTTTCGTTGATTTCACGTTGCCATAAGCAGAGAATACTCTACAAAGTTCACTCTCGGTGGTTTCGGCGCTAAAACGAATCGCATAAATGGAATAATTTTCAATTTAGATATGCGAGTGAGATGGAAATAAAGTGTGGGAGACAGAGAGAGACGAAGAAGGGATGGAGCAGAACGAAGTTTGCGATAATTTATTACCTTATTCCGCCAACTGGACCGTGATGATGAACATTGCCAAAGCACGAGTGAGCGCCATCAGATTTGAAGATGTATGGAAATGACATGATGCAATTAGAGAAAATGAGAAAAATCCGCTTCATCATCCGACTTTACTCACCGAAAATACGATTCGGAATTAGAGTTCCGAACTTTTGAGCTGCTGCGGCCGCTGGTAGCTGTGATTCAGTCATTTTAATCCTTTCTAGATGGTCGAGAAAAAGAGAAGTGAACGCACGGGATGAGCGACATTTAATGAATGATTTTACGGATTTCAGGGAATTGCAAAAGCGCGCGTAGGGAATGAGTGAGTGAAATGTAAACTTTTTCGGGTTTGAATAAAACTTTTTATGTTTTTTTTTTGGGTGGGCGACAGTGGCGTAAACTATGTTGTTGTAACAGAAAACATGAAATGCCCTTACATAGGGCGAATATGTGTGAGAGAGAAAAAGTAAGAGAGAAAGAACGAGGAGATGGGTTGGAAAGGCAGCAGCGAACGCAGAATAATGATCCAGAAAATCAATTACGGTTCATTACGATGGGATTAAAAATTAATTTAACTGGATCTCGCTTTTAATTAAGCACTTTTTCGTTGACGAATCTTCCACTTACAACTCTCTCCTTCTCTCGGGCTTCTCCTATTACACAAATAAATTCCTTTTCCTTATTTCTTTTCTTCTTTTTTTCTTGTTCGATGAAAAAATTCTTTTCGATAGCTTCGCCAACAATTAACAGCACAAAACTCCTTGTCGAAACACGTAACAATCTATCGTCGCGTCCAAGGATAATCACAATCAATCAACTAAATTTTCAGCTACACAAATACGATTAAAGTTTCATTTAAAACAGATAACAAATAAAAACTTTTTCCAGCAAATCCTAAGACGATGAAGGAAAATTTTTTAATGAAAGCGCTTTTCTCTGAAAATTCAATCGGGGAAAAGAGCCTCGCATAAATGTACGAAACGAGAGAGAATCGCCTGTTTGAGTCTGCGTTGTAAAATATCATCTGGTAGATCGAGAGAGCCAAGCACAATGAGTTGTACTACAACGAGAAGCTTATTTTTGTTGTTGTAAAAGAGAGAGAAAAACGCGTTTGATGTAAGAGCTTACAAAAGTTTCTCCATTTCCGCAAATACTGGAAAATTGATTTCCTCTGAAAACAGCTGAAGAGGGAAAAGAAAAAGCCGTTACATGATTTCTTGAAAATTTTCCTTTTTATTCATTACGAAAGGTCCTTTACGTGTTTGTTTGTACTCAGAAAAATTAACAACTTTGCTGTGGGACGATTTTGGAGGAATGGGTTTACATGAGATGAGGAGGAGAAAAACTAAATAAATAAACTTACGCAATAAACCGTTTTTAAATAATTGCCATGCCTTAATGAATACAAAAGAAAACGATTTGCTTAACACATAATTACGTACAAAAGTGTGATAATAATCTTAACGTAACCGAAAAAATGTCTTTTCATCAAAAAAACAAATCATCTCTCATCTGGCAATCAAAAATGCATGTTTAACTTTATCGAAGTCACTGGGGGGCGCTTGTAAATATTCCAAAGTTTGCTTTGTGCAAGAGATTTCATATTCGGGGGAGAGAGGTGAGAGATTCTTCTCTGTCTTAAACATTAAAGTGTGAAACCAGTCAAGATTCGATTATTATCTCGGTCTACCAACTAAACGTCACACGAAACAAAAACCTGAATCCCCCCGTGGCGTTTCTTTCATTCAAAACAATTTTTCTGTCGTCTTAACAATCCTAAATCAAATATGAAAAATGTTCTTAACAATCTAATGCTATGCAATAGTTTTTTTTTAGAAAAATTAACTTGAGATCTTCACACAGTTTTGCAAACTCAATTCGTCGTCGACGAAACTTAAGTTTAAATGTTGAAAAAACAAATTTTACAAAACGAAACAAGAGGGTTTGTATCTTAGAGATTACTGGCCAGTACAGTTGATTCTTGATTTGGAACCAAATTTGTCAAAAAGTAAGGAATTCAATTGGGAATGGACATGGATCACTGGATTTCTTTTATCATTTCGCGAAATATTCACATTTGATGAAGCTAAAATTCGTCTATTCGAAGTTTTCTATTTGTGCTTTGTAGTTTGGCAAAATGACAATCCGGGAAAGTCATCAAGTCGAAGTTTAACTCCATCAAATGTGAATTCTAAGGAAGGCAAGCACGAGTTTCAATCTGTGTGGTCATTGGTGTTATCAGTAAGAGAAGGATAACAGCGTTTGGCACTTAACTTTAGAAGAACTTTGTCGAAAAAGTATTCATTAAGAAGAATGATATCGAGATTTTGGAAAGTTTTTGTTTGTGTTTCTATCAAAAATTTTGTTAAAATGAGATGAAAATTTATTTTGCAGTTGAAGAAAATTTCCTTCGTGAGATAAAGCGAGAGCTTTGTTATTATTCTTTAGAGAGGCGAGACAAGGCAGCAAAAATTTTGTGATTTATTTGAATCATCCAATTCTACTGGACGTTCAACTATGGAATTTGTGTAAGGCACTGGATAAAGTTTCCTTTTTCATATCAAAAACTATTTTCTGTAGCCAACTGGGACAAACGTAAACTTTTCATTTTAAGTTTCTTTAGATCAACATTTTTTGTAGCTCAAAATTGAAATCGAAGCTATGAATTATTTTCTCACAACCAATTTTGTAAAAATTCATCTTTTCACTTGCTGAACAGTCGAAAAGATGTTCGATAACATTAAAATATCAAAACATTTCTTTCAGGAAACGTGAAACGAATTTTATGATAGGAGAGGCATTCGTCAGAAATGTCAAATGAATTTCGAGCTAAGAATCAAACTTTAACTTACAACTCGAAGCTCTTTAGTACGTGACATGACTTTCGATCGCCCCTCGATAAACTTAAATAAGCAAAGAGAGAGAGGAAACACAAAGAAAATTCAACAGGAAAAATCACGCACCAAAAAGGGTTTAAAAACATTTCTCTCATGAAAAGTCGAGTTTCACTTGTAATATCATTACGAACTCTCGTTCTGAAGAGTTCGAAGCTTAAGCTTAGTTCGCATTTGAACCTTTGAAAATATCAAATATCAACTTTCCTTAAAATTCAATTTTAATTTCACGCTTGAGATTAGAAAGTTCACTTGGCATGCTCGCCATTAGATTTTCCTGAATCTTCATTCGCAGCTCGTTGATGTTCTCCAGACTGTTCTGGTTAAACATTGAAATATCGTTATTGTTGTTAGTGTTCATGAGCTTCGTGGGCTCATCCATTCTGTTATCAGCTTTCACTTTTTCCGCTTTAATCTTCATGGCTTTCCTTGGAGGTTGACCGTTCTGCTCGTATCGAGCATGAGTTCTCATGTGGCGGGTGATCATGTCTCGTCGGCAAGCTGCGTAGTTGCATTGAGGACATCGATATGGTTTCTCACCTTAAAAACAAACATTTTATAAAATCTGTTTAATTACGTTGATGTCAATCGTCTTACCGGTATGCGTTCTTTGATGCGTTGATAAGTGATCAGATCTTGAAAAGACTTGCCCACATGTCAAACAAGTGTATGGTTTCACTCCTGTATGTAGTCTGATGTGTCTCGTTAACATGTCCGATCTATAATAAAGTGAACCACGTCAATTAAAATTTCATTAGTTACAACTTTCAATTTAGTTCTCACCTTGCAAATGATCGATCGCAAACTTCGCAAACGTAAGATTTTGTCGTTTCGGACGCGGGACTTTTCGTCTTATGGCGTGACGCAATGTGTTTCGCTAGTCGATCGTTGAGTGAAAACATCTGACCGCAAATCGGGCAGACGTACGCAACATGATTTGATCCTGGCGCGACTTCTTCAACGATCGGCGAAACTTTCATGTCTTGATAATACTGAGGTAGCTGGTGGTGAGGTGATGACGAGTCGCTGTTCGGGGTTGTTTGGAAGCTGATGCTACAATCTTTTGGAACCTGAATTCCCAACGGATGTAGCACTGCATTGAGCTTCTGTTCGGTTTGTTGCATAAGAAGCTGCTTTGTCAGACTTGGTGAGCCGGAACTGCTTGAGCTCTGACGTCGATTGAAAGTTTTCATTGAAAGATCGAGCGGTGCTTCCTGCACTTGATTGTGTTGAAAGAATCCGTTCGGAAAAAATTGCTGATGATGATTCTGATTGCCAAATGACAACGGTTGATTGTTGAAAGTTGTCTTTGGTAGGTGATGGAGAAATTCATGTAACGGTGTCTTCGTGTCGCGCACGGACGCTGAACAATTGGCCTCTTCTTCATCCACTATTTCTTCTTTCACTTCCATCTTCACCATCATCTTATCCGGCGAAGATGCAAAATTATCGTTCAGGTCATAACTTGGCGATGCCATTGCAGCTGCAAACGGTGATGGGAAGGCAGGATGCGTTGGGAGACTTCGACTAAGTGCGAATAGATTACGGAGAATCTCAGCGTTCTCTTGCATCGATCGCGCCAGATTTGTGTTGTACGTTGTAACTTTGCCGTCTTGATTCTCTGTCTTCTTCGTTGCTATGATGTTATTGTTGACTAAAGTGCTGTTGTTGTTATCGTTGTTACTGCTCGTGTCCTGAGCGCTCATGTTAGTATTGTTATTATGCAGCTTGTCGAGAACTGCTAACAGTCTTTTCCTTTTCCTCTTTTTGGGATCGCTATTGCGGTTGGCTGTTGCCTCGTGTTGCTCCATATGATTCAGTGGACTCATCTGATTTGGCATCGACGGTCCGTTCGTGTGATGATGATCAGCCATCGTCATTATTGTTTGGCTTCGCTCTCTTTTCTTCTTCTTCTGTCGTCTTTGTCGCGTTTTGTAATCTCTACTTTGGATCGAAGTCTATTCAGCTCGATGGAGACACATTTTACATTCTGCTGACGACTGATTTCATCTGTAAACCAAAGGAAAGGTGAATTAGAAAATGCCCATCGGCTAACGTGTGTGAAATTATACAAATTTGATGATTTTTTTGTGTCTGTTTCGTTTGTAAAATTGACGAACATCGAGTCCACATCCGGCGAATTAAATTGCTGCGGAGATTGAGATGATGGACCACAACACAGCGTGCAAAGTAAAAAAGACGATTGGAGGAGAGAGAGAGACGAACGAAACAAAGCCCAAGCAACCCAAATTGGAAATTCATTCATCTACATTTTCAACGCCAAAGCTTATGGAGCACACACCAGCGTGATGAAGTAACCAGAGAAAAAAAACTCAACATTAATAATTGGGCAACATAGGACGGCGGAGCTCATGTTGAGATGTTGCAACCATTGAGTTACAAGCATTCGAAGTAGTTTTTCCGAAATATCGTCAACAGCCCCAATCATCGCGTCGAGCGGCAAACGAAAAAAAAACCAGAAGATTGCCTCCGATCACGATACCAAAAGAGCCACACAAAAAAAGAAGGCAGCGCGGTGTTGATGATTTCGCAAGCCAAGAGACGTGAATGTGTATAAGCGACACATGAGGTGTAAGAAGAAGACCCCCAACATCCCATGAAGACGTCGAACGAGAAACCAGTAAGCTGAAGAATTCTCTCGAAAAAGAAAAACAAAAAAAAACTACCGATGGGCACACATGGATACTCGCTCGCTCGCTTCGTTCAGCGTTTTGTTTTAATGTAACATACATTTTTTTTTCGTCTTGCCTTCTCGCCAGTTCCACCCGCGACTTTGATGGTGTGCGATGTTAACAGCAACAATGCGATGGTTCCATCCACATAATTACAAATTTCACCTGTTATGTCTGTTTCTTCTCTTTTCGCTTCTTCGACTCGTTTCGTGTTTTTTTTTCTTTCTTCTCTTTTGCTTAAGCAACACACAACACGACATGAGCAAGTAGTTACGGTAAATGGAAGAAACATCAGCTCAAGATGGATTGAATTGCAGGTGGGTGGAAGGAGAAGCGCGCTCAGCATAAAGTTTTCATGTCGACAGGTTGACGATAGACAGACCGACGGACAAAACTGATCTATCATCCAAAAAGGCGCTCCGCGGCGACGAAACGAGAATAAAGTGGAAACAAATAAATGAAGTAGAAATGTTCATCTCATTACGTGAGACCAAAGAGAGAGGGAAAGAGATATGTTGGTCTTGTATTGAAGCATCGTCGTTACTTTTCTTTTTATGATGTGATACCAGCCGGATCGGTGACCCGTTATTGTGGGAGTTTAACTCTTTCTCATCGCTTTCGAAGGATGACCCGCAACGATCGCAAAGCCCTGATCTTTTCTGGTATTTTTTTCTTCTCTTCATCATCATCATCTCCCTCACATCATTAAAATCGAAATAACTTTGTTTTTTCGACGGTTGCCCATGTGTAAGAGAATTTAAAGCTAAGCTCGCCTTGCGAACGCAAAAACAATCTAAAAATTTGAATGAATGGATCGACGGAGTTGCAGCGATTTTTTTTCGGATGTTGCTCGCATCATTACGAAGGAGGCTAATAACGATGATAATCGATTGCGAGGTGGAATATTATAAGGCAAAAGAAGAAAGGAAGGAGCAAAGAGAAATAGCGGGGCCGCGAATGCATTTTTCTCTTACGTTGCATCTTCCGCTGCGTGTTTTTGTTTGTGCAAACGACGATGGACAGTAACATCTGCAGAAAATTTTAAATTATTGTAATTATAGCCTGTATGGGATTCTGATCTTGTTTCTGGGCTCCTCTTGCATTGCCTTAGCGAAAGAAAGCTCCATCAATGAACTGGATGGCTCATCGGAGGCAGAAACACAACAACAGCAAGACAAGCAAACGAACGAACAAAAAAAAGCAACAAAGTGCTAGTGAATGGCCAATTTCTGAGAACGGCGGTCAATATAAATGTCCAGCAGCACACAGCTTCAGTCGGTTGTGTGTCGAAATGAGAGAAAATCTACGTGCGTTTTGATTTTATGAAGTCGAGCAACGGCAGCAGCAGAAGGAAAAAATCATAAAAAAAGATTGAATTCCAATTAAATTACGAGAGATCTCGTGGAGCGACCGGAGATGGATTGATGGGAAGGTGGAGATCTCGTCGTAAATGAAAAAGAAGAAATATGGAATGGGGGGCGCTCTGTCCATCTGAGAGTCCGAGAGACTGTCCCATCACGTATTGTATAAATGTGTGTAATTGTAGGTGAAGCATTAATAAAACTTTTCCAATTCTCATTAATGCTACACGATGAATTGATTAACGTTCCCTCGCGCTCGCCCGAGATGGAAATGATGGAGAAGCGAGAGAAGATGGAAAAAAAATCAGGTGAATTAATTTGATGCTGGCTGATCATCGATTGCGGAATCAGCAAACGAATCAAACATCATCACGGTTATTTTCCCATTCTCGCGAATATGTGTGATTTCCCTCGGAAGGTCTCTTTACAAATGAGGTTGCAAATCAAATGGAAATATCGAATGTTCCCTCGCTTTTATTATGTTCACTCGACAAACTCCCCATCACGTTGATAGTTACGTGGCTGTTGAACAACCCCATACGCGGCCAGTGCTACAGCATCTTTTCGAAGGCATTCCAATGCACCTTCGACGCGGAGATGTGGAGAGAGAGGGAGATCGTGAGATGTAATTTTTAATTACCTTCAATTGTTGGAATTTTACTCCGTTTGAGATTTCTTCGCTTTGGTCATTTACTATTGCTGCGACTTTGCTGAATGTTTTCCCAATGACGATGATTGAAACACGCGCAACTCTTCCTCTCGCAACTTTGTTATTCCACAATTATTTTACTTTGTTAATTGATTAGTTTTTGTTTTTTTATTAATATCTTTTGATTCATTCAATTGATCCAGCTTGCGATGCACTTCTTAAATCCTCAAGGGAATCACTACAAGACACTTCTTTCTCTCGTAAAAAACTTTTCCTCGTAATTTTCTTTTTTGTTGATTTCTTTCGTACAAAAATAATTGATCTTCTCGATAACAAATCACTTAGACTACGGATTTAACAATTAATAGTTTAATCTGGTTAATGTTTAAGCAAGTAATTAATCTGGTGAATGCAACACAAAATAATAATAAAATAAAAAGTTTAAATGAAGAATCTACTTCTTCATTCTCGTGTTTCTTGTCGAAGACTGACTGAGAAAATGTGAACCAACTTCTTGCGCAACCTATTTCATCTTCGCCCTCTGTAATTCGTCCCCTCCTTCTTTTCACGAATACAGCTTTGATGTAACTTTGCATGACAAAGGAAAGCAGGCAAAAGTCCTTGTGAGCATCTTGCGTTACTTTGAGGAATGAGACTTTCTTCGTTTTTAATTAAACTACAAAATGTGAAGGCGACTGAGAAGATATCTTCGTTAAATATTTTTTGAGCGCCAAGTCGCGAAAGCTTAAATTCTTGTTGGAAAAATCTTTGAATAAAATAATTTGCTATCTTCGCAATAAAAAACCAAAACTGCGTAATTCAATCTCTTCGTAAACTTGTTTTCTTGAACATGTTGTGGGAAAACTTCCCTCCTTCCCTCCACCCCAAGGATCTACTAAGAGCAGATGTTTCACAACGAAAAACTCATTTCAATAAAAATAGCGAAGTAATCAAAGCGGGGAGAGTTGCGTAGGGTCCTAACAAAGAAAACGAAAAGCATTGTCGCAAGAAATCCTTAAGCGAAACTTCTTAGCTCACACTCTTACGGTGAACACACAACTTGAAGAGGGTTGCGAGGATTTTTCACCTATACCTTTGCATCATCTTCAGGAGGGTTGATCGCAACAAAGAAAGAAAGGAAAACGAATTTCCCACGCTTCATGTAACAGTGACTCACCCAAGCTCACAAAATCTGGGGTGGGAATGATTGCTGCGGCGTAATTATAATGGAAGCTCATCTTCAAATTGCGCACCTTGAGATTTTTTTTTGTTGTTCAGGAAATTTTTTAATAAAATCTTTTTATTTTTCTTTGACATGAAATATTATTAATTTAAGTTTACATAACTTCTTCACCGTCATCGTCCCCAGCTTGATTTTTCTTGCCTTTGCGAGTGTAGACTTTCTTGTTGACGGGCACGGGTCCAACTTGATCGGATTCGCCATGAAGCAGAGAGTTACGATAGTTGATTAGGGGCTGCCAATCCTCGCTGTGAGTTGACGGCATGTTGGCCATTGAAATGCGACGATCGAGGAAGCTCAATCTGTGATGAAAATAAATAATTTCTACTCGAGAGAATAAATTAGTTCCCACTTACACAACTTTCTTATCCTGCTTCAATAATTTGTTTGTGAATTCATTGAGAATTTCGAGGAAAAGGAGATTTTGAGGAACAGTTGAGTCGTCAGCGTTCCAATGTTCAGCTGTAAAGAGAATTCCTGCACGATGCATGGCAGTTACAGCTTCGCGATTTTTGATGGCGTCGAGTCCAAACGACAAAGCAAATCTTTTTGCCAATTCCTTCAAGTCGAGATAATCTTGAGACGATCGAGAGATTTTATCGGGTGCTGAATAAGCATGAATCTCTTCAAAAAGAGTTTTCAAACTCAAGCACATCGTCATCGTACAATTGATTTTATTGTTTTCGCGAGTCTTCGATAAAGTTGTTTTAATGATATCTCCATAGTCATTGTAGAACTGTTAAAAAAATACCGATTGAAGTAAAAGAAGATATTTCAAATAAGAATAATCTTACTTTGATGTAGAACTTGAAGATTTCAGAGGCAGCTGCAGTTGGCAGCATATTGTAAATGACAAGTTTGCAGTATGCCGCCAAATAGTTTCGTTTCTTGTGAAGTTCTTCGATTCGTGTTTCGTCTTGAACTTCTTCATATTGAGTTGAGAAAACATAAGTTTTGACGAAATTGATGAGAAGCTGCTTCTGAGGTTCGGTGGGACGATATTCCATTTTCTGAACGTAGCGATTTGAATTCTTTGAAATGTTTGCAGAGAAAATGACAAGTAAATCGCACAGCGAAATATAAGCCTGAGGAAAGAAAAAGAAAAATATTCTTAATAAAAAAAAACCGGAAAAGGAGACAACTTACTGCTTCTTTGATCGAAATCTTCTCAGCTGATCTTATCAACTTATTCAATGCGTCCATGAACTTATCAAGATTGCGACGCAATTCGTCTGCTGGAGAAGCCAAAGCTGATGATTCGAATGAAGATTCAAGATAGTTCAATCCCCAAGTAATTGAAAAGAAGCACGATTCGATGCAGTAGACGAGTGCTTCGGATGGAATGCTTCGATCGTGCGTCTCGGCAGTCAAATACTCTTCGATGTCTTGGAAAAGCGAGTTAAACAAACTCCATGGATTGAGATTATGACACGAATAAAGAATGGAAACCTTCTTCAAGCTAATGCAAACTTGATGAATTTCATCTTCGTCTGGTGTTTCTTCGCCAGCAATTAAATTGCGCCAGTCATCGATAGCTTCCTTGTATCGATTGACACTCTCGTCGATGATGTTTGATCGAGCAACATCACACTGAGTGTAAATTGCGCTTCCTTCAGTACATAAGAACTCTAAAGTTTTTGCACATGCTTCGAGAACTTCTCGATCGGTGCTAATCGACATGATGAGAGTTATTTTGTCAAGCAAAAGTTTCAACGATGCTTCTTGGCGTGATGTCGTGTACATTTCCAAATCAAAGTGTTGCGGAATATTCAACAAATTGATAAGTTTCTCATTCTCAGCGCTGTACTTGTCCAATAAATAGGGAAGAGTTTGAATGAAATGTTCCGTCAATTTTGCTTTGTCGTCTTGAACTTGTTTGATTTCCTTTGCCGAGAGGGTCTTTTGACGATTGCTACCGCGTCCAACCGGTGGCTCTCCTAGTGAAACTTGTTTTACAGCGCTCACCATAATCTCAATTAATGTGGATTCTTGTTTGTTATCCATGACTTCTTCGTTAGCTCCAGTTTCTTCAAGTAAGAGATCTGTCATGCATTCCCAATCTTTGATCATCGGGTTGTTCTCGATGAATGCATCGACCAGATACGCTCCATGTTCATGAAGTTCGGATTCGATGAAGAATTGAACCAAATCACGGATTAGTGGCGTGTTTTGAAGTCGCTTTTTGCCACGACGCGTGAAAGACTCTACAGATGGATCGATGAAGAACAATCGAACATTCAAAAACTCAGCAGCTGCTTGAGCGACCCCACGATGCGAAGAATAAACCAATTCGTAAACGATTTCGCAATCCTTGTCAGTAAGGATGTCTTGATGTATCTTTAAGATTTTGATGACAAGCTTCACAGCATGAACAGCGACTTCGTATTCTTTGTCCAATGTCATCGCAACGATTCGGTCTTTAAACTTTGATGTGAAAAGTTCCAATTTTCCTTTTAACTCTTCATTTTCGTATAAAGGAAGCAAAGCTTGTAAACAACGTAAGCGAACATCACCAACTTTGTCGTGAAGGGTCCATCCAATGTATTTCAAATAAGAATCGTCTAAGAAATTTGAAGAGAACTTCTGCATCCAAATGCCAATCTCCATCATGCAAATTCCGCGGATCTCTGGCAAAGTGTCGCGATATCGATGGACAAAAACTGATTTGAAGAGATAAGTTAACATGTTTTTGATTTCGTCCATGTTTTCCTCTAATTCCTGACGCTTTGACATCAAACTTTCTAATCGGTCTTCAGAAACATCATGAGCTCCTTTCAACCGTTCGCTGTCATATTGACGAGCTGCATTATCGTAGTTGATGGAGACAAGCAAAGCAACATCAACTAGAGCAGTCATAAGCTTCATTGCTGCAAGTGTTGCAGTATGACGGAAAGCACGAACTTGCGAATCTGATAATCCGGTGAGTAATGAGATGACGTTGTCCATCAAGAATTGATCGTAGATGATGGAGTATTGACATTGCTTAACGAGTGTTTGAACAAAGTCGCAGAAATGTGCTTTAAACTTCTTCCATTGTTGTCCAGCCATGATCAATGGATACTCGCCACTCTCTTCGTCGAACTCTTCTGTCATCTTTCGAATGATTGATGTGTGCTCCATTGTCGATTGCATGGCTGGTGAAATTTTTCCTTTACAGCCACTGGCGTTGATGAAGAACTGCATCAAAGCGATTAATGCGGTTTCACGATCAAGTTTGTAGTTCTCAATCCATTCGTCTACGATCATCTAAAATCGATTGAATTGCTCATTAGGGGATATCATAAACCATTAGAATCATTCAACTTACAGTGATTGTGTTCTTTGAGTAACGAAGAATCCAAAACAAACTGTTTTCGTCTGTTGTAATCTCACGTTCACGCACAACTCTTTCTTCAGCTGGTTCTTGATGTGCCTTTGGCTCTCGCGGTGCTTTTGGAGCTCTTGGTTCTCGTGGCTCTCTCTCGACCTTTTCTTTGATCGGTTTTGGCAGTTTTCTTCGACGACCAGCAGTGAACAAATCTTCATCATCTTCGTCAATGATTGGAGGCTTTGTCGGAACTCCCCCTCTTGCGCGCAATCTTGTCATTCTCTGTCCAGAAGGACCAGCCTCAGCTTCATCGTTCTCTGTCATGCTAAAATCAATTTAATGTCAGCAAAAGCATTTATTTTAATAAATTTGAACTTACTAATAGGAATACTCCATCGGAACCTCTTCCGTCATCCGAATTCTCTTTCCTTTGGAAAACATTTTCGTTTTCTCTTTTCAGCGCTAAAAATAATCAAAACATAAACAATCAAAAATGGCTAAATAAAAATTTCAGTTTTTTATGTGAAATTGATGTTTTTGACTGTGACAAAATAGATCACGAGTTTTATCCGCACCTTATCTTAAGTTTGTGCGTTGTTTGACACTTAGAAGTGACCAGCGAGCTTCGTTTTGAAATATTTTTCGGCAATTCAGATTTTCTTGTTGTTAAACTTCTCCAACAGCAAAGGAACGATCGCTTCGGCTCAAAACCATTTTTCAAATTCTTACTTCGTTTAATCATTTTTTAGGGATGAAAATATATTTAATAATAAAAAGTTTTAAATTCATTTCGGAGAATTTTCAAAAGTCAGATGTTTGTTCATTTTAATTGAATAAACCAAAACCACGATGAGCCGAAGTCTTAAAGTAAAAGCGATGACTGTACCAACTAGTTCAAATTTCAGTCGCCTTCACACGTTCACAATTTTCCGAGCATAAAAATTAATTTATTTAAAATAAAGTAGTTGTAATGGATGATGCAGAGCTATTAGAAGTTGATGATGACTACTATGCCTTTCTTAATCTCTCGAGAGATGTGAGTACACCAAAGGAATTGTTTTTTCATAACATTTTCACGTTTCACAATTTGTAACATTGATTTCACGCAGGCTACTTTGGAACAAGTAAATGCAGCATACAAACAATTATCAAGAGTTTATCATCCTGACAAGCATACCGACCCAACCAAGAAGAAAGATGCTGAGCTAATCTTTAATCGCATTAAAACTGCTCACGCAGTTCTTAGCAATCCAGAAGATCGTCAAATTTACGATTTACTAGGCACTAAAGGCCTGAAAACTGATGGCTGGCAGTTGATTCATAGGTAAACAAAAGATTCCCATCAGAAATGATCTTCATTCATAACTTTCATTTATAGAAAAGCATCGCCGTCTGAAATCAGAGAGGAGTATGAACGATTGGCCAAAGAAAAGGAAGAGCGAAGGCTTCAACAGCTTACTAACCCCAAGGGAAACATTACACTTCACGTCAATTGCACAGACATCTTCAACTCGTATGAAACTGATTATGAGTAAGCGATAACGATCCTTTTCTCTTGGACGTCCTTGAATAAATTTATATTTTATTTTAGCGAGCCCGGCTTACTGTCAAGTATTGAGATTTCTGGTATGACAATGTTTCAGTCGATCGAAGTTCCGATGTCATCGAATAATGTAGCGACGCTTGCGGGAAACCTTAATGTGTCAAACGGACAAGGCAGTGGCCGGTTCACTCTTTCCGGTCGAAGAATCTTAAGCTCGAAAGGTTGGATTGAAATGGATGTTGGAGCCGGTAATGGTCTTAATCTTGGAGGAAAAGGAACGAGAAATTTTGGAAAACGATACTTTGCCACTGGTCAATTAAATCTGAACTTCCGACAAAATGGAATTGTCCCAGCGCTTGTCGGAACTTTTGCGGTTCAACTTGATAAGCACACCGTTGGTTATTTGACATACTCTGCTGCTGGAGTTCAATCATCACTCTCAACTATCATTGAAAGAAACACAGAGAAGAACTACATAAATCTAAATTTCTCCCTCGGACTACCACACTCATTCGTGTCTTGTAACTACATTCATCGCTTAGCAGAGCAGGAAATGAAACTTAAATTAGCTGGAAAGGTTGGAACTTTTGGTTTCATGGCTGAATATGGAGTCGAGAAGAAAGTCAGCAAATATTCTTCGCTTCATGCTTCAGTTATGTTTGGTGTTCCTAGTGGAGTTGCTTTGAAAGTTCGATTCATTCGATCATCACAATCGTACAACTTCAATATACAACTCAGTGAGGAAATCATCCCAGCTGCGCTCTTTTACGCCACCACAGTTCCCATTATCTCTTACTTTTTGCTCAAGAAATGTATTCTCGAGCCAATGGAAGCGGAGAAGATACGAGTGGTCATTGATAAAAAGAAGGAGATGAATGAAGAAAGACTGCAACAGAAGAGAAAAGAAGCTGATGCGGCGATTTCCTTGATGATCGCTCTATACGAGAGGATCGTCGCTGAGGAAGAATCTAAAGGCGGTTTACTAATTGTTAAAGCGTTCTACGGAACATTCGAAGACACAGACGGTTTGTTTGACATAATTTTAAATTTGATCAATCTCTCATATTTTAAATATTTTTAGATTCCTTGGAGGACCTCGTTATAGACAAATCGTCAAGCTTCATCGATGTTAAAATTCCACTGCAATGCTTAGTCAAAGACAGCCAAATAACAATTCACACTACGTTTAAGGTAATAAAAATCCTTATCGCGAGCATTTCCGTATCTAATGTTTCTTATCAATTTTTAGTATGAGCTCCCTGGCTTCTATGATCCGGCAATAGGAGAAGATAAGGTGCTCAGAGTTCAGTACAAGTACCGAAATAATATTCAGACCGTAATGATTGATGAGAAGGATGAAATTAGGCTGCCACTGACCCAATAGAAAAAACAAATTTATTTTCACAATAAAATTTTGTGAACGAACGAAAGTTATGTTGCTTTTTAGAGAATGAAATTTAACTGTAGTTGATAATGGTTGAGATGTAAATAAATTTTATTACATGAAACTGTTTTGAGTGACAAAAAAAAAGAATTTAGAAAAATATTCAATCGTTTCACTTTCAGTTTGTTTCCCCAAAATAATTTTTACGCTTCACAATAATTTGAAGTGTCTCAGAGATCGCTAGATCTGGTCGAGCTAAGAAAAGTTAAGACTGTATTTCACAGGATCATTTCTGTAGTACGTCTTCACACTTTACCGTTTCTAAACGAAACCACTTCAAGCCATGATGATGAGTTGTGGCGTTTTTTCCTGAGCGTGAAGCCGGCATCTCGATAGATTTCTAATCAGTCGAGATTGCTATTGATGATCGTTCATCTTCCACTTTTAGTGGAGGGCGAGGGAAAGAATGCTCTCAGAGTGGTCTCTAAATTAAAACATAAAAATATCAAATTGAAATAAAGCTGGGAACAGCTTTGCTTTGATGGGAAAAAGAAAATTTCCTAAGATAACAATGCTGGAAATAAAATCGTTATTTACTGAAAGCAATTCGAAACATTTAGGAAATCTTTCTTGCTCGCTGTGAATAAGAAATAAACGATCGAATATTCTCTGTCGTCTCAACCTTTATCTACAATCAGATTGAATAAAATTTTCTAATTCCAAAGACGACGATGAAATAAAAATTAAATAAAATCTTATGATTGCATCGAATGTGTTTCAATTTTTATTTCTTGTGTCTTTTAATATAGTTAACAAATTCAGCGTACGATTTTTGTCCACTTTTCTCGCAATAATTATTTTTTCTTTAATTTAAAACGAAAAATTCTTTAATTGAAAACGAAAAATAAACAAAAAAGAATTTATCAGAAATTTCGCGAAAAAATGTGGAACGCTTCACGATTTTGCGTGTCATCCTTGCGCAGGGGCCATGCTAATCTTCTCTGTATCGTTCCAATTTTAGTATATGTTCTGCCGAAGCAAGAACGAGAGACATTTGGCTAAAAGCCTATTTAAGCTTCACTTTTAGAAAATCGCTCTTGTGAAGTCTAAAGATTTCATACAAAAAATAAAACTCATTGAAAGTGAAACAAAAAGAAAAGTTTATTTAAATTTCTGCAAAAGAAGGAAGTTGCTCCGAAGAACAACGACCCCCCCCCCTCATATAAAAAAGAAAATGCCAACGGCACATAACGTTCCCAAGCGGTCACCCATCTAAGTACTAATTATGCCCGATGTTGCTTAACTTCGGTGATCGGACGAGAACCGGTGTTTTCAACATGGTATGGTCGTTGACAAACGTCGATGGCTGAAGTCGTAATATAAAGGAACAAAATCTATTTTTAAGCAAAAGTCGACAAAAAAATTTACATGCACCAAGAAGCGTTAGCTTGAAAATAAAAGTTTTCATATTCGATATGAGCAAAATATTTTGAAGCATTTGATGATTTTGCGTTGGCAAACACAACTTTCGTTAAATGAAAAGTTTAATAAAAAAAGAGCAATTTCTGAAAATAAAATTATAAAGCTCCTATAGAACAAAACATCAACTAAAATGTAAAACTTTTTCAAATTGAAAAAATTTGTTTTGAACGATAATGACCAGCAAAAAAAAATGTTGCGGTGCAGTAAATTTTCATCTCGTTACAGGCTTTCAGAATAAAATTTCATTAAATAACATTCATTGAATTCAATTTCACAATATGCTGTAATAAACTCTGTTATCCAATTACTAAGTTTGAGGTTCGACTGGTTTCAAATTTTTCACCGTCGCCATAAATGATTCAAAGCATTTCGTTTATCATTAACTTTGATTTTCCCTTCTGCTTTCTCACCTTCCGTTTATTTTAGCCGCAAGGGCTGCCAAGTTGAAAATAAGTGAAAGGTCTCCCCGTGATGACGCTTCTAACCAAACCAAAACCTCTGAATCGCTTAAAAAAAGTGACACTAAGGATGAGATTGCAATAAAATCTTTTCACAGCGACAAAGTGTTTGCCGAGTGGAAAATCCTTGTCAGTCGTAAATTGACAGCTTTTGAACGATGTAGACTCTAAAGTTGATAGTTAGTTCGTCATTAAAAGTCAAGAAGTCTTTATAATTTCATCATGGTGAAGTTGATTGCAACAATCAAAGCTATCATTACAAGGATAATGTTTGGAGCTCATGGAGCGATTGCCATTTGGCAAGTTACGCAATACAAGAAGAATCCAATTTATTGGGCATTGAGCGCTCCAATTGGAATGCTCGTGTTTGAAGGATTCTTCACTCTTGCAATTAAGAAGAATCAGGAGTGGAGATGGTAAGCAAATCTTTTCAGCGATAACGAACTGCGAGCCCACATCGACCGTTCATCAAACAAAAAACTTTTAATTAACTTCTGCAACTTTATGCTCAAGTTGATGACAAACTTGATAAGTTTTCAGTTTGCATTATGAACATAAGCCGATCTGAAAGTTTAGTGTGTGCAAGTGACATGAAAATGTGTTTGCTTGTAGTCCCTTGTTAATCTGATGGAAATTAATTAGACTGCTAAGAGCAGTCGATGGATTAAACCTAAGACCATCGGCTACTTATATCAGAAGCAAACGATGAATGTGATAAGCTTCAGTTTATTTTCTCATAAATTCACTCGATTTTCATGATTAAGTTGACATGTGTTGAGTTAAGGACATCGATGAATGTCATGACCATCGTTTGATGAGTTTTGCGACTCGCAAATTGCGAGACTCTATTTTGACCAAGCTTCTGGTCGATTTATCTCAAATTTCAATGAGCCTGAAGTGTTGTCTGAGAGCTTAGAGTTTATTGTCTCAATTGATTCGTCTGTTGCTGACAAAACGCGCAGATAAACAAACTAACTTTGCCTTATCGACTGATAATTTCAATAAATATTCTTCGCGTTTTCAAGAACGTGACTGAAAAAAGTTCTGCGAAAAAAAGATTAGGATCGACGACAACTGCCGAATGTTAAACTCAAGATTAAACGTGAGCCAAACTTTGTGTGGGATGTCCGTGCGACAACAGCTGCGATAAGCTTAACGCTCACAAAATAAAAATCGGGAAGCTCTTAAACATGAATTATTCATTCAGACGGTCGACCGTTGATTGAAAGCAGCAAAGTCATCGGATTTACAATGAAAGTTTATCAAAGCCAGGAAGTTACTCAACGAAAACGAAAGTTCGCTCGTAAAATTCTGAAATCGATTTTGTTTTTATGAATCGCGAAGTTGAAAATGATAAAAACGTGATGAAATGTTTATTCATTCTCTCTCCCCAAACCACTCGGCAGGTTCTGTCCATCCGTCTTCCTGTATTTGAGTTCTGTCGTGCCAGCAATTTGGTTACTTGAGTTAGACAAAGTCGAACGGCGACATCGAATCGTGGAGGAAAATTTTAATTTTGCAGCAGCTGCGGCAGACTTAAAAGGACTCGACAAATATCTGGGAATGAATATTAAGCTTCCTGATATTCAAGTTGACGCTGAAACGTGGGTTACTTTGATCGAGCAATTTCTCATGCTGGTACTAATTATCGGACGTTGGCTTCTGCCAAAAGGAGACTTAACACGTGACCAACTCAGTCAGTTGCTACTTGTATACATTGGTATAAAAAAGAATATTTGCGTAAGAGAATTTCTTTTCATGAACTTCCCTTTTGTTAGGCACGGCTGCTGACATAATAGAATTCTTCGACTCTTTTAAAGATAAAAAGATTGCTGACGAGCCAATTTTGGTTTTCCTAACGCTTTCAATTTGGTCGTGGAGTCTCTTGCAATTCACAATTGTTCTCACAGCGACTCGATCACGAAAACCACGCGGCGCTACAAGTGAAGCGATGATGGATGAAGAGTAAGAAATAATATTTCATTTTCTACGCAAGCCGATGATAAATTTTCATTTTCTTGGCTCCGTTCCAGATCAAATACTTGTTGCTCGGACTGTTGCTGCTCGATTGACATTTGGGGCATCGCATTGAACATAATTCTACAAGACGCGCCTTTCCTCACATTTAGAATGTTGATTATCATCCATTATCAGATCATCAGCTACATGAACGTGTTTTTCACATGTAAGTCCTTACTCAATTCTCGGTTCGTCGATGAACGCCCATCTTGTTTCAGGCAAGAACACTCTGGTCATTCTTCTACAATTATATCGACTTTATGTCGTCCAAACCGAGAACAGCAAAAATAAATCGAAGAAGAGGAAGCTGAAGTATCATCACGACCGTCAGAAACAATCGAAAGGAAGTCGAGGACATCGGAAGTGTGGTTCCGACGACATTTACATTATCTCCAACGAGAAGTCGAGTAAACACAAAAAGAGGTATTTGTTTGCTATTGCTTTAAAGGGTTTTAGCTTAGCACTTGAAGTTAATTGGAAATTTTCAAGTGAGGAAAGCGAAAGCTTTTGAGGAGCTTTTTAAAGCTTCAATGGGAATTCAAGCTCTTGTTTAAACTTGAGTAAATACGGCTCTCGTCTTCTCACAAGATTTCTTCCTTTTAAGAAATCTTTCAATTCATAAAATTCAATTTCGAGTTCGTTGGCCAAACAATCTTATCAGGCAACAACCACAAGCTTGCCAAATAAATTTATTCGTTCGATATTCCAAAATTCTCCCGACGCAGCTGATGGACACAGTTAAGCGTGAAGGCCTCGAAGGTTGTCAGTTCGAGAACGTAATTTCCGGTTTGCGAGAGAGTCGACCAAATGAGTTTTCCTAAAAATGATTCGTGAAGACCAAAATATTCTGTGTCGAGCTTTCAAAGCTTCTTCGGACCGAAAATTGTCGTCGACTTTAATCACGTGGAAAAATATTTAAAAAAACGTGAAAAAAACTTCTACAAAAACAATTTCGGGCGTTTTGCTGACGATAACGAATGATAGATTTAATAATGTAAAGGATGGTAATGCTTGAAGCTTGTTATGAAACAAAAAAGCCCCGAAAGGTCGCATCGTGTCAGAAGCATTTTCCATTTTTAAACGACGGTCGTTTCACTCTCACAAAAGGACACGGCCGCAATAGATTTTCACTTCCTCCTGCAGATGAAAATTTACGCTTACAATTTATTTATTTCAATCCTACATCTCTTAAATGGTTGACTGACATCTGCAAAGAACAGAATCTGATAGATAACTTCAATTCACAATTTCATTCTCTTCCATTTTTCTCGCATCCAAGAAAACATGAAAGTGACAGCAACGAAAGCGAAAACGACGACAATAGAAGGAAAGATAAGAAAAAGTAATAAGTTGGTTTAGTTATTTTTCTCGTTTCGTTTTTTTTCCTCGCAAAGAAGAAGCTTTAAATTTTAAGCTTCAAATAGCTTTCAGTCCTCTAAATACCTTTTTGTCTTTCCCAGAGGCAAATCAACACGTAAGGATACTGGATACTCCACTGGCAGTTCTCGAGAAGAGAATCGACGTAGCAGAGATTCAAAACGGAAAGATAAACGAAAGTCACGAAAAGACGACGATGAAAGTCCTGGCAAGACTTCAAAAAAGCGCCACAAGAGCCGTGAGAGCTCCAAGGAGGAAGAAGAGAAGTATGAAAGCACTTGAAGGCTATAGACGACTAAATGTGTTACTTGAATTACAGATCAAAGCGGCAGCGCTCGAGAAAAGAGAAAATCGACGAGGAAAGTCAGTCAGCAAGCGAAAAATCTCCAAAGAAGAAGCCGAAAAGAAAGCGTTCAGCCTCCAGCTCGTCCTCCAATTCATCAGATTAAAAACCATTGTTCGCGACAAATTACCTTTCGTGGTATTTTATTGGCGCTTGTTATTTTATGAGACAAGAAAACTTTAGGGGAAATCTTTTTGTTCCGAGCGATACCTCGCCGCGTTCGCCCCAAGAAAGGACGTGAAAACTTCTAACTCGCACAAAAAACTCAGACCAGAAGGAAAAAAGTTTATCTCCGTCTCCTTCTCTTTTGGTAATTGAAGAAATGCCTCGTTAGAGGAGAGAAAAAAATATTTGTAAACAAGACATTTTTTTGTGAGCTGGTGAACCACAAACGGAAAAAGTTTTTTGTATCCCAACTTGTGCTCTTCACTTTGCTTCTTTGTGAAAAGAAAAACCATTCAAACATGTTAAAATTGCTTGTATGTGTAAAGAAGGTTCTGTTATTATTTCGCTGGAAAAAGCTTCGACGGGAGATAAGAGAAAGAAAAGTTGCTGTACTGAGTTATTTTCTAATAACGTTGAGCTTGTTCGAATGACGCCGTTACTTCAATTGCTGGATTCTCTGATCGGATTTTCTCATCGTCGTCGTCATCGTCGTCATCAGGAGGGTTTCGCATGATACAAGCCAACCTACGCAGTTAATGATATTAGTATTCATTTTCATTAGATTGAGAATATTCCGACGTACCGTAAGATGAAATAATAGAAAATCTCGACAATCGACAGAACTGAAACGCCGACGAACAACCCCAGCAAGCCTCCTACGAATTGAATTTAATAAGCTCCAATATTTGCTAAGTTAATGAGAAACAATTTTGTACCGCAGTTAGCAAGAAAGTCCACCGTTCCGTAAAGTTGAAATCTCTTTAAGGGAACGAACTCGTTATCTTTGAAGAAAACCTTTAGCGAAGCGATTGTCATGTAATCGGTGAGATGTGTCTTGTAATTCGTTTTCACCAACTCGATTTCATACTTGAGCGATGCGCATTGTGGCAAACATTGACAAAACGAAAGTGCTTCGTATGTATGCTTTTCAGTTGTCCCATCAATAGACATGTCGCCGTTGAAAAGTTCATTCTCCGCGTTTTCAAAACACTCGACTTCCGATGCTGTGCATATCTTTGTGTCTGGATCGCCTGGTGGGAGGGAGAAAATTCAAAAAGTTTGCTTTATGTAACTTGAGAAGAAACTCAACGAATTATGCTGAACTTGACGCAGCCACATTGCAAGTTCGTAAAATTGCTGTCGAGGGGATAAAAAAAATGAAACTTGAACCGTCCACGGTCTTATTTAAACAAATTAAGCACAACTCACCTCAAGCACTCTTGTTCACAATTATATTTCGTGTACTGTTTGAAAAATCTCAGCTTCTTTTCACCTTCGAAGAAGCAATTCCGTCTGAAATGGAAATTCGTTGAGATAACAAGAAACGTTGAAAAGGATCGAATTTCTCGTTCACTTTAAGAGTTTAAAAATATATTCTGGATTATTTCTAAGTGCCATCACAAGCCTGCCATCAATAAATTCTGAACGAGGCTTTAAATCATGTTATTGCGTTTGTTAAGGATTTTATTGATTGCTGAAAGCTTTACGGCTTGAGTGAAATTGCGTGTTAAATTTTGAAAGGCTTTTTGTTGGCGAGTAAATAGCAATCATAAATCGAATTACAAGTTTGTTGAGAGTGACGAGAATTTAATTTATCCTCCGGATCATTCTTTTATCTCTCTGACGAATAAATCAATTTACATTAAATTGAATTGGCAAAATAATTTCTCAGAGATACAGTAGCTGCGTGTTGACTCAATTGTAATTAGTTTACCAACACTCAATGGAGCACTGTGACGAGAGTGACGCTTTTTTAAAGGCTCCGCTGTCAACACATCGAATGTTTTCATTACAAAGTGTTTTGCATTGATGGATGAATAGGCGTCGCATCGCAAAGACTAACTACACTTGGCTGCATTCAATCAATTCCCACAATGATCGAATACTATGAAAGCCTTTTCAATTCGCTCTTCGCTGCTATTTTACCTTTCCAAGCTGTAATCCCGTAAATCTTCTTCAGTGATTGTCATTTTGGGTTTTATCAAGAGTTCAGTAAGCTCCCCGAATTGCAATTGAAACCTGTTTGTCGACGAAAGCAGTTCGTTGGTGCCTGAAAGAAAGAAATTAATGGTTTCTCGTTGTAACAAATGTTTTGTTCATTTGTCAGACCATGAACGAAATATCGAAATCCCTCGTATTTCGAACACCACCAATCTTTTGAATTGTCGTCAGAACGCATAGCAACGCTCAGTCCGCTGTCTTGATCTGAAACTGTTGCACTCCAAGGAAATTCATCGGTTAAGTTCACCTTCGTCTTTGGCTTCAAGTTGAACGAATTGATTTCTTTCTTGAACAAGTTGATGTCCCTGTCGTAATGGAAATCCTTCGACACCCTAGAAAGGAAATAAAAACGAAGAAAGAGAAACTTTACTAAAGGAAAACTTGGATTGCTTTAGTTCTCTTTACTCGTTTAGGTTCATCAAGTCCGAGGCATTGATTACGTTAAAGGTGAAGCAGAAGCCAAAAGGTGTTAGTCGAAGTGCGAAGGGCGCGCCATAAATCTTGTTCCACGAGGCTGATTGCCTTTGAAACCATTCGAGCCGAGCCATTCCACGTAGCAGCTCAATGAGATCTCCGGTTCCCGTGCTGAACTGGACGGTTTTCAGATATTCAGGCTTGCAAATGTATGCGATGGCCTGCAGGCGTGCTTTGCTTTACGTTAATTGAAAGAGTAAAATTTCAATAAATCACACACAAACCCATAAACACGGAAAGCTCACTCGAGTGCATCCAACGATGAAAAATCAAACGATTTTCCTTCTTCGACAATGTCACGAAAATTAAATCCCGAATCAAAGGTCGTTTGAGTTTCTGAGCAAACTGAAGAAATAAAAGATGAGAAAGAAAAATGTAAACGAAAGATTGCGGGAAGGCGTTGGCTTCTCGTCCCTAAGCAAGGACAGAAAGCAATAAAAAGAAAGATTGCTCGCCCGCACAGTTGACACACTCACCAGTAACAGCTGGAAAGGGAATCTAAAAGCGAGAGGAGAATTATTGTGTAATTAATCTTTTTTCGTCTGCTTTAGGTCGTTCTCGCACAATTTATCCTTGCGCGCGGTTCGTTTACCTCCTGAATCGAGCTCGGTCTTTCAGCTAAGCTGACAGTGATTGGATTTGTTTGTAATTTCTCAAACATCTCAGAGATCAACATTGCACAACCTATCGTTGATATGACAAAAGCAATCATCCAAAAGATTCGCTCAATCCAGGGACGAGATGTTTCACCCATGTACTAAGAGATAGAGAATTGGTTAAAAGGGATTGACAAGGTCGAGTGGATTGAAAACTCAATTGAGTAGGGCTCTATAAATCAATTTTCTTCTCACTTTAAAGCCATGAATGGTCGTGTCATTGCAATAGTCCAGCAGATATTGATAAACCGCAGCCCAGTTCACGGCTGGCTTCTTCGGACCGACTTTCACCAGCGAGTTGTTGTTGTCCATCATGCTCTTCTGGACGATCATGGTATTCTGTAATTGAATTTACGTTCTCAATTTTCATGGACGTTTGTCTCTTCTCTTTAAATCACTTCGGCAGGGTTTGTTTTAATGACGCAATAAACTAATGAAGCTTAGCGGCGTCGTCTCCGCCTTCTAATTAAAACGAATGGCATCGTAGCCCGAAGAAAATATGGAATTCCTCTTGAGCGTCTCGTGAAATTCAATTAAGAGACATTCGCAAATTTTATCAAAACAAACGACAGAGGAGTTAACGCTTGAAAGATGAAGCACTTTTGTCACATAATTCTTCATCGTCTTTCATCAAGTTTTGACTTCCAAGAAAGTTTATGGATGTCATTCTCGAAACACGAGGCAAAGTCTTCTCGGAATTTAAGTACTTGAGTTTCTCATTGGTCAACAATAAAGTAAATAATAAAGAGCCTTCAACCACGGAGCTTTGAAGCTCGATTTTCCTTGTTAAATATGCAACAGGAAGCTGAGGGTAATTGACATCAATTTATGTTTCCGCTTCGGAAAAGCATTTTACGAGAAGTATTTTCGTCTTTGACACTTCATTTTAAAAGCATTTTGAATCTAAGAGGGATTCTCGTAAGAGCAGATGTATAACATTTTGAGTGATTGTTTAATGTTTAAGGTAGCTCATGCCTTATGCGATCCTAAAAAGTGAGCATTCGAGACAAGCCTTATGACAGCTAAGCTTCTTACGTTGATGGCTATGGTATTGAGTAAACATTCACCCTAAATCCGAGAGGGTTACCATCAAATCTAACTGCGACTCATTGAAAAAGAAGATTCGCAAACATGTTTCCGTCGAAGAGTTTTTGAATATTTATGTGTCGATTTAGTAGCTCAGGGCGGCTCTGTTTACTCGAGGAATAAGTAGGAAAAAATGACGAACTTGATTACATTTCTATCATCCACAAATAATTTCTCCGCATGCTTCAGCAGAGAAATAAAATCAATTTGAGTCGTCCCTTTCTTGTTGCCTTTCATGAGATGAGGAAAATTTTGTTTCTCGTCTTTGGAAGCGACGACGAGAAATGAGTCACAGCCGAATCATTTTCTCTTAGTCCCGGAATTGATTCCACTTCCACTTACGCTCTCATGATTCTCTATGAAATAAGATTCTTCTTAAAAGACCTTCCATTGCTTTTAGAAAATCAAAACAGCGAGCGGTGACTTGAGGGATCCTGATTTGGCATTGATTTTCAAGATTTTCGAATTCAACTAACGAAAATCTCATCGGGAGGTCTTTCATTCCGATTTTACATTTCTACAGAAGATTCGAGTTGGATTTTCCTTCACTCTCGTTCATAGGAAAGTATTTTACAGAAATTTTGTGACAGATGAATTTCAAGCTGGATAATAATACAAGAAATGGCAATTAATGTAAAAGACAAATTCCCTTTCCATACAAAAGCTTCTAAAGTATTTTTAGTATCTGACAATGAGAATTACGTCGCATGTTTCTCCTGGGACAAAGAATGAAAGCTTTTGCTTTATGATTTTAATGCTCGTTCAACAGATAATAAACTCGAGTGACAGCACACACATATTGCTTAATGCGCTTTGCAAGAACATTTTTCACGCATCGACCGTCACATAAGATAAATGTTGCATCAAAGCTTTTCCAAATCGGCAAAAGTGGTTTGTAACCCGCTTACCAAGTTTAACAGATCAACTGTTGTTGTCCATGACATTCGCTGTCAAAATTCGTTTCCCTTACGTGTGCGATTATCAGCGGATTATATTAAGGCCGAATGACATTCACACGACAGCCACATGGGGATTATTTCTGTTTTATTCCCGCACTGAGCCACACATTGCTCAGCTCAGATCGAAAATGATGATTAATGTTTAAAGCTTCGCTTGGTTCGTTTTGGATCGAAAAATCCATTTCATTGCCAATGAGATTTTGGAAAAATCGCAATCATAAATGATTACTTTCTCACGTTTCATTTGCGTTCATCTTAATTGAGTGTTACGATGAGTAAGCGACTTAGAACACGCAACTTCGATTCTCGAACGAAATGAAACAAAAAACATTATCGCATCAACAAATTTTATGAAAAAGCTTTCTGTTCGGTTAGTTGAGCCTCGCTACCTCTACGAACCTTTTAGGGAATGAGAGATTCATTGGCGAGGAATAAAATTTACATCATCATCATCATCGCCGTCGTCTATCGACGTAAAATAATATCGAATTATTCTCGTACGAACGTGAATCGTTTTTGGGATATTTATAGACGAATTTTCTTTTTTTTGCGCACTGTCTTTCTCTCTTCAATCGCCTTGAATCTATCTTCAAACAATATTCAATTTGATCATCTACTCGTTTGGCATATTTTCTATAAAATCATAAATCTATTAGTGAAATTCGCAGGCACGCTCAAGGTCTGAGCTTAAGCAACACAATGAATCTAATTGAGTCGGAAAAATTCTGTAAATGGAATTTTTGTCTCCAAATTTTCCGCCAGAAATTAATAAACTTTTCAACCTGAACAAACTTTTATTTCCTAAGCTTACTTCTTGATTGATAATGATTGCCCGGATGAAATCAATGGGAAAACTTTGTCTTTTACTTTGAATTGAAAAACTTTTCGCTTTGGAAAACACCAAACTCGAACTAATTACGGGGACGAAATGGCTCCGTTGTTGTGTGACAGCCAAACTCAAGCAAGCAAATTGCGTTTGAGCTATCAATTAAATCATCTCTAATTGAAATAGAGATTCGCCATTGACATTAAACTGCTCTCATTTCATTGTTGAATGTCTCGATGAATAATTCATCTGATTTATGCATGCGATGTGATATTAAATCATTCAAATGACAAATTCATTTGCTCTTTGAAAATATTCAGAGAGAACGAGGAATTGTTCGTTAGTTTCGTGAACTTTAAACTTCGAAATGCCAGTTCAAGAAATGTGTGAACTTGAAAGGTTTACCCACAACTTCCTAGCCATAAATTACTTAAAAAAAGCAATCTAGACTAAACAAATAGCCCAAAAATTGTCTGTGAAGTTAACAAATGGCTTTTTCTGTTATTTATGAACGTTTCCCTCAGCCAAGTCCCGCTTTGTTTCGTTTCTAAATATCTCTGCATGAAATTATGTTCAATTTGTTTTCTGTTTGGCGATTATCTCGCGTTTTTGCTGTTCTGCTGATATCGCTTGCTTCCACGTGAAAGGACGTGGCGAGGGGTATGATGAAAATATCTCGGATTAATCCCTCGCGTTTAATGCAAAAACATTGAAATCCCATGCTTGGTGAGCTGAATTTTTAATAAAAATCGTTTTATTTAGCATTTACTTTTCCCTCGGCAACACAAACAACAGACGAGGCGACAGTAACATTTTTGGACACAAAAACTCTCAGACTTTTCTTGCTGAACAGCTTCACTGTCCCAAAACCTTGAAATGGTCGAAAGATGTTAACTGACTTTTAGAGATATTTGTTGATATAGCGGAGAGAACTTTTAATACAAAAACATTTTCTTTCGCATCCAACAAGTCGCCTTGAAGATAACGCTAAGAGCATCAAGTTCTTTATATTAAAATACATTTTTTCTTCACTTTTTCTTTCCATTCGGTGCCTTCAATTTCAATGCCGTAGATTCGAGAAAAACTTTTTCCTCATCGCGACGATTCAATCTAAGACACAGTTTTTGCATTGAATCCTCTTGACAGCAAAGATTTATTTTCAAGACGAAAACAAAAAGAACTGAAATTGATAAAGAAATTTAATTTATTTTTCTAAAAAAAATTTATATTTTTTCTAGCGAGGAAATGAATTTTTATCAAAACTAAAACTTTTGTTGCTGCGAGAAGTGATAAGCGAGGTTGTAGAGAATCTTCTTCCGTTGATACTCGACTTCCTTTCTACAATAGGAGCCGAGGAAAGGTGGGCACTGATACTTGACCGTTTCAGTAACAAGCGTGTCCTGGTTGTTGATATCTGTGAACTGGAACTCTCCAATGGATTTCACTGTGGGATGAGATAAAGTTGAGACAAGGTTCAAGTGAAATCTCACTCCACTCACCGCAATAAATGCTGAAGAAACAAGTCTTATGGGTCGACTCAACAAGAAAGACATATTTCCTATCCCTGATGATCTTCCTCACATGATAGTTCGCAATCCCAACATTCTTCCAGAATGGCCAATGTGACATGTTCTCAAGGTATTCAACTCCATACTTCCAATCCTCATTATTGCCATTGTCTGAGAAAATCTTAAACTGGAGAATCGTCGGATTCAACGCCTTCATTTTGCTGAAGTCAGCGACATATTCCCACACAGCTTCGGGTTTCACATTCTTTATCACTTCTTGGATCTCGTAGGTTTGATACCTTGAAAACAGGAAGAGATACACAAAGATCACAGCACAGATGCCGAGAATTAATTTTGCTCGTTTCGTTTGCCGGTTTCTTGTAAACATTTCGCTACAATTTTTCAGAGAACACTGAAGCGTTTATCGCTGGAGTTTCCGTCTTCTCGTCTTTCATTTCATTTGTTTATTAAATTTTTACATTCAATGTGTGCATTCTTAGCGAGCATGTGTTGATTCTTTTCGAAGTATAGAATGAAGAAAACCGAAATCATATGAAAACAGATGTGATATCTTATTCGTAAGTCGATGACTTTGGTTCCAAGGCAACATAGACTTTGGTTTGAGCGTGTGGGTGGAAGTTCATTTGTAAATCAAAACAGAAAAGATTCTGTTTTTAAAATTGACTCAACGATATCGATGAGAATGAAAAAACATTTCGATTTTGCCGAAAGCATTTCTATTTCCTAAAAGCATAACAAGGGCTTCCTGAAGTAATCCTTCGAGAGATTATTGAATTTTCGAAGGAGGTAGATGAAAGTTTGCCGTTGAGACGGAACAAGATGAGCATTTTATGCTCGATCAACCCTTTTGGCAAGGATTCTGAATTTAAAAAAAATAAATATTTCATGAAAATTCTTTTTCTTTTCTTTGGAAAATTGAAAATTGATCCATTAAGATTTTCACTGGAACTTGAACTTTAATCGATTCGACGAACTTTTCATGTTCCTGATAATTAAAAGCAATAATTTTGAAAACAAGTCAATAAGCAGCTTTCAGTAAATGCTGTCGTTCATTGAACAACGAAATAATCCTGAAGCGCTTCATTGAACTTCAATTTTCCTTAAGAGGTTGGTAAAGAAAAAGAAGAAGGTTCCATTGACTTCGAGAGCTTATAACTTCGCGGAACTTTTGTTTCGGAAAACTTTTCTTTGTTCAGTTACTTAATCTGAATGTTTGCAAAGTTTTCATCCGCAACTGAGCTTATCAAGTCGCGTTTGTTTATTTTCAGAGACGGTTAACCATCTGGATCGCGTTTCACTTCAAAATTTACTCGATTTCCCCCCACCGTTCAACTTTCCTCAATAAATCAATTATTAGACTTTTCTTTCTCACTCTTTTCCTAAAAATAACAAAAGCGATATTGGAAGTAAATTTAAAATGAACTTGAAGCTTTATCTGTTTTGCTAAAAGCATCCGCAAAGTGGCTCAAACTCTCACGTCGAACTCTTTCGACGCAGTTTCAGTCGAGCGGAGACGCTCAATTAGGTTAATTCGAATTATTTCATTATCGCTGCTGTTATCTGCCTCAGAATAACGACAATTATCGGATTATGGAGCATTACTCATGTCGTCCCTTTACTTTTTACTCTTTTCGTGTTCACTCAACCGCGGTCGATTCATTTCCATTCGACTAATGCTCACGTTCTGTCATATCCTCAACTGTCACTCAATCTTAGATGAGGCTTACTTTGAATTTTTGAAAGCATCGATTTTTTGAATGTAACAAAACTCCACTCCCGCGCATTCGCTACATCATGAAAGAGAAGCTTAATTGAGGAACAAACCAATTAAGTGTTTTGTTTCATCCTGCTCCACATTTATCATTTTTCACTGAGACGTTCAAAAACATTTGCGATAAAATTACATTAAGTACAAGGAGGATAATAAGAATGGAGCGGTTGACTTCACTTACAAAACAAGTCTAATCTAATTATCATTCGGTGGAGAATTCCCTGACGTTCCGTTATGGTTTCTGAATATTCATTGATTCGCGACGCTTCTAACTAAGAAGAATTTCCGAGTTCTCTCTGTGATTCTTAATGTTCAAGGAATAAATAATTTTAAGCGGCACGGCGTGAATAATTGTACTGAGTGAGTTAGATACGACAACGTGTTGGGAATAAGCGATCAATTATTTCGATGCTAATTGGATTGTCGGATATAAATAAGCTCTAAAGATTTCCGTCTCGTTTGTGTTTGTTTCATGAGAAGGAAAAGACGAAGAAGTAAAAGGAATCCGTTTAGCGAGAGAATATTTGTAATATTAGTAATTAAGCAGAAAATGAAGACTAATTAAAGTCGAAGCATTCAGCTTCTCACAGCTCGTAGCAACATAATCCGATCTTTCTTCTCTCACGCGCATCGTTGTCGTAGAGCTTCGGGAATTTCAATCAACATTTGATGCTAATGGTAATTACCCAGAAAGCTATTCGCAAAAGCTTAATGAGGCGTCGTGTAACTCTAACAAAAGCTTAAAAGTTCAATTAGAACTTTTTCCGTTGTCACGATGTTTCAGTTTTGAAAAATATTGCACTACCCTCGTTAAATGAAAAGTTTATTCAACCGAATCACAAAGTTTATGGTTCGAATGAACAAACTGAGGTTTTTCGAGTTTAATCAGCTTCTGCAACAGCTCAGTCTCTGTTATGACCAAAACTGTCATCATAAATAGGTTTTAAAAACCCGCGAACGATAAATATTTGCTCTGTTTGATAAATATTTCGTTTTAAAATATGACGGAGCTTTAACATTTTTTCTGGTGAGGGAATTTGCCATAAAATGAGGGCTTTTTATCCGAAGTTTTGCTGAACCATCTTAAATCTTTATAAACTTATATAGAAATGATTTCACCTGCAAAATATGCTGCAATAGAAAAATCCCTTAGAATAATTGAAATTGTTGAATATGACGAGAAGTTTCTCGGGAAGAGTGAGATTGATGAATGAAAAAAAAAGAAAAGCTCTAGAGTGTTCGTTTATAAAACACTCAGTGATTAAACCGTTCGAGGCGTAGTAAAGCAGCTTCATTATGTTCAATCGCGTTCCCCTTTACATCGTTAGTTCCTCAGAGTGAAAATAAATACTCTTGATGCATTCAAAGCAAACATCAAACACGAGAACTCCATTTACATTTCTATGCCCCACGAACTTTATGAATTAGTTATTGCGTTAAGCTTATACTCTGGCGAAAATAGAGCAGCGGTTGTTTATCGAATAAATTTACTTGTAATATTTTAATTACATGAATCGTGCATTTACCGCATTCGGGAAAAGAAGCCCGTCGATACGTAGAAGCCGTTGTTAGAAGTTAACTGTTGCGAGCGCCTAGGTCGCAACGAGTAAATGGCACAGAAGAAACGTTGAATTAACTATGCTAATGTAAGTTGAACCTCTCGCTCTTGCCTTTTCAGCTGACTCTTCACTCCTGACACATAAAACTTCCTGCGCTCGGGAGAAGTTTAGTTTTGTTGAAACAAGACAGCGAACGGAGCGGGGAAAGAAAGTTTATTGGATCGCGGAACGAAATTTTCATTCTTGCCTTGCGATCCAACAAAAGTTTTTCCTAGCGAAGCCGGAATGAATAATATTTTCGGCTTTATGCACAATCATAAATCGTTGAAAGCGAATTAATTTATGGATTACTGCGGTTCGTTCCTCATCGTTCGCAAGGTCTGACTCCTGTTCTTTCTGTCTCTTTCGTCGTGGATCGCGGGCTGAGCCTTTGCCAAGAAAAAAAAACGAAATTTCTAATTCCGTGAGCGAACTTTGGTTTGCTCTTCTTTTGAAGAAAAGTAAAAATAGAAAAATTTCGAAAAAATAAAGAAAAAGTTTTCTTGAGAAAAAAATGCCTCGTAAAACCCGGCAGAAAATTACTCTGAGAATTTCCCTCGACGCTAGACAATTTTCATAGTTTGCTTTCGCTATGCAAGCGAATTAGACGCGATGTTTTGGCGGGCTCGCGCGTGAAAAATTATTTTCTGCTCGGAAACAACAAACGACGATAAAATCTGCAGCACGAGACGAAATTTATTTTAAAATTCATTCAAAACGAAAAAGTTAAAAGAAAATTGAGGAAATTCTTCTCTCGCGTGGCGACAAATCACACACTCGCTAAAAGAACGTTGAGGAGATCGGGTTGTGATCTTAACGATTTAAATTATTTTAATTTAGTTTTCTTCTTTCGAAAGCTTTCGGGGCCTTAATGTGTGAAGAGTTCAAGAGTGCGTTAGTGAATTACTTACGTGATGGAGCAATCATCACGGACGACGAGCCTCCCCTTTGGGATATCGAATATCGCGAGGGTTATGGCAGGTGTATGATAGCGAAACGTGACATCCAAGTTAACGAGCTGATATTTCGTGATCGGCCACTGCTAATTGGACCTCGTGTCAACAATTATGATAAGATTTTTTGTGTGGCTTGCTATAAAGTTTTGCCCAAGCTCAAGCTTTGCGATGCGAAGTGCAAATTCCCTGTTTGCGATGATTGCGTCGACTCCAAGAATCATCGTCGCGAGTGCGAACTCATCCGATCGTGGGGCTTGCGGAATGAAAATCGCTACTCGAAACATCTTTTTCGTGCTCTCACCGTCATTCGTGGCTTGCTCCTGTCAAACGATGACACAAAGCTAATGTTCATGATGGCACGTCACGAAAACACAACAATCCAAGGCATCGAAGTCGAAAAGATTCTCGATGAGTTTGATGCTTTGACAGCGGATTGCGAAACCGTCCAAACACTTAAGAGAATCTCTTCCGTCCTGAACACGAATGCCTTTGAGGTGGGTGTCGCTTTTGACTACAATCCCGAGCACAACATCAGCTTACGTGTAAGTGATCGCCTCTAAGATGAACTCTGAGTTGTCTAAAGCAAGAGATGAAACATAAAAAGTTTTTTCATTCAAAAGATGTTACATCTCGTGTCTATTCGCAGACATTTCGGATTAAGTAAAGCTCAAATCATAAACTTTTATCTTTCTCGTTACTTTATTTTTCTGGCGGATGATGATGATGATTATCTCCATAAACGACTTTACGACGCGTCCATCACGAAACATCGCAGGGCCTTTATCCCCTCGCAGCCGTTATGAATCACAATTGTGTTCCAAATATGCGATACACTTACGACAAGAACTCTGTTATGGCTGTGAGAGCTGCGAGCCTAATTCGGAAAGGCGAGCAAATATTCAACTCATACACAAAGTTCCTGTGGGGAACTCAGCAGCGACGTGTGCACTTGGCATACTCAAAGAATTTTCTCTGCAAGTGTGAGCGTTGTCTCGACCCCACCGAGTTCGGAAGCAACATATCAGCATTAAAATGTATCCGGCCCGAGTGTGACAGCATAATGCTGCCCATCGATCCTTTGCTAATCAAATCGCCTTGGAAGTGCGAGACGTGTCAATTGAAGCTTGACCATGCACGCACTTCGAGAATCTCGGACATTCTCTCGAAGCAGATTTTTAATAAAATCCTAGTCGATCCGATGAGCTCCATCAATCATTATTTGAAGGACAAATTGGTTTTGTTTCTTCCGCCTTCCAACCAATTTACGATTGAAGTGAAGCTTCAAATTATTCTTAAAATGAAAAAGGAAGCGAATTATGAGATGACTCTCGAGGATTATGTGGATATCGAGAGTTATTGTTATGATGTCCTTGAGACAATTGACCGCCTAAAAGTCGGCGAGTGCTTTGTTAAAGGTCTTCTCTACCATGAGATCCTGACGGCGAAAATCAAAATAGCCGAGATGAACAAACAAGAATTTGACGAAGTAAGTCCCAGTGAAAGATGTCGGAAAATTTAATTAAATTGCACTGAAAGAAGAGGAGAAAGCTATTCAGGAATGTCAGGAAGTTTAATGAACTTGTTGGATTGAAAAACTTTTTCTTTCATTCGAATGAATTTTAATCTGATGAAATTTGTAATTTTTTTCTTTAATGAAACTGTTCCGCATTTAAAAGTTTAAAATCCATTTATAAATTAAATTGTTTCATGGAAAATGTTCAGAAAATGTTTCTTCAACTTGTAATTGTTTCTCAATTAGAAACATTTACAAATTGCGTTAGAGAACTTCCGGAAGCACATTAAACGATTAAATGTCAGTTAGCGTGAGGAAAAGTTTGTCTGTTGCTCAAATGTTTGTTAGGAAATATTCATCACTAAAACTGACAAAAGTTTGAGCTCATTGAAACACTTTCCAGAGTGTAATTTATGAACAGAATCCTTTCACATCAAATTGATGAAGTAATTTCCTTTTTTCTCTTTCAGGAAACTCAAAAGTATTTATCAGATTTGATTCAAAAGTGCTGGGAAATACTGGGACATACGACAATGGAACCACAAGACTTGAGATCATTAGTTGAAACTTTTAAATAAATTAAGTAGCTTTTGCAATTTATCTTTGTTCTGAAATGCACAAATAAAACTTGAAATGTAATAATAAATTTTCTCTCGCATCACTGATTGCATATTCATTTGCCAGACGACTCAAGTTTTTCAATTAATCACATTTTAATTTATTGAAAAAGGTTTCACGCTTGGAAACATAATTATCGAAATATCGATCGACTGAATCATTTCCGCGGTGAGTTATTGTTTCTCGAGCGATAACAGGAGGAAATGACAAGGGAGGCAGCTGCAGTTCGTTATGATTATTTGCAGTGGGTGCTCGGTCATTAGTTCAATTAATTTACATGGTCGATTTGGCTGGTAATGTGGCGAAACAAGAAGTTTAGTTCGAGATCTAAAAATAGAAATTTCGTGTTGAAATTAATGTTCAGTGATAAATCAATCGAATCTTTGGGTCTTGCTCAACTAGCTCACGGATTTGAATTTGAAATTAATTATTGATGTTGAGAATTGTCAAACAAGGTCGACCGTGATTTCTCTTTGCGATAATTGATGTCTCTCTAGTGAGTTGCCTTCACATTCTAAAGCGAGACTTAAGGAATGGCACGAAATATTCAAATCGCTTAATTTCCCTCCCAGAGGCCTCAGCATAATTTATAAATTTTCAATAGACGATGAAGACGGGTTCCTCCCATAACAAATTTGAAATTTCCTCTTAAAGCTGAACAACTCAAAGAAACTCATCGCCACAGACAAAAAGTTTGTTTAAGAAATAAATTTCCCCTTTTCTTCACTTCATTTCTCATGAACGATGATGATCCGTGAGTCCAAAGATTTCATCACTTTGCAGAACATTTTACGTTCATTGCAGAAATTGAAAATTTTATTTCATTACCCTTCGGCATTTTATGAAGAAATGATGCGAGGAAGAGTTCCCTCGTGAAGATTGTAATTTTTCTTCTCGCGAGGCATTCTTGTAACGTGCAATTAAAGTCACAACGGGGAGGATACCAAAACAATCACGAAGATTGAACAGAAGCAGTCAAGAAGAAATCCGATGAAAATGATTGCTGCTCGAGAGAATTCATTTTTAATTAAGTTTTCCACGGCAACAGACAACAGAGCTATGATTCGACAAGACTCTTTTTTTAATTCTCACGTCATAATTCTTTTCTCTCCTGAATATGACAACAAGGAATTTCTTTGTAAATGCATTTACATTGTGATTGCTTGAGCGAAAAATTCTGCGGAAAGACATTTTGAAAATTATAATTAATAATTAACATTTCAAAGCAATACAATAAATTTAAATGCAGCAAGGAAATGTCGGGCTGGCTCATAATAATAACGAGGAGGAGATAAATTATTCCCGTTGACAGCGCAAAAATAAAACAATTTGCTCGAAAGCTTGTTCTTTGAATGAAGTCCTTTCTCTCTTTCGTTTCTGATTTTGAGGGAAGAAAACTTTCTCTCGCTTTGTTCCTTACACAGTAATTTCTTAAGGAATTCTTACTAAGAATTTCTTAGTCAATATTTGTGCTTGAACTTTTTTCTTGTTTGTGCACAAAACTTTTCTTTCCCAGGCATAATAAATTCATCTCACAAACTTTCTCTGTAAATCTGCGAGATTTTCACCGTGAAAACTCAGGTTTGAGACACCAAACAGCCGTAAATTACAAGCAGCGGATGAAGGAGCCTCAAAATTCGCACTCAACACTTCGGAAAAGATTAAAATAAATCAACGCAGTCTCTCTCACGGAATTTCGTAAACTGGAAGGAGGATGGATGGCGTCATAACAAAACAATTAATGAACCGTAAAATTATGTAACGGTGTTATGAAAATTTAAGGACACGTCGAGCTGAAATTTGTATTACGCTTTAAAAATTTAAAATGATTATAAATGATCGCTCTTACGAGATTAGGGTTCGTGAACGTCACAAATTAAATTTCCCTCGAAATAAACGCTCGAGTCTATTTTCAAAAGGTTTTTTATTTAGCCTCGTTTAGGATCTAAATCACAGTTTCCATGCAGGTTTACACATCTAATACTTTTGAAACATTCAGCTTTGATAGATTTCTTGACGCTCCGATGTCTCCAACTCAACCCGAACCCGAAGAACCTCTTCGTTCGTGACTTTTAGTTGACATCGGAGCTTTGATGCGTTAAATTCCTTTTTTTTTCACAAATCTAACATCGAAAATATTTCAATATCTTAATTAAATGTCGCTCTCCAAGTATTTTTGGCAATGCACTTGCGCTTGAATGACGCTTATCTCTTGTTTCGCTGACTCCGCGTCATCGACCTCCGAAGTACTCGAATCAGAGTTTGAGTGAGTTGAACATCGTCGATTCATCTCGCTAAACTTTTGGTTTATAAAGTCCAATCCTTCGTTGTTTATGCTCATATCAGTGACGATTCCAATAACATCGTCAAAGTCGAGACTCTTGCAGTTGACGCTGCTATTTCGCGATAACATTTCACCTCCAACTTCATCAAACTTGTTGTCGCTTAAGCTTTCGCATCTCTCGTAATTCGGCCGACGGATTTCATTTAAAGTTTGATGATCGTTGAGATGTAAGTCATTGGAATGGTTTGGTAAAATTGCTTTATCCTCAATGAGAACTCCGTTTGTTTCAATATTGCCAAGAATGAAAGGCAACTTCAAAGTTACTTCACCGCCCATGCCACTAAGCGACAATTTAACTTTTACGTAGTATGACACATAAATAGCAAAAACATTTTTTTCATCGAAATTTGCGGGTGAGGCCGATGACGATGATTGAATTTGTGGCTGAAAGCATGTGAAGGAGCTTCCACGAGGAGCACTCGATGCTAATTTAGAGTTTAAGGCTGCCAATGATGTATCGTAATTGCTTGTACTGAAGAGAGCACCTTCAACCGCTATCCAATTCTTTGTTGAGCCTATTGAATAATAAATGAATCAATCAAATGGGCTTCTGATATGTTTGCAGACGAGTCTCTTGCTTACCGCGAATGGGGAGAAGTGAGTAAACGCCGTGTAGAGTTTCGCTTGGGCCAATTTGTTTACTTACGTCGACTTCAGCGACGATGTTCTTAAACTTTCCGTTGCTAAACATACAGACATCGACATGTTGAACAGCAAATATCTGTAACAAGAAGGAGAATGTCATGTTAAATGAGCGGCTTCCATTTGAATTAGTCTTGTCATAAAGAAAATTCTGTTTGACATTCGAAGCAAAAGAAAAATATTTATTTTGTGATTCGATCCGAAAGATCGAAGTAATTGCGAAAAGGGCGAGCGCTTCCACGAGACGTAAAGCACCTTTTCCCAACCAATCAAACTCAAATGAATAAATAAACGAACGTTGGTTTGGAGAAACTAGACACGAAATAATTTCGATGCGATCTAACTCACAATGGAAGTGGAAATATTTTTTGATCAAAATAATCTTAAATCTGATTACGAAAGGAAAGAAGAAATTCGACGAACTATCGATTGAGCCTTCTCGGAAATTTATTTTTAGTCAGAAAGATTTCAGAGCCGACGCTTTCAAGAACTCGAGCTCTGCTTGTTGATTCAACAAGTTAAAAGAAGCTTTTAGTTTTAGTAAAAGTAATTCATTGAAGTTTCGAGTGCTCAAAGTTTTAGGGTTGAAATGAGATTGAAGAGCTCTTTGTGTACTGTAAACATGAAAAAAGCTTTTAAGGGAAAAGCTTTTGGCATCCGAGGACTGAAAGATCAATGAACTGGAAGAGAAGCTTTTAAATCTATTTAGAATTTAAATCCTCTGAAGATTTCTGAGAATCTATAAAAATAAGCTGGGAACGCTCGTAATTCACGATCATCAGTCAACATTGTAAAGGTTTCGCGTTTCATGCTCATTTACAATCGATATTTCAATCATCCGGTTTCGCTGCAGTTTCTCACCAACGAGTACATGCTTTATGAATAATTGAAATGAGTTTTCCGCAGCTGGAGCTGAATGGGAAAGTCATGTAAGATTGTTGCTGCCATAAAAATCATTCTAAAGCTTCGAATCCCCACCGAACGAGCAACCCCAACCGACTTGTATAATGTTTCGACGTAAAATCCATGCGAACACAACAAAAGATGAAGCGAAATGAGAGTCGTTCGATGTGGAAGAAAATGTTAATTTGAGAGGGAAATCTTTGTGATCCCTTTAAGGAGATTAAACTTACTCGAATTTTCCTAACAACTTTACGACTATCGTTCTTCACATCGATTGTTACATTAACGTTCTCTCCGTGTGTGTAAGCCGATTTGTTAAGCGATGCTTTTAGGTTGACACGACCTTCCGTCCAAAGGAAAGGCTTGTCGACAGATCCTTGAGGTCCCTGCAACGACTTGGATAGTAAAAGGCAAACAAAGGAGACGCTTCAATCATCAAAAGACAACGCCTTTTCCTTAATTCTCAATCAACACTCACCCGATTCAATCCGTCGACAACATCCGTCTCCACAATCGATTTTACGTTGCCGTTCGAACTATTGTTCGTGCTACTGTTGCTGCCGTGTATTATCAAGCTTGTCTGCTTAATTAACTTTCGTGCCTTTGGCGAAAGACGTAAGCGCAGCGAACGTGGCACACTTGGTAATTGGGATGGATCGTTGTTCGTTAAGTTTGTCTCTGGACATATTTTGTGAATTAGTCTAATACCCAGTCTTACAGTTGATCGTCTTTGTATTCTCTCGTCCGCCTGTTGTTCAGTTGTTGAAGTCGTCGACACTAAATTCCAACGAAACAATTACGAAACGATTAATGTCCGGAAACTTTCTTAATTTTAGTGCCAGTCGTTAACGGCCACGAAATTCAGTTTGACTTTGCTCATTTACCTGTATAGACGCGAATGTCGTAGCTTGTGCCTATTGGAGCTCCTGTGTAACGTTTGGCTGGCAGAAGTTGAACACTCGGAGGAGTGATTGATCCAATTTCAATCATAAACGGAACCGAGTTCTTACCCAGTCGTTCAATTAAGGCTTCCTGACAACATAAATTTTTAATTGACAAACTGAACTTGGACTTTTTTCAATCGATTGTTGAGAATTTTTAATTTACCTGAAGCGGACTCAAACTGAACCGCTCTTCGGTTTCCACCTTTGGCCAAATTTGTTGCAAAGCGATGATGGCTTCATTGCAGAACTTCAGTCCCATCACCTCCTCGTCCTCACGACCATATCTGCGGTAAATGAATTATTTGTTCGCATTATCTTTATGATAGCAAAAACGTTTTTCGTTTTGATTGATCGTAGCAAACGCCACTGACAGTCAAAGTTTCCTCCCAACCAAAACTAAATTAACGAGTAAATATTGATTTTTCTGAGCTTCAAAGGCTTTTTAGGCCAAACTTAAATTGTTTCCATGAAGTCAACATCCGAAGGCTGTTTTAGTTTCAAAGGTAATTAACTTTTTTTTTTGCCTAAACTCTCTTCGATTCAATTAAAGTGAAAGCAAACACTTTCTCGTGGCATCTCCTCGAGCTGAAAAAAGTTTATATCTCTCACCTGAATGTCAATGTTAGTTGGCAATAAACTTTCTGGTTTGATTCAATGACTCGGGGATCTATGAAGATAATTCCTTTAACGGGTTCGACTGCACCTGCTCGTGAAATCAGCTCACGAGTGCCCAAGTAAAGCGTCAATAATTGATTCGACGATGTTTTCTTGTACACCCTAAAGCGCAATAAAACAAAATGGATAAAACATTGTTAGAAGGGCGGGAGAAAAGTTTCTGTTTCACTCCTTGGTATTCTCGTTTATGTTAGATAAAAGAAAGTTTTACTTTTATTGTGGGATATGAAACAGAGAAAAGGTGAAGGCAAAAGAGATCAATATCACAATCGGATTAAAAAGCTTTCACATCGAATGAAATTGAATTTGTCATATTGTTGATGCAAAAGGAAGGAAGAAGTACATTGATAAAACTTACTTTTGCGAACCCAACGCGTCCTCACTCTCGTTGGAAAGTCTTGCGTGCAATAGACGGATAAAGATTTGAGTTAATAAAGACGTCAAAGAAAAATTACAGCGTGTGCAGCATTTTTTATTATCGTTAGTCGACGCTAGCGAAATTAATTTTTTTTATTGCTCGTCTTTCAGAAGCATTAAGTCTCGGGGATTGACATTCTCGGCAGGAGCGATAAAATTGTGAATAATCTGATAAAAGCTGATGGTGAAGTCGAGCGACAACAGAACAAACAGAAGACAATAAAACAAGTCAAGCAGAAACTAGAAAAAAAAACTTTTGTCACAGAGATTTTCATTAAAGGACGTTGAGAAACTTTTGCGATGAGACGAGTATACAAATATGAACTTTTAAGGTCTTCTCGTTGGAGTTGCCAGAACTTAAATAAAACTGAAATATTTTGACCCAAAAGCTTTTTCTCGGGAAAACGAGATAACGAGAATTAAATAAAAATGAGCGAACATTTCTACAAATCGAGTTCTGGATTCTGTTAAACAAAAGTGGTTTTATCGTCGTCGACATGTGGTTCATTATGAAAGCGAAAGATGATGTCTTAATCTACGAAGCTCACTAAGCTTTGCTGATGGAAGATTGACATGGGAGAAGTTTATTAATTACGTAGACAGATGAGGTCGTTAATTAAGGGATGAACTCAACGATTCTGCAGTGTCGTGTCATAATTTTAATTACAATCGAGCGCAAGATGTCCTTTGTGAATTCAAAATTTGATTAAAGTTCGTCTAAAGCGAGTCAAAATAAAGTTTGGTCTCTCACCCTTTTAGAGCAAATGCCTTGACCCAATAATTAAAATTGTCTAGAGGAAATTTGTTTTTTGCGTGTTATTTGAAGCGACAGCTCAATGATTGAATAATGACAGACAATCTCAATAAACTCTCGATTTACAACGAACTGTTTAATTGTGTGGTCAGTTTGGCGTCAGTGATTGTTTAAGTCTCATCAAATTTAATCAGTTGCAAATTTATTTCGAGCCATTCAAACAAATAGTTCTCGTGTAAACATTCAGAGATGTGCTAATGAATATGTTTCAATTCAAAGAAAAGAATTTCAAGATTATTTCGAACTCAACGCAATTAATTTCGAGTCTTTCAGTTTAAGTAACCGAATGGAGAAAAATAATCAAAAAAAAAACGTATTTGAAGTTTATTTATTTCAAGCTTCAACTGCTGAGTTGTTGAAATCAGCTACTACTCACTGGCACTCATTTGGAGAGGTCGGAGCTTTAGAGATCGTTTCATCATCGTTTTCTTTCATTTTTGCAGCTAATTCTTTCTTCATAATCCAATTAGCGACATTGTTCTCCTTCTGCTACTCCGTTCACACTCTTTACTTCAATCAAACGCTTAAGAAATTTCTGTTCACTATTGTGCAACTCAGCGATGGTTTTATTCATGAACAGTTTTCCTTTTAAATCGCTCGTTTTAGTTTCGCTGACTGCTTTCGTTTACGCGAACAAATGGAAACTTGAGTCACTTTTATCTTAATGCAACTTTTGTGCTTTTGATTGCTAAACGGAAGCTTTCTCCGTTGTCATATTCACTTGCTTTGTTTTCGTCGCTCGATATCGATTTCCTCTCGTATTTTGGAGAAGTATCGAGAGATTATTTTTAGCTTTTACGCTTTTCACTTTGTAAATTGTTGACGCGAGTAATTTTATATCCTGAAAGCTCGCGATCGAACGTATCGCTGTGAAAATCAAAAAGCGAGAAATTCCCAATTCTGCGACAAAGAATTTTATGAGCCATGAAAGCTCAGAGCTTATTTAAAATATTTTCTTTTAGCTCCTAATTGTGATTATTCGAGAGATTTTTCCGTCTGCGTTTATTGAGATCCCGTGCGAGACTGGAATTTGTTCGTTGTAAAAGCTTCGAACGTAGAATCGGATGCTTCGTTGCTTTCCGCCAATGTTTCCTTGGAAAGCCTTGTTACATTGAGTGGAAAGTTCGATCAGAAAAGCACGTGAGATGCTCGACGTTCTCAGCTATAATTGCGATAATTTGTCTGAATTATTTAAGAATAACTTTCCTCGATTTTTCTTCTGTTTTCATGGGCTGACTTTTGTTATTTCTTTTCTTTATTTTTAGAATCGACGAGTGTGAAAATTGAAGCAGACGGCACAGATGGCAAATTAATTGCCTATAGTGCCGATTAAAAATTCGCGGATACTTTAGATTCAAAGATTTGCGTCGACTCGAAATTTATTTTGAATTGCTGATGAGTTCCATGCTCAGGTCTCGGTGTCTATGAAACGACGACGATTTTCTCTTTTCGGAGTATTTGGCGCCGCTCGTAAATCTCTCGACAACGCTTCTGCCGACTTCTGGGATGATTTAAGTTTTAATCGACAAATCATTATCAGTATAAAACCAAACTATTCACAAACTCAACTTGCGTGAACTCGTTTAAAGTTAATCGCTCTGAAATAATTCATGAGTCGTTAATTGAGACGATTTAATTGCAGAGCCCTCTCTGATGTCTTTGTAGACGAATGTTCAGTTCAATTCTCATTCTCTCTGTGAGAACTCCATTAATCTACATACATTTCAAGTAAAAAATTTAACAATTCATGACTAATTGCATGAATTTTTAATGAAAGCGTTTCGTTGATTCTCTGCGAGAAATGTTTTTGATATTTTTCTCTTTGCTTTTTCGTTTATTTTCATGCGCTGGTGCGAGATAAGCCGACAAGTTTCGCCATTAAAAGAACACCAAGAACTAATGAAATGATTTGCGTTTGATGAATTAAACATTGTGGAGCTTTCGTTGGCTTAGTTGCCCGCGAGCCACGTTTTATGCAGAAAGGGTTTGATGTTCAGACAAATGCCGTAAGCGTGCTCGGAATCATAAATCAATAACGAGTTATGGAGTTAGCAATCAAGAGCTACGCATAACGAAAACGCACTCAGAGATTTATCCTTCTCTAAACAGTTACGAACACAATCGAATCGATTGACGGTTATCTTCAGAACGTTACATCTCCGAGTTAAATTAAATTCCAATCATCGTTCGAAGCGATGACAATCTTTTTCAACATCTGAACATTGTTTCAACATGCCAGATGAGGATGAATAATCGTATCAAGCAATCAAACGTCTGATTTTCCGCTCAACTACCTTTGCTCGCTGGATGGAATGCTTGATATTTTATTTAAAACATCTCCGAGCGAGACTTTTACGACATTTCGTGTGACGAAGAAAAAGTTTTGAGAGTTGACATCAAAAACTTTATCTTTGACCCTTTAACTCTGTGTCTACATTTTCACAGAGCCAATTAAATGTGACTAGTCTCTTAACATTGTTTACTTAGCTCTGCTGTGTACTTTAGATAAATATTGTTTAAGCGTTTGCAATTATTGGTAATCAATCAGAGCTTGAACAAATAATTGAACTAACAGATTAGTGAGCTGAGTGTGAGTTGAACTTTTGTTTAAGTGATTGACACGTCATTTCATTTCTAAAAGAATTTTGACTCGAGAAGCATAAAAAGTTGCAGTCATCAAAGTTTAGATTACGGGCGAATGACCTTGACTTGACGTCTTGTAATAAAGAAAATGCGAGTGACGCGACGAAATCATAAAATCTTATCGTTCAATCTATCTTTAGATTTTAGCTTTCTTTCGGTGGTGTCTTGATTCAATGAGCGATTAAATTTTTTTTACAAAAGAAATCAGAGAAAATCTTTTTAATTTCTTCGAAACATTTTAATTTGATTTAATTCAATTCAATCAAAATCAGAAGCTCACATTGTTTGCTCACTTAATTGAACCGAGAAATTCTCGGAGAGTATTAAAGAGTTCCAATTCGAAGATTTTTTCTTATTCCAAAAAGTAGAATTTGAAAATTGTTTGAACTCAATTTTTCCCATTATGTTCAAGAAAATGTTCAATGTTCCGGTTGTTTTAAAAGTTTACAAAAGCACTAAGCTTTTAAAGCTCTTTTGTAATGTTAGTGTGAGTCAAAAAAGTTTTCGCATAAAATCTACTTCGTTTATTGCTAACGAATGGAGAAACTGTGTAATAAACTTTAGAGATTTTCTAGAACAATAAGTGTAATCTATCGAAGGCAATAATTTTAGTAGCTTTCTGATAGAATCATCAAGTTCACATCGTTAGCATTTTTGAGTAACACACTTTGTAAAACATTTTATTCCACACAAGCCGTTCAATTAGTTCTATTCACTCTAAACGTCAATGAAGTTGAACTGCAATTTTCCGTTCAATGAATCGATTTGTGTTGAAACCTTGAAACTAACTCGAACTAAGGGTTGCGGAAGCGTTGAGAAAATCTCGTAAATTTTTAATGCTTGGGAATGGTGGCAAACTAAATTGCTGATTGCAGAAGCGAAGGTAAAATTTCCTTCGACTTACTCAGCAGGAAAATTTCAAAGACACGATTTGTGATTTAAGGAAAAAAATGCATTTTCGTAAATATTTTCATTTGGTTATCGTTCATCAGATCAAATATTTGATTTATTACGAAGAGCGAAGTCAATAAAACTTTCACTCTGGCAGAAGTGAAAATCAATAAAGAAACTCATAAATTTCCCATCACAATCACGAGTCTGATTGCTTCGATAACAGAAATCGCTTTTATTTTCGGGATTATTGCATTCATTTGAATAATTCTCGGCTTTTCTTCATCATTATCGAGTTGATGACGCTTCAAATAAACTTTTTCCATAATTTTACTCGATTATTTCGATCAAAAGAAATTTTTAATTTGAGAAAATATTGAATTTATTAAATCTCAAGGGTATAATTAGTTTAAAAACTTCAGTATCCCTCGTCGGAACACTCAATCTCATAATTTGCGTATTTAGTCAGCAGCAACTTTTTTGCCTCCTCGTGATCTGCTTTACCGTATCCCTAATATTGAAACAAAGATTCAAGAAACCAAACAAATTAGTTAATTAGAAACTTTTACATGGAAAGCCGCAGACTATTAATTTACCTGCGAGTAACCATAAACTTTGATTTGTGGCTTTTGGCCAGGAACATGAGCAATTCGACCGCCACCAAGGCATTCAGTGTCTAAGCCCAGCGGCTGCAGAGATCGACTTACTTCATCGTAAATATCGGCTACAAAGAGAAGAAGGAATTGAAATGTTACACAAAGCTAATAGCTTCCCCGAGCTATCAATCGTCATGTCAATTCTTCCAGCAATGCGAGAATATCTTCATCATCATTTTATTTCCAGTGGAAGTCTGGATAAACATTGAGTAACATTCGACAGAAACATTGTACCACCAAAGTTCTAATGAACCCACAAAACAATTCTTTGTTACTATCACTTTCACAAAAGAATGGTTAGCCAAAGAGAATCACTAATATATTTTTTCATCGCCGAGGAGCTTTCAAATTCGACAATGGAAATGAAACGAAACGAAACAAATTAAACTTACGCTCTATACAAAGGCAAAGCGGCAATCGATAATTTCTGAAGATAATATCATGTTTTCTTTTGTTAAAATTACATACCAAAAGGTGGAGAAAGCTTTGGTTTGTAGAGTGAGGCAAGGCCACGGGCAGGAGGAAGAAACGATAGCCTTGAAGTAACAAAGGCTGAAAAATCTTTTTGTAACGAGCCGCGAGGAGTGATTTTAACGTAAAATTGAGAAAGAAAAGTTTTGAAGCAAATTTCTACTTGCTCATCGGGTTACCAATGTTAAACAAAACTTTCTATTTATCTTTGAAGATTTTAGCTTAAATTTGAAGAATAAATCAAGAGCGACGATGAAAGCAATTCTTCTCATAAAGTTCTCGAGAAAACGTCAAAAAGAAAACTTCGCCGTAGAGAGGAAATTACCAAAAATTACATTCGATTTCCCAACCTCATTTCGCGAAGCATTCAATCGCTCTGCCGCGCACGTTAGCGTGAATCATTTGAATTCACAGCGGGCCGCTTTCAATTTTCATCAAAAATTACACAAAAGGTGAAACTCAGGACTCAAACAAAGCTTCGTTGAATACACCGAGAGTAATGATGTTTAAAATTTAATCACCCGACGTAATCTCGCTTCGTTTCATTTGTTACTTGTGAATACCTTCTCCGAATGCCTGCAATTATTCATCAGAAGGAAGAGATGAAATTCGAGATTTCAATAGCAGAAGTTTCCTTCAGCCCCATCCTTCCTCTCACAAACTGCGGGAAAGTTTTAGCAATTTGATTAAAAGGACTTGAAAGGAAAAACTTGGAACGTAAGGATTTTGATTTGGCTCAAAGTAAATGTTTGCCGTTCTTATTCAGCACAAATTCGGATAGAAAATATGCAAAGAAAAGAAACTTTTTCCTGGAGCTTTGAGCATTCGTTTAAGTGGAAGGAAAGAAAAGTTTTGTGAAAGCTTCAATGTGATTCAAGAATCGGAAGTAATTTAGCTTGAAAAGATTCGTCAAATTGAGTACGAGACCGAAAGCCAATGATATCTTAAAAAATCCTCGTGCTCACAATTTTGTTGCTTCTTTGAACTTGCAACCTAAGTAAAACATAAAATTATTCCATCATCGATTTTTTTCCATGAGATCCGAATCCTCTTATCATAAAAGAAATATGCGGTTTTTGTTTATTTATTCATTTATCCATAAGGCGAGAGATGGCTATGCTATGCTATAAATTCAATGCTGAATCGTATTCGGATCTCTTCGTTAAGTAAATATTTTTCCTGTCGATGTACCGCTTAGGATTCGGATTCAATGACATGAGACACGTATAAGCTTTATGACACAAACGCGGAAAATGATTCTCTAATGGATTCTTCTGCCCATTAAAGAAGGAATTCTTCGACAAGAGAACGGAATGACTTGACATGTTGACATTCCGAGAAAGATTAAGCAATGATTTTACTGCAGAAGTATTTTTATTAGAAATTTTCATGAAACTTGAAGGAATTCACAGGAAGGAACTTTTATTAGATGAATCAACTCAATAAAGGAACTTGATATAAAATCTAAAGAAGCTTTGTTTTGCTATAAAGGAAGTTTGAAAAGCTTTGAATTCAGACAAAATCTGTTCATTATTAAGAACAAAGTAGAATCAATTGACTTAATAACAGTTTCTAGGAACATTACAAGGTAAAATGTTTTTTTGATAAAAGCTCGAAGGTATCTTAAAGCTTTTATTAAGCTTCATTACTTTTTAAGGGTTTTTCTTCGAAGCAACCAAACGTTTACGTATCGTTTTCATTAGTTATGAGACGTGCGATAAGAAGCCCTCAATAAATTCGAAGAATTGTGTTTCTTGTTTTTATACAGAAATAGAATTTTCTTCAGAAGGGCTATTTTAAAAATTTATTTCAGCAACCTACGTGTGTCTCGATATCCGCAATCTTCTTAGAAACTAAAGTTAAAATTAAGCTCACGTATAGCAATCAGTTGGAAAAGAAATTCTCGGAAGGTTGTGGTAAAAAAAAATATTTCATGACAGGAATTGAAAAAGCACTTGAAGATTTCTGCATTACGATACAGCTTTTGAAGAAGACTTGCTGGAAGATTGATGACAAAAAGATAAAATAGTTTCTCTTACCGTGCCATTCAGAACGAAGAAATCCTCTATTCGAGAGATGAAATAAATTTGTTATAAATCTATTTTCTTGCTTTCGTAAAGCGAATTTACCTAACAATCAGTTTCTCATGCTCGCTTCCATCAGATTTTTCCTTTCCGTAAACCTTAATCAGAATGTACTTAAAGACACCTTCGTCGATTTCTACGACAGGAACAGCTTCTAAACGCGCGTCGACACTCATTTTTATGCTTTAAAACTTTAAATCAATTTTATTTGAGAGAAGAAAATTTTGTTTACAGAATTGCGCAGTTTTGCCGGTTGCGCAGTTTAAAATAACGAATCTTATTAAATTTTCATTGTTTTAGAAGCAGAAGAGTCCTCTTTGCACGACGATGAATTTTAATAAATTTGGAAAGCAATTTCTTACACTTCGTTGTATTAAATTTATTCTGTTTTACGGAGTTCATTCAAACACTTATTCACAGCAGTCTTAGTTTCGAGAAGATCATTGACTCGTCTTATAAATAAAGTCTCAACAAGCTTCACCTTGTAATACATTAAACTACAATAAGTTAATTGGGACAAGGTCTGGTTAAAATATCCCTTTTTAAATTTCTCAAGCATGCTCATGCTCATACGACGTTGATAAAAATAATAATTTATTCATGTCTAATCGATTTCCGTTTTGTTAGTCTGTCATTGACGCTAGAAGAAAAACAACTTGAGATTCCTGGGGCACTGGATGATGGAAGATTGTGACTGGTTCGTGACTTGAGAAAGCGTTCTTCATGTTTTTATTTTTCTTTTTTGTTAAATGAGTTTTTTCATGTGCTCTCAAGCCTTTTGCAAGACGAAATGCTTTCTGACATGTCAAGCAAACGTGAAGTCTTTCATTCGAATGAACCTTCATGTGGACATTCCGATCTCCGATCTGAGCGAAGCTTTTATTGCAACCTTGATATTCACATTTGTGAGGCTTGTACTTCAGGTGAACAGCGTTCGTGTGAAGCTTCAAATGTTCAGGACGTTTAAAGCTTGCTTCACATTCATGACATTTATGTTTCCGATTGATTTGTTCTTCTTCCAGATGAGTAAAGATATGACGCTTTAAAAGACTTTGAAGCGTAAAAGCTTTCTGACAATAGTCACACACAAACTCTGAGTGCGCAGTTTTCTTTATAATAGGATCACCAATGCCATGAGCGGTGCTCTGATGATATTTGATTGACCGCTCTTGATAGAAAGTCCGGTCACACCCTGGTTGATTACATTTGTAAGGACGATTTGAAGGATCTCGGAAATGAGTTTGAAAATGTGCTCGCAGTGAGGAGCGTTGTGAAAATTTCTTACTGCACTCTGGACATTGATTGCTTTTTGAATTGTTCTCATGAGTATTCTTATGGCAACGGAACGATGTGCTCGACTTGAAAGTTTTCCCACAGTTTGTGAATGTGCATGTAAAAGACTTTTCATGATCGTCATCGTGGATTCTCAGATGAGCTTTGAGATTACATTCTTGACGAAATTCCTTGCCACACTTGAAGCATAAATATTTGCTGACACCCGTATGTGTCGTCTTGTGGTTTTCTAAATGATGAAACTGCATGAAACTTTTATCACAGCCAGCGAAATTACATTTATATCGCTTGACTGTATCGTGTGTCTTTAGATGATAATCAAATTTCTGTTGAGAGCAGAAAAACTTTCGATCACAAACATTGCAAATATTTTCAATTTTAGTATGGATCGCCTTTTGATGTTTCTTTAGGTAGAGAATGCTTTTGAATCCCTGCTTGCATTCAGAGCAAATCACAGAATTCTTTGAATTGTGTGTTTGTAGATGAGAATTTCTATTTGAGACAGTACAAAATGTTTTATAGCATATCGGGCAGGAATGCTGTCGCTCTCTTGTATTCAAATTATCTGGATGCTCTACGACATTATCAAATATCACTTGACGGGATTCAGGAACATCAAAGCTTTGAGTTTGATGTGCTTTATCATGATCATTTAGTTTGTAAGAGACCTTGGACTGTAATTTTCTTCTTATCTTCACTTTTCCATCTCTGTGTTGTTTCTCGATATGACGTTCTAGATGAGATTTTCGTTTGTAGGATTTTGAACAGAAATTGCATTGGAGCTCCTCATGATTGTCTTCGTTCCAAAGACTCAATCCATCATCTTCACAATCATTCACAATTAGAAACTCGATCTCTTCATTTTTTGGATCCAACGCCTTCCGAATCTCGTCATCTGAAGCTTTAGCAATCAAATGAAACTTGTTGAACGAATCGAGTTTACAAAGGCAAGGTTTGCAAATAGTTTTGAGCTCGATGTCAATGGAGAGCTGTGAGAAAAACAATTAGAGTGAATTTTCATTAGAAGAAAATAATTTTTTGTTACCTCAATTAAATTGAACTTCTCGATAATTTCTTTGGGCGTTTGATTAGTTTCATTGCTTTCAATATCGAAACGAGTTAATTCTACATAGTTTTCACTAAGACAAAGTCGACAGAGAGCTTGATCTAATATTTTCTTGCGGAGTTCAACGCAATTCATTGTTTTTATCTGAAAAATTCAGAAAACTGAGAAAAATAAAATTTTGTCCGCCTCATCTGATCTGAGCAACTGCTGAAAGTTTAATTCAATTTTAATCAACTAGAATTTGCTTTTTCTTACAAAAAGAATGTTTATTGACACTCTAAAGCATCTCAGCCATCAATCGAGATTTTGAGATCCGGAATATTAAAATTATTTCTTGTTTAACTGCTGCTTCAGCTGTTCATTGAAATCATCCATCACATCCAAGTTATCATCATCCCAATTGTCTTCCCAGACACTAAGTTCTTCCTCGGCTCCTGTGTCTGCTTCAACCCAATCTAGAAAAATTAAAAATTTTGTTTGTCATTGTCAAGAGATTTTTTTACTTTTTTGAGATTTCTCACCTTCAGCTGGAAATTCTTCGAACTCATCGTCTTCCTCGAGTAATCCCAAGTCGACCTTTGCCTTTTCTTTCTCCTTATCTGCCATATTTCTAATTATTTGATTGAATTTGATGATTCTCGTTTGTTTCTTTCTTTTGCGAACGTTTCTTAGTTTCTTTCCCCTTGAGTTTAAGGGGTGACAACAATTTCAATCGCTTTTGAGCATAAAACGTTTGTGAACACTGCGAGCACGTTAAAATGAATAATTTTTATTTATCAGACTTAACTTTTGGAGCTTCTTACGTGCTGAGCCGTGATCACGAGCAAGAGCAATTTTTCTGATATTTCTTGAGTACGACTTTTGCTTTGCCCCTTGTTGAGATCGGAGCGAGGGGTAGGAAATTGAAATCAGGGAATTTCATCTATCTTAGAAACATTTCATTTATTTTTATCTCTCAGTTCGTAGTGAAAACGTGTAGACTCCACACGTAAGAGTCGAAAATGTCGAAGAAACTTCCCAAGGCTGAAGCCAATGGAGAAGTTAGGAAAGAAACGATAAATCCAGAACGGTTGGCATCGCTGTTCTCCAGTTCACGAGACTTATCGCTATTAAACGTAAAAACAAATCAACGAGCACAGACAAATAAACGAAACTATGCTCCAAATCTTAATGTAGCAAGAAACAAAAACACGTGAGTTCATATCTTAATCGATATAAATATTTTATTTCATATTTGCTATCACGTTTTAGAGAAAAAGCCAACGACAATGAAGCATCGGGGCGAGATCAGAGGAGTGATCGAGGGAAAAATGCGAGAGGTCGAGGTGGAAAAAATGCGAATGCTAATAATAACAACAAGAAAGGAAACTTCATCCAAACTGTTGGATTCTTATCGGAAGGAATTGCAGCTGCTCCGTTGAACCGGCGTGAAGGACAAGGAGGATCTTCACGAGACTCTGCAGTTGCTGACGTTCTTCAAAAACCTCGCATCGTTAAACGAGATACTAAGCCTGACAAAGCAGACCTGGAAGCAGAACAGAAAAAGTTAACTGATCTTCTGGGAGAAGGTGGCGATGATGAACTCGATCTCGATGAAGATAGCAAAACTTCTTCGTCTGATGATTTCCTTCCAATTAAAATTAGAGATCGTAAGTTCTTTCTTTATAATTTATCGTAGCATGTTCTAACTTAAGTCTTCTTGTAGCGAGTAAACGTAGCATTGGACTAATCAGTAAAAACTTAATTAGTGACATCAAAATTAAAACTGAGCCCATTGACAATGATGTAGAAATGGGTAAGATGCAAATGCAACAACTCATAGAACGCAACTAACTTTCTTTCATTTCCACAGCCAATTTAGAATCGTCAGAGAACCCTTATATTAATGGGACTACAATCAAAATAGAACCAGGATTGGATTTCAAGTCGGAAGCATTTCATCAAATGGATCAACTTTTCGAAGCAACACCAAACGAGTTTATGCTCTTTCAATTACCAGACACACTTCCTGGTAATGCGCCAGACGATGCTGATACACAAGGATCTGCAGCATCGGCTGCATCAAAGCCTCAAGGTCCTAAGCTTTGCACATTAGAGCATCTGGAAGAAGGTCAAATCGGAAAACTCATAAGATATCGGTCGGGAAAGACTAAGCTAGTGCTGGACGGTATTCACTTCGACGTCGATTTAGGTTTAAACTCAGATTTTCAACAGAATGCCGTCACCATCAATGCCAATACAACAGAGCGGAGTGCTAACGTTTATAGTTTAGGGCCAATTAATGCAAAATACAACGTGACACCCGATTGGATTCATCTCTTTCATAAAATGACTCCATAGTTACTCCACTCTCGACACTTCTCGTCCTCAAATACCATGAAATGTGATCGCAACTCGCTATTTGTTTTTGAGAATAAATCAAGTTTTTATTGAAATTAATTATGTGACTAAAGAATTTATCGAGTTCTATTCAGATGGAGACTCCTCCGTTTTTGGTTCGACCTTTCCTGGTTTCTCATTGCCTTTGTAAATATTTCCTTTCAGGTCAACTGAGAAATTGTAATCAACTGGGTTAGCAAGGGCCTGTTCGATCGCTTCATCAATGTTATCGAGAGTGATGAATGTTTTAGAGTTCTCCTTCTCTTGTCTAACTCTCGCCTCAATCTTTTCCAGTTTCTCCTTGTCGCGAATTTCCTTTAGCTCGAGACGTGACAAAATATATTCGCGACGTTCGGCATTTTCTTTAGCAAGTCTGGCATCACGAATCTTTGATATTTCAAAGTTCCATTCATCATTAATGTTACTACGACGTTGATACTCTGCCTCTTCATCTGCTGGCGTCAGCTCCTGTTCGAATATAAGTTGTTTGTTTGCAACTTCTTCCCTCAGAAATGCTCGAACTGATCGCATCTGAGTTCTTTACAATGTAAGCAAGAATTAGTTGAATGAATGACTTAGTTCATGAGTAATTTACCTGTAATTGTTGTTCAGTCTCTGCCATTCCTTAACTTCTTCTACTGGAAGTACATGCCTTTCAGGAATCTTGAAAAGCTTGCTTTTAGCGGTTGGCAACCATCTCGGCTTTCGTCTCCATCTCACGCTTTGAACGCACACAGGATTGATGCTAATATTATAGCCATTAGAAGCTACGTGATCCAATGAAGTTTTAAATAATAAATTTCTCAACATTTTTTCCGATAACGCAAACTACGTTCAAAGTTCCCCCATGCCGCGAATCAGGAGTAGGAATCGAAAACAAAAACTTTCGCGGTAGCTTTTTAATTTAATTTGTAGAAATGGCTTTTTCGTGCGATTTACTTTGCAGAGCATGCATGGAGCCGTTTTCTGGTAACTCCATGCCTTTAGTGAACAAAAAGAAAAAGAGGAAAACGCCGATTTGTAATAGCTTCGAGGCTTTGACGATGCTGAAGGTAATTTGTTTATAATTTGATGAGAATAATTAGCATTTTTTAAATTTCTGTATTTTAGGTGAAAGAGACTGATCAACTTCCACAACAACTTTGCCTCGGATGCGTTTCTGAACTCAACAAATGTTTTGCCTTTCGTGAAAAATGTGTGCGAACGAACCAAACCTTGCGAACGTATCTTGATCTTTCTGAAGACGAAGATGAGGCATCAGAAATTGAAGAACAATATGAAGTCAAGTCATCACAGAAAAAGAGACCACTGAGTTCTCGTAATTCAAAGGAAGACAGATATGAAGAAATCGAAGTCACACAAGAAATGGTCGACGCTGCTAAATCTCACAATCAAGAGGGTGATATGGTTCTCGAAATGGAAGAGATATCGAACCTTCTCAATCCAACAGCGAGTCCTCAAACCGTGAAAGTACAAGGATCCAATGAATTGGTTTTCATCATAGAAAACGTTAACGACAATTCTGATACAACAACATTAATACAAACAAATCAATTGCAAGAAGAAGAGAAATCACTAAATGACAGCAAAGACAACTTCAAATGTTCTACTTGTGAAATGGTTTTTGTTCGCAAGAAGAATTTCGAGAATCACATGAAACGATTTCACGAAAATGATGATGAGGAAATGCTACCGAAGAAGCGTCTGAGACTTAAACTGACTACGGAAAACAACAAGGAAGAGATAAAGAAGAATTTGGAAGAAAATCCTGAAGCAAAGCGATGCAAAACATGCGGAGCTCTTTACATGAATGAAAAGTCATTGAAACTCCATGAACGTAGAAATGCTTGTCAACAAGAATCTTATTCTTGCAATGTCTGCAACAAAATATTCACAGATCAAAAGGTTTTCACTGAACATACGCAAAATCATCCACAGCAACAGCCGACAGAGGAACCCTTCGATCCTGAACGCAAATTTCAATGCGATGTATGTCCCAGAGCATTTAAGATGCTGTCCACGTTAAAAGATCACTCGAGGACTCATACAGGCGACAAACCCTTCGTTTGTACAATTTGTGGTCGTGGCTTCTCACAAAATACTAATCTGAAGCAACATTTGCGACGACATACTCAAGTGAAGCCTTTTAAATGCGATTACGAAAATTGCACAGCATCTTTCGTCAGCAAAGGAGAACTAGACTCCCATTCAAGAGTTCATACAGGTTAGTTGATAAGGAAGTCTTAAAAGATAAAATATTTATTGCTTTAATTTCAGGAGCTCATCCTTTCTCTTGCGATCAATGCGGAACTGGATTTACTACATCAAGCTCTCTTCTCAAACATAAAAGGATTCATTCAGGAGAAGTAAGATAGAAATATTAAAATATCAAATTCAATTTACTGAAGAAAATATCTTTTAGAAACCGTATTCCTGCGATTTTTGTCCACTTCGATTCACCGCACTAGGAACTTTGCGTAACCACACACGAACTCATACAGGTGAGAAGCCGTACAAGTGCAGTCATTGCGATCGAGCTTTCACTCAAAAGTCAGACATGTCGGCCCATGAGCGAACTCACACAGGATCCAGACCTTACGTTTGCACGATCTGTAAATCAGCTTTTCATCAAAGTGGCACTTTAAGAACTCACATGAAAATTCACTCGAAACAAGAAGAAGCAGAGCAAGAGGAAACTGACAATGAATGATAAATGTTTAAGCGAGAAATAAATGAAATGTTTTTAAGAATAACTTCGTTTCTTTGGTGATTTACCTTCACTCAAGATCTGTAAATATTTTTAAAATTCCAGCGAATTTCTTTTTTATCTTTTTGTATCAAAAGATAAAACGAAAATCTCGAAAATTTTCCGAGAATCTTAAGATAAAAAAACATCCGCGATTGTTTCGCGGACGTCATCATTGATATGACGTCGAAAAGATTGTATCCAAATTCGCATGATTCTTTGTTCTCAATTTCTTAAGAAATGTTTTGTACAAAGATTTGATATGAAGATTTGTCTAGCAAATTTTGTATAAAAGCGTGGGAACCTTCAGTTAAAATCATCAGTTACAACTCAACAGTCTTAACAAACCTCAAATTTCAAACCAAAGTATCAGAGCCAAAAAATGAATATCATCAACGCAATTCTTCTCATCACTGCATCAGTTTTGATCTCAACCGAAGCTGCTTTTGAGAAGCCTGAAAAAGTGATCGCAAGAATCGATGAACTTAAAGGAGATGTCTTCAACTATCAAGACAAAGTCGTTTCAGCTCTGGCTACTTATCGTCAAGCAAGTGGTCAGGATGCTGCTGGATACTCCAACCGAACAATCGTTATCATCGAAAATAGCATCAAAGAAATTGCCGCATCTGATTTGCAAACCCGATCGGTCCTTGACGCAGAACCACAAACTGCTTGCATTGCTAACTTGTTGAGTTTCCTCAATCAGATCCTTGAACTCTCTGGTTATGCAATTTCAAATTGCATTGAAATGGAAAATTCAACAACTGTTTCGATCGATTTCACTGCTCAATTGAACGCAATCGGAAAAGACGCCAGCTCCCTTGGAGAAATCATTATTAAGGCTTTGACTGGACGCAACGTTTTTACTCAAGGAGACGAGATCATTGAACGTGTTGAAAACCTTTTGGCTCATGAGAAAAGCGTTTTGGATGCTGCACTTGCTGATTTAGCTTCAAAGGCTGAAGGAATTGTTAAGGCCTGGGAGGATTCCTTCGCATCATTGCAAGCATGTTACACCGACACTGACCAAAGCACAAAAAGTGGACTTTCCGTTATTGCAGCTCAACTTCCAGTTTGTCAGAAGTTTAACGGAAGAGGTGCACGTTCAGCGATTCCCTTCTCTTTGCCCGACCCGAAAGATTTCTTCCCTCAATTGCATTAATTTATTGTCGAAAACGAAAGGCGAATATTTAAATAAAATAGATTAGCAGCTTGCAAATCTTGAAATCTTTTTATTATCTTGAGATCTAATTAAAATGTTGGAGATCTCTCTTATCAACAAGATCTTCACCAAATATTTATTCTTGTTTCGGCTATTGCGGCAAAAGGCGAATGATAAGAGATTTTCGGTGAAAATTTACCAAATAAAAGTCGTCCGTTTTTCGAAGCAGAGCCACAGTTCTCGTAGAAGCAGCAGTCTAAGTTTAAACCAGAAGCAGAAAGTTAAAGTTTTAAAATGAAGTTCTTTTTGCTGTTGATCGCATCAGTTTTGATCATAACCGAAGCTGCCGTTGAAAGTCCTGACGCAGTGCTCGCAAAAATCGAAACACTTAAAAGTACAGTTTTTGGGAAACAATCTGAAGCCGTCACGCAACTCACTTCTTATCGTCAGACCGTAGCCGATCAAAATTCTGCATTTGCCACTCAAACATTGGAACTCGTTAAGACAAGTGTTCAACAAATCGATGTATCAGACAATGCCGCTCGCTCTGCACTCGCAGTCGAAGCTCCAAATGCTTGTATCTTAAACTTGGAGAACTTTTTTGTTCAAATCATGGAACTTTCAGGTTACGGAATCTCGAACTGCATTAAAAGTGATAGCACCACTGATTCGTCTGAAAGCCTTTCAGTTTTGTTTGAATCTATTGATAAGCAAGTTAGTGGACTAGGTGAAATCATTATTATGGCTTTGACTGGTCGCAACATTTTCACTCAAGGAAACGAAATTGTCGCACGAGCTGAGGAGCTTTTGAAACTTGAAACTGGCGGTTTGACCGAAGCTTTGGCTACATTGGATGCACAACTTGAGACTCTCAAAGCTACAAGAGGAACTGCAGTTGAATCAATGAACGGTTGTTACCTAGATATTACCGCTGGTGTTGAAAGTGCAGTATTGGCCGTCATGGGACAACTTCCTTTGTGCAAGCTTTTCAATACAAGAGGATCTCGTTCAGCCTTCCCATCTTTGCCGAATCCAGAATCTTTCTTCCGTCAAAAATAATTTATTTTCTGAAATGTCTTCAATGTTTGAGAAGAAATAAAAGCGATTAGCGAAATCAGAGTCGTTGTTTTATTAAATTTGTGGCAATGACTGATAAATTTGCGTAACTTTCGTGTAAACAAGTATTATCTCTTAGTGACTTGAAACAACTTGAGCAAAGCACTCGACAAATATTTTCAGAGACTCGCAAAATGTTCGTCAGAATATTTATAGCCTCCATCGTTGTTCTCAGCGTTGTAGGTGGACTTCAATTTGGGTGTCAATTACATGAGTTAGATTGTGATAATCATCAGAAGTGCATACCTATTACAAAAGTATGTGACGGGGTCGAAGATTGTAAAGTAAGTTTTTCAAAAGCTTCCGGATTGATAAGTTGCTAGCATTAGATTCTGATTATCAAACTTTATTGCCCGCCTTAGGACAAAAGCGACGAGTCATGTGATAAGAAGTCATTAAAAACCACTGCGCATACTGAAACGATTGAGACAAAGTCAATCGAAAGTCCGATTACGATTGAAACCGCAGAAATGAACCTAGCAAAAATAATAATTTCTGTGATGATCGCAATGCTTGTCGCTGTTTTGGTGAGTTCACATGATAATGAATTTTATTAATAGTTATTTACTTCAAATTATCTCTGAAAGGTTGCGATGTTAATCTTCTTATTCCGTAAACGTAATGTTTCCAAGAGGCCACTGATTGGATCGTTCGACAATCCAATCTATCGACAGACAACAAACGACGACAATCATAACGACGAAAAGAGTATATTTGATGATTAATTTAATTAGATCCATTTATCATTTTTGTTCTCTTCTATTAAATATATTAAAAATTATATTAACAAATTTTCCCGCCGTTTCTCAAAATAAAAATTTATAGCTTGTTATTTCGTAACACAACTTCACTCATCCAGTGTTCGGATTACGAACTGTTTGTTTGTCTAAAAGAATTAGTGAATTTTAAGAATTTACAATGAATGCACCGTCGCAATCTCAAGAACGTGCTTACATAGCATTGCTAGGCATGGCCGAACACTTCAGGATCACGAAAAACATCCGGAAAAGTATCCAGTGCTTGGAAGCGGTATTTTCTCTAAAGTTTTGCAAAATATTTTGTTTGTTGACACTTTTTATTTTCAGCTTTTTACGTTCTCTCCGCTTAGTAAGAAAGTGGAAGCTAGAACGCATCTTCAGATCGGCCAAATGATGTTTACTTATACAAACAATGTCGATCTCGCTAAATCCCATTTAGAAGAAGCTTGGACACTCAGCCAACAAATACAAGGGTTCGATGATATTCGATTCGATGCCGCTTGTACTTTGTCGCAATTGTATCAGCAACAAAACCAGTCAAACACAGCCAAGACTATCTTGAGAAAGGCCATCGAGAACTCGCAACATAACATCTACTGGCATTCAAAACTTCTTTTCCAGATTGCTGTAAGTTTAATTGAGATTTTAATTCATCCAATATGTTCACTTTTCTCTGATTTTAGCAAATTCACGCTAACGACAAGGAATACAGTCTTGCATCTGAACTTCTATCGATTGGAGTGGAATCAGCAGAGGAAAACAACTCTGCTTATCTTAAAACTCAGTTTCTCCTTAATCGTGCTATGATTCTCATCATCGAACGAAAGTCAAACGACGTCATTGCATTGCTAAATCAAGCTGGAGCATGTTTGGAGACAATTCCGAATCAACATTTGAAGGAATATTCGCGAGTGTTTCATCTAATTCTTCAAGTTTCGAACTCGTTACAACTCGGCCATGTAAAATCCGTCAAAGAAATTTTAAAGCAATTGCAACGAATCATTCAAACCATTGTCAGCACGAACTGGCCTCCAGATGAGCAAATTTTTGGCCAACAGCCGTGCGAACACTTTATGTGGCTTCCAAAGGAACAGTTGTTTGTCCTGGTTTACGTTTTAACGGTTTCTCAATCAATGATTAGCGGATTTCTCGAAAAGACTCAAAAGTATACAGAGAAAGCTTTGACACAAATTGAGAAGCTGAAATCACAAGAAAACAAACCGATCCTTGCTACGTTTGAAGTAATATTGCTTGAGCACATTGCAATGTGTCGTTTGATAATGGGAAATCGTGCGTGGGCCATAAAAGAAATTGCCATTGCTAAAGACCTTTGCTTAGCATCACCCAACAAATCACTGCTCAAAACACATTCCGCTCAACTTCATTGCCTTCTCGGCCTCTACGCAATGTCCAGTAACATCTACGATCGCGCTGAAATGCAGTTCATCGCGGCAGTTTCTGAAACCAATCATCGCGAGTTAAAACTTTTTAGTAATCTAAATCTCGCAGTTGTTTATTTGCGAACAGGACAAGACGAGAAATTACGGAACCTTTTGAATCACATTGCTGCAGAACACACACCGAATTTCAGTAATCAAGCATTGCTAGGAAGCTACTACTGGGTTCAGGGTTTGAATTCATTCTACAAAGGAGGTTTCCATGAAGCCAAACGATTCTTGCGAGAATCACTGAAAATGGGAAACGCAGAAGATCTCAACAGACTCACGTCTTGTTCTCTGGTTCTTTTAAGCCAAGTTTTCCTTAGTATTGGCAATTCTAAAGAAGCCATGAATATGGTAATTCCTGCAATGCAGCTTGCTGGCAAAATTCCTGATGTTAATGTTCAGCTCTGGGGTAGTTCGATTCAAAATCAACTCTACAAGCAACTCGGAGACATCTCAGCAGAGCAAGAAGCTTTCATGCATCATCAGAATTACTCGCAGACTCTCATGAATGATCAATATAAATGCTCGAAGATGGTTGAACACTCGCTACTTGATTGGATCTCTAACGAACCGCCTGCACCTCTGCTGCCAACAGTCGAGACGGGAGAATATCAAATGGCAATGCCATCAACCTCATACGCTGGAAATTATCATCATTAGACTTTTCATCTTGTCATTTTTCTTCAACTCGTAATAAAAGTCGTAACTTTTTCTTTAAATATTTTTGTTATTTTTTATTTCAGAAAATTTAATTAGTTTAATTTACAGCGTTTACTTGAAAAAATCCGCATCATCAGATCAGCCTCGAGAGAAAAGAATTTTTTATATTTAATAAAAATTCAATAAACTTCAAGATTTCTTAATAATTTTCCTTGTTTCATTTCTTCTTTCGATCAAGATTAAGGAGATATGTTCAATGGTGACTACATATCTATAGCTCTGGAGAGAGAGCGTGCGATAAATCACGCTCGAAGGCGAGAAACGAGGATTTGGCATGCTCGCAGCAAGAATTTCCTCCGTCACCAATCAAACATCATTAAGCCAATTTTAAATTGAATGTTCACCAGATTACTTTTTTTAATTATAAATCGAATGAGATAATTTCACAATTTCCTGTTTTAACATTTTAAAGGAAATGAATTATTAATTTGTTGAATTGCGCAGGTTGATTTGTTTTTGAAAGGAAAATTGTAAAAGCTTTTGTGGATAATATTGTAAATAAGAAAGTCGTTCAGCATCAGAGCAAACGTCAGCAAGAGAATTTTCATCAAATATTTACAAAAAACACTTTTCTTAAACATCTCGCCTTTTAATTTCAGCTATCTAAAGTAGTTTGCTAACATTTGGTTTCACATAATCATCCCGTAACGTTCATCAATCATAAGTAACAGCTTTCTATCCATTCAATAGTAAAGTTATTATGCCAAGTTGTGACTCGTTTCAATGTCGTCGTTGATGAGAAAGTGGAAGAATTATTTTGCGTCTTCATTTGATTCTAATTTGACTTTAGCGTTGACTTCTTCATCGTAAAGTAAATATATTTGAAATTTACTGTCAACTTTCAATTGAGAAAAGAAGAAAAGAGCTTTTAAACATAAAGAAAGCTGCGACGTTTTAGCTGAACTTAATTAAAAGCTTACTCACTCAAAAGCCGACAGTAACGATGTAATCTGTTTCTGTAGATAATCTATTTGAATAATTTGTTTGTAATCTATTTCGTTATTTTTAAACAATTTGTCCTGTATTGAAGTGATATCATGTTGATTTACATCGATTGTGTTGGTTCGTCCTTCGTTTTAATTCAGAAACTATTTTCGAAGTCTATTGAGAGCAGAGAAAATATATTTCCTGTTTCTCTATTTACAAGAAGTTTGTTTATATTAAATTTAGAGCCATCAACAGTAAACAAGAATGAGCGAGAAGACAATCCAAAATATCTTAAGAGATTCGGGCTGGAAATAAATCTGTTTCCTAATTACTTTCACAATTAAAGTTTGAATTGGATTGAGTTTGACATTAATTTAAATGCTCATCGTAATCGTGAACTCCTTTAAATGACGTACGAAGTTGATAAAATACCAAAATGTTGTGAAACGAATTAATTTTCATATAGTCCACACTTGAACCTTTTCGCAAACGACACACCTGCGGAGATAGAAATAAAGAGATAGAGAAGAATCTCATTAGGTCCAGGAAATTAAAGTCATCGAAGTAGAAAACCCTCATTCGTCATTATATTTGCATTTAAAGCTTTTTCAACTCACCATGATGCCCGCTCGTAATAAGACGAAACGATGTGGAGGTTTCCAATATTCTTGTTGATAAGAGCATCGAGTTCGCCTTCGCGGAAAACGTGGAAGTAGCGATGATGAGTTGCTGAGCCACCTCCGACAGATGGACTATCAAGTGATGCTGTGGTGCTATTTGAATTCCCCCATGACTCGCACGAGTTTGTGTTGCTGTTGTTGTTGCTATCGTTGAGTCGATTGGGATGTTTGATGTTTTTGAGCAAGTTTTGTTTCATTTGTTGAAGGCCGATCGAGCTACTGTTGTCGACTTCATCGAAACTGTCTTCCTGGAGAAGCAAAGCTGTTTCGTTTGTGTTATTGAAATTATTGTTCGTCGTATTGTAGCTCATGTGACTAAAGCTTATTCTGGATCTTAGACTTGAATCTTCATCGGCTTTCGAGCTTTCTTCGTCAACATTTTCTTCATTCTCCTCCGGAATGAAGTCGTTGATTTTCTGTTGTTGCTTCTTCGTTGCTTGTGGCGTTCCATGATTCGTAATTAGGTTTGGATTCTGTGAAAGATGCGATTGAATTTTAGCCGAGAGCGGCGGCGAATCATCTTCCTCGAGCTCCTGAATAGTTGTAGGAGTACTCGAGAAGCTCTGATGCCCATTCTCTGACTCTTGCGAGCCTCGACTTTTCGTGCTTAAATTAGCTAGCATCAACCGCCTCTCGCGCAATTCATCACGCAGCAAACTCAAGTTTCGGATTTCGCCATTAATTTTACGCAAGTAAGGATCTTCGCCTGTCGGAGCAGCGGAATCTTCTTTGTCGAAACTCAAATTACTCTCAAACGGGTCTTCCGACGACTCATCGAGTTCTCTTAGAAGTTGAGCACTTAACTTTTCAGCAAAATCAGCCAAATGTTCCCGACAAGAATTTAAACTTTCGCTAGTATCGTCAGTGCTCGTCAGACTGTGCTGCTGATGCGCTAACTTCATATTCAGATTAATGTCATTTTGATTTATGATGATTCGCTCGTTACTTTTGAGACCGTCGCCTGCTGTTGCTTGCTCTCGAATCACCATCTCGACAGTGTCTTCAAGCTTATTAGCAACAATTGCTGCTGCTTCTACTAATGGAGCTACTGTCGAACTCTCTTCTATGACTTCGTTGGAGATCGAGTTCGTTTCGACGTTTTCACTGCTCAACAAAGGTTCAGTTGGTGAGTTCGATGATGGCGGCTGCAAGGCGATTACACTATCAATCGAGTCTGGAGATGATGGTTCACTCGAATCGCTGTCAAGATCATCTGTTTCAGGATTGAAGAGCTCTAGGGACATTAGTTTTGGCACTGTAACGTTTGATTTTGATGATGTTACTCTACGAACAATTGGGAAACTTGAGAGCTTCTTGAACTTTGGAATTGGCGGTAGATCCTTTATGGTCTGTCGAGTTATTTTTGGCGTGAGATGTTTGGGTTGAAACGGTGGACTGTTGTTAATTTTCATTGGTGCTGGAGTTGGCGGCGTAATTATTGTTTGAACTCCGCTCACATTCGTTCGAAGCGTGGCCGTCATTTGTTTCATCTTCGATTGTGCTTTTTGCTGATCAGACTTTTCGATTTGTGGCGACTCGAATGAAAAGCGTGTCATTTCTTTAGCAGAAATATGTCGCTGCTGATTCATGACAGGACATGGTGAGTGAATCGGAGTTGGACAAGGCATTATCAAAGGAGATGTTGGCACTGAAGGCATTTTGTTCGATTGAGTTTCAGGTTTTTTAGGAATATAGATCACAGATGCAAAACTGTCCTCCGATTCGATGCTCGTGTCACTCTGTAGACTGCTGTCCTTCGATGAGTCTGTTGGCAAGATGATAATGAGATTAATTTGAGAAGATAAAGAAGGAAAATTCACTAACCTGAGCCGCTTTCTCGCGAGTGTCTTCTGATTTTCTCCGTCTCATCGCCGTTGTTAATTGATGAGCAGACTGACGAGCTTCGTTCGTAAGAATTTCCGCTCGAGAGTTTACGACTTAACGGACCGTTCTTCGTCGCTTTGCTGTTATCGTTAGTTCGATTCATTGCGCTCTCCGTCGTCGTTTGCTGATTACATTGACCCGTATTACTTGCGCTTTTAATGTTCTGCATAATTTTGACGATTCCACTCTTCGTGACACGCTCCAAGCTTCCTGTTGATGTTTTAAGCTTCGTAGTGAAGCCTTCGCGGATGACCTGAAGTCGTTTCGTAAACACTGATCGACAGAGAAACGATTCGTTTAATGACATTTGCTTTTGAATTCGTTTTCGAATTCTTTCTTTCTCTCTAATTCGACTCTCGGCCATGAGTTCTTCATTGAGTGAGCTTTGCTTTCGTAAAAGCTGAGCTCTCAAATCTTTGTGCGTAATATTTTTGTAAGGAGAGTTTTCATCGAATGGAAACTCAGGATCGTCAGAGATCGACTGCTTTTGTTTAATGAGCTTTGGACGACGCAATGGCGTTCCATTTGCCGATGGTTGAGCTGACGTTGATAATACTGAAGATGCAACTGCTGCGTGGTTAAGTGGCTCAATAATCTGAGACTGCTTCATCTCAGCTCCGAGGCTTGGAACACTTGAACGCGATCTAACAATTTGCTTTGGTGGAGGATTCAAAATACTTCCAAGACTTCGACTCTTCAATCCCGCCGCCGACAAAGGCTCGGGGATGTCATCAAAATCCTCGAGTCGACGAAGCTCAATGGGGAGATCCTTGGCATCTTCATAATCAAGGCTGCTGTCGTTCTTTGTATCCTTGGAGTTCCACGAGTCTAAGAACCAAGGACTCTTCTTCCCTCCAGCCAATTTCTGTAAGATTGTAAAGAGGACCGAATGTCAAGAGTGGAGAGTTCGTATGCAAAGCTTAAGTGATTCTCACCTGAAGAGCACGTCGCACGAAGCTATAACACGTGTCACTTGGAGAGGATGATGATAGGCTTGAGCTATCACCATCGCCTTGCGAGCGACTCGAGTTGGAATGTGTTGAGTCCTCATTATAAGTGTACGCGTGATATGGCAAAAATTCGTCATCGTCCTCTTCATCGTCTGATATCGCTGCATTCTTTGATTTTGGAGATTGCCATGGAATCAACACGTCTTGTGATTCGAATCGTCTTGATTTCTGTTCAAGGGCCCAAACCGTAATTATCACTCGACCACCAATCCGCAATATTCTAGCTAATTCTCTTATTGCGCTCACTCGACGCTCTGTGGTCGCGAAATGATGCACAACCGCTAATGACAACACAGCATCGAAGCTCTCATCGCGAAATGGTAATTCTAAATTATCACAAGTTGCAACCTGTCAAATATTAATGAAAACAAATCGTTACGCAAAGTGCTTTGTGTAAATGTTTCTGTCATTCTCAGTGCTTCTATTTAAAGCTTCTTTAAACCCATTTTCATTCTCCAAACTCAACTCGAGGACTGAGTAATTGAAATTTAAGATTTCTTTTTGCTTTGTAATCAAAATCTCGCTTTGGGCAATTCCCTTACGATTGTTTCATGTTTCCTCAAATATATTTTGCTTCCACGTTTGCTCGGAAAAAAGTGGTTGAGGTACTCCACCTTCATTCCAAGGAGAAATTCTTCAATTCGGTGCACACAACTTTGATTTAAAGTCATTTGTCTTCCGAGAGCTCTTCGACGCTGTTGAACGTGAAAACAAGAGCTAAGAGCGTTTTCATGTCGACTTTGTGTGCACGTTTGTTTGCGAATCGCTTTGCGCTTGGTTCCTGAACGTGGAAAGCTCTCGGTTCCCTTGTTTTCTCTCTCTGTGCTCATAATTCATCAAACACGGGCAAAAACTATCTCGCTCGCCGCAATTCCGTTACAAAGGCGCAACGTGCCCCACTTTCAATAAAAATAATAAAAGAAGAACAAAAAAAAATTCAGCACGGAACCAAATTACATTTCGCCTGATGACGGCAGTTTGCGCGAGATTCTGTAATTGAATGTGTAAACAGAATTGTAAAAAGTGTAGCAAGGATTTATGCAGCGAGCGTCGCTCTATGACAGCTATAAATATCGCGAGAGAATTTCAAATGAAAAAAGTTTAATTTATGCCTCGCTTCGAGGGATTTTTTGCAGTATCAGAGCGATATGCCTCCGAAAAATAATAAACTCGCTCGTTTAATTTACGTTGAGGTGAAATGGAGTTGCAAGCGAAGTAAACACGATGAATGTTTCACTGCTAACGATGCGGCAACGGATGTGCTTCCACCCAACGTTCCTTCCCCTGTTCTTATCGCACAAATGTTGCAGTTAAAATTATCGTGACATTCATCGCATTTATCACACCACAATAACTTTTATCTGGAACAAAAAAAAAGAGTGAAGCCTCGGAAACCTCTCTTGCATAATCTATCAGAACGTTCTGACTGCGATGCTTAAGAAATTTTATTTTGTGAAAGTGGTTCTTGTGTTGAACTAAGAAGCTTTACTTCTGCTCCATAGAAGTCTTCAAAATGAATCATCAGATGCATTCATTTCCTAACTACAATTGAGCTCACAGGAAAATACTTTTCTATGTAGCATTGAAAGCAGGGAAAGTAAACAAGCATTAAAAAGCTTTCGAGAAATGAAAAGCTTTATGCTTTAGAGCTTCGTAAACTTCGTTGAACGACTTAGGCTGATTCTAAAGAAGTTTATCGTGAGAAAGCTCATTAAGTATTTTTTCCATTTCGTTGAATGAGTGCGAAGAAAAACCTTTGCTCGTGGAGCTTCTCTTCCCCGACCCTTTCGCATCATATCTCATCTTTTAATATCGGTAAACAAGACTCAATTCGATGAAAAATGATGCTGCATCGCTCTTTTTCTCGCGCTCTGGGATATGAAAAGACATTAAACATAAAAGATTTATTCTCAATAGAAACAAGGCAGATGAGAAATGGAGTCTGGTTACGCCTCCGTCATCGGCCTACTTCTGTTTTCTGAGGTAGAGTTTTATGTTTTTTCTCTTCACAAAACTTATTTTTATCGTCACTCGAAATCGAAGTCGAGAGAAAGAAACTTTTATAGCCATTAAGAGCAGCATTATCCATCCGTCCTACTTAAAAGTTTCCACTTCATTCCGATTAAGCGTTTGCTCAACGAAAAAAAAAACTTTTCGCTCGTCGTTGCCATTAAGAAGTACGCGGGTTCGCAAGCGGAAAAATAAACTTTAATTGAATTATATTCGCAATTGGGCTTTCAACCATAAGTTTTCATCTCGCAAGGGAGAACCGGGGCAAGTTCTTCTGGCTTCTCCCGTTTCAAAACTTTTGTCTCGCACGCTCCGCTCTTTGCTTCGACAAGAAAAAACTGTCGTTACTTCCTAATGTCATTAATTACAAGACTTTATGTTACTGTAATTTATTTGAAAAATTCTCAACTCGTTAGAGAGGCGCGAATTTTTCTCGCGCGAATTGTCGTTGAAAACTTTCGCACGTCAATTACAGTGAGACAATAAAAACTTTTGAGAGGAAGAGGATCGTTCCAAGTTTAATGTAACTTCAGATTGTCTAATCTTTCCCAAAACAGACAAGACACGTCTAAGAGCATTCCGAAATCTTTCAATCACCTGCCCATCAATTCTTCTTATCCCTCTTTTGCTCAATAACTTCTGAACGAGCCATTGAAGCTTTTCGACTTAATCTCTGAAGAAGAGGTTAGCGATGAGAGAGAAAAGGTTGAAAAATTAGGTTTCGCTAGGAGAAATGCGAATCCAATATCCGGTAAACGAACTGATTTCCCGTTGAGTGATGTCTCACATTGTCCTAAGCCTTCTTCAAATCCCGTAATCCTCGGTCTCTCCCTCAATCTAGTTCAAGTTTCTCGTAAACTTTCCGTACTTAAATAATCTCGACAATGATGGAGAACTCATTAAGAAGGCAACAAATTAAAATAAACTTTTCTTTCTTTAAGGTCACATCAAACTTTCTTTCACAGATTTCCGTTCGCTCCAAAAAAACGAAACTTTTTCAATTAAAAGGAAAATATATTTGCCATAGTTTGATGCACATTGCGCAGAAAGAGAAAAAGTTTTAGGAAGTGAGAACATTTATTAAATTAACACTTTTCGTTGATGTCAAATATCCCCGCAGCAGTCATCAAAAGATTGCTCACCTCTCCGCCTGAGTTTTTAGCGACTTTCGCTAAGCGAAAGCATCGATCAACACCAACGGAATAGATTGCAGGATTGCAGGCAGCAGTCAAGTAACGTCCATTGCCACATCCGACATCACAGACTAACGACCCAGGGTCGAGATTACTTAGAAATTGTGCGACCTTCGGTCGAATTGATCCGACGGGCTCCTCACAGTTCTCATAAACATCGTGAACATAAGCGCGTTCGAGTGCCGCCGATCGAAGATTCGTTTCATTGTTAGTCGCTGTATTATTATTGTTATCCTTATCACGAGTGTTTGCGTTGACACCAACTGGAGCAGTTGACACTAATGATGATTCAATTGACTCATCTGCAAAGAAAAAGAAGAAAAATGGAAATTGAAAGAGTGTGGTTAGTAAAAGGTCGATTCAATCGGCATAAGATCGTGCTGGGCGGTTTCTAAAAGCTTTTTCTTGACTTCTCGACCGACACGTGACAATTTTCACGATGGAAAAAAGAAGACATGAAAGCTCTTATTGTACGATTGTAATGAGCCTCATAAGAGGAATCAAATGCCTTTGAGCATCTCATCTCGGAACTGAAACAACTCGCACTTTGAATTCATGAAACGTGAAGCGAGCTTAGAATTATAATTGGATACAATTAAGCAAAGCGAATCCTTCTTTTGTTAAGATTTTCGAGTTTTCCTTTATCAGCCTTCTCTCATTCAGTTTGTGTGTTTTGTAAACCTCTCGCTCAAGTGCTCGTCGAAGGATTTTCCCCGGCAAATGAAAGTTAATTACGTTCTCCTTTAATTAAATTAATACTTAGCATGCGGGAAGAGATCATGCAAGGAAGAGCCTTTGGCTTTAGATAAAACCCGAAGAGAAAGGGAGAGAGAGCATTGTTTATTTTCGTTAATTTTCTATCCATAAATTGAAGCAACGACGACTAAGCGAAGCGGTGGAACGAGAGACAACAATTCGTGCTTGGCGATCGTAAAGACTTTTATCTCGACACATCAAGGAAAACTCAATTATCAACAAGGTCAAGGGTTGCTCCTCAATCGAATCGTGAATATTTCCCCAGCTCATCTAAATTTATTTTTAGACGCCAAGAGTTTTGGGCTTGATCACAGTTTAATGCCAGAGGATTTCCCTTGAGCTTTGATAATGAAAAGAGCCGCTAACTATTCAGTTCAGATACTGAGAGCAAATCTCTTTCGTTCTGTGAATGAATGCGAATCAACTTCAAGGACTTTAATCGAATTAATTATCAAACTAACAAATCCAAGTTTCTGCGGTTGCTTCTTTGGTAATTTCCTTAAAAGCTTTTGCTGTAAGCTCTCGGTTTGAACTAAAACTCAAAGTGTAAGCAACCGAAAAACTGCAAAAGCCATTTCTATCGATTTTCTTGCTTTCGTTTTCCTCTCATGTTTACATCAACAGTTTTCCGTAATCCCTTTCGTAAAACAAATAATTCATAATCAAATTATTCTAATATTCTGTAATCTCCCCTCAAAGCGTTTGAATTTCATCAGGAAATGGCTGGCTATGTGGAGCATAATGAAGGAGCTATTAGCTTGGTCGTTTCGCGTAGTCAAAACAAAAACACAAAATTTCCACCGAAAATTGCTTTCATTTTCTTTCCTAAAAATAGACCAAAGCTATTGAATTCATTATGAAGCTATTGCAATGCAAAGTTCAACAACAATCTGCAGAAATCAATCAACATCGCAACGCCGGTCGATTTCTCAACGTAAGAAAAGTTTTTCAAGGACAGATGGGCTCGTATGACGAACAGATTGAAGCAGATTCTTCGCGGAAAGTTTTCTTTCTTCTTTGTAGTTTGCCGGTCTCGAACTTATTTCCCTCGCCATCATCATCTGAAATTCTGTTTCGAGGGCGAGCACGTCCTCCTTTTACTCGTTCGTCTTCTTGTGCATGAAAACGGCTGACGTCAAACGGAGAGCTTTTCGGCTCCGTCTCTCTCACGTTCTCCCATTTTCGAGAGCTTTTCTCCGCTTCTCGTGTGGAGGAAATTAAAACTTTTCCACGTTCAACAAACACACACACATACTCTCGTTCGCATTAGTTTACCGACACAAGCTCATCGTCTGAATGAAAAAGCGAATTCTCGGTGGCTCGGGAGTTACGTGAATTGTGGAAATGAAATGAGCGTGAGCAGACGTCGGCTGTTAACTATCATAATGAACATCCATTGCAATGTCGTCATAGTCGTTCGCTTTAAACGTCATTGCAATTTTATCCCTCTCGAAGTGGGAATTTTTCTCATGGATTTCGTTGCGTACGACTTGACTTACTCTAACACGTAATCCATTCCAAGAACAAAATACGACAAATCGATATGCTCTCTTCCAAAGAATTTATGACAACAAATCGGAAATTTATTGCTTTCAAATGAGCTTTTCTTCCTTCGGTTTGCTTTTATGTGATGCAGGATTTGAACGAACATGATGCAGTGAAAACTGCGCTGTTGCGCTAACTGTCGTTTACTGTTGAGTAAATCCTCAGTGGACGATGCATGAACATGAGTTTATCCGTTTTAAAAGGTGAAATGGAAAATTTGTTTAACAATGACTGAGTGAACTTTTGTTCGAGATATTTGCAAGCCAAAGCTTTTAAATTTGAATAGATTTCTGTCAACATTCAAAAGAGTGTCGACATTCGGCGTACAATTGAAATGAAATTGACATCGTGAAAATGCTAAGATTTTTCCCCGTGATTGCAAATGAATGTCAATCTCCTCGGGGAATGAATCTACGAGGCACAATAGAAACCGAGCCAGCTATTTTCATCAAATATTTATTGTTCTGACAACATCAATACGTCCAACCATTGATTTTCCTTGTTCGTGCAAAGCGTGCTGATGGATTTTGATTTTTTTCCAACAGAACTTTTGCTGATTCTTCAATATTTTCATGCCTACAGGGTTAGAATCGAAACCTTCCCATCCCTCTCGGACGCCACAGCTATCGACGATGTATCAAAGCCAATCAATTGAACGAAATTGTATTTGCTGTGATTCATAATCTTGATACCTCATGTTGCCTCTTTCATTGAGGACCTGTTACCATGTCGTTCTCAATCTTGTCAAATGCGATCCGATCTCATCACGAAAAGAGCTCTCAAGATGAAGGCGATTCTCCGACATTAACGAAAATTTATTGAAGAGAAAGAGAGAGGGAGAGATGTCCTTGGGTTTGAGAGATTGCCTTTTGATCTTTACTTCTTTTAAGAAAATGAAACCAAGAAGAAGCAAATTTACAAGCAATCTCATTGAGATTGAATTTCTTATCAACATAATTGTTCAATAGTCATGAGTGGGTGCTTTAAAAGATAAATATTGAGACTTTCCAACGACGAAGCTTAAACTTTTCATTCTTATTTATCTTCTTTTCGTCGATGAGCTTGAAGCGAAAGGATGAGGAAGAGAAAAAAGCGAGGAGATTGGAGAAGTCAAAAAAATAAATTGCCCTGGAAATAAAGATAAACTTTATGCATCAGCCATGCATGTGTTTATGATATGCTCATTCGCCCTCAGGAGCAGTCGAGATGAAATTTCTTCTCGAAATTGAATTTGTTGGAAGATTTTAAATTGCGAAAACTGAACAAACGACCTGAGGCGAAATTCAATTTATGAATTGAGGAAGCTCGTCGCATGCAATATGACGAGCTGACAAGAGATTGAGAGAGCAAGCGGAAGTTAACATGGCTTGCATGTGTCACAGGAAGGTCTCCCTAGATGGGATTAAATTTTAACATTTTCAAGCTCTGACCGAAGCTCTTCATAAACATTTTGCGGGGAACAATAAACTATCGATGACCTGGTCCCTCTTTAAATCGTTTCGAAACCAGTTGCCTCACACTTTATTGCAGAGGAGAGAGGGAAGCAAATAAATTTGTCAAACAGTTTGAGAATGAAGTGGGTGATTGAAAACGGCACACTCATACTTCAGATGACATAATCGATTAACCTTTTCATCGGTTGAGAGTCCCTTGACTTCTTCTCTGCCTTAATCCGTCAAAATTTATCGCTAGAATTAATGATTGCGTTGCTTACGATTAGTCATTCAGAAAATTGTCGAAGAGCGCTGCGCCCACACGAAGGAAGCGGATTGTGAGAGGCAAATAAATCCCAGGAAGTTTCGAAGATTTATCAGACGGCTCCGAAGCATTATTTGGAATGAAAAGGAGCATTTTCCAAAACATAAATTTCTGCCATTTAAATGGTTTCGACAGAGGCGGCTGAAGAAAAGATTTCTTTAAGCGCAATTATGTTCAATTGTTGATGAGACTCTTACCAACTCGTTTCTCTTTGTGTGCCAAAAGATTGACCATTGTGGTCGACGCCATTGATTCGTCAACGAGTGGAGCACAAGAAAAGAGTGAGGACGAGAAGAAATGAACTTCAAGCGTGTTGCTCAGAGACCGAAAAGAGATTTTTTATGAAATTCAGTGAAGTCTCTAACAAAAAAATTGAAATTTCAACGAAGACTTTAGCAAAACATCAACTTCGTTTCAAGTTTCATCTTTGAAGTCTCTGGAAAAGCTCAGCTCGACATTTCAAGATCACATTGGAAATTTTCTTCTATTTTTGGATTTCGAAGAAATTTTTTTATTTTTTCCTTTCTTCATGAGCTCTCTTGGCCCGGAAATTGAAAGATTAACATGAAAATGCATGGTGACATCATTTAAATTCATCATAATCATAAATTTTCTGATCGTTTAATGTCACTCCATTGAAACATTGTCTGTGAATGAGGCGCCAGTGGCGAGAAGAATTAATTTCATCGCCTCAAACTGCGGCCAAGCTCGATTGCGTAATTTATCGCGAAGGATTGCCAATAATTATTTCAACGACGATCGTGGGCTTCGTCCTTAGCGAAAGTTTCAAATAACAAGCCTCGAGGAATTTCAAAAGTTAAAAGGTTAAAGTTCTACCTTTGCGTGGATATCCTCGACATAGCTTCATGTTAATTGATATGCTCGAGAATTCTTGGAATTCAATTAGCCATAGCCGAGTTTGCTGCCTGTTTAATTTCCCAGTTGATGGTAAATTATTTCTAATTCATTAGGCGTTGATGGATGGGAAAAAAAATATTTTTAGTCGAAGGATAGCTTCATGTTAATAAGCTAATCGTCATTGTTACGAGATTGAGATGAGGAAGGGGAAAGCTCTGCTGCTAATAAAGTTTAACCAACAATCGCTTATTAGAATTCAACGAATGTTTCAGCGGCAACTAATTTGAAATAAATCGAAGAAGGATGTACTCGTGTTGTCCAATTAATTTTGTTTCGCTTACGATAAGAAATCTTCGAGAGGGAGAAAAGGAAAAAGTTCGTGAAGAAAGTTCGAAATAAATATTGGAAAGGTTCATTTGGAAGTCGTCGATCTTAGAAATTTATTGAAAGCTCTCTGTCTTAAGTAAATCTCACATGAAATAGGAAGGGAAATACTTCAGTTGCCCTGTTGATCGAATCTCAATGTTTTCCGGAGGAATTTCCCTAAGGGAAACGTTTTTTTCATTTCCCGTGTCATCGGCAACATGAAAACTAATTCAAGTGATTATTTTCGTTTCATGACGTTTCATCGAAATCGACGCTTTGCAATTCAAATATTTGCGTTTGATAGCAGAGAAATTGGAGTAATTTTTCAATCGTTGACTTGATCACGAACAAGTTTCGACTTGCGTCACAAAATTTACGATGGCGAGAGGAAAAATTTCAAAAAAAAAAACTTCGAGAGAATGGAGCTCGCCGTCGTCGTCTTGAACATTCGTTTAATAAACTTTCTCTTCTTCTTTGCTATTGACAACAATTTTTCTTCAAGACTAATTGATTGGCGTGCATGAACAAGAAATCGCCTCCCCTCTCTGTTAATGAAAATTAATTTATGATAAGTTCGAGGAGTTTGGGGCGGACAATCTTGCAGAAAACATTTTCGCGAGATTTATCGCTCATCAACAAAAGGCGATTCAATCAACTTTTTAAAGCTCCGATTTCGCATTTACAGCTTGGCAATTGTAAAATCGCTGTTGGTCATTAAAACTTAATCAAATTAACATTTGTCTCGAGCACATGGCGCAGACGACGCGTTTATTGTCGGCCGCTGTAAAAAGCTCGAAACGAATTGATAACCGAGAATTGTTTGATGGAAATTTTATGACTTTCTCGTTGAATGGCAAATTAAAACTTTGAACGTTAAATCACTGAACGAGGGTTCAGTATAAAACCAATTGAGGCTTCTTCATCAATTTTTCGGGTTGATCCTTTGAACTTTATGCTCTATTGAGGCCACATCCGATGCAGAATATTTACCGTTCGGTGAAGAGATGGACAAAAGCGTCATTAGAAGCCCAGCCGAATATAAATAATCGCGATAACTTTTAATTACGGGTCAATGAGTCTTCCAGCGAACTGAGATGACATTTCCCTCGTTTGTTGTGAAACTGCCTCCCCCGTGGCGGATTTTAATTGATGGATGAGCTTGAAGAGCAAAGAAGAGAGAGTCTGAAAATGTTTCATTCATTCGACTCGTTAAGCTCCATGGAAGAGAAAGCAAAGGAATGACGTCATAAATCTAAGATGAAACTTTCATGTTCGCGTAAGTGTTTGACTGCGAAATCTTTTCTCTCATCTTAACTTGTTTCTTTTTTACGACAACGTAGACTTGTGATGAACACTCCAATGGCTGTGTTGCCGATGGTATCAGAAAGGATTCCAAGAGCAGAAAGAAAAGCCACGAAAATCCTTAAACTTTCTGGTGCCGGAATAAGCAAAAATGAATTTTCTTTTACTCGTCGCCGTCGCAATTCGTATGTGGGAGGGATGCAAGAACAATTTCTCTCGTGCTCCCTAATCCCTTCTGCATAATTTTCTCAAGCTGGTCATATACCGCATTGAGTTTGCAGTTTGCAAGGACACTCGTCAAGCGCTCCGGTATTTTAATTGCTGCAAACTTAAATTTAAGCGCTGACGTTCAGAGTCAAATCAATTTTGCATTAATCAACGATTTGCTGTCAATTTATTCAAGATTTTTGTGTGTTCGAGCGGTGAAATTGTCGGATCAATATCAAACAACTTCTTCTTCGTGCGATGACTCCGGCAAAACACGTTTGTCACAAACACAGCAAAAGAAGGAGTAGGAGTGAGGGGGAGGAAAAAACTTGTTTAGGCGGAAAATTCTTTGACGTATTCATCTCGATTAGCATAAGCCTCGAGAAGAGGAGATTTCTGCGTCTTAAGTATGATCAAACTTACCTTCATTGAACAATTTAGGGCGCGGAATCCAATTCGCCGATGACATTAAAGTCGATGTAATCATTCAATATTTTTTTGCTTTATTTTCACTTAGTTGATGTTGTCTCCCCTTTTCGAGAGAGGTCGATGAGTTCAGAGTGAACTTTTCCTGGATTTTCTTTGTTTATTTTAGTCTTTGTCTCGTGTCAGACTTGCGCTAGAGAAATTAGGATTGATCGAGAACTAAGGCAAAGGTGTTCAATTGACCCGCAACGAACGACTCATTAGCCAAAAAATTCTTCGGAGATCAATGAAACGAAAGACTTCTTCTTTTGCTTCTTCCGCTGACAACAACAATCACATTTTCATTCACGTTTCTGAGCTGAGCTTTGGCTTCTCGTCCTCTCTCATTCTGTGCGTGTCTTCCCCGCTTTTATGTTCTCGTTGCTTCTGTTCTTTTTATTTTTCGCAAAGAGCATAAAAATCATCTGAACTTCTCTTTCCGCTGTTTGTTGGCAGAATTTTTCTCAAATTTTTCTCTTCTAACCTTTTTTTCGAAACCCTTCTGTATGAATATTTAATCAACTGATAAGCAGAATATTTTTAGGCAAAATCACATCGTCTCATCGCTCTTCAAAGGCTTTCGTCGTTGTGCACTTTCATTTCATTTGCTTTTCGATTTTGTGGGATTTCAGGGAAAACTAATTTTCATTTGGGGCGAGAATTTTTCACTTCTCAAGTTAAACTTTCAGGTTTCACTTGATTTTCCACACGTTTTCCCATTAAATCTGATTTAGATGTCTATTCAGATTGCAATGAAATGGTTTTACAGTTTCTAAGGCTCAAGGGGAAACTAAAATCCTCAAACTTTTGCACTAAAAAATATTTTCTAAATCGAGGAAAACTTTTTCACTGCTTCCGATTCGGTTGAAAGAAAAACTTGATATGACACGAAAATTTTTCTCAATGAACTTCGACAGTGGAGATGAGGGAAGTGGAAACGAGAGAGATGCAAAATCAAATGCTTCGAGCAAGCGCACTGGCGTAAAGCTCTCGAAGAAATTCTGTTTTCATCGGGAAAACTTGAGAAAATTTATGAATAATTGAACAATTTTTATTGCCAAAAATTTAATTTCTCGAACCCAGACGAAAAGTTTCAATGAATCTTTAATGAGACAAATTGTGAAAGTGGCTTTTAGTTTAATAACTTCTCAGTTTACAGTTTTCCCACTTTTCAATTTTCTTCTTTGAATTTGAAAGAGAGATGGAGCCAACGGTTGAAAGCTGCTCATTCCAATTTAATTTCGTGACAATCTACGAGTAAAACTTTATTGAGGGAACTAGTCAAAAGGATATAAATAAACGTAAAACGAGTATGAAAGAAAATCAATTAAATGAAGAATGAAACAAAGTTCCAAAGGCTTCGACAAAGAGAAGCGATTTCATTATTCCCCCAAAAAGATTTTATTTTCATTCGGTCACATTCTGAAATCAATGACCTGATAATTAAATTAATCGATAGAGACGTTATTAAATATTTTTTTTCGGTCTTCCTTCACCTGGCATTTCCCCCTTGAACCTCAAACTAATTCTCAATATTATTCTAAAAGAAAAATGTCATTGACTCCATGAACTTTAGAATATTTTCCTTGAATCGAGTGTCACGATCCGACATCAATTTGTTGACAGACTAAAACTCTATCGAGTCATGGCCAGCGACAACATTTCTATTTGCGGAAGAAACGAAGCATGTTGCGTGAAAAAAGGTTTCTATCGTTGCGGGGTTGCTTTAGTGATAAGAAGTCTATCAACAAATCCACCTGGTGACCGAAAAAAAACATTCTAAAGGCAATAAAAACTATTTTCGTGTTAGCTCGAAGCCCCAAAATTGTAACTTGGTCATTGAATCATCTTCAAAAAGAAATATTCAAATTATTTGGATCAATCAACTGGAAACTCGTGTGAGAAGTTCAGAATAATTTCTGGATAAGAACATTTAAGGTAATCGATAGTTTCCGACCTTTGAGAGAAGGCGACTAAGTGTTAAAGTGTTTAAATCAATTTTTGAGGAAGTTGTTGAGAAAGAGAAGACTCATTCGTGCTCACCCAATTTCAATGATTTTCCAGAACATGCTTCTGTTCAAAGCATGATAACTGACCATTAAAGCGCTCGTGCTTGACTGAAATGAGTAAATTTTATGGATTTTACTACGCGCGTTAATTGATTATCAGATTGGTCAGGTTGTGGAAACCAATATTTGCGTCAAACGCTCATAACTCAAATGAATCGGAATGGAAATTACATTAAAGAGAGAAACGGATTACGAATTTTGATGGAGTAGCTTTCGTGTAATAAGGGGATTAACAGAACGCGGTGGTTGCAAGCTCTATCCCCCCAACTACATTTGAATCGTGTATGCTTAAGCAATGTTTAAAATTTCTTTGCTTTTGTTATTACATTGTTAGAAGCAGCTTAAGCTACAAGTTTTCAAGTAGCAGAGAGAACTTGAGAAAGAGAGAGAGAGAGAAGGACGCATCGAACCGTAAACTCGTGTATAGATTTTGTAGAGCTCGTTGGTTTATGGAGAACGGAGCAACTAAAAAACTAAAATTATATTTTCTCGAAGAAACAAAAACACAAAACAAAAATTATGCTCATTCGCGTTTGCAACGTAGCGCTTGAAACACGCGGTCTCTGTGGTTGATTTAAATCGATTAATGTGGATACGAAATACTTCGCGTCCCTTATGGTAGGAAAGCGATTACGTCAAGGAAAGGAAAGAGAAAAAAAGGAGAAAAAAGGTTGAGAAGGCATTAAGGGCAGCGAATGGAGAAAACACAACACAACAACCGACGACGACTGGCTCTCATTCAACATTAGACGATCAGTGAAGTCGACACGCGAGCAGAGAAAACATTTTTCTTCATCGATTGTCGTTAGATTCTCCACAACGAGAATTATTTTTGGATAACCGACCATAAGTGCTTCATAAAAAATTCACATGTGTCATCGTTTGCGTTGAAATCGTGACTCACTCGAGAGTTTAAAAAGCATAAATCGTAACATTGGTCGGTGTTTGTTTAGCAATCAGCCGAGTCGAGGTTGAAACTGTTCCGAAAATAAATATTTCGCCTCGTCGAACAGCGAAATTACAAAGAAGAGAGAGAGCAAAAAGGATTTAAAAGTGGGCCACTTGCTTTCGTTCTCGTGCAAAATCAGCATAAAAAGTTATAAAATTTTCATAACAAAGTGGAAACTTATTTTTATTTATTCGTCGCACATGTCGCACTAGCGATTACTCTCAGCAGGAGACTTTGTGAGTCATCGAGAGCCGAGATTATTTACATTTTGTTGTCACTTGAGTTTCGTGAAAAACTAAAAACGAAAAGAGGAGCTCGCATGTGAGTTCAGTGCGAAAGAGAACGCTGTAATCATCGTTGGTGATTTGACGAAAGCTCTCTCCGTTGTCACATTTTTGCGGCGACCACAGACTGAAAAGCATTTGAGGGTTGGTGGCCGATTGACGTGGAATGGAAATCCAATTTCGATGTGCAAGTGAACGTGATTGATATGAAATGAAAACGCGCTCGATTTGTGAAACAAAAAACTAAAATAATTAAAACTCGAATGTTGAGTGGACTGATGAAAAGTTAAATTAAATTTTCCATTTCGATAGTCAATGCAGTTCGAGTGAGATCGCTTCGATGCAACGCAAATAAACGAGAATATGAAATCGTAATTCTACGGTAGAAAGTGAGAAATTATGAGAATCATTTAGAGTGTGAAGCGAAAAAGAAGAAAAACTTGTTCAATTACGATTCGATGTGTATAATCAATAATGGAACTCAATATAAAAATCGTTTGCTATTATAGTCTCGGTGAGTCTCCTCGCAACTCTTTAATTTGTTTTTAAAATTCTTGTGACAATGAAAAGAAAATTGGACGGGAAAGCGTTCGGCATGGCACGAGATTCATTTTTCATTAAAATCGACTGGAGATAAAATATTTTTCTTCAAACAATCGCGGTCTGAATTTTCTTTGTAGTTGAACAAAAGGAAGTGAAGCTCAACGAAGCTTTCTAAAGAATTTTTTCTTATTTCATAGTTTAAATAACTTGAGCCGATCTTTCCGTTCCCACCTCGAAAGCTTTGTTCGCATTCTCCTTCCTCAATCAATAATTACTCTTCATCATTCCAAGTACAAGGACTTAAAATTCTCCTTCAATGGCCTCCTTTGCATAACAATAGAACGAGAATGATTTTATTTGCCGAACGAGTTGATAAGGTCAAAGAGTTTTCATCTCTCAATAAGGCTTCGTGATCCGACCAAGTCCGAAACAAGTTTCTTTCGGTTCGCATGCACTTAATTGACAGCGCGTTTCGAGAAATTGCGTCTGGTTAGTTCTAAATCATGCGACCGCTTGTTTTACGAGGAAACACGCGTTGGCTCGCTAAAAGGAAAATTCAATTCGTAAAACTTTGCTACTTCGGGTTTCAGTGGAAATTTCCTTCGTCTTATCGGAGCTTCTGGATCTTAATTTATTCCGAAACAAATGCGTCATAAATTAATTTATCGCTGAAGGCTCTCGCGTTCTGAGAATTATCGGAAAATTCACAGGAAGTTTCTTTTCTTTAGAAACGCTTAGTTGAGTTTAAGAAATTCGTTTTCGAAGCCTCTCAAGTCTAAGAGCGAATAATTAAATCAAAATGTCTTAGCTCGTCTGAGTCACTTCATTGAACTCTATTTGACAAGACTCACATTCTGTGAGTCAATTACCGCTCTATCGACCGATCTTTTAAGCGTTTGAGAGGCGTTCAACGTGTTCAACTAAAAGCTCGTTCTTGTTTCTAAAAATAACGTTTTATCACGATCTTTCTTCATTAAAAACTCGTATAACTCTCACCGACGTTTTCCAGCTCGTTTCATCGATTTTCACTTAAAGCATTTTCCTTGTAAAATTAATATTTCGCCGATGAAGCTTTCCCGCTCCTCGAGAGGTCAAATTTCGTTTTTCTCTTCGATTGCTCGAAAGTTCTTTTCCCAGAAGCACAAGAATCAAACTCAATAGAAATTTCTCATCACGAGTTTGCATTAACCTCATGTGACACTTTCATTTCTCAGGCCTTCTGCTGCTATGCCAACATCATTACTGCGATGAACTTTCGACGCCATTATTAGTATCATCAACTGAATTAGAAACCAAAGATTTAACGACAGTACTTTCAACGACATCAAAATCACGGAGGAGCTCATCAACTCTTCGCAGTTCGACTAGTGATGTACCAGTGAAAACTTCGGCTATAAGCACCACAACAACTCACACTACGCGTCTTCTTCGTATCACTGACGATACGCCAAACGATGAAACACTAATTGATGTCACCACATCGTTCGATGCTTTATGTCTCACGAAGACAAATGATGCTGACGACACGAACGAGAATTATTCAGTTAAATCGATCGAGGGTGACATAATCGTTACAATTATTTTGGATCGCTTGGACAATGCAACTGAAATCATTAAGTTCATTGTGAATCACGTCAATGGAATCGATTTATTAGTTCACAATGTCTCAATCGGTAAGTTTGTCTTGCGAAGTTTTTCGCTTCTTTGCTAACCGTTTATTTGGTTCATTAGGTGTGAGGATTGTGCAAATGACCAAGCCGCACGCTCTCTTGGATATCTTGGAGCATGAGATTGACTTCTTGGAGCATTGCGTGGATAATCCTTTTGGTGAGTTTTCATTTCAGCAAACACTTAATCCGCTCAATTACAAAAACCATTAAAAAAGAAGAATTGAAAGCGCGAATAGGTCACACGTTGGAAAGCCGCTTTAACGATGTGATATAAAGAACATTAAACCATTAGTGAGCTTAGTAAATTAGCGCAAGCAAGAGAGGATTTAATGGAGCACTTTTCACTTGTTTTCTGGTTTTGTAGCTCCATTAAAAATGCTCAAAATTGAGTTGTTCTAGAAATACTTAACGTTCTTGAGGAATTTCGGGTTTGAAGTTGTTAATTGAGAGGTCCGTACGACAAAATTCCTCGAATTCTAATCTCCGACCGACATTTCATCCCTTTCCTGACCTCGCTTGTCTGGAATCAAGAAACTTCACCCAAAACTCATCAATTAATGTTCTTAATTGCTGACCTGTCAAGCTTTATATGCAAAATCATTCCCGAAAAATTGTATCTAACGGCTTTAGATCGTAAATGTGAAAACGGTAAAGCCAACTGAGAGTGTTGAACAATTTCGAGCTCAAAACAAAATTAAATAATCTGATAATGCACATTTCATAGTCGAGGCGTTTCAGTGACTGATTTTCGCTCTTTATCTTTCTTTAATTTCAACGATGAGTCGAGAACTTGAGAGTTTGGCCCGTTTTGGTAGCCGCAAGATATTGAGACGAGTGATGCGGGTTCGGAATAGTCGCCCGGAGGAAAACCGCGTGAAACAACGAAGCCCGCCGACCTTGTCGCAATTTTTTTCCTTTGTCATTTTACGATAAAACTTTTTTCTTTTTGAAGGAAAAACTCATTCACGAAACCGGGAAACGAATAAACTCCTCCGCTTGGAAACGAACGAGAATCAACAAACAAAACACCTTCGTTGCCAACATGAAACATAATTTTTTATCGATTTCTCGACTCGTTGCTTCGCAGAGTGAATTCGTCATAAATTTTTATTTTACTGTCATTTCCGGGAGAACTTTCGGGGTTGCAACTTGTAGCAGATGAAAATTGCCTTCGGGGACGACAAAAAGAGCTATCAGCACATTTTCTATTCCCTTTTGACTTCCGATTTTGACGGGTGTGAGTATGTAAACATCGCAAAGGTTGATGAACGATCGCAGAAACAACTTTGAATCGTTAATATCAATTTAGACGACGTTTACTTCCGGATTTTTGCTCTCGAAGGAACTACCAACTCAAAACGAGTGTTATTAACCTTTTGTGTTGTCGTTTCGGGCAATTAGATCAATCAGCTGTCCAATTGGGTCGCTGAGCAGTTTGTTTGCACTCTCCACACTCAACAAATGAGAAAAAGCCTTCCAAAGGTTGAAGACGATTGCTTTGATAATTGTTTCTGGTTTTTGTTTACTCAATTGGGCTTCGCTAAAGTCATTTTCGTGTCTTGAAACAATGAGAGAAACTGATGAGCATGAAGTTCAAGTTTCGTGGCGTGCGATACAGAGCGAACCTTAATGAAGATTCCAAACGGGTTTGATTTTCATGAGCGCGCCCGTCAAGTCGGCAATCAAGAATTTTTTTAATTTAAAACAATGCGGATGGGGCGGATTGAGTTTACCGTTGACCTAAAGACAGCAGGCAAGAGAATGAAGGTTTAGAAGAGCACAAGTGACGTACGAGCCCCTGGTCTGACCCATCCAGGAGTCACTGACTGTAACATATTGCCGTCGAACTCTTTTCTGTTCCACTTACGATCACCCGTGCCCTGAAGCGATCGAAATTAAATTTAAAATGAATTCATATTTCGTTTTGATGAACAATTTCACGCGTCGTGGCTGCGCTAGTCATGGATGCATAAAACGAATTAAACTTGATTACACGTTGGCAACGATTGTCGTTTAAAATAGAAAACAATGCGAGTAAGTTCTTTTTCTTTTCTGATTTCAGGTATTTTCTTATCAGACGCATTGTGGCATAACGAGCTGTTGAAGGGCAAAAGCTTTGAATTTAAAATATGGTCGATACCAACAACAGAGACAGTGAAGGCGCGGAAGGTTGCACATCTTCTTAACGATCTATCGCTGCCGCTTAATAAACGAAATGCATCAGTGGAGCTTCGAACGGATTCGTTGAATCGAACAGCGCAGTTCCGAGACGTTTGGAAGTCAGAGAAGTTATGCTTCAAGTCTTCTTTGTCGGCTGATAAGGTTTTCATTTATGTCGGCAATGCTGAGTTCATCAACAATGCTCATTTCGAGTCAAACGGGAGCTTAATCATTGTGCCTTTAACCATGAAAGAATTAGTCATGTCAAGTGAGTTTCTCGGAAGCTTCTCAAGTTCTAAGAACTTCACTAAAACTTTTCTTATTTTCCTCAGACATTCCAAATAACGCTTACATTACCGTCGAATCAGAAATCGATTTAAATCACCTCAAGAACTTTACCAGCTCGTCAACATCGCCTTCTGAGTTCATCGCATTCGCTTCAACATTCCTCGAAATCTGTAAATCCATTAACAATGCTATTTGGAAGAATTGCAACCAAACGACGACATCTGTTGTCAAAATTAATCTCGGAAAGTGCGAGATTTTCAACGATCTGCACGTTCCCGAGAAAATTTCAACCACCGATGTCAAACAGACATTAAAGCTGTTACAATTTGAAGCCCTCGAGAACCAAATGACGTACAACGTCTTTGAAAAGTTTAACGAGTCGAAAGACTCGAGTGAATTGAAGAAAGTGGCGACGACAAACTTCGTGACTAACGTCACAACTGTCTACATGTCCAACATTCAAGAAATGGTTTCACTCGGCTCAATTCTTCAATGTGAGAAACCTTCTAGTCACAATGGAACTTCTCCACAGCACCACCATCATCACAACGTAGATACGTTTGAGCTGGACGAAAAGTTTCCACCGGAAGTGAACAATTTTGATCTCGATATCGATGGAGAGATAATGGAAGTTTATAACTGGCAGATACGCTCCGAGTTGTGGGTTGCAATTGGATTGACAGTAGCCACACTCGGAATTATTCTTTGCATGGCTATCTTGACGTTTATCATCGTGAGAATTTGTATGGAAGATGTTCTCGAAGGAAATCCCATCGGATCTGTCGTGATGTTGTTAGCACTCATTGCACAGTTTGCTTCCTTCTTTCCATTTACAATTGAATATTCTGGTTTCCGAAAGGATCTTCACAACACAAGCGAAGCGATTGATGTATTCAACTCGATGTGTATCGTAAAAATTTTCGTCGTTTCCGTTTGTTACTGTTTGACCTTCTCGCTGCTCCTGTCTCGAGCAATTATGTTGGCATCGATTGGAAGTGAAGGAGGATTTCTCTCACATGTCAACGGATACATTCAAAGCATAATTTGCATCTTCAGTTTTCTTGTTCAATTGGGACTGTCGACACAACTTCTCGTGATGATGCATGCTCATCAAAGACACGTGACCTGCGAGAACGTTTATTACGGAAATTGGTTTTGGGGCATCATCGGCTACGATGCAATGCTGCTCATCATGCTCGTTTTCCTGTCACCTTTCATCTTTAGATCGCAGAGGAATTATCAAGAAGGAATTTTAATCGTTATCACGTCCGTCTTGTGCTTACTTTGTTGGATGATTTGGATTCCCTTGTCGATGATAGATCACAATTTCAGAGAGATGTTCGTACCATTAGGCGTTCAAGCTACTGCTTGGATTATTCTCGGCTCGTTGATGGTCCCAAGATGTTTCTTAATTGTCAAGTCTATCGCTCGAACTGATTTCACACAAGCGCTGCCTTCACTCACGTCTCTTGCCTTTGCTCAAGCTAATCAATTCATTTCGGAACCGGTAAGAGTGAAAATTGTAAACGAAACTTTAGCTGAAACTTAAGTCTTCGTATTTTCAGAGTATTTACGAATGTGTCAACCCAGGAATGAGAACAAGATCATCGAACGTCGATGACACCAGTCAAACTCACATAAATGAATATCTTTCGCCAAGTGAAGTCCCGACACTGCCATTACGAGGTGGCGGACGACGAAATCTTATCGACCACTACAATTTGAATTTTAATGAAATGGTCAATCCTGATCTGCCTTCGCCGAATAAAATTACGCGGTTTTGATCTTTAAAGTTGCTTTCTTAAAGAGAATATTTCTGCTGCTAGTCAATAAACAAAGTCGATGTATAAAATAAATTAAGTTTAATAAATGTCGAAAAGAAAAATTGAACTTTTATTTAAAAGGATTTAATTCAATTTAATTGCTTCTTCTTTGATTGCGCAGAAAGAACAAAATCTCACGCAGTGCCCAGCGCTGTTTCGCTTGTATCCATTTCTGCACCAACATCGCCAGGTACAAGGGGGAGTACCACAGTAGCCAAATCCATCGCATCGAGCTTCGCCGTAAGAGCACGCAAAGATTTCGGTTGCGCTGTTGCATTGAAGCTTCTTCGGCGGCATTGTAGCAACGGTCCCAATTAGGCAATATGCAGGCTCTGTCTCATAAACTGGTACAGCAATTTTCTCATCCTGACTTGCGACCAATATAACTTGAAGAACAAAAAATAAAAGCTTATTCATTCTGTGCTTTCAATTTTCAAACTAAATTTGGAAAGTAAAATCGTGCTCATTTTATTTGAAAACAGAATATAGTTAAAGAAATTATTATCGTTAGTTTAATGATCCGATTGTGATAAGTCAGGTAAGTTATTTTAATGTCTGAGAAGAAATTATTTTTAAACACCTTAAAAACCCGAGCACGACCTAAGAAAACTTTTAAGTGCAAACTTCATGGTGTGAATGACTCATATAATTCAATTTGACTTAGGGATATTTCAATTTCCGCTTACTTTGGGTCAGAAATCTTTTTGATGCTTTTTTCGGCGTCCTCGAAATATTTTTCATTGACTCAAACATAATAAACAGTTTTAGCGACACCTGGTGAGAACACAGTTGAGCACAAAATCATATTACTTGGGTTTATGAAATACCAGATGTCGCTATTTTAAAATGTCGGGTTAAAGCTTGACAATTTGTAAGCTCCAAATATATGCCGACCAGCTTTGCTCAGATAACTGAAAAATATCGCTAAATTTGAATTTAAATGCGATGTCGGATGCAAAGCATTCTTGTAAAATTTTGTTTCTTCTCACCAGTGTTATGTCCTTGTTTCCAGTTGTTTCGAAATCCCTAATTTTTAAAGTGAATTAAAAAAAAGATAAGTCTTGACTCTTGACCTTTGCTTTAAAGTTGAGAAAGTAATAAACTTTAAAGTTAATCTTAGGCAGCTACGCTAAGCAGTAGCGAAAACTTTTCTGCAATATTCTGAAAAAATGTCATGAGGAGGCTCAGAGCAATATACAATGACCCAGATGAAGGTAGCAGGATCTATTTAAAACATGTTTAAGTTACATTTAGACAGTCAATTAGTTTATTTATTAATGCTTCTAGACAGGAGACAAGAAAAACATGTTCAAATTACGTTTAAAGATATAATAGCCAATTAAATTTTTTAAGTTTTAACATTTATTTTAAGGGTTATTCATCCGGAGCATGGGTCCTATCGCAAAAGTATGACCGATATTCGATTGCTGCTGCCCTTGACCGCTATAACTAACGAATTAAAGAAGCTTGCAAGCTAATATCTTTTACAAGAAATATTTTGGGAAGGTGTTTTTCTTGTTTATTTTTAATCTTGTCATATTCGTACTCGTAATCCCCGTACAAATTGTCAGAAAATAATTTAAGCTTGCAATTAATGTATCTCGAGAACGGAGGACGAGTTGCTTCCGTTCTGGTTTTTGTCATTTAGTTTAATATGAATAAGAAGAGCCTGTTTAACGATAGGTTTTATAGCTCAAGAGGTTCTATCGCACGGGGCTCATGTCTGGAGAATTCACTTGAAATGTAGGGTTAAAAATCCTCCGATGAACGCTAACTTCCCGACGAACGATCACTATTGTGAGCTTTACTGAATTTTTTTCTCCATGATCATGGAAGTTCACAAAAGTAAAAGTTTTTAACCCTTCTGATGATTTTTAACCCTTCACCTCTTGCGTCTATTAAACTGCCCAATTACCAATGGATGAAAAACCCTTTCGGTATATTGTTTCGTAGTAAAATTGCTTACTCTATGTGAAAGGAAAAACAATGTTAATTAATAATGTTTCTTTAGAACTGCTTGTGTTTCTGAAACGGATTAAGTTTCGCGGTATTGATATTATTATTAATAGTTAAATATACTATTGAATATGTATTAAATTGAAGCTATTAATATTAATGAATATTTTTGTTATTTAGATTATATTAAAAGCTCGTAGGTGTCCACACGTTGCCAATCGCTCCGATGGATCACTACAGACGAAAGATGTCAGCTTAGCATTTTGCTCCCCAAGGCTACTTTGGCATTCCTCTGTTAAATATTTTTGCTGATTCCGAGCTTTGGGATGAAGTTTTGCACTCAGAATCTCTCGAAGAAATAATGCGCATTTAGGATGGAAGCTTGCCGGGCTTCGCATCCTTTGTTCGGTGGCGGATTTGACAACTTGTGGCGTTACACCAAACGTCTAGCCTCCTTACTTAGTCTCCTCTACGCTCCGATGCGTTTCGGATTAGCAGGTTCACCACGTGCAGGTGAAGGTAGGCACTTGGGAGTGTGAAGCTTTGGGCATAAAGACCCAGGATCGGGTGATCCTTAGTGACGCAACAAACCCTTATGAACCCTCGGTCAATGGTAATAATTATTATTTTTTGGTTTATGAAAATTAGATTTTAGTGTTGACGGATAGTCAATCTCAAATAATTTACTGATAATCAACTGCACTATTTCCGGTCAATCGGAATGCTGACTCAATATTATGCTGGTTTCTTACTGCGGTTTTATACTTTTTCATGAAATAGTGGATGTCTAAGCAGCATTTAACAGACGGGTAACCTTGGACCCTTTTAACAGCAATTTATGCAAACTGTCGGCTAACGACATAGTTAACTCATTTAACACAAATATCACTGTCGAACACCATATTTTGGACCTCGACTTAATTAATTTTTCTGACTTTACTACAATATTTATTGAAAATCTTTGCATCTTTGTAAATTTTAAATCTAATGATGGTTGACTTATAAATAACATAAAATATAACTTACTATTTAGTAAGAGGTGAATCGTGCGAAATCTGCCAAATTCAATAGACTGTAACTTTCGTAAATTGAAAGCTTTTTATTATCTGTTTTTTGTAATGACAAGAACTATTCTTTAAAATTTATCAGTCATTTTAAAGAATAGTTCTTGTCAATACAAAAAACAGATAAAGCTTTCAATATAGTAAGTTATATTTTATGTTATTTGTTTAAGTCAACGATCATTAGATTTAAAATTTTATTCCTGAACTCAAGCTACTCTTTGATCTGCGATGGCATTCCTTGGTCGATTAAAATTTGCTCAAAATGATTTTGTGTGTCAAGCTTTCGCGGAATTAAGTGAAAAAGCTTGCTTTTCAAGGGTCACTCTAACTTTATGTTTTTAAATGCGATGTATATTTAATGTAGTCTCTGTGATTGGCGAACAAATCACAATCATTATGTTGAAATCCCTCTTCATCATTAAATTATTATAAAAAAGATTCGTCACCTCCGTTATAATGCTACATGGCTAAATCACTGACTTGTTATACTTTGATCGGGTTTCATTTTCTGTCGATTGTTCAACCGAATCACTTAAAAATGTGCCAATTTCACTATTGGGAACTGAGAAAAGTAAAATTTAGACATTTTTAAAAGAGTCAATTGAAATTTTAATTCATGCAAACTTTTGTCCGAGAAGCACTTAACGATTTGTGAGCTTGTCATCGATTATATTTCTTCACCTAAACTTAAATGTATCATTTATTCGATTTTTGACTCAGAAATTCTGAGTGAAACATAACAAATTTTGCAGATTCTTGATTGAAGTATTTTAAAGCACAAATATTGTGATTGGATGAAACTTTCACAAAACTTTTCATTTCACCAATAGCGGCAGCGCTGATTAGAGTGGTTTTGACCACCAAACTTGACGCTTTATGAATGATTTATTTGTTTGCGATAAAGAAGTTAATTAGGTATCCGATCTGTTTACGGTTTTCACTTTTACGTGATAAAATGATATGAAATTTTATGCTAATCACTTAATAAATTTAAAAACTACAAAATAAAATAAGATGGAGAGGTAGATAAAACACGTTTGAACTTATTAGATCGGAGATGAAAAGTGAATTTGTTCCTGATTTTATTCTGCATTTATACTTTCGTTCAGCTGCATGAGCGAAAATCATGACAAACTCCACCTTCCAATCCAAAATTTCCAGTCATTTTACAAAACATGCGCATAAGGCGATTACTTCAGTAGATGAACACATTTCATAAATTTTGTGGGTGGCAAGCGTTCACAAAAAAGTAAGCTTTTTGAAAATAATTGTGATTTTGCTATACACCATACACCAATCAACGCGTGATATCATTTTCAACAACTTCTGTAAAAAGCATTAATCGATTTAATAAAATATAAATAAAGAAAACATATTTAACTACACTCATTATTGACGTTGGGAAAATTGACTTGAACTAATAATAATTTGGTTATCAAACAATTGGTAGCTTAATGAGTTGCTTGAACGATGACTATTCAGCATCGAAAGCTCTCTTTATCATCAACGTATGATCCATTTTCAACTTATTCATTGCTGGAAAGCGAAAAAAAATTCTTCCAGTTTCTCGTATGTGTGGAAAGTTTCCATTGGAAAAACTCTCGAACAAACTTTTTTCCGTGTCACCTGTTCTAAGTTTAATGTAAATCAATTGCCGATGGACTTTATATTAGGTTTTGTAGAAATCATGTTGAAATCAATTTCGTTTGGACTGATATCAATTTCGGTTTACAACTACTGACCAAGTCAATGATCAATGCAATTACACCATGTAATTCACACGTACCAATTCTTAATTAGAAAAAGGCTTCGCTTTATTAAAATATTTGATTTTCAAACGATTCGTTTAATGTGAGCTGTTTGCAGTCTTCTAGCTTCGTTTGGTCGGGGATGGGGAACATCTCCATTCACACCAGAATTTATTACTAAATTTGCAACCTCAACAAAGCTCACAATTGAATTTATTTTCATGCTGCTGTCAATTGTTTGATGTTGCAATGAGAGCGAAGTTTGTTAAAGCTTCGTAATATTTCTATTTAGTCAATAACTTTTTAGTCAATGTGAATTGTCGTTGCAATTTACATTTATTTCCTCAGAAATCAGACAACATCAATTTATTATTAAAATTTTTGAAATAGTTAATTCCCTTCACTTCTCTCCTTTCAAATATAAATTCTGAGCTGAGCTCTTGCATCATTCATTCAATACAGTTGCCATGGACAATATAAGTTGTCGGAAGTAAGAAATATTTCGCTTTATTGAAATATTTAATTCTAGACAGCAAATTCATCTGCCGATGCACTTTATATTAGCTCTTGCAGAAATTATATTGAAATCAATTTTGCTTGGACTGATATCAATTTCGATTTACAACTACTGACCAAGTCAATGACCAATGTAACTATCGACCAAGTCTTAATTGATTTTCAAACGAATCGTTTCATGTGAATTGTTGTAGTTTTATTTGGTCTTCCTCACTTTTCATGGAAAAGTTTACCATCATCGCCAGAAGCTCACAATTTACGTTATTTTCACGTTGCTGTCAATTTAATTTGTGGAATGAGAGCGAAGTAACAAGCTGTACTCAATTTTAGGGCGAGATATGGAAATTAAATTGAATTAGGGTACGGCACGTTAGAGCGAACAATTAGCGTGTTTTTTTAACATTTTCACATCTGGAGACTTCAAATCTTAAAATTTTGTTCAAGAAAAGAATAAAAAATGTGAACGACTATATTTATGATTTTTCTGTATACTTAGACTTTCTCCGCGATATCTCTAACATAGTTTAATTAAGCACGTAAGTTAGGTCTAACTGGGACCTTTCGACCTACATTTTTCGAATTTTCATTAACTCGTTAGTTTGATTTTTAAGTTTGCTCTGTCGAGAAGCAAAGAATACGGAGTTTATATCTGAGAAAAGAAACGAAGAGGAGGCAATCAGAAAATATTTTAATAAAAATATACTGGCTTTGTCTGATTTCTGAGAAAATCAATGTAAAGTGCAACAATATAAATCAATTGTTACTTCGCTATCACTTCCACCTCATTCAATTGACAGAAGCGTGAAAATAAATAAAATTGTGAGAAACAGATAAAGCAAGCGTCTCGTTTGAATATTTCAATATTTTAATGAAAGAAAGTCATTTTCCAATCTGGCAGTAACTCACACCTAGACTTGGTCAGTAGTTTTGAATCGGAATTGATAAAGGCCCGATAAAAAAAATCGAAGTAGCAGTGTCAAATTCACAAACGATGTTGCTTTTCCATAACAGATGTTAAATCATATCGATTTGATTTAAATGCTTTGTAACCCCATGACCAACAGTAATTGAAATAAAAAAAAAAACATTTTCTAATTACATATCAATCTGAAGTTGTGCTGAAATTAAATGAACGCTCGGGAGATGCACAACTCTCAACATGGTATTTAATAATAAAATAAAACGAAGTACATGGTAAAGTTAAGCTTTCGAGGTTTATTACCAACAAAGTTGCTGAGAAAAACAACACATTACATGAAGCGTGTTAATTCAGTACAGCATTTATTAAAAATAATTGAAGTCTTCTGCGGTTGATAATAAATGGTGAATTTATTTTCACTCAAAATTTTATTAACAGCCAAAACCCTTCGAGTAGCTTGAAATTTAAATAAGCACAATGCAAACTCTCGTGTAACACAAATCAAATGTAGTGGCACGATTAACACAGTAACGTTCGAGCGCCGACAACAATTTGCTGTCTAGAATTAAATATTTCAATAAAGCGAAATATTTTTTACTTCCGCCAACGTATGTTGTCCATAACAACTGTATTGAATGAATGATGCAGGAGCTCAGCTCAGAATTTTATATTTGAAAGGAGAGAAGTGAAGAGAATTAACTATTTCAAAAATTTTAATAAAATCAAACTGATGTCTGATTTCTGAGGAAATAAATGTAAATTGCAATGACAATTCACATTGACTAAAAAGTTATTGAAAAAATAGAAATATTACGAAGCTTTAACAAACTTCGCTCTCATTGCAACATCAAACAATTGACAGCAGCATGAAATAAATTCAATTGTGAGCTTTGTTGAGGTTGTAAATTCAGTAATAAATTCTGGCGTGAATGGAGATGTTCCCCATCCTCGAACAAACGAAGCTAGAAGACTGCAACAACTCACAATAAACGACTCGTTTGAAAATCAAATATTTTAACAAAGCGAAGCCTTTTTCCAATTAAGACTTGGTACGTGTGAATTACATGGTGTAATTGCATTGATCATTGACTTGGTCAGTAGTCGTAAACCGAAATTGATATCAGTCCAATCAAAATTGATTTCAACATGATTTCAACAAAAGCTAATATAAAGTGCATTGGCAATTGATTTACATTAAACGCAGAAACAGGTAACACGGAAGAAAATGTATTCATCAAAGCGAGCGTTGAAAGCGAATCATCGAGAGTGTTGCAGCTCACAAATCATATTGCAGCTTCTTGCATGTATAAGAAAAAAGTAAAATTTTATTTGGGAAGTAGCTAGCTGATTTATAGCTTTGAGTTGTTTTGCGGCATCGAAAAGGGAGAAGTTGACCTATCCCAGGGTGAATACAAAGTTAGTAATCGAATTTGAGCGCACTTGTTGATTGTCATCATGTTTCCAGTGAAAACTTTCCATGCATGCATACTCACGGAAAACTGGAAGAAGTTTTTTCTTTCGTTTTTTCCAAGCAATGAATACATTGAAAAGTGAATCGTACGTTGATGAGAAAGAGAGCTTTCGATGCTGAATAGTCAAATAAATAAACTAATAGAATCGAATTTATACGTTGATTTCAAATATTATTTGCAATTTTCTTATCACGAAATTCCCTTTCAAGTCCAGACAGTAAAAGTTAAAGCGAGACATTTTTCAAGCAATTCATTAAACTACCAATTGTTTGATAACCAAATTATTATTAATTTAAGTCAATTTTTTCAACGTTTGCCGTTGCGACAATAAATAATGAGTGTAACTAAATATCTTTATCTATCTTTTATTGAATCGATTAATGTTTTTTCAGAAGTTGCTCGGAATGATGTCAGGCGTTGATTGATGTATAGCAAAATCACAATTATGTTCGCCGCCCACAAAATTTATGAAATGTGTTCATCTACTGAAGTAATCGCTATATTGTTCTGATTTATAAGAAGAGCACACCTTATGCGCATGTTTTGTAATATGACTGAAAATTTTGGATTGGACGGTTGAGTTTTCATGATTTTTGTTCATGCAGCTGAACGAAAGTATAAATGCAGAAGAAAATCAAGAACAAATTCACTTTTCATCTCCGATCTAATAAGTTCAAACGTGTTTTATCTATCTCTTGGAGAGAGTCTCTTCTATCTATTTTGTAGTCTTAAACTTAATAAGTGAATACGAGCATAAAAGTTAGTGTCATTTAATCAAGTAAGTAAAAGTGCAAATTGTAAACAGACCAAATACCTATCTAATTTTTTTTTTCTTGCTATCAAATAATTTATCGACAGCGCGTCAGGATTGAAATTCAAAACCACTCCCATCAGCTTTTCCGCTATTGGTGATAGCTACATCCAATCACAAATTGTGATTCACAATCTTCAAGATTGAATCTTGAAACATTTGTTCTTTACGAATACCTTTTGTATAATCATAGTTTTACCATAGCCACGAAACATCTCATAAGTTAAGAATCTAACGAAAATATATTTTTGATTCAAGAATCGGCAAAATAAGTGATAAAATGGATGCTCAAGTTCGTTTTGAATTTCTTGTATCACAATATATAAAAGAATTGAAGAAATTAAATGAAACTAAACGCTCATTTGAGAGACAATCAAGCTGCGCCTTAACAGCGACAAATGTGGCAAATGCAAATTTAGAAATAATTAATGACAAACTCATTGATCTAAACAAAAAAGAAAATAACTACTTTTCGGAAAGCAAATATTTTACCGACGAAATACATAAAACTTCGCATGAGTTCATTAAAGATTTCAAGAGTGAAGTTTGCAAACTTAAGTTATTAAGAGACGTCGATTCGGTTGAACAACCAACAGAAGATGAAACGAACGCAATCACGAATCAGAGAGCATCTGGTCAAAAATTTAAAACTCAAAAGTCCCCAAAAATTTTAATTAAAACTTCGGGGAAGGAAGTTGGGAATCCTGAACAATTAATTTGAAAAGATGAATTGTGAGGCTGCACTGCGGAATATATTTTAAATTCACTTACATTACTAGATGAACCAGAATATTCATTATCAAAACGAGGAAAGTTAAATTTTAATAAGCATTAATATCAATTTGATGCTATCAAGTCTTCGCGGAAAATGTTTCTAAATGTTATAAAATCATTCGTTATTATTTTAGTGTCATACCGCGATTAGTTGAAGACAGCAAGACGATTGTGAATAAAAATAAATACAAAAATCTGATCAATCTGATCAACAACTTAACGGTTATTCCATTCGCGTAGCTATTTGGAGGGACACTTTTAAATTTTTCTCGACAGTAGCGACATCTTTCATTTCGCCATTCATAGCTCGACAAGCTCCGCGAATAATTCGTAAGCTCCGGGTCTTCTAATAAAACTTTTGTTTTCGGCGTTTTTTAAAAATAATTAAATCGAGCTAACATAAAAAGAGCATTTAGGAAGGCTTTTTAAGTAAACTCTTATTTGCTTTCAATTGAAAATCAAATATCATCGTTTGAAAGAGAAAATCAATAAAATTAAAAATGGTGGAAAAATCTAAGGAAAACGACGATAAAGCCGCTCGCAGAAAGCGTTCAGGATCTTCAAGCTCAAATGACAGGTGAATATCTAATATCATTAGCAAGAGATAACGATATTAATTAGTTTACTTCCAGCTCATCAAGTTCTTCATCATCATCGAGTTCAAGCAGGTGAGTTTGTAAACAAAACTTCAGTTTTCTGAATTTAAAATTATTTATTTTCGTAGCTCTTCATCGTCTTCGTCATCAAGCAGTGGAGGTGACCGTAGAAAGCGTCGTCAATCACGTTCAAAGAGTCGCAGTGTAGCAAGGAAACTTGATTCAAAGGAAAAAGATGGAAAGGACCGAGAAGGCAAGTCACGCGATAGAGCTCGCTTAAGTTCAGAACGCGATGGCAAACGCAGAGGATCTGCTGTTCGATCAAAATCTCGAGATAGAGCAAAACGTACTCGTGATCGCAGTCACTCACGATCTCGTTCAACTTCAACTCGTCGTAACCGCGTTAAATCTCCAACTCCTCGTCCAACACGTATTCACATCGGTCGCTTGACACGCAACGTTAAAAAGGATCATGTTCTTGAAATCTTCGGTGTCTACGGCGAGATCAGATCTGTTGACTACCCCACTGAACGTTTCCATCCAGATCAGGGTCGAGGATTTTGCTACGTCGAGTTTTTAAATGCTGATGATGCTGAGAAAGCAATGAAGCAAATGGATGGTGGACAAATCGATGGACAGGAAGTTACAGCTGCTCCAGTTATGAATTTGAAGCCAATGGGAATGCGACGAAGCCCAATGCGTCGTGGCGGACCACCACCAATGAGAAATCGTAACAATTGGAATCGTAACGATATGAGAAATCGTCGCAACGACAGACGCTCGCCCGATCGACGTGACAGACGCTCTCCACGCCGCCGGTAAATTTAATGAAATCAAATGATTTGTGTTGCATTATAAATTATTTTTCTATTTACAGATCCCGCAGCCCCGTTCGTCGTCGTCGCAGCAACTCATCTGATAGCTCTCGCTAAGTGGCATGTTTTGTATCTCTTCGATTCAGGTTCACGAATAAATTTGTGAATATTATAAGATTAAAACTGAAATAAAAATAACTTTTCGAAATGAGATTCATTAAAAATTTACTTTATTTCAGCTTCGATCAACCCATTCGATGTTCCATTGAGGCTTCTTGTTAACATCTCCTCGACAATCTTCTTTTATAGGTTCTTTGCCCTTGTTCTTAGCATCTTTCTTTGCTTTCTTAGCTTTGTCTCGTGTACGCTTCCTGTCTTCTTTCGCTGCAGCTTTAGATGCTTTCTCGGCTTGTTTCTGAGCCTGCTCCTCATCATCTTTACAATTTATTCCACTGAAATCAATTTGTGAAGCTCGCAAGAAAGAGAGCTTTCGTTCAACATCGGTCTTGACATCATCAGAAACTTCCTTGTCATCTGGAGCTCCATCTTCTCCTTCTTCACCTTCGCCAGTCTCGTTATCCTCCTCTTTGTCTTCGCCTTTTTCATTAGATTCCTCTTCTGCTTCAGTTTCAATCAATTCGATCGGATAGCATTTCTTCATGAGACCTTTGCAAGTTTGAATATTAAATGTCGGTGGATTCTTGAAATTACTTTCGTCAATGAACCGAATCAGGAGCAACGCAATTTTGTCAGCGATTTTGATTAAAACGCTTCCAACAATGTTCGTAGAATTTCGTTCAGGAATATTTTGTCGAAGTAACTGACAAATCTTGATTAAGATAAAGCGGGAATATCTTTCGGCATTCTCTGATAACTCATAAGGTTTTGAATTCAAGATCAATGGAAGAAAATATTCGATTGATCGTCTTACGACTTCTCTTATGGTCTCGCCATGCTGTTCATCGAGTTTCGCTTTCAATTTCTTCGCATTTTTCCATTCTCGTATCATTCGACTCTTTCGATCTTCAACTGATCGCTTCATCATTTGCAGAGCATCTCGCGGCGACGCATAGTTGCCTTTCGAGATCTGTTTTAAATAGTTTTCAATTTGGAATATCGATAAATGATCGAGATGGGCATGGAAGTTGTTGATAACTTTGAGAGGATTCGGTTGCGCTAGTTCATTGACACGAATCGAAATAGAAGGAATCTTTTTCTCAATCCATCGCGGATAAGCTCGATACATTCTCTAAAATTTTCAACGGTCAAATTAGATTCCTACGATGATTATTTAATCAATTTTACCTTTTTTGGAATAGCCAAGAAACTGCAATGAATCTCTGACGACATCACGTTTCTCTCCAAAACCAATCCATTCTTGTGTTTGCACTTTGGATATTTTAGATCTTCAGGCCAAAGAATCTTACAAATGCTAAAATCCTTTGAAGAACAATTGTTCTTCGTTAAGTTACAAGGAACATTGATCGCCGCTGGACTCGTTTGACATCTTGTTTTATTAACTAACTGACCTTGTTGTAGAACTTTGCGAACATTTGTCTTTGTTGTTAGCGGTCGAGGAAGATCTGAATTTCTTCCTGAAAGCTTCACTGAAGATTTAGACATTTTCACGTAAGAAAATCTTTCGAACTTTAAATCAAGATTTCATGGCTTCCTGAAATAAATGATTAACAAATCTTTTCTTTCATGATATAAACTGTTTTATTTTCATTCATCAATAATTAAGACTTATGTTGAAATCGCTTAAACAGAAGAAACTTAAACACGAAGACAAAGAAGAAAGTTTTGCGTGGGATTGAGAAGAGTACGATGAGGGAAGTTCTTTTAACTCGAGGGTTAAATTGTTTGAGAGGTTTAGGAATGATAAATAAAATTTATGATAGAAAGTCTCTGAGGAGTTCAAAGAAACGCGAGGTTTAACTCGCAAGTGTTATAATTAAAACAATGCACGTTATCTTCATCTTAAAGCTTCTAAGCTTGTATAACATCTTTCATGTCTGCCTTTAAAAATATTTTATCTTCTTCAACATAAAAACAGCGCGCGCATATGAGAAACAACAAACCGCTGTCCTCTTGCTCTTTAATATGTCAAATATCTAATGATAAGGCGATTATCAATGATTTCATTTTATCTCTTAGAGTTTGCTTTCACTTTCATGATTTTTCCTTCGGTCTACGGAGCTTCGCTTTCCTCCAGAATTTTTCGTATGATTCATGAGTTTGTAAACTTATGTCAACATCTAATTTACAAATAATTAATGTACCATCAATTTAAATCATTTTTTTCCTCTTATTCACATTGCGTTTATAAATTAGAACCATTTAATGTTTTTTTTCCTTTACTTGCTTAACCTGCTTCATGATTATTTGATTCTTCTGAGTTAGTTTATCAAAATATTAATGAACGACTTTATTTGGAGAAGTTTCCCAATTTTCATTAGGGAGTTTGGCTTATTACGAGCAAATAATCTGAATGGAAAACTATTTTTTTTTGTTTGGAAATTGTTGAGGAATTTAAAGTCTCTCGGATAAAAATATTTTAAACTTAAAGCAGACTACAGGAAAAAAAAAACTTTTCTTTACTTGTTGAAGCAAACGAAGAATGAAAATAAATGAAACACGAAACAAAACTTTTGATTTAGCTTGTTGCTTTAAAGTTTTCCATAAAAGAATTCCCATTTATACTTCAGAGTTTACGTTACAATACAATTTTTCCCGATAAAATGAACGTCGATTGATTGATTTTACAAATAGAAAGAGCCAGCTTTTAACATGCGAATATCATCAAATATATAATTGTTAAGTCTTATGTTCAATGAAGTGTTTTTATTCCATGCCTATGTTCCCTTACAGCTGAGTTGAATTTCATTTTATCGCGACTGTTATTTTGAAAGTTTTCTTTTCAATTTTCGAGCTGTGGCGAGAGCTGACTGACCAAAAATGTCGCCACACATATCGAAATTGAAGTTATTCATACATCACATATAACTCTTGTTTTATATTTTGCAAAGGATATCGAAGGGAAATTGTGAATAAATTTTAAGTAAATCAGAGAATTCAAAGAGACAGGCTCGAAAGAGGCGAAACAAGATAAGGCAAAGGAAAAGAAAGTAATTACGAATGACGGTGCTTTTACCCACTAAAGGGATTATTGATCCAATTCTAGCATTTGTTTGCGTCGGGCGGCGTTTTGAGGAATTCATCAGCTCGCTTGTAGCTCGTCAATGCTCGAGCGACACCGGAATCTTGCGGTAGATCACTTTTTCGACGAATCAACGGTTTGTCTTTGTTACGCAAATTGCGAACCTGAAATGAAAGAAATCATTAAACTTCAAAGCTCATTGTTGATCAATAATCACTTACATCTTTCGAATATTGATCAAGTTTATCGCTCGAAAAGTCATCCTCGTTGGTAAAGTCGTTGTTGTTCTCATTCAACGACATAAAATCCATCTGGTTGATGAGATTCTCGAACTGTGGATTCTTCTTTCGTGCAAGTTCTTCGATTTGTTGCCAAACTTCTTCGCGCTTTGCATATTGTTCAGTTTCTAATTGTCTCTCGTTCCTAAACTTGTTGTTACATTCATCGAAAAGCTTATGGTTCATCTCCATAAACAATTTGATAGCATTGTAGATCAGACCATGGATCGTCTTATTCCAATGAGTTTTTGAGTTATTGTACAATGCTGGAAACATGATTGGAAGGATAACAGTTGAGTTCTCGGTGATGAGAGACATAATGTAATCGTTATTCCAATAGTAAAGAGCACGTTCGGCAACTTGGAAATGTGGCGAGCTGACGCACTTAGCGATTTGCGTGAAAAGCGGAACCATCACTTTCTGGAACTCGGCTGGCTCGATAACATCAAGGATTTCTTCAAGCTCATTGAGGAACATAACTTCTTTCGGACTATGAGTCTTTGGCCAATATTTCAGGAGGCCTCTGAAAGATTGTAAAGAGAAGATTTAATTAATTTGTCTCTTTCAAAATATGAGATGTCTTACTTAATAACCGGCTCCGTTAGACTTGGATCCTTCTCGAGGAACTGCACGACGCAGTAAGCCAACTGAGGATGATAAACAGACAAGCTCTTGACCTTGTGCAATGGCAACAGAGCTTTGAGCAAGAATGCTTTATGTTCCTCCTTCAACGGCAATGCGAAACCGTTAATTATTGAGCCGAGAATTTCCAAAAGCTCGGCAACGCCGTTATGATGTTCCGTCTCGTAAATGAATCTGAAGTAAACAACATTTATCAAACATATCAAAATGAGAAACATGAAACTTACCTATAAAAGACGTTATTGATCTGCTTTCGAATGTATGCTCGCAACCCAAGGAACTTCCCGTAGATGCGATGGAGAACTGTCTTTAAAAAGTCGCGCTCACGTGGATCTTCAGAATCGAAGAGATCCAAAACACGCAACACGAACTGACTGTCGATGTAACGTTTTGCAATGTTCGGCTGAAAATCGGGAGATTCAAGAAAGCGTAAGAACAACTCGTAAACAATTTGAAGATGGGGCCAGGACGACTCGAGTGTCGGCTCATCTTCCTCAGGATCAAACTCGGCACCGTTTGGATTTGACGATGGCGGTAAAGTGCGGAAGAGATTGATGGCAAACTGTGCGAAAAGAAAAGTGAAAAATCCTTCGTCAACATGTTCTGAATATTAAGGCGACAACTCAACTTACCATCTGAATAGCTTCCGGATAAACGGCTTCAGTGATGATGCCGTTGTTATTATTGATGTACTCGACCATCTCCTGAAGGGCACTTCGTTTCACTTCCTTCCATTTCAAGTCGTCCAGCGGTTCAGTGAAATCGAAGAGAACGCAACATTGACGAAATTTCTTGATGAAGAGCTCTTCGCGTTCAGTATTGTCGGCTTCTAAATATTTTAAAACGAGAGAGAAAGAGATAAGACATTATTTATGAGTCGAATGATTTGGTGGTGATGGAGAATGAGAAAATCATCAATTCATGTCAAGAATCACTCTTGATGTCTCCTCACATTCTTCGTCGCCACACTTTCTCCCTTAAGTACAATAAAAAATAAACGGAGCAAAAGCTTTTCGAATGAAACATAAAGGAAGCGAGAGTATAAAGTGAACATCATAGCAGTTGAGACCACCACCTTTGAGAAGGGGCAGCTGTTGAACATCCTGAGTTGATGGAACTTTATCAAAGTTGTTCCGATCTCGAGCACGGCTTGGACTGCTATGCGGCTGTTGTTGAAACTGCTGTTGAGAGGACGGGGCCATCGGATGGATGATCGGAGCTGATTGCTTCCGCATCATTGGAGGGTTGTAGGATGACGTCGCCACCAAAGGTTGCGATGGCATCGTGTTCATTGGCAACGAGAACTTTCTATGAATCTCGCCTGCAGTTGAAGGTGTAGGACGATGGGATGGTGGCATCGGCTGCGCGACAGTCTTGTTAAGTTTGTAGAAATCTCCATTCGGTTGATTTTGAGTTGGCCCTTGTTGCTGCTGCGTAGGAGCCGAATTCTGTCGCTGAAGAATTGGCGGAATGCTCGACGCTATATTCAAATTATTCAATGGATTTGATTGCGTAAAAAACTGCAATGAGACGTGATCGTGAGAGGAGCTAAAGCGAGAACATTTTTCTTTAATTTTGCAAACCTTTGTGAATGAAAAGATTGTTTGCTGATTCGACTGCTGTTCACTCGCAGACGTTTTATTATTATTGTTCCCATTCATATCGTTTGAGAAATTAAACTTTGATATGTTTACGTATTTGTTTCCCGCACTCGCCACTAAGTCTAAGCCGGAATGGAATGATGGCGATTTTGGAATGTTGACGTTCAATTTCTGCTCAGTTTTTTCATCATTCGGTGCCGTCGACGCTAATTTCATTGCATGAACCATACTTTGTTGAACTTCTCTTCCAATCCTAACCTCGTGTTCGGTACGCGTGACGATGTCATTCAAACGAACTTTAACTGGTACTCGGAATTAGGTAAGAGAAGCTTTCTCGAGAAAAAGGTTCTTGTTATGTCGAGAGGTTTATTCTTCGTTATTTATAAACCGGCCTCGGATGAACTTCTAATGTATTCATTGGAAAGGGAAAAGAGAGAAGAGAAATCTTCATAAACTTTAATCAGTCAAGGGTCGATTTGTTTGTTCAATCTCGGTTTCCTTCCGTAAGAAAGCTCCTCGACGAGAAAGAAACTTCAAGACGATACTGAGAGGGTAAAATGGCTTTTAATTAAATTTTATGTGAAGCATTTCTCTTTCGTTCTCGCAATAAAAGTTGTTGCCCATTAATTTTTCAAACGAAGCTCAACAGTCGGCTGACAAACATCATGAATAACTGATCAATAAACGATTAAAGCCGCAAAGCAACGCGTCCCACAACAAAAGGAAATCAATTCAGACCACGGCATAGGAATGAGTGCAAAAAAGTTTCGTTTGCAACATCTGTTGAAGCTTCTAATTAATGGAGGAGCGAGAAGGCTTCGATGAGAAACGAACCGAACAGGACAAGCATAGCAAAAGTTCATTATGCTTCATGTAAACGAAGAATATTTCTATAAATAGCCTAACGAAGCGAGAGATACTCGATTTGCGCTTTTTCCATCCATCAACCCCACTCGCTCCATTTATAAGCCACCGAAAAATCGAACGATTCATTTTCATTGAAATGCCATCAATTGGAAGAAGATTTCTTCTTCCCTCAGCCCTTGAATATCTTTTCAATCAAGAGAACAAGTCTAATTTGGTTTCCTAATTGAAACGAACAAACAATTCGAGTGAATTTTGAATCCTCAATCGTCCCACTACCGCGATTTTCATTTTTGGGCGATTTTCACTTCATCCGGAAAATTTCTTTTATGAAAAATTCATATCGCACTTTTCAAGGTTCTCTCGTCTACGGATAGTCAATCGACAATCTCACACAATATTCACTTAGTATTTACCACAATGACTCAAAGTCAACGTCTTCTTCTGGTCTTTGATATGTTATTTCAAATATGAAAGGAAAATTGAATTTTCACGGGGACGTAGTCCTTTCTCGTCTCGCGTTCACGACTTCTTTCTCAATGACTGAAAATATTCACAGGGAAAATTTGCAAAAGCAAGAAAGGAAAAGTCGCTCTCGGGAAAGGAAAATCAATATTCCATGAATCGTCCCACGCTCTCAGAAAGGCGAATGTTTTTGTTTTCTTCTCATTGCATGAACTTGAAGTTCTTTAGGCGATGGAAGGATTTTTACTGGAAATTTCAACAACAAAACAAATTGGAATAAATTGAAAAGCGAGAGAAAGAGAGAGGATACGATGAGATTTGAAGTTTAACATTTAACCTTTATCTCTGTCTTCATTTAACTTTAACTCCATAGAAAACATATATTTCCCAGAAGTATAAAATTAATCTAATGGATAAATACCCTTTCCTTCCCACGTTAATTTTTAATAAAATGTCATCAGTTGTAACGAGGGATAGAATTAGAGAAGCTCTATTGACGTTAATGTAAACCCTAAACGAATTATTCTCATCGTCTTCTTAAAGATTCTCATTGTGTCTTATCACATATTCTCAATTTTTGCTGCGGAATTCGACTCAGCTGATGATCAGTTCAGAGATCAGTTTCATTTTTAATGCTGAATGGGCAACATGTTACGAATTAAACGAATTCAAGTGTGCGAATCATTGCAAGGGATTTTTCGTTATAAACATGTAAGTCAGAGTTCGCACTATAAAAATAAATAATTATTTCACTTTCTCTTGTCAGACGGCGCCTGTCATTGCGATAAGACGTGAGGATCAATCAGTTTGGTGAGTTTCGATGTTTGTCACTAAAACTCTTATGTAACTTGAACTTTTGAACTTTTTTTTTTCAGGGAGCGACGAGCACCGTTCTCGCCTTCAATCGTCAAGAGATTAATTAAGAATGGAGTTAAGGTCATTGTACAACCGTCGAACCGACGAGCTTATCCCATGCAGGTGATTACTTCTATTCTCTCTTAATTTTCTCTCATTCTATTCAATCGTCAATTGAATGCGATAAGATTGGCTTTTGTTTGCTTGAGTCCGAATTTATTTTAACAAACTTCGTTATCACTAACTGGGAATTATTTACTGAGTTGACCCACTCTGGGAGATAATTTGTTTACATTACTTGAGTTCTCACGAGATTTCTCGTATTTTAGGCTTACATGAATGCTGGAGCGATAATCAATGAGGACATAAGTGAAGCTTCTGTGATCTTCGGAGTGAAGCAAGTGCCAGTTGATTCATTGATTCCCTTCAAGACGTATTGCTTCTTCTCACATACAATTAAGGCTCAAGAGTCGAACATGCCTTTACTTGATGCGATCCTTGAGAAGAACATCAGATTAATCGACTACGAGAAGTTGATGGACAGGAATGGATTACGATTGGTGGCTTTTGGAAAATACGCTGGTGTAGCCGGAATGGTAAACATCCTCCATGGACTTGGCCTTCGGTTGCTTGCTCTCGGTCATCACACACCTTTTATGCAAATCTCTCCAGCGCATAACTACCGGAACTCGATGATGGCACGACAAGCAGTCAGAGACTGCGGATATGAGATTTCGCTTGGAATGATGCCGAAGTCTATTGGGCCAATCACTTTTATCTTTACTGGTAGCGGAAATGTTTCACAAGGCGCTCAAGAAATCTTCCAGGAACTTCCAATTGAATACATTCCACCCGACATGTTAAGAAAGGTTTCGGAACATGGAAGTCAAAATAAACTTTATGGATGTGAAGTGTCCCGAACGGATCACTTAGAGAGACGAGAAGGCGGAGGGTTTGATCCCCAAGAGTACGACGAGTTCCCCGAACGATATATTTCAACATTCAACAAGACAATCGCTCCATATGCTTCAGTTATTGTCAATGGAATTTATTGGGCTGTTGGTTCACCAAAGCTCATTACGATTCCTGATGCAAAGAATCTTTTGAGACCAGCAAATACTCCATGGTTACCTTCATCGACTGGAGCTCCTTCATTGCCTCATCGTATGCTCGCTATTTGCGATATCTCTGCTGATCCCGGCGGCTCAATCGAATTCATGAACGAGTGTACAACTATCGATACTCCATTTGCTCTTTACGATGCCGATCACAATAAAGACACAAAAAGCTTTAAGGGACCGGGAGTTCTCGTTTGCTCTATCGACAATATGCCAACCCAGTTGCCAACTGAATCAACAGATTACTTCGGAGAACTTCTTTATCCGTATACTTTCGATATTCTTCAATCCGATGCGAGAAAACCTCTCGATGAATACAAATTCCTTCCTGAAGTTGAAGGAGCCATCATCGCAAGTAACGGAAAGCTCACGCAGAACTTTGAATATATTAGCGAATTACGAGAACAAAATAACCGCTCGAGACATAAGGTGGAAGGTTCAGCTATTGGCAAGAAGAGAATTCTTATTCTTGGTGCTGGTATGGTATCTGCGCCACTTGTCGAGTATTTGAGTCGCGACAAGGACATTAGCATGAAAGTCTGTTCACAGATGAAAGAAGAATCAGACAGACTCGCGTCTCGTTACAATAACTGTGAATCATTTTACATGAACGTGATGGAGAATCAAGAACATCTTGCAAAGCTTTGCGAGGAGTCTGATTGTGTTGTCTCACTACTCCCATACGCATTGCATGGTCTTGTCGCGAAATATTGTGTTGAAGGGAAAACACATTTGGTGACAGCGAGTTACGAGTCGAACGAAGTGAGATCATGGCATGATGAGGCGAAAGCAGCTGGCGTAACAATTTTGAATGAAGTTGGGCTTGACCCAGGAATTGATCATCTTCTCGCAATGGAATGCTTCCATGACGTTCAAGAGCAAGGCGGCTTTATCGAGTCTTTCGTTAGTTACTGCGGTGGACTTCCAGCTCCCGAGTACTCTGACAATCCATTGCGTTATAAGTTCTCCTGGTCGCCACGCGGCTCACTTATCACGACTATGTCGCACGCAAAATATTTGAACAAAGGACAAATCGTTGAAATCAATGGAGGTGGCGACTTGATGTCATGTCCAAGAGAACTCGATTTTCTTCCAGGCTTTGCTCTTGAAGGTTTCCCCAATCGCGACTCAACTCAATACGCACAACTCTACGGATTAGGTCCACAAGTTCATACAGTGCTTAGAGGAACTTTAAGATACAAAGGATTCTCCGATTGCGCAAAAACGATGCAGCTACTCGGTTTGATAGACACGCAACCCCATCCTATGCTTCACCCGTCAGGTCCCGATGTCACGTGGCGTCAACTTATTATTAACTTGTTGGGGTTGACTGATGAAGACATTTTCTATGAAAATCTGAAAATGAAGCTTGCAGATCGCGTTGGAAATGGTGAGTATATCGAGAAACTTGGATTGTTGGACAAAACTCCGATCAAAAAGCAAGGAACTCCGATTGACACACTTAGTCATTACTTGTCACAAAGATTGGTAAGCATGATTGAGTTCAGTGTATAATTAAACAGGCTAATTGACATGCTTCAATACTTTATAGGCTTACGACAGCCACGAACGCGACATCATTATCTTACGTCATGAGATTGGAATCAGATGGGCTGACGGGCGTCGTGAGGAAAGAGGAATTAATTTTGTTGTATACGGTCAACCCTCGTCAACACAGGGACATTCAGCTATGGCTTTAACTGTCGGTTATCCTGCAGCCATCGCCGCTAAAATGATTGTGGATGGCGAGATTCAGGAACGCGGTGTCGTCCTTCCATTCACACCCGACATTTATCGTCCGATGTTAACGCGCTTGCGAGCTGAAGGCCTCGAAGCCACGGAAATCATTAAAGAGCTTTAAATCGATCGAAGCGTAAAGGGACTTGCATGACAAAGAACTTTTTTACAACCACGATAGTAATTTCCATAATTAAACAATTTGTATCTTCCTCGCTGCTAAACGTTTTATGATTCGCGAAGCAAGAAATTCTTGAAATAAAAGGAAATTTCTTTATTTGATTTACGACTTTGAACTTGACGCGATTGATTTAATTTCTCATTTAATCCCTTCGAAGCTATTTTCGTAACAAAAAAGCTTCAGCATCAAGCTTAAAAAATAAACAACATTTTGCTTGTAATGGTTGCTTCGAAGAACGATGGAAAGTGATGAGTACACGTGGAGCAGGTGCACGAGTCAAACGTCGTGGGGGAAAACTCAATTTATCTCGCTTTTCCAAAAATGAATTTATAATAAATTAATGTTGACTTGACTCTAACATTGTCTATAAATAGAGCAGCGAGAATCAACGATGTGCGACGTCTTCGAAATCGAGAGTGAAAAGGGTCAGGAAATGTTTGTGTGTTTCTGTTTTCCCATGGAAACTTTGAAAGCCGATTGTACGAGTACTACGATGAATTTTTCAATTTCTAGTTCCTGTAGGGGTTGGAATAAACGGAAGAGATTTACGGTTGATTAATGTAATTGGAAATCGTTCGTGAATTAATCATCAATCGACTCGTCTTCGAAAGCTTCTTCAATGATTTCTACCGGCGTTTGTTGTTTTCATTTTGTTGGCAGCTCACACGATTCAAAAAGTTCCTTTCTCGAGCGGCACAATCCGAAAATGAAGTTTGTAATTGAACATCCGACAGCAAACGAGCCGAGCCAGAAAGTCTGATTGGTTTTTTGTTGTTTATGTTTCCAATATCAGAACGTTACACGCGTTCTGGGCTTCCGATCGATATTTCGTTTTGTTCGATAAAGCTCAGCCTTGAAAAGCAAAAACACGGAATCAAATTACCGAAAGTGCAAGGCTATCATTTGCTACTGCCAGTGATCACTTACTGATCTTAATTAACAGCTTACGGTCTGCGTAGAAAGTGAAACGTGTAACATTTGAAAGCGCTCAATTAAAACTTCAATTGTCCAAATCTTTGACCTACAATTGCCCGTCATTTATTATTTTCAGTGAATAGAGAGTGAGTCGATTATAAATGAAATCCGAGACGTTCACGCGCGTTCATTCATAAATACATCTCGAATCTTTGCATAAGTGCTCGATTGGGTAATGAAAGTTTGTTTATCAGGAAAGAAAAATAAACTTTAGCAATGCATTAGCTCATTCTCACTCGGATTTCATAAACAATTGCTCATCGTGAAAAAATGAATAAAATTTAAATTTTAGAATCGATTTGTCATAGAGATCGACGAGAGGGTTGAAGGCCTGTCGCCTTTATGTGTCGATCACACAGCCAGACGGAATGCAAATTGTAAACAATTGAAGAACAAGCTTTTTGTTCACAAGTTTTCGCGTGTTGAGTATTTTTATAATTGAGATGATTGAAAAAGGTGCCAACGAACGATAACGGGCAACCTTCAATCGTGAACTCTTGAGTTTGAGTATGAAAATAAATCATTTTGAAAGACGCTTCATTGTGTAACGCGGAAAAGGCCAAAACATTTCACGAGCCATCTTTTTATGAAGCATAAGCAATTCGCATATCGTTTTATGGCCAATGGAATTCAACAAAAGTTACGCAAGTCGTCAATAAATTTATCATTGAACATGCTTAACAATGACGTCGAGCGATTACGGAAAACATTTTTGATTTCTAACGCACACCGAATTTGAACGCTCTACTGGAGCTTGCTACGAAGATTAATGAATTGCGCCATCGAATTTTTCTAAACAAATGACACGTGCGAAATGAATTGCGGTAAAAATGTTTTTTAACTTCATTTATCATCCGACTCGTGTTGGAAGTTAGAATCAGAATTATTAATTAAGGCCCATCAGACATCATTAAACATTCCCAAGCGGAAGTTATGGAACTTAGCGTTGATGACTTGCAAGGGAAAATATCGATCAAATTGCATTGCCCGAGCGTAACTTAATGTTACAACTTCCCAGTTACTAATTCCATCAACGTTAGTCTAGAACGAACATAACTGAGTGAGAGATAATTGAATCAACTCACAACAGGTTGTCGCTAGGGTTCCATTAGCACTTGAAGATATTTCTAGGGAGCTTTAATTTCCCTGAAGAAGTCTGACGCAAACTGTCCTGTCCTAAATAAAACAAAGCTTTGACCGACATTACAGTCATCGATCTGTTAAATATTCCCAGCACGAAACTATTTCGTTGTGAAACTCACTTCTTATTCAATTAAGTATAAAGCGTTGCGTGATTTGTTTTCTATTTGCTGTCGCTTCCTCCATGTTTCATTATTTAAGGCTTTATAATCGTTTTGGAAAAGCTTTTACTTTAATACCACTTAAGTCTAAAAGGATCAGAAGGCATTACTAACCTTTAAGCTGTGGCAGAGATTCAATCTCGCAATTTTGCTTGTTGATGTTAAAGCGCGAACTAACTTGACGACGGTCCTTCTTAATGAAAGGACCTACTAGATTTTTGCCGATTGAAGAAGGCGGAGGCGGGATGTTATTGTTAGCTGTTGGTGGGCCAGAGGTCGTGACAGTGATACTTGGTGGTGTCTAAAAGGAAAAATCAAGAAATGTTTTATTAGATTTGGTTCCAAATTATTTCTGGTGTCAATGAAACCTCAAACAGAAGACGATGAAATATCAATTCAGTTTTCCCACCCGATGCTCATTAATTATTCAACACAAAACTCGCCCCTCGACGACACAAAAACTCACGATGAAAATTCAAATGTCAACTTGGAATCATAAAATTCGCCCCATTAACATTCAATTGAAAATTCAACCCCACAACTTCCGACAAAAGAAAAAGCGAATGAAAAATAATTAAAAGTCGTTTCTAACTTTCGACAAAGTCAGCGGACTCTGAAAATTTAAGCTCTTCATCGTTAACGACTCGTGATTATGGACGATATCATCAACGCTCTGCTAGACCGTAGCCATCATTTCCATAATCCTGTGTCTAGAGCGTGTGTGGCTTTCCAATGTTCCGTCAACTCTCAATGTTTACGCAACAGACTTCAAGTAAAATTCTATATCAAGAGTGTTATTAATTGCTAAGACTTCTCTATACAGCTTCTGGCTGTTTATTTTCATTATTTTCGCTTTGCTATCGAAGCAAAAGAGGAAAATTAATTCATAGTCAGAGGCCTGTGGATGGAAAAACGTGTTTACACAACATTTTCTACTCTCTAGTTCGCATTAAGCGAGCGGAGTAGCAGAACTGCATTGTGTTCTTGTCGTACTAACGGTTTCTGGCTTTTTTTTTTATGAAGCGCTCTCTGTACTCGTGCAACAAAATAGTCGATTAGTTGCTATTAGCAAGAGGTATCATCGGCGCCCTCACTTAAATTTATCTTATCACGTTTTCAATTCGACTATCACACATGTTATTGATCGGAATCTTTGAAGCTAATGTGTGTTGTTTGACATGTGTTGGCAGCAGATTTCTCTATTAAGCGACGTCGCTGTTCTTTCCACCAACGCAGTATTTGCTACTTTTTCTTATCAACAAACGTAGTCTGAGTCTCTTTATTATTTTTCTTTGAGAAAAGCAATTTGAAGATAACGCAAACGTTTCTTGGTTGTCTACCAGAGGAGTCCAGAAAGGAATGGGGGAGAAGTCGATTCGCAACGTAATTTATTTATTTGATTTCTCTCTCTGAATCGCAGACTCTCTTGGCATAAGTTTTGACTCAAAACAAGACATAAAACCATCTCGATTAGCTCTTTTTATGAATTCGTTATCCTTCGATAATGAAATTTGCGAAATGGCAAAAACAATGACGACGAGTTTGGTAAACAAGGCGGAGTTGTTGATTAAATAAAGCTTTCTGTGTTGATATTATGCCGGTCGCAACGAAGCAAGACGAGTTAGTTGGTTAACAAGTAAAGTTCTCTTGAAGAGTTTGAGTCCGAAGTTCTTTGAAGTCAAGGCTCAAGTTTCAAATTAAATTTTGTTTAATCGTCGATTTAACTCTCACTCTCATCAGCAACTTTACACCTTTTAAGTGATAAGAGAATGTTTTCCTACTTGGAATTCAAGTTGATTACATTCGAAGGTCATCGCAATCGACGGCAATAGTCAGTCATGAGGGTTTTGTGTCAGTAGACTTTGTGTTTTGCATTAATTGCTACGGCAACGATTCAAAGACGTCAGGCGAGAAGTAAAAAAGCTTCTTAGCAAACAATGAAATCTGTCGAAACTTATGAAAATGAAAAAGCTTTTCGCATAACTAGTCGGTTCCGCCTGAGAGTTCATGAAATTTGTCAAGGTCGCTTGTTTGTTTTCCTTTCGATTCCATATGGTGCCGACGCTCGTCTTCTTCTTCTCGAAAATATTTTCCATCGCGCAACGTCCTTCAGACGAACAGAGCAATTTTTATCTCATTCGTATTTTTCAATTATGATTCGAAGCTCATAAATTAAGAGAAATTACAGAGAGAGTCTTAACAACGTTTCTCCATCAATTTTGATTGCTCGAGGCGACGCGCGATGATATTGGTGCGTGAACGAAGCAACATTTGGTGGGCCTGACCCACATTCATTATCACATTCGCTTATTCACGGTGAAGACGTGAATTATTTTTGGAAAACATCGCGCGCGAGATAGACTCGAGAACGATTCGAGGTTGCGCTTAGCACTCACTCGCATTCCTCTAATTGATTAATGAACTTGAACCAGAAGAATTCTTTTCACAATCCGCTATTGATTTGTTATTTGTATCACTGGCTTGAAAGTTCCATTTTTAGAAATTTTGTTCTTCTTTGATTGTAAAGCTCTTTCCAAAAATAACCTGCAACTTTGTTTTGAATTTCGTGTCGATTGTAAACAAACGAGGAAATAAAGTGAAAACGACGTAAATCGGATCGATAAATTAATCAACACTGATGCCAAGTTGCTGAAATAAATCGAAACAGAGGATGCACAAACCCTTTCAGATCGCTCAGGGCTTACTAAAGTTAAATGGAAGATTAAGGTTCAAGCGAATTCAAATTGAAGGAAAACTTCTCGCAGCCCGCAAAGTCATGATCTTCAAGAGTGTGCACGCTGTGCTTGTTTCAACCGATCGCTGGCTATTTATAATTGAACATCCATTGTCGTCAGATGCTGTTGACGAAACTATTTTTAGCTGCAATGAGGATGTTTTGTTGATGTTTCTCTCGCGCATCGACTGGGACCGCTGGTGTCAGCGTTAACTAAGGGTAATTATAAGGCTCATCTCTCGCGTTTGTTCATTCCATTCAATTCATTGTCGTCACGTTTCTAACTGAGAGATGATTTAAAAACGGTTATTTTTCTTCTTACACAAACGTATGAAGACACAATGAAACATACGAGAGAGCTGTTTATAGTTTATAAGCGGCCGCCGTTAATATCTATCTTCCCGTGTCTGCGTCTCAATTGGAAAATCATAGCAACCTCGCGCGGGCGATTAAGCCGACGAGGAAAGGGATTAATTGAGCTTTCATTCATCTACGAAGCGAGCCCAAGTGTTAATCTTCTTCTTCGCAATTTCTTCGCTCCGCATCAGAATTTCTGGTTATTTTTTTTTTATATCGCAAACACACTCAACACGCGAAGAGGAAAGCGGCGGCGAGAACTGCGGCCTTATGTGTTGGTAATTCCATAACAGAAAAATAAATATGTGAGAATGGCTCTGACACAACACACACGAGCTAAGTGAGTCCGGGCGATTCTCCTCATAGATAAATTAATTTTTCAGTTAACTTGCGAAGCATTTCCAGGACAAATATTACGCAGCTTTGAGATCGATCGATGATCAATTTCATGGAATGATTCCAATAAGAACAAGTCTGATGTGTAAATGTGATAACCAAGTTCCAAAGATTTTACGATAACCAAAATTAAGATCGCGATCGCTTGACGTGTTAATCAAAATCAATCGAACTTCCAGCTCACCTTATCATTGTTGTTGCTTTCGTTGGATGTCTTAACGCCGTTCTGTTGCTGATCCATTTTGTAACTTTGTTTCACTTCGAAAGCTTAATTTATTCTTTTTCTTCGTTACTTAAATAATTTCTTCAACTTCTTATAAAACTCTCGTAAATTTCCTGCGAAAAGGGCTTGCCTTTTGCAATTATTGTAGTGATCTCACAGTAGATTTGTTTCAATTTAAAGTGCACTTGCTGTTGATTATTGACTTCGAAACGTAATTTTTTTTTATCCCGAATTAACACAAATTTTAATTGAAACGCCGTAGATTTAACGCGAATAACATCAGCAGTGAATGATTTTGATGTTACCGACACTTCTAGGACATTGCGAGCTAATTTAACATCAAAGGTATGTCCATTAACGATAATTAAAGGAGGAACGAAGCGACTCCAGCCCGAAATGATGACTTACTCGATTAAAAATTGTAGGCCTTGCGTCAAACTACGAAAAGTAACAAAGTAGCTTGACGCAGGGCTCGACTAAATTTTGTCTCTCTACTCAATTTGAATTAACGGTTCTAAAATGTCTAATTTCAAATTAGACACAAAGTCAAAAAAAATAATGTTAATTTTCAATTTAAATGAAAGCGAATGCAATGAAGTAATTAAAAATTGTAATTATGTTGAAACGACGGAGTTTTGGCAATCTGAAGTTTGACATCCTAAATCCGTTAATTCAAATTGAGTCCCCTCGTGTCCCTTCGCATAACTATGCGGCTTGGGCGAATCGGGCGAATTAAGAGAGAATAGAAAAATTATTTGAAATCGACGATAGTTCACGACCAAGAAGAAAATCGCAATGGAAAACCTAGAAAATCTTGAGCAAGCAGTGAATGTCTTCTATACAAGTCATTCAAACGAACAAGCAAAGTTGAATGACTTTCTTACGAATGAACAAAAATCTCCGGCCGCTTGGAGCTGGTTGTGGAGTTTCCTTGATTTTTCAAAATCTGTGGAAGTTCAGTTCTTTGGAGCAGTCACCTTACATCAGAAACTAGCAAAGAATTGGCAAGAAGTTCCACAATCGATGCGCAATGAACTGAAGGAAAAAATATTACAAAAGATTGTCGAATTCGGAGGAGATGGAACTCGTCTTGTTTTAAATCGTCTTTGTATGTCGGTGAGTCATTCGTGAAAGAAGTTCTTTGATTCCTTTATTGACGATATATGTTTTTAGCTTAGCGCATTTATTGTTCACATGCTGAAAGAATGGCCTTCAGCGATTTCTGATGTCATCAATATGTTTGGTAATGAACAACTTCCCAACCTCACGCAACACACTCAGCTCTGGATCCTCTTTGATGTGTTATCAGGAATTCCCGAAGAAGCTTGTACAGTGTTCACTTCAGTTCAAAGAGTTTCACTCAGACACGAAGTTTACAAGAGTTCGCCTCTTGTCCTCAAAACAATTGAAAACTTCATCAATGCGAGATGTGAGAAACAAACTTTAGAGGAGGAAGATATCCAAGCCTTGCAGAACGTCGCCAAATGTGCAAAGACATGGTTTAAGAATGGAAGTATTCAAATTGATCAAAGCATATTCGTTACCAATTCTCTCCTTAAACTTGTCTCGAAAGTTTACTGGTCAGTTCTCGAATCCGAAGGTTGCTTGTCTCCCGACGAAAGTGAACTTACAGAAACAACTCTTAAAGCCATTACAAACATGATGGTACAACCTGAAGCGCACAAATTCGCCAACACAGCATTGACTTTAATGAAAATGTTCCTTGAATCACTGGGGCCGATTTGCAAGAACGAATGGAAAATCGACAACTTGAATGAGGACATCGTTTTCTGCATTTACTCTCTGCTCGTCACAACAATCGAATGTCATTCTCGAACAATTCTCAATGGAATTCATAGCGACTCACCACATCACGACGTTTACCTAGCAATCATCAATGAGATTCTTCTTTGCACAGACAAGCCAGGAATCTATCCAGTTGAAGAATCATGCTCAACTCTCACAATGGGATTCTGGTTTATGCTTCAAGATGAAGTTCTTGGCACTAGCAGTGCTTTAGAACGTAAAAGAGGGCTTGACGCAATTCAACCGATTTATGTTCATTTAGTGAGAATACTGATAAGAAAATCAAAGTTGCCGGATGAACGAAACATTGACAAATGGAACTCGGATGATCTCGAGACGTTTCGATGCTATCGTCAAGATATTGCCGACACTCTGCTCTGCTGTTTCGATGTTTTGCACGTAGAAATTTTAAAAATCCTATCAGAGTCACTCGATGAAGGAATTCGAGCGATTCAGGCGAGCTTTGACAACTGGCCGATCCTTGAAGCTTCGATACATGGATTTTGTGCTGTCGCTCAGTCGATCGAAAGTAACGAATATGAAGAAATTGTCAAGATGATGCAAGTCCTCAATGAAATTCCCTATGAAAAGATGAACGAGAAATTGCTTGGAACTGCTTTAGAAACAATGGGAGCTTACAGTGAATGGGTGAATGATAATCCCAAATATCTTTTCAACGCGATTCAATTATTAGTCAAGGGTCTTGACTCGCCAATGTCATCACAAGCTACTCTCGGTTTAAAGGATCTCACAACGGATTGTCATGCTGAGCAAATGCTTCAATATGCGGAGCCACTGCTCGCAGCATGTCAGGAATCTCTGATGAAAGGACATCTCGCGAATCCTGAATCAATTCGACTCATGTACAGCATTGGAAACATCATGAGTATGATCCCTGCTGAGAAGATTCCTGAACACCTCAACAAAATAATTTGGCCGTGCTTTACTGAACTGCGAACATTAACCGAGCAACAAAATAAAACTGACGGAGCACGACTTCGAGTTATGTTTTGTCTCAACATGATTTCCACGCTCTTCTCATCTTTAAACGTCAACAAAAACAAACGAATCCAGCCAATGCCCATTGGCGATCAACCTCAACCAATTCTCTTGATTCTTCAAGAAACGATGCCAATTTTTAAACAAATCTGTGATTTGTATATCGACGACGTACAGGTGATTGAAGTGTTGTGTAAAGCTATTCAACAAGCACTCAACAATCTTATGGATGACATCAAACCAATCCTTAACGATCTTTGTTTGCTGATTCTCTCCATCTTCCGGAACAAATGCGTTCCACCTGCAATCGATATCGCTGGATCGGTAAGTTTAATTTCATTTTTATGGATCAAACAAATAATTTGAATCGTTTCAGTGCATTTTGATGTTCTTCGGTGATATCGATTGCAAAGAATCGATGAAACAAATGTTGTTTCAAATTATCGTGTACAACTTTAATGTCTATGAGGTAATTTGGTGTTGAATATTTAATTATTTTAACAAAGTCACGTCACGTTTCAACTATTTACAGCAAACCCCTCCTAACAAGTTCTCGGATATTTCCGACCTCCTCGAGTCATTCTATGCGCTCAATACAAAAATTACAAAGAAAATTCCATCCGCTTACACACAAGATAACATTGACTTTGTGAAGTTAATGGGATATGGTAAGAGATTTTAAGGAAACAATTTGACAAAAGAAATTAAACAATTTTTATTCCAAACAGCTCTGAAAGGAATAACTTTGCCTGAAACTGGAGTCATCAGAAAGTCCGCTTCATTCATTGCAACTATTGTAAAGGAATCACGCAACCACGTCAACATGACAAACATGATTTTAATGAAAGGGGAGGAGATTATTCAAACTGTGCTGCTCTGCATTGCCGGAATTACTCCACGCGTGAATGTCGATGTCTTTGGAGATGTTTTCATTGCACTTAATGGAAAATATCCAGCTGAGTTCATAGTGTGGATGAAAATGCTTGAAAATCAAGGTTTTCCAACAAATTTCATTGCACATGAAGAAAAAGTCAACTTCATGAAGAATATAATTAAGTAAGTCGATGATTGAGTTGAAATATTTAAAACTAATTATTTTTATTTGAATAGGGAAAAAGTAAACAAGCGTCTTGTTAACGATCACATCAAGAGATTCGCAGCCAAATGTAGAGGACTGATCGAGACTTCTGATATGTAGCTAGATTAGACTGAAGCCACTTCGTCGGACTGACGAAAACGATTCTGAATTTAATGTTTGATGAATGTTGTGTCACAATGGATCGCTTAAAAGTTTAAAAAATGTAAATGTTCGTATTTTTCTTGAGAATTGTGATAAAGAATAAATCAATAAAGACAAAATCCTCGAAGATATTTGTGAGTCCCAATAAAAAAGTTTAAGAAGCGTAGAACTGCACCAAGATGACCACGTATGAGATAACTCCAAGAAATGTCTGGGATCAATAAAATTTCATTTAAATCTTTAATGAAAATAAGCTCGATTGATACTTACAGAAGCAAGAAATCCGTAATTGATAACATAGAAATCACAAATCGTAAAGTTGACAGGTTGAAACATCAATTGGGTGTAGAGCATCCTCATTTGAACTCTTGCTTCATCATCTAACCAAGAATACTTCTCAGTCTCAATCAAACTCATCGACGTTTTTATATTCGAAATCTGAAAGCTCAATATTTACAAAAGTGAAGCTTTATTTAGGTTGAAGTATCCTTACAATATTGAGAGGCTTCTGACAATAGTAGCCGATTGTAAAAAGCATAACAACTGCGTAAAAAATGAAGTAGACCGATTCTAAGAAAGAAAATTAAAAATAAAGTTTCTTTGTTAATTCTGAAACTTACGAATCACAGTTCTCGTTCGAAATCCTTCATCAATAGTCACGAGAATGTTGTAGCCAGTGTTGATCATGGTCGTCGTTAGTACCAAGAACACGAGTGCAATGCAGATCGAAGACGTTTTATTCGCTAACTGTCCCATGTCGTAAATTAAATTATACAACTGACGAGCTTCCAAAACGTGAATTTTTGACTTCGGCGACTTGATCAAAACTTTTTCTTGAATCAGCGTGTTTAAGTTTTCCAGTTGATAGTTCACTAAATCGGTGAAGAATACAAACTTCACGATTATTATCGACAAAACCAAAGCTACTGAAGCCAGCATTAACAGCGGAGTCACTCGTTTTCCTCTCCAGTAAATTGTAAGCATAAGGAAACAGTTAAACAACACAAAGCAAGAAGCCCAGAACATTAACTTTACAATCCACCAACGTTTAAATTTCTTGTAGTCGATGATGTGATCAAACTCCAATCGACAGTACAATGCAATCTCTTTTGCCTTCCACAAAACTTTTTTCGTTTTCTTCGTTTTCAAGAATGATTCTGTCAGCGCTATGACCACCGTCAAAATGTATCCAATGTCTGTGATAAGCCGAATAAGGATGTTAATAAAGTTCTTTGCTTTCACAATCTTTTCTTCATTTTCAAATCCCATCAAAAGATAAAGAGTTATAAGCGATGAAAATAAAGCCAACAAAAGCACAAAATAAACTTTGTACCAAATGTTTCGACTTTTAGTTTTTGGTTTTTCTTCTAAGTTTCTCAGAGAGAAATATTGAAGCCCGAAAGCTCCAAACAGATGAAAAAATCCACTCAAGTTTTCGATGCCTTCCATCTCACTTTCGTCGTGCGAATAAAATGAAATTATGCAGTTCATCGCGTGATTCACTTTAGAAAGAGTTGAGTGGAAAACAATGTTTCGATAAATTTTTAATGAATTTGAGTCATTTTGAAATTCAATTAGAAAACAATTGTAAACATTTTGCTGAAAGCTTTCAATGAGCTTTTAAGCACTTGTAGTTGCAAAGGTTTACGTCAAGTTTGAGCACGAAATATCTAAACTTGTAATGATTTGCGGCAGTGTTCTCTTTTTTTCATTGACAATATCGATGACTATCGCTTCCAAAAATTGTGAAGATAGTGAAGAAGCCGTGTGATCCTAAATAGTATACTAGAGGATTAATCAACAATGTGAATGCAAATCGATGCTATTAACTCTTAATTCGTTCAGGAAGCGATAAAAATATGAAAAATCATTTTTCAAAAATTAAAGAACTGTGTGAGAAAAAGCCTCATAATGAGGCCCTCATTTCCAAACTCCTTCGACTACGTCACAGCAAACTTTTTTCAAAGGAAAATGTTTTCCCAGAACAAATTTTAGAATTGCGTTGTAAAACTTTCGAAATATTGTCCAGCTCAACAGGTTCAATATTTTAAACAATGTGTAGGTGAAATAAAGGGGAAAATATTTTACACTCTGGCCTAAAACAACTTTAAAAACTTTTTTTTAAAATTTTGTTGAAGTTTCATAAAAAGCTGAGAGAATTTTTGTGAACTTTCATTCAACGATCGACAGTGAACTAAGTTAAACGGGAAAAGGTCTTCAGCAAAAACAGAAATGGAAATCACAGAGGGACCTTCCGTTCATGCAACTCGAATGATTAAAGTTCAAGCTGGAATTGTGTGGAAGTTTCTGAATCCTCTGAATGCTGAAGGAAAATTAAATATTTTGTAAAATAGCCAAGCTTTTAAAATTATTAATTGTTATAATTTTTTTTCTTTAGCTTCATTCTAAATGTCATAGCCCATGCTCACTATGTGATTGCAATCAGCTCCTACTTGCTAATCTCAGAAAATCTACCAGCGATCGATTTTGTGGAGAACGTTGGAGTTTTGCGTAAGAAGATTTCTATCCGGAGATTAATTTTATAATTTTATAAACTTAAAGTTCAACTCATTCGACATCTTGGTTACTTGGCCATTTTGTTTCTAATGCAAGCCAGGATTCAAAGAGCGGTGGATAAGATTGCAAAAGAGAGGCAAGAAAGCTTCAAATTTTATTCTCTCACTTTCATTGAATTCTTTTAGATTGCAACTTCGTTCAACTGATGACGATTGGTCTCTTTCGATTGATTACATGAAGAAAGAATTTAAAATATTTGTTGTCTGTGCAGTGGTGATGTTTCTTAATTTTGTCGTCGTCATCGTTTCACCTTTTATCTTTGACAAAGTCAATGATTTACAGCTGCCCTACAACTTCTTTTTCGTTTATTTGCCCTTTGACTCCTTCATGACTCCAAAGTGGTTCCTTCATTATTTTCAACAATTCTTCATTGCGTGTGTCGCATATACCTTCTTTTATTTTTACACTGGATACACTTTGCTGCTGATGAACTTTTCATGTTGGGAAATTGAGGCTTTGACGCTTCAAGTCAGAAAAATGTTTCAAGAAAAAGGATCTGAAGAAAATTTGGTCGAGGAGCAAGTGAAGAAAACGATTTTACGAAGCTATCGAGTCATGGATTGGATGAACGAAGCACGAGCACTTTTAAGAGTCAATTTCTTAATTGAATTTTCAATGTCAGCCGTAATCTTCTGCATGTGCTTGTACGCCTTCATTTCTGATGTTTTTGCATCTATCACGATATTTGTGATAATATATTGTACAATTCTGCAGCTCTCAGTATTTTGTTGGATGGGAAATCGAGTTAATGTTAGCATTGAGAACTTAACTTCAGCGATCTACGAAGTCGAGTGGTACACGCAAAATGCCAGAATACAAAAAGATCATCTCATGATCCTAATCATGGCTCAGCGATTGAAAGGTTTCAATGGAATCTTTAATTCTGTTGACTTTGAAACGTTGCTGAAAATTCTGCAATTTACTTATTCGCTTTTTACGTTGCTACAAACGACAAACTAATGAGTTCCACTCGCAAAGTCTGCGATGACGATGTTTAGTTTAAGTAAACTTCATTTCTCGGTGTGAGTAAACGAATCTTTATGTCCAAAATAACAAGTAACTTGTGAAATTTTCTTGAAAGGAAACATGAATCTTTTAAAGAACATCAAATTCGCTTGAATTGCGCCAAACCTGGCCGAACGAAAATTATAAAATGCAAATTTTCCTTGAACAATCTTTTTTAAGAACATCAAACTTCGTTTTCTTGGTCTCTTTTTTAGTTTTTCTCGTTAGCAATGTCGTTGAATATCAATTGATCAGAAAGTTTTAATTGTAATTTTGTCCTTTATGTAACAGCTGAAGAAATAAAGGCACATGTGTAAAGACACAAACAAAAATTTATTCCCAAATGAATTTTATTAGCCTTCAAACTGATATTCACATCGATTGAAAAAATCCGCATTTCCCTTCTTTACAGCGACACAGCGACCTGGTTTTAAAAGAAAAACGTTGACAATTACTGCATTGTTTGAAATATTTAAACTCCGCTCAGCTCAACAGGTTCAATATTCTGAACATTGTCTAGGTCAATGAAGGGAAAAATATCTTAAGTTCATTATAACGCATGCGTGTCTCATGTCAATCGTAACGTGGTCAATTTGTGCTTTTTTGACCCCCCCCATCCTTGCGGTTGATAGCTCTCATCCCATTGTCGTTTGATTCGCGTTTCAGACTGAAGTTTTAAATTGTTAATTTGAGCGCTGCGTCTCTACTAATTTGTTTTCCTTTCATCTTTCTCTCCGTCCAGTCACGCATTATGTGGCGCGTATACATTCATGATGCAGGTGTTACACAACTTCCACACATTTTCTCATCAAACCGACGATGTTCTTCTTTCTCTTCGAGTCAATAATAAACCATCTCTGTCAAATGTATGTTGTACAATATTTTAAACACTGCTAGATCCCTTTCAATTTTAATTTGCTCATGCAGAGATGAGTTAGGAGGCTGATCTCCTTTATATTTTATTATTTGTTTAATTGGACTCACGACATTAGTACAAATATGGTTCAAACTAAAGAAATTGAATTGTTCTCCGAAGTTAAGAAATATTGAAGCCCGATTGCTCCAAACAGATGAAAAAATCCACTCAAGTTTTCGATGCCTCCATCTCACTTTCGTCTTACGAATAAAATGAAAATATGCAGTTCATCGCGTGATTCACTTTAGAAAGAGTTGAGTGGAAAATTATGTTTCGATAAATTTTTAATGAACTTATGTCATTTTGAAATTCAATTCGAAAACAATTGTGAACATTTTAATTTATAGGAGTAATCAACGATGTGAATAAGGTGCGCCGAGTTCGTTTAACGCAGGTAACATTTTTTGAAATATTTTAACCAAATAACCTAGAGCGATGAAGCGAAATAAAGTTTTATGATTCTTTTGCATTGTTAATACTAACTTATTAAAAAGTTTTTAATTCATGAAATCAGAAATGAAATAAATTGAAATTTTTGTGAAATTAGCTGCAGATTTCGTTTAGCGCACCTTAACAAAAATAATTTTTATTCAATGACTGTTAATGATTTTAATTAGTTTTCGACTTCTATTAGTTGGATTAAGGTTAAGTGAAGGTAAACAAGCAGTTTTGCAAAGTTCAAAGTCACTCATTAAAAATGCCGAGAAATAAATACTTAAGCGACGACGAAAAAGCTCTCATTGATGAAATAAACAAACTACAACTCTCCAAGGCGGCCATAGCAAGAAGAATCAAGAGAAGTCGTCACGTTGTGCAAAATTATCTGAAAAAACGAGACAGTTACGGTCAAAAGTAGAAAACAAAAGGCAACTCAAAGATCAACCATCGACAAAAAAATACAAATAATTCAACTTGCATCAACCGGAAGATTCACCACAAATGAAATTGTCAATGAACTGAACTTGTTCATCAAGAAGGATGCAGTAGCTAAAATTTTGAAGAAGACCGGACACTCAAATACACGAAAAATATGCGTCAACCGTTCCTGAAGCCCGAACATGAAAGGGCACATCCCGACTGGGCTAAAAAATACATTCACTGGACGACGGAGTGGAAGAACGTTATCTTTTCGGATAAGAAAAAGTTCAATTTGGATGTTTCAGATGGATTTGCATTCTATAGGCATGATTACGAATGTTAAAAAAAGTTCGCTAATTTGGGGGTGGATCATTGATGGTCTGTACAGCATTTTTGATGCATGGACAGACTCCACTGGCCAAAATTCGACTCAAAAGAATTCAAGAAACTACGTTGCCATTTTTAGAGACATTTTAATCTCATTCAGCGAAGACTACATGGATGAAGACTTCATTTTTCAAAAAGATAATGTATCAATACATGTGAATCGCGAATCGAAAGCTTGGTTCAACAACAAAGATATTGATCTATTGGAATAGCCAGCCCGTAGTCCTAATCTCAACCCCATTGAGAATCTTTGGGGAATATTGGTACGTAAGGTTTACGAAGGAGGACGACAATTCGGAACAGTTCAAGAGCTTAAGTCACTGTTCGTAACGTTTGGCGAGAAATCCGTACAACACTTCTCGAAACATTGGTGAATTCCATGCCAAATCGCTTGACCAATGTTCTACAACAAAATGGAAAACAACTTAACAATTAAATCATCAACAGTCATTGAATAAAAATATTTTTGTTAAGGTGCGCTAAACGAAATCTGCAGCTAATTTCACAAAAATTTCAATTTATTTCATTTCTGATTTCATGAATTAAAAACTTTTTAATAAGTTAGTATTAACAATGCAAAAGAATCATAAAACTTTGTTTCGTTTCATCGCTCTAGGTTATTTGGTTAAATTATTTCAAAAAATGTTACCTGCGTTAAACGAACTCGGCGCACCTTACTAAATAATATCTTTTTTTAAGTTCTTTTAATCTTTTTTAATAACTGAAAAAATAAAGGACACGTTCAAAGACACAAACAAAGGTATGAAAAATTTAGTCCTAAATGAACTTTGTTACCCTTCAAAGTAATATTCACATCGATTGGAAAAATCCGCATTTCCCTTCTTCGACAACGTCACAGCGACATAGTTTCAGAGACAAATGCTTTCCCTGAATAAATTTTACATCTCAATGAATAATTTATATACCAACATTATTGATAATATTGCATTGTACAACGTTGGAAGTACCGTGTAGCTCAACAGGTTCAATATTTTTAACATTGTCTAGGTCAATGTAGGGGAAAAATATTTTCGCTCCGGCCGAAAACAATTTTATTAAAGAATCATTTTCAAACTTTTTTAATTTTCTCGTCGTTTCATGACGTCCAAATTCCTGTATTTGTATGTGTGTGAAAACATCGAAAGCAGCTAGCGCTTTCAATCTTGGTGGTTTCCCATAAATGAGCTCTATTGAAAATTTCTAGCCTAATCCCTGATCTTCTGGTACCCTCCATACAATCTAAGAATTAAAACTCCGTTTAATAGAAAATCAAACTAAATTAAAAATTTTGTAAAAGCGAATATATTAGTTTGCGTAGGCCATAGGCCGATGATAACCGCGCGTGCGATGTCATTATCCTTAAATATTTCATTTCAAATTTCTGCTTTCCGTGGAAATTCTATGATTGATTTTAAACACTCATTCATCGAGTGACAGTAAGCCAAGTTAGATCGAAAAGTGTTTCAAGAAAAACGTAAATGGATTTAATCGAGGGACCTTCCGTTCATGCAACTCGAATGGTTAAAATTCTTGAAATTGTTTGGAAGTTTTTCAATTCTCTCAATGCTGAAGGAAAATTAAATAATTTGTAAAATTATTAAAGCTTCGAATTCTCCAAAAGTAACTAAATTTTCTCATTCAGCTTCATCTTTGTTATTTTCACTCAAGTTGGTTTACTAATTGGAATCGGTTCCTACGTAATAACAACTGGATTGAAAAATCTAACAGCGACTGAGTTGGTTGAGAAAGCTGGATATTTTCGTAAGAAGCTTTCGATTAATTTTTCAACATTTTATCTAACTTTTGAAATCTTTTGAAGTTCAAGTCGTTCGCCAATTTGGTTACTTGACGATTTTGTTAGTTTTTCGAACGAGGATTCGATCGACAATTGACAAAATTGCCAAAGAGAGGTGAGGAAAGTTTATATTTGGTTCTAACTTTCATTGAATTCTTTTAGAGATCAACTTCGCTCAATTGACGATGATTGGTCACTTTCGATAACCTATTTGAGGAAAGAATTTCGAATCACAGTTGTCAGTGTCGTTTTGGTGACTCTTCTCGCTTTCTTGGTCTCCTTTTTTGTTTTTTTCGTGAGCGACATCAATGAATTTCAGCTGATTTATGGATTTTATTTTGTTTTTCTGCCATTCGACAATTTCATGACTCCCAAATGGTTCATTCACTACATTCTTCAAGTAATTATGGCAGACTTCTCAATCGCAATCTGGTACATTTATTCAGGATACGTTTTGTTGCTTATGAACTTTTCATGTTGGGAAATCGACGCTTTGACTCTTCAGGTTAAGAAAATGTTTCACAATGAAGAATCTGAAAAAAATTTGGTCGAGGAGCAAGTGAAGAAAACGATTTTACGAAGCTATCGCGTAATGGATTGGATGAACGAAACACGAGCGATCTTGAGATTCAGTTTTTTAATTGAATTTTCAATGTCAGCATTCATTTTCGGCATGTGCTTCTACACTTTGAGCTCTGATGTCTTTGCATCTATCGCGATGTTCGTAATGGTTTGTTTGATATTCCTGCAACTCTGCCTTTTCTGTTGGATGGGAAATCGTACAAACATTTGCATTGAGAACTTAACTTCAGCGGTTTACGATGTCGAGTGGTACACTCAGAACGCCAGAAACCGAAAAGATCATCTCATGATCTTAATCATGGCTCAGCGATTGAAAGGTTTTAATGGAATCTTCAACTCTGTTGACTTTGAAACGTTGCTTAAGATTCTGCAATTTACTTATTCGCTGCTGGCGTTATTACAAACGACCAATTAAGAATCTTATTGTTTGCCCAACAATGTGGGGAAATTTTCATAACTTTCCCTTAAATATTTGATTTGTTGAAAACTGTAATTACAAACTTTTTTAAAATAAGTTCTTTGAATGTTCTTTTGAATGTTTATGAATCAGTTAAACTAAAAAATATTTCCCGGTGAGAGCAAATGATAATTAACCTAATGAAAATTTTCCTGATACAAACAAATCTTTTAAGGAACACCAAACGATACGACTATATTGGTCTCCTTTTTAGTTTTTCTCTTGCACAATGTCATTTAATTTCAATTGCTCTGTAACTTTTAAATGTTCTGTCTTTTATCTAATAGCCAAATAAATAAAAGCACGTGTAGAACACAAGCAAAAATATGAAAAATTTATTTCTAATGAACTTTGTTAGCCTTCAATCTAATATTCACATCGATTGGAAAATCCACATTTCCCTTCTTTTACAGCGACACAGCGACCTGGTTTTAAAAGCAGTGTTGAAAATTACTGCATTGTTTGAAATATTCAAACACCGCCCAGCTCAACAGGTTCAATATTTCTAACATTGTCTAGGTCAATGAAGGGGAAAATATCTTACGTTCATAATGTCCATTGCGTGTCTCACGTCAATCATAACGTGGTCAATTTGAGCTTTCTTGCCTCCCTGCTGTTGATAGCTCTCATCCCATTGTCGTTTGATTCGCGTTGCAGGCTGAAGTTTCCAATTGTTGATTTGAAATTGTCTCTACTAATTTGTTTTCCTTACATCTTTCTCTACGCTTATGATGCAGGTATTGACCAACTTCCACACATTTTGTCATCGATCGGTTTCCAATCGACGATGTTCTTCTTCCTCTTCGCGTCAAAAATAAACCATCTTAAGTTAATGTTGTTCAATGTTAGGTTCCTTTCAATTTTAATTTGCTATTTATATTTTATTATTTGTTTGATTGGACTCACGACATTAGTACAAATATGGTTTAGACCAAAATTGCATTGTTCTCCAAAGTTAGAAATATTGAAGCCCGATTGCTCCAAACAGATGAAAAAATCCACTCAAGTTTTCGATGCCTTCCATCTCACTTTCGTCGTGCGAATAAAATGAAATTATGCAGTTCATCGCGTGATTCACTTTAGAAAGGGTTGAGTGGAAAACAATGTTTCGATAAATTTTTAATGAATTTAAGTCATTTTGAAATTCAATTAGAAAACAATTGTGAACATTTTGCTGAAAGCTTTCAATGAGCTTTTAAGATTATTTTACCATTATGTAGTTTTTGCATTTGTCGAAGCAAAAGTTTATGTTAGATTTGAGCAAGAAATATCTGAAATTGTAATGATGATCCTTTGAAACTGTATTCTCTCTTTTTCGGTGACACTATCGATGACTATCGCCCCCCCATCAAAATTGTGAATTTCGTGAAGCTGTGTGTGTTCCTAAATAGTAAACTAGAGAAGAAGTCAACGATGTGAATGCAAATCGATGCTATTAACTCTGAATTCGTTCAGAAAGAGACAATGAAATATTAAATCTCTTTCCTTTAATCTTTTTGAAATAACTGAAGAAATAATGGCACGTGTGCAACACGAACAAAAGTATGAAAAATCATTTTTCAAAAATGAATTATTAAAAGATTTTTGTGAGAAAAAAACCTCATTTCCAACCTTCTTCGACAACGTCGCAGCTACCTATTTCCAAAGGAAAATGGTTTCTAAGATTAAAGTGTCGACAATAATGTACAATTACTGCATTCTTTGAAATATTCAAACACCGTCCAGCTCAACAGCGTGTTAACAACAGGTAAAGTAGGCAATTACCGGTGATACCCTCCGTGCGATCTAGTTATCTATTCTTAAATATTTCATTTAAAAAAATTTGCTTTTCATTCAATTTCTGTCAGCTCTCATTCGCAGTGCGACAGTGAGACAAGTTAAACGCAAAAAAAAATCAGCAAAAACAGAAATGGAAATTACCGAAAGACCATCCGTTCATGCAACTCGAATGGTTAAATTTCAAGTTGGGATTGTGTGGAAGTTTCTGAACCCTCTAAATGCTGAAGGAAAATTAAATATTTTGTAAAATAGCCAAGTGCTTAAAATTATTATGAGGTATAATTCTTTTTTCTCCAGCTTCATGCTGAATGTCATAGCTCATGCATACTTTTGGATTGCAATCAGCTCCTACTTGCTAATCTCAGAAAATCTAAAAGCGACCGATTTGGTGGAGAACATTGGAATTTTGCGTAAGAATATTTCTATACGGAGGGTAATTATCTAATTTTATAAATTTAAAGTTCAATTCATTCGCCATTTCGGTTACATGGGCATTTTGTTTCTTCTACAACCCAGGATTCAAAGAGCAATGGATAAGATTGCAAAAGAAAGGCAAGAAAGCTTCAAATTTTATTTTCTTACTTTCACTGAACATTTTTAGATTGCAACTTCGTTCAACTGATGACGTTTGGTCTCTTTCGATTGATTACATGAAGAAAGAATTTAAAATATTTGTTGTCAGCGCAGTGATAACGACCATTAGTTTTATCGTCCTCATCTCTTCACCTTTTTTCCTTGCCGGTGTCAATGATTTACAGCTGCCCTACAACTTCTATTTCGTTTATTTGCCCTTTGACTCCTTCATGACTTCAAAGTGGTTCATTCATTATTTTCAACAATTCTTCATGGAGATTTCCGCTTATACAATCTTTTATTTTTACACTGGATACGCTTTGCTACTGATGAACTTTTCATGTTGGGAAATTGAGGCTTTGACGCTTCGAGTCAGAAAAATGTTTCAACAGAAAAAATCTAAAGAGAATCTGGTCGAGGATCCAGTAAAAAAATTGATTTTACGAAGCTATCGAGTCATGGATTGGATGAACGAAGCACGAGCACTCTTAAGATTCAGTTTTTTAATTGAATTCTCAATGTCAGCATTAATCTTCTGCATGTGCTTGTACGCCTTCATTTCTGATGTCTTTGCATCTATCACGATGTTTGTGATAATTTATTGTGCAATTCTGCAGCTCTCAGTGTTTTGTTGGATGGGAAATCGTCTAAATGTTTGTATTGAAAACTTAACTTCAGCGATCTACGAAGTCGAGTGGTACACGCAAAATGCCAGAAACCAAAAAGATCATCTCATGATCCTAATCATGGCTCAGCGCTTGGAAGGTTTCAATGGAATTTTCAACTCTGTTGACTTTGAAACGCTGCTGAAGATTCTGCAATTTACTTATTCGCTTTTGACGTTGCTACAAACGACAAACTAATAAGTTCCACTCGCAAAGTCTGCAAGATGATGTTTAGTTTTTCTCGTGCGCAATGTCATTTAATTTCAATTGCTCTGTAACTTTTAAATGTATTTCTGTCCTTTGTGTATTATCTGATTAAATAAAAGAACGTGTGTAAGGACACAAGCAAAGGTAAGAAAAATTTATTCCTAAATGAACCTTGTTAGCCTTCAAACTAATATTCACTCACCGTCCAGCTCAACAGGTTCAATATTTTTAACTTGGTCTAGGTCAATGTAAGGAATAATATCTTATGTCCATTGCGTGTCTCACGTCAATCATAACGTGTTCAATTTGTGCTTTTTTGCCTCCCTGCGGTTGATAGCTCTCATTCCATTGTCGTTTGATTCACGTTGCAGGCTGAAGTTTCCAATTGTTGATTTGAACACACGTTTCTACTAATTTGTTTTCCTCTCCGTCCGGTTACGCAATATGTGGCGCGTTTACGCTCCAAACAAAATAAACTTTGTAGCAAATGTTTCGACTTTTAGTTTTTGTTTTTTCTTCTAAGTTTCTCAGAGAGAAATATTGAAGCCCGAAAGCTCCAAACAAATTAAAAAATCCACTCAAGTTTTCGATGCCTTCCATTTCACTTTCTTCGTGCGAATAAAATGAAATTATGCAATTCATCGCGTGATTCACTTTAGAAAGAGTTAAGTGGAAAATAATGTTTCGATAAATTTTTATTGAACTTTTGTCACTGTGAACATTTTTCTGAAAGCTTTGGATGAGCTTTTACTTTTATTCTACCATTATGTAGTGTTTTGCATTTGCAGTACCAAAGGTTTACGTTAAATTTGAGCAAGAAATTGACAATATCGATGACTATCGCTCCCCCATCAAAATTTTGAATATCGTGAAGAAACCGTGTGATCCTAAATAGTAAACCAGAGAAGTAATCAACGATGTGAATGCAAATCGATGCTTTCAACCCTGAATCAGTTCAAAGGAGACCATGAATTTTTAAATTTCTTTCTTTTTAGCTCGTCTAACCTTTAAGTAATAACTGAATAAGTAAAGGCACTTGTGCAAAGACGTATGACGTATTAAAAACGAATTATTAAATGAACTTTGTGAGAAAAACTGCATTTCCAACTTTCTTCGACCACGTCATAGCGACCTGTTTTCAAATAAAATGCTTATAGAGAATAAACTGTACATTTCAATGAGCAAATTATTTTAAACACTGGCTAGCTCAATAGGTCAGCAGTTTTCCAGGAATTAATTGTTCAATATTTTAAACATTGTCCATGGAAGTTCTATCATTGATAGAATTTATGTTAGCTCTCATTCGCCGATTGACAGTTAGCTAAGTGAAACGTGAAAAGTTTTTCAGGAAAAAAAGAAATGAAAATCATCGAAGGACCTTCCGTTCATGCAACTCGAATGGCTAAAATTCTTGAAATTTTGTGGAAGTTTCTGAATCCTCTTAATGACAAAGGAAAATGGAATACTTTGTAAAATAGCCAAGCTTTAAAATTATTAATTGAAACTAATTTTTTTTTTCTTCAGCTTCATGCTAAATGTCATTGCTCATGCATACTTTGTGATTGCAATCAGCTCCTACGTACTAATCTCAGAAAATCTAACAGCGTTCGACCTGATGGAGAACATTGGATATTTTCGTAAGAAGATTTTCATTCAGTGATTGATTTTCTATTTTTTTATATAATTTAAAGTTCAAGTCATTCGCCATCTTGGTTACTTGACGATGTTGTTTCTTCTACAAGCCAGGATTCAAAGAGCGATGGACAAGATTGTCAAAGAAAGGCAAGAAAGGTTCAAATTTTATTTCTAATTTTAATTGAATTCTAACAGATTACAGCTTCGTTCAACTGACGACGATTGGTCTCTTTCGATTGATTACATGAAGAAAGAATTTAAAATCTCCGTCGTCACTGCAGTGATTATGATTCTTAGTTTGGGCGTCCTCATATTTTCACCTTTTCTTTTTAAAAATATCAATAACTATCAACTGCTCTTCAACAACTTTTTCGTTTACCTGCCATTCGACTCCTTCATGACTCCGAAGTGGTTCATTCATTATATTCAACAAGTGATCATTGCGTATTTCGAAACTCATTTCTTTTTCTTTTATTCTGGATACGTTTTTTTGCTCATGAATTTTTCATGTTGCGAAATCGACGCTTTGACGCTTCAAGTTAAGAAAATGTTTCACAATGAAGAATTGAATGAAAATTTGATCAAGGATCAAGTGAAGAAAACAGTTTTACGAAGCTATCGAGTATTGGATTGGATGAACGAAGCACGAGAGATCTTAAGATTCAGTTTCTTCATCGAATTTTCAATGTCAGCTGTAATCTTCTGCATGTGCTTGTACGCCTTAAGCGCTTCTAAATTTGGATCATTTATAATGTTCGCGATGATTTGTATTGTATTTGGACAACTTTGCATTTTATGTTGGATGGGAAATCGTACAAACATTTGCATTGAGAACTTAACTTCAGCAATTTATGACGTCGAGTGGTACACTCAGAAAGCCAGGAAGCGAAAAGATGTTCTCTTGATTCTTATCATGGCTCAGCGATTGAGAGGATTCAATGGAATCTTCAACTCTGTTGACTTTGAAACACTGCTGACGGTTTGATCATTTTTTACTTTAAAATATTCAATTTAACATTTTCGTTTCAGGTTCTGCAATTTACTTATTCGCTTTTGACGTTGCTACAAACGACAAACTAATGAGTAGTAATCGCAAAGTCTGCAAGATGATGTATAGTTTTAAGTAACTTTTCACTTAATGTAAACTTCATTTCTCGGTGTGAGTAAACGAATACTTATGACCAAAATAAAAATTACCTTGTGAAATTTTCCTGAAAGGAGTCTTTTCGAAGGACACATGAAACCCGCCCAAACAAAAGTTATGAATTAAAAAATTTCCTTGAATGATTTCTTTAAAGAACATCAAACAGGACCCTTCGCTTTCTTGGTCTCCTTTTTAGTTTTTCTCGTGCACAATGTCATTTAATTTTCTAATGATCCGACACAACGACCTAGTTTCAAAGACGAATGCTTTCCCAGAATAAATTTTACATCTCGATGAATAATTTAGTTAAAAACAGAATTGACAATATTGCATTGTACAATGTTTAAAATACTGTCCAGCTCAACAGGTTCAATATTTTTAACATTGTATAGGTCAATGTAGGGAAAAATATCTTACGTTCATAATGTCCATTGCGTGTCTCACGTCAATCATAACGTGGTCAATTTGAGCTTTTTTGCCTCCCTGCGGTTGATAGCTCTCATCCCATTGTCGTTTGATTCGCGTTGCAGGCTGAAGTTTCCAATTGTTAATTTGAATACTGCGTCTCTACTAATTTGTTTTCCTCTCGTCTTTCTCCCCGTCCGGTCACGCATTATGTGGCGCGTATACGCTCATGATGCAAGTGTTGAACAACTTCCACACATTTTGTCATCGATCGGCTTCCAATCGACGATGTTTTTTTCCTCTTCGAGTCAAAAATAAATCATCTCTATAAATGTATGTTGTACAATGTTAGGTCCCTTTCAATTTTAATTTGCTCATGCAGAGAAGAGCTATGAGGCTGATCTCGTTCATATTTTATTATATGTTTAATTGGAATCACGATATTAGTACAAATATGGTTTAGACCAAAGAAATTGAAAGATTTTTTAAAGACAAGAAATAAATATAAGAAAAAGCTTAATTTAGCTTTTATAAATTTTCAAATGACGTATATATTTAAAAAAAAAATTAACAGAGCGTCTTCAAACTATCAGCAATTTTGTATTGGAAATGGCTTTGACCGTAATTTACACTCGCTTCTGTGCCAATGAGAATTTTGATTCATAAGTTCACTGAATTTAAATGAATAAAGTTACTATAGGTTTTGTCACCGAAGGCTTTGTCACTAAATCGATGGGATCATCGATTTTAATTGGTCTCTTCCTACAAACGAGTGGGCAATATTTCGATGGAATGCAAGGACCTCCATCATAAGCTCTGATGAATCCTTCTTGACAGTAGCATTGAGCAACTTCTAAGTAAGCACATCTCACGTAAGTGTAGTTCTCGCAATTCGAGCAATTCGTTCCTCCGTTTTGAAAAATTTCGCCATCGAGACAAACAACTGGACACTTTTCTTTTGGAATGCAAGGACCTCCAGGATATTCTCTGACATAACCAGGAATGCAATAGCATCCCAAGATTGGTGGATTTGGGGGACGACACGCAACTAACATGTAATTGCTGCAGTCTCCGCAGTCCATTCCTGGTCCATAATATTCACCTTCGGCACAGCTTGGCCCACAATCAACGGGTAAGGGTTTGAGGATTTCTTGAGCTGACGCACAGAAGACTGCAAATTTAAAACGTTAAAGGAACAAACTTTGATTTGAAATGTTACACCTACAAATAGAAATTACAAGCAAGAAAGAAAATTTAATAGAACTTATCATTTTTAAACTTTTCTAGTTGACTTCACAAAAGTTAATGATAACTTCGTCAAAAAGTTTGCTTTTATATTAAAATATTTATTATTAAAAAGAAGTTGTGACAAACTTAATCGTGATTCTTGAATGAGCTGAAAATCCAATTATTTTTTCAAACTATTAGCTCACGTCTGAGCTATTTCGAGAAAGCTTTCGCTGTTTATCGAAGACACAATCTATCGACATGAATTAGCGATTATCCATAAAAGCATTTACAAACTGAGCGATCATGTACATTTCAAGCTTTTGACACAATTAAAAATATGAAGTTTTCTCCGAGTAAACTCTTTGTCTTGTGAAAACATCTTTCATCTGATAAACGACGAGTGAGATCAGCGAATAAATTTTTAAGAGAAGACATTTGTACACAAGTTATTTACACAAGTTTATTATTTCAGCTGCAAACACAAAAGAAAAATCTTATATGTGAGAACCACTAGAGATTAATAATAAGTAACAAAAGGAGATTTAGAATATTTCGAATGATTTTTATTACTTCTGCAAATTGTTTAAAAAAATCCCAATTTGAAACACGAAAAATAAAATTTTGAAATTAAACGAATTTAAAATTATATCAGATTCATTATGGATTCACCGGAGCTGGGTTGACAACCTTTTTTGGACAAACGAGATGGCAATATTTCTGTGGGATGCAAGGACCTCCATCATAAGCTCGAATGTAGCCCTCTAAGCAGAAGCAACGATTTTTCACAACGGCACATTTAACAAACGTGTAATTTTGACAAGTTTGGCAATCAATTCCCTCTGCTTTAAATTCTTCGTCTTCTGGACAGATCGGGAAACACGGTCCAGGTTTGGCAGCAACAACTTTATCATCAGCTAATGCACCGCACACTTTAAAAAAAAACTATTTAAGAAATAAAGTTAGACGAATTCAGAACTTACACAAAACTGTAGCGATCAAAACAATTTTAATAATGAAGTTCTTCATTTAGTGACTGGTTCGGTAAAGTTCTCGACAAGAAATGAAAAGTTGTACTCATTATTTCATGAAGAATAAATACACAATAAATATTTGTAAGTACCCAATAGATACTTGTGTGAGATGTCTGATAAAGCTTTTACTTCAACAGACATCATTTCAGCTTCACAAAAATGAGTCATATTTATTCAAGAATATTTTATTCTTTACAAAGTTATTTTCAGTGAGCTGGCAGCTTAAGGAATAAGAATTGGGAAGAAGTCAATAGGAGCCTCAGTTGCACATGGCTCCACGGGTTTCCTATAGCAAACTAGTGGGCAATACTTTATTGGAATGCAAGGACCATTTACATAAGCTCGAATATATCCATCCACGCAAAAGCAACCAAATTGTTCAGGCTTGATTCTAACATTAGCAAGTTGGTTGTAGTTTTGGCAATTTGGATAGTTCGATCCCCATTCTTGAAATATTTCGTCTTCTCCACAGGCTGGCGGGCGTCTATCAGCAGCTTCTTCAGCAAATGCTCCGTACACTTTAAATAGAAAAAATAAACATCACTAAATTAAACGAACATCTTAGGAAACTTACTCAAGACAGTAGCGATCAAGGCAACTTTAACAAAGTTCTTCATTTTAGGACTGATTAGGTTGAGGCTTCAAAAAGAAATGAAATATTCTTCTCAATAATTCATAAAAAAAAAATGAAACGCATAATAAACTTTCAGCAAGCTTGTGTGAGTTAGGAGACAAAATCGATTAAATCAACATCACGAAAATAGTTTTTATTTGAGAATTTTTTTCTCACAAATTCTACAAAAGTTCAGGTTGAATAAGAATTGGAGTTTCAGGATCAATTGGAATCCATGGTTCAACTTCGACAAGAACTGGATCTCTGGGGCAAACTAATGGGCAATACTTTGTTGGAATACATGGACCTCCACTATAAGCTCTTGTATATCCTTCTAAGCAAAGACATCTCTTGATGGCAAAACGTTCCTGAGCGCACAATACGAATCGATTGTTGCAGAAGTTGCAATCCGAACCAAAGCCGAGGTATTCATCTTCTCCGCATTTCTTTGGCGGCAAGCAATTATCTGCGCCTCTTGCGGTATTATCAATGGCAACATCTTGAGCATCATCTTGTGCAGAAGCAATGCAAACTGTAAATTTATAATTTGAAATTAGTTCTTAAAAATTATGTTTAGGATCTTACAAATTGCTGCGGTAATCGTGAAACAAAAAGTGACGAAATTTTTCATTTTGCGACTGAAATAGACAAAATATTAAATAATATTGAAAATGATATCGTGGCAATTCTTATTTAAACTTTCGAGTGTTTCCTTCGAGTTAAGACTTCAAGTGTATGAGTTGGTTTAAACAAACTAGAGCAACATCTGTTTTAGTGAATTTGCGTCAACTTGACGATCTCAGGCAATATCTCGAAACGACTTCTGCGAAAAATACTAACACTCTTCCTTTCTCTTCAGAAAAAAAACATATTTATCGTCTTTTTAAAAATAGAACTTTTCTTCCAATTTAAAGTTTGAGTTGAACAAACATCTTTCACCTGGAAATTTCAAAATGAGATCAGAAAAAAATAAATTGAAACTTTTTTATTTGTACAAGTTTATTCAAAGAATAAAATCGAATTTTATTATTTCAGCTGCAAACTCAAAGAATAATTATTAAATTGAAACGCTCTAATGAAACGCTAAAACTGTGGAATCTGTCTTGAAGGAATTATAAAATAGATTCACAAATAATTTTGTTTATAAATATTTTTATACACTTTAAAGACCATAAAGTTTAAGATTATTGAACAACAGCTGGAGCCGCTTCGATAATAATTGGTACATCAAAAATTGGGTCAATAGTTGCTTCTGGGCAAACTACAAGTGAGCAATATTTCTGTGGGATGCAAGGACCTCCAGCATAAGCTCGAATGTAGCCAGGTAAGCAGAAGCATTGATTTTTCACAACGACACATTTAACAAACGTGTAATTTTCACAAGTTTGGCAATCAATTCCTTCTGTTTTAAATTCTTCGTCATCTGGACAGAGTGTGAAACTCGGAAACGGACGCTTTTTGGCAACAATAGCAGTATCCTCGGCAAAGGCGCAGCCCACTTTGAATAAAATTATTTTAAAAATAAATTTCAAGGAATTTAAAAAAACTTACCTAAGACAGTAGCGGTCAAGGCAAAAATAATAAAGCTTTTCATTTTGAGACTGATTCGGTTGAGTTTTAGACGAGAAGTGATAAAATTTTCTCATTTTTTCCTACAAATAAAAAAGTATTTAAACAGGCAATAGACTTTTGTGAGCTTGTATAAGTTGTTTGATTAAAATTTTATTCAACAAACATTGATCGGATCATCTTCTCATAAAATGGATTTTGGTTAACTTCCAGAAGCTCTTTAAGCAGTGTTACTCGAAAATCTTTTGCACACATTCGTGATTAATCTCAAAGGAAAGAAATAAAAGATTTCGATGATCGACAAAGCTGACACAGCAGCGAAAAGTCCCATGAGTCCTCCAGATTGAGCAATGAACTCGTTGAAGGTGAAAGGTTGATAGCGACGAAGAGGAACGATGTTGTCATCTTTCATTCTGAAGTGAAGGGTCACTGTTTTGTTATGCTTTGACTTGGCGATCTTTTCATCGAAATCAGCAAGAACATTTGCAATAATCTCGAATTTGTATTTAACCGAGTCGCATTCATCGAGACATTCACATTCAGTCAGATCATTGAACCTGTCCAATAAAAGTTGGTGTTTGTAGAAAGTGATGTTGTATTCATCTGTAATGTCGCAAACATTATCTGTGTCTCCCCGAACTGCATAGAACGGTGCACATTTGGTCAAACGAAATTCGACAAACATTCAAACTCGCAATTTCGTCTCGTGTAGACTTTAAAGAATTTAAGGTTTTTTTCGCCAGGAAAGTAGCAATTTCTTTGCTTCGGATCATAACTTCTGAGATCTGGATCAGTGTAAATTACTTCTGGTGTAATCAAAATGTCGTAATCGTAACCAAAATGAAACTCGCAAGTCTCAATGTCGTCGTAGCTACTTGCAAGATCGAAAGGAGAGTGAATAGTGAAAGTTAAATATTTTCCAATGTCTCTGGTTAAAATTGAGTTTCTCGTCAAGATTATCTTTAATCCGTTTCCTTCTACGCTCGAAGCTCTAAGAGGATATTGATCGCCAGAGATATTGATCGCATGTTTATTGTTTGATCGAAGTGTCATCTTCCTATTGTCCATGAAATCTTTTGATATTCTAAAATAAGAAAAAGTTGTTTCAAGTTATTAGAAGATCGAAAATCAAACCTTTCCGTAAAAAGCTTCGAAAGTGAGAGCATGTTGAATGCGAAGCCAAACCCTTGCTGCGTTGGAATCTCCATGAACTCAACTTGATATCTGTTGTTCCATTCAGCAGTTTGTTGCTCAAACCAATAAGAGTTCGATAAGTTTTTTATTTTTGGAATAAGGTTTTCAAATCGAGAGACATTAAGTTTCCAATAGAAAATAGCCAACAAAAACTTATTCCTAGATAAAAAACCTTTTAACAACATGCTAAAGACAAGTTTCTCTTTAGTATTTGAAGATAGAGTTAGTTAGCAAAAATATTTCTTACTCTTCGTAAATTCCATCTTCCCTTATCTCATCCAATACCTTTTGGTCAGAGTATCCTAAGAACAGAGCCTTCACCTTTATAAAACGAATTTCAAGTTTATAGGACGAATTGAAGATAATTTCGCTGTTGAACGTAATTGCAGGAAAAGGAATCTGCGAAATATTTAAAATTTGAATTTATATTGTTTAGAAAGCTTTGGAGCTTCAAATTTACTTTGTTTTGAAGTTCTGGGTCGTCGTCATAAGAAAACAATATTTTTGCTTGTGAATATTTTGTGTAAATGTTTTGAGCAGCAAATCCTGAATAAATTAGCGAAGTCGCAATCAACATCAGCCAAAGCAATCTGAAATTAGTTTGAGTAGAGTTGTAAATCTAAATATCAATCTAAGTTCCGACCTTTCAAAGCAATTTCGTCGTTTTATAACAATTTGATTAAATCCATGAATCGAAGCGCTTATTTTTTGAAGCAACGAGTTTTACTCGCTCTCATTGGACTTTCTCGAATTTTCATATCAATTGATTGTTTTGTCTGCAACTTTTTCATTAAGTTCTATCAGATATATCGAAAGACAAATTATATGGTGAAATTAGTATATAGAATTTCCACGATTATATATAAATTATATATAAAAAATTAGCATTTAACTGTTTATAGAGACGAGACTTCAATGAGCGTAAATTTTGATACCGAAGGAAAAATTCAGTTGAGATTTGAAAAAGACGAGAATCTCACTCGGGATTGACCACTGTATCTTGACCAAGGATTTTTCCCAACATCTAAAAGCTCAAACTCTAGTCTCGACGAAGTTCAACTTCTAGCTCACCACGGAGCTAATCCAATTTCATCGCAATTCCATTGCAAGTGTTTGCTTAGCTGTGTCAAACTGAATCATTTCAATATGTGAACAAATTGCAAGAATCTTTCTAACTGCTCAAACAGGAATTGCTCGGATCCATCTTCTGAAACAGTTAATTAAAGTCGACGATTCCTGTAAATTCCAGTTCAAATATATTATTCGACCATAAAAATTATATAAATCGCATATGTAATTTATATATAAAACATATACAGTTTATACAATTGTTTTCAGTCGATGTCTTAAATAATTTGAATTTCTTCTCAAATGTTGAAATAAATTAGCATGGAAATTCCGCGTCGCGAATTTTATCGATAATTCATCAGCCAATGAATTGTATATAATCTATATAGAAATTGTATATATTTTATATATAATGAAAAGTCGAAGATAAATTATATACAATCTAAGGACTATACAAATTATAAAGCGAGTTCCTTGGAAATCCGGTCTGACTCAAAGCAGTTTCGTCGTTTTAGAACAATTTGATTAAATCCATGAATCGAGGATTCTTGAAGAAAGGTTTTCATGTAACTCCATTTGTCCGGTTCCTCGTTTTCAATTTGATTGTTTTGGTCTGCAACTTTTCTTCTTCTCAGAATATCAAAGACAACTCGAATGGTGAAGTAGTAAAGAATTTCCACGAACGAGATCACAGAAAATCCGAGGAAAAGACCAAGCGTTCCTCCAGTGTAAGAGACGAGATCAATGAGCGTAAAGCTCCGTTGAAATACCGAAGGAAAAAATTCAGGAGATTTGAAAAAGACGAGAATCTCACTCGGGAAGGTGGTATCACTGTATTCAAATATGTTGTCATCTTTAAATCTAAAAGTCAAAGCTTAGTCTCGACGAAGAAATATATAATTTCTCACCTCACGAATTCCATTTGTTTTTGTTCAATTTTGTAGCTTAACTCATCACAATATGCGAGACAATTGCAAGAACCTTTCTTCTGCTCAAGTTGCTCGATCTCTTTGAAACATTTCATGTCGACGACTCCACAAATTCTCGTTTTGCTCTCTCGGACCATGAAAAATTGAACGCAATCGCAAGCTTCCAAAGTTTTGTTAGCCAAACATTCAGCTTTGCAATTGTTTTCAGTCGATGTCTTAAAAAATTTGAGTTTCTTCTCATGTTGGAGATAACAGCCTCGTTTTGCTGGTTCCGCGTCTTCCAGCGATTTATCGATAATTCTCAATGTCGGTTCAATGAAATATTGTTGAGAGAATTGAACTCTGCTTCGATATTGAATCGAAGACTTTGAAAATACATCGTAAGGACTGTGGAAAATATAAAGCGAGCCTTGTTCGGTCTGACTCTCGTGATGATTGGGGTCGAGTACATTTTTTCGTGTCCATTGAAAAAGATGGTTGATGAACAAGAAGCCGGATCGATAATGTGTCAGCGCAGCTGGATATTTCACTCCATCTTGTTTGAAGTATCTTGGTTTTCTCATATACTTTCTAATTTGTTCCCAAACTCTAACTGGTCGTGAAAAATTGAAATTTGATGGAAGTCTGAAAATAAATAAAATAAAGATGAGAAAAATCAATCAATAAATTACATTTCCAGATTGAAGAGTTCGTTTGGTTCGATGATGTTGAAAGTGTAACAGAATCCGTACGGGCCAATGATCTCGGCGAGTTCAACAACATATTGATCACCAAAGTGAGCGCCGTCTTTCGTAAGATTCCATTTATATGTTAAATTTTTAATGAAGATCAAAATGTCTTCAGTTTCGATTGAAATGTTGAATTCAAGGAGAAATTCGTCTCCCAAAACTAAAGCGATCGCCTGCATGTACTTTAGTCTGAAAATAAAAACATTTTAGATGTTTTGTTGTTGATTAGAATTCAGCTTACTCGTTTTGCGTGACATTTTTGATTGTGATTTCATTCTCGATCAGAGCAGTTTTTGTTCGATTGTAATCAAAAAATGCATTGTGCGTCAGAAAATCAGGACAATGCGTGATAAGCTCTGATGAATCCTTCTTGACAGTAGCATTGAGCAACTTCTAGGTAAGCACATCTCACGTAAGTGTGGTTTTCGCAATTCGAGCAATTAAATCCTCCGTTTTGATATATCTCGCCATCGGGACAAATAACTGGACATTTTTCCTTTGGAATGCAAGGACCTTCAGGATATTCTCTGACATAATCGGATTGACAATAACATCCCAAGATTGGTGGATTTGGGGGACGACACGCAACTAACTTGTAATTGCTGCAGTCTCCGCAGTCCATTCCTTCTCCATAATATTCACCAAATGCACAGATTGGTAAAATACTTTTAGCATCTTGAGCTGTCGCACTGCAAACTGTAAATATAAAGTTTGAAATAAGTTTCTAAAAATTAATATGAAAACTTACTAATCGCTGCGATGATCGTGAGGAAAAACGTAAAGAAATACATTTTGCGACTGAGTTAGACAAAATATCAGAGAATATTAAAAAAGATTTCGTGGCAACTCTTTAATAGCCTTTTCTTCTTCGAATATATTTTATAAGACTTTAAACTTTAAATGTATGAGTTTTACTAAATAAACAAAAACAACATCTGCTTTAGTGAATTTGTGTCAACTTGAAGCTCTCAAGCAATATCTCAGCTTCAAAAATAATTTTATTATTTAAAATAATAAATCAACTCAATTGTATTTCATTCGAATCTGGAACTAAATGGTATCGAAGTTTCAACTGGATGTTTGTGAACCAAAAAAGGAACAAGGATTCACATAAAGCAAAACCATTTGAAAATACAAGTTCAGTAATACAAAGAAAATTTATTCATCAATCAAATGGTCGACAGAAGTTTGTTACCATTTACGGCACAAAAGATTCTGACTCCAAAGAAGTGGAATGATAAATCGATTACTATCATCGATTTAACTGGATCTATGTTTACATTTACGAGGACAAGATTTCAAAGGGATGCAAGGACCTCCATCATAAGCTCTGATGAATCCTTCTTGACAGTAGCAATCAGGAACTTCTAATTCAGCACATCTCACGTAAGTGTGGTTCTCGCAATTTGGGCAATTAGTTCCTCTGGGCTTAAAAATCTCTCCATCGCCACACGTAACTGGACAATTTTCCTTTGGAATGCAAGGACCTCCAGGATATTCTCTGACATAATCAGCAATACAATAACACCCAACGATTGGTGGATTTGCGGGAAGACACAGAACTAACTTGTAATTGCTGCAGTCTCCGCAGTCCATTCCTCCTCCATAAAATTCACCAGCTGCACAGTCTTGAGCTGTCGCCCTGCTAACTGTGAATTTAAAATTAGTTTCTAAAAGATATTTCTTAAATATTTTAAGAACTTACAAATCGCTGCGATAATCGTGCAAGAAAAAATAATAAAGTTCTTCATTTTGCGACTGAGTTAGGTAAAATATCGGAAAGTAGTGAAAACGATTTCGTGGCAACTCTTTAATAGCCTTTTCTTCTTCGAATATATTTTATAAGACTTTAAACTTTAAATGTATGAGTTTTACCAAACAGACAAAAACAACATCTGCTTTATAGAAATAGCGCAAATTGAAGCTCTCAAGCAATATCATATCTCAGACGATGTCTGCAAAAAAATTACGTTTTACAATAATAAAAAATCAACTTAATTGTATTTCATTCGAATCTGGAAGCTTTCGAAGGTTTTCATAGAACTATCTCCAACTGGATGTTTGTGAACCAAAAATGAACAAGGCTTCACATAAAGCAAAAACATTTGGAAATGCAAGTTCAGTAATACAAAGAAAATTTATTCATCAATCAAATGTTCGACAGAAATTTGTTACCATTTACGGCACAAAAGATTCTGACTCCAAATAAGTGAAATGATAAATCGATTACTATCATTGATTTAACTGGATCTATGTTTACATTTACGAGGACAAGATTTCAAAGGGATGCAAGGACCTCCATCATAAGCTCTGATGAATCCTTCTTGACAGTAGCAATCAGGAACTTCTAATTCAGCACATCTCACGTAAGTGTGGTTCTCGCAATTTGGACAATTAGTTCCTCTGGGTTTAAAAATCTCTCCATCGCCACACGTAACTGGACAATTTTCCTTTGGAATGCAAGGACCTTCAGGATATTCTCTGATATAATCAATATTGCAATAACATCCAACGATTGGTGGATTTGCGGGAAGACAACGAATTAATTTGTAATTGCTGCAGTCTCCGCAGTCCATTCCTGGTCCATAAAATTCACCAGCTGCACAGTCTTGAGCTGTTGCCCTGCTAACTATTTAATTTATAAAAAAATTAGTTTCTTAAAGTAAATATTTTAAGAACTTACAAATCGCTGCGATAATCGTGCAAGAAAAAATAATAAAGTTCTTCATTTTGCGACTGAGTTAAGTAAAATATCCGAAAGTAGTGTAAACGATTTCGTGGCAGCTCTTTAATAGCCTTTTCTTCTACGAATATATTTTATAAGACTTTAAACTTTAAATGTATGAGTTTAACTAAACAAACAAAAACAACATCTGCTTTAGTAAATTTGCTTCAACTTGAAGCTCTCAAGCAATGTCTCAGACGACGTCTGCAAAAATAATGGCGTTTTAAAATAATAATAAATCGTCTTGATTGTATTTCATTCGAATCTGGAAGCTTTCGAAGGTTTTTCTGTGGAACTTTCCCCGAATATAAAGTTTGACTCGAACTAAATGGTATCGAAGTTTCAACTGGATGTTTGTGAACCAAAAAATGAACAAGGATTCACATAAAGCAAAAACATTTGGAAATGCAAGTTCAGTAATACAAAGAAAATTTATTCACTCTCTCTCAGATGTTCGACAGAAATTTGTTACCATTTACGTCACAAAAGATTCTGACTCCAAAGAAGTGAAATGATAAATCTATTATTATCATCGATTTAACTGGATCTCTCGTTTAATGCTTTGATAGGCTGTTTTTTCTCCAAACTTTTCAAATGTGTGAGTTCTATAAAACAAACGAGAGCAACATCTGTTTTTGTGAATTGGTTTTATCTCGAAGCTCTCAAGCGAAATATCGATAGCTTTCGGAGATTTTGGAGTGATTTTTCTAAAAGATGGCAGCGTTGAGTGAAGTTTGGCTTATCTTTGAGCTTTCACTAAACTTTCAAATTAGAAGATCCTTTCTCTTCGGTAAAACATATTTATCGCCTTTTAAAAATTAGAACTTTTCTTCGAATTTAAAGTTTGAGTTGAACAAACATCTTTCACCTGGAAATGAGATCAGCAAAAAAAAGAGTTGAAATTTTATTATATGTAGAAGTCTGATCAAAGAATAAAAACGAATTTTATTATTTCAGCTGCAAACTCAAAAAAGAAGTTTAAAATTGAAACGCTCTAATGAAATGCAAGAATTCCAGAATCTCAGATTCTGAATCTGTCTTGAGGGAATTATAAAATAGATTCACAAATAATTTTATTTATAAGATTTTCTGTGTTAAATATTGACGACCAGGTTTTAGAAAAGGTCGCTCGGCTCGACTGCTGGTGCAGTACATCTTGAATGCCGGTAGTTTTCTTCCGAATTTTACTTGATGACAACAGTTAACGCAGCTAACAAGGAGGTCGACACGCCACTAAATCTTGAGCTGTCTCACTGTAAACTGTAAATATTAATTTTGAAATTAGTTTCTAAAATTTATTATGAGAACTTACTAATTGCTGCGATAATCGTGAAGAAGAAAAGAACAAAAGTCCTCATTTTGTGACTGGGATATACAAAATATCGGAGAATATTGAAAATGGTATCGTGGCAATTCTTTGATAGGATTTTCTTCTTCCAATATATTTTATAAGACTTTAAATGTATGAGTTTAAAAAAAAACATCTGCTTTAGTGAATTTGTCTTATCTCGAAGCTTTCAAACGATAGCTTTTAGAAGTTTTGGTATAGAATTTTATTATTTCAGCTGCAAAATCAAAAAGAAATATATAGTTGAAACATGTCACTTTTTTAACTAAAAAATCTTTAATTAAAATGCAGTAAATGCGAAATCTGTTTTCAGAAAACTGAGTTTGTTTAGAAATAATTTTCAATAAATTCTGTAAATGTTGAAGATTATTAAGCAGCAACTTCGGGATCTGCACTTGAGATCGGAGTTTCAACTGGAACGATGATAATATCAGGCGTAATAATATGCACCCCAGGTTCAACTGGATCGATGGTAAAAATTGGCTCAGGAGCGATTGTAAGCATTCTGTCAGGACAAACGATTGCGCAATACTTTTTCGGAATACACGGTCCATTGCTGTGAGCTCTTACGTATCCAGGCAAGCAATGACATCCGAGAAATGGGATTTGGCGAGGACAAAGGACAAATGAATTTCTGCATTGACATTCTGTTCCTAGGCCATAGAGTTCATCTGCGCCACATAAACAATTATCTGCGCCTCTTGCGGTATCATCAATGGCAACTTGAGCAACATCTTGTGCTGAAGCACTGCAGACTGTTATTTGAAATTAAAAATGAGACACTTTAAATTATTTCAAGAACTTACTAATCGCTGCGATTATCGTGAAGAAACAAGTAACGAAAGTCTTCATTTTGCGACTGAGATAGACAAAATATCGGAGAATATTGAAAGAGATTTCGGGGCAATTCGTTGGTAGGCTTTTTTTCTTCCAATATATTTTATAAGACTTCAAATGTATGAGTTAAATAAAAAAAAACAATGACTTTACTAAAGCAGCTTTAGTGAATTTGCCTTATCTCGAAGCTTTCAAACTATAGCTTTTAATATCAAAGTAAATAAAAGTTTTCTTTCAGTAAACTAATTTAAAGTGTCGTTACCACAGTGCAAAACTTTTCAAAAATTATTACAACTACACTGATTTATTAAAGAAACGGCCTAAATCATTTTTAAAATTAGTAATTTAAACGAAGTTCTGCCCCAATTCGATCTGGAAGCGACTTTCCAAAACGAAATATTCTCTGAGAAAAAAGCTCTTTGAGCAATGGGAAACTGGTATAAAAAGCCGCTTCTCGAAATTTTTGTCATCAGTTCAATTCAAGGAAAGTTTTTACAAGTCAATCTGAAATGAGGTTTCTCGTTGTCATCTTATTCGTGATCATTCCGATCACAGGTTAGTTTCTTCTCAAAATTTTATTTAAAATCCCTAAACCAAATTATTTTCTAAATTCAATAAGCTTCAACTTCTGGATATCATTTTATTAGAGTAGTTGAGGATAATCAGAAGTTGGTGACAGTAGGAGGAGTTGGCGAAATGCTTTTGGAAATCGTTAGGGCACTATTAGAAGCAATCTTTGGTTTATTAAGAGACTTAACAGGAGATTCAGGTGGCGCAACAGAAGGAGGCGAGACACCCATAGAGGGAGATTCAGGTGGCGCAACAGGAGGTTCAGGAGGCGCAACAGGAGGAGACGAGACACCCATAGAGATCGTTGAATGATCTATGCTTTAACTGTATCAAATGACTAAATTTGAATCCAATAAAAATTTGAACTTCTGTAATTCACTAAAGCACAAATCCATGTAACCTTTCGAAATGCAAGTTCAGTAATACAAAGAAATTTTATTCATCTTTCTATCAGATGTTCGACAAAGATCGGTTGTTTGTTACCATCTACATCACAAAATATTATGCAAAAAAATATCGGAAAGTAGTAAAAAGATTTCGTGGCAATCCTTTGAAAGGCTGTTTTTCTTCCAAACCCTTTAAATGTATGAGTTATATAGAACAAACGGGAGCAACATCTGCTTTTGTGAATTTAAATGTGCAAATTGCTTTATCTCGAAGCTTTTAAACGATAGCTTTTTGAGGTTTCCGTAAAGAATCAATTTTAAAACGCGTCAATTTTAACTAATTTTTTTTTTAATGAAATGCAACAAATGCGAAATCTGTCTTCAAAAAATTGAATTTATTCAGAAATAATTTTTTTCAATAAATTCTGTAAAAGTTGAAGATCATTAACCAGCAACTTCGATTTCGGCATCTGCACTTGAGATCGGACCTTCAACTGGAACGATGATAATATCGGGCGTAATAATTTGCACCCCAGGTTCAGCTGGATCGATGGTTTGTCTGTCAGGACAAACGACTGCGCAATACTTTCCTGGAATACACGGTCCATTGCTGTAAGCTCTTACGTATCCAAACAAGCAATGACATCCGAGAAATGCAGGTCGGGGTAAACAAATTGGAACTGAACCTCTGCAAATGCATTCTATATCTAGACCATAGATTTCATCTGCGCCACATAAGCAATTATCTGCGCCTCTTGCTGTATCATCAATGGCAACTTGAGCAACATCTTGTGCTGAAGCACTGCAGACTGTGAATTTAAAATATAAAATGAAACATTTTTAATTATTTTAAGATCTTACTAATCACTGCGATGATCGTGAAGAAAAAAGTAACGAAAGTCTTCATTTTGCGACTGAATTAGACAAGTTATCAAACGTTTATGGAAAAGTTTTTGTGCCAATTTTCAAGAAAGCCGAAGAGCTTCTGTTTCGATACTTCAAATGTTTATTTAAATTGAACAAACGAAAGAAACATCTGTGAAGAACTTCAATTTTAAGCGAATTTCTTTAAACTAATATTTCAGATAATTTCCAAGAAATCGATCGACGATCAAATTGGCAGAATTCTTGCCTTTCCGACTTATTAATAAAGAGGGCATCAACATCTGTTCCAGACAAATTAGCGTTAACTAATTTGTCTCAGATTAATATTTGTCAATTTTAGAGCTTTTTCATTGTTTCTTTTATTTCTTCGGCGCGCGACAAAGTAATTTGTATAACAAGATTTACACTCGACTTAAGTAATTAGTTTGATGAGTATTTACTTTCTTCATCAAAAGCTTATAACGTTTCCTTATCTAATCGTTCATTGAAAGATACTTCTCAAAATACTTGAAGGGCTTCTCATTTTCGAAATAAAACAGTAGAGTCGTTGTTTAATTTTTGTTTTTCTGATAAAAATCCCAACAACCACTTGAAACAAAACGAATTATTAAAGCGTTACTAACAAAATAGGCTGTCAGTTGCCGATTTACCTTTGCGCGACAAGCTTCGTTAATAGGAGAGCAAAAACAAGTATTTATTTGTGTGTAAAAAAAGTCCCGAAATGAATAATTCAAATGAATGCAGTGAGTTTAAAATTTTTGGTTTCCATTGTTTATAAGATACAACTCACGTGAAACATCTTTGAGCAATATAAAGATAATTAAGACTTCACAATTAAAAGTTTAAACGTCTGGCGCACTTGTTATCGTTTTTGAAGACTCGTAAAGATAAGTCCGAATCGTTTGTCTACGGATTGATGTTGATTTGGATTCTACGGTGATCCACTTCAATAAGATTGTTGTTGTCTTCTCTAAAAATAAATTGTTTATGGTTTTACCGGTGACTTGACAATTATTAAATTTGAAAACAAGCTAAGCTGTTTAGATAATCCTTGTTTACCAGTTTTAGACGAAAATTATGATGAGAAATGGCCTGACGTTGCAAGTTCGATATCTCGGAAGGTCAACAAAGTTTGCAGTGTCCAAGGTCTTTACCAGAAACTCCCAATCACTGAATGGCTTCCAAAGTACAGAAAATCTTATCTTCTTCCTGATATTGTCGCTGGACTTACTGTCGCTTTGACTGTGATTCCTCAAGGAATAGCAGACGCAGCCTTGGCGGGACTTCCAACGGAATATGGATTGTACGCTGGTTTCATGGGCTGCTTTGTTTACTTTGTTTTTGGCAGTTGCAAAGACATCACAATTGGTTTGAATTTAAACTCTTTTCTCTTTCCGTAGTTTTTTATTGTTATTTTCATTTCAGGACCCACAGCAATTCTTTCGCTTATGACTTATACAGTCGTTGCAAAGTTGAACGCTGATTTAGCAGTTCTGACAACTTTCTTGAGTGGAGTGATAATTTTCATTTTTGGATTCTTCAATTTGGGTTTCTTAATGCAATTTCTTTCGGCTCCAACAATAACGGGTTTTATGAATGCGGCAACAGTGATAATCACAAGCGGACAGTTGAGACGTCTTCTTGGAATCAAAAGTGGATCGTCGAGTGAGTTCATCGAATCGTGGGAGACATTGATAAAGCATTACGACGAGACAACGCTTTACGACACGTTACTTGGAGTTTCTTCATTAGCTTTGCTCGTTGGAATTCGATGGATTGCTAAGCGAAAGCCGAAATCACTTTTTCTTAGATATCTTTCGATATCACGAAATGCAATCATTGTCTTTGGAGGGATTCTCATCTCTTATCTCTTCTACATCAACGGAATGCGACCATTCGCTTTGACAGGAGAAATTGCTTCGGGTTTTCCAAGTTTCTCTCTTCCTCCTTTCTCAACTGTTCACAAAAACGAGACTTACAACTTCACTGACATGGTCAACACTTTGGGCTTATCAATCATTTCGATTCCTTTGATCTCTATCATCGAAGCTGTTGCAATAGCGAAATCATTCAGCAAGGGAAAAATTGTTGACGTCACTCAAGAGATGATGGCTTTAGGCTTGTGCAACATCGCTTCTTCATTCGTGACTTCAGTTCCTATCACAGGATCGTTCACTCGATCGGCAGTAAATCATGCTTCGGGAGTTAAGACGACGCTTGGTGGAGTTTTTACTGGCGCTGTAGTTCTCTTAGTCTTAGGAGTTCTCACGAGTACTTTCTTCTACATTCCAAAGACATCGTTAGCTGCTGTCATCATCGCTGCCATGTTCACGATGATGGAATTCAAAAATGTAGCGGAAATTTATAGAACGAGACGACTTGAGTTGATTCCATTCCTTGGAACATTTCTTGTGAGTCTTTGGTTGGGTTTGGATTATGGAATCTTTGTAGGAGTTGGAATCAATGTTCTCTTTACACTTTACAACACATCAAGGCCTAAGATAGAGATCGACTTAGTTAACGTGAGTTTGAAACAAATTTGAGAAGAAAATAATTTCAATTTTATTTAATTTCCAGATAAGAGACGTCGAAGTTCTTCTTGTCACTCCTGATCAAGATTTGATTTATTCCTCAGCGGAATATTTCAAGCTAAAAGTCTTCTCAAGAGCTCTGACTTATCCAACAGCCAAAATGATTATTATAAGAGGCGAATCAGTCAACCTCATCGACACAACAGCAGTCAATGTAAGAATTGAACTTTTTTCTGCCTTCGAACCAGAATTTTCACCTTTTGTTTTGCAGAATATAAAATCTCTTATCGCAGATTTAAAACTTGTTGGTCAAAAAGTTTATTTCCTGAACTGGAAGAGAGAGCCCATCAACACGATGATGAGGAACAACCGAGACATGAAAACTCTTTTCATACACTTTGAAATATTAGAAGATTTTATTGACAGTTTGACTACAAAATTAAACGGAGTTGAGAGCCATCACTTTTAAGTTTTGTTGTAAATTTTTTCTTAACCTTTAAGTTAACATTCATAATTATAAATTAAAATTTAGTTATTGCACAATTGTCTATTTGTTATTCAAGTGGTCTGAAACATTAAGGTCTCATTCGATTGTTGTAAAGTATTTGCTTCGATTTCAAGAGCCAGGAACAGCGTGATAAAACATACGACGAGCTCAATCGCTAGAAAATATTTTTAATAAGTTAAATATTTCCGATTTAAATCTTGTTTCATTGGACTCACCAAACAATGGAGTATTTATATATCCGTCAAACCCATAGTAAGCTGTCGTTGATATCATTGCAATAATCAAATAAAATATCGCTTGTTCAAAATGGTGGTTCCTTGATTTGTAAATTCCTTGAAGCACGTAATCTGCGTTTGCCAATCTTCCAATTATAACTCCTGATCCGTACAAAAGGTAGCTGTTACTCAGATGGATGAACCCTGAATTCAACGCAAAATGCACCGTTCCATATATATTTACGAATGCGTGAATCATCAAAAATGCAGATAAACAATACTTGAGAGCCCACATCCTCGTGAGACCTAAAAGAACGTTCGTCGATGACTAAAGTTTTAGAGATAATGCAGCAAGAGATGCAGCAGTTTGTGAACGATTTACTGCAGGGAAAACTCTTCGTCGAAGAGTCTTTCAATTGCAAGTGAAGAGACTTTGCGTTCTCGAGAGAGCATCAACTTGCCACGAAAAAAAGCCATAAAATCCTTCTCTTCTAATCGAAAGAGAATGTTTCGTGTTTTTTTTTCACAATGATCAGGAACAACCAGAAACATGAAAACTAACTCTTTTTACTTTGAAATAATAGAAGATTTTATTGACAATTTGAACACAAAATTAAGAGCTGAATAAGTTTTAAAATGTAATAAAATAAGTTTTAGCTTAACCTCTAATTGGAATTTAATAAATGAGCGTTAATTGATATTCAACGCATCTCGAATGAATTTTCCTCAACTGCTCGTTTCAATGACCTTCTATGCGCTTCTAATGCCAGGAACAGCGTGGAACAGAGTATGAAACCATCAATAACTGAAAAATATTTTATTAAAAATTTTAAATTAAAAGCTTTTTCTGTAACTTACAAGGTAATGGATAATAAAAATATAATTTGTGGACTGTCCAGAGGTATTGTTCCGTTGTTATAACTCCAAAAATCAAGCTGGCGAACCCCCCAAAAAGAAGTTTTATCTTTGATATGAAAATTCCAGGAATCACGAGAAGTACGTAGACGGTTCTTCCAATTACAGCTCCTGATCCAAACAAAAGATTACTCAGATCAGTAAACACTAAATACATCATGAAAAACACCATTGCGTAGAAATTAGCGATTGCGTAAAGTATCACTGGAATTGATACACAAATCCTGGTTAGCGACATTTTCGTGACAATGAATTGAACGTTCTACGATGACTAAATCAGCAAGAGATGCAACAGTTCTTGAAAGAAGTCGAAGAAGAAGACAAGCTCTTTGTCAAAATGCTTTCGCGCTCTCAAAAAACATGACGAGACTTTAAATACAAATTATTCTCTTCTTATCGAGAGAGAAAGATGAAGATCAAAAATAACTTTCTGAGAATGTGTTTTCGAAATTTTAATGATTTTTTTCTCATAAACAAAATCAATTTTTTATTTATCATTTTTAAGATACAATTCTAATTTATTTAACTTCAATATTTGGTGTCTACATGATCCATCTCCAGGGAAATATCTCTTTTCGATTCTCGATGCACTTTAAAAATCAGGAAGGCCGTGATCACAGCAACGATGATCTCAATCACTAAAAAATTTTTTTTAATATTTACGTTTTATAGTTTCTTTTCGATGCTCACCAAAAACTGGACCTTTTAAGTATTCAAAATCGCGTTGCCTTCCAATATTATAACATGCCGACAACGTTATTGCAATTAAAATGAAAATGAAAGCAAAAGCAAGAAGTTTTGCTTTTGTTTTGAAAATTCCTTGAAGCACAAAAATCACGTTTAGGAATCTTGAAATTACGATTCCCGATCCAATTAAAATCTTTGTTATATTAAAGTGGCCGTGGCTCATCACTAACGCTGCTGCGAACATGACAACAAAGTGCAAATTAGCAATTGCGTGACCTACGACTATAGCCGATAAGACAATTTTAAGAACCGACATTCTACTGACAACGAGAAGAAGGTCCAGCGACTGACTAAAAGTATTTCGAAATCTCTTCGCATAAAATATTTCTCATCTCAAAGATTGAGAGAAGATCTTTCGCGGTGAAAGTATTTTATTTTACAATTCATACATTTCCACTTCAATCTCATTTTCGGACTCTCTGTCGATCGTGGAAATTAAAATGATGGTTGAGAAGGCAGAAACTATTCGAGACACTAAAAGGAAATAAATTTAAGTTGGAAAGTATTTCAATTTTAAGATTGACTCACCATAAAAAGAAAATTCGATTGTGTTGCTTAAAGAATCGCGCGGAATGGCGTCATAAGCTTCAATAAAGCCTATTGCAAAATAAGCAGTTTCTAAGACGATCAAAAAGGCGCCGAAAAGAAGTAATCTTGTTCGCGACTTGATCACTCCTCTAATTAGAAAGATTGTGCATAAAATTCTCGCACTGTTGAGGATTGAGTTGATCACAATATCTTTCGAGCTTTTGAATCTTCTTGATGAAGTCAACGTTTGCATGAACAGGAACACAAAATATAAATTTGCAATCGCGTAAGCAACAACTACAACTGATAAGAAAATTCTAATGCACGACATTCCGACATCTATCAAGGAACTTTTAGCGCGAACTGATAGTTCGATCACTGAAGCTTGAAAATAAATGCATTTACGATTTGCCTGAGCTGTTTTAACGAAATCTCAGACGTAAACAATCTCGGAGAACACACAGAGCAAAGAGAACTTTTCTTCCATTAAAAGTTGTTTTGTTTTATTCTCTCAAATTCAGTTCAGCCGTTTCCTCCATTTGTCGAATGTACCTCCCGTCAAAGCTGTAACTTTTTATTCGGCGCTTATTTTCTCTTATCACATACATCAAGCAAATTGTCTGGATCACAGTCAGTAGAAGATGAACTGCATGGATAATAGAAAAATATTAATTGAGTTAAAGAAACGCACGAGTCAAGGTCAACTACTTACAGCTAATCAGAATATGTTGATAAATAACTCTTAGTCGATTAGGGTCGCACGGTGTATCGCTTGTTTCGCGACATTCCAAAGTTAATTCGTAAAATTTCTTGAAGTGCCAAATGATGAACCCAACTTTATACAACAAATAACACAAGCCGGCGATCAGGAACTGAATATTCGATTTCGTTGCGCCCACTATCAAACAAACCGACGAAACGACGCAACCGACGACTTGAAATCTCGTTAAATGCTTGATATCTGATCCGTAATGGTCGCCACTTTCATAAAAGACAAACATGAACGAACTGAACGCTTGATAGAACTGAAACATGGCGTAGATGATGAGACACACCATGAGAACTTTCTGGTTGAGACACATGATTACTGAGAGACGCTTGAGAAGCTACTGAGTGATAACTTGGTCGGAGATTTACTTTAATTAACTTCGTTGATAAGAGCGCTTCCTCTCTCTCTCTGTCACTTTATTCAATTACTCAAAATTTGTGTCTCAAAAAGAATGAAGACTAGTTTCGTTTGTTTGCAAATTCCTCGGAGAGTTCGTCGATATCTCTACAGCCGATGAAATTTTAATCGTAATGAGTCAGTAAATAATTTAATCTTATCACTCAAATAGTGAAAATGACAAAACTTTCTTGAGAATTTGATTGCAGTTCAGTCTTGGCTCATATTTCGTTCTACTAAGTGGCAGACCATTAAATCAGTTTGACAATGAAATGGACTTCGGTTGTTCATTTTATCATGAAGTTCTTTCTAGGTAAAAGCTCATTCAAGTTTTGTGATTTGAATCAAAACATTTTTGTGCTTTTTCAGTGATTTTGTTATTCGCCGCGTGCGTTTTCCTCGCTCAGAATGTCAAAAGAGGTTTCATCTGTGGCGATCCAAGTTTATCGTTGGAAAGAAAACCTGACACAGTAAAAAATTTAGTGCTTTTAGTTTGGGCTCTCTCACCAATCGCAATAGTAACTCGAACTTTTGGTTTCGTTGAATGAATTAAATTTAAAACTCAATTTCAGTTGATGACTTGTGAATTATTTTTCAACTTAGAGAAGTCTGGAAAATTTCGCGATTGCTTGAAGAAAAGCTGGTCGAACACAGCTTTTCTCTCACAACGATACTTTGTCAATTTAATTCTCATGCATCTCATCATTGAAGCGATAAAATTCTTCACTGGCGCTCATCGTCCTCACTTCTTCGAGACTTGTCTGCCAGATAAAATGTTCAACTGCACACTTGGAACTTTTGTTAGCGACTATGTTTGTACAAATAAAAACGACTCGAGTTTGAATATTTCAGATGCTTCGTTAAGCTTCGTCAGTGGCCATGCAGCTTCTTGTGTATTTGCTTGTTTATTCATTTGCTGGTATCTTCAAAAACGATCAAAGAGCGACTCTCTATTCTTGATTTCTTTCGCACAAACTTCATTAATTTGTTTGGCGTATTTTGGATCGATCTCAAGAGTTTTTGATCATCGTCATCATTGGTGGGACGTCCTTGCTGGCGCTGTCATTGGAATGATGACAACTTACCACACAAGTTACGTATTATGCAAGAATCAACTCGAAAAACCTAATGCTTCAAAGTCTGAGTCACTGCCAACAAATAAAAATATTACTCTTAACGAAGTTGTCAATTTGTGATAAGCGAGAATAAATAAAGTGTATAAGTCAAAGTAGTAAATATTAATTCAACAATTCATCTTATTGATTGTCATTAGAATAAAAAGATTCTGCGAACCAAGCAGAATGAAAAATAGAAATAAACTTTTTTTTAAGTTCAAAATAATTTAAAAAAAAGAAAAGCTTGATTGCAGGACTGATCCTTAACCATCCAAAGGATAAATGAATCGTCATTTAAATAACTTGAAACTTAAGTATCGCATACATGATTAGACATTTTCTCTCAGTCAACTTATGAAGCTTGAGAGGAACTTGAGAATAATCATTAATTAAACTAATTGATAAGAGCGTTTCTTCTTCTTTCCTTACCTACTCGCGCTTCCACATTTTTTAATTCAAACTTTATTCGAAGAAGCTTTTATGTCATTTAGTTTGTTTGCAAACATTACAATGACTTGACGAAAAAGTCAGGCCTCCCCTAGCGATGAATCAGAGATCAGCTTGAGCCAAACAAGGCAGCGAATCAAATCTAATCTTATCACAAGCATAGTAAGATATGACAAAAACTGCTCGCGAGACTCGTATCGCTTCAGTCTTCGTTGATAACTTGTGCGGTTGAGTGGTTTAAGACATTTTATTCAATCAACGAAGCAATGAAATTAGTGACGACGATTCAGTTTATTTTGAAATTCTTCTTAGGTGAAATATCTATCAAAGTTTAAAATTTCAATCAAAACAATTTTGATTTTTATAGCGATTTCCCTTCTCATCGCAATCAAGTTCCTGTCGCGAAATGTTCAAAGAGGCTTCATTTGTGGAGATCCAAGCTTATCGCTAGATAGGAAGCCAGACACTGTTAAAAATGTGGTGCTTTTAGTTTGGGCTATCTCGCCTATCGCAATAGTAAAATCCACAATGAAATATCTTTCTCGCTGATTGAATTAAATTTAAAGTTTCATTTTAGTTGATGGCGTGCGAAATGTTTTTTAACTTCGAGAAATTGAATTTTAAGTTCCAAGTTTGTGTGAAGAAAAGCTGGTCAAACACAGCATTTCTCTCTCATCGATACTTCGTCAACCTGATCCTCATGCATCTCATACTTCATGCTGTGAAGTTCTTCACTGGAGCTCATCGACCTCACTTCTTCGAGACTTGTCAGCCGGATAAAATGTTTAACTGCACATTTGGAACTTTCGTTAGCAGTTACGTTTGTACCAACGAGAACGAGTCAATGGCGAACTTAATGGATGCTTCGATGAGCTTTTTCAGTGGCCATGCAGCGACTTGCGTGTTCTCTTGTTTATTCATTTGCTGGTACCTTCAAAAACGATCAAAGAGCGACTCTCTATTCCTGATTCCTTTCGCACAAACTTCATTAATTTGTTTGGCGTATTTCGGATCGATCTCAAGAGTGTTTGATCATCGTCATCATTGGTGGGACGTCATGGCTGGCGGAATCTTCGGAATCATGACAACATATCACACGGTAAATTTCTCAATCAAAAAAGAAATCAGTTTGAGTCAAATTGAGTGTTTTTCTAGTGTTACGTGTTGTGCAAGAATCAATACACAAAGTCCAACGGATCGAGTTCGAAGGAGTCACTGCAGCTTCCAACAAATGGGAACAACAACACATTTCTTGAGAGCTGATAAGCAACAATTAGGAAATAAAAATGATTAGGAAAATATAATTGCATCGTTATTTTGAAATTCTTCAATTAAACTCTCGGAACTCCGACCAATAGATGGTAGGGCAGTCGAAGAGTATGTTCAACGACAAGGAGTGAGTTCAAGAAAGACCGTAAACAATTCTTATCTGTTTAAAAGCTTTTATTAATTAACTACATGACGATCTTCAAAAAAGTTGCACTCGGATTAAGTGGAGGGGTTGACAGCGCAGTTTCCGCATATTTGCTGAAACGAAAAGGTTTGCAAAGATAGAAAATTTCATAATTTCGTCATCTCTTACAAATATTTTTAGGATTTGAAGTCACAGCTTTCTTTATGAAGAATTGGGACGAAACTGATGAGAAAGGATATTGTTCAAGTGACAAGGACTTTGAAGATGCTCAGTACATTAGCGAAAAACTCGAATTGCCATTAAGACAAATCAATTATGTTAAGGAATATTGGAATGAAGTTTTCAGGTAACATTTTGTGAAATATTTCAATCAAATGATAACACTAAACTTATTTCTTTTCCAGTAACTTCATCACAGACTATCAAGAAGGATTAACTCCCAATCCCGACATTCTTTGTAATAAAAAGATTAAGTTTAATCTTTTCTTTAATGAAGTCATCACAAAAATGAAGTTTGATGCAGTTGCAACGGGTCATTATGCAAAATCTTCATTTGGTCCGTTCCTAGAGAATTTCAAAGATAATTCTGATGTGCGATTACTTCAAGCTTATGACGATTTCAAAGACCAAACCTTTTTCCTGTCTCAAGTTCCTCAATTAGCGTTAAGACGATGCATGTTTCCACTTGGAACATTAAACAAACACGAAGTGAAAGAAATCGCTGAAAAAATTGGACTCAAGAAGATTGCGAAGAAGAAAGAATCAACTGGAATCTGCTTTATCGGAGACAGGACATTCCAATCATTCATCAACGATTATATAGACATCAGACCGGGCAGTTTCGTTGACATCGAAACAGGAAAAATCGTTGGAACTCATCAAGGAATTCATAACTGGACTTTAGGGCAACGTTGCAATATCTCCGGCGTGGTAAAAGCATTTTTTGTTTATCGCAAAGAACCAAAGACCGCGACGATTTACGTTGCCAGTGGAACAGACCACCCGCTGCTATGGACTGACATTTTCTACACTAAAGAACCGTTTTGGATAAGAAAATCTCCGCTCGCCTCGCGAAATATTCTCGCTTGCCAATTCCGGTTTCAACACACGCATCGTTTGACGAATTGCACAATTTACAAAGCGAACGAAGCTGGAGATAAGCTGCTGATAAAACTTGATGAACCCCAAAGAAGTGTTACTCCAGGTCAATACGCGGTATTTTATAAAGACGGAGAATGTCTCGGCAGCTCTCGAATATTCGATTCAGGTCCTTCAATCAGATGATAAAGAAAAGTTTTGTTTGTACGCGAGAAAATTGGGCGGAGCCAAAAAGAAAAACTCACAAATTATCCTTCGAGATAGCGAACGAAACCTTTTTCCATTTGAAGAAATAAAAACAAAACACGAGAAAAAAAAAGTTGTTTTGTCACTTCGTTGAGAAGAAAATGCAACGCCACGTGCTTTTCTTTATATTGCGCCGACTCGTTACTCAACTCCTTGCCCCGAACCTTCAAGCGAAGAACGAATCGCGACTCTGTTAAGAATTATTTTCCCGTTGTACAATTTCCGTTCTCAGTGGATTCGCGACGATCGTTAATGTAAGACGCGAAATTTTATGCTCCACGCGAAAACAAATCTAATTAGTTGAAACAAAAACAAAGTTATGCAAGTTCAGAGAGACATTGCGAAAGAGAACTTCGATTGACACATCGCGAAATGTGATAAGGAAAGAGCTGCGATGCAGCCGGCTTATTCAAGAAGTGTAAACAAACCGCGATAAATCGTTGAGCGAGAGAAAAACGAGAGAGAAGTGATCGCTGTGACGATAAAGTTTTTAGGGTTTGTGCTCATGTTAAGCCGTTGATCGAGATTAAAGTGATCAAATTCCGCGAGTAACTTCCTTTGAAGAAACCTCAAAGAGAAAAAAATCGCTGTTTTCATGAAAGTGCATAAAACATTTTCTCGCGATCCCAAACACTCGCGTCGCTCCCCGATGACGATGATTTAAAGTTTTTCTTGCATTCGAAACTCGTTTGGGGCTCTTCACTTCATTGTGCGCTCGTCTGTCGGTCGAGCAAGACGGGTTTGAAAACGGTTCTCTTTGGACGAATATTTTTTTTATCAATCTTTGCGTTTTTCTGTTTTTGGCAAACGGGTGAAGATATTTTTTGGTTCTTTTTATTTAAAATTCTAGTGGAGTCGAAGATTAAAGTAATTAATTTATTATGATGTTGGAAATGTTGCGTTTCCCTTCGGTGAAGAATAAATTCTAATTTTGTTGTGTCTACGAGAAGAAAATTTATTTTAGAACTTTCGTCTTCATCGGTTGATTCTTAAAGGAGAAAAAAAAAATATTTGGAGATGAAAACTTCTCAAAGTGATTTCAATCGTCGTCGCGTTTTTATTGTTGAATGAAAACTGATGGAAATTAAGTCTTTTCTTTCTATTCTAGTGCGTGTATGAGAAAATAGTGAAAATTGGAGAAGAAAAATATTTTTAATCTTGGAAAAAGTTTATTGGCCTCGAAAGAAAAAGTTAATTCGGAAAGAAGTGATAAATTGTCAAGAATTTTCCGCATTCAAGGGAACATCATTGAATGAGAAATGGGGTCTCAGCCCCGAGGATTTATCTGCCGTCTATCGGCAGCAGCAGCTGTTGTCTTGATTCTTCTTATTGGAATACAATCGATCGACTCGAAGGTAAGTTCGCGGCAAAAGAAAATTGAAAAAATATTTCGTGAAATCCTTGAAAGATTGTTGAGAAGAATTTAAATTGAATGAGATAAAGATTTTTGTTCTATTGTCAATTATCAGTTCTCTTGTTAATTTTAGTCAGAAACGTTGAGTAACAAACCGAGCCGGCAAAACGCATTAAATAACAATTTTCGTGATAAAAAATTGTGTACAGTGAGATCTCTCAAAAGAAATTCTGGAAAATTTTAAAAGAAAATATTAAAGAATATTTCTTTTTCTCGCAAATTTGTTAAGAACTTTCATCGAAATCATGAAGACTCAACTGTTTCCGATATCGAAAAGAAGTCAAATGTGATCATAGTTTATTTTTACCGCACGCAGCTCCAACGAAAAAAAACTTATCGGTTTTCATTCGATAAATTTTTTTCTGTTTGATTTAAGTGAAGAAGAAGTTTATTGGTTTTTCTCTGATGTGAACTCACGCTTGGACAGTTGAGCCATCAAGTTGCTTTTCGTTCGATAAGATTAGATGACAAGACTGTAATCGATGCCAAAACTTTTGAAACAGAAAATGTTTTAGATTAACATAAAGAGAGCTAAACTCGTAAGACGGCGCCCACGGTTAAATGTTCAGCGATTTCGTCTGATAAAGAATCGCTTCGACATTAAATATCGCTGTTTATGAATGAACGAATCAAGTGAGACGAATCGGCTTCGTGACTTTGAATAAGGAAAAAGCGTTTTTGGCCGACAGAAACAGTTTTATCGTGTTAACCAAGTTGGAATAAATCGAGAATTGCCAAATCTACTGAAAGATTTTGTTCGTTAATGGTGTGAATGGCGATTGCTTGCTTAGCATTAGCATCCAATCTTTTTTCGATCACGTCAATAACGAATGTTCCAAGTATGATTAAAAACCTCTTCAACTCAATTTGCACTATTTTGCTAATAAATTGAGACGAGGTGTTGGAAGTAGCCATGAACTTCGCTTTTTTATTGCTTCGGCTTACGTTTCATCTCCAACGAAATTCACTCAACATGATCAGCGATACCCACACGCTTGACTAACCTGAGGCTGAACGCAGATAATCTCAGGAAAACACGAATTTACTTGAATTCCATGTTCGGCTATAAAACTGCAGAGAGCTGACTTCTCGAGGCTCTCAAAACTCTTTTTCTCGTCTTTCCTCCTTCAAGTTCAACAGTTTTATCGTCTGTATGCTCTGCTAAGCTTGTGGATGATGTTTTATAGTTTTTTCTTAAAATATCGTCCCGGCTAATTAAAAATTCTCTTTTTTTGGGTCGACTTAGTCGAGATTAAAAATAAATAAAGGCTGATGATTTATTGTATCGTTGAAGTTTTAATGAGTACTTAATCCAAATATTTGCTGAGTGCGAAAGGGTTCACCAAATCAAACGCTGCCTGTAGCGACTCGAAAGTGAATTCGTTGAGACTGCAATTAAGGAAAATAAAAAAAAACCAATGGCTGAGGCAAATTCCCGAAAGTTTGACGTTGACATATGAAATGGACGAGAGAAAACTGCAAACATTGTTAACTGCCACTGCCAGTCATATCAATTTCATGCTCAGCTCAACGAAAACGATCGTCATGAAACTTTGCGCGAATTCTTTATTCAAATTTCAGTTGCCACTCGAGCTCAATCCGCGTAATGTGAGTGACGGATGTTCATTAATGCAATTTTGAAATTTTCCTTCTTTGCATAAGACAAATGAGAGATTTAAAAAGAGTCGACGGATGTCCGCGAGAAGGAAATTTGCCAACGAGATCTTGAGACGCTATTAGCCCAGCAAGAAACTTCCTGCTTATCGCTAGAACAAATTTAGATTTTGTTTATCTTATCACTCGCCCTCCTCGCCTTACATTCCGAAGATTATCTATCAAACGTTCATTTGAAAGGTCGTTTACTTATCGTTCGAGCCATTAGGTAAATTGAAAACTTCTTTGCAAGCGCTGCTGTCGCGTTCAACAGTGATTAAAAAGAAAGGCCGCTCGATAGCTACCAAAACTCTTATCGTCAGTGACACATTTAACGATATTGATTAAAAGGAGAACAGCAATTACATCAGACACGAGTACGCAGTTTACTTATATCGCTCACTCACTTGACGACACACTCTTCGTGTGAGAAGAACGCAATTGCTTGTCCCATAATTGAAGTCTCCGATTACAGAAAACATAATCTCGAACCACGATGATCTCACGTTTCATTCGCTCATGCCCGTTTATGTCTCATCACGAAACAATGAAGCATAAAATTGCTTGTTGGTTTGCTCGAGCGACACTTTAATGTCAGATCTGCTTAAACTTTGTTTTGCGTTGGTTGAAGTTGAGCAGAGAAGTTGAGCAGCACTGGAAAGTATTAACAATTATTTCTATGTTTTCCTTATCGCCGACGAGCTATTCCTTATTCCGCTGATGGCTTTCCATTCACACTTTGGTGATCATTGAAAAATCAATAAAAAATTCGAGAACAAACATTTGAGTGTGTTCGACGTGGAAATCTCACATCGTCGTGTGTCGTTGAAAGCTTTAACAATTACATCATTATCTGCTCGAACAGAAATTTATCGATTTTTGATTTTCTTTGCGTTGGTAGTTGCTCGTTATTTCTATTTATCGATTGTGACTAACTAGAAAAGATTAGGCAACAATGCATGCTCACTTCACTTGCTCTAATTCTAAATTATTAAGAACTTCAAATTCCATAACACAATCCGCTTTCGAGTGAGCTGAACTATTGACTTTTCCTTTTAATCAGTTAACTTCATTGATTTTTCTTCTTCGCTCGTGTCGACTTCGATCCAAATGATCGCCATGGGGCAGTTTTAATTGATCCGTCTAAATGAGACAGTTCAGAAAATAAATGAGACAATTAAAAGTCGGAGCTTAAAGCCGATTCAAGCACAATTAAACACCAACAAATAAATCATAATGGAATTAACTTTTTTTTATAGAGAAAGAAGCGAAATGAAGAAGTCGACGATGATTTATAAATATTTGCGATTCAACCGAAGCCTTTTGCGAATAAAATACAAATTGCAGAGCGAACATAAATCCTATTAATAAATGTGTAATGACGAGATCTAAATACAAATCGGATCGACGTGAGGCAAAGGCGGTCACATTGATCAGCAATCGAGAAAGATTTGAATAAAGGCACAGACCGATTTCTTTTGGTTCTCAGCCCTGGGAGTGCGAGGAAATGTTTTATAGCTTGAAGAACAAGAAAATTAATTCTGCAGACGTGTTCGTTTGAGACCGAAAATTGGCAACATTCTCATGCACTCGCCGACGTCTTTCTCTCTCTCCAGCGCTTCTTATAAATATCTAAAATCCATCATAAAAATTGGCTGCGATGGAATTTTTCGAAATGAGAAAATAAATCCGTTTCCTCGTCTCCGCGGCGAGCATAGAAAGAGAAGAAAATCATGTTTCGTGGCTTTTTTGAAGCGAGTGAAATCCTTTGGCATTAGGTCGTAATCCCGACGTTGAAGTCTTCGTCTCTTTGATGACTGTCGAGGGAACTCTTCCACTTTTTGAAATGTCAACACTTTAAGTCTTAAACGAGAAGTGAAATCAAATAAATCATGAAAACTTTATGAACTTCATGAACTCGCAATTGATCCCCAACGCCAATTAGATCGCTTTTATTGTCGATGAATCTGTTCCTGTGTCGGTAAAACTTTCATTAGCATAAATCGAGCACGAGCAGACCATTTTTCCACCCACCAATCGCTTTCTGCTCCGTGCAATACCGTAGAAGGAAGGCGAGCAGAAAATTATAAATTTGAATCACGTTTCGTGAATTTCTTGATGTTTGTTCTTAAATAAAAATTTTCTTTTCGCTATTTCTTGCTCTGCTCGATGAACAGCACTTTGCCAATGCAAAAAATGAGTCTTAAATTGTTCGTTCGAGGCAATCGCTTCGTGATGCTGGCAACGATATTCGCAGAAAGTGGCAAGACTGATGGCAATAATATTGCGCGTCCCGCAAAAGGCGATATATTCTCATAAAAGGCGAAGGAAGGAGCGTTCGCTGCGACGAAGAGAAATGAAGTCTTAATCCTCTGCCCGACATAAAAACTGAGACAATAAAAGGCGAGCGAGGCGAAAAAAGTATCATTAACGACATTCATCGACTTCATGCTCCTTTCGTTTAGCAAGATAATGAATATTATTACATATTTCGCTACTGAATCTGCCGTCGTCGTCTCGTAGGAGGCAAACGATTCTAGGTCAAACGAATCACATTTATCATTTTTAAATGGATTTTGATAGAAACATGACACAAAGTTAAATACTTTGTACGAGAACTCTAACGATGAACGACATTGTTCATGAATTTATGTTCAAAGTCCATCATAATGACTTTTGTTTTCTCTCCTTCCTCTTGTTACGCAATGTAATTAAGTGAGTTGAGTCTAGCACACTCAGTGAAAAGACAAAGGAAAGTGGACACTCTTGATGACATAATCTGGAACCACCCACGATTCGAGGATTTCTAAAATCGCGGAGAAGTGATAATCGTTTTAAGATTTTTTTTTGGAGAAGGCTGAAAAGATTTTTGAAGAAGATTTCCTAGACAAATTTGACCTTAACTAGGAGAGTCAACTGTCCAGGCTTTATAATTGATTTATGGCTTTCATCTAGAGCATTAACGAGAGGTCATTAGAAAAAGGCCTTTCTTTCAAGATTTGATTTATTCATATTCACATTTCGCTACCAAAAGTGATGAATTTGTTTTTATTATGAAAAATCAAAGAAACGTGGTCGACTCAAGAGTGCACTCGAGTATGCGGTGAATGAAGCGCTTAAGTGGCAATTTGTTAGATGAGAACAGAAGTGCGACGAAGAGAACATATTTTGAGTTTTTCTCTCGAGCACTTAATCAATCGACATTAACCAAAATGAATATCGTTTACGTCTTTAGAGAGATCGCATTGGAATTTATTGAATGGTGTGCCTAGAGCGGTTTAGAGCGTGATAATTGCACGGCTTGGTGAGTCAAGTCTTCTTTATGACATCCAGAAACTGAATGAAGTCATTCAGGACTGCACGGTTCGACATGAAATTGAATTTCTCATGTCGAGACAACTTTAATCGTCTCCACAGGCTATAACAAACCCACCAACTCATCCTCAGAATTTATTGTTATTGAACAAGTTATTTATGCATCACGTTTCGCTCTGTCTTCTTTTACTTTTCAACCGCTTTTCCGTTGACTCTGATATAGCTCTCTTAGTCTTAGACTCAAACTCACAAAGTCTTTTTATGAACAATAAAAGTTTCGATTTCATTGGAGATTTTGAATTTTGTCGTTACGTCACAAGTACTGCCAGATGGTAACTGATGAAGTGGGTGACTCTACTAAAAAAAATCGAAGAGTCAAAAGCGTAGTTGACCTAATGACCAAGAAGCACTTGCTTCCAGTTTAAATGTATCAGATTACTTCTGTCGAATGGACTGATGTGGCTTCCATTCAGTTGACAACAGTAGCAACGCAATAAAAATCTCTTCTATCGCCTTAAAATTCGCAGATTCTCAACGATCTCAATTTAACTCTTTAAACAGCTTCTCCGAAATTTTACGCATGTCTCGGTCCGATGATTGATCGGAGCTTGAATGGAAACAGATAAAAGGTCAATCGACAGATGAATTGAAACAAGCTGTTAATAGACGAATGAAGCTGTTGATCTAGCGCGGCAGTTTATAGCGCCATAAAATTTAAGAATCGACTTTTATTCCTTCCATATTTTGAGTGCCATCGCCATCGTCTATTCGGAAAAGATTATTAAAAAAACTCATAAAACACCAGCGTCGCGGTCAAATCGAGACGCAATGTTCGATTGTGCAATAAAAATCCGCCCGAAAAGAAATGTAGAAACCACATGATGATCACTTCGCTCCATTCATCATTTTCGAGCTCTCCAAGAAATGTTTTTATTTGAATTAAGTGTGTTTAATTGATGTTGTGAAATTTGATATTTTTGTTATCGCTCGAACTGCAGGCAAACACTCGAGACTTCTAATTTTGTTTTTCGTTAGAAACTGTCAGTGATGCTTTCATTAGTTGCGATGAAGATCAACTCAGACCCTCGAATGCAGCGAGTTGATCAATTTCAATGAGAAAACTCGGCTGATCTGATCTCATTTTTTGTGTCTCGAGTGATTCACTTCGACTTGAAATAGAAACTTTTACTAACAAGAGAGGAATTCGAAAATGTTTTCTTTCGCAAATTATCCTCAGATTGTCGCTAGATTAGAAGTTAGACATTTGTTTATATCGTCAAGTCGAGATTTAGCGTCGGAAATTTATTAGTTTTGCAACTGTCCAAGACGATCAAACTAGTTTTTTTGTGTATTTCGAGAAAGAGCGTGGCGACCATCTGGGTGTGGACGAGATAGCAACGAGATCTCCTAAATCTCCTGCGATGAGTCATTCACACGTCGGCGAATTGCAACGTTTGAATAATTTATGAAGTGCTAAGACGTCCATTAATCGAGAAAGATTCTCCCAAAAGAATTAAGTTTATTGCTGAGCAAATAAATCAAGCAGAGATTGTCAAGGTCTCCAAATATTATTCTTCATCACCATCACGAGAAAAAAAAAACGCAAAGTTTGCGGAGAACAGTTAGTCACTTCTGAGAAAATAAACTCTCACCCAGCCAGACACTGGATCGAGCGACTTTTCATCTCGAAATTGGCACAAAGCTTAAATTTAGCAAATGAGCTGTCGTGTCGGACATTGACAGAGAATCGTCCATAAAACATTTTTTATTTGAATCATTAAAACATCGCACAACAACCATCAAATCGTCTCGCGACCCTCGCCATCGGTGTTAATTAAAAAACTATGTCTCGCCTCGGAAGCAACAGCCGAGTAACAAAATTTAAATTTTTGATTTTCTCGTCTTCACCTCATCGACTTTATGTTTCTTCGAGTTGATGGTGCGTGGGCGACAGCGTCTTGACAACATTTTGCGATCAACATCATGCAAACGACGAAGTATTGAAAACGTAATCGAGAACATATTGAGCTGGAGACAGCATCAGACATGAAACTTGTCTAGAAATCTTTCTTTCCTTTTGTGGTATTCATGACGAATTGTGCGTTGGTTTGTTGTTTAGGAGATTAACCTTTTCCCACTGGCAATGGGAACAAAGCTCATGATTAATAATAATTGGAATGCGAGCTGTTGATTAATTAATTCCGATTAAAATGCATTCGGGTGACCAACTCTCGAAGTCTATTTGATTGTTTTAAGTGAATTGTCACCCAGAGGCTGTGAAACTTAAACCTCCGACGAGTCTCCGTGTTCGTGCATCAGGAATCGATCAATTTTAAGCGAACAAGAGTCAGCAGCAACTCGTTCTTAATCAATTTAAAACAACGTTACAGTTACCGTCGCTGAAGGAGCTTTCGAGTAATCCCAACTTGTTGCCGTCTTGAGTATTTGCTGTAATCTCAAAATTGTTCATTAACTTCTGCGGGAGGAGGAAAGAAAAGAAGTCACAATGGAACATCTCGACGAAGCGTTTGCTTTTTGGATTTTCTTTAAGTGCTTTTCGCTTCGCGGCTTTGGAACGCTCGTTCAATTCAATATTTCACCGACTTCTTATTGATCGTCGAGAGTGAGATTAACTCGACAAGAAAGCGGAATATTCATTCTAAGATTGAAACTTTCAAGAGCGTTTGAAGTAGATTAAGTCTCTTGAGTTATCAGCGATTACATAGACAACAAATAACTGCTTTCCCTCATAATAATAGCAATTTCTCACTCATCGCTGCAATTTATGATTAAATGTAAATTAAGTTTGTCAGAAAAGGCGACGCTCTTGAGCCTTGAAACTACGCTGAGTCCATTCGTGGAACTTTGGTTCGTCGCGGTGTTAAATTCGATATCAATACAAAAGCTAATGTCATCAAATTGCACTTTTGCATAAAATTTCGCAATCAATGATAATTTGTCGTCAATCTGAGTTTACTGAAACGTTCGCGGATCGACATTCAATGTCGATTTTGCCTTCTCGGGTTTTTTTTTTGCTTCAACTCGCGTAGAGAGATTTTTCTTTATCGTAATTTATGGCAGGCGAACGCTACAAGCGAAGGCAAGAGTCCATTAAACATTATGCAGTTTCTTATTCACAAAAGCAAAGTAAGATCTTGCCCACAATAGAGTCAACCTTTTGACTTCTCCCTGTCACATCAGCCATAAAATATTTACTCGTTGTTTCAAGCCGTTTTCAGGTATACGAACGAGCATATATTTGCTTTAATCTTGTACCATGAAATATCTCTCCTTCTCTTAAGTTACTGACGATGAATCATGTGTTGAAAAGGGAGAGAGATTGAAAGGCTTGCGAAACAGTATCGAGAGAAGTGAATAAGACGATCATGCAACGAAGAAGTCAAAGAGCTTTTGGATTTGAGTCGAGTTGAGTCAACAAACTTTCTGCTGCAGCTTTATGTCAGCAAAAATATCGTTTAATGTGAGAACTTTTGCTTTGTCTGAAGACAGTTTTCGTTTTATTGAAAGAACGAATTGCATTCCTTTTGATAATGTTTTCTTCTTCAACACTTCAAGTTCAAGCCTTTCAATTTAATGTAACGTGGAATGCATTTTTGTTTGCTTAGCACAGATTTCATTGAAAAGCAAATAAAAGAAAAATGTTAGAGACGATGATAACAACGTGTGAAAGACTTTTCGTTTAAATGTTTGAATGAAAGTGTTTCTCTCTCGATTTGTTTGATGTTCTTGATTGTCTTGAAAATGAAATTTATTATCTGTTGTCACTTGAAAGAAAGTTTAGCGCTTTCAAATCAGAAGACGACAGTTCCATTCGTCCACTTAGTTCAGTGAGTAATGCTCCACTCAATCATGCAATTAATCAATTCCAATCTCTTTACAATCTCAGCAACTTCTTTGACAGCCAATTATCTTTTAAATTTTTCTCTTAAATTGTTTCAAACGTGTCGACATCATCAGTCACAATAACTGAAAGTTTTGGAATGATTAATTTGGCTCGTGGTCAACCGACCGCTGTGATTGCTTAATTTTTCGCGACAAGACATCTGACAAAATATTTTGATCGATCATCGGCAGTCGCTTCGTTTAGAACGAGTTGTTTGCTGTGATTTTCGTCAGTTTCATATCAAATCGATTGAAACTTCCCGCCCAGCAATTTGTTTGATCACACGTCTTGTATTTGCCTTTCAACTACATCGCTTCGATCACCAAACAACACGTATCAATGTCAAGCAGCATCGATAATCGAAAGTGATATCACTAAAGGCTTCTTCACATTTGTTTAGCCTTAGCCCTTTAACACACAAAATCTGTCCACGGAACTCGCTTTATCTGTCCGTGAACGTGCTTCGGAATATTTTTCCTCTGTCGACTTATTAGCATAAGTTTCAGTAATTGAATTTCAGTCAAATGATGTCATATCGCGAGACTCGACGTGGCTTATTATCATCGTCGTCTTCATTCACAAATTAAATACTCGTTTCTGACTTTTGTTCGCTGCTTGGCTTGTTAAACACACGCTTCATTGGTTTTAAAATACGAAAAATGTTTACAATGTGCGCTTCATCTGCTTCCCTTACAATGAATGAGGTTCTTGTTTAGCTTCCGTCGCGAGACTCTCATCCGCAACTTTCCAGAATCAAGCGAAACTTTTGATTATTATCTAATGATGTTGTTTCTAATGATCGTAATACGATCCAGGCGAGAGATTCACTGCATAATAACCCAAATTTTACGTTTACATTCAATCAAATATTGATCTTACGCTCTCGTATTTGTCGAGGTTTTCATTGATGATGAAAAGTTGAACAGCGTGAAAAATCTGATGAACGTTTCTGCAAACAAACTTCGACTCGAAGTGGATGAGAGATTTTTATTTGTTTAATGAAAATAAATTTTGATGTTTTTTCTTCTAATAGAACCAGGCCACGATTATTTGTTGAAGGAGTTGAAGAAATTTTCCTAACAAAAGAAAATTAGTTTCGGAGTTGTTCATGTTTCACGACGAAAAATAAACAAATTTTTCTAAAATTTAAAGTTTTTAAATATTTTTTTTTTTGGAAATCTTGGAATTTTCTTCTTGAAAAATAAAATTTCTTTATTCTCGTCGA